>OY992536.1:312946060-314288670 GCA_963921195.1 Pegoplata infirma | reverse complement strand
AAAATAGATGTCAGCTTTTGCACCTAATAAATACAAATTTATCATTATTTAAATTATTTTTTCTATACACGCCCCCAAAAAGGGGCGGACCGAAAAAATTGGCATTCCTGATCCCTCTTGGTTCAAATTCAGGTCGATGAACTTCATATGGCATTAAAATGTTTCATTTATTGAACAAATATACAAAAAAAAATTTGTAAAAAAAATATTTTTCTGGGGTAGATTTAGTTCTTCAAGGGGGAACTTTTTCCCCCCTGGTCCGATTTTGCTTGTTCAAGAACTTAACTAGCCTATGATCATTATACATATTTGTGACAAACTTCAGGATTCTAGCTCTTGTTTTATGTACTTTATGGTGTGCTCAACAACAGACGGACGGAGGGACACACGGTTAGTCACAGAATGTCTTAGAATCGATCATTGATCAATAATATACACTTTGTTGGGTCCTAGACCCATATTTCGATGCGTTGCATATGGAATGACAAAGTGAGTGTAAGCCCATACTGTAGTTGAAGGGTATAAACACACATATAATGGATTTGTTTAATAAATGATACCCAGACTTTTTACACAAAAATGAGAATAAAAAAAAGGGCCGGGCATTGTCCGTACTTTTTTTTCTTTTAAATAAAAGCTGATATTATATACTTTTTTGAAATCCACAAAACTAAATCCAACTATTACTAACTTAATATGTGTGGCCCATTAAATATGGAAAATATCCCAATTTTGGACCCTTTTTAAAAAAATTATTAAAAACATTGAGACACAATTTTTATAAACAAAAAAAATTTTAAAATTTAGCTTAATCCCTGGTGTTTAAGGTTCCATTATAAAAGATTTTCTTTTAAAAGACTTAATACCACTAATAATCGCTTTAATTGTAAAAAATTTCAATTTTTTTACTTTTTTCAAAAACTGCAATAATTTGTTAACTTTGACAGCTCACCGAAAAAAAAGTAAACAACTTAGTTGATTGATTTTGATAACTAGTGTTGCAGAATTTTATCTACTTTTACCCCATACCAAATTTTATAACAAAAACTTCATTTATAAATTTCAATTAATCGCCACTTTGGCATCATTTGAACCCAATGTGCGTCGTTTGAAAATTTCTGTGACTTCGAAGTTGCGTCGTATTTGTTTCAGTTTGCGTAGCATGGCTTCAAAGTTGCGTCTATTATTTTTCAGTTTGCGATGCATGGCTTCGTAGTTGCGTCGTCAGTGTTTCAATTTACGTCGATAACACAGCGTGACAAAATCTTGGATGTTAAAAGTAACCTGACATTTGACCATCAATTTTATATATTTCGGACATGCTGAATCCAATGGTGCAAACCATTTTTAAATCTAAGGTACAGTTTTTTCGCGAAATGTCTTCAAAGATTTTCACGTCCCCGGGAACTTTTTGAAATAAAAAAGTTTTTGTATGCAAAAAAGTCCCTCTTTTGCAATTGAAATTGAAGGACTGTAACTGTAGCTAAATTTTAAGTACCATATCCGCTATCAAATGTTTGAAATTCAAGTGATATTTCGCGTTTTATCCCGTTTTTCCAATTTTTTAGCATTTTCGCGATTTTAAATGCTTAAGTAAATACCGACCTAAACAACCGCTTCAGATTAGTTTAAATGCACCAAATGGGATATATTTCTATGAAAATACGTTTCAACTATCAAGCGCATCACTCCAAAAATGAGCGATTAGTCAAAATCTCTCTATGACTGCATCACTTTCCAAGATGACCACAAGGTCCAGCTTTTGACATATTATGTTAAATCCTCAAAAAAGTAATTGTGTCAAATTTCAAACAAAAATGTTTTCAACTTCAAAAGTTATTGTAGAAAAACTTCTGTTTCACCTTACTAAATGAAATTATTAAATTTTAATTACAAAAACAAAAGGAAAACATTGTACTAAATACTACTAATTTAAATAAAACATTTGTTTAATATAATTTAGTAGGGCGAAATAAATGTTTTTTTATTAAAACTTTTTAAGATGAAAACATTTTTGTTTGAAAATTTCCACAAATACTTTTTTGAGGTTTTTACACAATATATCAAAATCTGGACCTTGTGGTCCTGTTGGAAAGCGATGCTGTCATAGAGAAATTTTGACAAATCGCGCAATTTTAGTGCTATGCGATTGATAAATGAAAAATATTTTAATGGGAATATATTTCCTTTGGTGCAAATATACTAAGCTGAAACGGTTGTTTAGGTCGGAATTTATTTAGGCATTTAAAATCGCGAAAATGCTAAAAAATGAGAAAAAATGGGATAAAACGCGAAACACTGTTAAAGTTTTAAACTTTTAGTAGCGGAATTTGTAGTTAAAATGTAGTTACAGATATAATCCTTTAATTTCAACTATAAACGCCTGACTTTTTCGCACATAAAATATTTTTTATTCAAAAAACTTCACGGGGACGTGAAAAACTTTAAAGACGTTTTGTGAAAAAACTGTACCTTAGATTTCAAAATGGCTTGGACCATTGGAATCAGCATGCCCGAATTATGTAAAATTGATGGTCAAAACCCAGGTTACTTTTTCACCGTCACACAGTGTAATATTTATTTTTTAGCATAAATATAATGGATGTATGTATAATTGTATTCACAAAGCTTAAACAGAAAAAAAGGGATTCCCCACTTTAGTCTAATACTTGTGAAGGTGGTCTACTGGTTGCCAGTTTAAGTTAATTTTTTATTAAAAAAAATGTTTTTTATATTGAAAATTCACTTTTTCAGCTAAAATTATGAGTTTTGGAACCAATTAAATGAAAATCAATAGAAACGTATGGGAAATCGTGCTTCGGTTTGCGTCGCGTTTCTCCGGTACCAATTAGCGACGCAAACCGGGGTATTGGTGTATTGTAATAAATGAGCGATAAGATGTAAAAAATAATTCATATCAAAAAAATAAAAAGTCATGTTAAAATTGCGTGTATAGAAAGTTGTGAATTCTAAATAATATATTTATTCTCCACTGCAGTTTGATTTTTGGTAACAAACCTAATCTCTTCAAGAAGGCGCCTAGGTGGGCGCCACTTTTAAATATATGGTTTTGCAACCAGAGACCAACAAAACACAAAAAAGAGACTTGATTTCAAATTAAAATGTTAGTTAACCTTTTAGAAAAAAGATTCGCTAAGGCTGGGTTTTTGGAAATTCTGATTCTAAGGGGATAAAAAAATGTACTTTTTATATTTCCTGAAATAATTGTCCTTGTAGGATCTTCTAGATAAAACATTCTGAATTATATGGTGTAAAAATATAATTTATTCCGAAAGAAAAAGTCACTCTTCAAGAAGTCCCCAAGTTGGGCGCCACTTAAAAGATATGGTTTTACAACCAAAGACCAAGAAAAACCAAGAAAAATTTCCACTGACAATAAGACTGGGTTTTTGGAAATTTCGATTTTAAAGGCGTAATTAGACGAAAGAGAATTCCCCTAGATTTAAAGTAAAAAAACAACTCTGTGGTAACTTTTAAAATTGGAACGTCAAATAAAATTTTATTATATATTTTTTATTTACTTTAATTCGGTTTCCAATCTACAAATTATTAACTAAATGTGCGAAAACAAATAATAATATAATGAAAATGGTAAGCAAAAACAAGTATTAAAGAAATGATATTTTACACAACAATTTTTAAAGTCAAAAGCATATTACCACAGAGTTGTGTTTTACTTTAAATCTAGGGGTTTTCTCTCCCGTCTAATCGCGCCTTAAGGGAATAAAAGAATGTACTTTGGTACTTTTTATATTTCCTGAAATAATTGTCCTATAAACATAAAACTAGAAATCCTCTACATAAAACATACTGAATTATATACTTTTTTGGAAATTCCGTACTAAGGGGATAAAGAAGGGAATTTTAGTACCGTTTTAAATCGGTCGAGATATCGCTATTTGAATCTTGTAAAAATAATGGTTTTTCGTACATTCAATAATTCTTTTTAAAAAAAAAATTAAAAATTTCTTTTCCTTGACACTTTCACACGGTGAGCCTCAGCGATGTTTAGGTTGAACTTTAGGTTGAACTTTGTCGACGAAAAGTGTAAGCGCAGTTCGATTTCTACAAGATTAGATGTCACAAAACTGTTAACAGCGAAATCGTGGCTGCTCGCATTCGCGAGATACCGCGAAATTAGTGTTTTTGTATTTTTTAAAATATTGACATTGAAGTTTTTTAAATATTTTCAAGAACTGAGTATACAGTTTTAATTATACTTATTTAAAGGTCACAAAACAGTAAACATCAAAATCCTATCTTCTTTAGTTCGCTAGAAATCGCGAAATTAATTTTTTGCTGTTTTTGTTTTCGTTTTTAATCTTTAGATAGCCCACCAAAAAATACTGCTTGCCTATAAGCAGGTTTGTAAGGGAGTGATTTTTGTTGTCTGCTTACAAACCTGCTTACGTATGGCATGATATTTGTTCGCAATGTCCCACTTTAGAGCATTTCTTTCGAGCGCTTATATCGGCGCAATGAATATGAATTGAAATCATGCCTTTTCTTAAATATTTTTAGTATTTTTTTAAGTCATTGCCATACTTTACTGCAACCGGTATGCAGGTTAGTATGCCAACAAAGTCTCTTCCTTACACTACTGCATACGGTATGCAGCTGTGTAAGCGAATGTCATTAAAAAAACAACAACATCAAAAATCATTCGCTTACACAAGTGCATTCTTGTATGCACTGCTTCCGAAATCTCGATTATTTTTTGCTGGGAGGTTTCTTTAAAATTTCGTAAAAACATGGTATGCAGTTTTACTTGTGCTTGATCAAAGGTCACACAGCTGTTGACATCGAAATTGTAGGTGTTAAATTTCGCGAGATATCGCGTAATTATATAATTTTTATTTGTTATTTATTTATATTTTAAAACCGGTTCTTTAGAAATGATAAAAAAAAGTGGTATGCAGTTTGATTTGAGCATGTTGAAAGAAATTAAAACTGCCCACAAAAAAATTATAGCTGCTCACTTTCGCGAGAAATAGCGAAAAACATCTTTTTGGTGGTATTTTTTGTTTTGATTAATAAAAGAAGTTTCTTTAACATTGTTGAAAAACACGAAATGTAGTTTGATTTGCTATTGATTAAATGTGATAAGGCTGTTAACATTTAAATTCTAGCTGCTCAATTCTTCTAGATATCGCAAAAAAACGCGCTAAACTACTATTTATTCAGTACTTTGGGTTATTTTTGGTCTGTAAAAACATTTACTTCAAATAACGACAAAAATGTTGTATGCAGTTTGAATTCGAGGTTATTTAAGTTGACAAAACTGCAAGCATAAAAATTATAGATGGTCAATTTCCCGAGAAATTGCAAAATTACTGTTCAAGTTTTTATATTATTTAATTTATTTTTTCTTTAGTGTCTAAAATAAAGGAAAAAAATCAAGAAACGACACATATATTGTATGCAGCTTAAATTTTATGAGGTTAAAGATGGTAAAACTGCTTAAATCAACATCTTGACTGCTAATTTACGCGAAAAATAAATTTTTTTCCAATTTTTTTTTTATACCCTCCACTCTAGTGATAGAGGGTATATATAAGTTTGTCATTCCGTTTGTAACACCTCGAAATATTGGTCTAGGACCCCATAAAGTGTATATATTCATGATCCTCGATCGATTTTAAGACGATCTAGCGATGTCCGTCCGTACGTCCGTCTGTCTGTCTGTCTGTCTGTCTGTAGAAAACACGCTAACTTTTGAAAGACTTTACGGAGGCTCCTGAAGTTTGGCATATATGTTGGGCATTTACCTGGTCAGGTTGGTATTGCAATCCAGCGAAATCGGTCCAGTGGTTCAAAAGTTATGAGCAAAAGACTGAATTTTGGCAAGGGTTTTTCGTGAATTTATGAGATAAAAAGCACTATAACTTTCGAAAATCAATTCTGAGGATGCTGAAGCTTGGCATATATGTTTTTCGTTTCTCCAGCCTAGTTCGTATTGAATTTCACCCAAATCGGTCTAGTGGTTCAAAAGTTATTAGCAAAACCGTGAATATCAGATTAGCTTCACCTTAAATTCACGTGGTGAAAACCCGTTAAACCTGTTTTAAAACCATTGGTAAGTCACAAAAATATTTAAAACGTATTTTTGTCACTCAAAAATATTTTTATACCAAAACAAAAAAAAATACACTGGAAAAAAATTTTACACTCAAAAAAAATTTTAGACTCAAAAAAAAATTAGTAAATTTTTTTTTGAATGTAAAATTCGAAAAAATTTTACACTCAAAAAAAAAATAGTAATTTTTTTTTTAATGTAAAATTCGAAAAAATTTTACTCTCTCAAAAAATTAGTATTTTTTTTTCAAAAATTACTAAAAAAAAATTTTTTTTCACAAAATAAAATATTTCTAATCATAACTGTTATTTTTTTCACGTTAGAAAATTTACTATCACTTAAAATGGGCATTGTGGAGGGTATTCATAGATTCGGCCAAGTCGAATTTAATTTTTCTACTTGTTGTTTTTTAATTTTGCAATTTTTCGCGAAATTGAGAAGATTTGATTTCGATGTTAACTGTTTTGTGACCTGTAAATAAATACAATTAAAACTGCATACTCAGTTTTCGAAGATATTTAAAAAACTTCATTGTCAAAATTTTAGAAAATACAAAAACACTAATTTCGCGATATCTCGCGAATGCGAGCAGCTGCTATTTCGCTGTTAACAGTTTTGTGACATTTAATCAAGTATAAATCGAACTGCGCTTACACTTTTCGTCGACACTAAAGTTGAACCTAAACATCGCTGAGGCTCACAGAACTTGAGACGAACTTCATTTACACTATATTTGAGCCAAATAAGATAATTTTAACGCGTCGAGCCTTCGATTTAAATTCCGGATTTTTCTAAGATCCATATTCAATCCACAGTTCGTTTAACAACCTTCATATTTATACACGAATTCTCAAAGAAATTTTAATTCTGAATGCGATGAGCTTTGTCCTGAAAAAATCGGATAACAATTAACCGAGTTGTGATAATTTTTCTAAATAATAAAATTGACATTCCCCAGGCAAAAAAAAAATTAAAAAATAAATTGAACATCATCAGAGGTTGCGTACCATAACTTTAAAGGCTTTTGGGCCGCTGAATTTGAATTTATTTCTTTACCTGGGTAATCCGAACATAGACTTTCAACAAAATCTTTATTTTCTTTTTAAGAAAAATCACAACAACTCTGTCAATTGTTATCCGATTAAAATCGATTGAAAAGTTTCTGAATTAGCCAAGGTTTAGTGGGAATAGTGCCAAAAAACGTTTTTTAACAATAACTCTTTAATTTGAGGGTGTCTGGCAAGTTTAATGGGCATTTTTGTAATCTACTCGACAAAACCTACAATCTATACTAAGTCACATCACAAGTATTTTTCCACTGTAGCACAGTGTAATTGTTTTCTTATACAATTCAGATTGATTTTTGACATATTTAAACACATTTTTTAAAATTTCGAAAATCATACGTAATATCAATTTTTTTTGAGCCTAAAAGTATGCACTCTTTTTTAACACTAAAAAAATAAAACCGTTTAACTCAAAATCAGTGGTAGCCTTTAACCACTTGTGAGATTCACTGACAAATTTATGCTTTTTATACACAAATATTTAAATATTTAAACTTTAATAATTAAAATATCCGCATAAAATGGGATGAGGTCTTATCTGATCTGTTTATGTCTGTTCATATATGATCATATCGGATTGAATATAATTATATCTGAAATATCCAAAATCGATAGCTAATTATATATCCAATTTGGCCAACATTGTCACAAATTGGGCATTTAATACGATCTAATCAGATATAATTAGAAATAAGCAGATTCAATTTTATTATCAGATAAAAGCAGATCAGATAAAATCAATCAATTTTACCACAGATACTAAATTTGACTTTTAAACAAATTTTCGTGCAAATGAAATGAAATTATTGATATAACTAAAGCCTATAAATATAATTTTAAATTTTATTCGACCTTTTATATAATATTATAAAATAAAAAATACTTGAGCTCGAGGCCCGTTTTAGTTATTTTTATTTAATAATTTTTTTAATAACTAATAAATAAAAAAAAGATTAAATAAAAATAATTAAAAAAGCCCTGGGGTTCGAGTATTTTCATTTCTTAAAACTTATAAATCTGAAATTTTATCTATCTTGTATATAACATAAGTTCAGCTGTAAAAATATTTTTTTCCACCATTTTATTTCTATAAATATGTATATAAAATCTTATTGGTCTTTGGTAGTTAATTTTGATTTTGTTTTATTAAAAATATTTACTCATTTAATATTCATCTTCACTTTTGTAAAATATGTTTGTCCAAAAATTATTAATTATTGTTTGTTTTTAATTTTTAATTTTTGTTTTTAGTTTTTCTTTTTTTTAATATATACCTTATGATTTATGTAAATATAAATTTTTTAGTTTAAAAAAAAAATTACACTGCAAAAAATAATGCTTTTATTTAATTAATGTATAAAATAATTTTTTTTATTATTATTTTTATTAAATATTAAAAAATTAAATTAAAAATATTATTAAAAAAAACCCTTTAAAAAAGCAAACAAAAAAAATATACTTTAAAAAGAATTTTTAAACAAAAGCCGTTAAAAAAACTACGTTTTTTTTAAAGAAAATTTTTTATCCAGATAAAATAGTTTAAACACGAAATGTTGGGATGGGCTGCCCCGGTGACCGCTAGTATTGTATAAAAAAAAAACATATTTGTCTCATTTTGTAACAATTAAATGTATTAACAAATTTTTTTGTTTAATTTTTGTGTAAAATGTTTTTTAGTTTCTTTTTTAGTTATTTATTATTATTTTTGTGTTTTTTAGTTTTTTTTTTTAAATGTATTGTTTAAAATATGTGATAAACAAAAAAATCAACAATTTCTGTTTAAATTTTTTTATTTTTATTATTTAAATGTTGTGGTAGTTTGTTATTAAACATTTTTTTAAAATTTATTATTATTATTAATGTGTGTGTGTCTTAATCAATATTGAAGAATATTTTTTTTCTATTTTAATTTTATTTTTCTATTTATAAGAAAAATCTTTTTCTATTTTAATAGTTGTGATTTATTATTTTTTTTTTTAATTTTTTTTTTTATTTCAACTGCGTTGTTGTTTGATCTAAATGTTTTACATTAAATGTTGATGTTTTTTCTTCCTGTTTTATTTTTTTTTTTTAATTTTTATTTTTTTTATCCTGTAAAAGCTTTGTTGTTGATGTTGTACTTGTATAGTAGTGTTTTATACTTGAGAAAACTTTCATTTAAAATATTTTTTTTTATTTTTTTTTCTCTCTCATTCAACAAAACAACAAGTAAATATATATTATTTTTTCTGATTGAAATGTAGTTTTTCCTTTTTGTTAAAATGTTAAAAAAAAAACAACCATCCAACCAACCAACCAACAACCATTCAAAATATAAAACCCTTTTTAAAAACAACCATCTCTAAATGCCAGCGACCAAACCCATCTAAAACACCCACTCAGCCAACTTCACAAACATACAACATCGCACACTATTCATCCTGTTCATCATCATCATTGCACAGTGTTTTCAAAACTTTAAGAATTATAAACAACGTAACGTTTTTAATTTTAAAAAAGAGCTTTTAGGAAAAAAAATGCAACAAATTTTATCTTCATTAAAAAAAAATACTCTTGTATGGTTTACATTCAAAACAAATTTTAATTTTACAAAAAAAAGTTTTGTAAAAAAATAACGAACAGTCAAAAATTACTATTACTAAAAATTACTGATCTGCTTTAATCTGATAACACTGTGAAACAAAATTTGGAGTCATCGCTTCAATGGCTTCAACGTCATATGAAAGTAAACTATCATATAGACAAAATCACCAAAAGGTTTTGCAAAAACAGTTCGGATTTCTTTTTTACGGCAAAAAGTCAAAAAAACTATAATAAAAACACATATGAGCTTCAAAATATGGTTTGTTGTTCTCAGTGAATTTTGTTCTTCATATTAACTCTCTAAGTGCCATTTTAAAGGGTCATTTTGGTCCCTTTTCAAAAACTAAAAATGGGCAAATATAAAAAATCAATTGCTGTGTTTTTCAAAAATTGGATTTATTTTCGGATTAATCTTATTTTGTTTAAACAAATATTTTAACATCCCAAAACAAATATGGAATATTTTTTTCCGTAATCTACAATAAATTTGCAATTATAATCCGAAAAAATAATGAACAAATTTGAAAAATGAAAAAAAGTTATAAATAAGACAAAATTAATCCAAAACGGATTAATTAAATCCAAAAATTTAGTTGGATTTATTTTGATTTATTTATAACTTTTTTAATTTTCCATATTTTTTTATTATTTTTCGGATAATAATTGCTTATTTATCGTAGATTACGAAAAAAAAATAATCCAAATTTGTTTTGGCATGTTAAAATATTTATTTTAAACTAAATTAGATTAATCCGAAAATAAATCCACTTATTGAAAACACAGCAAATGTTTGTTATTTTTTTTACCAAATCAGTATTAAAAAAACTCGACAAGAAACAGTGTAAATATACTTCTAAGCTAAAAATTATGTTCTGACGTGTTTTATAAAATTTTATGATTATTTTTTTTGTGAACAAACTAAACGTCTAGCTCCCATTTGAAGGGTTAATTTTTGTCCCTTTTTAAAAGAAATACATAAGTCTATTAAAAATGCAGTTATAGGGTTAAAATGTTCTACAAATATTTTGTGTATCAAATTTTACAAGGGGTCCTCAAAGCAAGAAATGCATTTGACATATGTAAAATGCTAAATAAAGTAAAGTTGTAAAATTAGCCACTTAAAATTTTGATAGTTTACAAAAACTTTAATATTTAAAAACTTTACATTTGCTGAACGAACTTCCTGCCTTTGATGACCCCTAGTGAAATTTAAGGCACAAAATATTCGTAGAACAGTTTAACCCTCTAACTGCATTTTTTTATACTCTCTTATGTATTTGCTTTAAAAAAAATACAAAAATTACCCTATAAAACATGAGTTAGAGGGTTAAAAGAAAATTATCATCATAAAATGTTACAAAACACTTCCCCAGCAAAAACTTGGTAATGACACATCATTACCGTTCGAATTACTTAGTAAAGACAGAAAATTACCTTTAGCATTATTTTGAAATGTAAAATAAGGACTTCTTAATAATAACTTACCGAAGTCATTATAATAAAATAAAAAAATTTCAGAACTAGATTTTCACTTTTTGACTCACTGTACATTATTTTGATTAAAAATAAAATAAATTTAAATATTTTTTTATTTTTTAAAATTTTTTTTTTTTAAATAATTTTTTCATTACCTACTTATAAGTACATACGTAATTAGTTATTAATACTGTTTTGATAATCATTACATTTGGCACATTTGCTTGTAAATGTAATGGGAAAGGTAATTCGAATCAGAAGTAGTTATAACTTTTGAATTTCCCATTACGCATTTCATTACTTGGTAATGCAAGTTTTTGCTGGGTCTGAATGAAAATTAACACCGCTTTGCTAAAAAATGCAATAAAAATATGATTTTTTATATTTTTCCCTTTATAAGCATTTTGCGCATGTCGCACAAACTTTCAATCTTTAACAACCATTAGTGAAATTTGATGAGGAAAATATTTGTAGAACATTTCAACCCTTTACATGGACGATTTATTAGACTTCTGTGTTTGGTTTTTGAAAAAAACACTTAAATGACCCCTTAAAATGCCAGTTAGAGGGTTAATATATTCTACGAAAAGAACCGCCATACAATTTTACTGCAGACATCAAACCATATTTTGAAGCTCAAATGTGTTTTATTATAGTTTCTATGACGTTTTTCAAACGCATTTGACAAAAAATTTAAAACTTCAGTGGGCTATAAAAAAGATATCCGAACTGATTTTGCAAAACCATTTTGTGATTTTGTCTATTTGATGGTCTACTTTTATATGACGTTGAAGACATTGAGGCTCATTTTTCTTGTTGCACATTGTAATATGTGGTTGCATCTCATGGGACACTACACTCAAAATAATACATTAGTAGATTTACTAATTTTTTTGCTAATGCTAGTAAGCTAACCTTTAGCAAATTTTTAGTTGAGATTAGCACGTTACCAAAATTATATTGTTAACTTCATTTAGCGCATAAGCAATTTTAAACAAAATTTGAACTATTTTTTTTTTTGCTAAATTTAAAATTGAGTTGACCAAATTTTTACAAGCATTTTGCAAAAATTAACTGTAAATTCTTTTTTTTTTAAGAAAACTTAAAATGGCGCTTTCTCGGAAACTAAGCCAGATGGTGCAAAATGGAGATCATTTTTGGTTCACGTGGTCTCCATAGTATCGCCGGCCCTCTTCACATGTGTGGACCCTAATGGGTCCTAACTTTGGCTCAAAAAAATTGCCGACATAACAAAAAGTCCAAAAACATTTTTGTAGCTCTCAACACGTTGCAAAATAGAAGCTCTCCGAGTAATATTTTTGAAGTTATCGAATTTTTCAATTCTCAAAACCCCCATGGTCCCCTAGAATCACGTTTCTCAAAAACTAAGCAAGGTAGAGCGAAACGGACACAAATTTTGGATCAAAAACTATGACGATTTTTAAGGAACCCAACTAGGTCTAGGCCCCCCAGGGTCTGGACCTATCAAGTTCGAACCCAATGGGGTCCTCAAATGTGTATGAACTAACAAGGGAAGTCTCCCTAGTGTCACCCGCGGATCTTTATGGAATTGGTTTTATTTTGTAGATCAGAAAAAATAAAGGGACACGTATTTTTTTTAGCGGCCCAAATTCATATTTAGGGGGTAAAAAGGAGGCGGGAAGACAAGGCCATTTTTCAGTTTTTTCGTTTATCTCCTATATTATGCAAATAAACCTAGTCATGTTACATACCAAATGAAATGTCTTTGGAAAACCTATCTACGTGTGCTAAGAACGTGTCCAAACATGCACAACTTTTCGTCATATTGAGTAAAATACCAAAATTTTAGGACATTTTTGTTAATAAGTCGAAAAATATTAACTTCTTTGGCCCGTTATTAGCACCACGAGATAGGTATTTTTAATACTTTTAATCTTATACCACACATGCCTATATTAATTTTGTTTAAATAGGCGTAAATTCTAAAAAACTGAAAAGTTCAATTTACCCCCATACAAAACGACCCCCCCTAAAAATGAGTTTTGGCTGCTAAAAAAAATATGTGTCGAATTAATTTTCGTTCTTAACAACATATCCAAATTTCATGAAGATCGGAGGGTGACACCAGGGAGACTTCCCTTGTTAGTGCATACACATTTGAGGACCCCATTGGGTTCGGACCCGATTAGTGTTTACAAAAAACCGACATTTTCCAAAACCAGTTTCTCAGTTAACCGAAAATCAGCTTTTTCGGTTAACCGGTTGTCTCGGTTAAACCGGAATAAAAAAACCGGTTAGCCATTTTGCAAAAACCAAAACTGTTACGCTTTAAAAAAATCGGTATTAAAAATGTACTTTAATTGACCATATTCACTAGAACTTTAACTTAATTAGTATTAGTTTTATTTAGAAAAATACATCTATTCGTTATAAGTAAATTGCAGTTCCAAATTTTATTTTTATTTTCTTTTACTGGCATTTTCGCCATTAACAGGAATTTAAGTATCTGGTTAACAGTCACTTCCCAAGTAAAAATGTGAAGGATCAGTACTGATCCGAAAAATGGATCGCTAAGATTAGATCAGTTTTAATCGGACGGATACAATTTCATCCGAAAAATGGGTTTATCTAATTATATAAACCCATTTTTCGGATAACATTGTATCCGTCCGATTAAAACTGATCTAATCTTAGCGATCCATTTTTCGGATCAGTACTGATCTTTCAAATTTCGGATCAGTACTGATCCGAGTAAGATCTTTTAAATCTCGGATGAGACGTGATATATAAAAATATATCTAAACATTTTTACTCGGGTTATTAAGTTTTTCATGAAATGTAAAAATTTTTATCAGTTTCGGAATAAAATTCCTATTTAAAAATTTTTTTTTGAAGACAAAAAATATTTTAGATGTTCTTCCTCCCGGATTTTTAATGTGTTTTCAACGAAATTTTTAAAATATCATAAAAAAATAAGTGTAAACCCTTAATATTTGCGAAAATATTCCGTTTAGCATGTCCCGTATAAAAAAAAAAAAAACATTTTAAGATCTAATTTGATCTCAAAATTGGCTGTATCAAGCTGTATCAGATAATTATCTAATTGTATTATTTTAGATACACAAAAATAAAAAATTAAAGAATTAGATCCGAATTTTGGTCACATCCAAATAAATCCAGTTGATCTTATTTTATATAAATAAATGTAGATTTATAGAATTATATGAAGTCATATATATTTATATATAACCTCAGATAAGAAAATGGAGCCATATTAAATCTTTCATATAATTAGATCTGAACATATAAAAACTCATATATATTTTAATATGATTGTATCAAATTATATATTATCATATCAAAACTTTTTTACTAGGGGTATTTAAAAAACCGGTTAACCGACAGAAAAAAAAGTTTTTCGGTGCACCGGAAATCTTCAATTCCGGTTAACCGGTTTGCAAAAAAACCGAAATTTTAGGAAAGAACCGGTTAACCGGTTTATAATCACTAGACCCGATAGGTCCAGACCCCGATGGGCCTAGACCTAGTTGGGTTCCTTAAAAATCATCATAGTTTTTGATCCAAAATTTGTGTCCGTTTCGCTCTACCTTGCTTAGTTTTTGAGATACGTGATTTTAGGGGACCACTGGGGTTTTGAGAACTAAAAAACTCGATAACTTCAAAAATATTACTCGGAGAACTTTTGGTTATTTTGCGGTCTTGTTCCACGAGCTACAAAAATGCTTTGGGACTTTTTGTTGTGTCGGCAATATTTACCGAGATATGATCATTTTAAAATTTTCGGGAATGCGAACTTTTTTGGATCCAAAGTTAGGACACATTAGGGAAGAGGACCTGCGATACTATAGCGAGCACGAGGCTTAGTTTCCGAGGTAGTGCCATTTTAAGTTTTCTTAAAAAAAAATTTACAATTTATTTTTGCTAATATTAGCAAAAAAGCTTGTAAAAATTTGGTCAACTCAATTTTAAATTTAGCTAAAAAAGTTAGTTAAAATTTTGCTTAAAATTCCTAATGCGCTACATGAAGTTTACAAGATATTTTTGCTGAAATGCTAATCTCAACTAAAAATTTGCTAAAGGTTAGCAAAAAAAAAAATAGTAAATCTACTAATGTATTATTTTGAGTGTACATTAGCTCATCATATTTATTTTCTTACATTTTTCAAGATTTTTCTACTAAATTTTTTCATAACTTGAGAAAAAAATATTCGTTCAAAAAAACTAAGCCAGATAGAGCAAAATGGAAGATATTTTTGGTTCTTTGAATTTCAATATTTGGTCCTAACTTTGGATTTAAAAAAGTTGTCATTCCCGAAAATTTAAAAATGCTCATATCTCGGTAAATTTTGCTCACAAAACAAAAAACAAGTAAAAAAGTTAAATTCGACCTTGACGAATGTATTGATACCCTCCACAATGTAAAAAAGTTTATTTTCAAAAAAAAATTGTTGAAGCAAAAATCCGCGAAAAATTGTTTTTGGTGAAAAAAAATTCGCCAAAATTTTTTTTTTGTAAAAAAATATGTTTGTACTTGTTTAAATACCATTCGGTGAGCAGCCGAATTAAAGCATTTTGTATTTTTAGGTTATGTTGAATGTATCAATATTTTCAAGGTGTCCTTACATTTTCTTTCATAACTTTTGAACCGCTGAACCGATTTCGCTCAAATGCAATACTAAACTACTTACGGCAAGTACTAGACCTTGTCCCCATCAAGGTCTGAACCTATTAGGTATGAACCCAATGGCGGTTTTATCCAATCGGGTCCTCAAATGTGTATGAACTAGATTGAAATAAAATGTTCCCCATTTTTTTTCTTTTCCTTATTTTTAAGAAAAATTTTAAGAAATATGTGAACTTAAAAAAACAAAACATGACAATGGAGCTAAATCATTATCAATCGTCCTTGGATTAATTAAATTTTTACATTTTCTGAGTCTTTAACAGTAATCGTGTTTATCGGTATTTTATACCACTGTGCATTATTGCAGCATTATCAAGCCATCATTTATGGCTCCCGCTCCCCACCACTCAAGAACATAACGTTCATCATTGTAGCCTTTAACAGTTTTTTTTTTCTCTTTTCCATTTATATTTGTTCATTTATTTTAGAATTTATATTGTATTTATACAACCTTCTTCCTTTTAGAGGGAAATGCGTTACCATCATTCTCATCATCGCCAAATAATGGGGAGAGGGGAACCTCCGTGCTTTAGAAAACATTTCTCATTCTTCGCATACAAAAAACATACATATATTTCGAGTTTTGTGTAGTTGTTGTTCTTGTTGCTTTTAACCTTCCCAGTTGGCCTTGTCTTCAAGACATCTTAAACGACGGGTGCACGACCCTTGTAAATCGTTGAAGACATATGAGGGACAGTCCACACAAGTCGTGAACGACACTCTCACACAAAAGTTCCAAAAATCATACAAGACATGATGAGCGACACTGTCGCTCAGAGTGTCGTAAATTTTTGATGACGATATGAGTGAATATTTCCTCCAAATTGTCGTGTATGACCAAATCATCGACTGTATGATCTACCTTATCGTTGACGACCATATAGGCGACCTTGTCTGCTATATAATCGTTGACGACCGTATTGGCGAAATATTCCCACATACTGTCATCGACGACAACGTGAAGGACACTTTCCCCAATAAGTCGTCCACGACCCTATGAGGGGCAATTTCTTCAGTGAAATAAAAGCAATTTTTTTTTTTATTAAAATTTGTTTAATTTAATATTTATTAATTGTTAATCATATTATTTTTTATTTACATTATTTTTTTAATTTATGTTATAAAAAGGAAACATAAAATTATAAAGTAAAAAATAAAATAGGTAATTAAAATAGTAATAAATTAAAAAAATAAACAAATAATAATAATAATAATAATAATAGTAATAATAATAATAATATATTTATTGAAAAGATGAAGATTCCATTTGATATTTGAAGATCCAATTGATTATTTTTTTCCATTCCATTTAAAACTTTAAATAATTTAAAGAACACGATTCTCAATTTGCACCTTCTTTAATAACTTTTTGTAAATAACTAAATATTTTATACTTACATTTACTTTTTTTTATCGCCGTTAATATGATTCCGTTATTTCGTTTTTTTTCTCTCAACAACCTTACGTTGTCATCAACAGACTCGAGAACACGACAAGAATTAAATATTGTCGTTCAGCATGTCGTAAACAAAGAGCAATATATGACAAATTTAAGAAATTGTAGCTTATATTGTCGTCAACGAAGAGTGCGATTGACGACAATCTTCTTATATTGCCGCTCATTTGTCGTCAATGGAGTTAAGTACACGACAAATATAAAATATTGTCTGTCAGCCTGTCGTAAACCAAGAGCAATATATGACAACTAAATGAAATTGTCGTTCATATTGTCGTCAGCATAGTTTGGCTGACGACCACATAAAGACATTGTCGCTCACATTGTCTTCAATCGGCATCAACTGGCGACATCTTTAAGACGTTATCGCTCATCTTGTCGTTAACGGAGTTTAAATACACGACACATATAAGAGATTGTCGCTTGTTTTGTCGTGAACCAAGTTTGGCCGAAGACAACTTAAAGACATTTTCGTTCATCTTGTCTGCAATATATTTGCTATACACGACAAGTGCTAGATTTTGTCGCTTAACTTGTCTTCAACTGAATGTTACACAAGACCAGTCGAGTATTTTGTCATGCAGCTAGTCGTTGGCGAATATTTCCGTTACATTGTCGTTAGAGAAAATTAAATCGACATGTGTCTTGAACGACAAATTCTTAAATGTCACTTACGAAATCGTTGAAGACAGCGTCGTCTACGACGTTTTGGCCAACTGGGTTATGACGAGTTGCCTTTTTAGTGAGTTGTTGGTGATGTTGTTGTTGTTGTTGTTGTTGTAATAGAAAACATTTTCATTGTAATAATTTTTATTTCTTCTTCCTTTAAGTTTTTTTCTTCTTCTCCGTTTTCTTTGTATTATTGTTGTTGTTGTTGCTGATGATGTTGTTGTTGTTTTGTATCCTTCATCATTTTTCATTTAGTTAGTTAAATTATTTTTAGTGAACAAAAAAACAGCACTAGTTTTTCTTAAAGTGTATATGTAAGTGTGTGTGTATGCTATTATTTTATGTGAGTGACTGTGTGTAGGTGTGTGTGTGTGTGTCTGTATAAATTCATTGCTTAATTTAGTAGTTATTTTTTTATATATATTTTTTTTACTCCTTCATCGTCTCTCTGTATAAAATATCCTTTCATTTTCGCTGAATAAAAATAATGAAAATTTCAATTTTACAAATGAGCTGCATACCTTGAAGTTTCTTCTATTCGTTTTTTTTTTTGTTTATGTATGTGTCTCTCTGTATGTGTGTGTGTGTTTATAAATTTATATTAAAAACATTACGAAAAAAAAGAATAGTATTTTATTATTTTAAATACTTTTTTTTTCGTTTATAAATTTTATCATTTCATGTCGTGTTTCGTTTTTTTGTATTCTCTTCTTAAGAAAGAATGCCTTGGTGTGCTGCGTAATTAAATTAAATATTTTTTTTTCGTTTTTATTTTGTTTAAAACAAGAATGAAATGAAATTCTATCGTTTTAATATAAGAAACATTTTTAGTTTATTTCATCATATACTTTCAAAAATAAAAAAAAATATACGTAAATAAAAGAGAGAGGACCCCTTTTTTTGTCATAAAATGTTTTTTTGTTTTTTTTTTTTAATATTTTAATTTTAATTGAAATAATATTATTAACTTATGTAATTTATTAGTTATTTTTTTAACAAAAAAAAAAGTAAAAATGTTTGTAAAATATTAAATGATTTTTTAGCATAAATATTGCAAAAGCTTTATAAGACATCAGAAAATTCTGTTGCTACACATAAAAAATTTTATAGAAAAAATTTGAATTAAAAATTCTTAAAACTTCAATTTAGTTTTTAATAATTTTTTAATTGATATAATTAAATTTTTTTAATTGATTTTGCAAATTTCCGTGAATTAAGAATAATTGCACTTCTTCCCAATTAAACTTTTACAAATTTTAGTAATTAAATAAGTTCGACCTTTTTTTTAATATAGTTAATAGTAAATAATTAAGCTCGAGGTCTTAAATAAAAGAAAGACCTCGAGCTTGATTATTTACTATTAACTATAATTTTAGTAATTAATACTATCACTTTTGTGATAGATGCAAAATCAATTAAAATAGTTATTGATTATATTTATTTTAAT
This sequence comes from Pegoplata infirma, assembly GCA_963921195.1. Classification (NCBI taxonomy): domain Eukaryota; kingdom Metazoa; phylum Arthropoda; class Insecta; order Diptera; family Anthomyiidae; genus Pegoplata; species Pegoplata infirma. The sequence continues at coordinate 314,269,188 of OY992536.1, read as the reverse complement.
GACTGAAACACATTTCACCATCCGACAAAAATGAAAAAAGTCATTAATCACAAACTGGATAAAAAAACGTTTTAAAAGGACTTCAACTTTTTAGATTAACTTCGGATTAAATTTTATAATATATTTTTTTAATATTTGTACTTGTCCTAGGACGCCACTAGTAATAGCAAATGAAAGAGTACACAGAAAAAAAATTTTAATTAACTTTTTCACTGAAAGTGCTCCTATACGGAAATTTGTAATATCAACTAACGTTTGTAAATATTAATTGTTGAAAAAACAATTGATAAATGAGTTTGTAATAGTTCTCCTAAATTATTATTTGTATTGACAAACGTACAAAATCTTAAATTTTTTTTCAACAAAGAAATTCAACAAACACAAAACGTAATTTGTTGATCTAACAAAAGAAAAATAAATAAATTTTGTTTTCAACAAAGAAATTCAACAAAGACAATACGTAATTTGTTGATCTAACAAAAGAAAAAAAAAATAAATTTTGTTTTCAACAAAGAAATTCAACAAACACAAACGTTATTTGTTGATATGGTAAAGGAATTCAACAAACGAATTTGTGATATCAACCAATACCATTTATATACCAATACCATTTGTCTCACAGTATAATTAGAGTTTTTTTTTAAAAAATTACTTTCTTTGGATTTTTTGATATCATCCATTTTTAGAAGATTTTTGCATCAATAAAAATAATGCCGTAGTTTTTTTTGGAAAAAAATCTAACTCTTTCCCGTGCCTTTCCGAGTTTAAAAACCCGGTTTTTGACCCCATTATCCTGCGGAGCGAAAACGGCTTAACTTATTGCAAATTTTATTTCATCAATCGATTCTACAGCCAAAATTAGTATTATGACATTTTTCGCAAGCTTCCAGATGTTATAAAAAAGTGGTAATGGAGCGCGAAGTAAACCGATGATTAATAAAAAAATAAAATTTGATTCATTTTTACCTTCATGAAAGGGCGTTAAAAACTGAGAAAAATGCTACAAAAATTAAAATTTTATCACTGATGATTTAATAGTTATAAAGCTTTCAAATTTTGTCGTTTAGTGAAAGCTTAATAATAATTTCCTGGAAAACACTAGTTAGTATTCAACAAGTAGAAAAGTTAAATTCGACTTACAAGGGAAGTCTCCCTGGTGTCATCCTCCGATCTTCATGAAATTTGGATTTGTTGTTAAGAACGAAAATTAATTAGACACGTTTTTTTTTAACCGGCCCAAACTCATTTTTAGGGGGGGGGGTCGATTTGTATGGGGGGAAATTTACCTTTTTAATTTTTTTACGATTTACGCCTATTTAAACAAAATAAATATAGGCATGTGTGGTATCAGATTAAAGGTATTAAAATACCTATCTCGTGGTGCTAACAACGGGCCAAAGAAGTTAATATTTTTCGACTTATTAACAAAAATGTCCTAAAATTTTGGTATTTTACTCGATATGACGAAAAGTTGTGCATTTTTGGACACGTTCTTAGCACACGTAGATAGGTTTTCCAAAGACCTTTTATTTAGTATGCAACATGACTAGGTTTCTTTGCATAATATAGGAGATAAACGAAAAAAACTGAAAAATGGCCTTGTCTTCCCCCTTCCTTTTACCCCCTAAATATGAATTTGGGCCGCTAAAAAAAAATACGTGTCCCATTATTTTTTCTGATCTACAAAATTCCATAAAGATCCGCGGGTGACACTAGGGACACTTCCCTTGTCAGATTCTAAGACTGTTTAATAAGTAAATTTTCTATAGGGAAAAATTTTAGAATCCTTGAAAAAAAAAATCTCAGACTTTTTCGATAGGATAAATGTCTCAGAGTTTATGAGTTTTTATTTTATCGCTAGTGGTTATTGAGGTGGGGGCAAATTTTTCCTCGAATATGTGTTTCAAAATTCATTCTTATGCTTTTTGCATTAAAGAAATACAAGATTATCATTATAAAAAAAATATTTTATTCCACGCCCATAAAAGGGGGGCGGACCGAAAAACCGACATTTTCTAAATCTCTGGGTCCAAATGCAGGGCTTTGAACTTCTTGTGACATAAAAATTTTGCATTTGTTAAACACAAACACAAAAAATCATGTAGAAATATGGTATTTTTCAGAGGTTGGTTTAGTTCTTCAAGGGGGAACTTTTTTCCCCCTGGTCCGATTTTGCTCATTTACGAACTTAACTTAACTTAAATAGGACATATTTGTGCCAAATGTCGGGAGTCTAGCTCTTTTATTTTGGGCTGCATCATGTTAACTACAGACGGACGGACAGACGGACGGACGGACATCGCTAGAATGTCTTAGAATCGATCACTGATCATAAATATATATACTTTATGGGATCCTAGACCGATATTTTGATGCGTTACACACGGAATGACAAAGTGAGTATACCCCCATACTGAAGTTGGAGGGTATAAAAATCTTGTAAAATTACGAAAAAGTTCGTAATTTTTACTAGGAATTCTCGTAAAACAGGAGGTAGCAAAAAACTATAGTAAAAACACGAAACCTCCTTGTAAGTTTTACCGCGTCAAAAAATTGTAAATTTACAATTTTATTTGTAAAAAGCTTGTAAAATTACAAAATTATTTGTAAAAAGCTTGTCAAATAACAAGAATTGTTGTCAAGTAGGGGGAAGCAAAAAAAAGTTACAAACTTTTCTTGTAACTTTACAAGGTTTTTTTGAGTAAAGTGATAATTTCAAATTATTTCATACACAGAAAATAAAATCGTCAAATTGTAAATCAACCAGACATTTAGTAAAAACGGCCGCCTGTTAGTCCATAATACAAAACTTCGATTTTGTTTTCAACAAATTCAGTCAAGTAATTTTATTTCAAAATACTTTTATCATGTCAATAAATAGTGTTTGTGTTGTTGAATTTCTTTGTTGAAAAAAAACTAAGATTTTTTACTTTTGTTAGATCAACAAATTGTGTTTGTTGGATTTCTTTGTTGAAAAATAAACAAAATTCTTTTTTCAACAATCAAAATTTACAAACATTTGTTGATATTACAAATTTCGGTATAGGAGCACTTTCAGTGAAAAAATTGTTTGTATTTACAAATATGGGGGTGAATATATAACAATTCGTTTTTCTGTGTACACACAAAAAATATAATTGCAAAATTTGGAAAGTTGGGCAATAATATTGCAAATATTAAAGGAAGGAATTCAAGAATTTCTGAATACGAAAAATTTGATTTTAGGAATATTTTTATTTTCTTTTTGGAAAATTTTCACGACTTAGTATCGACCCCTTGAAGGATCTTATATCACCATTTGAGAATCGTTGTTATACGGTTAATAAAGTTAATGATATATAAAATGCAATACCAACAGGAAATTCTAAAAAAAAATTAAAAATATTAAATTACAAATTCCCATATATTTACAATTTAAAATTATTTAAAAACAATTTACAAACATTTTTGCTTTCATAAATATTTATAATTTTTTTGCATTTTAGCCACATAAAAGTATATATAATTTTTATTTAAAAAAAACTACCATTAAAACAGTGTAATTTTTAAATCTTGATAACTGTAACAAATTTTTAATTAATTTTTTTATTTTTAGAAATAACAAAACAAATCTAAAAAAAAACACCCAAATATATTTGTTTATCAAAATGAACGTGTTTTTAAGTTTTTTTTTGTGTATTTAAATGCTTATTTTTAAAATTTTTTTATTTTTTTTTTTTGTGTTTATAAAATTCAATGACAAAATCAAATTAAATTAAATAAACAATAAATGAATTGAAAAATGATCTATGGAGTATAACAGCAGCAGCAAAACTGTTTCAGAACCACAATAAACAATAAACTATAGTGATAGATATTTGATATTGAAATGGGTTTACCAATAAAACAAAAAAAAAAAAAAACAACATTTAATTTTGTTGTAGTTTTTTTTTTTTTTTTAATTTTTTTATTATTTGAATGTGGGTGTGGAACAAGGTGCTATAATCCAAAAACCAAATTGTTCAGGAGAAGCAAAAAACTAAATAAGTCGCGAAAAAAAATAATTTTTTGAAATTCCTTTTTGCAGTTTGACGAAGATGGACCATATGCATCAATGTACAAAATTTCATTAAAAACAAATGTGCGGAAGTAGCAAAAAAATGCATGTGAAATTTTGTTCTAGTGGAATAAGGTGCTATGTTACAATTTCTACTAGGAATTTCAATACATTTGCCAAGTAGTTTTAAGTTTTTTGGATTATTTTTTAAAAATTTAAATTTAGCGTGATGAATTCAGAAAAATTTAGACGGGTCCAGCAGTACTCATTTTTATATCAAAATAATTAAAAGCAGTTAATATAACACAAAAAATAACTGTTATATGGTTTATTTTAAACAACTTTTCCCATAATGGGTTAAAAAATTTGCACAATTTATTATATAAGTTACTAACCATTAAATATTTAAGTCTGAACTTACAAATTTTATAGATTATCAAAATCCACCATTAGTATTACGTAAAATAATATTATGTTTTTATATGGATATAGCACCTTTTTCCACATTTACACTTTAACTATAGATAGATTAGATTAGAAAGCGTTTTTTGCCAAACCAATGGGCTGATGTTGAAGCCTAGGATGTTTTCTACACGCTAACCATCTCACATGTAAGATTTTTTATATACTACCTTTAGTTTAACTGCAAAATATATGTTAGTATCCGGGAAAAATATAAAATATTCCCAAAAATAGTTAAAATTTAACTTTTAATGTCATTTTTATGACCGAAAACGATCAAGTTTTTAACAAATTTGTTTACAAATAGGTCGAACTATTGAAGGAAGATACGATTTTGCAAAAAAACGCGATTTTCAAAAATTGGATTTTAGCACCTTGTTCCACACATACATTCATTTATTTAACCAAAAACAATCAAATTTTATTGTTACTTAAAACCTGCCAAAAAAAAAAGTATGTAGACTCGTAGTTCAATGGGAAAATATTTGAAATTTAAATAAAAATAAAAAAAAATACAATATTTGTTAGAATTTCAAAAATAAAGTGTGAATAAAAGCCAATGACATTTGCCGTCACCAACCACCAGCAATCTAGTAAACATCTATAGTAGATTTAATAAATATTTGTTAGTTTTATTTTTATGTTTTTCAATTTTTCATAATGATAGTAACACAAAATGCGTGGTTGTTTATTTACATTTTTTTTGTTTAGATTTAAGCTTAAGTTTTATACTTAAAAGAGGGAAAGTATGCCAGTCAAATTTAATGAATTAAAAAAAGTTAAATTCGACTTGGCCGAATCCATTCAAAATGACCAAATATTTTGAATGCAAATAAATTCAAGAATAAAACCCATTTCTGTTTTTTTTTCTGTAAAAAAAAATATAAATATTGACTACCCGAGTAAAAAAGTTTTTATATAATTATATATAATTTGATAAAATTGTGTCAAATTATATAAAATTATATAAAGAGGTAAAATTTTCCAAAAAGTTGGATAAAATTATATATAATTATATCCGGGATTTGGTGGAAATAATTATATAAAATTATATCAAATTATATATAATTTGATAAAATTTTATAAAATTTGATAAAATTTTATCAAATAAGATATAATTTTATATAATTATATCCATCAAATCCTGGATATAATTACATATAATTTTATCAAATTATATATAATTTTATACAATTTTTTTGTAAGATTTTACCTCTATATAATTTTATATAATTATATATAATTTGATATAATTTTATCAAATTATATATACTTATATCAAAAACTTTTTTACTCGGGTAGTTTATTTTGAGTAAAAACATTTTTTAGTTATTTAAAAAAAACAGAAAATTTGAGTGTAAATTTTTTTTGAGTGTAAAAATTTTTTCTTAGTTTAATATTTTTTTTAAACAAAAACACTTTGTAAAATATTTATATCTTTCAAAAGTTTTAAGCGGAAATTCGTGAAAAAAAACTCATCCAAAATTTGCGGTTTTGCCTTCTGAACCCGTAAACCTATTTGACTGAAATTCAATAGCAATTGGACCCGGAAAATAACAAATATATTTGACAATCTTCAGTAGCTTCAGAGTTGTTTTTCTGAAATTTAACGTGTTTTTAACAGACTGTTCTATAAGTTTTTTTCAAAAACTGTTTAGAATGATTGAAACAAGTAAATAAATATACCCCGTTTAACCCAGAATCATATTCGTTCCAGTGAAAAATGGGGAAAACAAGTAAAAAAAGGATTTTTACACTCCACAATGTCAAAACAAGTAAGAATATTACAGTCGTTCAAGACCGACCATATAATACCCTACACCAGAGTTTCCCGAAAAATGGGTCCCATGTTTAAACATGGACTGATTAGATCTATATTTTTTCAAATCTTTAATAAGTGTAAAAAACACAAACAAAATTCTTTTTGTTGACAATAAACCGCTTTAACTGAATATCAGGCGAAATTTTCACATGGGGCGGTCCTAAGTCCAAAAATGGTCCGATGATAATCAGATTTGATAAGGTTATTAAAGTACGCGTTTAACATACACAAACAGATTTTTAATAAAATATTTTCTATTCCCTAGTAAAAAAAGTTTTGATATAATAATATATAATTTGATACAATCATATTAAAATATATATGAGTTTTTATATGTTCAGATCTAATTATTTGAAAGATTTAATATGGCTCCATTTTCTTATCTGAGGTTATACATAAATATATATGACTTCATATGATTATATAAATCTACATTTATTTATATAAAATAAGATCAACTGGATTTATTTGGATGTGACCAAAATTCGGATCTAATTGTATCATTTTTTATATTTGTGTATCTAAAATAATACAATTAGATAATTATTTGATACAACTTGATACAGCCAATTTTGAGATCAAATTAGATCTCAAAAAGTTTTTCTTTTACTCGGGTTTTCATGAAATTTGAGAGATTTATGTGAAAATTGGGAAGGTGGTTTGTATGGGGGCTATTAGAAGAACTACTCCGATTTCTTTAAAATTTGGAACGGTGATTTGTGTAGATAAAACATGATTACCTGCCAAATTTCTTAAATAATGCGGATATTAGAGTAATTTAAGTCAAAACTAAAGAGGACCTTTGTGTGGTGGCTAGGTCTAAATATTGACCGATTTTTTCCAATTTCAATAGGCTTCGTCCTTGGACGAATTTCAAGTCAATTGATTAAAAATTGCGTGTTTACACCGTTTACATGGACAGACAGACGGACAGACGGACGGACGGACATCGCTAAATCAACTCAAAAAGTGATTCTGAGTCGATCGGTATACTTAAAAGTGGGTCTAGGACCAATATTTCGGGTAGTTAGAAACATCAGCACAAACTCATTATACCCTGTACCACAGTGTGGTGTAGGGTATAAAAATTATTTGCAAAAAAAAAAATTTTCGTGAAAAAAAAATTCCGCGAAAAAAATCTGGTTAAAGAAATATGTTTTTACTTGTTAAAATACATTTCAGTTTTCAATTCTGTTCACATACGTCAAGCAGTAGGCGATTCAAAGCATTTTGTATTTTTAGGTTATGTGAAATGTACCAAAATTTTCGCGGTGTCCTTACATTTTCATTCATAACTCTTGAACCACTGAACCGATACCGCTAAAAGGCAATACTAAAATTCTCAGAACAACAACAAAAAAAATATTGAGTTTCAGCCATATCTGCTTAATATAGCACTGCAAGAAATGTTCCCAAATATAACAAAGCGCGCAATTACAGTCTTGCCATACTGATACCCTTTTTTTTCTATCGCGGTTACAATAGTAATTGATAGGCAGTATTGTCTGATAGTGCGTTTACATTGGATTTCTAATCTAGTAAATTGCGATTTTAATCCACTTTGCAATCTGTACCGTTTACATTGGCATTTTTTACATTTGAGAAGATTAAGATTGGCATTTATAACAACAAGTTTATCATAAATGTATGTGACTGCGTCAATAGACAGCGACGGTAATTAGTCGACGTATGATTAACAAGGACAGTGACGGCGTTTAAAAATAACAATGACGGCGGCATAAACATACTTGGCGGCGTCATCAAAACTGCAGTCTTTGTGTCGGTGTTTTTCAGTGTTGGAAAATGCAAATAATAGAAATACAGAGTTGTATCTAACTTTACCAGATTGCGTTTGCCGCACAGTACATGAGTAGTAGCAGGGGTAACTCATAAATAGTAGTGTCAGTAATAACGAAGTCGTTATTAATAGATGGCAATCTTTTTTTGGAAAGTATTTGGGAACGATTTGGGAATAACGAAAAATAAACATTGAAAATTTTAAAAAAGATGAATGAAAATTATTGTTGTGTCACTAGAAAATAGAAAAATACATAATAAAATAAAGAAATTAATTTAATTAAATCAAAACAACCAGCAAAATTAAACGAAAAATAAAAGGTAAGCAAAACTTCCAGCTTTCCCAAATGGCATTTGTAAAACTAACACCACCTTTAAACGTCAAAAAGAACTGACTCATGGATAGTCTTTATAAATATAAGTTTTTGAGTAGTAGGTACACAGAGGTGCATTTGATGTGTGTAAGTATTAGTGACAGCACACGGTGTAACTTTTGACGTTTCATACAAAACGTAAACAAACAACATAAATACATACACAAAAGCTCACACGTACAGGCACACTTACACTAGGCAGCGATGATAATTCTGTACTAAAAATCATACCACCATATTGGAAAATACGCAATTAGCATCAGTGTTTGCATACTAGTCTGTACTGTGGTTTGCCGATTAGAGCCCAAACTACTAGATTGAAAAAAATAAATTTGTATGGGCAATCTAATAGATTGAAACTGGATTGGAGCCACAATCTACTTTAAGCTAGCTTAGACGGCCAGTGTAAATGCACTATGAGTGTTACTTTAAAAATCTAGAGTCTTTATCTCAACATATATTTCACCCATTGCTTTTTATCAATAGTTACAAAAAGTGCCAATTTTCCATTTGTATGCCAAATTTTTCATTTGTAATCATTTTTTGAAAATGTTTTTTGCTTAAAGATCTGAGATTCTTGTTTCAAGTTTATAAGACCATTTTTTAAGAAAAGGAAAAGTACCACAGTATAATTTTGTTCCTGTTTTCACCTTTTTTGTATCAGAACCATTTTTGACCATTATTTTAGGAGATGGAAAAAGTACCAAAATACACTTTCTAAAAAGTGTTCTTCAGCACTCTGGATGATCTTACATTCCATATTTCAAGTTTCTAGAACCATTATTTTAAAAGATAGAAAAAGTACCAAAGTATATTTTTACCCTTTAAACCTTGTTTCCTTGTATTCTAATTTTTAAAAATGTTTTTTTTTTTGCTCACTTGTTTAAAAACGTTTTTGTTTTTGCTAGAGGATCCTAGATTTAATATTACAATTTTTTAAGATATTATTTTAGGAAATGGAAAAAGTACACAAAAAAAACCCTCTTAGTATCAGTAATTCCGTTCAACTCTGTATCAAAATTTCATTTTTATGACCATTATTTTTGGAGATAGAAAAAGTACCAAAATCTACTTTCTAAAAAAATGTTACCCCAAAATAATCGAAATTTCTAAAAAGTAGCTTTTTTAGAAGGTTTATTTTTCTAAAGGGTTCTATATTTCGACATTGAAGTTTCTAGATATATTATTTCAGTAAATAGAAAAAGTACCAATCTACAATTTTTAACCCTTCTTACATCATTAAAATCAGAAAATCCAATAGGTACTTTTTCCCAAAAAGCTTTTTTTCTTCTTCTGGAAGATCCTACATTTCAGCTTTCAAGTATCCATGGCCACTACTTTAGAAGAAAGAAAAAAGTACCAATGAACACAATTTTTCACCTTTTTGTTTTCTTACAATTAGAATTTCCAAAAAGTCCTTTTTAAATTTTTTTTATTACTAATTATTATTATTTTACTATTTTTTCTAAAAGTATAAAAAGTACCAAAGGAACAACTATTTACGCCCTTAAAAGCGGAATTTTCAAAAAACCACAGAGGTTAGAGACTTGAAATTTGGAAAATATAGTCACATCTAGAAGTATAGATCCAATGGCTGGGTTTTTAAAAAATCTGTTTCTAAAGACGTAAAAAAGTTTACTTTTCGTGCTTTATATATTTTTAGAAATAATAGTTTAAAAACTTTTAATTTCGAATGTAGGATCGCCGAAAAAAAAAATTTAAAAAAAACTTTTTGGAAATTCAAATTCTAAGAGGACAAAAAGTACAAAAAAAGTACTTTTTGGAAATTCTAATTTTCAGGGAGCAAACAAGAGTAAAATAGTGTACATTGGTACTTTTTCTTTCTTCTGAAGTTATGGCCAAAGAAACTTTAAAGTTGAAATGTAGGATCTTCCAGCTAAAAAAATGTTTTTGGAAAAAGTACGAGGTTAATCAGAATTGGAGAGGGAAGTATTTTTCCACAACTATACTCATGAAAATAGAATAGAAAAATTTTTCTGAAGATTATAATAGCTGGATTATATGAAACTAGTAAAAAACGAACCAGAATGTCTTAAATTTTTAGAAAAATAAAATTTTTGTTTCACACTTTGCTCAATTCAAAAACCATATATAGAATTTAATTGGGCGAAAAAATGCACTGGAATTTTTTCATATAAAATGTTTGAGCACAATTGCTTTCCGCTCCAATTTTGAAAATTTGGTACTTTTTCTATCTGCTAAAATAAAAGTTATAGAATCTTAAAATTTTAAATGAAGGATTTTCTAGCCGATTTTTTTTTTTTGTAAAATTCCGATTTTAAAGTACTATGGCTTCGTTTTTCGAAGTTTTATTAAAAGGGAGGAAAAATGTACTTTGGTACATTTTATATGTGTATCCTGAAATAATGGTTCTTTAAGCTCGAATATTAGAATTAGATGCTTCAGCGGAAAAAATATTTTGTTAAAGTTACTACTTTGGAAATTCCGAATTTAAGAAAATTTCCGTTTCAAAGGGTGGTAAAAGGGATAAAGATTGTTTTTTTGGTACTTTTTATATTTCCTGAAATAATGTTCCTTCAAACCTCAAATATGAAATTTAGGATGCTCGGGTTGAAAAAACACTTTGAAAAAGGTATTTTTTGGATATTTCGATTTAAAGGGACAAAAAGGGTATGCAATTTAACTTACTGGTACTTTTTAAATTGTACTTTGGTGTTTTTTTTTTCAATTTCTTAAATAATGGTCTTCAAAATTTTAAATTTTAAATCGAAAATCCTCCACAAAATAAAAAACATTTAAAATCCTCCACAAAATAAAAAAAAATCTATTTTTTTTTAATTTTTATTCTATTGGGTTAAAATGGGACAATTGGTACTTTTTTTTATAACTTTTGAACTAAATACAGAATCTTAAAATATGACATCTACACTCAAAATAATTCTGCAGTAAAAATATTAGTAAGTGATTTGGTACCAAAATCTACTAATAAGTTACTAATTACCAGTAGTACGGTAGTTTTTTAGTATCTTCAAAGTACTAAAATTAGTCATTTTTACTGGTTTTGAATAATATTAGTAAAAAATTTTAGTATTGATTACCAACGCCTGCACTAGATCATTTTGGACTAAAAAATTAGTTCATTAGTAAAATTTTTAGTATTGAATACCCACGTTTTTTTTTGGGTGTAGAATACTTCAGCAGAATTAACATCCAAGATATGGACATATTTAAAAATTTAAATTTCTTTAGAATACGAAGGGTAAACAATAGAAAAAGTGGGGTTAAATGGAAATATTGTAATAATTACTCCAGATTTTCTTATACCCTCCACTCTAGTGATCGAGGGTATACATAAGTTTGTCATTCTGTTTGTATCACCCCGAAATATTGGTCTAGGACCCCATAAAGTATATATATTCTTGATCCTCGATCGATTTTAAGACGATCTAGCGATGTCCGTCCGTCTGTCCGTCTGTCTGTCTGTTGAAAACACGCTAACTTTTGAAAGACTTTACGGAGGCTCCTGAAGTTTGGCATATATGTTGGGCATTTACCTGGTCAGGTTGGTATTGCAATCCAGCGAAATCGGTCCAGTGGTTAAAAAGTTATAAGCAAATGAGTGAATTTTGGCAAGGGTTTTTCTGGAATTTACGAGATAAAACACACGGTAATTTTCGAACGGCAATTCTGAGGGTGCTGAAGTGTGGCATATATATTTGCCGTTCCTCAAAACAATAAATTTCAGATTAGTTTCACCTTAAATTCACGTGTTGAAAACACGTTAAACATGTTTTAAAAACATTTGTAAGTCAAAAAATATTTTACAAGGTATTTTTGTCACACAAAAATATTTTTACACTAAAACAAAAAAAAATACACTCAAAAAAATTTTACACTCAAAAAAAATTTTACACTAAAAAAAATTAGTAAATTATTTTTTTTTTCAAAAATTAATAAAAAAAAGTTTTTTACACAAAATAAAATATTTCTAACCAAAAATTTTATTTTTTTCACGTTAGAAAATTTACTATCACTTAAAAAGGGCATTGTGGAGGGTATTCATAGATTCGGCCAAGTCGAATTTAACTTTTCTACTTGATTTTACTCAAACTTTTTTCATTCAAACTTCTTTTTATCACTGAAATTTATTTTTTAGAAAAAGTTTTTTTTCTCAAAATATTTGTTTACTTAAAATATATAAGTTTAGGTGATAAAAAGGCTTCTGACAACGAAAAGTTATAATTTTTGATATCTTTTAGATTTGAAAATTTAACTATTTCGCGATTTTTTTTTCGGGTTATTAGAACAGATTGGCTTATGTCTTAACCAAAATTCACATATATGTTTTCAAATATTTTTTTTTATTCCCGTAATCTGCTCAGTTGTCATACCTTCCCCTATTAAGGTTGGTTTTCCATTAACAAATAACAATAATAATAATAATATCACTGGTTCATTTCACTCTGGAGTTTCATTCATTTATTGTTTACTTTAAATTATATTCTGATTAAACAAAATGAATATAAATCGTAAAAGTAAAAAAAAAACTATAAAAATAATTTGTTGTATTTTTATTTTTTTTTTTTTTATTTAAAATTTTTCTTAAAACTTTATTATACAAAAAAAGCAAAAGAAAAAAAAAATAAACAGAAATTGTTGTTTGATTTATTTATTAGTTTTTCATTTTCTATTTATAATTTTTTCAATATTTATCTTTTTGTTTATGATTCAAAGTAAAAAGAATATTAAAAAAAAGAGTTGTTATAAAAACTCCCTACATATTTCTTTATCTAAATTAAATAAAAAATTTTATGATTTCTGATAATAGTTAAATCAATATAATAAAAAGAAACACATAAATAGCATATTATCAATCAAAAGGAAAATTTTTAGAAAAAAAAAACAAATTCAAATTCATTGAACTTTGAGGTATTTGAAGAACTAAATAAATACTTTGAATCATAAAAAAAAATAAATTAAAAAGTAGTTAACTATTTATTTTATTATTTCATTTTTAAAAATATACAAATATTTTATTAAATTTTCCATATTATGAAAATTGTGCATTAATCTATTTTCATTTTTCCCTTCGTGTGTTTGCTTAAAAATCTTTATGTCCCCCAGACTTTTGTAAGGGACGTGAAACGTTACAGAATCTCTGTGATCAAATACCTGGCGATGCTTTATTATATTCACTATTTAGAGAAAGTGCTGAACCGGTTAAATGTCCTTTAAAAGGTAAGTTTTTAAGAAAATTTTAACAGAAAATAATTGCTATGATTAAAAAATTTATTGAAAAAAAAAAATTATATTGAAAATTATGCTATGAGAATATCATGGATTTAATTAGTAAAGAAAATAATGACCTCGAGCCAGAATAAACATCCTCAAAATATAATATTTTAAAGGTCGAATAAAACAATTTTTATTTTTTAATAAAAATTAATCAGAATTAGAACATAATGGTTGGCACGCCATAGTGATGAATAACCCTAATGTGGTTATTACATTCACAACAACAAATAACATATTGTTGTAGTCCATTGGACTATCATATGTAAAATGTTTTAAATATTTTTGTTGGTTATTGACAATCGTTGCCTTACTAGTATAGTACAATTTCTTCGTCTTTCTAATTCACATTGTGGATAGAGTCGAATATGTTCTTATACTTTAGTTTGTGCACAAACGATTTGTCATTATACTCGTTTGCTACTTTGTAGTAAATCGTTTCTATTTTTGCTAAATAATCTTGACAATGGAATCTTGACAAATTCCGAAACACGTGTCGATTAAGTCTTGCAAAAATGACCAACATAAATAAATTTAAAACAAAAAAAATAATTTTCTTGAAAATTATGCTATGAGAATATCATGGTTTTAATTAGTAAAGAAAATAATGACCTCGAGCCAGAATAAACATCCTCAAAATATAATATTTAAAGGTCGAATAAAACAATTTTTATTTTTTAATAAAAATTAATCAGAATTCAATTATTTTTGTTATTGACATTTGTATTAAACCGTTTAAAGAAATTTACCAATTATACAACTTTAAAAAAAAGTTATACGCAAATAACGGTAATTTTTCTGTGTAATGATAAAGTATCTGGCGCAATTTCTGTTATAAAAATATATAAAAATAAATTTGTATTCTTTTGAAACTCTTCAACAGATGTCATTTATTTGGCCCCCACCTTGGGGCCAATTGTCATCTAACTTTAATTACACTGTTGAACAAATTCATAGAAAATCGCACTCCCATGAATCAGAATACATGAATTAAATAGATTTTAATCTCCTGATTCCAAATCTGCATTCCAAATTTTTCTATCACGTAGGGTTTTTAAGATATTCGCGTTTGAATATTGAAAATACGCTAATTTAACACTTTTTGAGTCTCTATTGTAACTTATTCTTAAGCTGCTCACACAACATATGAATAGATTTAGTATAAATGGTACCTCTTGATTACAATTCTGTCATCAAAATTTTTCTAACACGTGCCGTTTTTGAAATATTGGCCTTTGAAAAACTCAAACTCCACTGTCACGCACTTGTATTCTTTATAAATCACACTAAAATTTTCAAACGCGAATATCTCGAAAACGGAACATACTAGAAAATTTGGATTGCAGTTTTGGAATCTGGAAGTCCATTTTATATAAATTCAAGTCCTATTTTTTGGAAGCAACGCAAGAATACGTAACAGTGGACCCCCAAAAGTACTAAAAATTTTATTTTTTGACTTTTTAACAGCGAATTTCTCAAAAACGGTACGTGCTAGAAAAATTTTAATGGCTGATTTGGAATCAGGAGACCAAAATCTATAAGGACGAGTTAGGCATTTCACTGGGAGGTTTCTGGTGGCGAACAGTGTTATTACTCAATTTGAAACTTAATGTGCGCTCACCTAAATGTTCAGTTATGAGCAGCATTGAGGTTTACTGGAAACCAATTAAGGGGCGCCAGTAATTTATTTTTCATATTATCTCGGTGTTCCATGATTCAAAATCCAAAATTGGCGCCCACCATGGTGCTCAATCAGCTATTAGCTTTAAGTTAATGAAAAAAGATACTGCTGATTCAGAAACCAGACCAACATATCATTATGTATTTTGACCCCCTGAACTCGAATCTGCCATCCAAAAAAAATCTATCATCGGGTTTTCCTGTAATTTTACAAGAAGGTTTCCCATAGTGACCATTCCAGATTTCTTTTATATTTATACACAAGATAGAGAAAAAAAAATCGAAATCGAAATCGAATCGATATGTATTTTGACTCGACGTTCAATGATTTTTTTTTTAACCCAAAATGATTTTTTTTTTAACGCCCACCTCGGGGCTTAATAGGACACCAACTTCAATTGGCACTCACTTTTAAACTTAATGTGCGCTCACCTAAAGGTTTAGTTATAAACAGCATTAATGCTTAATTTAAACCAACCTAGGGGCGCCAATAATTTATTTTTCATATTATATCGGCGTTCTATGATTTATTTTAAAACCCGAAATTGGCGCCCACCGTGGGGCTTAATCAGCTCTTAACTTTAAGTTAAAGAAAAAGAGGTTCTGCTGCTTCAGAAACCAGACCAATATATCATTATGTGTTTTGGAACCCCTGAACTTGAATCTGCCATCCAAAAAAAATCTATCGTTGGGTTTTCCTGTAATTTTACAAGAAAGTTCCACAAAGTGACCATTCCAGGTTTCTTTTAAATTTATTCACAAGATAGAGAAAAAAAATCTAAATTGAATCGTTATGTATTTTGACTCGACGTTCAATGATTTTTTTTAAAAACCAAAATTGGCGCCCACCTAAGGGCTCAATTGGCATCGAACTTCAATTAGCACTAGAAGTTTAATTATGAGCAGCATTTATGCTTAATTGAAACCAATTTTCACTGTTCGACAACAAAAACCTCCCAGTAAAATATACAACTCACTCTTATAGATTATGCTCTCCTAAATCCAAATCTGCCATTCTTTTTTTCTAGTACGTACGGGTTTTGAGATATTCGCTATTAAAATGTCAAAAAAACCAATAATTTCGAAATTTCGGGGGTCCACTGTTACGTTGCTCCCAACAAATAGGATTTGATTTAATATAAATGGGACCTTTTGGTGAAAATTTTCTAGCATGTTCCGTTTTTCGAGATATTTGACATATGAGGAGGTTCATTTTATATAAAATCAAGTCCTACTTTTGGAAGAATCTGATCTAGAGGCGTCAATAATTTATTTTTCTTTTAACATCGGTGTTCAATGATTTGTGATTGTGTTGTGCAAAATTAATTATTTTTCTTTTAAAATCAAAAATTGGCGCCCACCTTGGTGCTCAATCGGCACTTTGCAAGTAGTATCCTCTTTCGAGCTCAAATGGCACCCACTATTGGGCTCAATTATATCCCGCATTGGGAAATTCTCAATTGAAGTCCAAAACGATCTTTAAATAGTTAAACATATTCTCACTGGTTTTCCGTGATTCTGAATCAAATCCAAATTTCCATCTAATAAGCTATAAAAATTCACTTTTCAAAATAATTTGTAATTTAAATACTGACTTTTAAATTTTGTCATGAAAAATAATATGGAAAATTCAATTATTACTATTTTGAAACTTAAACAGAAATATTTCAATTGGCGCCCAACTTGTGGCTTTATTAAAACACGCCTTGTGGGTATAATGGCTCCAATTTTGGGTACAAATTGGCGCACATATCATTTATCTCAATTATTGCACTCATTGGGACTCAATAAGCGCACACCTTTGGGCACCAATAACACGATATGATTTTTTTAGCAAACTACGTGTTTATAATTTGAAGCTTAATTGGCGCCCACCATGGGGCTCAGTTATTTCCCGAATTTGTTCTCTATTGGAACCGTGCTTAGGGTGTCAATTAGTCGATGTGAAACATTTGGTATTAAAAATTATTCCGATACAAATTTAATTCAAATATAAGTTTTAAAATTTAAATATTTACCAAATTAGGTTTAAAAAAAGTATTAAATTAAAGATTTCAGATTAATATGAATCCCATATACCATAAGACCTTTCAATTGCCTCTTATTTACTTTTTTTTATTATTTTCTTTCAGGTCCCTTTATTTTCACTTATAATCGTGGTAATGGCGAGTGCAAAAGCCCGGTCTCAAACATCGAAAGTTGTACCGAGGACAGTCGTTTACTGCTAAGTTTTCAAGCTTGTCCGGATGTTGTGGGGACGGAAAGTACAGGTAAGCAATAAAAAAACATAAATACACTGAAAGAACTAGTATACACTAGATAAAGTGCCCGGCGATTCCCGGGACGACTCAAATATGAATATCTTATTAGATTCACCCCAGCGCCACCTATCGGATCGATTCGTACATACACAATTTTCTCATGACGAAACATAAATACATTTTAAAAGATTGGGTGTCAAATTGTTAATTTGTTCACCCAGCGCCATCTACCGGTTCCAAATTTTATAACAAACTTATATTTGTTTAACCCTCTAATGCATTAGGATTTGGTTGTAACTGTTAAACTACACGACATCACTTACAAACAGGAGAGTGGTCGATTTTGAAAGCTAACCTTGGACAGATTTATATTACGGTCTTCTTCATTACCTACTTAAATTTGTTTATAGATATTCAAAAAGTGAATTTAGAAACTAAAAAAAGTACCTAACAAAGAAGAGACAATTTAAATCTGTACAATGATTTTAAAAGCAAACACTCTCTTTGTAAGTGAATCCGTTCAAAAGTTACAAGCAAATCCACAAGGCCACCTAAAAGCGTTCTTATGCATTTACTGGACTTCAAAAAAGACTTCAACTTCGAAAGATGTGTAATACAAACTGGCGCAGACGGGTGATGCCACCTGTAATAGTTTAGATAGATTGAGTCAAATGGTGGCCACAAATACAAACAAATTTAATATCATTGTACAGCGCCACCTCTCGTAATTAAACTTAAGGAAAACCTTCCTCATTTATAAACTAACTAAACAGCCCAAGTTTGTTGTCAATCGATCCAGCGGTTCTTGAGTTCTATATATAAAGATTAGTCAATCAAAATTAATTGACGAATTATTTCTATATCAAAATTATTTCATACACCAAAACATTCGTTATTTCCCACAACGAAACATTTCGTAAAAGTTCTTTTTTCATCTTACGAAAATAATACAACGAAAAGCTTAATCAAATTCAAGCAAATCTTTCTAAATATAATGAAATGTTAAATAAATGTTTGTTAAGTTAAACAAAAATTGATTAAAAATTGACCTAAATTGATGTAGTATTTCATTAATATAATGAAGCTTTTTCTTTCAGTATACTTTTCTTTAAATTCGTTTGATTTCATTCTTTAGCTTTTATTAATTCATTCTTATACATTTCAGTTGAAGAACTAACTTGTTTGGCCACTTGGAAAGATGGTAATTCTCGTTATTTAGTTGGTTTAGTATCACATCATCATGCCGTTTCCAATGAGGAACGTTATCGTTGTTTTGTATATGAGAAAATTTCTTCTTTAATGGGTACGTTTGAACTAGTTTAAGGTTCAAAATGATAGACTTTATTAATTAAACTTTTTTCAGATCTGGGACACTTTACTGGACCAAGTATGTCAACTTCGAAAGATGCGGAATACAAACTGGCGCAGTCGGGTGATGCCACCTGTAATGGTTTAGATAGTGCAGAGGTAATTAAATAAAAAACGATTTGAAATATTTTTAAGGGCTGGTAACTCATCACAATATAATCAAAAAATTCAGGCTAATCAATGTTTGCAAACGTCAAATTTATATGAAATTAATCTGTGATTAGCTTTGATTAGCTTTTGATAAGTTACCTGTCCTAAGAGTTTTTATTTATGTTCTTAAATTTAATTTAACATTTTTCAAAATTTTAGGTGGGTTCCCGTATAATGTCTTTGCGTAAGCCGCCCATTACCGAAAGATGTGATTTTCCGGTATGGTTTAAGGGTCCCAGACACTGGCATGTATTGATGGGAAATGCTGTATATAATTATCATTCAAAGTAAGTGTTTTTTTAAGACAACACGGGAAATAAAGAAAATATTTCGAAAAGTCCCAGTAAAGTTAAATAAACATAAGTAAAGAAGTAAAAAAATTAAAGTCAGCCAAGACCGGCCCTATATTAGTGTTTTCCGGAAAATGGATCCCAAGTCCAAACATGTTCCGATTTAAACTATCTTTTGTTAGATCTTTTATTAGTGCAAAGATAACACACAAACCAAATTTTACCGAAATTGACTTATTTTTGTTGTTATAGACCGATTTAACTGTATATTGGCTAAAATTTTTATATGGAGACTGAGTCCAAAAATGGTCCAATTATAATCAGAGTTATTAAGGTTACTAAAGTATACGTCTAGGAGTAGAGAGACAACTTTAGGGGAATCACAAGGGGCCTTATGGCCTCCGAGTGAATTCGCCAAATTGGCAGACGCCCATCCAACCTAACCTAACCTAAAGTATACGTCTAACACCTGAATGGGTGTTAAAAGTGCAACTGGTCCGATTTCTTTAAAATTTGTAAATACAAACTTCTTTTACCTGACAAATTTCGAAGGGTTACCTATTATAATACGGTTAATAGAGTCAGTTAGGCCAAATCTAAAGGGTACGTTTGTATACGGGCTAAGTCAAAACATGGACCGATTTTTCCAATTTTGATATGGGTTGTCCTTGGGTCAGAAGAAGCTTAAGTTTCAAATTTCTTAAGCTTAAGTTTCAAGTGGCACATCTGAAATGTCCCTACTATCCCAGTTGGAAAATGTGTCACTGAGGAAATTTCCACAGTGATTCCTTGAGGAAATGTCTTCAGGTTCTGACAAATCATAGGTTATCCTTGATGACATGTCCTTACATTGTCAGCACTGAATGTTTGCTTTAATAGTTGGACAATTTCTCTAAGACGTCTAAAAGGAAATATCTTCATAATAACAGTATATTAAATTTAAATTTAAAATCTGGGCAACTCTTCAATTTCCAAGAAAAAGATGGCAATATTATCAATTTATTTAAAATAAATTCAAAATCTAACAAGTAGAATAAAAGTAATAAATAGAAAAACAATTTTCAAAATAAAGTTTGGAACAAGTAGTAGGGTGTGGGACTAATAAACTGGAGGTTCCAGGTTCAAATCCAGTTGGGACTAAAAAAGGCGAAAAGTTTTTTCTATATTTGAGAAAGATAATTTATAAAGGAAAATGGATAAAAGTAAAAACTAAAGGAAATACGAAATTTTTTTGTATTTTCACATGACCTACGTCAGACATTTCCCCAAAGAAGTCTTAGGTGACATGTCCCCAGAAGGTCAGCCCTGACCACTGCTGACTTTGAGTGAGGACATTTTGAAAATTTGTATGAAACTGTCCTCAACCCAGTACATAGAGATGTCTTGTGTATGTCAGCAGTGACTCTGACATGTCACCGCTCCGTCACTGAGGATGGCTCGAGGACGTTGCCAACTGGGATGTTGCATGTCACATCTGAAATGTGCCGTGTGCCAGTTATGGGCTCATGTGCACATTTCAGCTGTTTTTTTTTTCAATAATTGTTTTATGAAATAAAATACTTTTTTTAAAAAAAAAAAAGTACTTTTTAGAAAAAATAGTACTTTTTAGAAAAAATTTTACGTGCTTAGAAAATATAGTACTTTTTTTAGAAAAATAGTACTTTTTTAGAAAAAATAGTACTTTTTTAGGAAAAATAGAAAGAAGTACTTTTTAAAAAAACAAAGTAGTTTTTTGGTAAAATTGTACTTTTTTAAAAAAGTACTATAGCACCATTAAGAAAAAAAGTTATTTTTTTCAGGAAAAAAGTACCTTTTTAGAAAAAATTTTACTTTTTTCCTAAAAAGTACTTTTTAGAAAATAAAAAAAAAACTTTTAAACAAAAATGTACTTTTTAGATAAAAGGAATTTTTAGAAAAAAGTTCTTTTTAGAAAAAAAAAATGAATTTTTTAGAAAAAAGTACTGTTTTAAAAATGTAAATTTTTACTACTTTTTTCGAAAAAAGTACTTTTTTAGAAAAAAGTACATAAGTACTGTTTTTCTTAAAAAGTATAACGAAAGTAGTTTTTTTAGAAAAAGAACAAAAGTCCTTTTTTTTAAAAAAAGTACTATATTTTCTTAAATACTACTAATATATTTTAGAAAAAAAGTAAAATTTTTTTGAAAATAAGTACGTTTTTTCCTCAAAACTTACGTTTTTTCTTAAAGGTGCTATAGTACTTACATGGTGCTACGTATAGTATTTAATTTTTTTTCTAAAAAATACATTTTTTCTATTTTGCCTAAAAAAAGTACTAGTTTTTCTAAAAAGTACTATTTTTCTAAGAAAGTACTATTTTTTCTAAAAAAAGGTACAATTTTTTCTAAAAAAAGTACTATTTTTCGAAAAAAGTACTATTTTTCGAAAAAAGTACTATTTTTTCCAAATAAGTGCTTTTTTCCTGAAAAATATCTTTTTTTTCTTAATGGGGCTATAGTTCTTTTTCTAAAAACGTACTATTTTTTCTAAAAAAGTACTTTATTTTCTTAAAAAAGTATTTTATTTCTTAAAACAACTAATAAAAAAACATAACTGGTACACGGCACATGTGCCCTTGTATGGAACACGGCACATTTCAGATGTGTCATACTAGGGCACATTTCAGATGTGCCATGTGCCGGTAGCATGGTACATGACACATCTGAAATGTGCCGTGTACCATACTAAGGCACATGTGTCGTGTGCCATGCTATGGGCACATGACATATTGCTGAATTTGATGTGCGGCACATGTGTGTGCCATTCCTTACCCTGTTAGAATCGAAATTTAAAAAAAACAAAATTTAAAATTATTTTTTTTTGCTGAAAGATCCAAGATTCCAAGTTATAAGACCATTATTTTGAGATATCGAAAAAGGGCAAATTAAAATTTTTTACCCTATTAGTATCAGAAATTGCTAAAAGTCTATTTTAAGAATATTTTGTTGTAGTTTTCTATATTCCAAAAATCATGTTTTTAGTACCATTATAATTGGGAAATCAAAAAAATACCAAAGTACCCTTTTAACCATCTTAGAATAACCCTTTTTACCCTATTAAATTGAGAATTTTTTAAAAGATTTTCCAAGAATCAAGTTTTAATGAAAAAGTACTAAAGTACAATTTAGAATAAAAACTTTCCAGTAGTTCATTTGCCAAAATCTTTTTTATTTTTGTAAGGATTCACTGTTTAAAATTTCATGTTTATGCGACGATTATTTTAGGAAATCGAAAAAGTACCAAAGTAGAATTTTGTCCTCTCAGTGTTAGAAATTCTTTAAAGTCTCTTTTCAGAATATTTTATTTCAATAGAGTATCCTACATTGTAAAAATTAAGTTCTCATGACCAATACTTGAGGATATCTACAAAAGTGCCAAAGTGGGAGATCAAAAAAGTACCAAAGTACACTTTTTTCAGGTGCATGAAAAAGTACCAAAGTACAATTTAGAATAACAGCTTTCCAGTAGTTTCATTTGCCAAAATCTTATTTTTTTGTAAGGATTCACTGCTCAAAATTTCATGTTTATACGACGATTATTTTAGGAAATCGAAAAAGTACCAAAGTAGAATTTTGCCCTTTCAGTGATAGAAATTCTTTAAAGTCCTTTTTCAGAATGTTTTATTTCAATAGAGGATTCTACATTGTAAAAATTAAGTTCTCATGACCAATACTTGAAGATATCTACACAAGTGCCAAAGTGGGAGATCAAAAAAGTACCAAAGTTCACTTTTTTCAGGTGTTTGAAAAAGTACAATTTAGAATAAAAGCTTTCCGGTAGTTCATTTGCCAAAATCTTATTTTTTTTGTAAGGATTCACTGTTCAAAATTTCATGTTTATACGACGATTATTTTAGGAAATTGAAAAAGTACCAAAGTATAATTTTGCCCTCTCAGTGTTAGAAATTCTTTAAAGTCTTTTTTCAGAATGTTTTATTTCAATAGAGGATCCTACATTGTAAAAATAAAGTTCTCATGACCAATACTTGAAGATATCTACAAAAGTGCCAAAGTAGGAGATCAAAAAAGTACACTTTTTTCAGGTGCTTGAAAAGTACCAAAGTACAATTTAGAATAAAAACTTTCCAGTAGTTCATTTGCCAAAATCTTATTTTTTTGTAAGGATTCACTGTACAAAATTTCATGTTTATAAGACGATTATTTTAGGAAATCGAAAAAGTACCAAAGTAGAATTTTGTCCTCTCAGTGTTAGAAATTCTTTAACGTCTCTTTTCAGAATGTTTTATTTTAATAGAGGATCCTACATTGTAAAAATTAAGTTCTCATGACCAATACTTGAAGATATCTACAAAAGTGGCAAAGTGGGAGATCAAAAAAGTACACTTTTTCAGGTGGTTTAAAAAGTACCAAAGTACAATTTAGAATAACAGCTTTCCAGTAGTTTCATTTGCCAAAATCTTTTTTTTTTTTTTTGTAAGGATTCACTGTTCAAAATTTAATGTTTATACGACAATTATTTTAAGAAATCGAAAAAGTACCAAAGTTGAATTTTGCCCTCTCAATGTTAGAAATTCTTTAAAGTCTTTTTTCAAAAGGTTTTATTTCAATAGAGAATCCTACATTGTAAAAATTAAGTTCTCATGACCAATACTTGAGGATATCTACAAAAGTGCCAAAGTGGGAGTTCAAAAAAGTACAAAAGTACACTTTTTTCAGGTGCTTGAAAAAGTACCAAAGTCCAATTTAGAATAAAAACTTTCCAGTAGTTCATTTGCCAAAATCTTCCTTTTTTTGTAAGGATTCACTGTTCAAAATTTCATGTTTATACGAAGATTATTTTAGGAAATTGAAAAAGTACCAAAGTATAATTTTGCCCTCTCAGTGTTAGAAATTCTTTAAAGCCTTTTTTCAGAATGTTTTATTTCAATAGAGGATACTACATTGTAAAAATAATTCTCATGACCAATACTTGAAGATATCTACAAAAGTGCCAAAGTGGGAGATCAAAAAAGTACACTTTTTTCAGGTGCTTGAAAAAGTACCAAAGTACAATTTAGAATAACAGCTTTCCAGTAGTTTCATTTGCCAAAATCTTATTTTTTTGTAAGGATTCACTGTTCAAAATTTCATGTTTATACGACGATTATTTTAGGAAATCGAAAAAGTACCAAAGTAGAATTTTGTCCTCTCAGTGTTAGAAATTCTTTAAAGTCTCTTTTCAGAATGTTTTATTTCAATAGAGTATCCTACATTGTAAAAATTAAGTTCTCATGACCAATACTTGAGAATATCAACAAAAGTGGCAATGTGGGAGATCAAAAAAGTACCAAAGTACAGTTTTTTACCTTCGTGGAAACGCAAAGTACTTTTGTGAGAATGATTTATTTTTTACTGGATGATCCTACATTGGAAATGTAAAGTTTAATAGAACTTTATAAAAAGGGGTTAGAAAAAGTACCAAAGTACAATTGTTTACCCTTTTTGTCAAATTTAAATTAATTGATTTACTAGCCAATTGAATAAATAAGATGAATTGAGTACTATTCGACCGACTTTTCTCTTTTGATTGTATAAATGATATAACTTTAACTAATTATAATTTTAAATTTTTAGTGATGGTTCCATACATATTATAAAACCCAATGGTTATATGGAAACTCGGGCATTGTGCGAACAAATTAACAAACAAACTTCTACTGAAATGATGTCTGTGGTGCACTATACTACGGGATGGTAAGTTAAAACCTGGAGTTCCTATTTATAATAGTAGATCAAAACTGGAATATTTCCGACAAAGATTTTAAAGAAAATAAAAATCGACGAAAACATTTTCGTTTTGTATTCCTGTCTTTATATTAATTTCTAAAATTAAAATTTTCAAAATCAAATTAATTTGTAAAATTAACCTTTTCCAAATTTATAGCCAATCTGGTTTTATGTGTATGATGTTTTATCGTCGAGATACTCATGTTATTGAAATACAAACTGGTAAACCCGCCTCAAGATTAGAAGATGCCTGTGCTCCGGATCACTTTGATATTAATAAAACTCCCTATATAACACTATTGGGTAAGGATTACGATAAAAATCCCTTGAAATTCGTTTTAATAATTAAAAATAATTTTCTTTAAAGCCTCTAATCCTGATAATCAAATATGTCCTATGGAAGGTTTATATAGTCTAAAAGGTGCTATAGGTCCACCCTATCTAACCACCAGACATAAACGTAATCACAACAATAAGGTCCATGGTATTCATAATCATCATCATCAATATGATAGTTTAGAAAATTCGGGTAGAAGTTATTTGCATAAAAGGTAAATTCGTCAATTTTAAATATTTTTTTTTAACTTCTAAAAAAATATGTTTTCATTTTCCTTCTCCCAGACACAGCTCTTTAAGTTTTCGCAATTCTCCCCAACATGATGAAAAGAATGCTTGGCATTCAAATACCCGTGGTCTTCCTATACGTTCGCGACGTGATGCTTCTAGTACGATTACCCCACTGGCGTCGTCGAATCAAACCCAAGTGGCCACTAAAACGACACAAGAGATTTTGGTGGTTGGAAATAATACCAGTGTAGGTTTCGTACAAGATTCTTCGGATAGTGATACTAGATTAAGGAGTAGACGTAATGTTCCTGAATGTGTAACAAATTTTAAGGCCAACCGTCAATTGTGGGTGGGTTGTACCGAACCCAATTTAATTGATGTTCGGCCGTTGTGTAATGATGAGGGTGATGAAGGTAAGTGCTAATTTTTTAAAAATTAAAATAAGACAATTTTACAAATGCAAGAGATTTTTTTAAAATAATGTATTTAAAAAAAAAAATAATTATTGTATTCGAAGTTTCCACTAAATAATTTTAAAATGACTTATTTGGCAGATGTGTTCAAATTAAGAAAATCAAATAGGTTTTAGGTCCTTCGAACCGTGTTATTTAATTTGTTTTTTGTTTTAACCTTCAACTGTAGTGTGAGGGTATATTCACTTTGTCATTCCGTATGTATCGCATCGAAATATGGGTCTAGGAACCTATAAAGTATATAATTGATCACTGATTTTTTCTAGAATGTCCGTCCAACCATTGTTGGAAAGTGCACTGCAGTCCAAATTAAAAGAGCTAGACTCCCGAGGTTTGGCACGATCATGTCTAGTGTGCTGTTTAGTTCCTAAATGGGCAAAATCGGACCAGACGACCAATTTTAAAATTTGGTTCTCCTGTTAAAACAAATGTGAGTTCTCCATTAAAACAGACAAATGTGAGTGAGCGATCTTGTTGAATTTTTTGCAAGGAATAATTTTGGTTATGAGTCATTTAATGATATCTCGCTTCCTTTTCGAGTTATTAATACATAAAGTTGCAGTTAAACATTTATAAAAAATATATTGCAAAAATATTTTTTTTCGTAACAAACCCGATTAAATTTAAATAAAATCTTAATCGCGGTATTAACAATTCGTTATTTATTTACAGAAAACGCGAAGTTTTTAGCTCGGAATTTAAAAGTGAAATTTTTAGGGAACAAAAAAATTGCAATTGCAAAATGTTAATTTGCAGTTTTATTGCATTTTTTCCGTGGAAAAATTTTTGTCTTAAGTGGTTTTTTATATCACTCATCGTTTACGAGATAAGCTTAAAAGGTCAATTTTTTTACGTTTGACCGCGATTTATTTAAAAACGGCTCTGGCAAAGATTTTGATTTTTTGTCGATATATAGTAGTGTGGCACCCCAGATTCATAATCCAGAGAGATATTTACAGTGTTCGCAACTTGAGGTTAAAGTTGTGAATACTTATAAAAAAAGATGTAAAATAAAGTTATAATTTTCAAACTCAAAACCACAATTCTTTTAAGTTTTAAAATATTTATAGTAAAAACTATTCTTATTTATTTTAAATATTTCTTTTTTTTTCAATTCAAATATTTTTGTTATATTTGAAATTAAAAAAATAAAATTACTTTTTCAAAGTTAAAGACACAAGCAGCCTTATTCAGTACCAAAAACGAGTTGCTGTCAAGCTGCTAACAATTTTTCTTGAAATTTTAATATGGGAAGTAAACCTCTTAATGTAAGGTACTCATTTTATCTTATAATGAAGAAAAAAGTGCCTCAAATCAAGCTACAAGCTTCCCCATTAAGAAATTGAGTTTGAAAAAGTTAGCAGCTTGAAAATATTTTTGTTGAGAACTCGACTGAAAGTCTTCTTATTAGCACCCAACGTGAGGAGTTAAATGTTTATATTTATTTTCAGAACATTTCTATCTTGGTTTAGTCAGAGAATGGGCTAAAAAGAAAATTGTAAAATGAAGTTATTATTATTGAACTCAAAATATAAGTCTTTCGATTGGCTCCCAACCTGGGGCCAAAATGAACAATGATAATTTAATAGAGGAAACTATTTTGACTTCGGAATATCGGTCGAAGGCGCCATAAAGTATGTATCTTAATGATCAGTGATCGATATTAAGACGTGATGAAGTCTAAAATAATAGAGCTATGCTCCTAAAGTTTGGCACAAATATGTCTTATTGTCCTAGGCAGGTTAAGTTTGTAAATGGGCAAAATCGGACAAGAGGGGAAAAAATTTTCCCTAGAAGAACTAAACCAAACTCTAAAAAAGCAATTTTTACACTTTTTTTGTATTTTTGTTAAATAAATGAACACAATTATGTCGGAAGAAGTTCAATGTGCTGCACTTAGACCCAAGGGAATAGAAAACGATGTTTTTTGTGGGCGTGAATATAAAAAATATTTCTTAAGTGCAAAATGCATAAAAAATAAATTTGAAACAGTTGGTAGCGTGCTAGCCTATGAGTCTGGGGGTCGTGGGTTCGATTCCCACCAGAGGCCTTGGTCTTGGCCTCGGTTAAGTTAGGTTAGCGAAAAGTGTCCCCGAAAAAATACTAACAACCCCCCCAATAAATAAAAAAACGCCTTTGCAATTGTTTTTAACCTCCACTCACAGTATGGGGGTACTCTCACTTTCATACCGTGTGTAACGCATCAAAATATCGGTCGGGACCCCATTAAGTATATTTATTAATCAGTGATTGCCGTCTGTTTGTCTACCCGATGCAGTCCAAAATAAAATAGCTATCCTCCTAAAGTTTCGCACTAATGTGTCTTATGGTCCAAGGCAGGTTATATTCGTAAATGGGCAAAGTCAGATCAGGGGAAAAAGTTACCCCTCGAATATATTAACCAACCTCTAGAAAACGCCACTTTTTTAACGCTTTCTGGTATT
This sequence comes from Pegoplata infirma, assembly GCA_963921195.1. Lineage (NCBI taxonomy): Eukaryota > Metazoa > Arthropoda > Insecta > Diptera > Anthomyiidae > Pegoplata > Pegoplata infirma. Next base: position 314,240,446 of record OY992536.1, on the reverse strand, counting down.
TTTGTTAAGTAAATGTAACAGTTTTATGTCGGAAAAAGTTTAAAGTCTTGCACTTGGATCTGGGAATTATAACATGCCGTTTTTTGTCCCGCCCTTTCTTGTGTGCTTGGATATAAAAAAATAATTAACATTTTTTTAATATAATTCTTTTAAATTTTTGTACATGATGTAGGTAAGAAAAGATTTATCACCCACACTTGTTTTCTACTAAAACCCGGGGTTTTAACTTTTGAAACTTAAATGCACAAGTCTTTTGATTGGCGCCCAACATAGGGCCACCATCATACAATACCTTTAAAAGTGAAAAAATAAAACGTTTTGAATTTAAGTGTTTTTTATTTTATATTTTTGAAATAAATATTTTTGGGTGCATAAATTTAAACCCTGTTAAGGGGGTAGAAGGAGAATTTTTGAATTATTTCATCTCATGCAGTATAAAAATTTACTTCTCAAAAAATTGTTTAACATATATAATACAATGTTCGTTTGTTGACCTTTTATACCATCCAACCACAGGGGGTGTTCTCACTTTGTCATTTCGTGTGTAGCACATCGAAATATTGGCCGGGGACCCCACAAAGTATATATAATATTGATGCATGATAGAAATAACGATGCAGTCCAAACCAAAAGACTCTGTTATGTTACGAGTAAGGTTAAGATCGAAGATGAGCAAAATTGGACCAGGGGGAAAAGTTCCCCCTTGAAGAACTAAAACGACCCTGAAAAATACAATATTTTTACGCTTTTTTTTAAATTTTGCTCAACAAATTTAACATTTTTATGCCATACCCACGGACTCCGCCCCTCCCCCCCCCACCCTAAAAAAAGACCCCCTGCGTTTTTTTTTTTTAATTTTAAACATATTGGAGGGTATAAAAGATTTGGCACAGCCGAATTTAACACTCTTGTTTTTATTTTTTTTTTGAAAATCAAACACACAAATGTTTGGACTGGCGCCCACATTAGGGCACAAATGAAATTCGGTTTAAATTTAAAATTTTTTTGTTCAGAATGCTCAGAGAGTGCTCATTTAGAAAAAAATGGTTCAAGTTATAGGCAGGTTAAGTTTGTAAATCGGTAAAATCGGACCAGGGGAAAAACTTTTCCCTTGATGAACTTAACCTCTAAACAACGGCATTTTTAAAGCGTTTTTTGTATTTATGTTAAGTAAATGAAACAATTTTGTGTAGTAAGAATTTCACAGTCTTGCACCTGATCCCGGAGCATAAAAACATGTCATTTTTTCGCCCCCGCCCCTTTGTGGGCATGTTTACAAAAAAATAATTAAGGTAATGATAAAACTGTAATATATTAGTGCAAATAGCATTACAAATAAATTTGTAACCATTTATAGCGAAGAAAAAGGTGTCCACAAAAAACCACTACCGACACTACCATTATCACACAATGTAAATCTTTTGATAGTGAAAATTTTTGTTATTGATATTAAATATTTTTTATTTAAATCTTTTTTAAATAAATGTTTTAATTTCCTTTTCTACACCTTCCAGAATATTCCTGTCATGGTTCTTGGTCAGAGAACGGTACCGTTTATATAATTGCCAGACACAAAGGTACTAAACATGGTGTTTGCATTAGTTATAAACCGACAGAGGGCACTTCGGCTAAACTGGTAGTGGGAGATGCCTGCTATAGAGGAACACAAAAACCACCTGAACATCATTTAGTAGCAAATTTATCAGTGTTTGGTAAGTAAAAAAGAAAGCGAATCAATAACGAACCTGGGGCGATTTTTAATTATAGCCAAGAATAAGTTTCTTAGGGTAAATTTGCAATACTCGGGTAAATTTGTAACACCTGGTTAAATTTGAAATACCCTGGTAAAAATTGGATATACCCGAGTAAAAAACTTTCGAAGTATTATGTAGGAAAAAAATGATTGTTTCAAAAAAAATTAAATTTTTCGAAAAAAATATTAATATTAATAATTCTTTACTCGGGTATTGCAAATTTACACGAGCATTGCAAAGCTAATTCTTGATAGTAAAATGTTTCATAAATTTAAATTTAACCAATGTAATTGTTTCATAAATATGATGAAAGTAATAAAGCAATTACTTTCAGTATATAAAATGATTTTATTATTTAAACTTTTATTAATATATTTTTTTTTTATTTTTCCAGGTAAATGCGGTGAAACTGGTTCAACATCCTCTACAATACCCATCACTAGTTGGTTTAATCTCTTTATAGCCACTATATTAATAACATTTTTAAGTCAATTGCCGATACAAAGATGATTCTGAAATTAATAAAAAAAAACAAAAATAATTCGCTTTAAAAACACATTTATATCTAAAAAAAAAAAAATAAGCCGAAAAAAACATTAACAAAATTATAAGAAAAAAAGTTTTCATTCTTTAAAAAAAATCGCAAAACTCACATGTTAAAAACACAACAATTTTTTTTTAATTCTTTTAAAAAATGCACCTCCCAAATGTTTTTGTTTTTTTTTTGATAAAAACTTAAAAAAATTGAAAATTTTAAAAAAATAAGACTCCAAAAAGCAAAAAACAAACAAACGATATGTAAATGTAAATACCTAAAAGAAAAAAAAAATTGCATTAAAAAAAAAAATAATTATTAAAATAAAATTGTGTTATTAAATAATTATTACTATAAGTTTAAATTAAATTTTTGTTTAATTTTTTTTTTATATAAATGTCAATAATTAAGTCTAAAACTAAAAAAAAGAAAACTAAATGTTGTATACTACTCCCCCAAGTGATTGTAAATAAGAACAAAAAAACACAATTAATAATATTAACAAATTTTTTTATTGCTATTTTGTAAATAATTAAATGTTTTGTTAAAAAAAAATAAATTAAAACAAAAAATGGTTTTGCACAAAAAAAATTTTAAATTAAATTAAAAAAAAAACTATGCTGTGTGTAATACCATTATTTTAAGTTATTTAAGTTAATACCAGGGAAGCTGATGGACTTTTTCTCGGTATTTTGTTTTTCTTTTCTTTATAATCTTTTATATATTTATAAGCTTTATATATTAACAAAAAAATGTATGCTTAGCTTATTTACTTTTCATTATAAATTATAATATTCTTTTGTTTTTTTTTTAATAAAGAAAAAATATTTAATTAAAAAAATAATTAAAACAAACAAAAAAGACATTGCAGTGTTATACGATTTTTTAAAAAAAAGCTTAAAGCTTTTTAATTGTCTACTTTAATTATCAGGATTTTTTTTGACGAATTTCACTATCATTTTTAACTTTAGCGAAACTACTTTATTCGGTTTCCAGATATTGACGTTGATTTTTCTTTGTTCCACACATTTGAAATCCAGAAAATACATATTGATAATCCCAACTATAAGTTAGAAATGTCCCGTCCCAATAACCAAACGATGCCGTTATGATATCGATGCAATATCACCTAATTATCATATATAATTCGAAAACGCTAGTACTTTAGTTCTTAATGTACCTTTCCTTGATATCGTTTTTCCATAAAAATATGATATCGTTTTCGCTATCGTAAATTCCAGTCATAACGATAATAAAATCGCCATTTTTTGAATTTATCCAAAAACTATCGTTATTCCAGGCGATAACGATATTGTTTCGATATGAACATGTGATACCGTTTTCGCTATCGAAATTTCCAGGAATGACGATAGAAAAATCGCCTAAAATTGGAAAATGTATCATACTTTTAGCTCAAGGTTATACCGTAATCGGAATCATACAGGTGATACTATTTTGGCTATTACTTATCGTTTTCGCTATCGTAAATTCCAGTCATAACAATATTAAAATCGCCATTTTTTTTAATTTATCCAAAAACTATCGTTATTCCAGGCGATAACGATATCGTTTCTATATGAATATGTGATACCGTATTCGCTATCGAAATTTCCAGGAATGACGATAGAAAAATCGCCTAAAATTCGAAAATGTATTATACTTTTAGTTCAAGGTTATACCGTAATCGGAAGCATACAGGTGATATTATTTAGGCTATTACTTATTGTTATTTGGTTTATTGGGGTTGACCACACTAAGCAAGTTTAGGTTGTGTTAAAATGGTGACAAAAACGGGTAATTGCATTTTACTCCTCATTATTTTGAACTTTAAAAATCGTTAACACAAAAATTCTAGCTGATCCTGTTTTCGATTTATTGCTAAATAATTACACTGTTCGACAACAAAAACCTCCCAGTGAAATATCCAACTAATTTTTATAGATTTTGCTCTCCTGAATCCAAATCGGTCATCGAATTTTTTCTAGCACGTACCGTTTTCAGATATTTGCTGCTTAAAAGTCAGAAACCCAATAATTCGCACTTTTGGTAGTCCACCGTTACAAATTCTTCCAAAAATAGGACTTGGTTTCATATAAAATGGACCTCCAATCTAAATTTTTCTAGCATGTTCCGTTTTCGAGATATTCGCTTTTTAAAAATTTTCCACGCGAAAATCTCGAACGCGAATATCTCGAAAACGGAATTATTCCTATTTGTTGGAAGCAACGTAACAGTGGACCCCCAAAAGTGCGACATGATTGTTTTTTGACTTTTTAACAGCGAATATCTTAAATGGTAAATTTTGATTAAGGGGAGCAAAATCTATAAGAATCAGTTTGATATTTCACTGGAAGGTTTTTGTTATCGAACAGTGTAATTATTCAGCAATAACTCGAAAACAGGATCAGCCAGGATTTTCGTGTAAATGAGTTCTGAAGTTCAAAATAAAGAGGAGTGAAATTCAATTAGCTGATTTTGTCACCATTTTAACACAACCTTAACTTGCTTAAAGAGGTGTGTGCACGTTAGCGTGCTTGAACGTGAGCAATATTTTTAATTCGTGAGCTTGAGCGTGCGTGGCTCAAAATTCTGGAAGAAAAAATTTTTTTTTCGATTTTCAATATCCGGGTAAATTTTTATCCAGGCTTTAAATTTATAAGGTACAAATAAATTTTAACTGTGGCGCTTAAATCAACCTGTGCCGCCCGGATATCAAGTCTCAGTTTCTGACAATGGTGAAGTAATAATTTTTTTTGTTCGAAGTAAAAAAAAAATCCCCCTCCCCCCCTACTCAAAAGCTGTACCCACCACTGCGAGTAAGAATATCAAAACCTTGAGGCAGTCTTTTAATAAAACATAGTTTGAGCAAAATCCGATCATTTTACCCAGAGGCACCCTTTGATCAAGGTTTTGAATTTTTAAAAATTGTCCACTAACATTTTGGATTTTTGAAAAATAAAAAAAAATATTTTGCAAAATATTATTTTTATTAATTTTAGCAAGCTGATTATGAATATCAAAAAATTTCTGAAATCGGTCGAGTTGTTTTCGAGACATCGCAAATTGAAATTTGTCCAAAAATATCCTATAATGGCGGCTTTTCTTGCGTTCAAGAAATTTAAAAAAAATATCTTTAAAATTTTTTCAACTGACAATTTTATAGAGCTTGTGACTTTCATTTACTGTCAATTTAAACCAAATCAGAACAGTTTAACCCATGACGCACATTGGTTGAAGAGTGCCCGAAATTATTTTTTTTCATGTTCGCCGATTTGGATAATTTTTTGGTATTTTGTAGTCAGATATCTGAATATTATGATTCCGTAATATTAGGCTGATATATTTATTATTTGTTTGGACAGACACGCTCAAAGTTCATATATGTTCGCTTGTTTAAAATGGCATGCAAATTTACTGTATATTCAAACTTTTGTTACAATGATAGTAAACTTATCATTTGACTTTGTTGTATATTTTCGTAAATGACAATTGTCATGGATGAGATTTGCATTAAAAAAAGTTGAAAAAAGTGCCATAAAAAAAATTTCGTAGAACAAAATATAAACAACATCAAAATTTTTAGCGCTGTGGAGCGCTGCTTAACGAAAGATGTCAAATTATAGCTTGAAGTCTCAGCTAAAATTTAAAAAAGAATTCAGCTGCTCATACCTGCTCCTTTCCAAAAAAAAAAACAGTAAAAACTATAAAATAATAAAGCAACAAAACATGAATTTTCGTTCATGCTTCAGAAACTCTCCAACCACAGTATGAGGGTATACTCACTTTGTCATTCCGTGTGTAACACATCGAAATATCGGTCGGGGAGCCCACATGTCTCTTATGTTACTGGTAAGATTGAGTTCGAAGATGGGCAAAATCGGAACAGGGGGAAAAAAGTTCCCCCTTGAAGAACTAAAACGACCCCTAAAAAATACGATATTTTTACGAGTTTTTTTTTAATTTTTGCTCAACAAATGTAACATTTGTATGTCATATTATGTTCATAGACTTGCACTTGGACCAAGGGGGTTAGAAAATTTAATTTTTTTCAGGCCCCCCTTTTGGGGGCGTGGTAAATATCATAAACAAATAATTTGTAAACATAAATAGCGGGGATACAGGTGTCCCCCACCAACTCCGCCGACAATTCATTTTTGCATTTTTTTCTTGATTCAAACAAAAAATGCCTATGTGCCAAGTTTCATTGTCCTTCGACAACTTCTTCTATTTTTAGCCGCTCGTTCTATAAATATCAACCAATGTGTGGCGTCCTTCGATCAAAATTTAGAGTTTTTGGTGAAAATTTTCTAAAAATCAAAACTTTTATTGAAGTGCGGGTTTAAATGATTGGTTTGGCTTTAATTAATTTTAAATAAAAGTTTGTCTCAAGCTCTATTAAAGAGTGAAGAAGAAAGAAATTTCGAGCTTTTTAAAAAAAAATTGTGAACGTAGCAAAAAACTGCCATTATTTTCAAATTTCAAATAGCGATATCTCGAAAATCGTAGTACCGATTAATTTATTTTTTTTTGATATTCGTGTTTAGCGCATTAAAATTAAAAAATATGATGTGTCGCAAGACATATATTTTTTATTTTAAACAAATGGTAGTATATTCTACCGGTCAGTTTTCTATTGAATGTATATTAAATCGATCTAGTGGTTCAGAAGATATGAGGAAAACAGTCAATTTTAACTGAATTTTCTCCCAAATTTACGTGTTAAAAAACATTACATTAAATTTTAAACATTTTTTAATCAAAATAAAATATTTTAAACCAAAATGTCTAAGTAATTATTTTTATGGTACATTCAGACTGACCTTGAAATCCTGTTGATAATACGTATTTTCATTTTGAAAACTTAACCGTTCACACCCGAAAAATTTGACACTTATCACCAGGGAAACCAAAAATATGCTCTAAAAAACACGTTTCATGCGCTTAAAAAATGCCATTAAAAACGGAAAATATGCACTAAAAAAAATATTAAAAATATGCTCTTAAAAAAATTCTTTCCGCTTTTTTGCGATGTTTTTTACAATTTATTGGAGAATAGACCCAAAAAATACTGTTATGTGGGGGAGTCAGAGGGTTAATATGTTCCACAAAAATATTTGCCTTAATATTTTCTATTGCTGAATATACCCTACACTCAGATCTAAAGAAAACATAGTTTCATATTAAACAGGACAAAGGGGAATCAATAGTCAGAATATTGGAAATTGGAAAAAGTTTGAAATTGTTGTTCAATGATTTTTTTCTTTTATCAGCATTTTCAGACATTTCAAACTGAGAAGAAACACAAACCAAAGCAAGCATTTCAATACACTTCCAAAAATTTGAAAAAACATCCAACGAAGATGAAAAAATTTAAAAAAAAAAAAAATTTATAAAAAAATTGGAAAAAAAATACTCCAAAAATTAAAAAATTGTATAAAAATTAAAAAAATTATGCAAAAATTTAAAAAAATTCTCTAAAAATTTAAAAAAAGCTCTAAAAATGTGCTCTTATGCTAAAATATGCTCTTAAACCTAAAATATGCAAAAATATGCTCTTAAGGATAAAATATGCAAAAATATGCTCTAACAAATCGATACCAGATTTCTTAAAATCTTCTGAAACGGATAAATACTTTACCCATTTATCAATACAATGCGCAGGAAAAAACATGATACTTCATATTTTTGGTTTCCCTGCTTATCACGTTTTCAAAATTTACCGAACAATATTCGTGATTATGCCGGCTTTAAAAGCTACGATCTGGAAAAGTTTAAAATAAATGTCCATAAACACTACTAACTCTATCCTCCTCCCTATAACCTATTTTCCTAATACCAACACAATGCACTGCATTAGTAGGGGGCATTCCCTGAGTGTTGGCTCAAAGTAAAAAAAAACTTTCTTAAATTTATTTTCTTCTATTATAACAGTTGTAAAATAAAGTAGAACTTTGGAATTTAAAAGGTATCGATCGTACTTTCGTTGAAACCTCAATACAAAAATTAATTTCAAATGAGGTTTGGCTCGAAACATGAATTCGCCAAAGTCGAATAAAACTCTTCTATTTGTTTAAATCTCCATTGGCTTCATTGAATTATAATAAGGAAATCTGAATTTCAATTTGGTTTCTCTAAATTTCTATTGAACTTTTCTGAATTTTAATAATCTGATTTCCAATAAATTCACTCACACCTGAGGTGAAATCTCGTTCGAACGATACAGTACCATATGACCGAAATTTCGTTCAAACGAGATTAGACGAGATAGGACCGTAATAATAGTTAGGATTTCTGAATTTTAATGGGATTTCCATTCAGCGGTCTTCTCTGAGTTCCATTCAATATTTTTTAAAGTTTTTTTGGGGTTCTCTGAAATACAATTTGGGTTTCTTGAATTTTAATGAAGATGTTTTTAAATTTTTATTGAGCTTTTAAGAATTACAGTTGGCTTTTTCGCATTTTAATTTTGATTTTCGGAATGTGAATTAGGAATCTCCAAATTTAAAATGTGAATTCGGATTAAAACGGTTAAATTTGGTTTGTATATGGGGCATTCCAAGCCAAATCACTCACTTTTAGACCCGACCCCTTTCGATTTATTTTATTTTTGGATATGTTTTAGTACTTACTAAATGCAACTTGGACACCAATTTTCAGCCTTTTATTTCAAGATGGTGTTGAGTAATCAATTTTTCAAAATGGCGATTTTATCAAAAAAATTAAGAAATTGAAATTTCCAATTAATTTTGACCATTAAAAAATATAGATATTTTAAAAAAAGTTGGACAACGTTTTGTTGGTATTTAAATGTAGTTTTAGAAAAAAATATGAAAAAATTATTCGAAGTAATTATCACTTATTTTTTGACGTTTAAAAATTAAAATCGACTTTTTGAAAAAGTCCGAAACCTTCGATTTTTTTGTAAAAAACTATAAAAATTCTACTCTAAATTACGCAACTTTTAGGCCATAATTCGAGATGTGATCACAACTTAAAATAACTTAAAATACCAAAAATGTTGAGAAAACAGAAAAAAATTCATGTTTTTCCTTGTAATCCGTTTTCTAAACTTCAAGACCCATGAGGAACGCCTTACTCATTTCCGATCGTTCTAAATTTTTGTGAGACGTATTTTTACCTCGAAATGAATATATCTAGGGTAAGTTAGGGTCAATATCTACCAATTTATTTTTTTTGGAGCACCATATAAAATAAATCAGAGCCGAAAAATAAAAGGTGCAATTTTAAAAATTAAAAAAAAAAAATAGAAAGAATTGTGATCACATCTCGAATTATGGCTTAAAAGTTGCGTAATTTAGAGTACAATTTTTACAATTTTTTACAAAAAATCGAAGGTTTCGGACTTTTTCAAAAAGTCGATTTTAATTTTTAAACGTAAAAAAATAAGTGATAATTACTTCGAATAATTTTTTCATATTTTTTTTCTAAAACTACATTTAAATACCAACAAAATGTTCACTCAGAAAATTATGTAAGTTACTACATGTTAGTTATTTGTATATTTTGCAGTAGTTAGTTATTATCAACTACAAAGTCAGTTGTTTTTGTATGAAAAATATCAAACAACTATTTCTGTTAGTTATTTTAAATCGTTTTTTTTGAACAACTAGCAAAAAAGTACTGTGATGTAGTAACAGTTATTTAAAGTAGTTAATTTTATTTTTTTTATATCTGAAAAATTTTCAAAGTTTTTTTTCCAAAAAATAAAAATAAATTTTCGTTTTTTTTTTTTTATTTTTCAGAACTTTTTTTAAAAAAAAAAAAAAAAAAAAACTTGGAAAAATGTGGTCTTCAATTTTTTTTGAAAAATTAAAAAAAAAAATTATTTATAGATTATTTTATTTTTACTACATTTTAGTTGTTTTGACTACAAATGTAAGTAGTTTTTACTACATAAGTCAGTTGTTTTTTGTCAGTTAAAATAACTAACATTGTTAGTTAATTTAACTGAAAAAGTAGTTGACCCCAAAACAACTTACAAAGTAGTTATTTTAACTGACATTTTCAGTTGATTTTACTAACATAATTTTTTGAGTGTTGTCCAACTTTTTTTAAAATATCTATATTTTTCAATGGTCAAAATTAATTAAAAATTTCAATTTTTTAATTTTTTTGAGAAAATCGCCATTTTGAAAAATTGATTACTCAACACCATCTTGAAATAAAAGGCTGAAAACTGGTGTCCAAGTTGCATTTAATAAGTACTAAAACATATCCAAAAATAAAATAAATCGTAAGGGGTCGGGTCTAAAAGTGAGTGATTTGGCTTGGAATGCCCCATATATTTTCTACACTAATAAAAGGTCTAACCAAATATAGAATTTTACACTCAAAAAACAAAAACTGTAAAGTTAGCAAAAATAGCTTGTAAACCAGTGGGTATCAGGTTGGTTGGCTACCATTTAATTTCCTCTCTCAAAAAGTTGGTTCTCTTAGTGTTGCCTATGCTATTGCATGTAAAAACTCTCTTAAACATTAAGAGAACCAATTTATATAAAGTAACATATTGTTTTGGGGCCTATCAAAATCTCTGATATATTCTTTACTCTATGTTGTAAACCTACAAGAAAATTTGCTGATTTTGAACCCACAATTTTTTTGGTAAAGTTAGCAAGAACGTTTTGCAAAAAATTAGTTGACTAAAATTTTTTTTATTTCAATTTAGTTCATACACATTTAAGGACCCCATTGGGTTTGGACCCGATAGGTCCAGACCCCGATGGGCCTAGACCTAGTTGGGTTCCTTAAAAGTCGTCATAATTTTTGATCCAAAATTTGTGTCCGTTTCGCTCTACCTTGCTTAGTTTTTGAGATACGTGATTTTAGGGGTCCACCAGGGTTTTAAGAATTACAAAACTCGATAACTTCAAAAATATTACTCGGAGAGCTTTTGATTATTTTGCAATCTAGTTCTACGTGTTGAGAGCTACAAAATTGCTTTCGTACTTTTTGTGGTGTCGGCAATATTTACCGAGATATGAGCATTTTAAAATTTTCGGGAATGCTAACTTTTTTGGATCCAAAGCTAGGTCCCATTAGGATCCACTCATGTGAAGAGGACCCGAGAACCAAAAATGGCCTCCATTTTGCTCTATCTGGCTTAGTTTCCGAGATAGCGCCATTTTAAGTTTTCTGAAAATAAAAAAAAATTTACCATTTATTTTGCTAATATTAGCAAACAATCTTGTAAAAATGTTGTCAACTCTATTTCAAATCTTAGCAAAAGAAATTAGTTCAAAGTTTGTTTAAAATTGCTAATGCGCTAAATGAAGTTTACAAGATATTTTTGCTAACATGCTAATCTCAACTAAAAATTTGCTAAAAGTTAGGTTACTAGCATTAGCAAAAAAAATTAGTAAATCTACTAATGTATTATTTTGAGTGTAGGCACATGAAAATTTTAGCCCCTCAAAATTTATAAAAATAAAATATTTGAGCTCGAGGCCTCGAGCTAAAGTATTTTATTTTTATAATTAAATTGGAAAGGTCGAATAAAAAACAACTTTAAAATTTTCAAAATTTAAGCTAAATTTTACTAAATTGTTGGAAAATATTTGAACTATTTTTAAGGAAATTGTTTGCAAAACCAGACCAATTGGGTCTGGAGTAGGGTTTCTAAATTCCCGGACTTTTTCAATTCCCTTGAAATCGTTTTAAAAAAATCGTATTCCCGGGAATTCCCGGGAATTTTTTAATTTAAACAAATTTTGAACTTTACCATATAAAAAATATTATATTACAAAATATGGTCGTATTTTCCAATTCAAACCCATTTTAGATGTATTCTTTTGTAAAATAGTTTTACTAACCTCTAAAATATACATAGAAAGTTCGTAAAATCTATTTTTTGTAGAAATTTTGGACCTTATTATAGTTTTAGTATTTGCATTGACGTATTTCCACTCCATGCAAAATTGTTCACAATTCGGAAGTACCCGATTTTGCTTCAAATGCGTTTTTAATAACTTTTTGGAAAATTTTTCTAATTTTGACCATAAGAAAATTATATCTCGAAGATATTTTTATTTAAACTTTCAAATTAATAAAATTAATTGGTTTAAGACATTCGGGCCAAAATGAGAACACCAATGTACTATATAGCCATTGTAACGACGTATTTTCACTTTTTGCTGGGATAGAACTCGAAGCGACCAAGGTTCGTTACAACATATTTCTTTTTCACAACCGATAGATATCAGGCTTTTATTTCATATATGAAATTTTAAGCTGAAAACCAGGTTTGTTATATATTTTTTAAAACATCGATATTTTTGTTTAAGCACTATAAAGATTGTTGTTCTGAATATGAAATACTAAATTTCGTATAGAAGAAATCATTGGAATTTTAGATTAAGAAAACTTTTTGTCACGCTATCGATTAAAGAAAAATAATTATTAGGTCTAAATAATATGAAAGCTGAAGCATATCCTCACCAGTTTTTCTTTAAAAATTTTAATTCTTTCATAGTTTTAAATCATTTTTTATTAAATCATTTAAGATTGTGTTAAAAATGTGTAAATTTAATATATTTTTATTAAAAAAACTAGCGACGAATTCCCGAAATTTCCCGAAGAAAAAAATCCCGGGATTTCAAGAAAAAAATTTACCGGGAATTCCCGGGAAATTTTTCCCGAAATGAAACCCTAGTCTGGAGCCATGGGGTTGTGGACCCATCGAATTTAGCTAATTTTTCCATTTTTTAATTCATTTCTTCTGAGTGTGGTTTCGAGTGTGTTTCTTATGTTTTTAAAACCAATTTTTTAAGAAAAGTTCTCAAATATGAAGTTACAAAATTTTTATTTTAGCATTTTAATATTAATAAAATGCAAAGACAATACTAACAAAAAAAAAAGTTACTTTATAATTACAATTGAGTTTCTAATAAATACTATATGGAATATGTTTCAAAATAACTTATTCAATTAATTTAATATGTATATTATTTTTGTAATATTTAAGAATATATAAAAAATATTTTTTTATTAATATTTTAAACATTCAGTTTCTTTTATTAATTGAATAAAATTAAAAAAACCAAAATATAAAATGATAAAAAACAGCACTTTGTTTGAATTGAAAAATTTTTGCACAAAATTTTTTAATATAATTTTCATGAATTTTTTATAATTTTTTTCACAAAAAAAAAATAAATTTAAAAAAATAAATAAAAAAACATTTTTATAATAAATGTACAAAGAACAAGACAACAAAAAAAAAAAACATAAAAAACACAGATAATATTTTGCATAGAAAAAATTGCATTCATTGGTTTCATATAAAAAAAAAATAATGAAAAAACATACAACAAATTAAAAAAAAACTAAAAATTTAAAATTAAACAAAAAAAATAGTAATTAAATAAAAAAAAACTTGAAAAGTAAACAAATTGTAGTTATAATTAATCTAATTAATTATAAATAAATGTATTTATATAAAAAAAAAATAATAATTAAAAAAAATTATATATATAAAAAAACAATTAATTAAGTAGCACTTAAACAAAAATATTAATAAATAAAAAAACAAATTAATAAAAAAACAAAAAAGGTATCATTAAAATTTTTTTTAATTAATAGTATATAACAACAAAAAAAAAATAATTAAAATTTTTTCAATTAACAAAAAAAAATAAATAAATAAACTAAAAAAAAATTGAAACAGATTGAGGTTTAATAGAAAAAAAAAAACAAACATTAAGGCAAAGAAAAAGATTTAATTAATAAATTAAAATATAAAAAAAGTAAAAAAAATGATTTAAATGTTTTTTAGAATGTTTAAGGCAATTAAGAGGTGATATAGATCTAGAAACTTGTTTAAATATAATCACAAAAAAACAAAATAAAATAAAAAATAATACAACACACTCCTCCACACCACACCAAACTCATTCTCCACATATACAAAAAAAATACAAAAACATTCCCAAAAAAAATATAAGAAAATTAAAAAAAAAACGCTTATGAATGCATTAATTATATTTAACAAACAAAAAAAATATAGAGATGAAAACTTATAAATAAAGTCAAAAATCTTTTGAAAATAAAACAAACAAAAAAATTCTTGTCATCATATTAGAGAAATCTTCGAAAACAAGATTTATTCTTGCTTCAAAATGAGGTTAAGTAGTTTTTACTACTTTTTAATTAAATGAACAAAAACACTGCAGTGCAGTTTAGTCAAGGAAATTTGTATAAGGGCACTTGATAACATTTCCATGGAGTATTAAGGTGGACCTCCAATGTAAGGGAGAACTGAAAACTCATATGCTTCGAAATAGGAGGCCAATTTTGAAAAAAAAATTTTTGACAAAAATATGAATTAAAGTTTGTAAGAACAAAATTGGGGCAAAATTAAAAAAACAAATATCCAAAAAAAATTTAAAATCGGTCAAACGGTTTTCGAGATATCGTTATTTTGAATTTTGAGATTTGTTTCTTAAAAATTCTTGATCGTAGAAAAAAAACACAATTTTTTCTTTTGCAAAGTCAGTTCGCATTTTTTTTTATGGCCCACTTAAGGTTTTTAATTTTTTACCAAAGGCGTTTGGAAAACGTCAAAAAAACTATAATAAAACAAGTAAGAAAGTTATAGTCGGCCAAGACCGACCATATGATACCCTATACCAGTGTTTTCCGGAAAATGTGTCCCAAGGCCAAACATGGAACGATTAAATCTGTCTTTTGTTAGATCTTTTTTTAGTGTAGAAAACACACACAGATCAAATTTTAGTGGAATTGTTTTTTTTTTTTTTTTTTGTCAATAGACCGATTTAACTGAGTATCAGTCGAAATTTTTATATGGGGGACTAAGTCCAAAAATGGTACAATTATATTCAGATTTGATTAGGTTACTAAAGTACACGTTTAACATCTAAAAATACAATTTTTATCAAATATTTCCATTTTCATGAATTTTGAGGGATTTATGTGAATATCGGGAGGGTGGTTTATATGGGGACTACGAGAAGGACTGACCCGATTCCTTTGAAACTTTTAATGAAGAAATTTGCTTACCTGCTAAATTTCAAAGCGATATCTTATCTAATACGGTTATTAGAGTTATTTAAGCCGAATTTGTATGGGGCTAGGTCTTAACAAGGACCGATTGTCTCCAATTTTAATAGGCTTCGTCCTTGGGACAAAAGATGCTTAAGTTTCAAATTTCAAGTCAATTGATTGAAAATTGCGATTGATGGACAGACGGACAGACGGACGGATGGACATCACTAAATCGACTCAAAAAGTCATTCTGAGTCGATCGGTATACTTGAAGGTAGGTTTAGACCAATATTTCGGGTAGTTACAAACATCAGCACAAACTCATTATACCCTGTACCACAGAGTGGTGTAGGGTATAAAAACACATCTGAGCTTTTAAATATGGTGTCATGTCTTCATTGAAATTGTATGGCGGTTCTTTTCATTGAACATATTAGCCCTCTAACTGCCATTTCAAAGGGTCATTTTAGTCCTTTTTCAAACTAAACACAGAAATCTAATAAAATGTCCAAATGTTCTAAAAATATTTCCTCATAAAATTTCACTAGTTGTTGTCAATGGTTAAAAGTTTGTGCGACTTGCGTAAAATGCTTTAAAATGGAAAAATACAAAGAATTATATTTTTATTGAATTTTATTTTACCATAGCAGTGTTAAATAACACTAAAAAAATAGTGTTAATACACTTTTGAGCTAAACAATACATTCAAAAGTGTTGTATAAAATTTTATGACTATTCTGTTCCTTGACCATGTTAACCCTCTAACTCCCGTTAGAGGGGATAATATAAGGGATAACTTTTGTCGTTTTTAAAAACAAATACATTAAAAAAGCAGTTAGGGGGTTAAAATGTTTTACGAATATTTTGTGCATCAAATTTCATAAAGGCAGGAAATTCATCCAGTTTAAAGGTCAAAAATTACCCATTTTTGGTTATTTTGATATTTAGTTGCTTTATATTGATGCCACATTAGAGCTGCATTTTTTTTGTATGGCAAAATAGATTTTTAAAAATCTAAAAATTTTTTTCTTTGACTTTTTTATAGAGCTCGAGACAATCTTTCATTTAAACTTAATTTGAGCCAAATACGGTCATTTTAACCCGTGCCGCCTATCGGTTAAAGTTTTGGATTTTTTAAAAATTTTTAAAAAATATCTTGCAACAAGTTATTTTTATTAATTTTATCATGCAGAATTTTAATATCAAAAAGTTTCTGAGAGGTTTTCGAGATATCGCCATTTGAAGATTGTCAAAAACTTTTAATAATGGCAGTTTTATCCTACGTACATTAGCTTTAAAAAATACAAATTTTTTTTCTTCATTGACTATTTCATAGAGCTAAGACAAACTCAAAATTTATAGTTTTTGGTGAAAACTTTCCAAAAAAAACTAAAAGTTTAATTGTAGGGCGCACGGGTCAAAATAATCGGATTTTGCTCAAATTAATTTTAAATTTATGTTTTGTCTCAAGCTCTATGAAAGGGTTAAGGCAAACAATTTTTAAATAGTGATATCTCGAAACGGGTTAATTTAATTCGATTGGCCTCAAATTTATATCTCATTATTTTTAGGAAAATCAAAATTTGAAGAAAAAATGCCACTCTAATGGGTGGTAGACCGGATTTTTTAATGTTTTTCCTATTTTCAATGTCGTGGCACTTATTCATAATCGTTCAATCGCACTATGGTTCCAAATCCATTTTTTTGGCAGAAATTAAAAAAATAAAATTTAACAAATTTTCAAAAGCTTATACATTTCCTCAATGTCAACACTATAAGCTATCAAGAAAGTATAATGAAAAAAATTTGGTGCCAATACTGTCAGTTTGCTAGGCTTTCAAAGTTGAAAGTTTTAAGACGTATAATAAAACCGGAGTGAAATCAATATTACAGTTATACAAACGGCAAATGGTAAAAACTAAGATTATAAAGAGGCTAAAGGGACAAATTGAAACCTATGGATACTAGTTCTTGTTTAAACTTCCTATTTTAGAGTTAATGCATCCTTGGCGTTATTCTTGGGTGTTTTGATTATGAGGATTTTGGAGCCAAAATAGCCTATATCTTTCGTGGACAAAAAGTTGTGTTTGGGCACGAACTTGCATGAGTCTTTAAACGTGAGAGTCTTTTCAATATTGTATATTTAATATTAAAATTTACATCTTGCCAGCATTTTTTGGCAAACTCCCACAATTTCCATTTTAGTTTAGCACAAATTTCGGCAAAATTTGCTGTTTTTTGCGTGACACGTTGGCAAATTATTTTTTTTTATAATTTTTTTTACCTTCCGTAAAGCTAATTAATTATGAAAAATATATTTCTGAAAAAAAAAAAAATTTTTTCAAAAAAAAAAAAAAATTAAAAAAAAAATTTTCAAAAAAATTTTTTTTTTTTTTGACAATTGATTTTTGATTGCGCTAAGAGATAAAAATCATTCCAGAATTATTCCAAGTGACCTTGCTTCATTTTTTGAATTTATGCCAAAAAAAATGCATTTGGGACCATAGTGAATCGGTCTAATCCGCAAACTGCGAATTTTTCCTACGCTTTAAAAAAAAACTCAAAATGTTTTTCCTTAACCCTTTCGTAGAGCTTCAGACGATCTTTAATCTAAACTTAATTCTAGCCAACTCTGACTTTTATCATCCGCACAAAAAAAAATTTGAGTGAATTTTTAATACTATTGAGTAAAAAATTATTTAATTTTGCACCAGTAAACAATTAAATAGAATTGAGTAAATTTTTAATAAAAAATTATTAAATGCTTACTAAAAAATTTTAGTAATTTTTTAATAGACAAAATTAAAAATTTAATTACAAATTTTTCGATTTTTTTAAGTAACTTTTTAATTGTGTCAAGTAAAAATCTACTCAAAATTTATCAATTTATTTTTTTAAAAAGTTTAAAAAAGTTTCACATTTTTTTCAAAAAAAAAATGTTTTTTCAAACTTTATCAAATATATTTATTAGAGTTAATTTTTAAAATTTGATCTGCGGGTATCATAATTTTTTTAAAGGATTTAGGGGAACTAAAAAGAATGGCGGAATTTTTTTTGGAAAAAAAATCGCTCCTTGGGGTGGTTCAACGCATCTGAAAACGCGAATTTTGAGCTGATTTTTCTGCAGAGCAAAAACGGCTTAATATATCGCAAATCTGATTTCACCAGACGATTCTACAGCAAAAAATAATACAATGGTCGTTTTTCAAACTCTTAAAAAAGTTCCAAAAACCCACCACAGAGGGCGGAAATATAAGGTTCTTCCATTTTCATTTTAAATTAATTTTTTAAATATGCACAATAAAAGGACATTTTCAGCTTAACAAAATGATACCAAACTTTCCGTTCTATCACAACCCGTTAAAAAGTTATAAGCTCTCAAAAATGGACAAAAACAAGCTTTTTGCGAACTTAGACCTAAATTTTCTCGAAAACATGACGTGGTAGAAAAATTTGAAAAATAGATTCAGAATCAGAATCGAAATGTTAATCGAAACCAGGTTTTATGATCCCAGAATATCATCCAAAAACATCACAAAAAAATGCTCTCAATAATGCACAAAAATGCGTTTTTTGTGAACTTTGACCTCAATTATCTCAAAAACCTGACGTTACGGAACATTTTGGAAACCAGATTTGGAAACAGCATTGAGAGGAAAATCGAAATCGAGTGTCCAGACCGCTGACCCATCCAAAAAATGTTCAAATTTCAGTCAGTGTTTTATCATTTTGCCACTAGAAAAAAAACTTTGAAGCCTTATAACTTTTTAATGGGTTGTGATAGAAAAATGCTTTTTGTACAAATTTTCTTAGCAAAGACGTGCATGATTCAAAAAATAATTAAAATTAAAAAAAAAAAAAAACGATTTTTCCGCCCCCTGCTGTGGGTTATTGGAACTTTTCATAAAGAAATTTCATAAAGATGTTTTCAAACCTTCATATCAAAAAAACTATAAACTAAATGAGAATTTTCTGTGCGTGGATTCATTCGATCAAAGTTTTTAATTCTTTGCAAATTTTTACCAATAAAATTTGGATTTTTAAAAAAAAAAATATTATCTTGGTGGACTTTATATTTTATAACTAAAAAAAAGGAAAATTTGTAAGACAAAAGTTAAAAATATATCAAGTTTGCCAAACGATAGCATCTGGGTAATGTAAATTAAATTCTCATTATTAAGTTTCGTTTAAATATCTGATTTTAATCTGACACATTTAAAGCGATAATCGAAGAGTGCTGATATAGGAATGGTGGCTTCTTTCGAAAGCTGTGAACATATTGTTTTGATCTTACCTTATTTGAATATCCAACACTGTATTTACTTACCAACTTCACTATCAACATCATCATCTTCTATATGTTTCAACTAAAAATTTTCATTTTCTTAATCTTATTCTGTGTAAATATGAATGAATAAATTTGCATATTTGTGTAAGGAAAATGTAAAAAAATATTTGCTGACTTTATATAGATCTTCGTAGATATTAAGTTAAAACCTACACTCAAAATAAATTTTCTGTCCAATCAGCAGAAAAATCTGTCGATAATACACCCATTTTGAGCCATATGATAAGTCTGGTTATTTTAGCAAACTCTGTTTACTAAATATCTGTCTTGATGATCTAGGTGAAAGCAGCAGAAATATGTTAAGACAGCAGAAAAATATGCTGCAAATAAATACAAGAACATTTGTTTTATTTTTCTGTAAGTAATGATCGAGCTCTGGCTCTAATTATATTTGTTATAGGGGTTTTTTTAATTATTTTTTTTAATAATTTTTTATTTAAGGATTTTGAATTTCACAAAAATTAAAAAAAAAATCTTAAAATAACTTAAAACAATTTTTGCAAAAAAAGTCAACAGAAAAATTAAAAAAAAAATAATTATGTATTATGTGTTTTTTCTCTATATTTGAGTTGTGTTTTAATGCTTCATTCATATCAGAAATTTAATGATCTTAGACTTAACTGACGCGGTAGTAAGGTTTTATGACCAAACAGAGAAAAATGCGAAAAAAATATTTTCAGGAACTACTGGCAAACCCTTTTTTCTGTCATGAATATGAGGCATTCCACACCAAATGTTCAGCAAAAAAAAGTGATGTCGTGTCAATATGAAATCAATTTCAGAGTATTCGCCCTTAGGTCACTATTAAATAACACATATAAAATTTCAGTTTTTTCAAAAAGTGGGCTTTGTAGGCATGGTCAAATATTGAAAATATCTGAATTTTTTGCCTTAGCACCTTTATTTAAATATTTATGCAAAATTAGTGAAACACAGTGAAAGCCTTTAAATTAAAAGTTTTTTTATAGATTTTTGTATGGGCTATCGATTAAAAAAATAAAAAATGGAAAATTTTCAGAACAAGTTCTGAATTTTTTAAATTTAAACTTAAACTTTTTTTATCAAAAAACATGCCACAATTTTATTTCTTTTTTAAATGTTCAAAAATTAGTTAAGGTGTATATCTATCTGTTCTGAAATTTTCAGAGATGCATTTTTTCTTGTTTTCGAGAAAAAAAATTTTGAACATTGCACTATGCTTATAATTTACAATAATGGGGTATATTACGTATGCGAATGAGTAATATTAACTCTTAAAAAACATTTAAAATAGAAATGTTTTCGTGGGTGAGTTTGTTTTGACGATCACGCACGCTCACGAAGGAAAAGTTTTAATCACGCACGATTTTTCATTTTCCTCACGTTCACGTACGCTCACGTGAGTAGAAAAAAAATGTTGTCACGGGCACGATACTCACGTATGCGTGACTGAGCGTGAGCAAATTAAATGAGCATGCGTTATTAAAATAATTTCCTTGGTGAGAGTGCGTGATGGTAAAAAAAACTTACCCACGATCACATCTCTATTTTAAATGTTTTTTAAGAGTTAATATTACTCATTCGCATACGTAATATACCTTATTATTGTAAATTATAAGCATAGTGCAATATTCAACATTTTTTTTCTCGAAAACAAGGAAAAATGCATCTCTGAAAATTTCAGAACAGATAGATATACACCTTAACTAATTTTTGAACATTTAAAAAAGATATAAAATTGTGGCATGTTTTTTGATAAATAAAGTTTAAGTTTAAATTTAAAAAATTCAGAACTTGTTCTGAAAATTTTCAAATTTTTATTTTTTTAATCGATAGCCCATACAAAAATCTATAAAAAACTTTTATTTTAAAGACATCACTGTGTTTCATTTCATTGGCATAATTATTGAAATAAAGATACTTAGGCAAAAAATGCTGAAATTTTCAATTTTTGACCATGCCTCCAAGGTCCACTTTTTGAAAAATCTTAAATTTTATTTTTGTTATTTAATAGTGCCCTTAGGGTGAATACTTTGCCAATGATATCCTATTGAAACCACCATGGTTTTTCTGTAGTGGAACAGTTGGTGTGGAATGACTCATATACATATGTATAAATAAACAATAACAAATCTAACATTTATTTTTATTAAAGAACGTTGACACTTGTCATAAGTTAGTTTTTTGACACCTGTCGCGTCCGTTTAGTCTGCAGGGAATAAACAGGGAGTACCCAATCAAACATTGCATAATTTGTCCTTTTCCAAAAATTATTTCTTTTTTCAGATGATTTCTGAGTTGAAGAAAAGAACAAGATTATTTTTTTGACACTTGCCATAAGTGTCGCGTCTGTTTAGTCTACAAGAAATATACTGGGAGTACCAAAGCAAAGATTGCATAATCTGTCGATTTGCCGAAAAATATTTTTTGTTTAGACGATTTCTGAGTTGTAAACTCAAATCTTAATATATAAAAACGTTTGTGCGGGGTACGTGTTAGTAAAACTTAAGAACAGCTAGACCGATTGACACCAAACTTGAAGAATATATTAGTTTAGTCTGGAACCAGATTTCTCTTAAGTTTAATCCCGATAGGTGGCGCTATTGTCGCAATACTTCAATTTTAAATTTTTATGATACGATTTGCATGAAATTCATAAAATATATTTTTTAAACCAAAATAAATTTCCTGATAAAATTTGGACCTGATAGATGGCACTGTGGTCGTCATAGGCCGCTGTTCCAAAAAAAGTAATTCACATAAAAAATGTGAAAATTAAAATTTCCGAATTTTTTTGGTGTTCTAGATTTCACATCCGAATTTCTTTTTCGTTTTGTTTCACATAAATAAAATTTGGTAAAAGTAAAACGAATGCACTTTTTTCCTTATAATTTTTAAAATTTTAATTATTCGATTTCAACTTCGAATGAAAACGTGATCAAAAAAACACTAATCTTGATTTCATGTGATTCGGAAATTTTCATGTGAATTGAAAAGTTGTGAAAGACAGAACAGAGGCCATAATTTAATTTTTTGTATTTATAGTAAAATTTGGCTAAACTTCACAAGATATATTTATTAAACAAAAATACGTTTCTTGATAAAATTTGGACCCGGTAGATGGCGCTGGGGTGAAGTAATTAACAAAATTCTTCATTTCAGTGAAATTTTATGTCACTTTAGAAAGTTTCGCCATGAGAAAATTAGTGTGTATTAGAGATGGGCGCTGGTCACGTGATTTGCGTGATTCACGTGAATCACGCGTGAATCACGCGTGAGTGTGAGTGATTTTCATTTCAATCACGTGATTGTGAGTGAGTGTGAGTTGAAAAAAAATCTGAGTGAGTGATTAGTGAGTGTGTCATTTATTTTTTGCGTGAGTTTGCGTGATTAGATTTTTTGATTTGCCCAATTTTTTTTTGAATTTTTTGTAAAAAATTTTTTTTTGGAATTTTTTTCTTTTTTTGGTAAGAAATTTTATTGCGTGAGTAGATTTTGCGTGACTCACGCGTGAGCGTGATTGATTCTTGCGTGAGTCACGCGTGAGCGTGAGTAACTTTTTTATTACTCACGTGAATAGTGAGTGAGCGTGAGTAACAAAAAAAATTGCGTGAGTGATTCGATTATTTTTTGCGTGAGCGTGAGTGAGTGTGAGTCAAAATCCACTCACGCGCCCATCTCTAGTATGTATTAATGGACCCTATAGATGGCGCCGGGGAGAAGCTATTCTTATATTCATATCAAAGTCAACCCAGTTGGTAAAATAAAATCACACCTGACATACTGCTGACTCTCCCTTTATGAAATCGCTGACATCTTCATACAATTTTTCAAAATGTCATCAATGACATGTCAGCTGTTGGTCAGCATTGTCCACCAGTATCGGTGGCCACTAACAATTCGTTTAAACAACCGCTGACCAACTGCTGATATGTCATTGATGACATTTTGAAAAATTGTATGAAGATGTCAGCAATTTTATAAAGGGAGAGTCAGCAGTATGTCAGGTGTGATTTTTTTTGCCGACTGGGAACCAGGGCAATGCCGGGTGCTTCAGCTAGTTAGGGTTATAAAATCTACTTTCCCATCTTATTTTTGAAGTTTTTCTGATCAGAAATCCCAAAGAAATCTCTAATGTTGGAAAGTCATTCACATATTCGAATTCTTGATATAGTTTTAGAAGATTTTCAAATAACTAGACTTTTAATCCTAATATAAATTGAAAAATTTTTCAGAATTTGACCTACATGAAAAAATAGCTTTTGCATTTCATATCAACGAAATATTTCTAAAAAGCTTAAAGCTTGGTTTTTAAATAAAAGATTTTTAATTTTTGGTTTTGTAAATAAAATATTTTTTTTTGTTTATTGATTGAAAGGCTCTTAATAACAAGTATGTTAAACATTTTGTTATAATTTTTTTTTTTAAATTTTTCTTAAATTAAATGTAATTTAACAAATATTTATAAATTATAGCTGTATAAAGAAATATATGTTGCAAATAAATTATGTAAGTACCATAAATTCCTTAAATAATTTTATAATAATTTTATGTTGAAAATAAATCATCTTAATTTATTTATGTATTTTTTAATTTTGTAATGTAAAATGTGAAATATTATAATAATAAAAAGAAAATCTTTAATAACAATTAAAAAAAGTGTGTTTAATTTAAATATTTTTTATTAAAAGGCAATCTAAACCAGAAGAAAATTGTTGTTGACATCCAGAAGTTGTTGAAATCCAAAAGTTGTTAAAATCCACCATAAACCAAAGGATAATTGTAGTTGAAATTAAGAAGTTGTTGAAATTCAAAATTTTTTGAAATCCAAAAGTTGTTGAAAACCAAAAGTTTAATTAGAAACTATCCTAACTGCAAAACTGAGATTTAAGACAGATGATAATCTGGACAATAATTATGGAAATCTGTGAAAAAAAAATCAAAAATTATGTTTTTATTATCGGCCGATCGAGATCGACCATATTTAACTTTTAAATTTTTAAAAGCGATTTCTGGATCCTCTGAAAATATAGTAGAAAATATTAGAAAGCGAATTCTGGTACTGTGATAAATTTATCACTGCAAAATATGTGATAATATCACTGTGCCAGTTAGTATGTGATAATATCACTGTGCCAGTTAGTTTTCAATGAAGTAAATTATTATTTTATCAGTGATAAATTTTTAACAGAACCAGAATTTAACCTCTGATTAGTTCGTTCTGGTGAAAATTCTTTTGAGCACTTTCGAGACCTTTTATCGTTAAAAAAATTGAGTGAAAATTATTTTTCATGAAAAAATTTTTTGTTAAAAAATTTTGAATGAAAACATGTGAGAATGTTAAATTCGGCTGTGTCAAATCTATTTTATCCTCGAATATGTTAAAAAGTAACAACAACAATTTTGCTGGGTCGTTTTTTTCTGGGTCATTGGGGGACACTTCCCCTTGCAAAAAATGTTTAAAAATTTATTTATTATGTTTTTCGCACTAACGCGGGAATTATCTCCACCCTTATGAACCCATTTGCCTAAAACTTAAAATATATGGGCCATTCCATGTCAAATCACTTTGAAATTTTTTTTTTTAGATTTCCCAATTTGTTTACAGTTTTTAGTACCCTTCGAAAACCCTTTCGTTGTAAATTTTCAGATTTTTTTGATGACCCATTCAAAAGATTTCGAATTTTTAAAAATTGGTAGTTTCTTCCTTTACTTATGGCGTTTTCTTTTCTGGAAAAAAATGTTGCACTTTCTGCACTTTTTTTTCTTTAATGACTCTTTGTGTATAGTAATGAGCAGTAAGTATAGACATGTTTGGTACTAAAAGAAAGGTATTGTCCTGTTCTATCTAACTGTTTATAATAAAATGTCGAAACAGGATTATTTTATTCAATTAAGTATCAAAAACCCATAAATTTTTACATTTATAGAATTGGCTCAAAAACTGAGTATTATTTAAAAATGCTTTATATAGCATTAGATAGGCCTTGAAAATACCTTTCTTTTGATACAAAACATGTCTATATTTACTGTGCATAACTGTGCATAACTGTGCACAAAGAGTCATTAAAGAAAAAAAAGTGCAGAAAGTGCGACATTTTTTTTTCAGAAAAGAAAACGCCATTAAACTTCTTTTACTCATAACTTCTTCAATAATGGTCCAAATTAAAATTTTTTTTTTTCAAAATTTTTGTTGTTTTACGTACTTTAAAAAAAAAATCAAAAAATTCTTAAAAGTGCTCTAGTATGAAATTTTTAAGTTTTAAAATTTAAATCTCATTTTTGAAAATGTTTGTACTTTTAGATTTTTTTGAAATTTTTTTGTGTAAAACTTCTATCGATTCTACAAATTTTTTGCCCAGGAGGACCGTGGGATAACGATTATTACCATTTTTTTAAATTTTTTGAAAAAATTTTATTGTAATTTTCCAACCTTAGAGGGGTCATTTATAAGACCGACCCCATTAATTTTTGCGTCTTAACATTTCTTTGGAACAAACTAATACCCTATTTCCCATTTCGTAGGGGGCTCCCACACAAAACGACATTTTTTAAAATTTGCTCCAACCGCTTTAACTGCCCTAATAGTGCCCTTAGAGCAACGAAATGTATGACTGACCCACAATATTTTTTTAGTCCAAACATTTTCTCTGAACACACCTACCCTCTATCTCTACTTGTTAAGGCGGTCCCCATACACTTTTTTTTATTTTTTGTAAATTTGTTTTATTTAATCAGCTTCTTCCGGTCCAATGGTGCGTCCGAGAGGGGCCATTTATTTTTACCCTCCAACATTTTTGTAAAACATACCACAACCCTATCTCCACTCCCTAAGTAGGCTTCCATACTAGAGATGGGCACATGAGCAGATTAGAGCGTAATTCACGTGATTCACGCGTGATCACGCGTGAGTGTGACTGATTTCAATTTTACTAACGTGATTGTGAGTGAGTGGAGAAAAAAATTGCGTGAGTAAGATTTTTGCGTGAGTGAGTGTGCGTGAGTCGATTTTTTTGAGTGAGTTTGCATGATTTATTTTCTTTTTATATTTTCTTTTATACGAAAAAAAGCAACAAAAAATTGTAAAATATGGCTTAATTTAATATTTCGTCCCAAAAAAAGCAAAAAAATTTAAAATTTCGCTGAACTTTAAATTTTGCTGGAAATTTTGAAAGATTTTTGAAATTTCAGTTTTTGAATTTTTTTTTTGTATATATGTTTCGTGAGTGTGAGTCAACGTGAGTGTAAGTGAAGCTTGCGTGAGTGCACGTGAGTGTGAGTTGAATTAAATTTATTCACGTGATTGTGAGTGAGTGTGAGTAGAAAAAATATGTTCGTGAGTGAGTATGCGTGATTCAAAAATTCCTGTCGTGAGCGTGAGTCAAAAATTACTCACGCGCCCATCTCTAGTATATACCGTTAGATAGGTATTAAGAAAACCTTTCTTCGCATATGCAAAACAAATTATATAGTTTCTTAGAAAGAAAAGGCTGAAAAATCAAAAAAAAAAAATGTTTCGCCATTTTTGAACCCCTAAATCCCCGTTATATCCGATAAGCCGAGATATCCCAACATCAACAACAGAATTGTCTATTTTATACATATGGGGGTTTTCGTGTCAACTGACACAACTTTTGAAACCGATGTCTTCCGATCGGGATTAAATTTGCACCAAGGTTAGTCCTATTGGATAGTAGTTCAGACACAATTTTTAAACGAGATCGGTCAAGAACTCTCTGAGTTAGAGGGGGTCGAAATTTGACATTTTAGCCAAAGAGATGTTGATTCTAGGGCTTCCAATCGGGATTGGTTTTTCTGAATCCCGGGATTCGGGATTGAAGAAAAATTTTCGGGATCCCGATTTCGGGATCCCGGGATTTTCGGGATATTTTGAATCCCGGGATACACGGGATTTTTTGAAAATTTTCGGGATTTTTCGGGATTTTTAAAAATTTTTAGTATTTTTTTTTTCACTTTATAAATCCACGCATTCGTAAAGATTAGCAAAGTTTTGTTGATGTTGTGAACTTCAAAAAAAGGTCGGGATTCCTCCTGTGAAGAATATCCGTATTCGGTTATCTTTCTTACCATTCGTCGTGGCTCATCGTTATAAGCTTTTAGTGAGCGCGAGTTGAAAAAAAAATAAAAATTAATTTTCAAATTTTTACATAAGTGATTCATTTTTTGCTAAAGCTTGCGTGATTGGATTTTTTTTTAAATTTATTTAATTTTTTTTTTTTAATTTATTTGTTTTTTTTTTTAGTTTTTTGCAAAAAAAAATATTTTTTAGCAATGTTTTTTTTGTAAAAAATGTGTAAGCGAGAGTGCGAGAGTAGAGTTTGCATGATTCACGATTGAGCGTAAGTGATAAGTGAATGATTCCATTATTGTTTGAGTGAGCGTGACTGAGTGTGAGTCAAAACCCACTCACGCCATTAAAAACATGTTTTAGTAAAACATAAAATTAAAAAAGTTTACAACTTAAGGAGTTAAGATGTGTCAAAAGCCATTTACGGACCTATGCTCCTTGTAAGAGTAAAAGGAATAAATATTAAAGCCCTTATGTCGAACCACCACTAGTTCTTAGAATTTCTTTAGATTTCGCAAACGTTTCACCTTTTTCTATAACAAAAACATGGTACCTGAAGGAACTTTTGTCGATTTTTTTTTATTTTGTTCCACAAAATTCATATTTTATACAAATTATTTAAAAAAAATCTAAAAATATTAAAAAAAATAAAAAATCGGGATCCCGAAAATCCCGGGATTAAAAATTAGAAATCCCGAGATTCGGGATTTGCCTAGTCCCGAAAATCCCGGGATTTCCGGGATCGGGATATCCCGATTGGAAGCCCTAGTTGATTCTCATCCATGTAACTTCTTACCTATTATTTTTAGCAAAATGTGTCCCAAAGAGTTTAGATAGCCATTTCTTCAGTCTTTCGGAAAAAAAATATAAAAAAAATAAAAAAAAATTTTTTGATTTTTTTTCTTAAAAATCCAAAACTTTTTTGACTTTTTCCTCAAATTGGGCCCTTTTTTTTTTTTTTTTTTTGATTCAAAAGAAAGCTTAGGTGATTTCCTTTAAGAGCTGTGGGGTCGCTTAGTGGGATGCGAGTGGGATATCTATGAAAAAATTTTTTTTAACTTTGGAACACAAAAAACGGTTCTTCAATTTGCACTATTAGGCGTGGGATAGCTAACCAGTTTTCGATTTCGATCCGCGATACCCCCTAATTTTTTAAGGTTCGAAAAAGAAAGCACGAGACAAAAAATGGGGGCGGTGGGGAGGGGCCATATGGCCCCTCATTGGGGTCAAAGTTGGGCGTAAAGAGGTAAAATCCTCAAAAAGCCCCAAAACTCCCATAGAAACGCCCCTGGAGGGGTGCAATGTGAGACCGACCTCCAATAATTTTCTGCCCCCAACATTTTTCTTGAACATAAATTACCCCTATTTCCACTTCCTAAGGGGGCTCCCATACAAAATGACATTTTTATAAAATTTGCTCCTACCGCTCTAACTGTCCATAGGGTGCCCCTAGAGATGTAAAATGTATGACCGACCCCCAATATTTTTTCAACTCCAACATTTTCTTAGAATATACCTACCCTTTATTTTCAACTCTTAAGGGGGTCCCCATAAATTTTTTTTTATTATTTTATTAGTTTTTAAAAATACATGTTTTTATAATGTATGGGAGCCCCTTAGGGAGTGGAGATAGGGTGTTATGATGTTCGGACAAAATGTTGGTAACTAAAAAATAATGGGGGTTGGTCGTAATTTTTGCCTCTCTAGGAGGCACGGTAGGGGCGGTAGGAGCTGGTTTAATAAAACAAATTTATAAAAATTAAAAGAAATGTATGGGGACCACCTTAAGGGTTAAAGATACATTGTAGGTATGTTTGCAAAAAATGTTGGAATTAATAAAATAATGGAGGTCGGTCATACATTTGGCCCCACTAGGGGCACTTTAGGGTAAGTTAGAATGGTAGGATCAAATTTTTTAAAAATGTTTTGTATGGGAGCCCCCTTAGGAAGTGGAAATAGGGGTAAGGTATGTGTAAGAAAAATGTTGGGGGCAGAAAATTATTGGAGGTCGGTCTCACATTGCACCCCTCCAGGGGCGTTTCTAGGGGAGTTTTGGGGCTTTTTGAGGATTTTTACCTCTTTACGCCCAAATTTGACCCCAATGAGGAGCCATATGGCCCCTCCCCACCGCCCCCATTTTTTGGCCCGTGCTTTCTTTTTCGAACCTTAAAAAATTAGAGGGTATCGCGGATCGAAATCGAAAACTGGTTAGCTATCCCACGCCTAATAGTGCAAATTGAAGAACCTTTTTTTGTGTTCCAAAGTTAAAAAAAATTTTTTCATAGATATCCCACTCGCATCCCACTAAGCGACCCCACAGCTCTTAAAGGAAATCACCTAAGCTTTCTTTTGAATCAAAAAAAAAAAAAAAAAAAAGGGCCCAATTTGAGGAAAAAGTCAAAAAAGTTTTGGATTTTTAAGAAAAAAAATCAAAAATTTTTTTTTTATTTTTTTTATATTTTTTTTTCGAAAGACTGAAGAAATAGCTATCTAAACTCTTTGGGACACATTTTGCTAAAAATAATAGGTAAGAAGTTACATGGATGAGAATCAACACCTCTTTGGCCAAAATGTCAAATTTCGACCCCCTCTAACTCAGAGAGTTCTTGAGCGATCTCGTTGAAAAATTGTGTCTGAACTACTATCCAATAGGACTAACCTTGGTGCAAATTTCATCCCGATCGGAAGACATCGGTTTCAAAAGTTGTGTCAGTTGACACGAAAACCCCCATATTTTAAATTTCATGCAAATCGGTTCATAAGAGTTGAGATACTTCCCTTGTTGATGTCGAAATTCCCAAAAAAGTCTTCAAATGTATTAATTCAGGTAATATAAAGAGTACAAAATTACCGCATTTTACCCCTTAGAATCGGAATTTCCAAAAACCCAGCCTTAGTGGATCTATTTTCCGGGAGGGCAAGTCTCCAGCTTCCGGTGTTAGGGCTGTGCTATGATAAACGAGTACTTATGTCAATCACTCATGTATCAATAACTCAATATATAAACTTTTGTAGCAGAAACATTTTTTTTATTAACAATTAGGTTTCGAATTTCAAGATACGATCGTAATCCAAATATTATTCGCACGTGAATTTACAATCAAAAAACGTTGATCCTTCGAGTTGTCTATTAAGATTGACTTCGCCAATCCTAGGTGGAGAGAATAAAAATATAAGTGAAATATTTAAATTGTCATATTACCTTCTTAATGATGATTATAAGAGACAACCATCCAAATGGAATTCTCTTCGGATGTTGTATTGCTCTCTTCGGCTGTTGACTAATAAGCTTTTTCTTAATACGTTCTCGCTAGTGATGGCTTCATAACTCATTAGGTGATAGGAATTCATATATTCATTTCTCTTTTACTGTTGTTGATAAATTTCCAGTCGTCTGCTCTCTCTTTCTCTCTAAGGCTGTTGATTTTTTTCTCTTTTGCTGCTTACGCCTTTGTTACTCTTTTGTTGTTATGATCAAAATCTCTCTTATTGATTTTGATCATTTTTAAAACTCTTTTTTAGTTTTAGTTTAAAACAAATTCGATCTCTTTTTAAAAATATTTGGCGGGTGAGGTTTTTTTATAATTGTGGTTTCCGTGAAGAATACCAACAAAATTAAATTATTTTTTATTAATTTATTTAAAAAAAGGCAGTGTCTAGGCAAAACCTCACCCTTGAAAGTTTAAAGTATTAAACAAATTAGTCAAAAGGGGCTGGAATAAAGCTTTGAATAAATATTGAAATATATTGTATATAGGGGCCTGTCACAGGCTCAATTCCTCAATTCCGAATTCAGACTCAAAAACGAATATATATTTTTTTCGGAATGAAATCACTTTTAAAACCCAAAGTGGAATTGAATTGCATAAAAGTGATTTCATTCCGGGAAAAAATATTCGCTTTCAATTTTACTATGTCACATAATATATTTTATTATTAACAAGTAAAAAAGTTAAATTCGGCCTTGCCGAATGTAGTGATACCCTCCACAACTTCAAAAAGATTATTGCAAGAAACTTTATTTAAAAGGGAATTACTTTTGAAAAAAATTTTTTTTTTTGAAAAAAAAAATTTCGCGAAAAAAAATTTTGGTAAAAAAAATCCGCGATTTTTTTTTTTTTGTGTTCGTACTTGTTTAAATACCATTTGGTGTTTAATTATGTTCACATATGCCAACCAGAAGCCGAATTATAGCATTTTGTATTTTTAGGTTATGTTGAATGTACTGAAATTTTTGAGGTGTGCTTACATTTTCGTTCATAACTTTTGAACCGCTGAACCGATATCCCTCAAATGCAATACCAAACTTCTCGGGAGAACTTCCAATATATATGTTAAGTTTCAGTCATCTCTGTGCAATATTTTGTCCGCGACAGCTTTTTCCACAGACAGACGGACAGACGGACATCGCTAGAATGTCTTAAAATCGATCGGGCATCATGAATATATATACTTTATGGGGTCCCAGATCGATATTTCGATGAGTTACAAACAGAATGACAAACTTATATATACCCTCTATCACTAGAGTGGAGGGTATAAAAATCAGGGGTCGAGTTACAAGACTCAATCATGATCAACATTCTATTCCCTCATAAATTTCTAATAAAAAGATTTTATCGTTTGAGTAATCTTTCGATCACGATTGATTTCGCTAATACGCCCAAGGTAGAACTGAAAATTAAATAAAAACTAGTGAATTATTTTAATTGCAATATTACCTTTTTAATGGTTATTATGGAGATAACCTGATCACCATTTTAATAGCGTACTCTTCGTATGCTGAGTTGCTCTCCCCAGCTGTTGACTAATAAGATTTTTATTTAAACGTTCTCGCTAGTGATGACTTTATAACTCATTAGCTGATGGGGGATACATTCACTTCTCTTTTACTGTTGTGGATGAATTTCCAGTCTACTGCTCTCTTTCTCTCTAAGGCTATTGATTTATTCTCTTTTGTTGATATATTCATTTCTCTTTTACTGTTGTTGATGAATTTCCAGTCTACTGCTCTCTATCCTTCTCGATAAGTCTGTTGATTTTTTTTCTCTTTTGCTGCTTACGCCTTTGTTACTCTTTTGTTGTTATGATCAAAATCTCTCTTATTGATTTTGTTCATTTTAAATACTCTTTTTTTAGTTTTAGTTTAAAACAAATTCGATCTCTTTTTAAAAATATTTGGCGGGTGAGGTTTTTTTTATAATTGTGGTTTTCGTGAAGAATACCAACAATATTAAAATTAATTATTTTTTATTCATTTATTTAAAAAAAAGGAAGAATCTAGACAAAACCTCACCCTTGAAAATTAAACGTTTAATGCATTAAACAAATTGTGAAAAGGGGCTGAAATAAAGCTTTGGTTAATATTGAAATAGTTTTTTTTTTTTTTGTAAAAATAAAAATTATTAATAGAAAAACATATGAAAATGAGAAATAAGTTAAATTTTTTAAATAAGAAGTGAATACATAAAAAAACAAGTAGAAGGATCGCCTATAATAAACATAGCCTTAGCAGTGGTTACAAGAAATACGACAAATGGACATGTTAATAGGACGTAGATCTAACAACGATGTAATTAGGAATGAAAATATATATAAAATTTAAAATGAAACTAATAAATAAATTGTATACATATTTAAAGTTTTTAGAAATAATTTTTTGATAGAATTTGGTGTAGAAATAACAAAAAAAGACATTGTTATAAATTTAACGCGTTATTAACAAATAATATATAAATATTTATAAAACAATTAGTAAATAATCAAAATAATTTTTTATAATTGCAATAAAATCATAAATGGGACTGGAGAATTGTTGAGTTATAAAAATGTTGGCTTATAAATAAAGAAATTTTTTTTAATACCAGGTCCCAAGTATGAATTATAAAATTTGGAAATTTTATCATACGTGCTTTTTCAAAAACCATGCTTAATACAAACATTTTTTGTAATGTTTTTTTTTCTGTAAATTATCGCCATTTACTAACTATTTCGCATTATCGCCGCCATAAAGATAAAAATAAAAAAAATAATATCCAACACCAAACAGAAAATTATTTTAATAAAAATGCATACTTCAACATTCTACAAAAAATAATAAAATATTTGCTCATTATATTTTCATTATTACTTTTCATTTAAACAATTATTAGATTTAGGCATATATAAGATCTTTATGTTACTTTTTATGTACATACACAACATTAAAAACAATTTTTTTTTTATAGTCAATTCTGATCAATACATCATACAAAATTATTTAAAAATTATCCATTCATAAAAACATTTGAACTCAATTAAAAATTGTTTCAATCATAAATCGTCTCTCTCTTTTTTAAATTCAATATCATTTCAAACTTTAATCATAGAAATATCAATTAACATGCTCTTCTTTGCACTTAACACTCTTGTTTCTCTCTTTTTGCACACGCTCTTGTTATCATTTTCATAAATTTGGCTCATTTTTCTCTAGCGCATGCTCTTCTTCGCACTTAAGAGCTCAGTCACAATTGGCACCACCGACGACGAACCACTGCGAAAGAGAGAGCGACACATTAAAATTAAGCGACAGACGACCGGACACATTTTATAAAGAAAACGACGCTCATATCAGTCACACATCTATTTTTTTTCTTTTGTTATCCTATAAAAGCAGGTATACAATGTTTCTTGTGTGCAACACACACACAATATATTAACTCCAAATGGAAAAATTAGCATATTTTGTTGAACATATGGCAACGCTACTTGATACAAATTTGAGAAAAATGAGAGGGTGGTGAGAGAGCACTACAAAATTAGAATAGAATCTATTCTGGCGGCAGTGTGGTCGACCACAAAGCGATTTTTTGCTTTTCATACAAAATGTATGAAAACATTTTGTGGTTACCGAATGTGGTGCCAATTGTGACTCGGCTCTTACTCTTTTGTTTCTCTCATTTACACACGCTCTTGTTATCATTTTCAAAAATTTCGCTCATTTTTCTCTAATTCATAATTAAACCATTCTGATTTGTTTTTTCTCACAATATTATCTTTTACGCTCTTGATATCATTCTTAATTCTCTCTATGCTTTAATCATATCAGTATAAATTTGATTTCGCTCATATTCAGATTTTCAATTTTCTCACTAGCTTATCATTCATTCCCTTCTCTATCATAATTTTTTTTGCATATTTTCGCTCATCTTTCATTAACTTTTTTTCTAATATCCAATATTTTTTTGTAAATTTTCGCTCATCTTTTATTAACTCTCTTTTCTCATTTTCCTGTCGCTCTTTTCAATTTCTCTAACCATTTTTTAACCATTTAAATTTTTTAATATTCTCTGTCGTTTAACTTCTTCAAATTTAATATTATTTTAAATTTTAATCATAAAAATATCAATGCACATGCTCATCTTCGCACTTAACTCTTTTGTTTCTCTCATTTACACACGCTCTTGTTATCATTTTTAAAAATTTGGCTTATTTTTCTCTAACTCATAATTAAACCATTTTGACTTGTTTTTTTTACTCGCAATAGTATCTCTTACGCTCTTAATATCATTCTTAATTCTCTCTATGCTTTTCTCATATCAGTATTAATTTGATTTCGCTCATATTCAGACTTTCAATTTTCTCACTGGCTTATCATTCATTCCCTTCTCAATCATTATTTTTTGCATATTTTCGCTCACCTTTCATTAACTCTCTTTTCTAATATTCAAATATTTTTTGCATATTTTCACTCATCTTTCATTAACTTTCTTTTCTTATTTTCCTGTCACTCTTTTCAATTTCTTTAACCATTTAAACTTTTCAATATTCTCTGTCTTTTAACTTCTTCAAACTCAATATCATTTTAAACTTTAATCATAAAAATATTAATGCACATGCTCTTCTTCGCACTTAACTCTTTTGTTTCTCTCTTTTACACACGCTCTTGTTATCATTTTCAAAAATTTCGCTAATTTTTCTTTATCTCATAATTAAACCATTCTGGTTTTTTTCTCGCAATATTACCTCTTACGCTCTTTATATCATTCTTAATCCTCTCTATGCTTTTATCACATCAGTATTCTATTCTATTTCGTTCATATTCATATTTTTAATCTGGCAACTTTCTTTTCTCATATTCAATCTTTTTTGCATAATTTCGCTGATCTTTCATTACCTCTCTTTTCTTATCTTTCTGTAACTATTTTCAATTTCTCTAAAAATTTTTGAACCATTTAAACTTTTCTATATTCTCTCTCTCTTTTAAATTCAATATCATTTGAAACTTTAATCATAGAAATGTCAATTAACATTCTCTTCATCGCAATTAACAATTTTGTTTCTTTCTTTTTGCACACGCTCTTGTCATCATAAAAAAATTTCGCTCATTTTTCTCTAACTCATAATTGTACCATGCTTATAATATCATTCTTAATTCTCTTTATGCTTTTATTTTTGGCTTGTTTTCGCTTATATTTCACTAACTCTTTTTTCTCATTTTACTGTAACTCTTTTTAATTTCTGCAACACTTTTTACAAACACTCTTATGATTATTCTCAAAACTACTTGCTTATTTACTTTTGCTCATTTACATCATACATTTACTGCTTACATAAATTCTCACTATCATTCGAAATATAACATTTTCCGAATATTTTTACGATTTTTCCACTCACTTCAAATTTTCATTCAGAATTTACTATTCGCCATTTTTCATATTAAGATTTTAATTTCTCTCAATCTCTTATAACTTTCAAACATCATTCATTGTCGCTAATATTTCATTACCTTTTCAATTTTAAATTTTCTCTTTCTTTGACGTTATCATCTCAATTCTTTTAACTCTTTTAATAATTTCAGTACTCATTCGCCTTCACTCATTTTAAAATTTTCTCACTCGCTTACTCAACAGTTTTTATCATGGCTGCGCTCATTCACCTTAAGATTTTTCATACTCCTACTCTCATATTACTTTCACTATCATTCAGAATCTATCATTTACTTCAATATTTTCGCTATACTTTATTTTACGCATAATA
This sequence comes from Pegoplata infirma, assembly GCA_963921195.1. Taxonomy (NCBI): domain Eukaryota; kingdom Metazoa; phylum Arthropoda; class Insecta; order Diptera; family Anthomyiidae; genus Pegoplata; species Pegoplata infirma. The sequence continues at coordinate 314,203,703 of OY992536.1, read as the reverse complement.
AAAACGTTCTTAATTCGTCTTTCTCTCAAACAGTTCTCAATTCTTTATTCTCATTTTGTTTTTAATCACTTAAGTACTCATATTTTTTAATAATATTTAACCATATTTAGATTTTCTATTCACTTATTAATCCTTTTACTATCACTATCACATTTTTCAGGGCTCATTCGCTTTGCTCATATTTTTTTTTATAATTTAAACTCCCACTACCATTCTGAATCTCGCATTTCTTTTTCGAATATTATCTTACATTTCATATTTTTTTTACTCATATTAAAACCATTTAATTTCTCAATATTTATTTCCCACAATACACTCTCGCACGCTTTTGATATCATTCTTAATTCTCTGTAAGTTTTTTATCATTTCAGTATTCATTTTATCTCATATTCACCCATAAATATTTTAAATTTCAGCCTTCTCATTATACTATCACTCAGAATCTTTCATTATATTTGCTCAAATTTTCTTCACTCATAAAAAACGTTCTGATTTCTTTTTTCTCTCAATATTCACTCCCGTTTCTTTATGTCATTCTCAATACTCTTTATACATTTAAAAATTATATTACTCATTCTCTGTAAGTTTTTTATCATTTCAGTATTCATTTTCTCTCATATTCACCCATAATTATTTTAAATTTTAGCCTTCTCATTATACTATCACTCAGAAACTTTCATTTCATTCGCTAAAATTTTCTTCACTCGTAAAAAATATTTTAATTTCTCTTTTCTCGCAATATTCACTCGCATGTTTTTTATGCCATTCTCAATATTCTTTATACATTTAAAAATTTTATTACTCATTCGTCTTCACCATTATTTACAATTTTAACTCATGCTTAAACCATTCCAAATTATATTTTCTCCCAATATTATATTTCACGCTTTTATTATCATTCTTAAGCCATTCCAAATATTTTATCCCAATATTCTTTTATTATCATTCTTAAGCCATTCCAAATTATATTTTCTCCCAATATTCTATTTCACTCTTTAATTATCATTCTTAAACCATCCCAAATTACATATTCTCACAATGTTCTATCCCATGCTTTTATTATCATTCTTAATTATCTTAATGCTTTATATTATTTCAGTGCTCATTCGCCTTCTCCCATATTTATATTTTTAATTTTATCAATCTCATATTACTTTCAACTATGCTCTTGCACGCCTTGAGATCATCCCCATTTCTGTTAATATTTATTTATAATTTCGAAACTCATTCTTTGTATTATTAGTCTCATTCTTATTACTCTCACTATCATTCAGAATTTACCATTTTTGTTTAGCACATTTTCGCTCATCTTTCTTTTAATCTCTTATTACTCTCACTAGCATTCAAAATTTCCCATTTTTCTCATAATTTCATAAAAAAATTTCTTAAGTTTTCTTATAGCTTAAATATGAATTAATTAATTATTAGCATAATTCGCCATTTTATATTTTTTTTATCGTTATTTATCACTTTAAGGGTTGCCGTAATTTAGGAATTTTATTGTACTAATTAAATTAATTATTTTTCTTTTAGTTTGTTTTGTGAATTATCGCAATATTAATATCGCTGTAATCTAACTTTTCTGTTTTAAAGAATTAATTTTTATATTTTTCGCTATTTTTTATCGCTTATAGGGATTAATTTGATTAAATTTCTTTATTAGCATTTTTTGCCATTTTTATTGTCGAAATTAATTATAAATACAATAGGCGTTTCCTACCTTTCGCTATTTTTTTATCGCTTAAGGGATTTATATTATTAGCATTTTTTTGCGATTTTTATTGCTCTATTTTAAGATTTGTATTGTACAAAGACAATTTGAAATTTTTATTATATTTCTCAAGGTTTTTGTTATTAAAATTTTTCGCAATTTTTTTTATCGCTTAATTTAATATTTATTTTTTATTATTCAAAAAATATTTTAAGATTTAAAGATTTGTTTGCACGAAGACAAATAGAATTATTAAATTATATTTATTTTCGCAATTTTTTATCGCTTTTATGAATTATTTTCTTTATTAGCATTTTTTGCCATTTTTATTGCTCTATTTTAAGATTTTTATTATCGAAATTAATTTTAAATGCAATAGGCGTTTCATATTTTTCGCTATTTTTTATCGCTTTAGGGATTTATATGAACTAATTTCATTATTAGCATTTTTTGCGATTTTTATCTATTTTAAGATTTTTATTGAAGAATTTAAAAAAAATTTATTATTTTTCTCAAGTTTTTGTTATTAAAGTTTTTCGCAATTTTTTTATCGCTTAATTTGATATTTATTTATGATTATTTAAAAAATATTTTAGGAACATATTTAAAGATTTGATTGCACGAAGACAAATAAAATCAATTAATTATATTTCTTTTCGCAATTTTTTATCGCTTAAGATTTTTTATTTTTTTGTACGAAGACAGATATATTTTTAAAATATTTTTATTTTAAGAATAAAAATGAATTCTTTGAATTCAGGCTTTTTCGAATAAATTTTGTTATAATTTTTTATCGCTTAAGATTTTTTGTACGAAGACAAATTATTTTTAAAAGAAATTAGCTTGAATATATCACGTTTTCTGATTTTCCCGATTTTTTTCGAATAAATTTTGTTATAAGCCTGTTTAGACTTTTTATCGCTCTATTTAAAGTTTAGATTGTACAAAGACAAAAAGAAATTTATTATTTGTTTAAAGGTTTTGTTATTTATAATTTTCACCAATTTTTTATCGCTTGATTTGAAGGAAAAATTTATACGTTTTAAAATTATTTTACGGACATATTTAAAGATTAAGATGTTTTGTAATTTTTATCGCTCTATTTAAGATTTAGATTGTACAAAGACAGCCAGAAATTATTTATTGGATTAAATTTTAAGATTTTGTTATTTATATTTTTCGCAATTTTTTATCGCTAAAGGACAAATTTATATATTTTAAAATAATTTTATGGACATATTTAAAGATTAAGATGTACAAAGATACATTTTTTAAACACTAATTGTTATAAACATATTTTTTAATTTTTTATCGCTTAAGTAACCTTTTTTGTACGAAGACAAATATTTTTATATTAATTTGATTAATTTTTAGGACAATTAATCCTTTTTTAAGATTATAATTGTACAAAGACAAATGAAAATTTTTATTATGTTCTTAAAGATTGTTATATATATTTTTGGCGATATTTTTGTCGCTTGATTAATTTTTTTTTTAATTGTACGAAGAAACATTTAAATATTTTAAAATTATTTAATCAAAATATTTATAGAAGTGGTTGTACGAAGAAAAACACAAGTTTTTTTTAAGGTTTTGTTAAAACATTTATCGTAATTTTTTATCGCTTAAATATTTTTTTTATTTTTTTGTACGAAGACAAATATATTTTTAAATTATATCAGAAATAGAATTTTTTGGCCTCGAACTAGAATACTCTAATCTAATATTTTAAATTATTTTAACAAATTCCGTTATTACTATGTTTTCACATTTTTATCGCCCTATTTTAAGATTTTGTACAAAGACAAAGAATTTTTGATTTAAAGGTTTTGTGATTTATATTTTTCGCAAGTTTTTATCGCTTGATTATTTTTTAATATAATTATAAAAGATTTACGATTGGGAAAAAAAATTTAGTTATCTAAAATTTTTATTTATTAAAAGATTATTAATGCAGTTATTAACGTGTTTGGGTTTTTGGAAATATTTTGTGGAGACTTTTTAAAGTGGAAGATTTGCGTTGATTGCGTTGATCTTTTACGATATGATGTTTATTGTTGAAAAATATAAATTTAATTAAATAAAGAATCTCTGTTTAAATTATAATAAAATATTTGTTTTATAATAATTATTTGCGTGTAGAAGTTTTTGGAGACTTTTTATGTTTTATATTTAAGTAAAATTTGTCAAAAATTTGTTGGTAGACTTTTTTGTTGTTGAGAGTTGTATAGATTTGCGTAAAATTTGATGATATTTTTTGATGTGATGTTTATTGTTGAAAATTTAATTTAATAAAATAAAGAATCTTTTTTTAAATAATAAAAAAAAATAAATATTTCGATTTTGGAGACTTTTGCAGAGTTGTAATGTTTTGATATTTGACTTTCGTGTAATGTTGCGAAGAAATATTTGATCGTTGAACAACGCTAGGATTTGGAGACTTGGAGTTAATAAAATTAAATAATGAATCTTTGTTTAAATAATAAAAAATATATATATTTATAGATTTTGGAGACTTTTGTAGTGTTGTAAAATGTTTTTATTTGACTTTCGCGTAGATATAATTAGAGTTTTGATTTATAAAATAATATTGTATGATTTTAACTAATGTTGCGAAGAAATTTTTGGCCTTAAACTTTTGTAATTCGATTTTTCGTTATTTAACCCATATAGGATTTTGGAGATTTTAACTCATATAGGATGTTGTGTGGAGATATTTAACACTTTTTTTAATAATTGAACTACCTTGGGGTTTGGAGACTTTCGTTATAATTGTGATGTTTTGTGTTTTCTTTGTATTGGTGATATTGATGAAAAATTATAAATGTTTTATGCTAAAAATGTGACGAATATTGTAGTGAAGACTTTTTAAAATTTTTTATTTTATGTTAAGTGGAGACTTTTAAAAATATTTTGCTTATGTTGTCACTAAAGTGGGGAATAGAAATTTATTGAACGAAATTATAGATTTTGGAGAAGAGGCGTCTTGTACATTTTTATGTTAGTTATACGCATTTATCACTTTTTGAATATTAAGGATTTGTGTAGACTTTTAAAAAATATGTTGTTTATGTTGAGACTAAATTGAAGAATAGAAATGTATTATAAAATCGATTGAAAGAAATTATAGATTTTGGATTGGAGGGCGTCTTGTACATTTTTATGTAATTTATACGCATTTATCACTTTTCGAATATTAAGGATTTGTGGAATAGATGTTTCGTGTTGAACCGGTGACGTTTGTTGAAGTGGAGACTTTTCTTGTCTTTTTGTTCTATGTTGAGAATAATGTAGAGATGGAAAATTATATAAAAAAATCAAAACGATTGTTGGTGTTGTGGATTTTGAAAAAATAATTGAAGTGTTGTGTTGAAAATGTTACGTTTATTGAAGTGGAGACTTTTCAAAAAATTTCGTTTTATGTTTAGTAGAGACTATAAATGTTATTTACACAACAAAAAATCTAAGAAGAAATTGTAGATGGATCATTGTGTTGAAAATGTGCCTTTTATTGAAGTGGAGACTTTTTCAAATATTTATGTGGAGAATAATGTGAGGAATATAAACGTATTAAAAAAACCTTTAGGAAATTATAGATGTTTTAAATGGATTATACGCATTTATCGCTTAGTTTTAGGATTTGAAGACACTGGGATGGTTGACTCTTGGTTTTGTTAAGGATTTGAAGACATTGGGATGTTTGACTCTTGGTTTTTAGGATTCGCAGACATTAAGATGGTTGACTCTTGGTTTTGTGGAGATAAAACAAAAATATTTTATGTTGAAGATGCCGCACTGAATAATTTCATAAAATGAAAAAAAAAGAAATTTCTGATTCTTTTACATTTTTCGCACTTCCATTTGCCGCTTTTTAAGGTTTAAAATTTGAGAACTTTGATAGTTGACTCTTAATATGGTGGACAAAAATAATAGATGTTTATGTTGAAAATGTTACGTTATTGAAGTGGAGACTTTTTTTATGTTGATAATAATGTGGTGAGTAAAATGTGTTAAGTTTGGAGTGGAAAAAAAACTTAGAAGAAATTGGAGATTTGTGCATCATTATGTTGAAAATTTGACGTTTATTGAAGTGGAGACTTTGTAATTTCTTTCTTTAATAATGAGAATAATGTGGGAAATATGTTTAAAAAACTTGAAGTAAATTATAGGTGTTTTATGTTGAATATGTTATCTTTTAATTTATCATTTAGAAAATGGGATGATTTATTTCAAATATTTTGAACTCTTTCACATTTTTATGTACTTTTACACGCATAGGGATGTTTTGTGGAGATTAGCAGAACTAATTGATGTGTTTTGTTGAAAATGTGACGTTTATTGAAGTGGAGACTTTTTACATTATTTTTGTAAATTTTTTGTTAAATTTGTAATGCTTTTAAACACCGCTAGATTTGTGATCATTCCTATGATGTGAATATATTGGAGACTTTTTTATGTTTCACGTTTAGTGTTTTAATTTAAATTATTTAAACCGCTTTCTTAAGCTGTGAATGTTGTAGAGACTTTAGTATGTTTCACATTTAGTGGGTATATGCGCTTAATATTCGTAAAATACGCAGGAATGCTTTTTATAATTTTACACATTTATTGTTTAAATTTAAACAAAGTGATTATTTTTTAATCTTTCGTATGATTTAAATGGATTGGAGACTTTGTGGAGTTTATTTAGAATTTGATATTCAACTTTAGGTAATTATACACATTTTTGGTGTAATAAACAAAGCCGCAATATTTGATACAATGATGGATTGGAGACTAATTAATAATCCGCTTGATTTGTGATCTTTTTTATGATGAAAATAAATTGAAGACTTTAAAAACGCATAGTACGCTAGAAAACTTTTTAAAATTATACACATTTTTGTTGTAATAAAACCATTAAGATTTTTTTTTTGGTCGCTGGATTTGTGATCTTTCATGTGGCGTGAATGAATTGGAAACGTTTAGTGTTATATTTCTTTTTAACTGGAGACTATTGCGAAATTTATATTGAAATTTAAAGGAGAAATTTTTGTAATTATACACAATAATTGTTTAAACTTAAACATTATACACATTTATTGTTTTAACTAAAACATGATGTAAATTTGTAATGCTTTTTAAGCGCTGGACTTGTGATCTTTCGTAAGATGTGAATGTTTGGAGACTTTTAAATGTTTCACGTTAAGTGGAGATATTCGCATAATATTCGCAAAATAAGCAGGAAAACTTTTTATAATTTTTAAAAACTTCAAATACTTTTAAGCCGCTTGATAATGTGATATTTCTTGTGATGTAAATGCTTTGAAGACTTTAATATGTTTCACTTTAAGTGGGGATATTTGCATAATATTCGCAAAATACACAGGAAACCTTTTTGTAATTTTACACTTTTATTGTTGAAATTTAAATATAGTGTAAAATTTTTGATTTTTTTTATGATTTAAATGGATTGGAGACTTTGTGGAGGCTATTTAGAATTTTATTTTTAACTTTAGGTAATTATACACATTTTTTATTTAATAAACAAGTCATAAGCCGTAAATTTTAAAATTCTTTTATAAGATGAACTGATGAATTAAAGACTTGATTGATGAATCCGCTTGATTGGTGATCTTTTGTATGATAAAAAATAAATTGGAGACTTTTATAACGCATAGTACGCTAGAAGACTATTGTTTCACGTTTAGTGTTTTAATTAAAACATGATAAAAACTTGAAATTATTTAAACCGCTGGATATTGAATTCTTTCTTTGAATATTGATTCACTTTTGATCTTTCGCATGATTTTTATGGATTGGAGATTAATTAGAATTTTGTATTCAAATTTTGTGATCTTTCATATGATGTTATGATGGATTGGAGACTTATATATAATCCGCTTGATTTATGATCTTTTGTATAATGAAATTAAATTGGAAACTTTGATAACGCATAGTACGCTAGAAAACTTTTTGACTTTTTTAATTTTTCGCACTTATTGTGATTAATATTTGATCTTTCGTATGATTTATTTGAATTGGAGACTTTAATATGCTTCACGTTAAGTGTAAATAACCGCTTCATATTTGCAAAATACGCAGAAAACTTTTTATAATTTTACACATTTGTTGTTTAAATTTAAACATAGTGATTAATTTTTAATCTTTCTCATGATTTATATGGATTGGAGACTTTTTGGAGGCTATTTAAAATTTTATATTCAACTTTAAATAATTATACACACTTTTTGTTTAATAAGCCACAAAATTTGTGATCTTTCATATGATCTAATAATGGATTGGAGACTTGTTAATAATCCGCTTGATTTGTGATCTTTTGAATGATGTTAGTGTATTGGAGACTTCTATGTTTTGCGTTTAGTGTTTTATGATGAAAATAATTTGTAGACTTTAATAAAGCATAGTACGCTAGAAAACTTTTTGGCTTAATAAAGTTTTACACACTTATTGTTAAAGTTTAATATTTGATTAATATTTGATCTTTCATATTATTTAATTGGATTGGAGACTGTAATATGTTTCACGTTATGTGGAGAAATTCGCATAATATTCGCAAAATACGCAGGAAAACTTTTTATAATATTACACATTTATTGTTTAAACTTAAACATAGTGATTAATTTTTGATTTTTCGTATGATTTAATTGGATTGAAGACTTTGTGGGGCTATTTAGAATTTTATATTGAACTTTAGGTAATTTTACACACTTTTTGTTTATTAAACAAATCATAAGCCGCAAAGTTTGTGATCTTTTATATGATGTAGTGATGGATTGGAGACTTATAAATAATCCGCTTGATTTGCAATCTTTTGTATGTTGTTATTAAACTGGGACTTTAATAACGCATTACGCTATAAAATTTTACACATTTATTGTTTAAATTTAAACATAGTGATTAATATTTGATCTTTCATATGATTTAATTGAATTGGAGACTTTGGAGACTTTAATATGTTTCACATTAAGTGGAGATATTCGCAAAATACGCAGGAAAACTTTTTTATAATTTTACACATCTATTGTTTAATCTTAAACATAGTGATTAATTCTTGATATTTCGTATGATTTATTTGGATTGAAGACTTTTTGGGGCTTTTTAGAATTTTATATTGAACTTTAGGTAATTATACACATTTTTTGTTTAATCATAAGCCGCAAAATTTGTAATCTTTCATATGATGTAATGATGGATTGGAGACTAATTAATAATCCGCTTGATTTTGATCTTTTTTATGATGTAAATTAATTGGAGACTATAATAACGTATAGTACGCTAGAAAAATTTTTGAAGTCATACACATCTTATGTTGTAATAAAAACATGATGAAATTTTTCTAAACCGCTAGATTTGAGATCTTTCTAATGAAGTGAATGGATTGGAGACATTTGTGTAATGTTTCTCATTTTATATTCTCTTTATAATAAAATTTTAAGGAAAACTTTTTGTAATTATACACAATAATTTAAATTTAAATTTAAGCACTATACACATTTATTGTTTTATAAATTTATAATGATTTTTAGCACCGCTAGATTAGTGATCTTTCGTATGGTGTATATGTAGTGGAGACTTTTTGATGTTTCGCATTTAGTATTTTTATTAAAACATTTTAAAAACTTTTAAATACTTTTACGTCGCTGAATAAAGTGATCATTCGTATGATGTGATTGTGTTGGAGACTTTAATTTGTTTCACGTTAAGTGGAGATATTCGCAAAATACGCAGGAAAACTTTTTATAATATTACACATTTATTGTTTAAATTTAAACATTGTGATTTATTTTTGGAATGGATTGAAGACTTTGTGGATTGGAGACTTTGTGGATTGAAGACTTTGTGGATTGGAGACTTTATATAATTTTATATTCAACTTAAGGTAATTATTCACAGTTTTTGTTAATCATAAGCCGCAAAATTCGTAATCTATCATATGATGTAAAACCGCTCGATTTCTGCTCCTTTATGCAATAATAATGGATTGGAGACTTTACTGTTATATTTTCATTTAAGGGAGGTTGATTTGTATTTTTGGGAGTTGTTTGAGGATACTTTAGATAAGTTTTAATAAAAATTTTAAAAATAAAACAATCAAATTATAAGGGAGCCATAATTTTATAGTTGATATAGTGTTGATAGAAGTATTTGGTGGAAATTTTGATGAGATATAGTTGATTGTTGATTGTAGCAATTTGAAGCGTTCCGATTTTTTTAAGAAGATGTAATATTTGGTAATAGATGTGACATTTTAAAGAAAATCTGGTAATTCCTAAAAGTGTTATATTTTGTGGAAGATGTGATATTTGCAAAAGATGTGATATGTTAAGGAAATTTTGTGAGGATATCAATGATTTTGCTAGTTGAAGTGAAGTGATGGGATTTGTATTGATGTTTTGGAAACGATATCTGATGTATTTTTACTCAAGGGATGGAGGTATTTGTAGTAAAGATGGGACTTTTAATAAAAAATCTTAAATGTTATAGAAGTTATTTTGATGTTTTGTTGAAGATGTAATATTTTGGAAGACTTTTGTGAAGATTTTTATAATATTTCAAGTTGATGTGTTGGGCATTTTTATAAAGTTGTTGGAGACGCCTTTTGATGTTTTTTACTCAGAAGATGGAGGTATTTGTAGTGGAAGGTATTTGACAGTTTTAGAGAAAATCTAATATTTTGAAATGATGTGTTATTTTGTAGAAGATGTGATATTTTGTTAATGATGTGACATTTTTAAAGGTGTGATATTTTGAGAAGCTTTTGTGTTTTTAAATTATGTTAATAATGTTTAAGTTGATGATGGGGATTTATAAAGATGTAAGCGCCTTCTGATGGGTTTTACTGAGGAGAAAGATGTTTGATGGAACACTTTAAAGAAAATATTTTGTAGATGTCTAATGTTGAGTAGCTTTTGTAAATATATTAAGGAAGTTTCAAGTTGAAGTGGTGAGATTAATATGGAAGTGCTGAAAACGCCTTCGAATGTTTTTCACTTAGGAGATGGAGGTATTTGGATGTTTCATTTTGAGGATCTTTTGTAAAGATATTAAGGAAGTTGATGTGGATAGATTTATACGGAAGTGTTGTAAACGCCTTTCAATATTTTTCACTTCACAAGAGATGGAGGTATTTGTTGTGGAAATAGGATATTTAAAAGAAAATCAGACATTTTGTATAAGATGTTATATTTTGTTGAAGAGTGGAGATTTTGTTATAGATGTGATATTTTGTTGTTAGGAGATCGAGGTATTTGTATGGAAGTGTTGAAAACGCATTCCGATAATTTGCACTTAGGAGATCGAGGTATTTGTAGTGGAGATAGGATATTTTAAAGAAAACCAGACATTTTGCACAAGATGGAATATTTTGTTGAAGATGGGAGATTTTGTTATAGATGTGATATTTTGTTGTTAGGAGGCCGAGGTATTTGTAGTGGAGATAGGATATTTTAAATAAAATCAGACATTTTTTAAAAGATGCGATATTTCGTTAAAGATGTGATATTTTTTAAAGATGTGATATTTTGTTAAAGATGTGATATTTTGTTTAATATCTTAATTTACTTTTTAAAACTTGTGATGTTTTTTTAAAAAAGAGTCTTATATTTTGTTTGAATTTGAGGCCGTAAATATATTTTTCAAGTTTTAGTGATGAGTTTCTTTATGAAAGTGTTGGACACGCCTACAGATCATTTTTACTTTAATTATTCAGGTAATTGTAGTATAGACACCAATTCCGCAGATTTTTTTTAACTATTTAAATTTGATTTAGATATTTTATGATAATTTTTAGGTTTAGTTAAATTATAATTGTGATTGAATAATGTTCGTTGGTCATAATTCTGATATTATCGCTATGGTTTCGCAGTTGATCATTTCAAACTGGACAATTTTGTTAAATTACGAGATATTCAGAAATTTATTTTACATATTATACATTAAAATTTTTTAATATTTTAAACTTTTTGATTATTTTTTTATGCAGATTATTTATTTTTCAAACGATAATACGAGTTTTTGTAGTTTTACACATTTTTTTGTGTATTTAAAAAAAAATCTTTATTATAGTATACATTCAATCAATATCGCTAAGATTTCACAGATGATTTCTTTATTTTTTAAACGACAATACGACTTTTTGTAATTTTACACACTATTTTGTGAATTTTTAAAAAAATTGTTTATTATGGTATAAATTCAATCAATGTCGCCAGGACTTTGCAGATAATTATTTAGAATCGAAGGGTTTATTCGCATTTCTTGTTGGCCTAATCAATATCACTAGGATTTCGCAGATGATTTCTTTATTATTTAAAAGACAATACGACTTTTTGTATTTTTACACTTTTTTTGTGTATTTTTAAAAAAATTGTTTATTATGGTATAAATTCATCAATATCACCAGGATTTCGCATATAATTTCTTTATATTTTAACCGACAATACGACTTTTTGTAATTTTACACATTTATTTGGTGTATTTTTAAACAATTTCTTTATGATAGTATAAATTCAATCAATATCGCTAGGATTTCGCAGATGAACTTCTTGTTATTCTTTAAATAATTAAAAATTTTTAAATTTCATTAAGTTGTGATATTTTGTTAAAGATGTGATAATTTGAGAAACTTGTGGTGGGATTTTTATAAAAATGTCGGAAATGCCTACGGATGTTTTTTTACTTAGGAGATGGAAGAATTTGAGGTGCAGAGAAAGGGCATATAAAAATCTGATACCTTGAAGTTGGTTTGTTGAAGATGTCTTTTTTTAAGAAACTCTTGTACAGATGTTAATGAATTCGCAAGTCGAAATGGTGGGATCTTTATAGAAATGTTGGAAACGTCTTCCGAAGTTTTTATTTAGGAAATGGTGGCACCTATTTGTTTCGGAGATAGGATATTTTAAGAAAATCAGACATTTTGTAGAAGATGTAAAATATATTGTTGAAGTTGTGATATTTTGTTAAAGATGTTAATGTTATATTTTTTTTAAAGTTGTGATATTTTGAGAAACCTGTGGTGGGGTTTTTATAAAAATTTAGAAAACGCCTACTGATGTTTTTTACTCAGGAGATGGGAGAATTTGTAGTGCAGGGATAGGACATTTAAATAATCTAACGTTTTGAAGATGTGTATTTGTTAAAGATGTCTTATTTTGAGAAAATCTTGCAAAGATATTAATGAATTTTCAAGTTGGAGTGGTGGGACTTTTATAAAAGTGTTGGAAACTTCTTTAAATTTGTTCACTTTGAAGGTATTTGTAGTAGAGATGGGATACTTTAAAGAATATCAGACATTTTGTAGAAGATTTTGATGAGTTTTACTCAAGAGATGAAATTAGAGATGGACACTTTAAAAGAAAATCAAATATTTTGTAGAAGATGCGTATTTTGAGGATGTTTTTTGAAGATATTAAGGAAGTTTCTACTTAAAGTGGTGAGATTTATATGGAAGTGTTGAAAACGCCTTCCGATGTTTTTCACTAAAAAGGTGTGGAGATGGAATATTTTAAGAAAATCAGACAAGTTGTTGAAGATGTGATTTTTTGTTGAAGATGTGAATGTTTTAAATTTTTATAAAGTTGTGATATTTTGAGAAATTTTTGTAGAGATATTAATAATATTTCAAGTTGATGTGGATAGAAAACGCGTTTTGATGTGTTTTACTCAGAAGATGGATTTATTTGCGATGAAAAAAAGTAGTGATGAGGGTGATTTGAAAAAAAAAAAAAATTGATATTTTGTAGAAAATGTGGACTTTAAGAAGATGTGGTATTTTGAGAATTCCTAATGATGATATTTATAATATTTCAAGTTGAAGTTGGGGGTATTATATAAAGCTCTAGAAGTTGTAGAAAACGCCTTTTGGAGGTATTTGTAGTGATGATAAGATATTTTGTAGATAATGTAATATTTTGTAGAACTAGTGATATTTTGAGGAACTTTTGTGAAGATATAAATAACGTTTCTAGTTGGAGTGTTGAGGTATTTAAAATAGAGATGGGACGTTTAAAAAAAATATTTTTTGAAGAGACGCAATTTTGTAGAAGACGTGATAGTTTGCTGACGTTGTGATACTTTTTATAGACACTTTTGTAAAAAAAAAAATATGTTGATGTGGTGGGAATTTTATAAAGTTGTAGAAAACGCGTTTTGATGTATTGTATTGAGGACTGGATAAAGGGACAATTAAAAAAAAAACAAAACTTATACATTGTAAAATAAAATTATATTTTGTAGAAAATTAAATATTTTGTTGAGGATATGGTTTAAGGAACTTTTGCAAAATTATTTATGTTGAAGTGTTGAAAACGCCTTCAAATGTAGCAAAGATAAATTTATAAAGGATTTAAAAAAAAATATATAATTTGTTGAATACGTGATATTTTGTTGAATACATGATATTTTGTTGAATAGGTGAAATTTTGTTGAAGGTGTGTTATTTGTGGTGGGATTTATAAAAAAACGTAGGAAACGCATACGGATGTTTTTTAATCAAAAGATGGAAGTATTTGTAGGGCAGAGATAGGATATTTAAAAAATCTGATGTTTTGAAGGTGTATTTTGTTGAAGATGTCATATTTTGAATAACTTTTGTAAGGATATTAATTTCATGTTGAAGTGTTGGGATTTTTGTAGAAGTGTTGAAAACGCCTTCTCAGACGGAAGAGGTATTTGTAATGGAGATAGGGCATTTAAATTTAGAAGATGTGTGAATTTGAGGCCGCAATTTTATAAATAATTTTTCAAGTTGCAGTGGTGTGTTTTTTTGAAAGTGTTGGATACGCCTACAGATGTTTTTATTTCTTTAGACAAGGAAGGTAATTGTAGTATAGACAACTATTTCGCATTTTAAAAAAAAAAAAAATATTTAAACGGGATCTCGATATTTTATGATAATTTTTAGGTTTATTTAAATCATGTTAGTGATTGCTTTATATTCGTGTAATTTAATTTCGATATTATCGCTATGGTTTCGCAGTTGATCATTTCAAACTGGGCATATTTGTTTTATTAGAGAAATTCAGAAATTCATTATTGACATTATAAGACTTAAATTTTTAATATTTTAAACTTTTTTGATAAATTTATCATTCAGATTGTTTATTATGTAAACGATAATACGTTTTTTTGTAATTTTACACATTTTTTTGTGTATTTTTAAAATATGATTTAATAATATAAACGACAATACGACTTTTTGGAATTTTACACATGTGTTGTGTATTTTTAAAACATGAATTCATAATTTAAACGCTAATACGGCTTTTTGGAATTTTACACTATTTTTTGGTGTATAACGACAATACGACTTTTTTTTTGTATCTTTACACATTTTTTGTTTATTTTTAAGACATGATTTAATAATTTAAACGTATTTTTAAAACATTTGTGTATTTTTAAAACATGATTTAATAATTTAAACGTCAATAGGACTTTTTGTAATTTTACACATTTTTTTGTGTATAACGACAATACGGCTTTTTGTAATTTTACACATGTGTTGTGTATTTTTAAAACATGATTTAATATTTTTAAACGACAATACGGCTTTTTGGAATTTTACACACTTTTTTGTGTATTTTTAAAACATTATTTAATTTTGGTTTTAGACGCATTTTCTTTAACATATGTATAAATTCAATCACTTTCGCTGGAATTTCGCAGATGATTATTTGGAAACGTGCAGTTTATGCGCATTTCTTATTATTCTCAAGATAATTAAAAATTTTAAAATTTCATTATATTTTGCGTATTATTAAGATTTAAATTTTTAATTTTATATTATTTGAAACCTCAGGGATAAATTTATCATTCAGATATTTTATTTTATGACGTTTAATTACAGTAATTTTTAATATTTTTTGTTTAAATTTAAGCATAACTAAGAAATTTTGTTAAACCGCATTTGTTTTATTATCCTCAAGATAATTAAAAATTTAGGAATTATAAACTTTTACCATTAATAAATTATTCAGATTTATTTAAACGATAATACGATTTAATGTAATTTTACACATTTTTTGTTTAAATTTAAGCATTAGTTATTTTCTCATATATGTATGCTTTAGGCATGTATTTTTTTATTTTTTTTAAATTATAGCTACGATTTCGCAGATAATCATTTAAATTGAGCAATTTTGTTAAATCGCATTTTTTGTTATCGTCAAGTTAAAAAAATTTCAGAATTGTATTATATTCGAATTTTTAACATTTATAATTTTATATTATTTGAATTTTTAACATTTTCATTATTCAGATTCATTATTTTTAAACGATAAAACAAATTATAATAATTTTACGCATTTTTTGGTGTAAATTTAAACATGACAATTTTTTTAATCGCATTTTAAAGTGTACTTGAAAATGTAGAAAATGTATATTTAAAGATTAGAATTTTTGACATTTTAATTCTTCAGATTTAACATATTTAAACGATAAAACGAATTATAGCTACAAATTCGCTGATAATCATTTAGAATTGAACAATTTTTTGTCGTCAAGATAGTTGAAGAATTTCAGAATTGTATTATATTTTGTATATTTAAAGATTTAAATTTTTTACAATTTCATTATTCAGATTCATTATTTTTTCAACGATAAAACGAATTTTGGTAATTTTACGCATTTTTTTGTGTAAATTTAAACATGACTTATAAATTTGTTTAAATTGCTTTTTAAATGCAGTAATAGGATAACGCATATTATCGTTTTATATATTATGATCCTAAATATAATTAAAAATGTAGAAAAAATAAAGATTAGAAATTTTAAAATTCTCATTCTTCAGATTCATTATTTTTTCATCGATAAAACGAATTATGATAGTTTTACACACTTTTTTGTTGAAATTTAAACATGACTATTTTTTTAACGCATTTTAACAATACGATAACGCATATAATCGTTTTATATTTTAAGATCCTCAAGACAATTGAAAATGTAGAAAATGCATATTAAAAGATTTGAATTTTTAATATTTTCATTCTTCAGATTTATTAATTTTAAAGGATAAAACGAGTTATGGCAATTTTACACATTTTTTTGTTTAAATCGCAATTTTTAAATGTGTTTTAACGGTAATGCATAAAGTCTTTTTATATTTTAAGATCCTTAAGATAATTGAAAATGTAGAAAATGCATATATATTTAAAGATTCGAATTCTCAATATTTTCATTCTTCATCTTTATTTTTAAACGACAAAACGAATTATGGTTATTTTACACATTTTTTGTTTAAATTTAAACATGATTATTATTTTCTTTTAATCGCATTTTTTTTTTAAATATTTTTATACGATAACGCATATAATAGTTTTATATTTTATGATCATCAAGATAATTGAAAATGTAGAATTTCATTATATTTTGAAAATTTCAAAATTCGAATTTTTAATAATTTATTTTTGATAACTTCATTCTTTAAATTTATTATTTTTTTTCCTCATAAAACGTATTATGGTAATTTTACACATTATTTGTTTAAATTTACACATGATTTATTTTCTGTGTTAATCGCAATTTTTGAAATTATATGTATGAAATTGGAGATTTTTTATTTGATTTAGCATAATCGCTAAGATTCCGCAGATAATAAGGAAATGAGCTATTTTGTTTAACCGCATTTTTTGTTTTCACAAGATTATTGAAGAATTTTCCGGATTTTTATTAAATTATAAATTTTAAAGATTTGATTTCAAAGCATCTTTAAGGATTTTCTGATCATTCAGATTAATTGCTAACCATTAGACAATATAAGCAATTTTGTTTAAACGCATTTTTATTAACCACAAATAAGATAATTTAAGAATTTTCCGGATTTTTATTAAATTATAAAGATTTGATTTAATATCATTTTAAAGCCTCTTTTAGGATTTATTCAGCTTTAGATTAACGGTATTTAACACCATAATACGGTCAGTATACGCACTTTTTGTTTAAATTTAAACAATATTCAATACTTGATTCAAAGATGTTTTAAATATTATAAATTCAAGATTTTGATAGATTATATTATGACTCAGATTACTTTCTTAATTGATAATTCAAATTATTGTAATTTTAAATTTTTTTTGTTTAAGTTTAAGCAAGATTTAATATTTACTTTGTTGGCATATTTTTAATTTTTTTTTATACATAATTAAAAATTTTTCGATTAATTTATGATTCCGATTTTTTTAACGATATTTCAAATTATTGTAATTTTACATTTTTTTGTTTAAATTTAAACATTTTTTAAATATTTACTTCAAAAGCATTTTTTTATATAATTATTTTATTAAAAATGTATTCTTCATTCAAATTATTTTTATGACAGTATAAGTGACAACAATTTTACACTTTATTTGTTTAAATATGATATAATTTTTAGTTTTTTGAAATTTTTAAAATTAAATTTATAATTTTTTAACTAATCCGGAAAATTCGTGATCTATGACAAGATGGAATTGGAGAATTTTTATATCAGGAGTTTTTTTAGGTATTTATAACGGTATAAATGACATTAATTTTACACATTGTTTGTTTAAATTTAATATTTTAGTATTTTTTCCGCAATTTTTATAATTTTTAAATTAAATTTATAATTTTCTTAACTATCCGGAAGATTTGATTGGAAATGAGGTGAAGAAATTTAAAAAGTTTTAGGTATTTTGCATAATTTGTATTAAAAAAAATAAATTTGTGTATACAATTTTTAAATTCGTGTTGATGTGATAGGAAATATTTGAAGACATTGGTTACAATAGACGTGTTTTGTGGAAATTCGAAATAACATTTTTGTTGTTTTATGTTGAAATCATAGTGATTCACTGAAGAGGGGTTTTTTATATAAAAAAAAATATATTTGGAGACATTGGTTGATTATTGATGTTTTATGTTGAATTGTTGAAATGTTTCATTGAAGTGGAGTTTTAAAGGATGAAAAATCGAAATAATTAATTTTTTTATATTTTGAAATTGTTGAAAGTGTAGTTTTTAAGAAGCCGCAATATTAAGTTAAAAAAAATTAATAATTTAGTAATTATAGTTGTGTTTTTTTGGAGAGTCGAACAAAATTATAGATGTGTAGAGTTTTACGCAGAATTTATTGATGTTTTATATAAATTTCAGATGATAAAATCAAAAAAATTAAGCAATCTTGTTCGGTATAGTAGATTAGGCATGTTGTATGTTGTATTTTTAAACTATAGAGAATAAAATTATAAAATTTTATATTTTTTTAAAACGCAAACAAAATATTAAAAACTTTTAGAAGTTAAGGGTATTATGTAATTTTACACATTTCGTGTTTAAATTAAAATTAGGTGTGTTTAATAGTATAAAAAATGCATAAACGATAAACAATTTTGGGCCTCGAACTAGAAAAGTACTTTAATCGAAAAAAATGGCATTCATTTAAAAAATTTAAAAGATTTTCATTATTTTTTGCACATTTTGTTTTATTTATAACATTTAAATTATTTTTGTTTTTATGAATAATCATTTCGAAAAATTTTGTTTTGCCTTATTTTACACATTTTTTGTGTAATTTAAAATTATATTAATCACCAAAAAAAAAAATACCCGCAACATTTATTAGTTTATGTGATTTATTTCTTTAAATTATTTTTCTTTTTTTTATGAGTTATCATTCCAAAAATTTGATTTTCATATTATATTACACATTTTTTGTGTAATTTTAAATTTTATTAATCATTAAAAGAAAATACTCGAGACATTTATTAGTTTTATCGCATTTGGGGCAGCAATATTTCAGAATTTTTTAGAATTTTCGTTATTTTTACACTTTTTGTGTTTAAATTTAAGTTTTTTATAACTTTAATTATTGTTAGGGTAGTCTTAGAAAAAAATATTTATTTTAAACTGTCAAATTTGCAATGCAAATAAAGTGGAGGAGATGTTTTTTGTTTAACATATTTTATAATTAAATTAAAAATTGATTAATAATAATAGTTTTGATCACATGATCAATTATTTTTATTTATTCTTTCTATTTATTTACAACTCATTTTTAAAAACCAAGGGCTCTGGTGGGAATCGAACCCACGACCCCCACGTTGAATGGCTAGCACGCTACCAACTAGCCTACGAGGGCCCCTTAAAAAAAAATTGATTATATTCAAATTTAAAAAGAAAAAATTAGCAAATCCAATAATTCTTTACAATTTTTGGTATGAATTTTTTATTTCCTAATAATTGTTTAACGACAAAATGACTTAGGGTAATTTTACACAATTTTTGAGTAATTTTAGTTGCTTCATATTTATTTTATGCGCAATGTTTACTCCTTAACTTTTGAATTTATTTTTTAATTTATTTATTAAATTGTAATTTTACACATTTTTGTTTGAATTTAGAATTATTTAAAAAAAATATTTGTAGTAAACAGCTGTGCCAAACATTAAGATTTGGTTTTGAATATTTATTGTTTCAGATTAATATTTAAACATTCGATTTCGCAATTTAAATTCGTATGTTGAGAAAATTTTTCAGATAGACGCTAAAATATATATTCTTTCGAAAGTATTTGTTATAAACAGCTATGACAAAAATTAAAATTTTTGATTAATCAAAAATTCGATTTCGCTGTTTCACGATTTATATCGCATTTTTAAAAAATATTATTTTAATTTGGACTAACAATGGGACTAATTACACATTTGATTTCGCCTTTTTAATATCGCATATTTGGAAAACATAGTTTTAAAAGTATTTTGAGTCAATTATTTATTGTTCAGTTTCGCAAATTTTGTATAATATCGTAGATATTTCGTTAAAAATTGTACTAACTATAAAAATTATAAAATTAATAAAGTAAACACGTTTTTCTATGCATTGATTAGCAACAATAAGAATAAGTGTAATTTTACACGTTTTTTGTTTAAATTTTAAAATTATTTAATTTTTGGTCGATTTGATAGATTAACCTAATAGATTAACCTAACCGCAAGATTTTCTATACACGAAGACTTTTTCCTTAATTTATTGTAATTTTACATTAATTTTTGTTTAAATTTTAAAATTATGTAATTTATGATCGTTTTATTAATCAAACGCAAGATTTATTATGTGAATAAAGTGGAGACTTTTCCTTAATTTTCAGAATTATTTTTTTGAGTTCGAATATTAAGATTATATGAAATTATTTCATTTATAAAATTAAAAAAACTATGTTTATTTTAAAATTATTAAGTAATTTTTGAGGAAAGCACTTTGGAAATTTTAAGTGGGGCGTTTTTTTGGGTATAAAAGTGAAATTATATAATTATAAAGTTTTGTAAGCTTGAAATGGGTATTTAAGCCCCTAATTTACAGGTTATGTTTTGATTTTGACTTAAGGGTAAAACTAGGCATATTAAATACAAATTTCTATTTTAGTTAAGTTGAAATGTGGAATATCTAGAGAACCTAACCTATGGGCTAAAAACTAAATTATAGAAAAATTTTACAATATGGAATCCACCTTAAATTTTACATTTTATATAATTCATTAAATGCGGAGTATGAGTTTTGAGATATTTTGTTAGGATTTGCTAAAATTATATAGATTATACAAAAAAGAAGTTCTTAAAATGTTCAAAGTTTTTGAAGTTTTTACAGAAAAACGTATAATTAACATAATCAACGAAATTTTATTAAACACTATAAATAAATGATACTGGTTTCCTACAAAAATGTGAGTAAATTTCAACAAATTGTGTAATTCTAATTGAAATATGCTGATGTTTACCCTATCTATAGTAGCATATAATTGGAATTTGTTGAAATTTACACAATTTATAAAAGGAAACTGTTTTCGTTTTATTAAAGTGTGGGTACAATTTTTGAAGTTTTTACACAAAAACGTATAATTAACATAATAAAAAAAAATTTCACAATATACCATAATTAAATGAGAAAAGTTTCTAACAAAAAATTGAGTAAATTTCAACAAATTGTGTAATTTTAATAGAAATAAGTTAAAGTTTACCCTAATTATAGTAAAATACAATTGGAATTTGTTGAAAAATACACAATTTATATAAGGAAACTGTTTTCGTTTAATTAAAGTGTGGGTACAATTTTTAAAGTTTTTACACAACGTATAATTAACATAATCAACAAAATTTTAATATACGCTATAATTACATGAGAACAGTTTCTAACTAAAAATTGAGTAAATTTCAACAAGTTGTGTAATTCTACTAAACATAAGTTAAAATTTATCCTATTTATAGTCGATACAATAGGAATTTGTTGAAAATTACACAATTTATAAAAGGAAACTGTTCTCGTTTAATTAAAGCGTGGTTACAATTTTTGAAGTTTTTACACAAAAACGTATAATTAAGATTATCAACAAAGTCTATGATTAAATGAGACTGGTTTCCAAAAAAAATTGAGTAAATTTTAACAAATTGTGTAATTCTAATTGAAATAAGTTGAAGTTTACCCTAATAATAATTATAATTGGAATTTGTTGAAAATTACACAATATATAAAAGGAAACTGTTCTTGTTTAATTAAAGTGTGGGTACAATATTTGAAGTTTTTACACAAAAACGTATAATTAACATAATCAAAAAAATTTTAATATACGCTCTAATTACATGAGAACAGTTTCTAACTAAAAATTAAGGAAATCTCAACAAATTATGTAATTCTAGTTAAAATAAGTTGAAGTTTACCCTAATTATAGTAAAATACAATTGGAATTTGTTGAAAATTACACAATTTATATAAGGAAACTGTTTTCGTTTAATTAAAGTGTGGGTACAATTTTTGAAATTTTTATACAAAAACGTATAACTAACATAATCAACAAAAGTTTAATAAATATTATAATTAAATGAGAACAGTTACTAACTAAAAATTTTGTAAATTTCAACAAATTGTGTAATTCTAATTAAAAAAAGTTGAAGTTTACCCTAATAATTGTTATATATTACAATTTGTTGAAAATTACACAATTTATAAAAGGAAACTGTTCTCGTTTGACTAAAGTGTGGGTACAATTTTTAAAGTTTTTACACAAAAACGTATAATTAACATTATCAACAAAGTTTTAATATATACTATAATTAAATGAGAACAGTTTCCTACAAAAATTTTAAGTAAATTTCATCAAATTGTGTAATTCTATTTGCAATATCTTGAAGTTTATCCTATTTGTTATCGTATATAATTTGAATTTGTTGAAAATTACACAATTTATAGCAGAAAACTGTTCTCGTTTAATTAAAGTGTGGGTAGTAATAACAAATTAAGCAAACTAAGGGTTATTTTTTATAAAAGATTTTAAAAGTAGTAGGTACAAGTAGAAAAATGTGCCTGAAAATTTTCCAAAGCAATTGCTAAACATTAAATTCTAAATATAATCGCATAAATTGTAAGGGGACATTGATTGCTAATGAAGCAAATTACAGGTTGAAATTTATTTAATAAACTTTTTTTACAATATTTAAAAATTTTAACGTACACTTAACAAATATATGTTCTGTGAGTTTGAAAATTTTGCTATGCAATTGCTGAACATTGTTACAAATTTTAAAAAATTTATATTGGAATATACAAAGCTTTTTAATTGGTTACCAGCTAATGACAATTAGTACTATTAGATATTGAAAATTTAAAAACATGTTTCTACAAAGTATGTGTTTGACTTTATGCCGAAAAAATTTCTTTTAAATGTCAAATAAAGACTAACTTTTTTTACACATTTTTTAGTTTAAATATAAATATTTTAGAGTGTAGTGAATATGGGTGCGTAGTATTATTAATAATCATTTAAGTATTGTACATTGCGTTTAAATGCAGATTTTTTAAAATAATTTTTTACATGTTTAGTTCGTAAAATATGAAAACCATGCAGTAAGATATTAAGGAGATACAACGTTTTGCAGAGAGAAACTATTTTATAAATTTTGTTAAAAAAAATATTAAAAAATAAAAATAATTAAGGTCGTTTACATAAATAACAAATTATTGTACAAAAATATTTAAATAAATAACGATTTTAAATTTTTTTTTCGATTTTGATAACACTTTGTGTAATAATAAATTGTTTTATAAAAAAGAATATAAAAATATATAAAAAATTAATAAATTAATCAAAATTATTTGTAGTGAGCAGCTATGCCTAGCATTAAGATTTGGTTTTAATATTTACTATTTCCGATTAATATTCTATTTCGCAATTTAAAATCGCAAATTAAGTAAAACTTTCAGCTACGCAATAAAATATATATTCTTTAGAAAGTATTTGATATAAACAGCTGTGACAAAAATAAAATTATTGTTTAAACAACTAACGTGATTTATTAAAAATTCGGTTTCGCTAATTAATATCGCATTATAAGAAAATATAATTTTAAAAGTATTTGTTTAAACAGCTATGCCTAACATTAAGATTTGCTTTTAATACTTATTATTTCAGAATAATATTTGAACATTCGACTTCGCAATTTAAAATCGCATATTAAGAAAATTTAGATGGGCAAAAAAATGTATAATCTTTCAAAAGTATTTGTTATTAACAGCTATGACAAAAATGTTTGTTTTAATAATTCGATTTCGCTTATTAATATAATTTCGCATTTTAAGAAAATGTAATTTAAAAAATATTTGTAGTAACAGCTATGGCAAACGTTAAGATTTGGTTGTAATATTATTTATTATTTCTGATTAATATTTAAATATTTCGAAAGTATTTGTTATGAACAGGTATGACAAACATTTTTGTTTTTTGTTTTAACAATTAATGTGATTTATTGAAAATTTGGTTTCGCTAATTTATATCGCATTTTAAGAAAAAAATATTTTAAAAGCATTTGTAGTTAACAGCTATGCCAATTTTTCAGAATAATATTTAAAGATTCTATTTCGCAATTTAAAATCGCATATTAGGAAAAATTTTCAGATAGACAATAAAAAAGTACTGTTTCGAAAGTATTTGTTATAAACAGCTATGACAAAAGTTAGAATTAATGTGATTAAATAAAAAAACTATTTCGCATATAAATATCGCATTTTAAGAAAATATAATTTTAATATGGATTAATTTAATATTTCCTATTGCTATTTAATATCGCATATTAGGAATATAGTTTTAGAAGAATTTTAAGTTAATTATTTAATTTTCGATTTCAATTTCAGTTTCGCATTTTTTTTTTTAATATCGCATATAAAGGGTCTAAAATTCTATTAACCATGAAAATTATAAAAGAAATATATTGCAAGTTTAATAAATCTGAAAAATTTAGAAAATCTGTAAAATTTATCGAACATTTTTATAATAAGTGAATAAATAACGATTTTAGATTTTGTTTTTTTTTAATTTAATAAAATCAATTGACTTTGTGTAATAATAAATTGTTTTATAAAAAAAAAAACATAAATATTTTAAAAAAATAATATGAACAAATTAATCAAAAGTATTTTTTGTAAACAGCTATGCCAAACATGTAGGTTTGGTTTTAATATTTGTTATTTCAGATTAATATTTAAACATTCTATTTCGCAATTTCAAATCGCATATTAAGATAATTTTTCAGCTAGACAATCTTTCGAAATTATTTGTGAAAAACAGCTATGACAAAAACTAAAATTTTTGTTGTAAACAATTAATGTGAATAATTAAAAATTCGATTTCGCTTTTTCGCGAATAATATCGCATTTTAAGGAATTAATGGGGATTATTAATGAAACTAATTAAACATTTGATTAAATATCGCATATTAGGCAAATATGTTTAAAAAAAAAAAATTTGAGTCAATTATTAAATTTTCAGTTTTTATTTTCAAATTCGCAAATTTTTTTTATAACATCGCAGATATGGGGTTCAAAGTTGTATTAACCAAAAAAATTATAAAAAAAAAATATATCGCAAGTTTTAGAAATTGGAAAAATTTACAAAATCTATGAAAAACAAATACTTGAAAATTTTTATAATATCGTCGTGATTAACAAAAGCAAACAAATTGACCCTAAAAATTATTATATGATAAAAAAATGAATTTGGTGTTAAATTTTGTATAAATATTTTTATTATGCATAAATAAAAGAATACAATTTAAAAGAATAAATAAAAAATTTAAATAAATAAAATAAATTAAAGGAAAATTTATAAAAATACACATAAACAAGGTAATCTGGTTAATAAACAATTCTAATAAAAAAAATTTTAACAAAAAAGTAACCCAACTTAAAAAAAAATAAAAAACCTTAGAGCCAAAAATAAAATACATAAATTTAAAGTCAACCATTTAAAAACATATAAATTTAAGTTTTAAAAACAATCAAGAAATAGTTTAACAATAAACAATACAATCGATAATCATTCAAATGAGCAGCTATGTGAATTATTAAGACCCAGCTTTTATTATTATTTTGGAATTAATACTTAAAACATTCGATTTCGCTATTTAATATCGCATATTAAGAAAATATATTTACTTTTTAAGTAGCATATTGTATTAACAGTTTGTAAAAATATTCGATATTTATTTTCAATTTCGCAAATTTAAATTTCTTAAATTTTTGCTTTATAAACAAACTTATTAAAAAAAATATTTTAAATAACAAATTTTAAATTGTTTATTAAAAAGAAGTTAAATTTTGTAAATTATAAAAAAAAAATATTGAAATGAGAACGTCATTGTGGTGTATATTCAAAGTAGTCAACAGCTATGACAATATAAAACCAAATCTGTTTTTAAATTATACAGCTATGACAAAACTTAAGATTTTGTTTTAATGGGATTAATAGTAAAACATTCGCTATCGCTATTTAATATCGCATAATAAGCAAATTTTAAATTTTTTTAGGTACAATTTGTAAAAATATTTTAGTTTCCAAAAAATTTTAATTTCAATATATAGCAACTTTCGAAAACCGCATATTGTTTATAAACATAAATTAAAGTTTGCAAATTGTATAAAACATTTTTTAATGAAGTCGTTTGTTTCAAAATAAATTAAAGTTTGCAAATTGTGTAAGATATTCTTCTGTTTCGAAAATATTCATTATAAACAGCTATGACAAAAATTATGATATGTTTTAACAATTAATGGGATTTATTAATTTAGCATTTCATTTCGCTATTTACTATCGTACATTTAGCAACATTTTAAGAAAATAAACAATTTGGTGTTAAGAGTTTGTAAAAAAATATATTAATTATCAATTTTTAATTTCAATTCAAGAAATCTAGAAACCGCAGTTTGTTTGATTTTCAAATTCGCAAATCTAGTAACCGTAGTTGGTTGCAGTAAAATATTTTTAATTTATTGTGTTAACAATTTGCAGAAAATATCCTTACTTTCGATTTTTAATTTAACAAATCTAGAAACCGTAGTTTGTTTGATTTTTTAAATTCAAAACATGTTTTCAAAAAAAATCTTAATATACTCTTTTGTTGTTAATTATGTAAAAAAAGAAATTTCGGTTATAACATTAAATTAAAATATTACAGAATGTGTCTTTATAGTTGGATAATATTTATAAAAAAATTTGGGTTTGGTGTTTAAAAAATATAATAAAATTAAGTGTTCAATGTAGAATTTCGCATAAAAATTTAAAAAATTTAAATATTTAGAACAAATTTTAAGTAAATTAATAAAAATAAAATTATAATCGTGTCGTTTTTAGCTGTTTATTGTTAATAATATAGAAAATAAAATTTTTTATCAAAATTATTAGTAGGAAACAGCTATGACAATAAAAATTACACATTTCTATCGAAAGTATTCGCTATGCACAGCTATGACAAAACTTAAGATTTTGTTTAAATCGCTAATGGGATTAATTTATAAAACATTTGGTTTTTTTTTAATTTGGCAAATTTTTACAAAAGCTGTTGGGGTTTTAACAGAGCAAAATTTATAAAATTTTTAATAGTGTTGTCGTTTTGGTGTTTAAAGTTTTTAGCAGTAAAATTTAGAAAATTTTAAAAATTTTATAACGCAATTTTAGAAAAACGCATTTTGTTTATAAATAGAAATTAAATATATAAAATGTAAATTATTAATAAATAAAAATCATATTTTGTTTTAAAAATTTGTATAAATATTTTGTTTATGCATAAATACTGAAGTGGTTAATATAGAATTTGGTAAAAAAAACGGAAGGTAATAAAATATAAATAATCTTGTCGTTTTGGTTTGAAAGAACCCGTTAACAATGGTTAATAAAATAAATTTTAAATTTTTTTAAGAATTCATAAAAAAGTATTAGTCGTAAACAGCTATGACAATAAAACAATAAATTTTGTATTTAAGTATTGGTTATAAACAGACGAATATGAAGAATTTGATTTAACAATTTAACGAAAATAATATAAATAATCGATTTACCCATTTAATATCGCAAATATTAGGAAAATATAATTTATCGATAGAAATTATAGTCGTGTCGTGTTTGTTTTAATGAACCATTTATCAAAGTATTAGTTGTAAAATAAAAAATATATATTCGTATTCATCCAAAGTATTCGTAGTGTACAGCTATGACATTTAAATAATAAATATCGTTTTGAAGTATTTGTTATGAACAGCTAAGACATTTAGAATTTGGTTTATCATATTATGGGATTATTGAGCTTTATCATTCAATTTCACTATTTAGTACCGCAGATTAAACAAAATATATTTTTGGAGAAAATGTGTGAATAATTTTGGAAAAAAAATATTTTTAGTTATTACGAAATAAATAATAAGGTTAATAAAATATCATTGTATTTCAGTTTAAGTAAACAGCTATGACATTTAAACAATAAACATCGTTTTAAAGTATTTGTTGTGAACAGCTAAGACAATTTTTTTAGAATTTGCTTTATCATATCATGGGATTATTGAGCTTAACATTTAATTTCGCTATTTAGTATCGCAAAAATTTTTTTGAAAAATTGCTTAAACAAAATTTAAAAAAAAATATATTTTTATTAACTTTGAAAAATTTTTTAAACGCAGTGAGTTTTTTAAAGAAATTTTAAAAATAAAAAATAAAGTTATTAAAATACCATTGTATTTGAGTTTAAGTGAACAGCTATGACATTTAAACAATAAATATCGTTTTAAAGTATTTCTAGTTAACAGCTTTGACAAAAATTTGGAATTTTCTTTATTAATTAATAAGATTAATGAACTATAAAATTCGATTTCGCTATTTAGTACCGCATAAAATAATATTTAAAAAATCGCATAAAAAAATATTGAAAAAAAAAAAATTTTATTTAAAAAATTTTAAATAACGCAGTGAGTTTTTTAAAGAAATTTTATAAAATAAATAATAAAATTAATAAAATATTGTTGTATTTGAGTTTGCAATTTTTTCCCACTAATAAATCGATAAATTTATAAAAATTTGGTATCGCAAATTTTAAAAAACCGCTGTTTAAAAAAAAAAAAAATTTTTAAAATGTAAAAAATATTTGAAAATTTGTTGAATATCATTGTAACTGTTTTAATCGTTTAATGAAATATTTGGTAATATCTTTGTTACTGTTAAAAATCGTTTAATGTTAAAAAGTAGTATATTTTGGGTAAATTTTGTATAAATATTTTTATTATGCATAAATAAAATCAAGTGGTTAATATCATGTTAAGAAAATAATATATTTTGGATTAAATTTTGTATAAATATTTTTATTATGCATAAATAAATTCAAGTGGTTAATATATAATTTTGGAGAATTAATTAAAAGTATTAGAATGAAAATATTTAGGAAAATTAAAAAATAAAAACTAAAAAATATTATTTGTATAAATCAAAACTAATCATTGTGAGCAGCTATGACAATAGAAAAAACGTGTAAAAGTATTTTTTATGACAGCTGTGATAAAAATTAATAATAACAATTAGTTGGGATTATCAAAACTAATCATAGTGAGCAGCTATGACAATAGAAATTCGTTTTAACGTATTTTTTTATAAACAGCTATGTTAAACAATAATAATGTATTAACAATTACTTGGGATTAATAAATATATAATTAATTTCGCTATTTTAAATCTCAAATTAAGGAAATGTTGTTAAAAAAATAATTTTGTAAGAAAATATTTAAAATTCTATCAAAAACGAAGTAAAATTAATGGAATGTTTGCATTTTGGAATTATAAAAAAATTTAAGTCGCAAAATTAAGAAAACCGCATTTTGTTTATAAATATATTAATATAAATAATATTTGAAGTTTTTTATAATATCGTCGTTTCAAATTGTTGGATTTTAAAAACGAAGTTACATTAATAAAAAATCGCCATTTAAAATTTTTTTTTTTTATTCTCTGTGAACAGCCAGGATAGAAATAATGAATGGATTAACAATCAGATGGTATTAATATTTATTCATTTAATTTCGCTGTTTAGTGTCTTTAATAAAGAAAATATTATTAAAAAAATTATATTGTGAAAATTATTAAAATTTCGGTTTCTAATTATAACTTCGCAAATTAAGAAAAAAACCAAGTTTATTTTTAAAATGAGGTTAAATTAATAAAATTTCGTCGTTTTAGGACTTAAAAGTGTTATATTTGAAAAAAATTAATAAATTATGAATAATTCGTAACGCAAAATCGCATTTTTTTATAAAAAAAATTATAAAAAATTTTGAAAAAAAAAATATATTTTTAATTATAACGTCGTTTTGGTGTTTAAAAAAAGTTTATAAAATAAACAGCTCTTAGTTTAAATTTGTTTAAATAATTTTATTATGCATAAAATTTTATTTTATTTATTCTCTATGAACAGCTATGAGCAGCTATGACCAGCTATGATAGAAAAAATGAATGTATTAACAATTAGAAGGGATTAATATTTATTCATTTAATTTCGCTGTTTATTGTATTTATTTGAAATTATTTTAATTACACATTTTTTGTGAAAATTATTAAAATTTCGGTTTCTAATTTTGCAAATTAAGAAAAACCCAAGTTTATTTTTAAAATGAGGTTAAATTAATAAAATTTCGTCGTTTTAGGACTTACAAGTGTTATATTTGAAAAAAATAATAAATTATTAATAATTTGTAACGCAAAATCGCATTTTATTTATAAAAAAAATTATAAAAGTTTTAAAAAAATATATATTTTTAATTAAAACGTAGTTTTGGTGTTTAAAAAAAGTTCATAAAATAAACAGCTTTTGGTTTAAATTTGTTTAAATAATTTTATTATGCATAAAATTTTATTTTATTTATTCTCTATGAACAGCTATGACCAGAAAAAATGAATGTATTAAAAATTAGAAGGGATTAATATTTATTCATTTAATTTCGCTGTTTATTGTATTTATTTAAAATTATTTAAATTACACATTTTTTGTGAAAATTATTAAAATTTCGGTTTCTAATTATAATTTAGCAAATTAAGAAAAACCCAAGTTTGGTTTTTAAAATGAAGTTAAATTAATAAAATTTCGTCGTTTTAGGACTTAAAAGTGTTATATTTGAAAAAAATATTAAATTATTAATAATTCGTAACGCAAAATCGCATTTTATTTACAAATAAAATTATAAAAGTTTTGAAAAAAAAATTAATAATATATTAATTATAACGTCGTTTAGGTTCACGAACGAAAAAGTTCATAAAATAAACAAGCTCTTGGTTTAAATTTGTTTATATAATTTTATTACGCATAAAATTTTATTTTTTTATTCTCTTCGAACAGCTATGAACAGCTTTGATAGAAATAATTAATGTATTAACAATTAGAAGTGATTAATATTTATTCATTTAATTTCGCTGTTTATTGTATTTATTTAAAATTATTTTAATTACACATTTTTTGTAAAAATTTCTTAAATTTCGGTTTGAAGTTATAATTTCGCAAACTAAGAAAACCCAAGTTTGTTTTTAAAATGAGGTTAAATTAATAAAATTTCGTCTTTTTAAGACTTAAAATTGTTTTATTTGAAAAAAATATATAAATTTTAAATAATTTGTAACGCAAAATAGTATTTTGTTTATAAATAAAAATTTATAAAATTATTAAAAAATATATTTTTTAATTATAACGTCGTTTCGTTAAAAAATGTTGATAAAAATAAACAGCTTTGCTTTAAATTTGATTAAATAATTTTATTATGCATAAATAAATTCAAAAGGTAAATATACAATTTTGTAAAATAAATTGAAGATATTAAAATTAAAATACATAGAAAATATTGAAAGTTAATTAAAAAAAACATGTTTAAAAAACAAAAAAATAAAAAATTAAATTCAGATTAATAAAAAAAAACATTTCTAATAAAAAATATTCAACAAAAACTTAGCCCCATGTTAAAAAAAAAATATTCAAAATAAAAGCATAAAATATTATATAAAAAAACATAAAATTTAAAATCAACCACTTAAAAAACTTAAAAATTTTAGTACATAATAAAAATAATCTAAAAATGTTTAAACAATTATACATTTCAGGTAAAAAATTTGTTAATAAAAAGATTTGATTTTTGATAAATATTAATAAACATATCAGGAAAATATAGCAACCATTTTGAGTAGTGTATGTAGAAATTTTATGAATATTCGATAAAATATTTTTAGATAATTATGATTTTTATGACAAATTTACAAATATAACAACCCATCACTCATTTATTAAATGCATTTTCAAAATACTCAAAATTTTTATGAAATTTTTAATTTGTGTTAAAATTATGATCGCATACAAGCATAATATTCAATTAATAGTTTAATTAAAAAAAAATATTTCAATATTATATTAATCATTCAAGACAGACGGTTTTTTTATTTAAATAAATTAGCAACGTCTAATTTAAAATAAAAATATATAAAATTTAATTTTGGTTGATTTTTATTAATTTCATTGAAGCAACGCAATTATTTAAAAGGATAAATATATTTTTACATTTTTTTTATTATAAAATTTTTGTAATTATCGATTTTTTTTCTTTAATTTTATTTAATTGTCGCAACGAAATTAACGCAATTTTATTTATTTTTATTATCGCATGTATTCAAATATCGCGTTTTCATTTTCACTCTCATTTAACGTTTTTATCGTTTTACATTCAATCCCTCGCATATCATTTATTCAATAATACATAAAGTTTTCATAAAACGCTGAACGCATCCTGATTTTTCACAATTTTTTTGTTAACGCATAAACGCAACAAAAGTTTTTTCATTTGCTCTCTCGCATTCGCTCTTAAATTCCAATCGTTCACAGGCTCTTAAGCATTCATATATTATTTGCTTCAAGGAATCGCATTTATCTCATTTAATAAATAATTTTTTTTTTTAATTTTACCTTTAACCCATTCACACAATTTTATTTATTTTTATCATCACATTTTCTAACCCTTTTTATTCTAGCAATTATCTTGTTTTTATTTGCTCTCGCATTTAACGCTCTTATTGAAACATATTCAATGGCTCAAATACCTCCCATTCAACTCTGAACTTACAATTAATGGCTTCCATACTTTCCATTCAATAACATATAACATTTTCATAAAATTCTGAACGCATCCAAATTTTTCCCAAATTTGCCAATTTTTTTTCTTTAACGCATTGACTTCCCATTACAGACTTGCATTTCTTTTATTCAATATTTGCATCATAAAATCATATTCGCTAAACTAAATTAATAAAAATTGTATATTTATCGCATTAACGCAAGTAAATTTTCGTTTTGTTCTCCTAAGCACTCAGTTTTCAACGCAATTTAAAAAAAATATAATATATAATTCATTCAAAAATAATTTTACGCTCATTAACCCGCATACATTTCATTTAATAACGTTATATAATTCAATATTAATCATAACACAACTTTCTCAAATTTTATTTCCAATTCTCTTACGTAATAAACATTCTTTCTTCTTTTCTCTCATATTTGCTCTTGCAATTAACACTCTCATTTTCGTACGTTTTGTGATTCACATACATCTCATAA
The DNA here is from genome assembly GCA_963921195.1 of Pegoplata infirma. Lineage (NCBI taxonomy): Eukaryota > Metazoa > Arthropoda > Insecta > Diptera > Anthomyiidae > Pegoplata > Pegoplata infirma. Next base: position 314,170,097 of record OY992536.1, on the reverse strand, counting down.
TAAATAAAGTTTGTATAATTCAATATTAATCTCAACGCAACTTACTCAAATTTTATTTTCAATTCCCTTACGTAATGAACATTCATTCTTGGTGTCTCTTATATTTGCTCTAGCACTTATCACTCTCATTTCCGTACGTTCTGTGATTCACAGAAATAATTTAAAAAACTTTCAACGCAGCATGATTTTCAAATTTATTGTTCTTAAAAGCATTAACGCAAACACATTTATTGTGCTCTCTCGCACACACTCAGTCATTGCTCTCACAACTCTTATCTTGATACGTTATAAAACCCATTCTATTAAAAATTTAAAAAAAAATTCGCAACTCAATTTACCGTAATTTTTATAGTAAACGCATTTACTCAAATAAATTTCTAGCCCTCGATCTTGTATACATTAATCAATCTTTCACGCATTGCTTTCATTCTTTTAACATTTTACGTATCGCTTTAATTCTCTCTTCATTTTTTGATCATTTTACGTATCGCATAAATATAATAGCATTCGTATCTACAAAGGGATTTATATATTAAATTCTCATTTTCATTACTCTCAAGACATTAAATTGTTTCATCTTTAATCATTCGCATAATACAAACGCAAATATTTTAGAATCATTTTATCACATTTAAGCTTTAACGCACATTTTCATGCTGATACCATATCGCTCTCGCTCTTACATTTATAGTTTCCAATACTCGCATATCATTTCACATTTGTATAGTTATAAAACATTCGCAACGCAGTTTTCAAAAAAAGAATCTAACGCATTTACGAAAAACTTTTATATTCTCACGCTCTTTCATTCGTCACTTATCATTTCATTACGTTCAGTAACAATCAAACTTTTTATTCAACAACATTCGTAATATAATTCACAATTTTGTTAAACTCTCAATGCGACATTCTCTTTTACATTTCATGTAACGCAAATAATATTCGTTCGCCCTTACACTCAAACATTTTTATTATTCAGTACGATAACAACAAAATTTCCTTTTTTACGCTAATAATATTCTCTCGCTCTTACATTCAATACTAACGCATTTTGAAATCTTTTGTACTATGAGACATTTCGCTATTCATTTAATACTTTTCTCTTTCATTTACTTTCGCTTATATAGTTAATCATTCGCAACGCAGCTTTTCAAAAAAAATAATTATAACGAATTTACTTAAACTTTTGTTTTGTGTTCTCTCGCTCGTGCATTCGTCACTTATCAATTTATTACAATCAGACTTCTTATTCAACAACATTCGCAATAAAATTCACTATTTGGTAAAACTTTCAACGCCACGAAATTCTCTTTTATACTTTCATCTAACACAAATAAGTTTCGATCGCCCTTACACTCACAATCAGACATTTTTTATTATTCAACAACAACGAAATTTCCTTTTTTACGCAAATAATATATATTTTAATGTTCTCTCGCTCTTACATTCAATACTAGCGCATTTTAAAATCGTTTGTACCATTAGGAGACATTTTACTATTCATTCTTTACATTTCTCTTTCATTTACTTTCGCTTATATAGTTTATCATTCGCAACGCAGCTTTTTTTAAAAAATATAACGAATTTACCTAAACTTTGTTTTTTTCTCTCGCTCTTGCACTTTTTATTCAACAACATTCGTAATAACATTCACCATTTGGTAAAACTCTCAACGCAACGAAGTTCTCTTTTATACTTTCATGTAATGTAAATAATATTCTCTCGTCCGGACGCGTCCTTATAATCAAGACATTTTTTTAAATCAATAACAACGAAATTTCCATTTATATGCAAATAATATTCTCTCGCTCTTGCAGTCAATACTAACGCATTTTAAAATCTTTTGTATCATTAGGAGACATTTTGCTACTCATCCAATATTTTTCTTTCATTTTCATTTGCTTTCACTTATCGCTCAATTTATTTAAAAATTTTCTTTCATATACACTTTCGCACTTGTTTTATTATTGCTTTAATAACTATATCATTTATAATATCGTTTAACATTTTACATTTCTTTTCATTCCATAATTCTCGTTTTCACCTGCTCTTTCACATATCGCTCAATCATTATCACAATATTTTTGTTTTACCGCTTATACGCAACAACATTTTCTTTCATAAACTTTCTCGCTCCTACATTTCTATTATCACTCGTATCTAAATATGTTCACAGACTCGCATAACTTTAATTTAAGCATATTCTTAACGCAATATCTAAAATTTTTCATTAACCCATTTACGCAAACTAAATTTCTTTCGCGTACTCTCTACATTGCATTAGTCGCTCAATCATTATCACAATATTTTTTGTTTTACCGCTTATACCCAACAACATTTTTTTTTATGTTTATTAACCCATTTACGCAAACTAGATTCTTTCGCGTACTCTCTACATTCGCTCTTGCATTAATCGCACTCATCAACTTATCAACAATTTTATTCCATTAAATTCACATTTTCATTACTCTTAACGCACATTTCATTATTTTACTTCATGGCACTCGCTCTTACATTTAATTTTACAATTTTATGTTTAACGCATTTACGTAAAAATAAATATTTATTCAATTAAATTCATATTTTCATTAGTTTTACCGCACTCAAATTTGTTCATCTCTTATCATTAGCATATCAAATTTTATCTTCTATATATTTTATCTTTAATTCTCTTTTTCACCTGCACTTGCACTTATTGCTCTTAAATTTTTAAAAACTTTCATCGGTCCGCACACTATCATTCATTAATTAATTCATAATTCTTTCATAAACAATTTTCTTTTTTTCGCATACATTTACGTACATTTTCGCACTCGCTCTATATTTCAATACTCAGTCCATTTTTAAACGTTCCCAAACTCCCATAATTTTCATAAATTTTATCCTTATCACATTTACGCAAACAAGATTTTTTCGTGTACTCTCTAGCATTAGTTCTTGCATTAATCAATATCAGATTGCATCACTATCATCTTCGCTTGTTCTTTGTCTAGCATTTGTACTTTCAATAAAATTTTATATTTAACACACTACATTTTCTTTCTTGTACTACCTCGCTCACGCTCTTATCACTCTTTTCTTAGAATTTCACAGACGCATTCAATATTTGTATCATTTAATTCAAGCTAACAGACTTTTCCGTTTTGTATTCTTTCGCTCTTGCATTTAAAATTATCATCTCTATTCTTTTAACGCACTACATTTTCTCTCTTGTACTACCTCGCTCACTCCCTTACATTGCTCTTATCACTGTTATCTTAGTTTTTCACAGACGCTTTTAATATTTGTATCATTTTATTCAAGCTAACAAACTTTTTCGTTTAGTTCTCTTTCGCTCTTGCGTTTATAAATATCATCTCATTTATAAAAACTTCAGACTTTGAAAAACTCTCTATGCTTTGTGAGAACGCAACGCAAACATACTTAATTCACATGTTAATTTACTCTTCTCTAGTAATGCACAAACTTTTCCAATATTTTTCTCATTTAATTCACTCTAACAAGTTTGTTCGTTTTGTGTTCTTCCGCTCTTGCATTTATCATTATCAATATCATTTGTGCTCTTTCATTGACTCTCATACTTTTCATTAATTAACGTTTGTAAAAATTTTCGAAGAACTCACAACTCTCAAACTAACGCTATTTTATCTCACTTTTCTTTTCATTCTATAATTCTCTCTTATTGATATTAAACTTACATAATCGTTCATCGGCTCGCATACTTTTCATTAAATTCTACGCAAAATTGTTTTACATACTTAAAACTCAACTTGGCTTTCATAAAATTTTCGCTTTCCCGCATAATATATCCAATTCTCTTTCTTACATTTTTATCATCACTCTATTTTAAAACGTTCCCAGACTAGCATTATTTTTATTTAATATTTTAATTTTAATAAATTTTTACCTTTAACGCATTTACGCAAACAGCATTTTTTTTACTCTCTAGCACTCTTTCTAGCATTATTTGATATCAAATCTCATCACTATTATTCTCTTACGTTTATTGTCTATTCTAAATCAATCTCAGATCTCATCACTATCATCTTCGCACGTTCTTTTTCTAGATTTTCCTTTAATAAAAATTTATACTTAACGCACTACATTTTCTCTCATGTACTACCTTGCTCACGCTCTTACATTGCTCTTATCACTCTTGTCTTACTATTTCACAGACGCACTCACTATTTGTATCAATTAATTCAAGCTAACAAACTTTTTCGTTTTGTATTCTATCGCTCTTGCATTTATGAATATCATCTCTATTCTTTCACTGACTCTCATATTTTTCATTAAATATCATTTATACAAACTTCAGATTCTTGAAAAATTCGCAACTTACAAATTACTAACGCAATTTCATATCCTTTTTCTTTTCATTCTATAATTCTCTCGTTCACTTGCATTTGCACTTTTTGATTAAATTGAAATTGAAACTTACATAATCGTTCATGGGCTCGCATACTTTCCATTCAATAATATTCAAAATTCTTTTACATATTTCTTAATTAAAACGCATCATAGCTTTAATAACAATCTATCTTTTTCGCATAATTCACGCAACAAATCTTTCGTTTATGCACATTTTCGAATTCTCTTACATTTGTATCGTCATTTTATTTTAAATTCAAATATTAATTCACTCTTCTCTAGTAGTTCACAGGCTTTTTCAAAATTGTTCAAGGTTGCTCGTTTTGTATTCTTTCGCTCTTGCATTTATCCCTATCATTTGTGCTTTGGCATTTGTGCTCTTTCATTTACTTTTCGTTAAATAACATTTGCAATAAACAGATTTTCGAAAAAAACTGACAACTCACATATTAATAACGCAATTTCATACCCTTTTTTATTTCATTACAAAATTCTATCTTTCACTTGCACTCATTGATCGTAAACTTATGTAATATCACACTTCCCAAATATCATCGTAACGCAAACAAAATTTCTTTCGTATACTCTCTAGCAATCGCTTATCACTTTCATTCTGTACGTTTATTGACCAAATTTACTTCTCTTTCAATATCATTTAAACTTTTTTGCACTTTATGTTTTTCTTTTGTACTCAAACGCAACCGCCAGCTCTCGTCACTCCCTTTGTACTTTCATTAACTCGCACATTTTCTATTCAATAACATTCCCAATAAAATTCACATTTTTGTATAACACATAAGGCAACTCATTTTTCATCTACAACATTATCTTTTCAGTCTTCAAGTTTTTCTTTCACCTACTCCTGCATTTATCGCAATATCTTACAAATTTTATTTCTCTTTCAATCGCTCTTATATTGCTATCATCACTCTATCTCAGTGTGTTCACATACTCGCATAATTTTCATTTACAATACACATTAACGCAAACAAAAGACTTTCTTGTGGTCTCTATAGCACTCGCTCTTGTAATAATCTCAAACTCATCACTATCATCCTTGCACGTTGACTAACATATCTTTTCAATAAAATTTTTACTTTTACGCTCTACACTTTCTCTTTTGTACTTCCTTGCACTCGCTCTTAAATTTCTTTCATTACTCTTCTTTTAATAAGTTCACAGACAACCATACATTGCATTAGATATCCCAAATTTTCGTTTCATATTTTTCGCACTTGTATTTATCACTAACTTTAACTCGCAAATTTTTTATTTTGTAACATACCCAATAAAATTCAAATTTTTGTAAAACTCACAATGCAACGCTATTTTCTACTATACTCCTCTCAACGCAAATATTTTAATTTATTTTTTCATTCTTTAAATTTCTCTTTCACTTGCTCTTATATTTATTGCTTTATTACTAACGCACTTTCATATCTTATTCATTCCATACTTCTTTATCTTTGACGCATTTACGCAAAAAAATTTTCTTTCGTGTACTCTGTCGTACTCTCTTTAATCACTCTGTTTACTAACATACTTCTACGTTCATTTGGTATAGTTCGCTCTTTCATTATTTTCACAGAATCGCAGGCATTTTAAATAATTGAATTTTAATAACAAAATTTTAATTTAACCGCATATACGCATCTTTATTTTCATTCAAAATATTTCAATGTAACAAACGCATAGTTCAAAATGTTTATCTTCAACACATTTAGAGTCCCCGCAGAACAATGTCGGTGACGTTTTTTTCATACAAATTTGGCATGAAAAAACGCTCGACCGAAATCCGCTAGAATAAAATCAATTTTATTTTTGTGTCGGTTTCTCTCTCTTCCTTAATTTTTGATATGAAAATGTTGCCACTTTTTTACAAATATTTCGATTATTTTCGATAAAGTAAACAAAAAAATATGATCTCTAAAAACAAAAAATATTAAAATTAAAAAAAAAAAAAACAGGAAAAAACGAATCAATATAAAAAATCATATTGATAATTAAAAATACAATTAATTTAAATAAAAAAGTGACGAAAAAGTGAAAAAATTGTGTGAGAATCAGTATGTGACAGAATTTTCCGCTACCGTCTTTGTTTTGCGCCTATACTCTCTCATGACCGAAAACGTCAACCGCTCCGACATTGTTGTGCGGGGACTCTTACGCTAACAAAAATTCTTTCATGTACTCTTTAGCACTCGCTCTTCCATTTCTCCCATCACTCATCTTAAATTTATCTCATCACTCATCTTAGTAAGCTCGCATACATTGAATATTTGTAACATTTAATTTACGCAAACAATATCGTTTGTAATCTTTCGCTCTTGCATTTATAACTTTCATATTTACACCATTTTCATTTAAACATTTGTAGTAAAATTCAAATTTTCAATCTTCGCAAATATTTCATATTCTAATTACTAACACAATTTCATATCTTATTCATTTATTACTTCTTTTTTCTTTTATCGCTCTTCTGCTTACAGTTTAATTCGCATATTTTATTTTCCTTCAATAACATTCTCGCTCTTACATTCATTAACTCGCATAATTTTCATTTAATAATATTTTCAAAGTCATTTTCGAATACTGTATTTTTGACGCATATACCCAAACAAATTTTTTTTCGTGTACTCTTTCGTACTCTCTTTAATCGCAATCATCACTGACATACTTGTACGTTCGCTCTTACAGTATTTTCATACGATCGCATTCAATTAATTTAATCGCAATCATCACTGACATAGTTGTACGTTCATTTACTATAGTTCGCTCTTACACTATTTTCATACGACCGCATTCAATTAATTTTAACCGCATTTACGCATCTTTATTTTTATCCAAAATATTATTCTATGTAATAAACGCATATTTTATCTTTAACACATTTACGCTAACAAAAATTCGTTCATGTACTCTTTAGCACTCTCTAGTGTATTAATAATTTTCTTTATAGTATTCCCGTACACTCGCTCTTAAATTTCTCTCATCACTCATTTTAGTAAGCTCGCATACATTGAATATTTGTATCATTTAAACAAAATCGTTTTGTCCTCTTTCTCTCTTTCATGTATAACTTTCATATTTACACCATTATTGACTTTCATTTTTCATTTAAACATTCGTAATAAAATTTTCATTTTCGTAAAGCCCAAAAAACAACGAAATTTTCAATCTTCGCAAATATTTCATATACTTATTACTAACGCAATTTCATATCTTATGCATTTAATACATTCTTTTCTATTATCGCTCTTTTGCTTATTTCGCATATTTCATTTTCCTTTATTAGCATTCTCGCTCTCGCTCTTATATTTATTAATTCGCAAAATTTTCATTTAATATTTCCAACGTATTTTTCACATAATTTATCTTTGACGCATTTAAGCAAACAAATTTTCTTTCGTGTACTCTATCGTACTCTCTTCAATCGTAATCATCACTGACATACTTGTAAGTTTATTTACTATTGTTCGCTCTTTCATTATTCTCATAGGATCGCATTCAATTAATTTAGTTTTAACAACAAAAATTTAATTTTAACCGCACATACTCTACTTTATTTTCATTCAAAATATTTCCATGTTATAAACTCAGTTCAAAATTTCTCTCATCACTCATTTTAGTAAGCTCGCATACATTGAATATTTGTATCATTTAATTTACGCAAACAAAATCGTTTTGTAATCTTTCGCTCTCGCATTTATAACATTTATATTTACACCATTATTGGCTCTCATTTCTCATTCGTATAAAAATTTACATTTTCGTAAAGCTCAAAAAACAACGAAATTTTCAATCTTCGCATATATTTCACATTCTTATTACTAACGCAATTTCATATCTTATTCGTTTAATACATTTTTTTTTCTTTTATAGCTCTTTTGCTTTCAGATAAATTCTCAAATTTCATTTTCCTTCATTAACATTCTCGCTCTTACATTCATTAACTCGCATTATTTTCATTTAATTATATTTCAAAAGTCATTTTCACATACTTTATCTTTGACGCATTTACGCAAACAAATTTTCTTTCGTGTACTCTCTCGTACTCCCTTTAATCGCAATCATCACTGACATACTTGTACGCTCATTTACTATAGTTCGCTCTTAAATTATTTTCATACGATCGCATTCAATTAATTTAGTTTCAACAAAAAAAAAAAATATTTTAACCGCATCTTTATTTTCATTCAAAATATTTCCATGTAATAAACGCATATTATATCTTTAACACATTTACGCTAACAAAAATTCGTTCATGTACTCTTTAGCACTCGCTTTTGTATTAAACATTTTCTTTCTAGAATTCGTTTGCACTCGCTCTTAAATTTCTCTCATCACTCATTTTAGTAAGCTCACATACATTGAATATTTGTATCATTTAATTTACGCAAACAAAATCGTTTTGTAATATTTCGCCCTTAGATTTATAACTTTCATATTTACACCATTACTGGCTTTCATTTTTCAAATAACAAAATTCGTAATAAAATTCAGACTTTCGTAAAGTTTAAAAAACAATGAAATTTTCAATCTTCGCAAATATTTCCATATTCTTATTACTAATGCAATTTCATATTTTATTCATTCCGTACTTCTTTTCTTTTTCTCGCTCTTCTGCCTACACGTTCATTGGCATATACGCTATAACATTTTCTTTCAGAAACATTCTCTCCCTCGCTCTTACATTCATTAAAAAATTCGCATAATTCGCATTTAATATTTTCAACATCATTTTCACATGCTTTATCTTTGACGCATTTACGCAAAACAAATTTTCTTTCGTGTACTCTCTCGCACTCTCTTTAATTGCAATCATCACTAACATACTTCTGCGTTCATTTACTACAGTTCGCTCTTTTGTTTCAATTAATTCATCCAACTTGCAACGCAATTTTCCCTAAATTTTTCATATCATTATATAATTCCCTCTCACTCGCTCTTTAAATATTCTTATCAGTAATTCTGGCACGTTCAATCAATAATGCTTCATTTCAATCGCAATTTTTATAAATTTTATGCTTAACTTAATCAAAAATATATTTTTTTCTTTTACATTCTCTCATTTGTATTAACGGATTCAAATTTTCAATTCAACTCTAAAACTCGCATTTTTTTTTTAACTCTCAATTTTCTATATTCTCTACTTCCATACTTTCGTCTATTCTGAAACCTATCATCGCAACATTTATTGTTTACACATTATTTTTTCTGCTACGCACTCGCTCTTACGTTTCTCTTATCAATCATATATTGTACTCTCTCGCAAAATCGCAAATTTACGTACTCTCTCTCTTATTTTACAATTCCTTCTATCTCAATAACTCTTGCACTTATCACACTGATTTTTTCAAATTCTGTGAATCACAACCACATACTGTCTTTTCTTAAAGCAATACAATCATTACGAATTTTACTACATATAAACACATTTACGCAAATAAATTTTCTTTCTTGTACTCTTTTTAATATCGCAAAATGTTCATACTTGCTCTTTAATTTTTCAATTTCTTTTATTTCACAAACTCTTGCACTTATTGCTCGTATCTTTTCTCATTCATTGACTCACATACTATAAAAATTATTATTACAAATTTTATTATAATCGCATTTACGCACATAAATTGTCTGTCTTTTACTCTCTTGCAATAACGCAGATTTTCATACTCGCTCTTTCACTTTAAATTCAATAACATTCGCATAGCACGGTTCATATTTAAGAATCATTTCTTTCACATTTCTATCAAAATCTATCATCGCTTTATATTTTTTCAACATTATTTCTTTGTAATCTTTTCACTCGCTAGCATTGCATTTATAAATCTTACGACGTTCTCAATTCGCATACATATCGCAATTTTTAAATTTAATATTCCTTTCAAACAAATCTTCTCTCTTTCTATTCTTTTGCACTCGTTCTTAGATTCATTGCTCTCGTTATATGATATTTATAAACGTTTACAAACTCGCATACTTTTCGTTTAGTAACAGTCGCACAAATGTACATATTACATACTTTACAAATTTTATTATAAACGAATTTACGCAAAAAAAATTCTTTCTTGTACTCTCTCGCAAAATAGCCAATTTTCGTACTCGCTCTTTCATTTAACAACTTATTCTATTTCGTTAACTCTTGCACTTAATGATCGCATTTTTTTAACTTCATACTATCCACTTAAAATATTTTTTTAAGGCAACCCAAACATTACAAATTTTACTATAAACGCATTTACGCAAATAAATTTCCTTTCTTGTACTCTTTTTAATATCGCAATTTTCATACTTGCTCTTTTGTTTTACAAATCCTATATCTCAGTAACTCTTGCACTTATCGCTCTTATCTTTCCACATTCAGTGACTCACATACTATAAAAATTATTATTACAAATTTTATTATAAACGCATTTACGCACATAAGTCTCTTAGATTCATTTCTCTTGTGATTATGATATTTAAACGTTCATCGACTCGCATGCTTTTCGTTCAGTCACATTCGCACAAATTTACATATTACAAACTTTACAAATTTTATTATAAAGGCTTTTTCCGCAAAAAAAAAATTATAATCTCCCACAAAATCGACAACTTTTGTACTCGCTCTTTCATTTTACAATTTCTTTTATCTCACTAACTCTTGCACTTATTGCTCTTATATTTTCTCATTCAGTTACTATCATACTATAAAAAATATTATTAAACATTTTATTATAAACGCATTTACGCACAAAAATTTAGAGTATAACTCTCTCTCAATAACGCCGATTTTCATACTCGCTCTTTCACTTTCAATTCAATAATATTCGCAAAGCACAGTTCACATTTTCAGATCAGTTCTTTCACATTTCTATCAAAATCAATTATAAACGCATTTTCGCACAAAATTTTTCTGTATTGTACTCTCTCGCAATAACGCAGATATTCATACTCGCTCTTTCATTTTCAATTCAATAACATTCGCTTAGTACAGTTCATATTTCAAGATCAGTTTATTCACATTTCTATCAAAATCTGTCATCGCTTTATATTGTTTCCAAACTATTTCTTTGTACTCTTTTCACTCATTCTAACATTGCTCTTATAAATCTTACTGTATTCTTAATTCGCATACATTTCGCAATTTTTCCAAATTTGTTATTCCTTTTACACAAATATTCTCTCTTTCTTCTACTCTTTAGCACTCGTTCTTAGATTCACTGCTCTCGTAATTATGATATTTTAACGTTCATCGACTCGCATACTTTTCGTTCAGTTACATTCGCAAAAATTTACATATTACAAACCTTACAAATTTTATTATAAACGCATTTATGCAAAAAATCTTTATTATACTCTCCCACAAAATCGCAAATATTCGTACTCGCTCTTTCATTTTTCAATTTCTTCTATCTCATTAATACTTCACTTATTGCTCTCAAGGAAGATTTATTTGTCTATGATTGCTCTCATTTTTTTCAAATTCATACTATACATTACAAATTTTACTATAAACACATTTACGCATATATTTTTTTATTTTTAATATCGCATCATCTTTTTAATATCGCAAAATTTTCATATTTTCTTTTCAATTTTACAATTCATTCTACATACATATTTTACTAACTCTTGCACTTATTGTTCTTATCTTTCATCATTCAGTGACTCACATACTATACAAATTATTATTACAAATTTTATTATAAACGCATTTATGCACATAAATTTTCTGTCTTATACCCTCTCGCAATAACGCAGATTTTCATACTCGCTCTTTCGCTTTCAATAATATTCGCATAGTACAGTTCATATTTTTATATCAGTTCTTTCACATTTCTATCAAAATCAATCATCGATTTGTATTGTTTCCAAACTATGTCACTCGCTCTATCATTGCTCTTATAAATCTTAATACGTTCTCAATTCGCATACATTTCGCATTTTTTTCAAATTTGTTATTCCTTTTACACAAATAGTATATTTTTTTCAACTCTTTTGCACTCATTCTGAAATTCATTGCTCTCGTAAAAAAAAAAAATCTTGTACTCTCTCGCAAAATTGCAAATTTTCGTACTCGCTCTTTCATTTTACAATTTATTCTATCCCATGGACTCTTGCACTTATTAATCTCATTTCTTTCAACTTCATACTATCCATTAAAAATTTTACTATAAACGCATTCACGCAAATAAATTTTCTTTCTTCTCTTTCGCAAAATTTTCATTCTTTCTCTTTCATTTTACAATTTCTTCTATCTCACTAACTCTTTTACTTATTGCTCGTATCTTTCCTCATTCATTGACTCACATATTATAAAAATTATTATTACACATTTCATTATAAACGCATTTACGAACATAAATTTTCTGTCTTTTACTCTCTCGCAATAACGCAGATTTTCATACTCGCTCATTCACATTAAATTCAATAATATTCGCATAGCACGGTTCATATTTAAAGATATTTTTTTTTCAAATTTCTATCAAAATCTATCATCGCTTTATATTTTTTCAACACTGTTTCTTTGTACTCTTTTCACTCGCTCTAACATTGCACTTATAAATCTTACTTCCTTCTCAATTCACATACATTACGCAATTTTTTAAAATTTGTTATTCCATTTATACAAATATTCTCTCTTTCTTCTACTCTTTTGCACTCGTTCTTAGATTCATTGCTCTCGTAATTATGATGTTTTAACATTCATCACTCGCATACTTTTCGTTCAGTAACTCTCGCAAAATCTCAAATTTTCGTACTCGCTCTTTCATTTTACAATTTATTCTATCTCATTAATTCTTGCACTTATTAATCTCATTTCTTTCAAATTCATACTATCCATAAAAAATTTTACTATAAACGGATTTACGCATATAAATTTTCTTTCTTGTTCTCTTTCGCAAAATGTTCATTCTTTCTCTTTTATTTTACAATTTCTTCTATCTCACTAACTCTTTTACTTATTGCTCGTATCTTTCCTCATTCATTGACTCACATACTATAAAAATTATTATTACAAATTTCATTATAAACGCATTTACGAACATAAATTTTCTGTCTTTTACTCTCTCGCAATAACGCGGATTTTCATACTCGCTCTTTTACTTTCAATTTAATAATATTTGCATAGCACGGTACATATATCAAGATCATTTCTTTCACATTTTTATCAAAATCTATCATTGCTTTTCTCGCTCTAACATTGCTTTCATAAATCTTACTACGTTCTCAATTCGCATACATTTTGCAATTTTTCAAAATCTTTCATTGCTTTACTCGCTCTGACATTTTCATTTCGCAATTTTTTTCAAATTTGGTATTCCTTTTACGCAAATAGTCTCTCGTTCGACTCGCATACTTTTCGTTCAGTAACATTCGCACAAATGTACATTTTAACTTAAATTCATCTTACTTATTCTTGTGACAAAGATACATTCTCTTGACACTCTCTTCCTCGCTCTATCATACAATTTTCTTACAAATCTTTCACTTGTTTTTACTAGCATTCGGTCTTACATTCTTTGCATAACTCTTATCTTATTTCTTTCGTTCCATAATAATCGCTCACTTGCTCTTGCACTTATATCTCTTCACAGGGTTGCAAAATGGAAACATCAAAATTGTACCAACGAGATCATAAAATTGTACTTTTTCGGCCCCAATTGTACCAAAAATATTATTTTGAATATTTTTTATAATAAAAAGCAAAAAAACAAAAACTAAAAATATTTTTACAATAAAATTAACATTTGTACTTTTTTGTAAAAAAAAAAAAATTTGAGTGAAATTTTTTTTTACTGCTAATTTTTTTTTTTGGCTTAAAAAACTTTTCTGAGTGACAAAAACCCTTTATAAAATATTTTGGTGGCTTACCAATGTCTTCAACTACTGTTTTGTGGATTTTTAACACGTAAATTTGCGAAAAGAAAAACCCTCCAATGTTCGCAGTTTCGGTGAAATTTAATAAGAGCCTGACGCGGAAATTTTAAGATCCCAGCAGAAATTTTGATGAAGAGGAAGCAGCCTTTGGAAAGGAACCACAGCCAAAGACCGATGTCAGAGTTTAGAGCTCAATTTGGTAGCACTGAAAGTGAGCTGTTAAGATGCAGTGAAATCATGTGATCTGTTAGATTTTTATAAAATTAAAAATTTTTCCCTTACTTTTACTACACCCTCAAGAGCTCTCTTTGCATACGTTATGGTACGAGTATGTTATAAAAAGATGTGCTGCCAAAATCTCGATTTATTTTTGCTAGGTTATATCTGCCAAGCTACAGAAGCCTCAAAGATGTCTTTCGAAAGTTAGCTTTTTTCTAAGACAAATGGACGAACGGACATGGCTATACACTAGGGTGGAGCAAATATAGCTTTTTTCGAATTCGTCGGGTTCGGAAAAGTTGCCTTTTGGGGTCGATATTAACCCACAAAAATATTGGACCTATGCAATGGCTATGGATTCCTTTTTTGACTTGAAAATCGGAAAGTCCCGAACAAAAAAAAGTTCGAAAATTTAAAAAAAGCTACATTTGATCCACTTTACTATACGCTTTATGTCCTAGACTGATATGTCGAGGCGTTATAAACAAAGTTTATGTATTAAAAACATAAACTCAGGAAAATCTAAAATTGTACCAAATGATTCATTGGTGTACCATTGTACTTTTGAGCTTTGAATTGTACCAAAAAAAGTACAATTGTACCAACTTTTGCAACCCTGTCTCTTCATCATCATTAATGTACAGTTATTTTTAAACTCTCTTTTCTTGTACTCTCTCGCACTCGCTCTTCTACACCATTTTAAGTTAATATTGAGAAAAACCCAAATTGATATTGAGAAATGAAAATTGATATTGAGAGAAAGCAAATTGATTGTAAGAAACACAAATAGATATTGAGAAAAATATATTTATACACAAATTGATATTGAGAATACACAAATTAATATTATGAAATGAAAATTGATATTGAGCAAATACGAATTGATATTGAGTAACGATAAATTGATATTGAGATAACAAAATTAATATTGGAAAAAAACAAATTAATATTGAGAAATGAAAATTGAAACATAGAAAATTTAGAAATTAGAAAAAATTAGGAAATTAAAATCGATATAGAGAAGAAGAAAATTGATATTATGAAAAAAAATTAAGTTGAGAAGAAACAAATTGATCTTGAAAAAAACAAAATTTATTATGAGAAGGACAATATCTATTTGTATTTTCTCAGTTTTCATTTTTTTTTTTCAATGTAATATAAGTTAATATTTTTTATTTATTAATATTAATTTGTCTTAATTCAATATCAATTTGTATTTTTTTAATATAAAATTTTGTTTTCTTAATTTCAAATTTTTATATTTAAACTTTTCGTTTCTCGATATCAATTTGAGTTTTCTTAATTTCAATTTTCCATTTCAATTTGTCTTTTCCCAATATCAAACCTGTTTTCTAATTATCAACTATTAATTTTTTAAGATCAATTTGTATTTTCTCAATATAAATTTTTCGTTCACAATATAATTTAAAATTCTCAATACCAACTTGTGTTTCTGAATACCAATTTTCATTTCTTGCTATCAATTTATATTTTCTCAATATCCATTTTCTTTTCTTAATATCAATATATTTTTTCTCAATATCAATTTGTTTTTTCTCAATATGAGTTTCGAATTTTTCAATTTCAATTTAAAATGGTGTAGTGCTTGCATAACTAATTCGTAAACGTTCATAGACTCGCGCAGTCTTCAATTTTTTTTTTTCTTTTTTAGCTTTCATACTTTTTTTCAATAACATTCGTATTAAAGGATTCGCTTTTTAACTCAGCTATACAATTTTATTTTTAAAAAAACTCTCGCCTCAATGCAATTTCCTGTATTCTCTTCTTCTATACTCTCTCGCCTATTCTGAAAACTATCATCCCAATACACTACTATTTTTTCTTTCTCTCTATTCAACACGCTTTTACGTTGCTCTCATCAATTTTATCTTAATACATATCCAGTTCGCATACATAAATTTTCAATATTATTCAAATTTTTACAGTTCATTCTACAATTCCATATTATTCAAATCTCAACAGTTAAATCTTCAATTCCATCTATCTCTCATACTCTAACATACATTTTAATTTTCTTAAACCCATTGACACAAATAAATTTCTTTCCTGAACTCTCTCGCTATATCACATATTTTCATATTCGCTCTTTCACTTTTCGCTCTCAACATTAAACGTTGGATCACATACCTCAAACTCAATAATTTTCGCATATCAGGGTTAATTTTTTAAAATAAATTTTAAATTTTCATCGCTTTTCATTGTGTTCATACTATTTTTTTTTTACTCTATTCACTCGTTTTAAGATTGCTCTTATAAATCATATCTTACAATATGCTCAATTCGCATTCATTTCAGATCTTTTTCAAGTTATATATTTCGTTTACGCAAGTAATTCCGCTTTCGCACTTATTCTTCGAGATACCGTTCTCATTAATAAAAACTCTTTACGCAACGTAATCCACATTCATAGTAAAACGCATAACCCCGAAAATAATTTCTAATTCGCTCTTCCCACCTAAAAACCGGATTGATCTTATCAGGTCTGCTTTGATCTGACAATATATGATTGCATCTGATTGTAACAATTATATCTGATCAGATATAATAACATGTAAAATTTTTGGCAATTCCCGAGTAACAAAATGTTGATATAATCATCTAATTGTATATAAATTGATCTATCATTTGATCTCAAAAATGGAGGATCCCAAAATATATGATTATATCTTATTAGATCAAATTTGATTTAATTAGATATAATTAGATCCCAAAAATTTAACGGTAAATTTCATCTGATTTGATATTAAATATTATATTAGATCTAATAAGATATAATTATATATTATATCTTTCCGTTCCATTTTTGGGATCTAATTATATCAATTTTGAATCAATAAGAAACAATAATATATTTTTGGATCCTCCATTTTTGGGATCAAATGATGTATGGCAACGTCTTACTTTTTTTTGTCGGGAATTTAGCCCAAATCCGAGATATAATCAGACCTCGATTTTGGTAATTTTATATATAATTATATGCAATCAGATATGATCATATATACAAAGATATAAGCAGAACAGGTAAGATCTTAACCATTTTTACACGGCATGTGATAAAGATACATTCTCTTTTGCTTTCTCGCTCATTCGCTTGCTTTCACAACCAATTACATATTTCAAAACGCAATCGTTTTCAATTCTCACAGTTTTTCAATTTCATGATTATTTCAAATCTCTTGCTTGCTTTCACAATAAAATATTTCAACACGCAGTCATTTTCGCTTAATTTAAACAGACTCACAGTAAATCGATTCCATAGTAAACTGGTTTTTAAATAGGAGAACTCCTTAAGAGGTAAACTCCGACAATTATATGGTTTCAAGCAATCGAATTTTAAATACGAAATCAAATTTATTATACGATTTTTGTAATGGTGACAACCGAAACAAGCTTGTATGAATTACGACCTTTAAATTTCAGATATGAATATAAATTTATTTGACGACTTCCAAAATTACGGGTTTTCGCAAAGTAAAAAAACAATGGTGAAGTTAAAACCGTTATATCTTTGGATTTGGATTTTTTATTATCATTTACGAAATCAAATTTATACTAAGAATTTTAACATCGCGGTTTAGCGATTTTGGTTTCATAACTCGTAAATAGAATATTTAAACAATTCCAAAAATATATACATTTTTGGCAGTAAAAAATACACTTTTGATAGAGGTTTTCTCAAAATATGATTGCAAAAAATCCAGTAAATTAATGAATTTTATTAGAATATCTCCTGGTTAAAACTTTGAATTTATGTACGCAGAACGATTCACTGTGATTATCTCTTTCTCACTAATTGTTATCTCATTATTTACAGCTCTCAGAATAAAAGCTTTATTTCATTTCAAACTACAAAATTATCGCACAAAATATACGCAATACAAAATAATCGCACTCTTACTATCTTTGACAAACAATTTTTCAATAGATCATCTTTCATACATTTTCTCTAAAACCCACACTCATAATTATTATAATTTTGTTTTAATATTTTTGCAAATTAAAAAAAGTTCTATAAATTAAAAAATACTTGAACTTTTAGTTGGATAAAATTTTATAAAATATAAATAAATCGTTAGTGCGTGCTGTTGAAAGAAAATTATATTAAAGACGGTGTTATTTGGAATGAAATGATTTTTTATTAAATTTACACGCATACTATATATCTTTTGGCTGTCATTTTGACTTTTGAAATATTCATAAATTCGTAAAAAAAATAAAAAAACGGACGGATATCTCCTTATAAGCTTTCTAACTTTCACTCTCAACTCTTGTTAGCTCACAAAAGTATTTTCAATTCCACTTTCAATCACTCGTTATCAGGCTTGCCATTTTAGCACCAATTTCTTGAAAAATAACAACCAAAGTATGAAATAATCAGTACTAGCTGTACTTTTCTGAAAAATAAAGATTTAGATCAAATATATCAGGTGTTTTATTTATTTATCATGATTTTGGTTAAATTTTTTATACAAAAGGTGTGCTAAAATGGCAAGCATATGAATTCTCTCAAAACTATCAAACTCAAAAATATCCAATTTTTTATCTCACTAAACTTCCAGCAGACCTCACAAAATTACACTGTAAGTAAAATTTAAACTTTTGAAATGACACACAAAAACGCCGAGACACCCCAACTTATTTTTGGGCCATAGAATCCAGTGGTATACTCCGATTTAAAAAGTTAGCTCAAAATAACGAGATATTTCGATTTTAAATTTGCAAATGTAGAGTAAAAATTGAATAAATCCAAAAAAAATTTATAAAATTCATCAAAATAAGAGCAAGTATTGTTCCATGTCCGCTTGAAAATGGACGTCCATTATTTCTAGATATAAATTTTGACAAATAACAAGTTTTTAAAATGTTTTTTAAGTTTTTTCATTCAAATAAAATGAAAAATCGCCTTAAATCTACCAAAAATTTAAAATCGAAATATAATAGGATTTTGAGCTAACTTTTCAAAACGGGGTACACCACTGGATTCTACGACCCAAAATTAGGTTGGCGTGTCTCGGCGTTTTGGTGTGTCATTTTCACCTACTTACAGTGTTATCATTCGTAATACTAAATTCATAATCAATCTCAAAAATAGGTTGCACTTTCAACTTTCTTGTCTTACTTACTCTCACGCAAATTTCACAACGCTTTAATACCTAATTTTATTTATATGATACATTAAAAAAATCGCATACTCACTCTTACACTTATATTTCGTTCGTTTCTTGTTCATAAATCCCAATTCATTAACTTTCTTCATTCAAAATCCTTATAACGCATTGTTTTTTGATACTCATACCATTCTAGCAATTTCTGTTCTTAAAAATCTTTCTATTATAAAATTTTTGTTTTCATATTTTTTCATTCTTCAACTTTATAAATCAAGCTTCATAAATTTTATATTGTCAGCCTTTCAAGACCGCAAATTCAATACATTGAGACATTCTTTCATATATTTTGAGACATTATTTCATATATTTTCATAATATCTTTCATTAATTCTTTTTAATCATAATATTTTCAACAGTTCGCATTTTATTCAAAATCGCAAGTTTAATACATTATCATAAACAAAATTTCGCTACGCAATTCTCTCTTCTACACTCAACATTTCAAACTTTCAATTTCTACACTTTTTTTAGATGCTGACGCATATCATTCTCGCAACTATAATCCTGCGTTAAACGTTCTTTCATATATTCCCATAATTTCTTTCATTTTTTTTTTGTCATAATACTCTTCGGATTTCATTCAAGATCGCATATTCACTACATTATCATAAAAAATTTTGATACGCAATTCTCTCATCGACACTTTCAACATTTCAAATTTTCAATTTCTACACTTCTTTCAGATGCTGTCTCATATCATTCTCACTTAAATCCTGCTTAAAACGTTCTTTCATATATTCTCATAATTTCTTTAGCTTCTTTTTTGTACCATAATACTTTCAACAGTTCGCATTTAATTCAAGATCGCAAATTCAATACATTATCATAAACAAATTTCGCTACGCAATTCTCATATACTCATTTCAAATTTTCAATTTCTACACTTCTTTCAGATGCTGTCTCATATCATTCTCACTTAAATCCAGCTTACAACGTTCATATATTCTCATAATTTCCTTAGCTTCTTTATTGCACCATAATACTTTCAACAGTTCGCATTTCATTCAATATCGCAAATTCAATACATTATCATAAAAAAAATTCGCTACCCAATTCTGTCATCGACACTCTCAACATTTCAAATTTTAAATTTCAACACATTTTTCAGATTCTGTCTTATACCATTGTCGCAACTTAAATCCTGCTTAAAACGTTCTTTCATACATATATTCTCATAATTTCTTTCGTTTGTTTTTAATCATAATATATCCAACAGTTCGCATTTCATTCAAGATCGCAAATTCAATACATTCCCGAGTAAAAGAGATTATATATGTTTATATTTAATTATATAAAGACATCATATATATTCATATAGAATTTGATGCGAAAAATGAGTCGATAAAACCATATAAAGTTGCATTAAATTTGATATAATTTGATGTGATTTTAATATAATTTTATATGATTTGATGCGAAAATTGGCCCCTTTTTTAGAAAAATTTATGCAATTATATATAATTAAATAAAAAAAAATCCAAAAAAAACCCCCAAAAAATTATATTAAATTATATATAAAGAACTTAGCTTTTTTCATAAATTTTGCATTATATATAATAACATATAAAATTTTTAAAACAAATGTTTAAGGTTTAGGTTTGGAACTTAAAAAAAAAAATTCTGGACTTAGAAAAATTTTCAAAAGTTATATCAAATTATATATAAAGGACTTAGATTTTTTTTTAATTTTACTCATATAAGATTACATATGATTCAGAAAAAAGTTGCATAAAGTTTTATATAAAATGTCTTCAAATATTTTGTTATATTAAATTATATAAAAAAACAGACAGAATTTTATATTTCGTATGTAATTATATAAACTAACTTTAATCATATGTTATTATGTATAACTTAACATTTTCTTTTATATAATTTTATATAAGAAAAAAATACGAAGTGCAAATATATATAATCTTATATGATAGCAAAACAATTTACGTATAAATTTATCAAATAATATATGTTTATATAAAAATAAGTAAAATTATATATAATCTTTTTTACTCGGGTTATCACAAAAAAACTTTCTACGTAATTTGCACATGCCCACTAAACATTTCAAACCTTCAATTTCTACAGTCCTTTCAGATGCTGTCTCATATCATTCTCGCAAATTAAATCCTGCTTAAATCGTTCTTTCAGATATTCTCATAATTTCTTTCGTTTCCTCATTTTATCATAATACTTTTTAACAATTCGGAATTCATTCAAGATCGCAAATTCAATACAATAAAAAAAAAATCGATACGAAATTCTCTCATCGACATTTTCAACAATTAAAATTTTTCATTTCAACACTCTTTTCAGATACTGTCTCATATCACTCACGCAAATTCAATACTACTTAAAATCTTCTTTCAGATATACTCATAATCTCTTTCGTTTCTTTTTATTCATAATATTTTCAACAGTTCGCATTTTATTTCAGATCGCAAGTTCGATACATTATCATAAACAAATTTCGATACTCAATTCTTTCATCGACACTCAACATTTAAATTTCTACACTTCTTTCAGATGCTGTCTCATCTCATTCTCGCAACTTAAATCCTGCTTAAAACGTTCATTCATATATTCTCAGAATTTATTTCGTTTCCTTGTTTTTATTATACTACTTCCAACTGTTTGAAATTCATTAAAGATCGCAAATTCAAAAAAAAAAAAAAAATATCGCTACGCAATTCTCTCATCGACACTTAACAATTAAAATTTTTAATTTCAACACTCTTTTCAGATGCAGTCTCATATTACTCGCGCAACTTAAATACTGCTTTAAATCTTTCAGATATATCCATAATTTCATTCGTTTCTTTTTAACAATAATATTTTCAACAGTTCGCATTTCATTCAAGATCGCAAATTCAATACATTATCAAAAAAAAAATTGTCTACGCAATTCCCTCATCGACACTCAACATTTCAATTTCTACACTTCTTTCAGATGCTGTCACATATCATTCTCGCAACTTAAATCCTTCTTCAAACGTTCTTTCATATATTGTCATAATTTATTTCGTTTCCTTATTTTATCATAATACTTCCAACATTGTGGAATTCATTCAAGATCGCAAATTCAATATAATATCAAAAAAAAAAAACGCTACGCAATTCTCTCATCGACACTCTTAACATTTCAAATTTTTAATTTCAACACTCCTTTCAGATGCATTCTCATATTACTGGCGCAACTTAAATACTGCTTTAAATCTTTCAGATAGACTCATAATTTCTTTCGTTTCTTTTTAACAATAATATTTTCGACAGTTCGCCTTTCATTCAAGATCGCAAATTCAATACATTATCATAAAAAAATTTCGCTACGCAATTTTACATCGACACTCTCAACATTTCAAATTTTCAATTTCTACACTCTTTCAGGTAATGTCTCATATAATACCTTCAACGGAATTCATTCAAGATCGCAAATTCAATACAATATCAAAAAAATCGCAACGCAATTTGCTCATCGACACTCTCAACATTCAAATTTTAAATTTCAAAACTCTTTTCAGACGATGTCTCATATCACTCGTGGAACTTAAATACTTCTTAAAATCTTTCAGATATACTCATAATTTCTTTCGTTTCTTTTTAATCAAAATATTTTGCAACAGTTCGCATTTTACTTCAGATCGCAAATTCCATACATTATCATAAACAAATTCCAATTCGCAATTCTCTCATCGACACTCAACATTTCAAATTCTACACTTCTTTCAGATGCTGTCTCATCTTATTCTCGCAACTTTAATCCTGCTTAAAACGTTCTTTCATATATTCACATAATTTCCTAAGCTTTTTTTTGTATCATAATACTTTTAGCAGTTCGCATTTCCTTCAAGATCGCAAATTCATACATTTTCAAAAAAAAATCGCTACACTGAAAGAATTTTGTTCATTACGGCTATGAAAACGTACATTGATTCTATGAAAAAAATCATTAGAAGTGAGCCAATGATGCCCTTCATAGAATCTATGAATCAAATTCATAGAAACCAGAAACCTATGAAAAAGTTCATAGGCTATGGAAAAAAAATTATTATTCAATTCTATTTTTATTTATTTTTTTATTTTAATTTTATTTTTTTATATTTTATTTTTATTTATTTTTATTATTTTATTTATTTACAATTTTCTATTTTTAAAAATTTATATGTTTTTTTATTTTAACTTATCCCCACCGAGATTCGATCAGAGAACCTGTTGTTCGTAAAGCATAGTCTCTAGCCACTGAGCTAAATTATATAAACAAGTAACAACACTTAAAATGAATTTTGATTAATATATTGAGTTTGTGTCTATGCTCTGTCACAATGCTCTGCCAAAAGCTGTGTGTGTGTTTGTAGAAAACAAATATTTTGTGTATTTACAAAAATGAAGCGTTATAAAACCATGCGTTAGTTGGCGAGATTTTTCTTCTTTGGTGGCGCTGATAGCTAAGGCGTCGACAATTACCACTTCAGCCGGTAGGTCTTGGGTTCGAACCCCGGTCAGGGCAGCAATGATATTTTTTTTTTAATGTTTTTTTTATTTTTTTTTTATTTTTTTAATAAATTTATTCAACTATTTTAATTATTGTAACATTATTTTAATTATTAAAAGAATTAAAAGGCATATTGATGGCATTTTCTTCTATGAATGACATTCATAAATTCTATGAATTTTTTCTATGAATTTAATAAAATCTATGAATAAAATTCTATGAAATATTTCAAAATACTAATGAATATTCATTCAGCCAATGAATTATTTCATAGAATCTATGAATTTGGTTTTATGAAATTTGTTCATAGATATAATGAACAATAATTCTTTCAGTGTACGCACAACATTTCAAATTTTCAATTTCTACTTTTCTTTCAGATGTTGTCCTCATATCATTCTCGCAACTTAAATCGTTCTTTCAGTTATTCTCATAATTTCTTTCGTTTCCTCATTTTATCATAATACTTTTAACAATTCGGAATTCATTCAAGATCGCAAATTCAATACATTATCAAAAAAATCGCTACGCAATTCTCTCTTCTACACTCTCAACATTTACAATTTTTAATTTCAATACTCTTTTCAGATAATGTCTCATATCATTCGTGCATCTTAAATACTACTTAAAATCTTCTTTCAGGTATACTCATAATTTCTTTCGTTTCTTTTTAACAATAATATTTTCAACAGTTCGCATTTCATTCAAGATCGCAAATTCAATACATTATCAAAAAAAAAATTGTCTAAGCAATTCTCTCATCGACACTCAACATTTCAATTTCTACACTTCTTTCAGATGCTGTCTCATCTCATTCTCGCAATTTAAATCCTGCTCAAAACGTTCTTTCATATATTCTCATAATTTATTTCGTTTACTTTTTTTTATCATAATACCTCCAACAGTTTGGAATTCATTCAAGATCGCAAATTCAATATAAAATAAAAAAAATCGCTACGCAATTCACTCATCGACACTCTTAACATTTCAAATTTGTAGCTTCAACTCTCTTTTCAGATGCACTCTCATATTACTCGCGCAACTTAAATACTGCTTTAAATCATTCAGATATACTAATAATTTCTTTCGTTTCTTTTTAACAATAATATTTTCAACAGTTCGCATTTCATTCAAGATCGCAAATTCAATACATTATCATAAAAAAATTTCGCTACGCAATTTTCTCATCGACACTCTCAACATTTCAAAATTTCAATTTCTACAATCTTTCAGTTCATGTCTCATATAATACTTTCAATGGAATTCATTCAAGATCGCAAATTCAATACAATATCAAAAAAATCGCTACGCAATTTGCTCATCGACACTCTGAACATTTTAAATTTCTACACTCCTTTTAGATGCTGTGTCATATCACTCTCGCAACTTTAATCCTGCTTAAAACGTTCTTTCATAAAATCTCATA
This sequence comes from Pegoplata infirma, assembly GCA_963921195.1. Taxonomy (NCBI): domain Eukaryota; kingdom Metazoa; phylum Arthropoda; class Insecta; order Diptera; family Anthomyiidae; genus Pegoplata; species Pegoplata infirma. Next base: position 314,144,542 of record OY992536.1, on the reverse strand, counting down.
ATTTTCTAAACTTTTTTTGTATCATAATACTTTCAACAGTTCGCATTTCATTCAAGATCGCAAATTCAGTACAATATCAAAAAAAAAATCTCTCATCGACACTCTTTCTGTCATTCTCATAATTTCTTTCGTTTGTTTTAATCATAATATATCCAACAGTTCGCATTTCATTCAAGATCGCAAATTCAATACATTATCACAAAAAAAACTTTCTACTCAATTTTCTCATCGACACTAAACATTTCAAACTTTCAATTTCTACACTCCTTTCAGATACTGTCTCATATCATTCTCGCAACTTAAATCCTGCATAAGTAGTCTTTTCAGATTAATCATAATATTTTCAACAGTTCGCATTTCAGTCAAGATCGCAAATTCAATACATTATCATAAAAAAATTTCGCTACGCAATTTTCTCATCGACACTTTCAACTTTTCAATTTCTACACTCTTTCAGGTGATGTCTCATATAATACTTTCAACGGAATTCATTCAAGATCGCAAATTCATTACAATATAAAACAAGTAAAAAAGTTAAATTCGGCTTTGCCGAATGTAGTGATACCCTCCACAATTTCAAAAAGATTATTGCAAACAACTTTATTTAAAAGGAAAATACTTTTGAAAAAAAAAATTGAAAAAAAATTTCCGCGAAAAAAAATTTTGGTAAAAAAAAAAATCCGCGATTTTTTTCTTTTTTTGTCAAAAAATATGTTTGTACTTGTTTAAATACCATTTGGTGCTCAATTATGTTCACATATGTCAACCAGAAGCCGAATTAAAGCATTTTGTGTTTTTAGGTTATGTTGAATGTACTGAAATTTTTGAGGTGTGCTTACATTTTCGTTCATAACTTTTGAACCGCTGAACCGATATCGCTCAAATGCAATACCAAACTTCTCGGGAGAACTTCCAATATATATGTTAAGTTTCAGTCATCTCTGTGCAATATTTTGTCCGCGAGAGCATTTTCAACAGACAGACAGACGGACAGACGGACAGACGGACAGACGGACAGACGGACAGACGGACAGACGGACAGACGGACATCGCTAGAATATCTTAAAATCGATCGGGCATCATAAATATATATACTTTATGGGGTCCCAGACCGATATTTCGATGAGTTACAAACGGAATGACAAACTTATATATACCCTCTATCACTAAGTGGAGGGTATAAAAAATCGCTACGCAATTTGCTCATCGACACTCGCAACATTTTAAATTTCCAAACTCTTTTCAGACGATGTCTCATATCACTCGTGCAACTTAAATACTTCTTAAAATCTTTCAGATATACTCATTATTTCTTTCGTTTCTTTTTAATCAAAATATTTTCCACAGTTCGCATTTTATTTCAGATCGCAAATTCCATACATTATCATAAACAAATTTCGATACTCAATTCTCTCATCGACACTCAACATTTCAAATTTTCAATTTCTATACTCCTTTCAGATGCTTTGTCATATCATTCTTTCAACTTTAATCCTGCTTAAAACGTTCTTTCATATTAGAGTTTGCAAAACGATTAAAATCGTAATCGTAATCGCGATTAATCGCACCAATTAATCGTAATCGTAATCGACAAAAAAATCATGCGATTACGATTAAAAATTTTCTATGAAATACACTGTTTTTATACGAATTTAAATCAGTTCCAAAATTTTTTGAAACCAATTTTAAAGTGTCTATTAAAATTATTTGTCAAAAAAACTAAATTAGTGTTAAAAACGATTACTTTCGGGACAATTTCAAACAAAAATCATTGATTCTGGAATGTTAAGTAGACCGGAAAGTTTTGATGGGTTGACCCATGGTTCATTTAACATGTTTGCGATTTTTCTTTCCTTTTCTCGTAAAAGTCATTCTAATTTAAGGTAAAATTTAAATTCTGATCTCAGTAAATTTTAAAGAGTTTTGTTTTTAAAATATACTCAAAAGCCTTTGGTCAACAAACTTGGACATGAAATTTTGTCAAAAACTTAATTTTTTCATACTTTGACCGCTGGTTGACTAATGATGCCTTGTTAATTTTTTAAATAAATTTTCTCACAAGAGCTAACTGGCCATCGGCAGGTATTTTGACACGACCCCGCAGAAATTTTGGTAAACTGGAAGCAGCTTTGGAAAGAAATCATGATCCAAAGAGCGAATCCAAATCAGTCACAGTTTAGAGTACTCTTTAGTAGCAAAGATAAAAAGCTATTAAGACCCAGTAAAATCATGTCACTTTTCAGCGCTGATTGAAGAACTCTTTGTAGAGTTTATTTAACCGCAATAAAGATGTAAGAAAATCTAGTATTTTTCTCCAAAAATCTTTTTAATCATTTCAAAAGAGTTAAAGATGTCAAAAAATAATGTATGTATGAAATTTTATCAACAAAGAATTTTAATTATAAGTTTTAAAAAAATCTCAACTAAAAATTCTCAAGGACGCTCGAGCGCAATGATATACTAAAAAAAGAGACCGTGGTGCTAAAATCTCGAATAATTTTTACTGTGAAAGTTCGAAAGCATTTAATTTTATTTCTTAAAAATAACAGTTTTTGTTCCCAAAAATACGTTTTAAAATGTAAATTTCAAAAGATTTTTTTTTTTAAAGATATTACAACTCAAATTATTTAAAAAATTCGATTAATCGTAATCGCGATTAACGGCAAATTTTTTAATCGTAATCGCGATTATGAAATATCTCGATTATTTGCAAACTCTATTTCATATAATCTAAAAATTTCCTAAACTTTTGTATCATAATACTTTCAACAGCTCGCATTTCATTCAAGATCTCAAATTCAATACATTATCACAAAAAAACTTTCTACTCAATTTTCTCATCGACACTAAACATTTAAAATTTTCAATTTCTATTATTCTTTCAGATGTTGTCTCATATCATTCTTGCAACTTAAATCCTGCTTAAAACGTTCTTTCAGATATTCTCATAATTTCTGTCGTTTCTTCTTTTTATCATAATACTTTCAACAGTTCGGAATTCATTCGAGATCGCAAATTCAATACGTTATCAAAAAATCGCAACGCAATTCTTTCATCTATATTCTCAACATTTTAAATTTTGAATTTCAACACTATTTTCAGATACTGTCTCATATCACTCACGGAACTTAAATACTACTTAAAGTCTTCTTTCAGGTATACTCATAATTTCATTCGTTTCTTTTTAATCATAATATTTTCAACAGTTTGCATTTCATTCAAGATCGCTAATTTAATATTTTATCATTAACAAATTTCGCTTCGTAATTCTCTCATCAACACTCAACATTTCAAATTTTCAATTTCTACTATTCTTTCAGATGTTGTCCTCATATCATTCTCGCAACTTAAATCCTGCTTAAATCGTTCTTTCAGTTATTCTCATAATTTCTTTCGTTTCCTCATTTTATCATAATACTTTTAACAATTCGGAATTCATTCAAGATCGCAAATTCAATACATTATCAAAAAAATCGCTACGCAATTCTCTCTTCTACACTCTCAACATTTACAATTTTTAATTTCAACACTGTTTTCAGATAATGTCTCATATCATTCGTGCATCTTAAATACTACTTAAAATCTTCTTTCAGGTATACTCATAATTTCTTTCGTTTCTTTTTAACAATAATATTTTCAACAGTTCGCATTTCATTCAAGATCGCAAATTCAATACATTATCAAAAAAAAAAAAAATCTACGCAATTCTCACATCGACACTCAACATTTCAATTTCTACACTTCTTTAAGATGCTGTCTCATCTCATTCTCGCAATTTAAATCCTGCTCAAAACGTTCTTTCATATATTCTCATAATTTATTTCGTTTACTTTTTTTTATCATAATACTTCCAACAGTTTGGAATTCATTTAAGATCGCAAATTCAATATAACATTAACATTTCAAATTTGTAGCTTCAACTCTCTTTTCAGATGCAGTCTCATATTACTCGCGGAACTTAAATAATGCGTTAAATCATTCAGATATATTCATAATTTCTTTCGTTTCTTTTTAACAATAATATTTCCAGCAGTTCGCATTTCATTCAAGATCGCAAATTCAATACATTATCATAACAAAATTTCGCTACGCAATTTTCTCATCGACACTCAACATTTCAAAATTTCAATTTCTACACTCTTTCAGTTCATATCTCATATAATACTTTCAATGGAATTCATTCAAGATCGCAAATTCAATACAATATCAAAAAAATCGCTACGCAATTTGCTCATCGACACTCTGAACATTTCAAATTTTAAATTTCAAAACTCTTTTCAGACGATGTCTCACTCGTGGAACTTAAATACTTCTTAAAATCTTTCAGATATACTCAAAATTTCTTTCGTTTCTTTTTAATCAAAATATTTTCAACAGTTCGCATTTTACTTCAGATCGCAAATTCCATACAATATCATAAACAAATTCCGATACGCAATTCTCACTCAACATTTCAAATTTTCAATCGCAAATTCAATACATTATCACAAATAAACTGTCTACTCAATTTTCTCACCGACACTAAACATTTCAAACTTTCAATTTCTACACTCCTTTCAGATGCTGTCTCATATCATTCTCGCAACTTAAATCCAGCTTAAAACTTTTTTCAGATATTCTCATAATTTCTTTCGTTTCCTTTTTTTTATCATAATACTTTTAACAGTTCACGTTTCATTCAAGATTGCAAATTTAATACATTATCATAAACAAATTTCGATACGCAATTCTTTCATCGACACTCAACATTTCAAATTTTCAATTTCTATACTCCTTTCAGATACTGTCTCATATCATTCTCGCAACTTTAATCCTGCATAAAAAACGTCTTATCAGATATTTTCATAATTTCATTCGTTTCCTTTTTTTTATCATAATACTTTCAACAGTTCGCATTTCATTCAAGATCGCAAATTTAATACATTATCATAAAAAAATTTCGCTACGCAATTTTACATCGACACTCACAACATTTCAACTTTTCAATTTCTACACTCTTTCAGGTAATGTCTCATATAATACCTTCAACGGAATTCATTCAAGATCGCAAATTCAATACAATATCAAAAAAATCGCAACGCAATTTGCTCATCGACACTCTCAACATTCAAATTTTAAATTTCAAAACTCTTTTCAGACGATGTCTCATATCACTCGTGGAACTTAAATACTTCTTAAAATCTTTCAGATATACTCATAATTTCTTTCAATCAAAATATTTTCAACAGTTCGCATTTTATTTCAGAATTCCATACATTATATACATGAAAAAATAAACAAATTTCGATACGCAATTCTCTCATCGACACTCAACATTTCAAATTTTCAATTTCTATACTTCTTTCAGATGCTGTATCATATCATTCTCGCAACTTAAATCCTGCTTAGAACGATCTTTCATATATTCTCATAATTTCTTTAGCTTCTTTTTTGTACCATAATTCTTTCAACAGTTCGCATTTCATTCAAGATCGCAATTCAATACATTATAAAAAAAAAAACGCTACACAATTCTCTCATCGACACTTTTTCTGTCATTCTCATAATTTCTTTCGTTTGTTTTTAATCATAATATATCCAACAGTTCGCATCTCATTGATCGCAAATTCAATACATTACCACAAAAAAACTTACTACTCAATTTTCTCATCGACACTAAACATTTCAAATTTTCAACTTCTATACTTCTTTCAGATGCTGTCTCATATCATTCACGCAACTTAAATCCTCTTAAAACGTTCTTTCAGATATTCCCAAAATTTCTTTCGTTTCCTTTTTTTATCATAATACTTTCAACAGTTCGAATTTCATTCAAGATCGCAAATTCAATACATTATCAAAAAAATCGCTACGCATTTCTCTCTTCTACACTCTCAACATTTCAAATTTTTAATATCAACACTCTTTTCAGGTTCTGTCTCATATCACTCGCGCAACTTAAATACTACTTAAAATCTTCTTTCAGTTATACTCATAATTTCTTTAGTTTCTTTTGAATCATAATATTTTCAACAGTTCGCTTTTTATACAATATCGCAAATTCAATACATTATCAAAAAACATTTTTCTACGCAATTTTCTCATCGACATTCAAAATCAAATTTTCAATTTCTACACCCGTTTCAGATACTGTCTCATATCATTCTCGCAACTCGAATAACACTTAAAATTGATCTTTCGTTTCTTTAATTACCAAAATCCCTATCATAAAATTAAAACTCATTCGCTTTGTTTCTTTTCGCTCTCAAACTTTGGCATAATTTCAAATTTACATAATTCTCCATTCGACACTCTCATCATTTCAAATTAATTTCAACACTTCAAATCATTTCTCATATCATTTCTTTATTTCAAATTCTAAATTTCAACTCTCTTTTCACTATCTCTGATCATTCTCGCAACTTAAATATCTGTATTTTAAATAATTATTATTTTTTTAAATCATAATACTTTCGTATTTCATTCAAAATCGCAAATTCAGTACATTATCATAAAAAAATTGCGCTACGCAATTCTGTCATCGACACTCTCAACATTTAAAATTTCAAAACTCTTTTCAGACGCTTTCTCATATTACTCGTGGAACTTAAATACTGCTTAAAATCTCCTTTCACATATTCTCAAAATTTCTTTCATTTCTTTTTAATCATCATATTTTCAATAGTTCGCATTTCATTCAAGATCGCAAATTCAATACATAAAAAAAAATCGCTACGCATTTCTTTTATCGACACTCTGAACATTAAAATTTTCAATTTCTACACTCCTTTCAGATGCTGTCTCATATCATTCTCGCAACTATGAACCTGTTTAAAACGTTCTTTCATATAATCTTATAATTTTTTTCGTTTCTTTTTGTATCACTCTACTTACTTTCAACAGTTCGGATTTCATTCCAGATCATAAATTCAGTACATTATCATAAAAGAATTTGATATCAATTCTTCCAACTACACTTTTTTTATCAGTTCAAATTCCAAATATATTATTATCCTCTCTTTTAAATACTCTCAAAATATCAAAATATCTCTATCATAATAACGCATTGCATTCATTCCTTCTTAATCTTCATTTATATATCAAGCTTCAATAACGCTTCTCGACATTCTTAACATTTCAAATTCTAAATTTTTAAATTCTTTTCAAATACTACCTCATATCATTCTCTTCATCTTTCTCATATCATTCTCGCAAACTAAAACGTTCTTTCAGATATTATCAAAATTCCTTTCGTTTCTTTTTAATCATAATATTTTCAACAGTTCGCATTTCATTTAAGATCGCATAATTCAACACATTATCATTTAAAAATTTTGCTACGCAATTCTGTCATCGACACTCTCATTATTTCATATTTTAGTTTCAACACTCTTTTCAGATACTGCCTCAAATCATTCTCGCAACTTAAATATTGCTTAAAACGTTCTTTCAGATATGTATTCTCAAAATACAAAATATTCTCGCTATCATAAATTTATAACGCATTGCTTTCATTTCTTTTCACTCTTAAAAGTAAAACCTCAATCTTAATATACTCTCAATCGACACTCATAATTTCAAATTCGAAAATGTAACGCGCTTTTAAGATACTATCTCATATTATTCTCTACTAAAAACATTCTTTCAGATATTTTTTAAATACCAAAATCTCTATAAAAAAATTTTAACACATTGCTTTCATTTCTTATCACTCTCAAACTTTATTCATTAAGCTTCAAAAGCTCTCAACGACACTATAATATAAAATTTCAAATTTCAACACCCTTTTCAGATACTATCACATATCATTCTCGCAACTTTAATTCCAGGATTTGTAAATCGCTCTCTTATACTTGCAAATTTTTACTCATCGCTCATCTCAAAGTGCCTCTCATATTTTTATCATATTTAACATATTCATTCAATTCTTTTATATTCATTCATGTGTCAGTTATTTAAAACGTAAAAACGAAGTTGTTTTGACTTCAAAATATTCACCGTTTATGCAAAATCGTAGTAAATCCTAACGTTAATAACGCATTCGTTTTATGAGTAAAACTGTGGGATAACCTGCCATGCATTTGAGAGCAATCAAGCTACGGCAACAATCTACAAAGTAAATAAAAATATAATAAAATAAATTTAGGCATGTTTTTTTGTTTTTAATTAAAAAAGTAATTAAATTTAGTTTTATTTAAAATTAATTTATTTAAAAAAAAAATTCTAACGCTAAATCATATATTAAATACAGTCAGTGCATATAAGCTAGATATCCAAAGATTAATAAAAAAATATAGCTTGACGCTAATATTCATTGTAAAATTTTATATTTAAACAATATAGTCCTTTAACGCAGGAAAATACGCAAACATACAAAACAATCACACTTTGCCGCCGGCAACGCATTCATAAAAAATAATTTTCTGACGCAAAATCGTGAATTAACGCATTCTTAAAACGTAAGATAATCAAAAACGTGGCTTTCCACTAATGTTCGTTACAAAATTCGCTGTTAGTTTTTAAATATTTATATTTAATTTTTTAAATCGCATCGAAGAACGCAGCCGCTTAAAAATCGTAGATAGCAGCATGTATTTTTCATAGTTTATTTAAATAATTTTTCGCAGTCTATACAAAATCGGCATCATGTTTAAAAACGATCGTACTTTAACGCTGGAAATTACGCAAACATTCAAAACAATCGCACTTTTTTAGTCGGCAACGCATTCGTTATTCATAAAAAAAATATTCTGACGCAAATTGTGAATTAACGCATTCATAAAACGCAAGATAATCAAAAACGTGACTTTCTACCAATGTTCGTTATAAAATTCGCTGTTTGTGTTTCAATATTTATATTTAACTTTTTTAAATCGCAGCCGCTTAAAAATCGAAGGACGCAGCACATTTATTTTTTTTTATTTAATTTCAATAACTTTTCGCAGTTTATACAAAGTCAAAATAACGCAAATTGTTCGCTTTTTTATTACTCTTTACGAGAAATCATGTTGTAAACGCAAAAAAATAGTATTTTAATGCAGTAAATTTTGTTTTAACGCAAGATCGTATTTTAACGATTTCAAGGCATTCATATTCGCATGATATCCATAAATTTATTCAATATTTATATTTATCTTTTTTAAATCGCATCCAACGCAGCCGCTGCAAAATCGTAGAACGCAGCACATCTATTTTTTAATATTTAATTTCAATAATTTCGCAGTTTTCACAAAGTCAAGATGACGCAATTGTTCGCTTTTTTATTGCTCATTACGAGAAATCATGTTGTAAACGCAAAAAACATAGTATTTTATCGCAGGAAATTTTGTTTTAACGCAAGATTGGTTGTTAAACAATTCCATGGCATATTTTCGCACGATATGCATAACTTTATCTGGATCGAGGTATTTCGTAAATGTTTCGTATGAAATTCGCTTTTCTTGTTACAGTATTTTTATTCATCTCTTTAAAATCGCATGTAACGCAATCCCAAAAATTGTGACTTTCTTACGTCACATCTAACGCACACCCAAAAAATCATAAATCGCAATGACGCAAACATTTAAATCAATCCCACTTTAACGCAGGTAACGCATTCATTGTTTTTACATTCAATATTTATATCTATTTCAATATTTATATTTAAATTTTTTAAATCGCATCTAACGCAGCCGCTTAAAAATCGTAGAACGCAGCACATCTATTTTAAATATTTAATTTCAATAACTTTTCGCAGTTTATACAAAGTCAAGATAACGCAATTGTTCGCATTTTTTTTATTACTCATTACGAGAAATCATGTTGTAAACGCAAAAAATAATATTTTAACGCAGGCAATTTTGTTCTAATGTAAGATCGTATGTTAAACGATTCCAATGCATTCATATTCGCATGATATGCAAGATAACGATGTATTTCTTATAAAATTCGCTTTTCTTGTTATAGTATTTATATTCATCTCTTTAAAATCGCATGTAACGCAGCTGCCAAAAATGGTTAATTTCTTACGTCGCATCTAACGCACACTCAAAAAATCATAAATCGCAATGACGCAATCATTTGAAGCAATCGCATTTTAACGCAGGTAACGCATTCATTGTTTTTACATTCAATATTTATATTTGTTTCAATATTTATATTTAACTGTTTAAATTCGCATCCAACGCAGCCGCTTAAAAGTCGTAGAACGCAGCTCATCTATTTTTTATTTTTAATTTCAATAACTTTTCGCAGTTTATACAAAGTCAAAATAACGCAATTTTTCGCTTTTTCATTACTCGTTACGAGAATTCATGTTTTTAACGCAGGCAATTTTGTTCCAACGCACAATCGTGCTCAAACGATTACAAGGCATTCATATTCGCAAGATATACATAACTTTATCTGGATCGAGGTATTTCGCAAATATTTCTTATGAAATTCGCTTTTCTTGTAACAGCATTTCTATTCATCTCTTTAAAATCGCATGTAACGCAGCCGCCAAAAAAATTGTGACTTTCTTATGTCGCATCTAACGCACACCCAACAAATCGTAAATCGCAATGACGCAAATGTTTAAAGCAATCGCACTTTAACGCAGGTAACGCATTTACTGTTTTTACATTCAATATTTATATTTGTTTCAATATTTATATTTAACTTTTTTAAATCGCATCCAACGCAGCCGCTTAAAAATCGTAGAACGCAGCACATCTATTTTAAATATTTAATTTCAATAATTTTTCGCAGTTTATACAAAGTCAAGATAACGCAATTGTTCGTTTTTTTATTACTCATTACGAGAAATCATGTTGTTAACGCCAAAAAAATTTTTGTTCGTGATTATCAAATCGCATTTAACGCAGCCGCTAAAAATCATGAAACGCAGAACTTTTATTTTTCGGATTTATTTTTTTAATATTCGCTTTTTTCATTATTTGTTAAGAAAAATCGTGTCGCAAAAAAAAAAATCGTACATTAACGCAGGCAAATAAATATAATTAATTTGAAAAAAAAAAACAAAATAATTTAAAAAAATTTAAGAAAAATTTATAAAAAGTAATTTAAAATTTAAAAAGATAAGTAAAAACGAATTCATTTTAAGGGAAAAGTTTTTAAATTCATAAAATAACCTAAAATTCATACCAACTCATATTCAGGTTTTAAAACGCAGAATTTTTAATATTACGTAGCCTAGTTATTTCAACAATAGTTTCGATATTTTAAACGCATTAATACGTAGCATTTGTTTTTTTACTAGCCTAAATTACTCGAAAAGTATTTTTATATTCTTAATTTTGGATTTACTGTAGTCAAAAAACATAGTTTATAAAACATAAAAAAACAATATTACCTTAATATTCAATGCTTAAGCGCCCAACCTAAATCAAATTACGTCGCGTAAGGCGTAACGCCCAATAATTTTTCGTTTCTATATTTAAATGTGAGATACCTACATAAATCAAACGGACGTAAAAATTTCAAATTTGATGTGTTTGTTTTTGTTTCTTTTACGTCTTGCGGGACGCAATTTGATTCTGGTTCGACCCTAAAACATAACATTTTAGTTTTTACGTAGCCAAAACCTCTCATAATACGTAGCATAAATATTTAAGAAAATATTTCGATATTCTTAATTTTGAGTTGAACGCATTTTAGTCGTAGTTTATAAAACATAAAAAAAAAAACTTATTGTAAGACTGCTATCATAATCTTCAGCGTTTAAAAAGTAGCATTTTAGTTATTACTTATGTAGCCTAAAGCTCTCACGATATGATTTGATATTCTTACGTAGCCTTAATTTCTGAAAAATATATCGATATTCTTAATTGTGGATTAAACGCATTCAAAAGACAAATTTTATAAATTTCTGAAAAAAATAAAATATTACCTAAATAATCAGGGTTTAAAACATTTCATTTTAGTTAGCCTAAAGTTCTCAATATATATTTCAAAACTCTAACGTAGCCTTAATTTCTCAAAAAAATTTTGATGTTCAAATCTCAATGCATTCAAAAGACGAAATTCATAAAAAAACATAGTTGTACCTTTTTATCCAGGGTTTAAAACGTAGCATATTAGTAAGCCTAAAGCTCTCAATATATGTATATTTGAAAATTCTAACGTAGCCTTAATTTATCAAAAAATATTTCCATATTCTTAACTTTGGATTAAACCATTTTAAATAAACGTAGGGCATAATTCCTCAGAAAGACTTTTAATTTAACCTTAATCATTATAATGTAAAACGTAGCCTTATTTTTACACAGCCTAAATTTTTTAAAAAATATTCAAATTTGACCAGTTAGAAAACATAGTTTAGAAGTTTTAATTCCCAGGTTAAAAATAAAAATTTCATTTACTAAGCTGTTAATTTCAGCAATTATTTAAATTTTATTCGAGTAAAATGAAGTAAAAATTTTATAAATTTAAATTACTAAAAGAAAAAAATTTTAAAAAATTTTGATAAATTTTATAAAAAAACTTTAATAAAAATAACAAAAATAAAAGACGTAGTTTATAACTTAAACCTATAATTTTACCATATATTCTGATTTTAAAGCGTAGCATTTTCATTATTATGTAGATTAATTTTCTCAAAAAATAATTTAATATTATCAATTTTGTATTTAACGAATTCATAAACGTAGAGACGTATTATAATCGGTTCATATAACGTAGGGCATAATTAATCAAAAAGATTTTTAATTTAACCTTACTATTGAGGATTTAAAACGTAGCCTTATTTTTACGTAGCCTAAAGTTTAAAAAAAAAAAATATTGAGATTTGATAAATAAAAAAATATAGTTCGAGTGAAGTAAAGTTAAAATTTAATAAATTTAAATTAAAAAAATAATTTTAAAAAATTCGCAATTAAGATAACAAAAAAATAACAACGTAGCAGTCAATTTTCATAATTTTGGATTTAATGCGTTCAAAAGACGTAGTTTATAACTTAGACCATTATAATTTTATCATATACGTATTCAAATTTTAGGACGTAGCTATTCGTAGACAAATTTTCTCAAGAAATTGTTAAAAATTTTAAATTTTGGTTGTAACGAATTCAAAGACGTATTAGCTTAATATAACGTAGATTTTTTATAGTTACGTAGCCTAGGTTTCTCTAAACTTGAGATATGACGCTTTCAAAAAATGGATTCATAACAACGACTCATAATTTTACCTTTATATTCATGGTTTAAAATGCAGAAATTATTTACGTAGCCTTATTTTCTCTATAAAATATTTCGATAAAATTAATTGTTGGTTTAAAGCAGTTAAAAACGTAGTTTATTTCAAATATTTCGATAAAATTAATTTTAGGTTTAAAGCATTTAAAAACGTAGTTTATAATTCATAAAATAAATTTATAATTTTACCTTGACATTTCAAAAGTAGCACTTTATTTACATAGCCTTAAGATCTTAAAAAAAATCTATCGATGTTCATAATTTTGGATTTAACGCATACAAAAGACGTAGTTTTTCTCAAAAAAGTATTTTTTAATTTGTTTTTTAATTTTGAAGTTAATTTACAAAACGCAGTTTACTTATAGAACGCAGTATATTTAAAGAACGCAGTGTACTTAAAGAACGCAATTTATTTTAAAAAAAATAAAAAATTATAAAACGCAGCTTATTTAAAAAATGCAGTTTATTTAAAAAAAAAAAGCAGTTTATTAAAAAAACGCAGTTTATTTACTTTACTTAAAGAACGCAGTTTATTTGAAGAACGCAATTCATTTATAAAACGCAGTTTATTTACCGAACGCAGTTTATTTATAGAACGCAGTTTATTTACAAAACGCAGTTTATTTACAAAATGAAATTTATTAAAAGAACGCAGTTTATTTATAGACCGCAGGTTATTTACAGAAAGCAGTTTATTTTAAAAAACACAGTTTATGTAAAGAACGCAGTTTATTTACAGAACGCAGTTTATTTAAAGAACACAGTTTATTTAGAGAACACATTTTATTTTAAGAACGCAGTTTATTTATAGAACGCGGTTTTTTTAAAGAACGAAGTTATTTATAGATTGCGTTATTGTAGAACGCAGTTTATTTACAGAACGCAGTTTATTTATAGAACGCATTTTATTCACAGAACGCATATTATTTACAGAACGCAGTTTATTTACAGAACGCAGTTTATTTACAGAACGCAGCTTATTAACAGAACGCAGTTTATTCAAAGAACACACTTTATTTATAGAACGCAGTTTACTTATAGAACGCAGTTTATTTAAAGAACCCGGATTATTGAAAGAACGTAGTTTATTAAAAGAACGCAATTTATTTAAAAAACGCAATTTATTTAAAAAACGCAGTTTATTTAAAAAAACGCAATTTATTTAAAAAACGCAATTTATTTAAAAAAACGCAATTTATTTAAAAACGCAGTTTATATTAATAAAAGAAGTTTATTTAAAGAACGCTGTTATTTAAAAGAACGCAGTTTATTTAAAGAACGCCATTTATTTAAAGTACACAGTTTTTTTAAGAACGCAGTCTATTTAATAACGCAGTTTGTTTAAAAAATTGGTTTATTTAAAAAACGCAGTTTAATCAAAGAAGACATTTTATTTAAAGAACGCAGTTTATTTAAAAAACGCAGTTTATTTAAAAAACGCAGTTTATTTTAAAAACGCAATTTATTTAAAAAACGCAATTTATTTAAAAAACGCAATTTATTTAAAAAACGCAATTTATTTAAAAAACGCAATTTATTTAAAAACGCAGTTTATATTAATAAAATAAGTTTATTAAAAGAACGCTGTTATTTTAAAGAACGTAGTCTATTTAATAACGCAGTTTATTTAAAAAACGCAGTTTATTTAAAAAAACGTAGTTTATTTAAAGAACGCAGTTTATTTAAAAACGCAGTTTATTTTTAAAACGCAGTTTATTTAAAAAAACGCAATTTATTTAAAAAACGCAGTTTATTTTAGATACAAGTTTCAGTTTTTTCGCAGTATGGATTATTAAAATTGTAGCATTTATATATTCTTTTAAATAAAATTAAAAAAAGAAAAAAAAATGTTTTCATTTAAATTAATTAAGGCTTTTAGTTAATGCATGCGTAGAACAATTTTTTTAAATATTTGTTTACGAAAATCTTTTTTTTTTCAATATAAAGCTTTTTAATAGGCATTTTAAGAAACTCAAGACTTTTGAATAAAATTTTTTTTAACAAAATAATTGATAGAACGCACTTTATAGTGCAAAGTTTTAAAATCTAATTCTAAAGAAAATTGCATAGATTCTACAGAAAAATTTTCTAAAGCAGTGTGTAAGTAGAAGAATTTGGAACTTTTAATTAAAACTTATGGAGATTGTTATTAAAATAAAATTAAATAATTGAAACTTTTATAAAATATATAACAAAAAAACAACTTTGTACAAATTTTTGCATTAATTCAATGGCAACTATTAAAAAAACGTAGTTACGTAGTCACAACAAACGTAGAGAGGTAATAAATAATATTTTATTTTTAATTCGTAAATTTATGTTAAAATCAATTTTTTTTTTTTAACGCAGAATCGTATTAAACGAAATGGACGCAATTAAAATTTGGCGCAGTCTATCGTATTTTAATTATTTTTTTTTTTCAAAATTTTATAAAAGTGTATTTCAACTATCCCTCAAATAAAGCCATTAAAAATTCCTCCAGCAAAAATATTAATTGAATAAAAGTTTGACAATTAATATTGTAATTGATTTATTTAAAAAAAATAGTTTAAAGTTAAAATATAAATTATTTTTTTAATTAAATCAATTTAAAACGTATTTATTATTCAATTTAATTTGTTTACCGGAAGAATTTCGATAAATATTTTTCGCTGTTTGCTAAATTCGCTGTTTTTTTTTTAAATCAATTTAAGGCCTAACCTAAAATCGTGAATATATTCCTCACATAAAACTAAATATATCAAAAATTCCTCCGATAAAAATATTAATTGAATAAAAGTTTAACAATCAATAAATTTTGTAATTGATTCATTTAAAAAATAATCAACTATAACGTAATAATTTTTTTTTTAATTAAATTAAATAAAAACGTATTTTTTAATTAAATTTAATTTATTTATCGGAAGAGAAAAAAAATATTAATTAAATACAAATTTCACAATCAATAAATATTGTAATAGATTAATTTAAAAAAATAATCAACGTTAATATATTAATTAGTTTTTTTAATTGAATCAATTAAGACATATTTTTTATTCAATTTAATTTATTTATCGGAAGAATTTCAATAAATATTTTTCTGTGTTTTCTACATTCGCAGCTTTTTTTATTCAATTTACTTTAGACCTGACTTAAAATCGTCAATCTTACGCAATTAGTCGGATTTTCGCTTACGATATTTTTATAGTTTGTTTAATTTTTGCTTGTAAAAATGTTTGTTAAATATTTGTATTTTTATCAGTTTTGATTTAAGAATTTTAAATATTTCAAAGTTAAAATCGCTAATATTTTCTTTGATCGCAGAGATTTTCAGTGGATTTATGTAAAAATCAAATTTAAACGCCATTAACGCAATTAAAATTTAACGCAGTCTACGCATTCGAATTTCTAATAATTTGTTTTTTGATATTTATAAAAAAAATGGGGGTTTCAACTATTCCTATATAAAACTCAATATATCAAAAATTCCCCCGGTAAAAATATTAATTGAATTAAAATTTCAAAATTAATAAACGTTGTAATTGATTTATTTAAAAAAATAATCAACGTTAATATATCATTTTTTTAATTAAATCAATTAAAAAAATATTTTTTTATTCAATTTAATTTATTTATCGGAAGAATTTTGATTTGATTAAATATTACAAAGTTAAAATCGCTAATATTTTCTTTCATCGCAAAAATGTTCTGTGTATTTATGTATGTAAACTAGTGTTTGGGGTCCGGGAATTCCCGGGTCGGATTTCCCGGGAATTCCCGGGAAAACACTGCCGGGAATTCCCGGGAATTTTTTTAATTTTTCCCGGGAAATCCGGGAATTTTGTAAAATAAACCTTTTTACATAAAAAAGGTTTATTTTACTTTAATTTTTACCATTTTTTTTACACACAGGTATAATTAAATTGATATTTTTTCTATTTGGAAGAACAGTGCAAATATATATTCATAGGAAAACTGACCAAGTGTAAAAAGTATGTTAATATCATGAAAAAACTTAAAAGTCAAAAAATATACGTCGGATAATGATAATTTTGCTAACTGTCAAAAAAAGAATTTTGAACCTAGAATTAACATTTCCAGAATAAATATTAAAAGTGCTGCCAACTATATTAGTTTTTTCTCGAATAACGCAGTTTTAATATTTTTTGCGATTTTTAGCTATTTTTGCGATTTTTTGTGAAGGAAAAAGTTGCAATATTTTTTGTTTTATTGTATTTCAGGATTTTTAACTTTTATGTTTTGATTTTTTATGTTTTAATTAATTGTTTATCTCTAATAAAACTGTTTTTAATAAAAAGATAATCAAATTTTAATGTTTTTAATGATTTA
The DNA here is from genome assembly GCA_963921195.1 of Pegoplata infirma. NCBI lineage: Eukaryota > Metazoa > Arthropoda > Insecta > Diptera > Anthomyiidae > Pegoplata > Pegoplata infirma. The sequence goes on along the minus strand of OY992536.1, from coordinate 314,127,061 downwards.
CATTAATAATGAAAATTTCCCGGGATTCCCGGGAATCCCGGGAAATAAATTATTTTTTTCCCGTTTCCCGGGAAATTGAAAAGTCCGGGAATTCCCAAACACTAATGTAAACATAAAGTTTTAAACGCATTGGACGCAATTAAAATTTAACGCAGTCTACGCTTTCGAATTTTTAATAATTCCTCAAATAAAACTAAATATGTATATAAAAAAACTCCTCTGTTAAAAATATTAATTGAATAAAAATTTCACAATCAATAAATATTGTAATAGATTCATTTAAAAAAATAATCATCGTAAATATATTAATTATTTTTTTAATTGAATCAATTACAATTATATTTTTATTCAATTTAATTTATTTACCGGAAGAATTTCTTTCAATATTTTTCTGTGTTTGCTAAATTCGTTTACTTTCAATTAACTTTTGAAGTTTTTATAATTTTTTTTATATTTATAAAAAAGTGTGTTTCGACTATTCCTCTAATAAAACTAAATATATAAAAAACTCCTTCGTTAAAAATATTAATTGAATAAAAATTTCAAAATCAATAAACATTGTAATTGATTCATTTAAAAAAGTTATTAACGTTAATATATTACTTTTTTAATTGAATCAATTAAAAAAATATTTTTTATTCAATTTAATTTATTTAACGGAAGAATTTCGATAAATATTTTTCAGCGTTTTTTAAATTCGCTGTCTTTTAATTCAATTTACTTTAGACCTAACTTAAAATTGTGAATTTAACGCAGTTAGCCAGATTTTCGCTTACGATATTTTAATGGTTTGTTTAATTTTTGCTTGTAAACAAATTTTTGTAAATTATTTGTATTTTTATCAGTTTTTATTTGTATATTTTATTCAATAAAATATTACAAAGTTAAGATCGCTAATATTTTCTTTCATCGCAAAAACTTTCTATGTATTTACGTAAAAATCAATTTTAAAACGCCATGGACGCAAATAAATTTTAACGCAGTCTATTGTATTTTAATTATTTTTTTTTAAATTTTTGTAAAAGTTTATTTCATCTATCCCTCACATAAAACTAAATATATCAAAAATTCCTCCGGTAAAAATATTAATTGAATAAAAGTTTCACAATCAATAAGTATTGTAATTGATTCATTTAAAAAAATAATCAATTTTATTATTTTTCTTAAATGAATCAATTAAAAAAATAATTTTTTATTCAATTTAATTTATTTATCGGAAGAATTTTGAATTGATTAAATATTACAAAGTTAAAATCGCTAGTATTTCGCAAAAAATGTTCTGTGTATTTATGTAAACATAAAGTTTTAAACGCAATGGACGCAATTAAAATTTAACGCAGTCTACGCTTTGACTATTACTAGTATACTTAAAACAAGATGTATATAAAAAACTCTTCCGTTAAAAATGTTAATTGAATAAAATTTTCACAATCAATAAATATTGTAATAGATTCATCTAAAAAAAATAATCAATGTTAATAAATTAATTATTTTTTTAATTGAATCTATTAAAAACTTATTTTTTTATTCAATTTAATTTATTTATCGGAAGAATTTCAACAAATATTTTTCTGTGTTTGCTAAATTTGCTGTTTCTAATTTTATTTATTTTATACCTAGCTTAAAATCGGGAATCGAACGCAATTAGGCGGCTTTTCGCTTACGATATTTTTATCGTTTGTTTAATTTTTGCTCATAGAAAATGTTTGTTCAATATCGGTTTTGATTTAATTATTTAAATTAATACTACAAAGTTAAAATCGCAAATATGTACTTATGTAAAAATCAAGTATTTAACGCAATGGACGCAATTAAAAATAAAAACACAGTCTACCGTATTTTAATTATTAATTTTTAAAATTATGTAAAAGTGTATTTCAACTATTCCTCACATAAAACTAAATATATCAAAAATTCTTCCGATAAAAATATTAATTGTATAAAAGTTTCACAATCAATAAATATTGTAATTGATTCATTTAAAAAAAAATAATCAACTATAACATATTAATTATTTTTTTAATTAAATTAAATAAAAACGTATTTTTTAATTAAATTTAATTTATTTATCGGAAGATAAAAAAATATTAATTGAATAAAAATTTCACAATCAATAAATATTGTAATAGATTAATTTAAAAAAATAATCAACGTAAATATATTAATTATTTTTTTAATTGAATCAATTAAAAACATATTTTTTATTCAATTTAATTTATTTATCGGAAGAATTTCAATAAATATTTTTCTGTGTTTTCTATATTCGCTGCTTTTTTTATTCGATTTACTTTAGACCTGACTTGAAATCGTCAATCTTACGCAATTAGCCGAACTTTCGCTTACGTTATTTTTATCGTTTGTTTAATTTTTGCTTGTAAAAAATTTTTGTTTAATATTTGTAATTTTATCAGTTTTGATTTCTTTCATCACAGAAAGTAGTAAACGCAATGAACGCTATAAAAATTTAGCGCAGTCTACGCATTCGAATTTTCAATATTTTTTTAATTTTATAAAAAAGTGTGTTTCGACTTTTCCTCTCATAAAACTAAATATATAAAAAAACTCCTCCGTTAAAAATATTAATTGAATAAAACTTTCAAAATCAATAAACATTGTAATTGATTCATATACAAAAATAATCAACGTTAACATATTAATTATTTTTTTAATTGAATCAATTGAAAACGTATTTTTTATTCAATTTAATTTAATTATCGGAAGAGTTTCGATAAATATTTTTCCGTGTTTGCTAAATTCGTTGTCTTTTAATTCAATTTACTTTAGACCTAACTCAAAATCGTGAATCTAACGCAATAAGCCGGATTTTCGCTTACGATATTATTATCGTTTGTTTAATTTTTGTTTGTAAACAAATTTTTGCTAAATATTTGTATTTTTTATTAGTTTTGATTATTTTATTCAATAAAATATTACAATGTTAAAATCGCTAATATTTTCTTTCATCGCAAAAACTTTCTTTGTACTATTTACGTAAAAATCAATTTTAAAACGCCATGAAAGGACGCAATTAAATTTTAACGCAGTCTATCGTATTTTTTTTTTTTTTTTTAATTTTTGTAAAAGTTTATTTCATCTATCTCTCACATAAAACTAAATATTTAAAAAATTCCTCCGGTAAAAATATTAATTGAATAAAAATTTTAAAATTAATAAACATAATTGATTTATTTAAAAAAATAATCAACGTTAATATATTATTTTTTAATTAAATCAATTAAAAAAATATTTTTTTATTCAATTTAATTTATTTATCGGAAGAATTTTGATTAAATATTACAAAGTTAAAATCGCTAATATTTTCTTTCATCGCAAAAATGTTCTGTGTATTTATCTAAACACAAAGTTTTAAACGCAATGGGGACGCAATTAAAATTTAATGCAGAGTCTACGCTTTCGAATTTTTAATAATTTTTGTTTAATTTTATAAAAAAAGTGTTTTGACTATTACTCACATAAAACGAAATATGTATATAAAAAACTCTTCCGTTAAAAATATTAATTGAATAAAAATTTCACAATCAATAAATATTGCAATAGATTCATTTTAAAAAATAATCAATGTTAATATATTAATTATTTTTTAATTGAATCAATTAAAAACATATTTTTTTATTCAATTTAATTTGTTTATCGGAAGAATTTCAATAAATATTTTTCTCTGTTTATTTAAAGAACTTTATTTATACTTTATTTGAAGAACGCAGTTTATTTAAAGAACGCAGTTTATTTATAGAACGCAGTTTATTTACAGAACGCAGTTAATTTATAGAACGCAGTTTAGTTAAGGAACGCAGTTTATTTATAGTACGCATTTTTTTATAGAACGCAGTTTATTTATAGAACGCAGTTTATTTATAGAACGCAAATTAATTATAGAACGCAGTTTATTTATACAACGCAGTTTATTTATACAACGCAGTTTATTTATACAACGCAGTTTATTTATTGCTAAATTTGCTGTTTTTGATTTAATTTATTTTATACCTAGCTTAAAATCGTGAATCGAAAGCAATTAGGCGGCTTTTCGCTTACGATATTTTTATCGTTTGTTTCATTTTTGCTCATAGAAAATGTTTGTTCAATATCAGTTTTGATTTAATTATTTAAATTAATACTACAAAGTAAAAATCGCAAATATTTTCTTTTATCGCAGAAATTTTTTGTGTACTTATGTAAAAATCAAGTATTTAACGCAATGGACGCAATTAAAAATAAAAACACAGTCTACCGTATTTTAATTATTGATTTTTAAAATTTTGTAAAAGTGTATTTCAACTATTCCTCACATAAAACTAAATATATTTAAAAAATTCCTCCGATAAAAATATTAATTGAATAAAAGTTTCACAATCAATAAATATTGTAATTGATTCATTTAAAAAAGTAATCAACTATAACATATTAATTATTTTTTTAATAAAATTAAATAAAATAACGTATTTTTTAATTAAATTTAATTTATTTATCGGAAGATAAAAAAAATATTAATTAAATACAAATTTCAAAGTCGATAAACAATGTAATTCATTTAATTAAAAAAAATAATCAACGTTAATTTATTTATTATTTTTTTAATTGAATCAATTAAAAACATATTTTTTATTCAATTTCATTTATTTATCGGAAGAATTTCAATTAATTTTTTTTCTGTGTTTTCTACATTCGCTGCTTTTTTATACAATTTACTTTAGACCTGACTTAAAATCGTTAATCTTACGCAATGAGCCGGATTTTCGCTTACGAAATTTTTATGGTTTGTTTAATTTTTGCTTGTAAAAATATTTGTTAAATATTTGTATTTTTATCAGTTTTGATTTAAGAATTTTAAATATTACAAAGTTAAAATCGCTAATATTTTCTTTGATCGCAGAAATTTTCAGTGGATTTATGTAAAAATCTAGTTTTAAACGCCATGGACGTAATTAAAATTTAACGCAGTCTACGCATTCAAATTTTTAATAATTTTTTTAATATTTATAAAAAAGGGGTGTTTCGACTATTCCTCTCATAAAACTAAACATATTATAAAAACTCCTCCGTTAAAAATATTAAACGAATAAAAACTTCAAAATCAATAAACATTGAAATTGATTCATTTAAAAAAATAATCAAAGTTAATATATTATTTTTTTAATTGAATCAATTAAAAAAATATTTTTTTATTCAATTTAATTTATTTATCGGAAGAATTTTGATTTAATTAAATATTACAAAGTTAAAATCGCTAATATTTTCTTTCATCGCAAAATGTTCTCTGTATTTATGTAAACATAAAGTTTTAAACGCAATGGACGCAATTAAAATTTTACGCAGTCTACGCTTTCAAATTTTCAATAATTTTTGTTAAATTTTATAAAAAAAGGAGTGTTTTGACTATTACTCGCATAAAACAAAATATGCATATAAAAAACTCTTCCGATAAAAATATTAATTGAATAAAAATTTCACAATCAATAAATATTGTAATAGATTCATTTGAAAAAAATAATCAATATTAATATATTAATTATTTTTTTAATTGAATCAATTAAAAACGTATTTTTTATTCAATTTAATTTATTTATCGGAAGAATTTCAATAAATATTTTTCTTTGTTTGCTAAATTCGCTGTTTTTAGTTCAATTTATTTTATACCTAGCTTAAAATAGTGAATCGAACGCAATTAGCCGGCTTTTCGCTTACGATATTTTTATCGTTTGTTTAATTTTTGCTCATAAAAATTGTTTGTTCAATATCAGTTTTGATTTAATTATTTAAATTAATACTACAAAGTTAAAATCGCTAATATTTTCTTTTATCGCAGAATTTTTTTGTGTTAGAATCAAGTATTAAACGCAACGGGCCCAATTAAAATTTAACGCAGACTATCGTATTTTAATTATTAATTTTAAAAATTTTGTAAAAGTTTATTTCAACTATTCCTCACATAAAACTAAATATATCAAAACATTCCTCCGATAAAAATATTAATTGAATAAAAGTTTCACAATCAATAAATATTGTTATTGATTCATTTAAAAAAATAATCAACTTTATTTTTTCAATTGAATCAATTAAAAACTTATTTTTTAATTCAATTTAATTTATTTATCGGAAGAATTTTAAATTTATTATTACAAAGTTAAAATCGCTAATATTGTCTTTCATCGCAGAAATTTTCATTTGGATACAATTAAAATTTAACACAGTCTACGCTTACGAATTTTCAATAATTTTTTTAAAAATTTATAAAAAAAAAAAAATGTGTTTTGACTATTCCTCACATAAAACTAAATAGATCAAAAACTCCTCCGCTAAAAATATTAATTGAATAAAAATTTCACAATCTACAAATACTGTTATAAATTTAATTAAAAAATAATTAAAGGTAAAATATTAATTATTTCTTAATTGAATCAATTAAAAACGTATTTTTTATTCAATTTAATTTATTTATCGGAAGAATTTCGATTTTTACTTTATTCTAGACATAATAAAAAATCGTGAATCTAACGTAATTAGCCGAATTTTCGCTTACAATATTTTTAACGTTAGTTTAATTTTTTCTAAATATATCCAAAATTCCTCCGTTAAAAATATTAATTGAATAAAAATTTTACAATCAATAAATATTATAATTGAATCATTTAAAAAAAATAATCAACGTTATTATTCTTTTAATTGAATCAATTAAAAACATATTTTTTTATTCAATTTAATTTATTTATCGGAAGAATTTCAAAAAATATTTTTCTGTGTTTTCTAAATTCGCTGCTATTTGATTCAATTTATTTTAGACCTGACTTAAAATCGTGAATATAACGCAATTAGTCGGCTTTTCGCTTACGATATTTTTAACATTTGTTTAATTTTTGCTCATAAAAAATGTTTGTTCAATAACAGTTTTGATTTAATTATTTAAATTAATAATACAAAGTTAAAATCGCTAATATTTTCTTTCATCGCAGACATTTTCAGTGGATTTATGTAAAAATCAAGTTTTAAACGCCATGCACGCAATTAAAAATTTAACGCAGTCTACGCATTCGAATTTTTAATCATGTATTTTAATATTTATAAAAAAAGGTGTATTTCGACTATTCCTCTCATAAAACTAAATATATTAAAAACTCTTCCGTTAAAAATATTAATTGAATAAAAATTTCAAAATTAATAAACATTAGAGGTATTCAGAGTCTTGTTGCCAGCCCTGGCAATGTAGCAAAAGAGTACTTCTTTCAAAAAATACATGTATTTTGAAAAGTAATTTTAAAAAGTGCTCTTTTACCACCAGTGCCAGGGCTGGCAAGTAGGACTCTGAATACCACTATTGTAATTGATACATTTAAAAAAATAATCAACGTTAATATATTATTTTTTTAATTGAATCAATTAAAATAATATTTTTTTATTCAATTTAATTTATTTATCGGAAGAATTTTGATTCGATTAAATATTACAAAGTTAAAATCGCTAATATTTTCTTTCATCGCAAAAATGTTCTGTGTATTTATGTAAACATAAAGTTTTAAACGCTTTCGAATTTTCAATAATTTTTTTCAAATTTTATAAATAAAACGTGTATTCGATCGACTATTCCTTTCATAAAATGAAATATCTCAAAAATTCCTCCGTTAAAAATATTAATTGAATAAAAATTTCAAAATCAACAAATATTGTAATAGATTCATTTAAAATAATAATCAACGTTAATATATTAATTATTTTTTTTTAATTGAATCAATTAAAATTTTTTTTTATTCAATTTAATTTATTTATCGGAAGAATTTTGATTTAATATTGCAAAGTTAAAATCGCTTATATTTTCTTTATCTCAGAAATTTTCTGTGTATTTATGTAAAGATTACGCAATAAAAATTTAGCGCAGGCTATCGGAAGAATTTCGATTAATATTTTGCTGTGTTTGCTAAATTCGATGCTTTTTTATTCAATTTATTTTAGATCTAATTTAAAATCGTGAATCTAACGCAATTAGCCGGATTTTCGCTTACGATATTTTTATCGTTTGTTTAATTTTTGCTTTTAAAAAATGTTTGTCAAATAGTTGTATTTTTATAATTTTTCTTATTTTATTCAATTTAATATTTCAATGTTAAAATCGCTAATGTTTTCTTTTATCGTTTATTCTAAATCGTAGTGAACGTTAAAATCGCTTAATGTTTTCTTTTATCGTTTATTCAAAATCGTAGTAAAATAACACATAAATCCATTTTCGTAGCATTTTTTTAATAATCTTTTAAATAATTTCATTTTATTTTTCAAATAATTTTAACTTAAAATTGTAACATCGCTAGTCACGTAGTTAATTCAATTTACGCAGTTTATTCGATTCACATAATTATTTTGAGAGTTGCATTGTTAATTCAAATGACGCAGTAATTTAATTCATATAACTAATTCGGTAGTAACGTAGCTAATTCAAATAACGCAGTAATTTAATTCATATAACTAATTCGATAGTAACGTAGTTAATTCAAATGACGCAGTAATTCAATTCATTCAATTCAAAATTTACGCAGTTTATTCAATTGTAAATCAATTCGTTATCGTCATTATTTGTTTTGACTAGATTTTTATGATAGAAATTTATAACAACTATTTTAATTCTTTAAAATTTAGTTACGCAGCTTTTCATATTCGCAGTTCAGTTAAGGCTTTTTACAACTTTCCGTTTCATAGTTTTTACATCGTTTAAGTTTAATTTTCTTATTCAATTTATAATCGCCAGTTTCGAAGTACTTTATTTCAATTATCGCAATTATATTTTCAATGTACCTAGTTAATTAGATAGTAACGTAGTTATTTCAATTTAGTTAGATAATTCTATTAACGCAGTTTTTTTAGTTTACATAGTCAATTCGATAGTTAATTTATTTAACCTTATTTATTCGATAGTAACGTAGTTATTATAATTTACTTAATTTTGTTTTATAGTTACGTAGTTAATTCAATATACCTATATTATTCATTTTAGGTAGTTCGTTCGATAGTTACGCAGTAAATTCAATTTATATAGATAATTCCAATTAAATTCATAGAGATTAGTTTTTTACGTAAGTTTTTAGGTTTTTTATTGGGTTTATAAATGATTTTTTGGATTAAGTCGTTCGGAAAGGTTTTTCGTAACAAAATAGTTTTTATAATTCAAAAAAAGCTTTAAAATTTTAACGATTTTAATATAAAATCAAATTTAAAAAATTTATAAAACATTTTTGATTTAATATGAGAAATTTTGACGCAAAGGCCGTAACATACATTGTTATAAATTTGCAAGGGAGGGAAACAGAGCTTTAACCATTTTTTTAGAAATTCGGTAACAAATTCAAACTTTTGGTCGTAGGTAGAAAAATTTTGGTTTAAGACATTTTGTTGCAAAGGACGTAAAACACATTTATCATTTTTTTTAAAGAAGCAAAAAACTTAAAAAAGTATGAATTCACTATTTACGATTGTAGGAAGTGGAATTTTCGTAGGAAGTGGATAAGAAATTGTGAAGTAAAAAACGTAACGCTATTTTCTTTTTTTTTAACAAGAGAAGCAAAAAACTTTTTTAGACATTTCAATTCAATATTTTTGGTCGGAAGAAGGAAGGCTCAAAATAGATTTTAGAATTTAACTAAAGATAAGAAATTTTTACGCAAAAAACGTAACGCAGATTTTACTCAATTTTCAGGAGAAGCAAAAATATGTTCAGTCGTTTTTAGAAATTCGCTAATTAAAAAAAATATTGGACGTAGAAAGTCATAAATTTGATTTTAAAAAATTTGACGCAAAAAATTAAACGCACGTTTACGTTGCCAGTAATTTTTGGAAGTTCGGTAAATAATTTTTTTTTCGAACATTTTTATTTATTTTTAGGGAAAGAAGTTTAGAAATTTGGTAATCAAATCAATGGTTTTGGTCGTAGAAAGTCTTAAATTCGATTTCAACCTTAACTTAGGTTTAGAAATTCTGACGTAAGGACGTTACGAACATTTTTATTTTTGGCGTTTTAGAAATTTTTTTTGATCGAAGGAAGACTAAAATTCGTTTTTAAGAGTTTAAATTATAATATAGTAGTAACAAGCTTGATCGCAAAGAACGTAACGCACATTTTTATTAATTTACAGGAAAGGCAAAAAAGACTGTAAAGACGTAAAGCATTAGGGGACGTAAAGGACGTAAAACTTCGTTTAAAAAAATTGTTGATCATAAAAAACGGAAACTTAATTTTGAAGTTTTTCTCAAGAGAAGAAATTTTTACGTAAAATAAGTCACGTATATTTTTAGAACAAGATTAATATTTTTAGTCATAAGAAGGCTAAATTTGTTCAAGAGAAGAAATTTTTTACGTAATATAAGTCACGTATATTTTTAGAACAAGGTTAATATTTTTGGTCTTAAGAAGGCTAAATTTGTTTGAATGTAGGACGCAAAATTTGTGTTTTATAATATTACGTGACGTAAATAATTTTCGTAAATTTTAAAATTTGAGTTTGTTTCGGAAGGCTTTAATTCGATTAAAATTTGAAATTTGATTTAAAATTAGAAATTTTGAGGCAATGGACACAACGCATGGACGTAACGCAGAAAAGGTAAAAAAAAACTAAAAAGACGTAAAGCACTTTAGGGATAAAAAAATGTTGATGTAAGGGACGTAAATCACATTTTCTTTAAAGGAGAAGCAAAACAATTGCATCAATTAATATTTTTGGTCTAACTTTAGAATAAGCATTTCATAACGTAACGCACATATTAATTTTCAATGGAAAAGGCAAATAAACTTTTTAAGACGTTTTTAAAAATTTTAGAATGAAGTCAATATTTTTGGTCGTAAGAAGTATAATTTGTTTGATAGTAGGAATGCAAAATTTTTGTGTAATAATATAACGTGACGTAAAAAATGTTTGTAAAATTTTAAATCTAGTTTATAGAAATTCAAATTGCTCCGGAAGGCTAAAATTCGATTAAAATTTAGAATGTTATTAAAAATTATAAATTTTTGGCGTAAAGAACGTAACACAAGGATGTAACGCAGGAAAATTTAAAAAAAAACTGAAAAGACGTAACACACAAGATGGGTTAGAAAGTCAATATTTTGGTAGTAGAAAGACTAAATTTAGTGTGTCGTAGCGACGCAAAATTTTTGTGCATTAATATAACGTGACGTAACAAATTTTTTTAAAATTTTAAATCTAGTTTATAGAAACGTAACGCACAAGAGTGGTTAAAAATTTCGATGTTAAGGACATAAAGCCCATTTTCTTTACTTTAAAAGGGGAAGCAAAAAATCGTAATAGCATCAATACTTTTGGTCTAAGCTTTAGATTAAACATTTTATAACGTAACGGACATTTTCATTTTTAGTGGGAAAAGCAAATAAACTTTGTAGACGTTCTTAGAAATTTGAGAATAAAGTCAATATTTTTGATCGTAGGAAGGCTTAAAATGCTTGAATGAAGGCTTAGAATGCTAGTAACGCAAACTTTTTGTGTAATAATATTACGTGACGTAAACAATTTTCGTAAAATTTAGAATCTGGTTAATAGAATTTTGTAGAAATTAAGAATTGGATTAAAAATTATAAATTTTGACGTAAAGAACTTAACGCAAGGACGTAAGACAAGGACTTAACGCAGGAAAGGCAATATTACGTGACATAAATAATTTTCGTAAAATTTTTTATTTTAGTTTTTAGAAATTCTGTAGTCAAATGAATTGTTTGTTCCGAAAGGCTAAATTCGATTAAAATTTTGACGCAAAGGATGTATGGCAAAAACGTAACGCATTTATTAACATAACAATATCCTTGATTTATCGAAAGATTTAAGATTTTGACGTAAAGGACGTAATTCGTAAAAAATAGTTTTTATTTTGGAAAAATGTTTCGTCGTAAAGACTTAATTTTTGTGTAATAATTTTACGTGGCGTAAATAATTTTCTTAAAATTATGAATTTAAGTTTGGAAATTCGGTAATAAAAGGTATAAGGAAGGCAAAAACCCGATTAGAACTTAAGAAGCTAACTAAAATTTTGACGTAAATGACGTAGCGCATATTTTTATTCATTTAAAAGAGAAGCAAACAATTATTTAAGGAGTTTTTAGAATTTAGGTAATAAAACAATATGTTGTGTTGCAGGATGACTAAAATTGTGTTTAACAATATTACGTGACGTTTTTTGGCCGTTTTTTTTTTTAGAAATTTCGGTAAAAATAAAAACGATCTTGGGAAAACGAAAATTAGATTTGGTAGTTTGCTTTTCTGTTTAGGGCGACAATGACGTAAAGTTTTGTAATGTTAAGTTTTAAAATTTTAACGATTTTTATTAAAAATCAAATTTAAAAAATTTATAAAACTTTGAATTTATTAGGGGGTATACTTTTAAGAAAAATATCTTAAGTGCCTTATTTTATTTGGCCAATGACGTAAACGCATAAAGGTAATCTGTAGTTTTGTAAGGTTGTGTTACGTTTTTGGAATTTTAGTAGTAAAATTCATCGTAGGAAGGCAAAAATTCGGTTTAAGAGTTTAACTCAATAAATGAAATATTAACGTAATGGACGTAACGCACATTTTAATATACAGGAAAAGAAAAAAAATATTTTTGTCGGCAATTAAATTCAGAAATTCGGTTAAAAAAAATGTATCAAAGGAAGGCAAAAAAGGGACTTAAGAGTTAAACTTTAGATAAGAAACATTAACAAAGTAAACGTAACGCATATTTTCAATAATTTTTGACATAAAGTGTTTAACGTAAAGTACTTAACGTAAATTTTCTTTGCTTCGCAGAAGCAAAACTCTTTTTGACGTTCTTAGAATTTTGGTATTAAAAAATCCATAAAAATATTGAAAAATATCGCAAAACGGTAAAATTGTATGTAGTTCGTATGATTGGAGGTGGGATTTTTGAATCATTTAGAATATAAGTTTTGAAAGTACTTAACGTAAATTATCATTGCTTTACAGGAGAAGCAAAAAACTTTTTTCGACGTTCTTAAAATGTTGGTATTATAATCAATATTTTTAGTCGCAAAAAAGCTAAAATTGTATTTAGTTCGTATAATTGGAGGTTCGATTTTAGATCATTCAGAATATAAGTTTCAAAACTCTAAAAGTTTTCAAATCATGGCGAAACATTTAGATGGACTTAGGGGTTTTGTTGTATTTTATAAAGTAAAGTTTTAAAATTTTAACGATTTTTATTAAAAAATCAAATTTAAAAAATTTATAAAACATTTTCAGTAATTGTGGTTTTTAGTAATTATGGTTTTTTGCAGGTCTGTTCAGGTAGTGTATCAATAGGACAATAAATTTTCGAGTTGAGAGTTTTGTCTCATTAGGTGACGTAACATATTATTATGTAAACGTAACGAAATATTTTCTGTTACTTAATAATGTGAGAAAGATTTTTTCAGTTGCATAAAAAAACATTCAGGAGACGTATTTTCTGATTAGATGACAACGTAAACGCATTAACGTGACGTAATTTGTTTTTGTTAAAAAAAATATGCGACGTATTTTCTGATTGACGGGCAACGTAATTGTATTAAAATATTAATTTTTAAGTTTTTAAGTATTTCTAGGTATTTGGCAAGTTTGATGGTACGTTTTTTTAATTAATCAAGGTGTTAACGTAAGTATTGTAACGTGACGTATTTTTAGTTATTGCGTTTTAAAATGCTTGATAGTGGATTGTGTAAAACTTAGGGGTTTTTTTGATGTAGGAGATTACGTAAAAATAATAATGTGACGTAAGGTTTTATAAGTTATGTTTTACAAGTTTTAACGGTTGTTATGACGTAGTGGTATTAACGTAACATGTAAAGTTTTATAAATAATGTTTTAAAATTTTAACGATTTTTATTAAAAATCAAATTTAAAAAATTTATTAAACAATTTTAAGTTTTTTGTAATTCGTTCGATTGGTTTTTGTTTTAAAATCTCATGGGGTTTCTTCCTGACTTAGGAAATGACGTAAAAATAATAACGTGACGTAAAGTTTTATAAGCTATGTTTTACAATTTTAACGATTGTTATGACGTAGTGGTAATAACGTGACGGAAAGTTTTTTAAAGTTATGTTTTAAAATTTTAACGATTTTTAATTAAAATCAAATTTAAAAAATTTATTAAACAATTTAAAGATTTTTGTAATTCGTTCGATTGGTTTTTGTTTTAAAATCTTATGGGGTTTCTTTCTGTTTTACGAAATGACGTAAAAGTAATAACGTGACGTAAAGTTTTAAAAGCTATGTTTTACAAGTTTTAACGATTGTTATGACGTAGTGGTATTAACGTGACGTAAAGTTTTTTTTAGTTATGTTTTAAAATTTTAACGATTTTAATAAAAAAATCAAATTTAAAAAATTTATCGAACAATTTTAAGTTTTTTTGTAATTTGTCCGATTGTTTTTTTGTTTTAAAATCTCATGGGGGTTCTTTCTGATTTAGGAAATGATGTAAAAGTAATAACGTAACCTAAAGTTTTATAAGTAATGTTTTACAAGTTTAAACGACTGTTATGACGTAGTGGTAATAACGTAACATGTAAAATTTTATAAATAATGTTTTAAAATTTTAACGATTTTTATTAAAAATCAAATTTAAAAAATTTATTAAACAATTTTAAGTTTTTTGTAATTTCTTCGATTGGTTTTTGTTTTAATATCTCGTGGGGTTTCATTCTGATTTAGGAAATGACATGAAAGTAATAACGTGACGTAAAGTTTTATAAGTGGTTTTACAAGTTCAACGATTGTTATGACGTAGTGGTAATAACGTGACGGAAAGTTTTTTAAAGTTATGTTTTAAAATTTTAACGATTTTTATTAAAAATCAAATTTAAAAATTTTATTAAACAATTTTAAGTTTTTTTGTAATTCGTTCGATTGGTTTTTGTTTTAAAATCTCGTGGGGTTTCTTTCTGATTTAGGAAATGACGTAAAAGTAATAACGTGACGTAAAGTTTTTTAAGTTATGTTTTAAAATTTTAACGATTTTAATTAAAAATCAAATTTAAAAAATTTATTAAACAATTTTAAGTTTTTTGTAATTTCTTCGATTGGTTTTTGTTTTAAAATCTCATGGGGTTTCTTTCTGATTTAGGAAATGACGTAAAAGTAATGACGTGACGTAAAGTTTTAAAATCTTTGTTTTAACGATTGTTATGATGTAGTGGTATTAACGTGACGTAAATTTTTTTTAAGTTATGTTTTAAAATTTTAACGATTTTAATTAAAAATCAAATTTAAAAAATTTATTAAACAATTTCAAGTTTTTTGTAATTCGTTCGATTGATTTTTGTTTTAAAATCTCATGGGGTTTCTTTCTGATTTAGGAAATGACGCAAAAGTAATAACGTGACGTAAAGTTTTATAAGCTATGTTTTACAAGTTTTAACGATTATGACGCAATGGTATTAACGTGACGTAAAATTTTATTAAGTTATGTTTTAAAATTAATCCGTTCAATTGGTTTTTGTTTTAAATATCATGGGGGTTCTCTAATTTAGGTGCAAACGTAAATGTATACAACGTGGCAGAATTGTTTTCTATAATTTAATAACGTTTTAAAAATTTAACGATTTTATTGAAAAATCAAATTTAAAAATTTTTTAAAACTTTAAAACTATTTAGGGTTTGGGTTTAATACAGAATGTTTATAATTTTTAGGAAAAAGTTTTGAAACTTTTTACGTTTTTTTTTTCTGATTTAGGGGACGTAAACTTATAAACTGGGGGTTTATTGTCAAAAGTTTTCTTCTAACGGTTGTTCGCATTTCATAAATTCTTTATTAAATAACTTCTCTACTCCAATCTTAAATAAATTTCTACTAAATTCTAGTTTTTATAACGCGTTTTTAAAAATTATATTCAAAAAAGGGTTTGAATAAAATTACTCAAAATTATAATAAAATTACACAGTTTATTAAAATTTTCCCCCAATTCAAAATTTAACAACGATTTTTAATTTTATGACCTAAGAATTTGTTGCAAATTTGATTAACTTTAATTTTTCTTGTAAATAAATATTCTTTTATTCCATTTCAATATTTCGATTCTCTTTGAGGATCATCATTAGGGAATTTAGTGAATTTGAATTCACACAAAAACTTTAAAGTATGTTGCGAACGCATTGACATCTAAACTTGCACTTTAGTTCAGTTTGCAAGTTTAAATGTCAATGCGTTCGCAATATATTTTTATGTTTTTGTGTGTATAAAAATTCACTAAATCCCCTGATGATGATCCTCAAAGAGAAACGAAATATTGGAATGGAATAAAAGAATATTTATTTACAAGAAAAACTGGCCTCGAGTTTAAAGAATCTCTAAAAAAACTCTAAAAAAAATTATTAAAAAAAAAATTATTAAAAAAAATTATCTGCGAAAAATTCTTTCGATTAAATTTTTGAGTTTAGCGGTTCATATAACATATTGAACAACTAGTTTTCGTTGTAAACTAGTGTTATTGATTCAACTAAAAGAATAATTGAAATTTCGTTTACCACAATATTTATTATATCATTTAAATAAAGTTATAAATTAATTAAGTCAAACAAATCTAGTAATATATTAACTATTTCAATTAAAAACTTAATAAAATCAACTAAAAATTTTATATTTGGATGTCTCTTTCAAATCAATGCAAAAATCTTGTTTCAGCGAATTTTTGATCAATAGATGGTACTTCATTTAAACGAGTTTTTAGTTAAGTTATGAATGGGACAAGAACTCTTGCGAAATCGCGGTTGTAATTCCATTACATTCAGAAAAATTAAACACTAGATTTTTTTAAACACTATTTTGTGCATAAGGACTAAATTTTTTGGGTAAGTGCAACAATTCCCAATTATTTTGTAGTTTTTTTTTTTCTGTGTGGTCACAAAATTAAAAAATCGTGCTTTTAATTTGAATTTTTTTGGGCAACACTTAAGTGTTTTCAATTTTCAATAGAATGTGCAATTTTCTTAAGGTTCCGTTTATGTAAAATTTCGAAGAAATTTCTAAGATAATTGTAAAATTTTGGTTTAGTTTTACATGAAGGGAATCTTAAGTTTTTACTTAAAAATGATATTTAAAATAATTTAAGACGCAACGCATTATTTCGAATTCTTTAACTTTTTTATTTTCTAAAAATCGCAATTTTATGTTTTTATTTCCTCTAATTTTTGTTTTAAAAATTTCACAAATTTTTTATAATTTTTTATAGTTTCGGGATCGCCAGCGCATATCTATCTATTCACGTTATTTTAAACAACTATATTCTGATGTAAATTCTATTCTTTAAAGAATCTAGTTTTGTGAATCCTTTATTCCTATTTTTCCTTTATTTCTCTTTTTCCTCAATCCCTTTTTGACATTTCTAATTTTATCAGTAATCTTTCTTAGGAATGGGTCTCTTAAATGACAGAAATTTACTGCGCAATTCTGCACTGAAAGAATTTGTTCATGTTATAAATCCATAGTTTCATAAAATAAATGAAAGTTTCATTAGAATAATGAATAACATGTTTATGAGAATATCATTAATAAAATTATTTTGGCCCTCGAGCTGGAATAATACTCTAATCGAATAAGTTTAAGAAATTTTATTGTACTAAAAAATAGTTTCATAAAAATTCATAATTTCGAAAAAAAATGTTTCATAAAATTTCTTTAAAAATTCATACTGGCGTGTGATAGTTTAATAAGCAAAACTCAATTAAAATTATCATTGGTCGGTTCCGATTATAAATTGTAAAATACTGACGGTTGAAAAATCTGGCATTTTTGATTTGTATAACACACCAGATAATTTTTATAAAAAAAAATCGTTTTTGGGCTGACTTTTAATGAATTAAAATTCTTTCAGTTTACAAAAGCCAAATAATTTAGATTTTTGCATAAATTTTTGATATGAGAGGTTTGCGCAATTAAACTGTGTTATTTAAGAAAGCCATTAATAAGCCCTTTAATGTATATTACTGTCAACGCATTAATGCGAAAGCGCTTAATTCGACAATTTTTGTCGCAAAGTTAAAATTTCTTGAATTTTGTTGCAAATAATTGTTTAATGCATTTTATAAAATTTCTGTTTTAAATTTTTAGTTTAAATTTCAGTGCTGTCAACACAAAATCGCTTTTTCAAAAATTAGTTTAACGCATAATTTAATTTTTTAGTACTGCAACATGTTAACGCAAAATCGAAAAATTTTAAAGTTCGATAATTTGACTTATTAATTCTTTTCTTAATGCTTTTTAGGCGCAGTTTTTTTTTTAATTTCAGTTAAATTTCAGTATTGTAAACACATTAACGCGAAATCGCTAAAAAAAATGTAACTCCATTTATATCTTGAATTTGATAAATTCCCTTGTAAAAATATCTTTTCTAACTAAAATAATGAATTCCAATTTTAAATTTAGGTGCTGTCAACGTATTAACGCAAAATCGCTAATTTTTAAAGCTCGTCAATTCTATCGCATTTTAATTAATCTCAATTAACGTTTTAGTTTCTAATTTGTAACTTTTTTTAAGCTTCTTTTAAACTCATTTAATAATTCAAAACCTCTTTTAAAGCAAAAATCGCTAAATTTAACGTATAATCGCTGAATAATAAAGTTCGAAAGATCTTTTAAATTTTAATTTTTAAATCACGTCTTATTTTTTTCATTCAATATCTCGCTTCCCTATTAATAATTTCAGTAAGTTCTTTAATCGCTAATTTAATATTTCAATGATGGTAACGCAAAATCGCCTAATTTAAAGTTTTTTAAATTACCCAAGTAAAAATATTATGCTAATTTTACTAAATAGATCTAATTTGATCCGTAAAATGGTTGTATCAAATAATATCTAATTGTATTACTTTAGATCAAAAAATATAAAAATTGATACAATTTGATCCTGAATTTGGTCAAATCTAATTATATCAAATTGATCTTATAATATCTATTTTTATACAATTTGATTAGCAAAACCAAAATACGAATCTAATCATATATGGACCAATATCTAACCATATAAAGTGGATCAACTCTATCAAAATGATAGATATAATTTTATATAAATTTATACGGAAGCATATTAACTCATATAAGATGGTATTAAATTATATATGATTATATCAGAAAATTTTTACTCGGGTATTTATGAAAAAAAATAATTTCTTCGTATTACTTTTCGATTGTATAGTGTTAAAAACGCATTAAACATCGTTTAAAATCCTATTTGTATATTCTTATTTAAACCTTAATCCCTATTAAAATATTCGGTATTGTCATTCCCTCTTTTAAAGCAAAAATCGCTAAATTTAACGCATAATCGCTGAATAATAAAGTTCGAAAGTTCTTTTAAATTTTAATTTTTAAAACATTTTTTTTCATTGAATATCTATCTCTCTTCCCTATTATTAATTTAGTATGTTCAGAATTTAATATTTCAGTGATGTTAATGCAAAATCGCCTAATTTCAAATTTTTTAAATTATTTAAGAAAAAAATAAATTTTTCGATTGTATAGTGTTAAAAACGCATCTTTTAAAATCCTTTTTGTATATTTTTATGTAAACCTTAATCCCTATTAAAATATTCGGTAATGTCAACGCATTAATGCAAAATCGCTAAATTTTAAAATTTTATTGTTTTTTTAATTTTTCGCATATGTATATAAACAAAAATTCTAATTTGAAAACTTCATAATTATATATAAAAAATCGCTACTGTTTTAAATACTTTTCGACTGTATTAGTATTAAATGCATTTATAAGTTAAAAACCCTATTCAATACTTATTAAAACGTAAAGCCCTCTTTTAAGTTTCAGTACTGTTGCGCAATAACGCAAAATCGCTAAATTAAGTTTGAAAGTTACATAAAATTTTAATTTTTTGCGCTTTTAAGCAAAAATTCTGGTTTCTGTTAATCATAATTTGGGTTGTTTTCGTTCAATATCCCTCTATGTTATTAAAAATTTTAGTATTGTCTTAAATTTCTAATTTAACATTTCAGTGATGTCAATGGAAAAACGACTAATTTGAAAACTTTATAATTATTTATCAAAAATTGCAACTGTTTTGAAATACTTTACGACTCTATAATATTAAACACATTTTATATCCTTAAAACCCTATTTAATACTAAATCTCTATTTTAAGTTTCAGTGCTGTTGCGCATTAACGCAAAATCGCTAAATTTTAAAGTTCGAAAATTCCATTGAAGTTCAATTTTTCGTGCCTTTAAGCAAAAATGTTGGTTTCTGATGATCATAATTTGTTATTAACTCTATAACCTATTCAAAATTTCAAGATCGTCTTGAATTCCTAATTTAACATTTCAGTGATGTCAACGCAAAAACGACTAATTTGAAAACTTTATAATTATATATCAAAAATCACAACTTTTTGGAAATACTTTACGACTCTATAATATTAAACCATTTTATGTCCTTAAAACCCTATTTAATACTAATTTAAACCTTAATCCCTATTTTAAGTTTCAGTGCTGTCAACACACTAACTCAAAATCGCTATTTTTGTAACTTCGAAAATCCCAACTTTTTGTATTTTGCCAATCAAAATTTGTATGTTTCCATTCAATATCTCTGTTCCCTTTTAAGAATTTCCGTATTGTCTTAAATTCCTAATTAAACATTTCAGTGATGTCAACGCAATATCTTCTAATTTTAAAGTTTAATAATTATGAATAAAAAAATCTCAACTTTATGTTAATTCTGTAAAATTTTCAATGAAAACCCAAGTTTTTTATCATAGTTTCTCTTAATATCTTCAATCCCCATTTTAAATTTAAGTGTTGTCAATGCAACGCAAAATCGCCGATCATATAAATTTGATTATTCTTTTAAATTTTGTAGATTTTTTTTATTTTTACATTTTGTTAACGTTCAGTTCCATTTCTATGAAAGCATATTTTCGTAATTACTTTTTTTAATCGCTCTTTACATTTTAGTGATGTCAACGCTTTAATGGAAAATCGCCGATATTTTAAACCTGACTTTTCTTTTGTATTTTTTTTACTTATTTTTACTTTTATGAAAGCATATTTTCGTGATTACTTTTTTAAATCGCTTTTTTACATTTAAGTGCTGTCAACGTTTCAACGCATAATCGCAAAATATAAAGTTTCGTAGTTCTTTAAAATTTTTTCGGATAAATTTTTAATCTCTTTTAAAATTATTGTTTCTGTAAATATAATTTTTGTCCATTAATTTTAGTAATGTTACTAAATATTTTATCGCTGTTCACCGCAGTTTTTTTTTTTCAGTGCTGTCAACGCTTTAACGCATACTCGCTTAATTTGAAGTTTTAAAATTGTTTGGAATTTTATCGTATAACTTGTTTGCATAATCGCTATTTAGAGTGTTTCTACGTACAACTTGTTTGCATAATCGCTATTAAGAGTGTTTCTGTAAAATAGTTTTTTGGAAAATTTTGGCAGTGTGAATATTTTTTTTAATTTCTTCAATATTTCTTCATTGCTTAGCAAGGTAAATACCTAAATTTCGCATATTTTTATGTATATTTTTTTTCGCATTATTACTAATTTTATTGCTAACGCTATTTATATTTTGTGCTCGCATTTATTAACTTTTTTTTAAGCTGTTTTTAGTTTTTATACCCATTTTTGTACTTTTCTAACGCCTACAGAATTTTAAAACTTCTAATATATTTTTCATTATAGTTCTTAAATTCTAAATCGATCGATGGTATATTTTATACTCCTTTTTAATTTTTTGAACGCAGCTTATATTTATTGAGAAACGCAGTAAAAACCCATTTTAGTTTTTTTCCCTTATTTTTGTTTTAATATTATTTTTTGCTTTATTATTTGTATATTTTTTTAGAAAAATTATTTTTTTATATGTATTAAAATTATCCCTCTTTCCCTTTATTGTTTGTTTTATAGATAAAATTGTATGTAATATTTTAAAAAATAGTCTACTCACTTTTTGTTTAGTTTTTGATTAAAAAATCGCTGTAAATTAGAAAGGTTGTTTTGCTGCTTATGGTTTAAACATAAGTTTAGCAATTATTTTTTTTTAAGAAAAAACGTTTTAGAGGTGGGTGTAGAAAAAATTATTAAAATTTTTATTTAAAAATCAATTTTTTGGTTTTTTTTTCTGGTTAAAATTTCTTTTTTTTTTCGTAAAATATAAAAAAATGTTGGTAAAACAGTTGTTAAAAATTTGCTAATAGACAAAAAAACAAAAGAATTTTGTTTTTTTTTTTTATATAAAACAAGAATTGTTAAGAAAATGCTTAAAAATTAAGAAAACAATGTATTAACAAAAAAACAGTATAAAATCTTAGTAAAATGATGTTTTCTATGTGGTTTAGATCTTAAATGATTCAGTTTAATTAAAAAAAAACAAGAAACCTTACAACTTAAAAAAAGATGGTGATTTGAATTTAAGCGTTTTTTTAATGTTTTAGTTTTTTAATAATAGGGTTTTTAAGCGTTTTTTTAAAAAAACACTGGCCCTTATTTTTTTTATTAAAAAAATTTCATTAAAAATTATACGCTATTGTTTTCTAGTTTTAATAAACATTATTTTTTTTAACAAAGATGATGGGTTTATAAAAAAAAAAACTATTAAATGATTATAAAACCCAGTTAAATGGGCGTTTTTTTTCTTTCTATATTAAATTTTTGGCCGTTGTGGTTTTAATTGGTCTTAGATAGAAGTCTTCTTTCATATCGTTATCTCATTCATCATCGCATGATTCGACCGACTGACAGATATCGTTCATTCATACTGCCTGCCTGAATTCTCAGTTTTATAACATTGTTTGTGCCGACCGACCTGCCTGCCTGTCATCTCGCTCTGTTTATTTTTTATTTATTTTTCTAAGATTTAGATCTTATTTTCTTAGCATTCATTTAGATGAATTTTTTCATAGCTTTAAGGTTTTTATTTTCGTATCGCTTTTATACTTTTTCTTATGGAAAATGTTTTATAGCGTAGATTTGTTGTTTATTTAACCTTTTTTTTTTAGGTTAGATTTAGTTATGACATAATTTATCATATTTCTTAGCATGTTGTATTCTGTTCTAATTTTTAGTTATTTCTGTTGCATATTTATTTTTAACGAGAGACGAGACGAGACTGACTTTAGCAAAATCATTTAATGTTTATTTTACGAGAAAAGGCCGCCCAACACACACACAAATTAGCTAAATGGTTTAAAAAAAGAAAGTTTTATGTAAGTTTATAAAAATTAAGATAAATGGCTTAAAAAGAAAAAAAAGCTTAAAATTACGTTTTTTTTATTAAAAATACTAGGCAAGGTAACACTGTTTTAAAATACTAGGCAAGGTAACTCTGTTTTTTATAACACAAATAACATTTTGATATACTGACAAAGTATAACAGTGGTGTATATGTAAACAAAAACAAGAGATTGGTATAAAATGTTAAGGAGAAAAACTTTAAGGGTAAGGTAACTCTGTTTTAGAACAGAACACGGGGATGTTAAGTTAATTAACATTATGTTATACACAATAACATTTGATATACCAACAAGTATAGCAGTGGTATAAATGTAAACAACCCAGAGATTGGTATAAAATTTTAAGGAACAAAACAATATAAGGCAAGGTAACTCTGTTTTATAACAGATGTGGTAATTATGTTAATTTTCTTTTTTTTTCGTACTAAAATTTAATTATGTATTACAAACACGAAAAAATTATCAGTTGTTCCCTCTTACAACAATGTAAGTTTCTGTTTCCTTTAAATTAAGATTTTGAAGTGTTTAATTCCTGAGGGAAATTGATTGGTCCTACAGGAAAATTGATCCTAAAAACCTATCCCATGACTTATTTAACGCGAAATGGTCATGGAATACTAGTTCTAAGACCAGTAAAAATGTGTCCGGAGATCTGAAAGATCAGTTCGACACAAGTCCTGGAACATATCACAAGGTGTTAATTATTGACAGGTCCTTTTTGAACAAAAAAACACTCTATGCCCGGGCCTTTTACTTTCAAAACCGTCATTTATAAAAAAAGTTATAAGTTGTGTGTAAAAAGTACTAAAAAATAAAAAATATTTAAAAAACAAATTTTTTGGCCCTTTTCAACCCATTTTGGCCCTTTTTAGCCTTCAACTTGGCACTAATTGAAAATTCTCAAATACCAACACTGGTATGAAAGATAAATTTTCGTCATGAAAGTTTCTAGAATGATTAAAAATCAGATATTTTATAGATAACATGATTTTAAAGGGGATAATTCTGTTTTTTTCGTGATAAATAGAAAAAACTTAGGAAATTTCCAGAATATGGATATAAGTATAACAGTTTAATTAATGTAAACAAATACGGAGAAATGTAATAAATGATAAGACAATATAGGAAAGTTTTTATAACACTTAAGGGCGGTGACTAATCGATTTAGTTATAACAGTATAACAGCTGGGAGAAAGTGTAAACGTTTTCAAAACAATAACAAGTTTGCTGATGTACATTTAATACTGCGTAAATGTTTTTTCTTCGGGGTGGAAAGTGAAGTAGAGATAAATTATCTTCATAAACAATTGTGTAAAAGGTTTTGAAAAACAGATAAGTATTTTATAAATGATTGAAAGGGGAAGAAATATAATTCTGGTTTTTTCCGCGACAAATAGAAAAAACTTGTTAGGAAATTTCCAGAATATGGGGTAATTTTGATTATCATTGTGTATATCAAAATATAAGTATAACAGTTTAATTAATGTAAACAAATACGGAGAAATGTAATAAATGATAACACAATATAGCAAAGTTTTTAGAACACTTAAGTGCGGTGACTAATCGATTTAGTTATAACAGTATAACAACTGAGGGGAATTGTAAATGTTTTCAAAACAATAAAAAGTTTGTGGAAGTACATTTAAAACTGCGTAAATGTTTTTTCTTCGGGTGCAAAGTGAACGGGCAGATAAATTATATTCAAATAAATTTTTTTTAGAATATTTTGAAAAACAGAGATTTTATAGATGATTTTAAAGGGAAGAAATATAATTCTTTTTTTTTTGTAATAAAAAGCAAAAACTTAAGGAAATTTCCAGAACTTGGTCAATTTTAATTAACATTGTGTATAACACAATCAACATTTGATATATCAAAATATAAGTATAACAGTTTAATTGAAGTAAACAAATACGGAGAAATGTAAATGATAAGAACAAAATATAGGAAAGTTTTTATAACACTTAAGGGCGGTGCTTATTCGATTTAGTTATAACAGTATAACAACTGAGGGGAACGTTTTCAAAACAATAACAAGTTTGCGGATGTACATTTGAAACTACGCAATATTTTTTCTTCGGGGTGAAAAGTGAAGTAGAGATAAATTATCGTCATGTAAAATTTCTAGAAGGTTTTGGAAAGCAGACATTTTATAGATGGCATGATTTTAAGGGGGAACAAATACATACAATTCTAGGTTTTTTCCGTTGATGAAAAGAAAAAAACTTTTTAGGAAATTTCCAGAATATACAGAAAATTGTGTATAACAAATTTTAGTAAATGAATACGAGAAATATGTTTTTAAAGAAATTTTTTAGAAAATTTGATCAAAAATATCTAAAATTTTCGAAATTGATCAACTTGATGAAAATTTTCTGTTCTAAAAATATCGCTCCTTATGTAATTTTTTTGTAAAAATGTTTTAGTACAATTTTTTTTAATACAGTTAGTCAAAAAATTATCTGTACACTTATACCAAAAAGAAAGATTTGAACTTGAACAGATATAAAATTTATTTTTTATATAAAGTTATTATTCGACATTTCAACTTTGAAATAAATAAAAATTCTTCAAGCTCGAGGCCAGTTTTTTCTTGTAAATAAATATTCTAATATTCCATTCCAATATTTCGATCCTCTTTGATCATCATCAGGGGATTTAGTGAATTTGTATACACACAAAAACTTAAAAAAATATGTTGTGAACGCATTGACAATAATAGACCTTTTAGATGTCAATGCGTTCAAAACATATTTTTAAGTTTTTTTGTGTATAAAAATTCATTAAATCACCTGATGATGATCATTCTCAAAGAGGATCGAAATATTGGAATGAAATATAAGAATATTTATTTACAAGAAAAAAATGGCCTCGAGCTCTAAAATTTGTTATTTATTTCCTGATTGAGTTAATATTAAATGTGCTACGAGGGTGGAAATGAAAAGTGAAATTATTAAAAAAATACCTTTTTTAGAAAATTTGTTTAAAAATGTTTCAAAGCCGAATTTTTCCTATCTCAAACATTAAAAATTTAAAAAATATTCCAATAGTTTATATCCAATTATCAATTATTTTTTCAACGACCCATTCAAAAATATTTATGAAAATGATTAAACATTTCTTTGTTTACAAAAAAAATTGGAGGTCAAAAGATTCGAAAAACTTTAATGTATTCAGAAAAACTTTATAAAAAAGTTTTTTGATAACTGAATATAAACTTTTGGACCATTTGGAAGGTTGAAAAGATAGAGTTAAAAATACTTCAAAAATTTTTCTAAAAAAGGTCTTTCAACAATTTTAATTTCCATGTCGTTAATTTTAAAAATCTAGATACATATAAATTTTTTGAAAAATCTCTATAAAAAAAATCGATCTTTAGCTTTAATTTAAGCTTAATGGCGTCTAGATTGAGTAAATATTAAATATGATACAAGTGTCAAAATGGAAATTATTAAAAAAAAAGACCTTTTAAGTCCATTTTTTTCAAGCTAAAACATTAAAAATTTAAAAAATAGTCCAATAGTTTAAAGTCAGTTATTAACAAATTTTTTCAAGGACTTAAACGAAAATTTTTTAAATACAGGAGAAGAAATCTGCATTTTTTGACTCTCAATTGTTTTGACCACTAATTTTTTGTAAACAAAGAAAATGTTTAATTAATTAAATTAAAAAAATGGTGTTCAAAGGAATTGTAGGTCAAAAAAAAATTTTGACAACTTAAGAAAAATAGACTTAAAAATATTTTTTCTAAAAAAGGTCTTATAAAATTTTAAATTCCATTTCGACCCTCGTAGCGCATTTAATATTTACTCAATCTGGACGCCTGTAAAATGGTATCGTGTAGATTTAATTTTTTTGACTAACTGTAATTTTTTAATTGTACAAGAAGTTGGTAGTTGTTTTTCTCCGGAAAAATTGGAAAAGGTATAAAATATTGACCGATGTAAAGTTCTAGAAAATATTTGGGATTTATTTTGGTCGAATCAATCTAGGAATAACTGTAAAAGAAGCTTCTAGTTTTCCATATTTTATAATCCTAAATCCATTTAAAAACAAATTTATAAGGTTAATAAATTTCAAGGAAAATTTTATGAAATAATCAATTTTTCAGTAAAAAAATATTTCAAAAAGTAAACAATTTACAAAGAATCCTAAATGGAAATATAATTCCACAAGAAAATTTTTTTTAGTTAAATAAATTTAATAAAAATCATTAAAAAAAAGTAAACGTTTGCAAAAAATATTGTAATGGAAGTTTTTTTAAGTATGTGAAAAAATTATAACAGTTATTGAATTTTTCTCGAAAAATTACATTTAGCATATATAACAGTTAGTAAATTTACAAGCCACACATGTGGAAAAATGAGACAGTTATATGTCATTATAACAGTTGAAAAAAAAAAATTTTAGTATACAGAAAGTAAATGCAGTATACAGAAAACTATGAATCATTTGGTAAAAAAATCAATATTTTTTTTCCATTATTTCAAGACAAAAAAAAACTTAATTGCGCAATTTAATTAAATTCTTAAAACTTATGAAATACTTAAAATTTCAAAATACTTAATTATTCTAAACTTTGCAAATAAAAAAAATATATTTTCTTAAAATTATATAGAAATGCTTACGCGTTTTTCTCTAGGAAAAATTTACCTAGTCTCGAAGTAGATTTTGGTTTACACCCAGCGCTTCTGGACTATTCTCAAGACTCTAAATAACACCTCAGCTTAAGGAATAATATTTTTCTGGTAGCCAATCAATTTTTCTTTCCTGCCTCAACTTCTAAACACAAGTATAGGACGCCGTTCCATATCTCGCAACTTTTAGCAAATAAAATTCCCATTCTAACGCCTTGTTCCTTAATGTCCAGGGAATTTTTTTCTCATATTTTGCAGCAAAATATCTTCTATTTTTCAAATTTCACAATGCACTTTTGCATTTCTTTCAGCTGGTAACTATTTCGGCCTACTTGTAGAGCAAAAATACTCTTTTTGCAATAATTTGTAACGCATAGCCATTTTTTTTATATGGCTAAAAAAAAATAATTTATTTTCAACTTTTTAATTTAAAACACTTTAAATTATCACTTTTAACTTTTTATAACACACTTTTATTTATACCAGAGGAGATACACACTAGTTAACTTTTTCTTAGCGAATGATTTTGTTCCAGCTGTGGCAGTCGTATTTATACTGCTGGGATTGCTGGCGTACGTGTTTACCAACACAGCCACAGAAAGTTCAGGAAATTTCCACTACCCTATTCTTCTCGCATTATCGATTTTCGGTTTTGGCAGATGTCTTTTTCATTTTTGTTTGATTAGTTGTCTTTGTTTAACTAAAACTGTTATACATGTAGATTTTTCTATAAATGCAGCCAGATGTGAGGTTTTTTTACGTATTCCCAACAGCGTTTTTTTTTTAATAAGACCCTGCAGAAGAAGTGAGTGTGTTTCTCGATCCGAAATCTCCTATCCCCTGTCTGGTGAAAACGGGACTGACAGGTCAAAATTTTGCAAGTTCCAAAACAAATTTCAAAATTTTTTTAGTCCCCGACGCAATTTCTTTGCGTTTGAAGTACAAAATTACATTAAAATCGATAAAAAATTTTTTAAAGTTTTCTTTTTCTAATAAATTTTGTTTTTATTCGACCTTCTTTTAATATATGTTAAAAGTAATAAATTTTCAAGCTCGAGGTCTTCTTTTTCCTTTTAAAAAAAGTCCCGAAAATTGTTTGGAAAATTTTCAAAGTCCCGAACACAATTTTTTTAGCAAATTATTTTAATTCAAAATGTATTACAGAAAGAAAAAAAAGTTTCGGAAAATTTTTGGAAACTAGTTAAAAATGATTTTAGAAAAAAAATTTCGCAAAATTTTAAAAATTCCCGAAATTTTGTTTAAAAAAAGTCCCAGACACAATTTTGTTTGCCAAATTATTTAAGCTTTTTGGAGTAAAAATTTGATTAAAAATGTTTAAAAGAAAAAAATTTTTGAAAAATTTTCTAAATTTTTTGAAAATGTTCAAAGTTTTGAAAATTTTGTAGTCCTTATCACAAACATTTTTGACAATATTTTTTTTGCTTTAGGAAAATGTTTTTTTTTTTTTTTTGTTTTCTATGTCCCGGAAACTTTTTTTAGAGAAATGTCTAGGAATCTTATTTTTCAGATTCTAATACAACCTTGCATGATTTCAAAATCACTATGAGATTTTCCATTGATCAAAATCACATAGTGATTTACAAAATCATCTCAAATCGTACTATATATGGGGCATTCCATGTGAAATCGGACACTTTGAAAAACTTTTTTCTTAGATTTTCCCAATTTGTTTACAGTTTTTAGTACCCTTCGAAAACTCCTTCGTGGTAAATTTTCAGATTTTTTTAATGACCCGTTCAAAAGATATCGAATTTTTAAAAATTGGTAGTTTGTTCCTTTACTCAAACTTCTTTTAATCATAACTTCTTCAATAATGGTCCAAATTTCAATTTTTTTTTTTTCAAAATTTTTGTTTTTTTAAGTACTTTCTAAAAAAAAATCCCAAAAAATTCTTAAAAGCGCTCTAGTATGCCATTTTTTAGTTTTAAAATTTAAATCTCATTTTTGAAAATGTTTGTACTCTTCGATTTTTTTGAATTTTTTTTGTGTAAAACTTCTATCAATTCTACAAATTTTTTGCCCAGGAAGATCGTGGGATAACAATTATTACTATTTTTTAAAATTTTTTTAAAAAATTTTATTGTAATTTTCCAATCTTAAAATCATTTCTACTGCTCCAATGGTGCGTCATAGAGGGGTCCTTTATAAGACCGACCCCCATTAATTTTCACGTCTTAACATTTCTTTGGAACAAACTAATACCCTATCTCCAATTTCTAAGGGGGCTCCCACACAAAACGACATTTTTTAAAATTTGTTCCAACCGCTCTAACTGCCCTAATAGTGCCCTTAGAGCAAAAAAATGTATGACCGACCCACAATATTTTTTTAGTCCAAACATTTTCTCTGAACACACCTACCCTCTATCTTTAACTGTTAAGGCGGTCCCCATACAATTTTTTTATTTTTTGTAAATTTGTTTTATTTAATCAGCTTCTACCGGTCCATTATTACTGAGACCGACCCCCATTTATTTTTACCCTACAACATTTTTTCGAAACATACCCACGCCCTATCTCCACTCCCTAAGTAGGCTCCCATACAAAATTACATTTTTATAAAATTTGCTCCAACTGTTATTTGTATGGGAGCCTACTTAGGGAGTGGAGATAGGGCGTAGGTATGTTTTGAAAAAATATTGTAGGGTAAAAATAAATGGGGGTCGGTCTCACTAATGACCCCTCTCGGACGCACCATTGGACCGGTAGAAGCTGATTAAATAAAACAAATTTACAAAAAATAAAAAAAATGTATCGGGACCGCCTTAACAGTTAAAGATAGAGGGTAGGTGTTTTCAGAGAAAATGTTTCGAATAAAAAAATATTGTGGGTCGGTCATACATTTTGTTGCTCTAAGGGCACTATTAGGGCAGTTAGAGCAGTTGGAACAAATTTTAAAAAAATTTCGTTTTGTGTGGGAGCCCCCTTAGAAATTGGAGATAGGGTATTAGTTTGTTGCAAAGAAATGTTAAGACGTAAAAATTAATGGGGGTCGGTCTTATAAAGGACCCCTCAATGACGCACCATTGGAGCAGTAGAAATGATTTTAAGATTGGAAAATTACAATAAAATTTTTTCAAAAAATTTTAAAAAATAGTAATAATCGTTATCCCACGATCTTCCTGG
The DNA here is from genome assembly GCA_963921195.1 of Pegoplata infirma. Lineage (NCBI taxonomy): Eukaryota > Metazoa > Arthropoda > Insecta > Diptera > Anthomyiidae > Pegoplata > Pegoplata infirma. The sequence continues at coordinate 314,096,055 of OY992536.1, read as the reverse complement.
GAAAAAAATTTGTAGAATTGATAGAAGTTTTACACAAAAAAATTTCAAAAAAATCGAAGAGTACAAACATTTTTAAAAATGAGATTTAAATTTTAAAACTTAAAAATCGCATACTAGAGCGATTTTAAGAATTTTTTGGGATTTTTTTTTAGAAAGTACTTAAAAAAACAAAAATTTTGAAAAAAAAAATTTTAAATTAGGACCATTATTGAAGAAGTTATGATTAAAAGAAGTTTGAGTAAAGGAACAAACTACAAATTTTTAAAAATTCGATATATTTTGAACGGGTCATCAAAAAATCTGAAAATTTACCACGAAGGAGTTTTCGAAGGGTACTAAAAACTGTAAACAAATTGGGAAAATCTAAAAAAAAAATTTTTCAAAGTGTCCGATTTCACATGGAATGCCCCATATATATGTCCTTTATTTAATTAAATATTAATAGAAATAGAAATACATATCGATTTTTAATTAATACTTAAATAAAAGTTCAAAGTGAACATAGGGCGTCAAAATCAAATCGTACTAGCATAAAGAAAAATCGTAAAATCATCTCAATCATCCAGATTGAGTAAATGTTTAATATGCAACGAGGATCGAAATGAAAAGTGAAATTATTGAAAGACCATTTTTAGAAATTGTTTTTAAAAATATTTCAAAGCCGGATTTGTCCAATCTCAATCATTAAAAATTTAAAAAAATATTCCAATAGTTTATATCCAATTATTAAATATTTTTTCAACGACCCAAACAAAAATATTTATGAAAATGATTAAACATTTTCTTTGTTTACAAAAAAAAAAAATTGGAGATAGAAAAATTGGAAAAACTTTAATGTATTCAGAAAAACTTTAATTTTTGTTTGGTTCGTTGGGAAAATTATTTGATAACTGAATATAAACTTTAGGACCATTTGGAAGTTTGCAAAAGATAGAGTTAAAAATACTTTTAAAAATTTTTCTAAAAAAGGTTAATCTAGATATAAATTTTTTGTAAAATCTTTAAGAAAAATCTACTTTCAGCTTTAATTTAAGCTTAATGGCGTCCAGATTGAGTAAATATTAAATATGCTACAAGTGTCGAAATGGAAATTATTAAAAAAATACCTTTTTTAGATTCAATTTACCATGGTAAGTTTTTGTAGTGTGAATATAGCCTAATTGTACATTCAGATTGACTTTGAAACCTCGTTGAAAATACGTATTTTCATTTTGAAAGTCAACCGTTCACTCCCGAAAAATTTGACACTTAATAAGTTTTCGAAATTTACCGAACGAAATTCGCGATTATACCGGCTTTAAAATTTAATTTACACAATATTTTACTAAAATTTGTTGATATCTTGTGTTAGTAGTTATTTTGTATGCAAATATTGAAATATTTAAAATTTTGTTATTTTTGAGACTTTCATTAATTTATTTTTTTTTTTTCTTTTTTTAAATTTAAAAAGTTTTTAAAATTGTAAAAATTTTTAAGTTTTAAAATTTTCGAGGTCCCAGAACAAACATTTTTTGTTGCATTTTGGAGCAAAAAAAAAATCATTGAAAGATTTATGTCCCAAAAAAGTTTTTGAACGTTTTCTAAATCCCAGGACACAATATTTGTTCGCGTTTTGGAGTAAAGAATTTCATTCAAAATGATTTTAAAAAAAATTTCTTTTGCTTTTAAAAATTATTAAAACATGAATTATAAAACACAACGTTTTTGCATATTTTTCTGAAGATACTGGTTTAAGTGGACTTTTTTTAAACCATTTAATTTGTTTCTGGTAAAATATACTTAAAATTAAATTAAAATAAGCGTTTTTATGTTAAATGGTTTATTTTATAAAATTCCCGGATTTCCCGGGAAAAATATAAAAAATTCCCGGGAATTTTCGTTAGAGTTTTCCCGGAAATTCCGGGAAATCCCGGACCCAAGACACTATTTATGATATAAAATATTTTTCACAAAAATCGCTATTTGTTAAGTTACAACGATTTTTTAATATATCTGGCAGCACAATTTTTTTTTAAACTGTTATACTCATTGGTATACATAATTTATTAAAAATAAACAAGTATTACCAGGTATACATTTTTGTTTTTGTATTTTTAAAGGGGGTTGAAATTGTGTATATAATTGGAAAAAAGGGGTGGGAATTGTTCATATAATTTGGTTCTAGAATTTTCTAATTCTTGTATAAACAATATTAAATTTTAAATTAAAGAATCCCTTCCAGTTTCAGTAAAATACACTTTACTAGAGACTGGAGATTTTATAAACGATATTCTGAAAGTTCATGGTCACATTAAAAAAAATTAACCTGGGTGGGGTCAAAACTATTGTTTTTTAGCAAAATAATTATAAAATTCCTCCAGGGAACCCACTTTTAAAACCGATGTCTTCCGATCGGGCTCAAACTTGCCCAAAGATGAGATCTATAGGGTTGTAGATTTATGACACTAGCTTTTTATACCCTCCACTCTAGTGATAGAGGGTATATATAAGTTTGTCATTCCGTTTGTAACTCATCGAAATATCAATCTGGGACCCCATAAAGTATATATATTCATGATCCCCGATCGATTTTAAGACCTTCTAGCGATATCCGTCTTTCCGTCTGTCTGTCTGTGGAAATGGTGATCACGGCCAAATTATTACACGGAGATGACTGAAACTTAACATATTTATTGGAAGTTCTCCCGAGAAGTTTGGTATTGCATTTGAGCGATATCGGTTCAACGGTTCAAAAGTTATGAATGAAAATGTAAGGACACCTCAAAAATGTTAGTACACTCAAAAAATTATGTTAGTAAAATCAACTGAAAATGTCAGTTAAAATAACTACTTTGTAAGTTGTTTTGGGGTCAACTACTTTTTCAGTTAAATCAACTAACAATGTTAGTTATTTTAACTGACAAAAAACAACTGACTTATGATAACACAGTGATACAAAATCCAACTTTCGGAATCGGAATGGCATGAAACCAAAAGCAAATGAAAGCTGACGTTTTCCATAACAAAACCCTCAAGGCCTTTTTTTTTAGGTCAGAGCTAGATTTTATTTTACACGCATTTAAAGTTGGTGATTTTAAAGCATTTAAAGTTTTTGTGTACTAAACGTGTCCAATTTTAAAGACCCCTGGTGGTGCCCTTATTGGACATATAGGGTCCAGTTTCCAAACTTAAGCTCAAAATTACTTCAGCTATGACTGGTATGAATTTTGCTGCAATCGGTCCAGTACCTATTTACTGAATAGCCAAATTATTAAAATAAACCATGTACACCGTTGCGTATGATTGTTATTTAAAGGCAATTATTAATATAAATCAGTGGACACCGTTGCGTATGATTGTTATTTAAAGGCAATTACAATATTAATCATTCGCCACTAATACAGTTTTCAAGCATTTATTATTGTAATTATAATAAAAGTGCACTAACTTCAAATGCGTGTAAAACAAAATCTAGCTCTGAACTAGAAAAACGCCTTGAGAGGTTTTGTTATGGAATATTTCAACTTTCATTTGCTTTTGGTTTCATCCCATTCCGATTTTGGGTGTTGCACTGTGTAATCAATAAATATTTTTTTTTTTTTTCAAAAAATTTTTCAGAAAAAAAATTTGACCAAATTTTTTTTTTTTTTTAAAAAGTTGTAAAAAATAAAAAAAAACGAAAATTTATTTTTATTTTTTGGAAAAAAAAGTTAAAATTTTTCAGAGATAAAAAAAAAATAAAATTAACTACTTTAAATAACTGTTGCTACATCACAGTACTTTTTTGTTAGTTATTCAAAAAAACTACTTAAAATAACTAACAGAAATAGTTGTTTGATATTTTTCATACAAAAACAACTGACCTTGTAGTTGAAAACAACTAACTACTGTAAAATATACAAACAACTAACATGTAGTAACTTACATAATTTTCTGAGTGTACATTCAACATAACCTAAAAATGCAAAATGCTTTAATTCGGCTGCTGGTTGACATATATGAACATAATTGAACACCAACTGGTATTTAAACAAGTACGAACATATTTTTTTTACCAAATTTTTTTTTTCGCGGATTTTTTTTTTCAAAAATTTTTTTTTTTCCAAAAGTAACTTTCTTTAAAATAAAGCTTTTTGCAATAATCTTTTAGGTGGTTATTCATAAAACCTGAAATATATTTAAAGTAGGTTTATTTGACAGATATTGCAGGACTAATTGTCAAATAAACCTACAATAAGTCTGTTATAATTAAATTATATACATATAAGTATTACGAATAAGAGCCTTAGACATTGTGGAGGGTATCACTACATTGGCAAGGCCGAATTTAACTTTTTTACTTGTTTTGTATTGGATTGATATTGAAAGCTATGTAAATCATATTAGAGCACAGCACTACCGACCCCGGTAATGCTGTTCTCTAATGTCAGCACACCAATTCTGAACGAGATCGGTGAAAAACTCGCCGAGTTAGGTCGAATTTTGGAATTTAGAAATTTCAAATAAAGCATTTTCGACGGATTTTTCTTCAATCTAAAAAAAATCAAGACCCAAAAATTTGATCGATTTTTAACAAAATAAAAAATGTTTTTGAATTATTTTTTCAAAAATCACTTTTTTATATTTTTAGTTTGGTCTTAAAATAAAGTTTATATTTTTTTCCTATGAGACCTACTGGGTCCACTAGTGCGCTGAGACCTGTGTAGCTATAAAAATTAAGACAGCACAAATTGTAAAAAATCGTATTTCTGGAAATTTGAAAAAGGTAATTGGGAATCGGGGGGATCTATTTCAACAAATCCTTCACTCTTTTGATAGAATTACATTTCTATTATTAAAACCAAATTAAATCAGGGGGTCTGCATGCTCCTCAAACACTCAAACATCAACCGACTGGTATTAAAAGAAGGGGAAATAAAAAAAAGCTTTTTGATTTCTTTAAAGAAAAGGCTTTTGATTTCTTTAACCACAAATTTCCCTTTAATCCCAGCCAGACTTGCGTTGAGTAGAAAATTTAAGAGACTAATCACATGCAATCTCTTATCTTAAGTTCTCTATGATCACTTGCAATCTCTTATGCTAGAACCGGGGTTATTAAAACCGTCGATAGAAATCCCGCACTCAGAAAATTATGTAAGTTACTACATGTTAGTTATTTGTATATTTTACAGTAGTTAGTTGTTTTCAACTACAAAGTCAGTTGTTTTTGTATGAAATATATCAAACAACTATTTCTGTTAGTTATTTTAAGTCGTTTTTTGAACAACTAACAAAAAAGTACTGTGATGTAGTAACAGTTATTTAAAGTAGTTAATTTTATTTTTTTTATCTCTGAAAAATTTTCAAAGTTTTTTTCCAAAAAATAAAAATAAATTTTCGTTTTTTTTATTTTTAACAACTTTTTTTAAAAAAAAATTTGGTCTTAATTTTTTTTTGAAAAATTTTTTGAAAAAAAAAAATTATACCTATATCGATTGTTTTATTTTTACTACATTTTAGTTTTTTTGACTAAAAATGTAAGTAGTTTTTACCACATCAGTCAGTCCTTTTTTGTCAGTTTAATTAACAATGTTAGTTGATTTAACTGAAAAAGTAGTTGACCCTAAAACAACTTACAAAGTAGTTATTTTAACTGACATTTTCAGTTGATTTTACTAACATACTTTTTTGAGTGCGGTTTCATTTAAAAGGAAATTAAAAAAATTTTGCTGTTTTTTGGAATTTTTTTTATATATTTTTTTGTTTAATTTTATTTGTTTGTAACAAGACATGTTAATGTAATTTCATAATCGAATGAAATTATTAAAATTAACAGTTAAAAATATTTTTTATATGAAACATCCTATTCAAGGTTTAACTTGTGTATATATAAAATTCTTGTATATATAAAATACTTGCTATGATTATGAGGCACCCTGTGGTACGTTAATGACAATTATAACAGTTGGTGTTATAATAGTTTTCTTTAATCAGTGGTCCCAAAACTGTTGTTAAAATTATGATGTATTTTTCTAAAGGCTTTTCGTTAAAATTAAAAATATTATACAAATATGACTGAAACCTAACATATTTGATATTGTATTTGAGCGATATTGTATTTGAACGAAACCGGTTCAGCGGTTCAAAAGTTAGGAACCAAAATGTAAGGACACCTCGAAAATTTTGGTACATCCACATAAACTAAAAATACAATAAAGGTTTAATTCGGCTGCTGGTTGACATATCGTCGGTGCGCCAACCACTACAGTAAGTAGAACAAGTTTTATTTAAAAGGAAATTACAAAATTTTGCTGTTTTTTTGGAATTTTTTTATATATATTTTTTTTATATATTTTTTTTTGTTTAATTTTATTTGTTTTTAACATAAATGTTAATGTAATTTCATAATCGAATGAAATTTTTAAAATTAACGGCTTAAATTTTTTTTATATGAAACATCCTACTCAAGGTTTAACTTGTACTTGTATTACACATTTCTCTTTTATTTCAAACTTAACGGTCATATAAAATATTTGCTATGATTATGAAGCACCCTGTGGTACGTTAATGACAATTATAACAGTTGGTGTTATAATAGTTATCTTTAACCAGTGGTCCCAAAACTGTTGTTAATAATAAATGTATTTTTCTAAAGGCTTTTTGTTAAATTTAAAAATTGAAACCTAACATATTTGATATTGAAACCTAACATATTTGATATTGTATTTGAGCGATATTGTATTTGAACGAAATCGGTTCAGCGGTTCAAAAGTTAGGAACCAAAATGTAAGGACACCTCGAAAATTTTGGTACATCCACATAACCTAAAAATATAATAAAGGTTTAATTTGGCTGCTGGTTGACATATCGTCGGTGCGCCAACCACTAGAGTAAGTAGAACAAGTTTTATTTAAAAGGAAATTACAAAATTTTGCTGTTTCTTTTGGAATTTTTTTATATATTTTTTTGTTTAATTTTATTTGTTTTTAACAAGAAATGTTAATTTAATTTCATAACCGAATGAAATTTTTAAAATTAACAGTTAAGTTTTAACTTGTATGACACATTCCTCTTTTATTTCAAACTTAACGGTCATATAAAATATTTGTTATGATTATGATACACCCTGTGGCACCTAATGACAATTATAACAGTTAGTTTTATAATAGTTTTCTTTAACCAGTGGTCCCAAAACTGTTGTTAATAATAAATGTATTTTTCTAAAGGCTTTTTGTTAAAATTAGAAATATTATACAAATATGACTGAAACCTAACATATTTAATTGTTGTTGACCCAATTAGTTTGATATTGCATTTGAGAGAAGTCCGTTCAGCGGTTCAAAAGTTAGGAACGAAAATGCAAGGACACCTCGGAAATGTTGGTTTGGCACACATATGTCTTAACTCGGCCCAGGAGAAAAAAGTTTCCCCCTTAAGAAACTAAACCAACATTAAAAAAACTAAATTTTTTAAAGGTTTTATTATATTTTTGTTGAGCAAATGAAACATTTTACTGTCGGAAAAGTCCTTAGTTCTGAACTTGGACCCCAGGGATTACAAAAAGTGTTTTTTTCGGCCCGTCCCCCTTTTGTGGGCGTAGATATTAAAAAATTATTTAAATAATGATAAAATTGTATAACTTAACTGCAAAAAGCATAATAAACCTGGCGGTTTATGTTTAAAAACCTCCCCTCTTCCATCACAAAAAAAAAACGCCACAATATTTTTTTTTTATTTTATTTTTTTACATATTGGAGGGTATTAAAGATTCCGCACAGACAAATTTAAAACTCTTACTTGTTTTTTTTATAAAATTATTTTTAATAAATTTTTTACTCCAAACCTCTAAAAAACTTAGAAAATTTTGAAATTTTTTTTCTGGACTTGGAAAATTTGTATTGTGCTTTTCTTCAGTCACGGGATAAGTACCCAGCAACAACTTGGTAATGGGTACCCCTTCCTGCCTCGCTTACGAGGTAATGGCTTTGAATACTACTATTTACCATTAGCATTACTTTACGCCAAAAAAGGAAAAATGTGCTTACTTCCAATGACATCATCGTGTTAAAGTAATTAACATTGAAATTGGGAGATAACTAGTTACTCATATTTTTGCTAACCCCTTATACCCTATTCACACGTACAGTTTTAAACCGTTTTTAGCAGCAATATTTTTAGCACTTTCTTTATTCTATTACAGTATATTGACAGCAAATGCTAAAAATAATTGCTAAAAACGGTTTAAAACTGTAAGTGTGAATAGGGTATTAAGTTAATTACTTGGTAAGCGAAGTGCTGGGTAATTATACCCTATATCACTCTGTGGTACAGGGTATAATGAGTTTGTGCTGATGTTTGTAACTACCCGAAATATTGGTCCTAGACCTACCTTAAGTATACCGATCGACTCAGAATTACTTTTTGAGTCGATTTAGCGATGTCCGCCGTCCGTCTGACCATCTCTCGGTTTAAGCACAATACAGGTCGCAATTTTCAATCAATTGACTGAAATTTGAAACTTAAACATCTTTTGGCCCAATTGTAGAAAATCGGTCCATGTTAAGACCTAGCCCCCATACAAACGCCCCTTTAGATTCGGCTTAAATGAGTAATAACCGTATTATAATAGACATCGCTTTGAAATTTATCAGGTAATCAAATTTTGTACAAATCACCATTCCAAATTTCGAAGGGATCGGGTCAGTCCTTCTAGTAGCCCCCATACAAACCACCCTTCCGATATTCACATAATTCCCTCAAAATTCATAAAAATGGAAATATTTGAAAAAAAAAAAAAATATTTTTAGGTGTTAAACGTGTACTTTAGTAACCTTATCAAATCGGAATATAATTGGACCATTTTTGGACTAAGTCCCCCATATAAAAATTTCGACCGATATTCAGTTAAATCGGTCTATGACAAAAATATAAACCAATTCCACTAAAATTTGATCTGTGTGTGTTTTCTACACTAAATAAAGATCTAACAAAAGACAGATCCAATCGGTCCATGTTTGGACTTGGGACCCATTTTCCGGAAAACGCTGGTGTAGGGTATCATATGGTCGGTCTTAACAGACTATAACTTTCTTACTTGTTTTTAGATAGTTTAGTGGTATGTAAAATTTTCACCTCTCATGTGATAGTCATTAAAGTTTTACTAGTCACGGGGTGATTTAAAACGTCATGATTTGAAACGTTATTAATTCTTGCACACATTCAATGCAACCCTGAGTGCATACACAGAAAAAAATATTGAGAAAAGCAATTTGAGTAATCACTTGTTTAAATTTTAAAAAAATAATGAGTAATTGTTTAATTGACGCAATTAAAAAGTTACTCAAAAATTGAAAAAAAAAATTTGAGTAAATAATTTAATAAAAATTTAATAGTTTTTTTACGATTTTTTTTAGTTTTTTTAATTCTCATTTAGTTTCTAGTTTTTTGTATATGAGGCATTCCACACCAAATGTCCAGCGAAAAAAAAATGTGTACCGTAAACTTCTGAATAGGTTGTATGGATAACCCTAGATGGAACTTAGAAAATTGCGTTTTTGGTTTTTAAATTTTTCAAAAACTGGGCTTAGTAGGCGTGGTGAAATATTGGAAAAATGGTCAAATTTGTGGCAAGTTGCCTTGATTAAATACTTATCACTAGGGCAACCAAAAATAAGCACTTAAAACAATGTTTTAAGCTCCTAAAAAAAGCCGCAAAAAACATCAAAATAAGCAGTCAAAATTAAAAAAAAAGGTCTTTCCTTTAGTGGATTTTCATCAGAAACGTCCGATATTATAGGATTGCCTTTAAAACTGTAGGTGTTGCATAAAAAAAATTTAAATTATCATATTTTATAATAAGCAAAAAGTCATTTAAATTGAATTGATTTTCAATATTTTTTTTATAACCCTCGAAATTTTTTTTTTTTTGGAAAAATAAAAATTTTAATTTAATTTTTTTTTTTTTGGAAAAATAAAAAATTTAATAATATTTTTTGTTTACCTTTAAATTTTTTTTGAAAAAAAGCTAAAATAAGCTAATAATTCAGAAATAACCAGAAAAAAGAGATAAATAAGCAAAAATAAGCCAATAAACGAAAAATAAGCAAAAATAAGAGTTATTGCCAAAATAAGCAAAAAAAAAAGCTCTAACAAATGCAGCTTATTTTTTTTAGTTTTTCATGATCAGAATTTGTGTTTAATCTAAATTGATTTAACATTTGAAATAAAAAAGAAGCATTTGCTTTTTTTGGTTGGCCTATTTATCACTATAAAACGGAATGCACCACAATCTCATCCACACAAAAAAATTCAGAAACACGTTCTTCGTTTTTTTTTTCGAGAAAATTGCATTGAATTTTAAATTTCATAACAATTTTGTAATTTGCTTGTATTTTCTTGGTTTAACAGAGCGTATGAGAAATATTTGTGCAATTAGTATTACTCATTCGCAACGTTAAAACAAGAAAATACAAGCAAATTACAAAATTGTTATGAAATTTAAAATTCAAATGCGATTTTCTCGAAAAAAACGAAGAACGTGTTTCTGATTTTTTTTTGTGTGGATCGACAAACATCTAAACTTTAAAAAAAAATTAAAAAAGAAAAAAACAGTGGCCGGATTTTTGATAAATTGACTTTTTTAAAAAATGGAAAATTTCAGAACGGGTTCTGAAAATTTTACAAAAAAAAATTTAATTGATAGCCCATACAGAACTATATAAGAATGTAAATGTTTGAGATTGTGGTGCATTCCGTTTTAATGCCATAAATATTTAATCAAAACAACTCGCCACAAATTTGACCATTTTTCCAATATTTGACAACGCCTCCTAAGCCCAGTTTTTAAAAAACCAAAAACGCAATTTTCTTAGTTCCATATAGGGCTATCCAAACAACCTATTCAGAATTTTACGGGACACATGTTTTTCTGTAGCGGGACATTTGGTGTGGAATGCCTCATATGTATATGAAAGTTTGAAATCCCCTTTATAAAGTTTTCCTTCGTCTTTAAAACAAGTTGTTTTTTTTGTAAAAAAATGTAAAACTTTTTTAAAAAAATTAATTGATAAATTTTGAGTAAATTTTTACTTGACACAATTAAAAAATTACTAAAAAATCGTAAAATTTCAATTAAAATTTTAATTGTGTCAATTAAAAATTTACTCACAATTTTTGGGAAGCATTTTATTCAAACTTTTTTTTTATTTTTTTCTGTATACTTTTGTGCTGTGGTTGTAACAAAATCCAGGCAAACAACTTTTAAAAAGTTCCCACCATATTGTTGACACTCGCCATCATCAGCGCTCTTTGGTCGTCTATTATTTTAAAACACATTAACTTTCTTTAATTAAACTAATTAAATTTTTCTCAGTGTTAGAATTGCATGTATAGCACAATGAGGTATTTGAACTTTTGGCCGCATTTTAACATCCATTAAAAAAATATATATATATAAAAATTAAGAGTAACAAAAAAACCAAAACTTGCTAAGATTCTCTTAAACCAACAAGGATGTTACAGTTATGACTGAAAGAGAAAGTTATTTATTTTGTATGTAAATGTAACACAGTAAACATGAAGACAGTGGAAAAAGGAAATAGTATGTAATAAAAAGTGCTATGAGGCAAATTTGTGTTGGATGCTTTAGCAAACAACAAAATGTTTATATGAGAATGTCTTCATTCACTGTAAAAATGAATCCGTATGTCGTCTGTTTTTTACAGGAAAACATACATTAGGCTTTTAAAAGGATGTAAGACAGACAGACAATGTTCAAGATAGATTTTAGGGAAATGTGTGGAAATTAAAAGCAATTACAATTTTACAGTTAGTCATATCTGAGTATGTATGAGTGTTGTAATATGAATAGGCGACTTGGTAAATATTACAATAATATAAACGGAAAATTTGTTTAAATTAAATTATGTTAAAGGATTTATTATGTTAATAAAGAGGATATTATAAAATTTTAAGTAGGCATGTCTTATTTTTCTAGATTATGTTTTTTTTTCAGGGTTTTTAATTACTGCTATTTAATGTTTTTGACATTGATAGCTTTATATAATTTTGAGTACACTCTACACTTTTAACAGATGTAATTCGAAAAAGATCTATTGTAGTTCGATGGTCCTACATGTAGTTCGAAGATCACATTTGTAATACGATGATTCTACTTGTAATTCGAAGATTATGCTTGTAGTTCGAAGATTTCATTTGTAATTCGAAAATTCTATTTGTAATTCAAATATTGCATTTGTAATTTGAAAATTCCAGTTGTAATTTGAAGATTCCAATTGCAATTTAAAAAATATTATCTGATTTCCGATTTATCTTTTTGAATTTCAATTGGAGACTCCAATGGATATATTCAAATTACAAGTAGAATCTTTGAATTACAAATAAAATCTTCGAATTAGAAAAAAAAATTTCAAATGTTATTCGAAAAAGATATTTGTAATTCGAAGATTTTACTTGTAACTCAAAGAGAACTCCATTTGTAGTTCGAAGATTCCATTTGTAATTCGAAGATTCTACTTTTATTCGAAGAATATTCGAATTATAAGCAGAATCTTAGAATTACAAATGTTATCTTTGAATCATCGACGTATTGAGGGGGAGGTGGGTGTGGGTCCCAACAAAAACAAATATTTTTTTACATGTGTTGGAAAACACAAATCTCACGAAAAGAAAAACAAAAAAAAAATGTTGCCGCTGATTCGAATTACAAATAAAATCTACGAATAACAAATGGAATCTTTGTATTATCAGTAGAATTTTCGAATAACAATTAATCTTTTTAATATTACATATATAAATGGTGTAGAATCTTTGAATAACAAATGGAATCTTCGAATTACGAGTATAATTTTCAAATTACAATTGATCTTTTTCGAATTATGTACATCTGAAAATGGTGTACAAAAATTTTTTAAGCAAAAGCAAACAGAAACAATAAAAAAAATTTTACGGACCAAAAAAAATTTTACCCTAAAAACACTTTTCCAGTAATATTCGAATATTAACAATTATTTTGAGTTTAAAAAAAATAAATTTAAAAAATTTTGTTTTTCACTTTGTTTGGAACTTTCCGATTTTCAAATTAAAAAAGGAACCCAAAGACAGTGACCTACAGATCTAATATTTTTTTATGTTTATATTGACCTTTAAAGGCAACTTTTACAAAATTTTTTTGAAATTCGAAAAACGGAAAATTTGCTCCACCATAGTGTACAATTTGCTCCATCCTAGGGCACAATAGTTTTTTTACGGACCAAAAAAATGTTTACCCAAAAAACACTTTTCCAGTAATAATATTAACAATTATTTTGAGCTAAAAAAAAATAAATTTAAAAAATTTTGTTTTTCAGTTTGTTCGGAACTTTCCGATTTTCAAGTCAAAATGGTACCCAAATACATTGCCCTATACAGAAAATAAAATCGTCAAATTTAAATCAACAAACATCAATTGTTAATCAACCAAACATTTAGTAAAAACGGCCGCCTGTTAGTCCATAATACAAAACTTCGATTTTGTACTCAGTCAAGGAATTTTATTTCAAAATTTGCCCTGCAAACAATAGGGCGATATATCGCCTAAAAGATATTGCGGCGATACGAAAATTTATCATTTCAATAAAAAATCAAAGTAGTATTTTTGTTATATCGCCGTTTTTCATACGAACGATATTTTGGCGATAAACAAAAAAAAAATATTGAAAATTTTTATTTCTTTGTCAATTTAAAATAAAATAATTTATCAAGCACAACAAGAAATCTCTGAAAGAATATAAATTTGGCCGAAAAACACAAATGTGCGTTCAAAGATAAAATACAAAATTCAGCGAATGTTGCGGATATATTTTTCTGGTGAATGCAAATGTTTTTAGTCCTGTTAACATGACCAAAATATGAATGAAAAATATAATGTATATTTTCAGCTTCAGGGAATCGATATAGCTGTATCGCCGGTTTATCATTTTGGCGATATTCCGGCGATACATACAAATCTATTGTTTTTCGTTTATACGATTATCTGGCGATATTGCCCTCTTATCGCCAAGACGAATCGTTTTCGTATCGCCGGGATGTTTTGCCGTCGGGTAACAGTTTCTCCCGAAAGGTGTATCGCCGGCGATACGAATTCGATAATTGCCGCAATAACATTTATCGTATCGGCAATACAATCGGCGAATCGATGTCGTATCGTTTTGTTTGCAGGGTGTTTATCATGTCAACAAATAGTGTTTGTGTTTGTTAAATTTCTTTGTTGAAAAAAAAATTCATTTTTCAGATCAACAATTTGTGTTTGTTGAATTTCTTTGTTGAAAAAAATTAAGATTTTTACTTTTGTCTGATCAACAAATTGTGTTTGTGTTTGTTGAATTTCTTTGTTGAAAAAACCAAAATTCGCTGGGTCCACATAAATGAATCTTAATTTCATCTGATATAAAAATGTTGGATTTGCTTAACAAAAGTACAAAAAATTCTGCAAAATTATGCTGTTTTTATACCCTCCAACTACAGTATGGGGGTATACTCACTTTGTCATTCCTTGTGTAACGCATCGAAATATCGGTCTAGGACCTCATAAAGTATATGGGGCATTCCATGTGAAATCGGACACTTTGAAAAACTTTTTTTTTAGATTTTCCCAATTTGCTTACAGTTTTTAGTACCCTTCGAAAACTCCTTCGTGGTAAATTTTCAGATTTTTTTGATGACCCGTTCAAAAGATATCGAATTTTTAAAAATTGGTAGTTTGTTCCTTTACTCAAACTTCTTTTAATCATAACTTCTTCAATAATGGTCCAAATTTCAAATTTTTTTTTTTCAAAATTTTTGTTTTTTTACCTACTTTCTAAAAAAAAATCTCGAAAAATTCTTAAAAGCGCTCTAGTATGCGATTTTTAAGTTTTAAAATTTAAATCTCATTTTTGAAAATGTTTGTACTCTTCGATTTTTTTGAAATTTTTTTGTGTAAAACTTCTATCAATTCTACAAATTTTTTGCCCAGGAAGATCGTGGGATAACGATTATTACTATTTTTTAAAATTTTTTGAAAAAATTTTATTGTAATTTTTCAATCTTAAAATCATTTGTACTGCTCCAATGGTGCGTCATAGAGGGGTCCTTTATAAGACCGACCCCCATTAATTTTTACGTCTTAACATTTCTTTGGAACAAACTAATACCCTATTTGCAATTTCTAAGGGGGCTCCCACACAAAACGACATTTTTTTAAATTTGTTCCAACCGCTCTAACTGCCCTAATAGTGCCCTTAGAGCAACAAAATATATGACCGACCCACAATATTTTTTTAGTCCAAACATATTCTCTGAACACACCTACTCTCTATCTTTAACTGTTTTTTTTATTTTTTGTAAATTTGTTTGATTTAGTCCGCTTCTACCGGTCCAATGGTGCGTCCGAGAGGGGTCATTAGCGAGACCGACCCCCATTTATTTTTACCCTAGAACATTTTTTCAAAACATAGCTACGCCCTATCTCCACTCCCTAAGTAGGCTCCCATACAAATAACAGTTGGAGCAAATTTTATAAAAATGTAATTTTGTATGGGAGCCTACTTAGGGAGTAGAGATAGGGCTTAGGTATGTTTTGAAGAAATGTTGTAGGGTAAAAATAAATGGGGGTCGGTCTCACTAATGACCGCTCTCGGACTCAC
The DNA here is from genome assembly GCA_963921195.1 of Pegoplata infirma. Taxonomy (NCBI): domain Eukaryota; kingdom Metazoa; phylum Arthropoda; class Insecta; order Diptera; family Anthomyiidae; genus Pegoplata; species Pegoplata infirma. Next base: position 314,080,414 of record OY992536.1, on the reverse strand, counting down.
CATTGGACCGGTAGAAGCTGATTAAATAAAAAAAATTTACAAAAAATAAAAAAAAATTGTATGGGGACCACCTTAACAGTTAAAGATAGAGGGTAGGTGTGTTCAGAGAAAATGTTTAGACTAAAAAAATATTGTGGGTCGGTCATACATTTTGTTGCTCTAAGGGCACTATTAGGGCAGTTAGAGCGGTTAGAACAAATTTTAAAAAATGTCGTTTTGTGTGGGAGCCCCCTTAGAAATTGGAGATAGGGTATTAGTTTGTTCCAAAGAAATGTTAAGACGTAAAATTTAATGGGGGTCGGTCTTATAAAGGACCCCTCTATGGCGCACCATTAGAGCAGTAGAAATGATTTTAAGATTGGAAAATTACAATAAAATTTTTTCAAAAAATTTCAAAAAATAGTAATAATCGTTATCCCACGATCTTCCTGGGCAAAAAATTTGTAGAATTGAAAGAAGTTTTACACAAAAAAATTTCAAAAAAATCGAAGAGTACAAACATCTTCAAAAATGAGATTTTAATTTTAAAACTTAAAAATCGCATACTAGAGCGCTTTAAAGAATTTTTTGGGATTTTTTTTTTAAAGTACGTAACAAAACAAAAATTTTGAAGAAAAAAAAAATGAAATTTGGACCATTATTGAATTAAATGATTAAATGAAGTTTGAGTAAAGGAACAAACTACCAATTTTTAAAAATTCGATATCTTTTGAACGGGTCATCAAAAAAATCTGAAAATTTACCACGAAGGAGTTTTCGAAGGGTACTAAAAACTGTAAACAAATTGGGAAAATCTAAAAAAAAAGTTTTTCAAAGTGTTCGATTTCACATGGAATGCCCCATATATATTATTGATCAGTGATCGATTCTAAGACATTCTAGCGATGTCCGTCCGTCCGTCTGTCCGTCTGTGGAAGACACGATACAGTCCAAAATAAAAGTGCTAGACTCCTGAAATTTGGCACATATATGTCTTATGTTCATAGGCTGGTTAAGTTCGGAGATGGGCAAAATCGGACCAGGGGGGGGGGGGGGAAAGTTCCCCCTTGACGAAGTAAACCAACCCATGAAAAAAGGTAACTTTTTATAGTTTTTTTTTGTATTTTTGTTAAATAAATGAAACATTTTTATGCTTAAAAAAGTTCAAAGTCTTGGACTTGGGCCCAGGGGATTTGAAAATGTTTTTTTTTTTGGTCCGCCCCATTTTGTGGTCGTGGATATTAGCAAATTATTTATATAATGATGAAATTGTATATCTTTTGTACAAAAAGCATAGTAATTAAATTTGTAAACATTTTTGACCAGAGGGAAGGTATTTTTTATTTTTTTTTTAACGTTGGAGGGTATACAAGATTCGGTACAGCCAAAGTTAACACTCTCACTTGTTTCAGGTTGGTTTAGTTCTGCAAGGGGGAACTTTTTTTCCCTTGGTCCGATTTTTCCCATTTCCGAACTTAACCAGCCTATGACCATAAGACATATTCGTGACAAACCTGAAAAGTCTAGCTTTTTATTTTGGACTGTATCGTGTCCTCTACAGATGGATAGACGAACATCGCTGAATGTCTCAGAATCGATCACTGATCAATAATATATAAATATTCGGACACGACCCCTTTGATTTGCAATACCTTTCAGTGCGTATTAAATGCAACTTGCACACCAATTTTCAGCCTTTTTACCACGTTAGTTTTGAGTTATTACATGAATAAGATTTTTTTGAGTATTCGAGAGTCAATTTTGCGTGAGTTTGAGTGATTTATTTTCTTTTCGCATTTCCTTTCGTCCCAAAAAAAACAAAACAAAAAAATTTAAAATTTAGCTAAACTTTAAATTTCTTACCGAAAAAAGCAAAAAATAAATTAAATTTACCTTAACTTTAAATTTTGCTAAAAATGTTTATAGATTTTTTAATTTGTCAACGTGAGTGTGCGTGAAGCTTGTTTGAGTGCATGTTACTCAACTGATTGGGGGAGAGTAGAAAAATATGCTCGTGAGTGAGTGTGCGGGATTGAAAAATTATTGTCGTGAACTTGAATGAGTGTAAGTCAAAAGTCACTCACGCGCCCATCTCTAGTCTAAACCACTGAAGCTAGGGACTTGAATTTTGGTATGAAGACTTACCTCCCGGACAATAAATCTATTAAGTCTGTGCTTTTGGAAATTCCGATTCAAATGGAGCAAAAAATGGTAAAGTAGTGTACTTTGGTACTTTTTTTATCTCCTAAAATAATGAAACATTTGAAATGTGGGATTCTTAAAAAAACATTTTGTAAAAATCAGCTTTTGGATGTTACGATTTTGATGCAGTGAAAAGGGCAAAAAATTGTACATTTTTTTATTTTTTATTCTGACAAAAGTAGGTACTTTATAGAAAGTTTCGATGCTTAAAGGATAAACAATTTAATTTGGTACTTTACCGATATCCTGAAAAAATGGTCATTAATAGTTGAGTTTTGAAATGTAGGACCCCCATCGGAACAATCCATTCTGAAAAAGAGTTTTAGGAATTTCTTATTCTAAGAGGGTAAAAAGATATAAAAATTGTACCTGGCTACTCTGCGACTTCCAAAATTTGTTTAATGAAAGCAAAAGGGGGCAAAATTGGGTAAAACGGAAATATTTGTTCTTTTTTATACCCTCTACTCTAGTTATAAGTTATATATAAGTTTGTCATTCTTAATTTTAAGAAAATTTAGAAAACACTTAAGAAAATACATAAAATCGTAGTTTGCCTATCTACGATTTTAGTAAAAACAACTATCAGTTTTATTTTTGTGCAAGTAGTTTTAACTAAAATTATTTAGTTGACCTCAAAACAACTACCTTCAACAGATTTTACCTGCTAAATATTTTAGTTTTGTGTTTTATTAAGTTCTCAAGTTTTTTTTTTAAGAAATATAATTTTAACAATTCTATTAAAAGGAAAGAAAAAGAAAAAATATTGTCATTGACTTAACTGAATTGTAATAGATTTACAATTTTAAATTATTGTATAATAGATAATTATGATAATGATGATAGTTACAAAATTTATAACTTACAATTATTGTAATGATAAGGAAATGTTCATTGCTTCAGTTACTTTTGAAGGCCTTCAGTAAAATTTTCTGTTTTGTTTTTGTTTTACAACTACTGGAAAAAAAACCAAAGTTTATTTTATGTTTTAACACACCAGCCGACTTTTTTTCAAACATGTATAAGGAGCAAGGACAACAGTCGTGGTCGTGTTAATTCGTACAATTCCTTATTTTGTTGTTTTACCAATGCAACACTAATACAACCTACCATCAGAAAATCCCCCCCCATACACTCATACTCAAACCAGAGTTGCCACTAAGGCAATTTAAAATTACACATTAATGCAGTCAAAATTATACATGAACCCTTAAATAACGCATGTAATTTCTTTAACCAACACTAATGTTAAATTCTTATTTTTAATTAATGTGTATTTAATTTAAATAATTATAAAAGTAATTTGAAAACAAAAATTTATTTAACAATTTTGTAGCACCAATCCTATATTGGAAATATAAAAACAAAGAAAAAGTATTTATAAAAATTACTAGTTAATAAATTTTTGTGAAAAAGTTCTATTTTGTTACTTCTTTTACAAAAAAGAGCTATATTGAAAATTCAAAAAAAAAAAACGCATTAAAAAAATTCTAGTTTAGTAATTTTTATGAAAATTATTTGGTATTTTTTTTTTTTTTTTTGAAAAACCAATATTTCGGTATTTATACTATTTAGGTGCTTTTTATAAAAAAGTACCAAATAGTACTTTTTTTACAATTTTTTGGTTATTCTTCTACAAAAGTACTATTAAGGTAAATAAGTAAACAAAACAAAATAGTTTTTAAAAGTAATATTACTATTTTTAAGAAAAAGCACTATTTTGGTACTTTTTCAAAGATATATTTTTGGTACTTTTTTGAAAAAAATACTTTTAAAAAATTACTTTTTACAAGAAAAAAAAATACAATTTGGTATTTCTTATAAAAAATAGTAGTACCTTGAGGTTTGTTGTACAAAATTATCTATTGGTTTTTATAAAAAATTTACTAATGTTATGGAAAAGTATTATTTTAGTACTTTTTTTTTTAAAATACTATTTTGGTACTTTTAGTAAAAAAATTTTTTTCTTACTTTTTATAAAAATATTACTAGTGCTATTGAAAAATATTATTTTAGTACCTTTTTTAAAAAATACTATTTTGGTACTTTTTATAAAAATTTTTTTCGTTTTTTTATAAAAATTTTTAGTTTTTGGTACTTTTAATAAAAACGTGTAAAAAAATTTACATACGAGTAGTTATAAAAAAAAATTATGTGCGCATATTAGAAATTTAAAAACAAGATTATATATTTACAAAAAGTACTGTTTCAGTACATTTATAAAAAAAAATATAATTTGGTACCTTATTTAAAAAAAAAAATATGTTGGCAATTTTTATAAAGAAGTATTGTTTAGGCAATTTTTGTTATAAAATTTTATTTTATTTATTTGAATAAAAAAAAGTATTTTTTTTGTACTTTTTATATAAAACTACTATTTTGGTATTTCTTTAAATCAGTGGAACTTTTTTGTTGTTTTTATAAATAAGTACTTTTTATGTGCTTTTTATAAGAAAGCATTATTTTAAAACTTTTTTGATTAAAACGTACTATGTATTGTGATACTTTTTTGACACTTTTTATAAAAGAGTTCTATTTTAGTAACTTTTATAAAAAAGGGCTATTTTGGAAATTTAAAAACAAAAAATTATTATTTAAAGTACTATTTTAGTATTTTTTTGAAAAAGTACTATTTTGGTATTTGTTTTAAAAGAGTACTATCTTGGCACTTTTTGGAAAAAAGTAATATTTTGGAAATTTTTATCAAAAAGTACTATGTATATTGAAAATTTTAAAACAAACATGTGAGAGAGGTTGGTTTAGTTCTTCAAGGTGGAACTTTTTCCCCCTGGTCCGATTTGGCCCATTTCCGAACTTAATCTGCCTAGGACCATAAGACATATTTATGCCAAACTTGAGGGGTCTAGCTCGTTTATTTTGGACTGCATCGTGTTAACTACAGACGGACAGATGGACGGACATCGCTAGAATGTCTTAAAATCGATCACTGATCAATAATATATATACTTTATGGGGTCCCCGAACGATATTTCGATGCGTTACACACGGAATGATAAAGTAAGTATTCCGGGAATACTATTCCCCCATACTGTAGTTGGAGGGTATACAAAAAATTTTGTAAAAAGTACTGCTTTACCACTTTACCACCTGATTTAAAACAAGTGAGAGTGTTACATTCGGCTGTGCCGAGTCTTTTATACCCTCCAAAATGTAAAAAAATCCAGGGGCGTTTTTTTGGGGGGGGGGTTAATAGGAGACGTTAGCGGCACCTTCCCCTTGCGATTTTGAACTTCTTTTAAGATAAGAATGTTGCATTTGCTTAGCAAAAGTACAAAAAACCCTGCAAAAAATGTGATTTTTCTTAGGTTGGTTTAGTTCTCTAAGAGGGAACTTTTTTCCCCTTGGTCCATTTTTGCCCATTTCCGAACTTAACCTGCCTAGGAATATAAGACATATTCGTGCCAAACTTCGGAAGTCTAGCTCTTTTATTTTGGACTGTCCTCTACAGACGGACAGACGGACGGACGGACATCGCTAGAATGTCTTAGGGGTCCTAGACCGATATTTCGATGAGTTACACACGGAATGACAAAGTGAGTATACCCCCATACTGTGGTTGGAGGGTATAAAAATATATTTTGGCACTTTTTATAAAAAAGTACTGTTTAGGTATTTTTTGTAAAAAAAATTTATTTTCTTTATTTGAATAAAAAAAAAGTATTTTTTTTTTTACTTTTTATATGAACTTACTATTTTTTTGTTGTTTTTATAAATAAGTACTATTGTGATACTTTTTATAAAAAAGTACTATATATTATGACACTTTTTATAAGAGAGTTCTATTTTTGTACCTTTTATAAAAAAGTGCTATATTGGAAATTTAAAAACAAAAAAATAATTATTTAAAGTACCTTTTTTGTATTTTTTTGAAAAAGTACTATTTTGGTATTTGTTTTAAAAGAGTACTTTTTTGGCACTTTTTTGAAAAAAGTAATGTTTTGGTAATTTTTATCAAAAAGTACCTTGTATATTGAAAATTAAAAAATTAAAAAATATTTGTAAAAAGCGCTGTTTTAGCACTTTTATGAAGTACCTGAAAAATTACTATATTGGTACCATTATGAAAAAGTACTCCATTTTATAATTTTTACAAAAAATTAGTATTTTTAGTATTTCTTATAAAAAATAGCACTTTTTTATTGCTTTTTATAAAAAGTACTTTTTTAGTTCTTTTTATAAGTACCAAAATAATACTTTTGTAGTATTATTTTGGTACTTAGTTTTCATTAAAAAATATTTTTTTTGTTGCTTATATTAAAAAGTACTATTTCGATATTTTGTATTTAAAAGTACTATTTTGATATGTTTTATTAAAAAGTACTATTTGGTTAAATTTTATAAGAATGTAATAATTTAGTAGTTTTTTATTAAAAAAAGTACTTTTTATATAGAGTACCAAAGAAGTACTTTTTTATGTAGAGTACCAAACAAGTACTTTTTACAAAAAGGACCTAAATTACACATTTTTATAAAAAGTATGCGCCAGGATGAAATTTTTATTTTAAAAAGTACCAATATAGAATTTATTGATGAAATTTACTAAGATAGTACTTTTTGAAAAAAGGTACCCATATTTGAACTTCTTGTAAAAAGTACCAAAATAGTACTTTTGAAAACAAGTATTAAAATAGGACTATTATTTAAAAATAAACCTTAATATCAAATGTACACATAATTTACACATGTAATTTGGTATTTTTTTATTAAAAAAATGTACTTTTTTATATAAAGTACCAAAAAAGTACTTTTATATAAAGTTCCAAGTTTTTCAAGTTTCCAGTTTAACACAAACTACAAAAATAATACATTTTTATAAATAGTACGCGCCAGGATGGAATATTTTTATAAAATGTACCAAAATTATCATTGGTGAAAATGATACTTTTTGTTAAAAGTACCAAAATATTACTTTATAAAAAAAGTACCAAAAAAGTACTTTATAAAAAAAGTACCAAAATAGGACTAAATCTTTATTATCAAATTTACACATAATTTATACATGGAAGCAATTACAAATACACATCCAACCGAATATTACACGTGAAACATGTACTTACACACGAAATGGCAACACTGACTCAAACAAAATTTGTTTACAATATGTGAACAAAAGAGTATAAAAGTGTAGTATAGAAAAGAGAGCAAAGGACCTACATTTCAATTTAATAACTGTAAATATATTTATGTAGTATAACGGTGAGAAACGAAGAATCACACACACACACAGAGATATGGTCGTATATTTTTTTTTTAGTTGTACAAAGGAGCCTGCCGTGCATTAGCCTTAGAAAAATCAAATTACCATTGCTCCAGTATTGCTTTGCACGCGGAACCGTTCACTACGTTTTTATTGTGGTCAAAAATATTGAAAAATAACTGAACTGAAAAAGAAAGTTAAATATAATGTAACGGTTATTTGAAAATTTTTTTAAAAAATTTGTTAAGTTAAGTGAATAACGGTTTGATGATAATAAATACATATAAAAAACTTTTATAGTTGGTTTTGAATTTAAAATTTGATTGATTTGAAATAAAAAAAAATTTAAGTGTTTTTTAGATTTTTTTTAAATAATAAAAAACAAATTTCTTGTTCTTCTACTTGACATCAAATATTATGTAAAAAAAAACTACACTCGTAAATGAGTAAAATGCAATTTTAATATTGACATACATAAAAAAAACTGAAAAACTTTTATGTTCTTTTGGAACTTTTGAAATGAAAATGAAAAATGAAAGAAAAATTTAATTGTACATGTCACGAGATGTCATAAAACTTACGGATAAACTATACTACACTACATTTAACCATACATAAATAAATTTTTAACTCGCTGTTGTCGTACACTCTATTCATATTTATTTTATACTAAATAATTTTTTTTTTTTTTAATCTAAGATTGGCTGTTGCTAACTCTACTTTAAGTATAGTGATGATATTTTTACTTTCGTATATCTTTGGATTAGTTGATTTATACGGGTTAATGCGCCACCGGGTGCCTTAAAGTCTGCGTTCGTCTTACACGCACGCACGCACTATTTTCCACAAACTCATTCAGCCACTTATCTATACAGCATCTTTTTTTACATATCCTTTAATTTATAGGTTGTTATTTTTAGTATTAGTGTCCTGGTAGGATAAAAGTACTTAAACGAAACTATTTTTGTATAATATTTTTGCCAAAATATCTTTTTATAGGATAGTTCCTATACAAAAATGTATTTCCTGTAGAATTTAAGGAAACAAAAAAAATATATCAAAATTGGAAAGATCCATTTTGTTATGAATAGCATTTCGAATAAACTTTGGGATTTCTGACAAAATGGCTTGGCTCAATAAAGCTTAATGCTTAGTTATTTGCCAAAAAATGTCGGGACCAGAGGCGTCTCCTAACCCAAACTCTACCCAATATTAATTTCTGTTTTATAATATTTATAAATTCTTCGATCGCGCTTGGGGAGTACAAATATATTGAAAAATAAGTATACTAAATCTAAAGCAAGTTGAACTTAATTCGAGGAAAGTTGGGATTGAGAGGGCTCCAAAAAAAATCATTTCTCATTTCAAGTAGGAACATTATTTCCTAAAAAATAGTAAAACATTCTCATAATTATCTAGGAGCAAAATATTTTTTATCAAATAATTTAAAATTTCCTTAAACTTAAGGATTACTTGTTAGGAGACCCAATATTTGGGGTCCGCACATGAGTAGGTGAGTACACTCTTATAGGGTCACCATGGATTTTAACTAAAAATGTTGGTCATATTCGCTCTACCTTGCTTAGCTTTCGAGATATCAGAATAGGGTCTTGAGAAAATTGAACATAAAATAACATAAAAACTATAAATCAGAGGGCTTTCGGGCCTTCGGTGGTAATATTTTACGAGTTAATAACTACACGCACAGAAAAAAATAAAAAATAAATTTGAGTAAATTTTTAATACTATTGAGTAAAAATTTACTCAATTTTGCACCAGTAAACGATTTAATAGTATTGAGTAAATTTTTAATAAAAAATTATTAAATGCTTACTAAAAAAATTTTAATGGATACTATTAAAAATTTAATTAAAAAATTTTCAATTTTTTAAGTAACTTTTTAATTGTGTCAAGTAAATATTTACTCAAAATTTATCAATTAATTTTTTTAAAAAAGTTTCACATTTTTTTCGAAAAAAATCTTTTTTCAAACTTTACCAATTATATTTATGTCTTGAAGACATTGGAAAATTTCATAAAGATGATTTCAAACTTTTATATACATACACAAAAAACTATAAACTAAACGAGAATTCAAAACACGAAGAGAATAAAAAAAAATAAAAAAAATTATTAAATTTTGTATTAAATTATTTACTCAATTTTTTTTTTTTAGTTTTTGAGTAAATTTTTAATTGCGTCAATTAAATAATTACTCAAATCTTATTTAAAAATTTAAACAAGTGATTACTCAAATTTTTTTTCTCAATAATTTTTTCTGTGCGGCAGAGTAGGGTGGTTAATTTCAACTTTGGATTTTCACCATCTCACCATTGCACTATAGGAAATTTTACCCTTTTTTTGGCCAAAATTATTTACAGCCAAACGGCTGGACCGATTTGACTGATTTTTTTTATTTGACTTTTGGAAGACTCTTTAGAGGGAGGGAGTGACTCTTAAAGGTTTTCATACACTCAAAAAAAAAAATTAGTAAAGTTACCTAAAAAATTACCTAATTATTAGTTCCAAACAGGGTTCCCGGTTATAAGTTGCCGCATCTAAGATTTTTTAGATCCTTGATAGATTATATGGTTTTCTAAACTGTTTTTACAATATTTTTTTTTTTGAGTGTACACTAACTTTCGAAGATAACAGTAGAAATTTATTTTAACAATGTTAAGAAGTGTCAAACAAATCTACTTTTTAATAAGGATTTTATTCAAAAATTTTATTTTTGAGTTCCAAGTCATAAACTACATTTCAAAATGCCACTACGGGCAGCCGTAGATGATGCAAGAGCTAGGGGCTCAACTTCCCTATTTAGATCTTTAGAGATTTCTGCTGTAACTCGTATTTTTGTTCTCGCAGATTTTGACAAAAAAGTTAATTGCGGTCGCACAGGTTTCGATTTAGTGGAGGCAGGCTGCGTTTCAAGTTTTTTTTAGCCAAGTATTGCCTTTAAGCCAAACAGCATGCTGTCTTTCAAAAATTTTCAAACTCCTACAACTTTTAATCCTTTTCATATTTATATTTGAACAAAATATTCTTAATTCCTCCTTTATATATTGTTTAAAGTTTTCGAAACATTCACTCTCAGCAATGTATGAAAAGAAATGGTCAGAAATAGCGGCTCCTTATCCACCTCTGCTTTATTTCTCTCGCCATGTATTAAATTACTCTGAATTTGGCACTCAGTAGTCACCTGGAAAAATGGGTATAAAAAAAAGTTTGCACATATCCGACCTTGAAATTTTTTAAATTCGGAAGGTAATTGATTGTCCTACACCCAAAAAAAAACGTGGGTATTCAATACTAAAAATTTAACTAATTTTAGTCCAAAAGGACCTAGTGCAGAAATTGGTAACCAATACTAAAATTTTTAACTAATATTAGTCAAATCCAGTAAAAATTACTAATGTTAGTACTTTGAAGATACTAAAATTAGTAACGAATTAGTAGATTTTGGTACAATATCACTTACTAAACCTTTTAATGTAGAATTATTTTGAGTGTAGAGAACTTTTATGGTTTTATAGCTAACATATGCTATAATTTTTTTTAAAGTCAAAATAAAATTTCAACACTCAAAAAATTATGTTAGTAAAATCAACTGAAAATGTCAGTTAAAATAACTACTTTGTAAGTTGTTTTGGGGTCAACTACTTTTTCAGTTAAATCAACTAACAATGTTAGTTATTTTAACTGACAAAAAACAACTGACTTATGTAGTAAAAACTACTTACATTTGTAGTCAAAACAACTAAAATGTAGTAAAAATAAAATAATCAATAAATAATTTTTTTTCAACAAATTTTTCAGAAAAAAAATTTGAAGACCAAATTTTTTCAAAGTTTTTTTTTTTTAAAAAAAAAGTTGTGAAAAATAAAAAAACGAAAATTTATTTTTATTTTTTGAAAAAAAAACTGAAAATTTTTCAGAGATAAAAAAAAAATAAAATTAACTACTTTTAATAACTGTTACTACATCACAGTACTTTTTTGTTAGTTATTCAAAAAAACTACTTAAAATAACTAACAGAAATAGTTGTTTAATATTTTTCACACAAAAACAACTGACTTTGTAGTTGAAAACAACTAACTACTGTAAAATATACAAACAACTAACATGTAGTAACTTACATAATTTTCTGAGTGAATACATACTTCAATAAGTTCATCTTAAGGTCACTTCAATTTTTCCAATAAAATCGATCTAATAGATGAGTTCACCAACATTTCACTATTTATCATTAAAGTACTCACCTTTGACATTATTTTTCATTTTTTAGTTTTTAAAAACTATAAATTCTTAATATAAAAACTTTTGTTAGAAGCTATCATAAAATTCGCTGCTCTCAATCGTTATTTTATAACTAAGTAAGAAATTGCAAGAAAAACTACTGATAAAGTGACAGTACATCAATTCTGTCGAAAAATTGAGAAAGAATTGTTTACTTTGTTAAGTTTTTTTTATATTAATGTGAAAAAAAATAATGTTTGCAAAAATTTTAATTTTGACTTTTGGCCAAAAAATGGGTAAAATTTCCTATAGTGATTGACGCAATTAAAAATTTACTCAAAAGTTAAAAAAAGAAAAATAAGTGAATAATTTAATAGTTTTTTAATTTTTTTATTCTCTTAGTTTTTAGAATTCTCATTTAGTGTATAGTTTTTTGTGTATGTATATAGAAGTTTGAAAAAAGTTTTTTCTTTGCAAAAAAACTATGTGAAACTTTTTAAAACTTAAAAAAAATAATAAATTTTGAGTAATCTTTTTCTTGACACAATTAAAAACTTAATTAAAAAACGAAAAATTTTGAGTAAAGTTTTAGTTGTGTGAATTTAAAATTTACTAAAATTTTTTGGCATACATTTTTTTAAATTTTTTTCTGTGCAAAAGGGACTTTGAATTTATTTTATTGGATTTAGTTTATATTTTTCCCAAAAATAAGGAAAACAAAGTTATTTAATTTTATGCCAATTTTAACTTGAAAATGGGAAAAATGATATTACACTTTAGTTCATTCATATTTTTGGACTAGATTGGGCCCAGACCCTGCTGACTCGAGACCCCGTTGGGTCCTTTAAGGGTCGCCATAGATTTTGTTTCAAAACTTTTGTCCGTTTCGTTCTACATTGCTTAGTTTTTGAGATACGCGAATTAGAGGCCTGATTAGGTCTTGAGAATCTTAAAAACTGGTAGCATTTACCGAGATATATGCATATTTAAAATCTCGGGAACTTTAAACTTTAGATCCAAATTTAGGGTCTTGAGACCCCGACAGATATAGAATATTCTATATATTTCTTTGTAGATTTTCTTTCGAAAATTTAATCCGTTTCGCTCTATCTCGCTTAGTTTCCGAGATAAAGACATTTTGAATTTTTAACTAAATTCTAAAAAGTTATTAACTAAATTCTTAGAGGTACACTTCCTCAATTCTAAGAAGAGAAATACGTTGATTTTTTTTTTAGCAAATTTTAAATAAATGTGAACTAAATTGGGTGTGCACAAAATGATATGTTAATGATATGTGGGGATAAGATTTTTATGCACTAAAAATCGAAAATATGCGCTTAAAATATGCACTAAAAAAACTTTAAATATGGACTAAAAAATAAAATGTGTACAATAAAAATCTTGTTTTCATAGGAAAAACTTCTTTTAAACAAAAAATAACGCCGGGTTTAAAAAGTAACATTTAAAACTTAATATACGAGGCATTCCACACCAAATGTCCCGCTACAGAAAAACATGTGTCCCGTAATTTTCCGAATAGGTTGTTTGGATAGCCCTATATGGAACTAAGAAAATTGCGTTTTTGGTTTTTAAAATTTTCAAAAACTGGGCTTAGGAGGCGTGGTCAAATATTGGAAAAATGGTAAAATTTGTGGCGAGTTGCCTTGATTAAAAATTTATCACATTAAAACGGACTGCACCACAATCTCAAAAATTTATATTCTTATCTACCCAAGCAGAAATTGACGACGGTTATAAAAAAAAAGCGTTTTGAAAGCACTGTAACAAAAAAATAACGTTCTCAAAACGTTATTTTCGAACGCTTTGCGAGCGTTTTCGAAAAGCGTTCTGAAAGCACTGTAACAAAAAAAAAGCATTCTCAAAACGCTTTATTCGAACGCCTTGAGAGCATTTTCGAAAAGCGTTTTGAAAGCACTTTATTAACAAAATACATGTTCGTTTCAAAATTAAATGGTTTTAAAGCAGTTTTTGCAAACGTTTTTAAATTTTTTTCGTAGTACATACAAGTATAGTATTTTTTTAGATTATACTCAATTTTAAACAAATTGTTATAAAAACATTTTGTTAAATCAAATTAAATAATTTTTCCCTACTACCACATTGAAAACGCAAAATTTTGAAAACATATTTTAATTTGTAAATCTATTTTAAGTTTTATTATTATCATTTATGTAAAAGAGTTAAAGCAATAGTTTCGTTATAAAATTTACAAATAATGCATTTAACTTCTACAATATTTTAACGTTATAAAGTCCTATTTCTTTTGATGGAATTGGATAGACAAAATAATCGTTTATTTCATTAAAGATGTTGCCTTTTAAATATATATTGTCACATGTTTGTTTAGATCGATTTGTACTTTTTTCTACTTTGTTTACAGACCATCTGGTTTTGCAATTTGAAAGCGAAACAGAACAAACCATTTTTACAAAAATTAGCCGCTGGCTGGCTGCAGTAAAGGACAGAATGGGAGGAAGAAAGTCCCTATAAATAAATTAGTTTACTTTTTTTATGAAGTTTACCTTTACTAAGTTTACTTTTTTTATTACATTAGTGGTATTCAGAGTCTTGCTTGCCAGCCCTGGCACTGGTGGCAAAAGAGCACTTTTCAAAATACATGTATTTTTTGATAGAAGTACTCTTTTGCTACATTGCCAGGGGTGGCAACAAGACTCTGAATACCTCTATTGAATTTAATTTTTATTTTCTAAAATACTTTTATAAAAAAATATCTACAATTAACGAATAAAAAAAAATATCTGCTTTATATGAACTCCTTTAAAGTACACTAAAAAAATTATGTTAGTAAAATCAACTGAAAATGTCAGTTAAAATAACTACTTTGTAAGTTATTTTGGGGTCAACTACTTTTTCAGTTAAATCAACTAACAATGTTAGTTATTTTAACTGACAAAAAACAACTGACTTATGTAGTAAAAACTACTAACATTTGTAGTCAAAACAACTAAAATGTAGTAAAAATAAAATAATCAATGTATATTTTTTTTTTCAAAAAATTTTTCAGAAAAAAAAATTTAAGACCAAATTTTTTCAAAGCTTTTTTTTTTTAAAAAAAGTTGTGAAAAATAAAAAGCGAAAATTTATTTTTTGGAAAAAAACTTTTGAAAATTTTTCAGAGATAAAAAAAAAATTAACTACTTAAAATAACTGTTACTACATAACAGTACTTTTTTGTTAGTTATTCAAAAAAACGACTTAAAATAACTAACACAAATAGTTGTTTGATATTTTTCATACAAAAACAACTGACTTTGTAGTTGAAAACAACTAACTACTGTAAAATATACAAACAACTAACATGTAGTAACTTACATAATTTTCTGAGTGTACTGTTTTTTCTTATTTCAATCGCTGGAAAATATCTTTAATTTTTGTATTTAAGCTCTTTATAAGTGCTTTACTTTTGGTTTTAAAAGCGCTTTCATGACTTTAAATAAAACGTTCTGAAGGCACTTTTTTAAAACGCTTTTAAAACGCTTTAAACCTAGCGTAGATCGATGTTATCATTCGGATCATCTGAAAGCGCTTTGAAGATGGTAAATGGAACGCTTGTAGAACCGTCCACAACGCTTTCACAGCGCTTTTGCGATTGTATTTTTCTGACTGGGCAGTTATGTTATATTTTTTTTTTGTTTTGTTAGCCATAAATATAAAAATACTTTATTTTTGACCAGTTTTTGTTAAGCTAGAATATTCCTACTCAAAACATTTTTTTTAGTTTATTTTTCTTAAAACCGGTAAAAACATGAATTAAATCTGTACCAAAAGAATGTTTTTGTTATGCGACTTTTTACTTTACAGAGGCCCATCACAAATTTAGGATGTGTTAAATTGGGGAGAAAATCGCGTAATGGTATTTCACTCCTCTTCATTTTGAACTTTAAAAAACGTTAACACGAAAATCCTAGCTGATTCTGTTTTGGAGTTATTGCAAAAATAATAACACTGTTTGACAACATATTTGTACCAAAATAATATTTTTGTCATGCGACTTTTTACTTTTCAGCGGGGCCCTAAATTCTTGTGTGCCCAGGGGCCCCTCCATCACAAATTTAGATTGTGTTAAAATGGTAACAAAATTGGGTAATAGCATTTCACTCCTCTTCATTTTGAACTTTAAAAATCTTTAACACGAAAATCCTAGCTGATCCTGGCTTTAACTTATTGCTAAATAATTACACTGTTAGACATTCTTATAGATTTTGCTCTCCTGATCCAAATCTGCTATCCAATTTTTTCTAGCACCTAGCGTTTTTGAGATATTCGCTGTTAAAAAGTAAAAAAAACAATAAATTCGCACTTTTGGTGGTCTACTTTTACAGATTCTTCAAAAATAGGACTTGATTTATAAAAAAAGCTCCTGATTCCAAAACTGCAATCCAAATTTTTCTAGCATGTTCCGTTTTCGAGATATTCGCGTTTGAAAATTTTTCCACGCGAAGATCTCGAACGCGAAAAACTAAAAAACGGAACATCCTAGAAAAATGTGGATTGCAGTGCAGAATCAAGAGGTTCAATTTATATGAAATCAAGCCATATTTCTTAGAAGCAACATAACAGTAGAAACAACATAAAAGTGCAAAATTTATGGTTTTTTGACTGTTTAACAGCGAATATCTCAAAAATGGTACGTGATAGAAAAAATTGGATGGTAGATTTGTATTCAGGAGAGCAAAATCTATATGATTTGTTGGATATTTCACTGGGAGGTTTTTGTAGTCTAAAAGTGTTATTATTTAGCACACAAAAAAAAATCCAATGAATGACTTTCATAGTATTTATGAACAAATTCATACAATTTATTAACTTTTTCATAATATTTATAAACTTTTTCATAGTATTTATGAATAAACCATAATATGTGAAATTTAAGAACTATTTATTATTTTTTTATAAATACTATGAAAAAGTTAATAAATTGTATGAATTTGTTCATATATACTATGAAAATCGTTCATTGGAAAATTTTTCTTTTGTGTGAATAACTCGAAAACAGGATCCGCTAGGATTTTCGTGTTAACGATTTTTAAAGCTCAAAAAAGGGGAGTGAAATGTCACCATTTTAACACAACCTAAATTTGCTTGAAGAGGGGTGTGTCATACCTTAAGATTTCCCTGGCATCTACTATAGCTCCGTGTGAATACTTTCGTCTGACACTGTATTAAATGTTTTGGGCAAGTGTAAAAAATTCTGAGGCATTTTTGGAGTAGGTTCAATATACATATGAGTATAAATCTAAACTTATCTTCATTTTTAATCTCCAAAAATAAATTAATATTTTGAAAGTATCATTCATAAATTCATATTCACTTAGAAATTGGTTTAGGATAACTGCCGCAATGTTGATTATCTGTTTTTTTTTTTCAAATCACAAGTTCATGAACTAGAAACTAGTTCATCGAATTCCTACTGGGATTAAATAATATTTATTGTAAAAATATCACATATTGTTGAAAAAGCAAATCATGTTTTCACATGATTCGCTTTATTATTAAACAATTCACTATTGTTTTTCGTCTCGTTTATTGTCTCTCTGTGTGAATATGTGAGTGAAAATGGAAATGGGGAAAACAGAAAAAGAAAAGCTGAAAAAACATTTAATGAAGGCATGAAGGATATCCTTTTACGAGTGTATTGTTGGCATTTGATTGTTGTTGACTATAAGTTTATTTCTATTTTTAACATAAATATGCACAATGCACATACAACAAACAATATTTTATTGTTCATTCAATGAATTTGTTAAACAATTTCTTGGATTATTTTCTTCGTAAATGTATGAAGATTGTTAATTTTCAAATAAATTTTGAGTGTTGTTGCTGTTGTATTTTTTATAGAGTTAAAGCTCTTGTAAGTGTTAAGTGTATTAAAAAAATAAAAAAAAAGTGTTTGGCAAATACCGTTCAAGTGTGCGTGTATGTTTACGAATGGGATGATGGGTCAAAGGTTACAAACTTGAAATCTTTGAATTGAGTTGCTGTTGTTGTTCTTGTTATTATTGCTGGTTGATAAAAACATAAAATACCAAAAATATAAAAAAAACAACAAAAAAATCTCAGGGACATTTATCAACTACAACTACAATAACACTTACACTAACAAACACTAACACTCCAATTGTGCACAATGCACATGTGTTTTTTAGTCGTTTTTATGGATGCTTTATATGGTTGTTTGTATCTGTGTGTGTGTGTGTGTATGCATTGACCTTAACTATAATATGTTATCAAGGTCTTAATGATTCCCTTGTCAGAAGTAGTGGACAGACACAAATATTATCATCTACATACATAAGTTGTATTAGTAGAAAATTATGCTGACTTCAATAAAAAATAAAAAAAAAAAAAAAAAAAAATTATTTAAATATGTAGGAAATTCAAAGACGATTTCAATCCCTCCTCACACAGTGGTTAAAGTATTTTTTTTTATGAAATAAAACTTTGAACACATTTTTATATCCTGCAACAACATTACGGGGGTATACGAACTTTTTCATTTTAAGACATTCTACCATCCGTGTGTCTGGAATATGTCTTATATAATAGGATTAAGGGTAAAAAAGGGTCAACACTTTCAAAAAATACAAAGTTCAAAATAGCGGGTCCAATCCCAGCAAAAACATGGTAATGAGTTGTGAAAAGTAATCATTACCAAGTACATTATTTACAATGAGTACCCATTACCATTAAAATTATTTTAAGCCCAAAAGTAACTACTTTTCAGTAATACGTTAAAAAAGAACTTCTAAGTAATAATATCTCCTTGCACTTGCAGTTTTTAACCTTTACAATTCAATTAACTTAAAAAGTACTAAAAAACTTATTAAAAATTACGCAATTTTTAAGTCTTAGTAAAAACAAGTTAAATTTTAAATGTTTTAATTAACTAACTATTTTACTTCTTATTGATAATGGGTTTTTACTCCTTATTAGTAATCCGAGTCAGTAACTACTTATTTATCTCCATACTCTTCACTACTTATTTTTGTCTCACGCCCTTGTTAAAATAAAACAGTGCAACACCCAAAATCGGAATGGGATGAAACCAAAAGCAAATGAAAGTTGACATATTCCATAACAAACCCCTCAAGGCTTTTTTCTAGTTCAGAGCTAGATTTTTTTTACACGCACTTGAAGTTAGTGAAGTTTTATTATAATAATAAATGCTTGAAAACTGTATTAGTGGCGAATGATTAATATTGTAATTGCCTTTAAATAGCAATCACACGCAACGGTGTAAAGTGGGTTATATTAATAATTGCCTTTAAATAACAATCATACGCAACGGTGTACAGTGGTTTATTTTAATAATTTGGCTATTCAGTAAATAGGTACTGGACCGATTGCAGCAAAATTCATACCAGTCATGGCTGAAGTAATTTTGAGCTTAAGTTTGGAAACTGGACCCTATATGTCCAATAAGGGCACCACCAGGGGCCTTTAAAGTAGGACATGTTTAGTACACAAAAACTTTAAATGCTTTAAAATCACCAACTCTAAATGCGTGTAAAATAAAATCTAGCTCTGGCCAAAGAAAAAGGCCTTGAGGGTTTTGTTATGGAAAACGTCAGCTTTCATTTGCTTTTGGTTTCCTCCCATTCCGATTCCGAAAGTTCGATTTTGTATCACTGTGTAATTAGTGTTTCATTCAATAAGTAACTACTTATTAACATCTGTTTCGGATTACAAAACCCATTACTAGAAATGCCAAATTTTGCTGGGATATGGCGTAAAAAATTTGTTAAACGTTTTATCCCAGCAGACATTTTACTGAACTGGCAGCAGCTTTTGGAAAGAAAACTTGAGTAAAAAAAAATATTTATAAAAATTACCGAAAAAGCCTTCTTTGGATGCACTGAAATTGCGTGTCTTAAAGCGCTGATTAAATCATTATTTTATAGTGATGAGCGCTACAAAGATGCAGTGAATTCATGTATCTTTTTAGAGCTGATTTAAGCAGAATAAAGATGAATACATTTGACTATTTCTTAAATACCACTACAAACCCCCCCCCCCAAAAAAAAAAACGGACCTGTAATTTTTATACCCTCCAACTACAGTATGGGGTATAATCACTTTGTCATTCCGTGTGTAACGCATCTAAATATCGGTTTAGGACCCTATAAAATATATATATTTATGATCAGTGATCGATTCTACGACATTCTAGCGATGTCCGTCTGTCCGTCCGTCCTTCTGTCCGTCTGTAGTTAACACGATACAGTCCGAAATAAAACATTTGTCACGGATATGTCTTATGTTCCTAGGCAGGTTAAGTTCGTAAATGAGCAAAATCGGACCAGGGGGAAAAAGTTCCCCCTTGAAGAACTAAACCAACCTCTGAAAAATATAATTTTTTACATGATTTTTTGTGATTTTATTTAACAAATGCAACATTTTTATGCTACAAGAAGTTAACAGTCCTGCTTTGGACCCTGAGAATTAGAAAATTTCGGTTTTTCGCTCCGTCCCCTCCCCCCCTTTTATGGCCATGGAATAAAAAAATATTTTTAATTATCATAAAATTTTATTTATTTAGTGCAAAAAGCATAAGAATGAATTGTTAAACACATAATCGAGAGGAAAATTGCCCCCCCCATTTCCACTACCGACCCCCCACAAAAAAAAAAAAAATATAAAAAGCCCCTGAATTTTTTTTTTTTGCATGTTGGAGGGTATAAAAGATTCGGCACAGCCGAATTTAACACTCTTACTTGTTTTTACATATTTTTTTGTATTTTTGTTAAATAAATGAAACATTTGGTATTTTTATCGCGATGGAAAGGTGTTCTCAACGTCCCACACTGACCCCATCACCCCCCCCCCCCCCCCCAAATTTTTTTTTTTTTACATTTTGGAGGGTATAAAACACTCTCACTTTTTTTAGTTTATTTTGTAGTATTATTTTTAAAAAGAAAACATTTTTATGTCAAAGAAAAAGTTCAAAGTCCTGACTACACCATTTCCACTTTTATTTCAGAAAATACAAATTATATTTCAGAAATTTCCATTTACGAGTATATTTCAGAAATTTTAATTTTTATATAAGAAATTTCCATTTATATTTCAGAAACACCCATTTATGTTTCAGAAATTTCCATTTATATTTCAGAAACACCTATTTATGTTTCAGAAATTACCAACTGTATTTAAAAAGTTTCCATTTTGTATTTCAAAATTTTATAAATGATAGACATATAAATGAGTTTTCTGGAAAGAATTTAGAAAATTTTAAAATACAAATGGAAATTTTGGATTTAAATTGATTTGGATTTGGAAATGGATTTATTTTTAACTAAAATAAAAATTTTCTTTATAGCAATTATTAAATTTTTAAATCCAAATTGAAATTTTTAAAATTCAAATGTAATTTTCTGAAAAGCATTTGGAAAATTTTGGAAATACAAATTTAAATTTCTTAAATAAAATTGGAATTTCGGAAATATAAATAGAAATTTCTGTAAAACTAATGGAAATTTCTGATATATAAATAGAAATTTCTGAAATATAAATAGAAATTTATTTATTCTAAATAATAAATGCGTTATTTGAGCTCCAGGCTATAACGCATTTATTATTTATAATTCTTTGAAATAACAAATAAGCATTTGCTGTTGAACAAAGTGACACCACAATCTCAACAATTTACATTCTTGTATAGTTTTGTATGGGCTATAGATTAATTTTTTTTTGAAAATTTAGAACCTGTTCTGAAATTTTCCATTTTTTAAAAAAGTTAATTTATCAAAAATCCGGTCACATTTTTTTTAAATTTTTTTTTTATGTTTAGATGTTTGTCTACCCGCACAAAAAAGATCACACAGAAAAAAATAAAAAAAATATTTGAGTAAATTTTTAATACTATTGAGTAAAAAATTACTCAATTTTGCACCAGTAAACGATTTAATAGTATTGAGTAAATTTTTAATAAAAATTTATTAAATGTTTGACAAAAAAATTTAAGTAAATTTTTAATTGACACAATTAAAGATGTACTCAAAATTTATCTATTTTTTTTTAGTTTAAAAAAGTTTTAAATTTTTTTACAAAAAAAAACAAAAAACTTGTTTTTTCAAACTTTACCAAACATATTTATGTCTCAAAAACATAAGAAAATTCCATAAAGACGATTACAAACTTTCATTTACATACACAAAAAACTATAAACTAAACGAGAATTCAAAAAACGATGAGAGTTTAAAAAAAATTAAAAAAACTATTAAATTTTTATTAAATTATTTACTTAAATTGTTTTTAAAATTTTTAAGTAAATTTTTAATTGCGTTAATTAAAAAATTACTCAATTTTTGTTTTTAAATTTAAACAAGTGATTACTCAAATTTGTTTCCTCCATATTTTTTTCTGTGTTCCGTTTTAATTTTATAAATATTTAATCAAAGTAACTCGACACAAATTTGACCATTTTTCCAATATTTGACCATGCCTCCTTAGCCCAGTTTTTTGAAAAATTGTAAAACCAAAAACCCAATTTTCTTAGTTCCATATAGAGCTATCCATACAACCTATTTATAAATTCACGGTACACATGTTTTTTTTCGCTGGACTTTGACTCGTGATTCCTTTCTAAAAGCTTCTTCCAGTTCATGGCCAGTAAGAGCTGATTATGGCAAAATTTATTAAAAAATTTTACAAGGGCATCAGTAGTCGGCAACCAACGATAAAGTTAACAAAAAAATTAATTTTTCGACAAAATTTCATGCCGAATTTTTTGACCAAATCCTGTTGAATATATTTTTAACAGGGACGGAAAATAACCGTTACATTTTTATAAAAATCAGTATACAAAGTGGGGGAAAAATAGTATTACTGAACAAGAAATGTCTTGAAAGTCAATTAAATAAAAAATAAACAAAATTTTGCAAAGATTTTTAAAAGTTAATTTTTATTTTTTAGTTGGAAATTTCGATAATTTTTTTGATTTATTATTTCAACTTGTTAATAAAAGTTATTGTATTGATTTTTTTTAATGTTCCAAAATTAACTATTTGGAATTTATTAAAAATAAAAGTTGTTAAGTTGATTGAATTTCTGTTTTTTTTTTTTTTTTAATTTTGATCAAAGAAAATGACTTTTATAAGTAAAACAATTTTAAGCGATCAATTTAAAAGGAATATTTTGGAAAATAAAAGCAATAAAAGATAATAAACAATAAATACCAATAAAAGAGCCAATTTTGGGGAAAATTATAAATGCGATTTTTGTCTAAAAATTCTGATCAGACATTTTAAAACCAGCATCCGGAGACGATCTTTGAAAAAAATTATGATTGCCATGAAGAGCCAATTTTGGGGAAAATAATAAATGCGATTTTTGTCTAAAAATTCTGATCAGAATATGGCGACAAAAATCGCATGTTTTAGGATTTTAAAATATTTCTTCATAATCATTACAAAAAAACGAAGTTTCTGGAAATGATCTTTGACTAAAGTCACGATGGTCATTAAAGAGCTGATTTTGCTAAAAATTATTAAAAATTAAAAAATGCGATTTTTATTCAAAACTTATAATCAGAATCTGTGGACCAAAATCGCATGTTTTAGAATTTAAAAATATTTTTCTATAATCTTTACAAGATCTGAAAAATAGCCATATTATATCAAAAGGCAGTTAGCCTTTAATAGCTAATTTTGGGGAAAAGATGGACAAATTAAAATCGCGATTTTGGTACAAAAATGCTGATTAGAATCTGTGGACCAAAACTTGAAGCATTATCATTATTAATCGATATTCAAACGAAGCATCTAGAAATAATCTTTAAAAGTGACGATGACCATTTTTCAATAAGGCTAATTTGGGAAAACGATGAAAAATATTAATCGCGATTTTGGTCCAAAAATGCTGATCAGAATCTGTTGCCAAAATCGCATGTTTTAGGATCTTAAGTATTTTTCCATAATCTTCAGAAGATTTTCTAAATTTAGAGCGATATTTTTGGCCAAAACCCTAATTTCATTGAACTTTTAGCGATATTTTGCAAAAAAAAAGTCAAACAAGAATTTATAAAAGAAAACAGCAATGTTGACCAAAATCGTAGTTATAGTATTAATAAAATATTTGTTCCATTAAGTACGCGAAATCCCCTTAATTTCAAGCCAAATTTAACAAAAAAATCACATGAATTTTGGTGAAAACCATAATTTTATTGAACTTTAAGCGCTGTTTACATTTTTATAACACAATCATCTTTTTATGGCCATCGTCACTTTCCTTAAGGACTATTTCCGGATGCTTAGGAATCAGTTCCAAAAAATTTTGGGACTCATTTTAAATTCGTTATAAAAACAGTGTGTTTGATAGAAAATGATTAACCGTAATCGTAATGATTTACGACTACGATTAATTGCTCCGATTCATCGCGATTACGATTACGATTTAAATCGTTTTGCAAACTCTAGTCAAACGTCATTGTTAAATATTTGGTAAGCAATTATCTAAAAAAGCGATATCTTTAAAATGTTGGAAAAAATATATGTATGCGAATGAAAGTTGCCAATATTTAATAAGAGATTTGATATTAATAGAAACATAAATAAACATAATTTTTTTTTCTATAAGACAAATATATCGAATTGAATTTCATTAAATTTATAGGGGGTGAGGTCAAAGATTATACTGTTATCGGTTGATTTGACATTTTTTGACTCCTAATGTACTTTTTTGAATTCCAAAAAAGTTATACCCTTCAAAAACCACTGTATAAATAATATGATTTTGTTTATAAAAACAGCAAACTTGCTTATAAATCAGAAAATTATGTTAATTTATACCCCAAAAAAAAAAAAATGGAAAATCTAAATTTACAATACTTATGGGAGTGTATGTGAAAAACTAAATAACATACTTAACAGCATGTATAGATAGATGTATGAATAGAATAGAGTAAATCATCATTATCTATAGAAAAAACATAAACAAAATTTCTATTAGCAAATTTCATCATCAATAAATAAATGACTTTTTAAATACATACACACTTAAATAGCAATAAATTTTATACATACTACTACACCAAAAAAAAATACATATAATATCAAGTAAAATACAAAGAACAATAAAGAAAAAATCTCTACAAAAATGTTTTTAAAAAATCATTAAGAAAATACGTTAACCCCCAAAATCTATAATAAATAACTAACCACAAAAATAAAAAAAAATCACAAAAATAATAATAGAAAACACAGATAATAAAGAAATGGTATCTTCACATAATATTATAAGAAAACATACTCATAAAACGGAAAAATCATTAAAAGACTATTATGATCCATTACCAACAATTTCTACTTCATCTTCTTCAACGTCGTCGTTGTCATCTTTGACAACAGGAGCAGCAGCAGCAGGAGATTCAATATCAAATGAATTGAAAACTATGGATTATACAGAAACTTTATTGGATTTCAATTTTACTAAATTGGCTGAGAACAATAACTCCAATGATAGCAACAGCAGCAGCAGCAGCAACAGTATAATGGAAAACTTTACTCATAATCTTTTCGAGTTACATCCATTTTTGGGCAGCAATAGCAATAGCAACATAAATAATGCCTATGATGTTAACTCTACTGTATCAGTAGATATTTATGATACAGCCTTTAGTCCCACTATGTTTATATCGGATGTTACAACTGCCACGGCCGCTGTTACCGCTGCCAACAATAATGGCTTACTTATCGATACACTATTAGGTTCTGTTATGACCACTGCCACTGCCACCGTTACTGCTTCTACACCATCATCCTCTTTAGCGGCACTATCCTCACTGGCCTCATTATCATCCGTAGGATATCAGGAGAATTTTTATGAAACCACCGTTGCACCGTTTAATTTGAAAGCCACACCAAACAATCAATCGATGTATTGGGAATTGGAAGAATCGGATTTCGATTTTCTTTATCGTCACTCCCTGGCTATGACCATTGTCTATTGTATTGCGTATGTTATTGTGTTCTTGGTCGGTTTGGTTGGCAATAGTTTTGTTATTGCTGTTGTCCTACGCATGAGAAATATGCGTACGGTTACCAATTATTTTATTGTAAATTTGGCCATAGCAGATATATTGGTAATAGTTTTTTGTCTACCAGCCACATTGATGAGCAACATATTTGTACGTAAGTATTGAAATGTTTTTTTCGTTTTTATATTTATTTCCCAATTTATTTCGATACGTTTAATTAAGAAAAAAAAAGTGTAAACTAAGCAAAACTAAGGAAAATAATTAATCTGGGGTACATGATAAATTAGATATGAGTTTTGCCCTTAAACAATACACCATTTTCAGCAGTACACTCAAAATAATTCTACAGTAAAAGGTTTAGTAAGTGATATTGTACCAAAATCTACTAATTCGTTACTAATTTTAGTATCTTCAAAGTACTAACATTAGTAATTTTTACTGGATTTGACTAATATTAGTTAAAAATTTTAGTATTGGTTACCAATTTCTGCACTAGGTCCTTTTGGACTAAAATTAGTTAAATTTTTAGTATTGAATACCCACGTTTTTTTTGGGTGTAATTCCAAACACATTACTTTTTTAGTGTCTTCTTGAA
This sequence comes from Pegoplata infirma, assembly GCA_963921195.1. Taxonomy (NCBI): domain Eukaryota; kingdom Metazoa; phylum Arthropoda; class Insecta; order Diptera; family Anthomyiidae; genus Pegoplata; species Pegoplata infirma. The sequence goes on along the minus strand of OY992536.1, from coordinate 314,054,167 downwards.
ATTTGGATATGGAGGGCGAATATTCAAAACTTGCTATCTGCTATGTTATTACTAGGGATGTGATTTCCATGCAAATGCATGTTTTTTGTCGATAGTCTAAAAACGATAAAGACTAATTAATTTCCGAATTAGGAAGTTTGCGTTGCTTTTGCATATTTTTGCATATTTTAGTAAAAATGCATATTTATGCATATTTTGGTTTTAGTTGCGTATTTTGTGCATATTTAAAAATTTTAAGTGCATATTTTGGCATAAATTATCAAAAACACAAATGGAAATTTATTTGTTTCAAAAAGTATTTTAAATTCTAAAAATTTATTTTGAAAATAAGAAAAATTATTTTTTTCTTTTTAATTTTTTTATAGATTGCCTTAATTCCTAAAAAATCTTGTTTACATAAAGTTTAAAATATTACTATTTAAACACGGCGTTATTTTTTTTTGCTTTTTAAGAAGTTTTTCGTATAAAAACAAGATTTTTATTGTACATTAGACCGACTCACCTTATATGGGCAAAAAAAAAGTTAATGTTGTACCCCCATCAAAATTAACTTTGACATGTTTTATGAAGATTCCCAAAATATTTGGGCTCTAGCGATAATCTCCCGTGAGCTAAACCACGTCAAAAAATGGTCCAAAAATCATATTTTTCATGAATAAAAAATTCAGTGAATTTTTTTTTGTCCAATGAATGACCAAATATAATAGATATTTGGGGATTCTTTGATTCTGCATTAAAACATTTTAAAAATCTAATCACAGACTCGAGATAACGAGATGTTTATGTCAGTTTTTTGATGCTTTTCAATTCGAATTTACTGAAAACTTAAATAACTTTGGTATTTTTTGTCCGATTGTCACTTCTAATACATCGTTAAAAAAGTGTTGACCACCGCTTGGGATTTTAGTCAAAAATTAACCCTTAACTGCACTGTCTTACTTTTTTATAAAATTTATTTCAACATCATTAAAAAACCATTTTATAACCACAAAAAGCATATCTTTGTGTAGGAAACACGTTTAATTAATATATTTGGCCACAATTAATTTAACCTATGCATGATCAAAATATTTTGGCAAACATTTTTAAAAAAGTTTTTGCGGAAATTATTGAAAGCTAATTGTAATACTTTAAAAAAATAAAATAAATAAGGGCCCTTACCACAAGAAAACAAAAAGTCTATTTTAACAAAAGTTTTATTTTAAATTTCAAATTTTCAATACATTTTTTGAAAGTCGATTTTAAAAACAAAAACAATTTGTATGGAAATAAAATTAAAAGCTCATTTTAAATTTATTTTATTTTCTTGTGGTAAAGCTGAAGGTTTTTGTTTATCTAGGCGTGATTATTAATATCAAATAATTATTACGTGTAACACTTTCCCGGTCAAATTTTGTTTCGAAATTTGTATGTGCAAATAAATTTTAGAAATAAAATATAAACCAATTTTCTCTTAATTTATTTAACCCATTCATGACCAATTTAAAAAACAAAATATGGAAAAAATTTAAGTCCAGTTGTAATACTTAAAAAAATAATATAATTGATATTTTTTTGACACATTTGCTTATTTAAAATATTAGATGCGTTTTTTGCACGAATATATGCGATTAAGACAAAATTTGTTTATATTTTATTTTAAAAATTAATTTGCACATAGAAATTCCGAAAAAAAAAAATTTGACCGGAAAAGCGTGACCCGTAATAATTATTTGATATTAATAAGCACGTCTAGATAAACAAAAACCTTATTTATTTTATTTTTTTAAAGTATTACAACTAGCTTTAAATAATTTTCGCAAAAACTTTTTCAAAAATGTTTGCCAAAATATTTTGATCATGCATGGGTTAAATTAATTGTGGCCAAATATATAAATTAAACGTGTTTCCTGCACAAAGATATGCTTTTTGTGGTTATAAAATGGTTTTTTAATGATGTTGAAATAAATTTTATAAAAAAGTAAGACAGTGCAGTTAAGGGTTAATTTTTGACTTAAATCGCAAGCGGTGGTCAACACCTTTCTAACGATGTATTAGAAGTGAAAATCTGACAAAAAATACCAAAGTTATTTAAGTTTTCAGTAAATTCGAATTGAAAAGCATCAAAAAACTGACATAAACATCTCGTTATCTCGAGTCTGTGGTTAGATTTTTAAAATGTTTTAATGCAGAATTAAAGAATCCCCAAATATCTATTATATTTGGTCATTCATTGGACAAAAAAAATATTACTGAATTTTTTATTCATGAAAAATACCATTTTTGGACCATTTTTTGACGTGGTTTAGCTCACGGGAGATTATCGCTAGAGCCCAAATATTTTGGGAATCTTCATAAAACATGTCAAAGTTAATTTGGAGGGGGGTACATCATGAACTTTTTTTTTTGAGTCACTCTATTGTCCATATTTTATTTTTTAGTTCATATTTTTAGGTTTTTTAGTACATATTTTGAATTTTTTAGCGCATATTTTTGATTTTTTAGTGCATGAAAATCTCTTCCCTAGTTATTACACTGCAGATAGCAAGTTTTAAATATTCGTCCTCGATATATTGTGTAGAACAAAAATTGATTTGGTGAGCAGTAATTAGCGTAATGACAAAAACTCAATTACTGATGTGTTATGCAAACAGGTGAGGAATGAATGTGCCAGAGTACGTACACTCAAAATAATCAATCTGCTAAATACTCTGTAAAATGACTGTAATCTTAATTCGACAGATATTTGACAAAGTTATCTGTCGAAATATAGATTTTAAAAAAATAAGATTTTAAATAATGTAAAATTAGAGTTACTCGTTAAAAACTCGTAATTTTCACAAAAATAAAAAAGTAAATTTACAATTTGGAAAATTTAACAAAATTTTAATTTTTTTAATTTTAATTAATGTTTTTGAAGCAAAGAAATTTTACTCATAAAATGGATTTAACTAAAACTTTGTAAATTTACAGGGTTTTCTTTGTAAAATTTTGAACTCATAAAACTAAAACTAAAACTTTGTAAATTTACAGAGTTTTTTTGTAAAATTTCTTTTCGGTTTTATCAATATTTTATAGATAATTCTGTAAATTTACATTTTTTTTATCGAAATCATTTTACAGAGTTTTCTTTGTAAAATAACAAAAAATCTTGCTGGTTGGAAATCTATGGTATTTTCTGCTGGCTCAGCAGAGTATCTCTGTAATTTAACAGAGTGATTATTTTGAGTGTAGGAAAAAAATACCTGTTTTTCCTACGTTCAAGAATTTTTTTTTACGAAAATCTTAAAATATCCCTCCCTTTGATCAAAATTTTGGATTTTTATAAAATTTATACCAAAATTTGGGATTTTTGAAGAATAAACAAATTAGAACGCTATTCAGCTGTGCCGAATCAAATATACCCTCCACACTCAAAAAAATACGTTAGTAGATTTACTAATTTTTTTTTGCTAACGCTAGTTAACTAACTTTTAGCAAATTTTTAGTTGAGATTAGCATGTTAGCAAAAAATTCTTGTAAACTTCATTTAGCACATTAGCAATTTTAAACAATCTTTGAACTAATTTCTTTTGCTAAATTTGAAATTGAGTTGACAACATTTTTACAAGATTTTTTGCTAATATTAGCAAAATAAATGGTAAATTTTTTTTTATTTTCAGAAACTTAAAATGGCGATACCTCGGAAACTAAGCCAGATAGAGCAAAATGGAGGCCATTTTTGGTTCTTAGAATCTCCATAGTATCGCCGGTCCTCTTCACATGTGTGGACCCTAATGGGACCTAACTTTGGATCCAAAAAAGTTAGCATTCCCGAAAATTTTAAAATGCTCATATCTCGGTAAATATTGCCGACACAACAAAAAGTCCAAAAGAATTTTTGTAGTTCTCAACACGTAGAACAAGACCGCAAAATAACCAAAAGCTCTCCGAGTAATATTTTTGAAGTTATCGAGTTTTTTAATTCTCAAGACCCCAGTGATCCCCTAAAATCACGTATCTCAAAAACTAAGCAAGGTAGAGCGAAACGGACACAAATTTTGGATCAAAAACTATGACGATTTTTAAGGAACCCAACTAGGTCTAGGCCCATCGGGGTCTGGACCTATTGGGTCCGAACCCAATGGGGTCCTCAAATGTGTATGAACTAAGTTGAAATAAAAATTATTTCAGTTAACTAATTTTTAGCAAAACGTTTTTGCTAACTTTACCAAAAAAATTGTGGGTTCAAAATCAGCAAATTTTCTTGTAGGTTTACAAGCTTTTTTTGCTAACTTTACAGTTTTTTTTTTTTTGAGTGCACATTTTACCCTTTTTAAATTATTTTTTCAAATTTGTTTTGTTTTTACTGCAGAAAATATCAATAAAAAATTATGAATAAAGAATAAAATCCGCTATGCAGCACCCGTCACCAAATCAAGCATGTCATTAAAAAAAGTTAACCAGCTTTCACAGCAAAATTTCTTTTTTAATTTATAAATTCCATTTTTAATTAAAAAAATAACAAAAAACTACAAAAAATTGTCTTTTTGGGTCTTTTAAAAATTTGTCCGGATTTTCGGCGATTTTTGTCAAAACGTTTTTGTTTTTCTTTTATTATTTAATAAAATTATTTTTTTTAAATGAAAAAAAAGGTCCAATTTGACGAAAAAGTCAAAAAAGTTTTGGATTAAAAAAAAAAAAAAATTAATTTTTTTTATAATTTTTTTTTTTGAAAGATTGAAGAAATGGCTATCTTAACTCTTTGGGACATAGTTTGCTAAAAACTAGAGATGGGCTCGTGAGTGATTTTTGACTCACACTCACTCACGCTCACGACAGGAATTTTTGAATCACGCACACTCACTCACGACCATATTTTTTCTACTCACACTCACTCACAATCACGTGAGTAAATTTAATATAACTCACACTCACGTGCACTCACGCAAGCTTCACTCAGACTCACGTTGACTCACACTCACGAAACTTTTATTTATACAAAAAAAAAAAATTCAAAAACTAAAATTTCAAAATCTTTAAAATTTTTTCAGCAAAATTCAAAGTTCAGCGAAATTTTAAACCACTATTTTTTTTTCCTTTTTCGGGACGAAATCTTAGTTGAGCCAAATTTTACAATTTTTTTTGTTCCCTTTTTTGGTACGAAAGGAAATATGAAGAGAAAATATCGACTCACGCACACTCACTCACGCAAAAATCTTACTCACGCACACTCATTCACGCAATTTTTTTCTCCACTCACAACACTCACTCACAATCACGTGAGTAAAATGAAATTCAGACACACTCACGCGTGATCACGCGTGAATCACGCTCTAATCTGCTCATGTGCCCATCTCTACTAAAAACAATAGGTAAGAAGTTCAAAATGGTCAAAATGTCAAATTTCGACCCCCTCTTGACCGATCTCGTTGAAAAATGTGTCTGAACTATTATCCATTAGGACTAACCTTGGTGAAAATTTTATCTCGATCGGAAGACATCGGTTTCAAAAGATGTGTCAGTTGACACGAAAACCCCCATATACAAACTTTATGGGGTCCTACACCTATATTTCGATGTGTTACATACGGCATGACAAAGTTATACACTAAAAATATTTTGTAGGCAAAAACAAACGAAAAACACACTTAAAACTACTGAATAAACAATTGAAAACCATCCCAGTAATTATTCATTAGTTTTAACAAACATCAACATTTATTTTTTACTGTTGACAAAATTTTCTAAAATAAATAACATTAAACATTAAAAAATTACGGTTTCTTCTTCTTTTTTACCAACAAATTCGAAAAAAAAATAACCTACGAAAACATTAAAAATTAATGATAGTTTTTTACCAACAAATTCCAAAAAAATAACCTACGAAAACAATAAAAATTATTGATTTCGTTGGTTATTTTTTTCAATTTTTTATTGAAATATTTTTTTTTAAATTTTTAATAAAATTTTGGGGAATCGATCCCGCAATCAACTACATTCTGGCCAGACACTCTACCCATCGTGACAAAGTCACTTGATACAAACATGTTTTTATATTTCTATAAATAATTTCTTGATTTTTTTTTTCTACAAAAAAAATAACCTACTTGTAAAATACCAACAATTTAAAAAAAAAATACTTACACAAATCATTAAAAATTTAAAGAATAATCAGTAGTTTTTACTTACAGAACAAAAATAAATGACTTTACAAATCAAATGCTAATGAAAGACTTTATTTTGTAGTGTATTATTTTTGAAACAAAGGACAGAAGTAGTCATTAATTAAAACTGAACATCAAACAAATGTTTAATTCTTTTGAAAACGACTAAACGTAAAACTTTTTAAATAAACTACAAACAGTTAATGACATAATTTTTTAAGTGTATATACCCTCAATCACTAGAGTGAAGGGTATAAAAACAAGTGAGAGTGCCAAATTCGGCTGCGCCGAATTTCTTATACCCTCCAAAATGTTTAAAATATATTAAAAAAAAAAACAAGTAAAAAAGTTAAATTCGGCCTTGCCGAATGAAGTGATACCCTCCACAATTTCTAAAATATTATTGCAAAAACTTTATTTAAAAGAAAATCACTTTTGAAAAAAAAAAATTTTGTGAAAAAAAATTTCCGCGAAAAAAAAATTTGGTAAAAAAAAAATCCGCGATTTTTTTTTTTTTTTTGTCTCTAAATATGTTGGTACTTGTTTAAATACCAATTGGTGTTCAATTATGTTCACATAAGTCAACCAGCAGCCGAATTAAAGCATTTTGTATTTTTAGGTTATGTTGAATGTACTAAAATTTTTGAGGTGTCCTTACATTTTCGTTCATAACTTTTGATCCGCTGAACCGATATCGCTCAAATAAATATGTTAAGTTTCAGTCACCTCCGTGTAATATTTTGGCCGTGATCACCATTTCCACAGACAGACGGACAGACGGACATCGCTAGAATGTCTTAAAATCGATCGGGGATCATGAATATATATACCTTATGGGGTCCCAGACCGATATTTCGACGAGTTACAAACGGAATGACAAACTTATATATACCCTCTATCACTAGAGTGGAGGGTATAAAAAAAAAATCAGGGGCGTGTTTTATTTTTGGGGCTAGTTGCGGGCTGTGGGGATACCTTTCCCTCTCACCATAAATTTTTACTAATTAAATTATTATGGATTTTGCCCTACAGTTATACAATTTTATCATAATTTGAATGATTTCTTTTACATCCACGCCCACAAAAATGGGGGCGGTTCAAAAAAAAATCAACATTTTCTAACCCCCTGGGTCACACTACAGAATTTTTTTTCATAAAAATACTTCATCTGCTTAACACAAATATAAAAAAACATGTAAAAAAAATTAAGGGTTTCAGAGGTTGGTTTAGTTTTTTAAGGGGAAACTTTTTCCCACTTATCAGATTTTGCCCATTAACGAACATAACCTGCCTATGAACATAAGGCATATTTCTGCCAAACTTGAGGATTCTAACTCTTTTATTTTGGACTGCATTGCGTTATATACAGACAGACAGACGGACGGACAATAATAGAATGTCTAAGAACACAGAAAAAAACGAATTGTTATATTGACCCCCATATTTGTGAATACAATTACCTTTTTCACTTAAAATGATCCTATACGGAAATTTGTGATATCAACTAACGTTTGTAAATATTAGAGGTATTCAGAGTCTTGCTTGCCAGCCCTGGCACTGGTGGTAAAAGAGCACTTTTCAAAATTACTTTTCAAAATACATGTATTTTTTGAAAGAAGTACTCTTTTGCTACATTGCCAGGGGTGGCAACAAGACTCTGAATACCTCTATTGATTGTTGAAAAAAAATTTAAAACAAATTGATAAACGAGTTTGTAATAGTTCTCTTAAATTATAATTTGTACTGACAAACGAACAAAATCTTAATTTTTTTTTCAACAAAGAAATTGAACAAACACATTTTTTTGATCTGACAAACTTAAAAAATCTTATTTTTTTCAACAAAGAAATTCAACAAACACAAAAACTATTTGTTGACATGAAAAACTAATTTTGAAATAAAATTACTCGACTAAGTTTGTGGAAAACAAAATTGAAATTTTGTATTATGGACTAACATGCGGCCGTTTTTACTAAATGTTTGGTTGATATCATGTTTGGTTGATTTACAATTGATGTTTGTTGATTTAAATTTGACGATTTTGTTTTCTGTAAATCGATCATGTCTTAGAATCGACCGATAATTTGATGCGTTACAAACGGAATTACAAAGTGAGTATACCCCCATACTGTTGTTGGAGGGTATAAAAAAAAATTTCCGCGGAATTTTTTAATTAATTCCTTTAAACAATTTTTACCCCAAAACATTTTTTTCCGCAATTTTTTTTCACAAAATTTTTTTCTCAAATAAAGTTTATTGCAATATTTTTTTCATTGTGTACGGTATCCATACATTTGGCAAGGCCGAATTTAATTTTTTTACTTATTTCAACTATTCTCTATATGAATTTCCCCAATCACACAGTGGGGGGCGGGGTACAAAAGTATAAAAATAAATGAATCTTTATATTTTTAAAATGAGTAAATCGTTTGCCCAAAATTTACCAAAAAAATTTTTTTGTTTAAACTACAAAATAAAACTGTCCTCAGATTGGGATGAATGATTTACAAGTATCAATTGTTTACCAGCAGATGTGCTGGTTTGTATGTGCGTTTTTTGTGTTAATAGAGAGTCTTTTTACATAAATTTCATTCAACTAGAAATTTAGTTTAAAAAAAAAATGATGGCTGTAATAAATAATTTTTTGTCTGTGACCAATTAGACACAATTGGTTACATTGTTATTGACCTTAAGCTATTTAAAGTACAAAGTACTTTACAAACTGCATATTGATGCAATATTGTAGTTTTATATATAAATTAAAACTTTTTAAACTAAAATGAGTAGTTTTTAAAAATCGTTTCAAATTAAAAATGTCATTTAAAGTTTGTTGTTTCAAAATTATGAATTTTTAATTAAAAGGCATGCCTACTAAAACTTTTGTTGCGAAAAACTGGTTGTGACACAACAAATACTGTCCAAAAAATCAGTTTTAAATATTTTTTTAATCTACACCAATCTGTGGTACAGGGTATAATGTGTTAGTGCTGATGTTTGTAACTGCTAGAAATAATAGTCCTAGACCTACTCAGAATCACTTTTAGATGTGATTTTCGTCCGTCTATATCACCTTCCGAAAAATAAATCTAATAAGGCGGAGTTTTTTAAAATTCCAATTCTAAGGGTAACAAGTAAAAAAGTTAAATTCGACTTGGCCGAATCTATGAATACCCTCCACAATGCCCTTTTTAAGTGATAGTAAATCAAACTTGAAAAAAATAACATTTTTGATTAGAAATATTTTATTTTGTGTAAAAAAACTTTTTTTTAGCAATTTTTGAAAAAAAAAAATAATTTACAAACTTTTTTTTTTGAGTGTAAAATTTTTTTTGAGTGTAAATTTTTTTTCGAGTTTACTTTTTTTTTGTTTTGGTATAAAAATATTTTTGAGTGACAAAAATACGTTGCAAAATATTTTTGTGACTTACCAATGTTTTTAAAAGAGGTTTAACTTGTTTTCAACACGTGAATTTAAGGTGAAGCTAATCTGAAATTCACGGTTTTGCTAATAACTTTTGAACCACTAAACCGATTTGTCTGAAATTCAATACAAACCAGGCTAGAGGAACGACAAATATATATGCCAAGCATCCTCAGAATTTCGAAAGTTAGCGTATTTTTTATCTCGTAAATTCACGAAAAACCCTTGTCGAATTTCAGTATTTTGTTCATAACTTTTTGATTTCGCAGCATTGCAATACCAACCTGACCTGGTAAATGCCCAACATATATGCCAAACTTCAGGAGCTTCCGTAAAGTCTTTCAAAAAAATTAGCGTACTTTCAACAGAAGGACAGACGGACGGACGAACATCGCTAGATCGTCTTAAAATCGATCGAGGATCATTAATAAATATACTTTAAAGGGTCCTAGACCAATGTTTCGAGGTGTTACAAACGGAATGACAAACTTAAATATACATTAAAAAAATTATGTCATTAACTGTTTGTAGTTTATTTAAAAAAATTTCCGTTTAGTCGTTTTTAAAAGAAAAAAACATTTGTTTGATGTTCAGTTTTTATTAATGACTACTTCAGTCCTTTGTTTCAAAAACAACACACTAAAAAATAAAGACTTTCATTAACATTTAATTTTTAAAGTCATTTATTTTTGTTCTGTAAGTAAAATGTAATGATTTGTGTAAGTAATTTTTTTTTTAATTGTTGGTATTTTTTAATGAAATATCATTAGTTTTTACCTACACAAGTCAGTTATTTTTTTGTAAAAAAAAATCAAAAAATTATTTATAGAAATATAAAAACATGTTTGTATCAAGTGACTTTGGCTCGATGGGTAGAGTGTCTGGCCAAAATGTAGTTGATTGCGGGATCGATTCCCCAAAATTTTTATTAAAAATTTTTAAAAATATATTTCAATAAAAAATTGTAAAAAACTACCTACGAAATCATTAATTTTTATTGTTTTTGTAGGTTATTTTTTTTAAATTTGTTGGTAAAAATAACAGAACTATCATTAATTATTAATGTTTTCGTTGGTTATTTTTTCGAATTTGTTGGTAAAAAAGAGTGAAAAAAACGTAATTTTTTAATGTTATTTATTTTAGAAAATTTTGTCAACAGTAAAAAATAAATGTTGATGTTTGTGAAAACAAATGAATAATTACTGGGATGGTTTTCAATTGTTTATTCACTGGTTTTAAGTGTGCTTTTCATTTGTTTTTGCCTACAAAATATTTTGAGTGTACCCTCTATCGCTAGAGTGGAGGTTAGAGATGGGCGCGTGAGTGATTTTGGACTCATACTCACTCACGCTCACAACAGGAATTTTTGATCACGCACACTCACTCACGAGCAAATTTTTTCTACTCACACTCACTAACAATCACGTGAGTAAATTTGATACAACTCACACTCACGTGCACTTACGCAAGCTTCACTCACACTCACAAAACTCTTATTCATAAAAAAAAAAACAATTCAAAAACTTAAATTTCAAAAATTTTTCAAAATTTTCAACAAAATTTAAAGTTCACCGAAATTTTTTTTTTGCTTTTTTCAGGACAAAATCTTAAGTTAAGCCAAATTTTAAAATTTTTTGTTGCTTTTTTGGTAAAAAAGGAAATATGTAGAGTATATAAATCACGCAGACTCACGCACACTCACTCACATCATTTTTTTCTCTACTCACACTCATTCACAATCACGTGAGTAAAATTGAATTCAGTCGCACTTTTTTTATTTCTCTTGTAATAATGGTCATAGAAATTTAAAATTTAAGATATAGGACCCTTTAGTAAAAAGAAAAAACAAGTGAGAGTGTTAAATTCGACTGTACCGAATCTTTTATACCCTCCAACACGTTAAAAAAAACAAGTGAGAGTGTTACATTCGGCTGTGCCGAATCTTTTATACCCTCCAAAATGTAAAAAAACAATATAAAAAAATCCAAGGGCGTCTTTTTTTTTGGGGGGGGGGTTGGTGGGAGACGTTAGGGAGCACCTTCCCCTTGCGATTTTAAACTTCATCTGAGATAAGAATGATGCATTTGCTTAGCAAAAGTACAAAAACCACTGCAAAAATGCGATTTTTCTTACACTCAAAAAAAAAGTGAACTATCTGGGAAAATTAACTTAATTTTAAGAAAAAGAGGGAATGATTTGGCTCCAAAGATTTGGTTTTAGTTCATAATTTTCCCAAAAATAAGGAAAACAAAGTTAATTAATTTTAAGCCAATTTTAACTATAAAAAGGGAAAAATTATATTAGACTTTAGTGCATTCACATTTTAAAACTGGGTTGGGTCTAGACCCTGGCCCCATGGGTTCGGACACCATGGGCCTAGCCCCTTGTAAACTCAAGACCCCGGTCCTTGAAGGGTCCCCATAGATTTTGACTCAAAATTTGTGTCCGTTTCGCTCTAACTTGCTTAGTTTTTCAGATACGGTAATAAGGGGTCTGATAGGGTCTTGAGAATCTTAAAAACTGGATAACTCAAAAACTATTAATCGGAGGGCTTTCTGGTATTTTGCGGAAGTGGTCTACGAGTCAAGAGCTACAAAAATTCCGTTGGACCTTTTCTCGTGTTGACAGTATTTACCGATATATGTGCATATACAAAATCTCGGGAATTTAAAATTTTAGATCTAAAATTAGGGTCTTGAGACCCCGACAGATATGCAGAGCTAGGCTGTTCCATATTTTTCTTTGCAGTCTTTCTTTTGAAAATTTCGTCCGTTTCGCTCTATATCGCTTAGTTTTCGAGATATCGCCATTTTGAATTTTTAACTAAATTCTAAGAAGTTATTTACTAAATTCTAAGAAGTTATTAACTAAATTCTTAGAAGTACACTTCCTCAATTCTAAGAAGAGAAATAAGTTGATTTTTTTTAGCAAATTTTAATTAAACTTGAACTAAATTGTTTTTTAAGCAATATGTCTTAAAAATAAAGATACGTCTTAGATTAGTGGAAAATTTCTTTGGCAGTAAGATTTTTTTTCCTAATATTAAAAAATTCCATTTAAAGAAAACTATGAACTACTTATAAGTAAATGAACTAAGCTTTTTTCCTCATAGTTAAGAAAATTTCTCATTTTTTAGTTAAATTTTACTAAATTTTAGGAAAATTCATGATAATTTTCAAAGACATTTTTCCTTAATTTTAGTTATGTTTTTTTTCAGTGTAGGTTTGTTTAGTTTCCCAAGGGGAAACTTTTTTTCCCCTTGGTCCGATTTTGCCCATTTCCGAATTTAACCTGCCTAGAAATATAAGACATATTCGTGCCAAACTTCGGAAGTCTAGCTCTTTTATTTTGGACTGTATCGTATCCTCTAAAGACGGACAGATGGACAGACGAACGGACGTACGAACATCGCTAGAATGTCTTAGAATCGATCACTGATCAATAAAATATATACTTTATGGGGTTCTATACCGATATTTCGATGCGTTACACACGGAATGACAAAGTGAGTATACCCTAGGGTGGCTCGTTTTTGGGATTTTCTATCTGATCAAATTCTAATACCCGCCAAAAGTGTCGGTTCCCTAAGGGGAACTTGAATGCAAAATATCACTCCGATCGGAGTTTATCTGCTGTCTCAACTTTGAGCCTCAAAATTGGGGTTTTTGCAAAAAAGGACTTTAAAAAAAAAAAAAAAATTGGTTTTATCAATAATTTTGACTAATAAAATCTTATAAAATTCATTTTTGGGCAAATTAACGGTTTTTTTATGTCGTAGCATTCTAAGTATTAGATAACTGTAAGTCTGTCATGAAATCTTACCGATCTAGGACGTCTTTAACCGACATTGGCTGGGGGTCAAAAATGACACCCGCAGAAAATTTTAAGTTTCGAGCTAAAATTTTGTGTTATAAACGAGTATAAAACGGCTTTTGTGTTTTGTACCCAAACTAGTATGTATTTCGTATTAATATATAATCTTTAAAAAAATCGTTAATGCTTTTTGGTAGGGGGTCAAAAATGACCCATTCAGTAAAATGGGTTTTTATTTTAATAAAAAAACTTAATTTTTTTTTTTTTAAAAGTCCATTTTTGCAAAAACACCAATTTTGAGGCTCAAAGTGGAGACAGAAGATAAACTCCGATCGGACTGATATTTTGCATGTGAGTTACCCTTAGGGGACCGACACTTTTGGCGGGTATTAGAATTTGATCAGAGAGAAAAGAAACGAGCACCCTAGTATACCCCCATACTGTGGTTGGAGGTAGAGATGGGCGCGTGAGTGGGTTTTGACTCACACTCACTCACGCTCACGCAAAAAATAATCGAATCACTCACTAATCACTCACGCAATTTTTTTTTTTACTCACGCTCACTCACATTCACGTGAGTAATAAAAAACTTACTCACGCTCACGCGTGACTCACGCCAGATTCAATCACACTCACGCGTGAGTCACGCAAAATCTACTCACGCGATAAAATTTTCTTACCAAAAAGAAAAAAAAATCCAAAAAAAAAAATTTTACAAAAAAATAAAAAAAATATTGGGTAAATCAAAAAATCTAATCACGCAAACTCACGAAAAAAATAAATGACTCACTCACTAATCACTCACTCAGATTTTTTTTTACTCACACTCACTCACAATCACGTGATTGAAATGAAAATCACTCACACTCACGCGTGATTCACGCGTGATTCACGTGAATCACGCAAATCACGTGACCAGCGCCCATCTCTAGTTGGAGGGTATAAAAATCATTCTGATAATGTTTTTTTGTAAAGGGTAAAAATAATAGTTCTAGAAACTCGAAATTTTGAATGTAGGATAACACCGTCCGACATAAATGAAAAAAGTCGTTAAACACGAACTGGATAACAAACGTTTGAAACTAGAGACTAAATGTAGTAAAACTGCATTTACAGTTTTTCATTTCGTGATCCTGTTTCCTTTTAAAAGGATTTCAAAGTTTAAGTGTATTGAATTTTAAAAATATTTTTTTAACATTTGTACTTGTCCTAGGACGTAAGTGTATTAAATTTTAAAAAATATTTTTTTAATATTTGTACTTGTCCTAGGATGCCACTTGTGATAGCAAATGAAAGAGAGGATCTCCCCTAATTTTCCTATTTTATTATTTTTACATATCAGGAAAAAGGCGGTAAGTTACGTCCTTTCAAAAATATATCCTTCAATTTCATTAGAAATGTTGAACAAAATATTTTGATTAAGTTTTCAAATGACTTTATTCACATCTTTTATCCTTTTAAAAAGTGGAAAAATTAGGAGAGATCCTCCTCTTTCATGTCATCCTAGGACAAGTACAAATATTTAAGAAAAATTCTACTAAATGTATCCTTTAAAACTTTAAAATTTTTTTTAAAAGAAACAGGATCACGAAATGAAAAACTGTAAATGCAGTTTTACTCCATTTGATCTCTACTTTCAGACGTATATCATCCGGTTCATGTTTAATATGGGCTGTCGGACGGTGTATTCAATATTCAAGTAGTCAATGCACTTTTAAGGAAACGGTGGGTGCAACTGTCACTCCAATTAAAAAAAAAAAAAATTATTGTAGGGTCTTTGAATTTTTATATAAATTTTACTTTCATTCAATATATTTTTTCTATTCATACTTTTTGTTAGCTAAAAAAAAACAAGAAAAATATACAATTTGCATGATTTACTAATAAAATAAATTTCTAATATTCATAGTCAAAAGCAGCTGGAATTTATTATATTTTCACATGTCCTGTTAAAAAAACAAATAAATAACAGCTTTATTAAAAATTTTTTTCGACAGACTCTTTGTGGTCGTCTCATTATTATAAAAATATGAAAATAAAAAAAAAATATCTTTACTTAATTTTGGCTGAAATATTGCAATACTCTATTATTTGCATTTTTGCAAAAACAAATTGTTCTGCATTAACTTTTAAACTCAGGCATAATCCATTTTTTCCTTTATGGCAGCAGCCATTCAACTTTGTTAAAAAAACAAAAAAAAAAAAAAATAATGATGATACAAAATCCAAAAATATAAATCTAATATATTTATTTAATTTAAAATATATTTTTTTGTATAATGTTGCTGATGTTTGTTATAACAATCAGTAGTAGGATTTTAAGTACATTGCACACCATAAAAATTCTATTATGTTTTTCCATAATCCTTTTAAATTGATATGGATAAAG
The DNA here is from genome assembly GCA_963921195.1 of Pegoplata infirma. Lineage (NCBI taxonomy): Eukaryota > Metazoa > Arthropoda > Insecta > Diptera > Anthomyiidae > Pegoplata > Pegoplata infirma. The sequence goes on along the minus strand of OY992536.1, from coordinate 314,038,419 downwards.
AACGAAACGAACAAACAAACGAACGAACGCAAAAAAAAAACAAATGAAATCCTTAACAAAAAAAGGACATAATGGAAAATTATGATAATAATGACATTTTGCTTTTCATTAATGAAATTCCTCAATGATCCCTGTTATCTAAAATACACGCACACAATAAAATAATACGACAAATAAGAGGAAAAAACCTACACAAAAACAAAACATTTGTGGCAGGACCAAGGAGTGTAATAAAAAAATAACAATAAACCAAAATAAAGTAACAAATTATGGAAAAGTATGTAAAAAAATACATTCCCATATGTACTAATAGAGTTACCACTAAAGAAGTTCGAAATTACACATGGATGCAGTTAAAATTACACATGTAACCTAAAATTATACATGCTATTTTTTTTGTTTAAAACTAATGCAAAAATATTCTTTCGATTTAATGTGGATTTAATTTTAATCCTCTAAAAAGTGAATTGAAACCAAAATTCGAATTACACAGTGATACAAAATCGAACTTTCGGAATTGGAATTGGATGAAACCAAAAGCAAATGACGTTTTCCATAACAAAACCCTCAAGGCTTTTTTTTAGGTCAGAGCTAGATTTTATTTTACAAGCATTTAAAGTTGGTGATTTTAAAGCATTTAAAGTGTTTGTGTACTAAACATGTCCTACTTTAAAGGCCCTTGGTAGTGCCCTTATTGGACATGTAGGGTCCAGTTTCCAAACTTAAGCTCAAAATTACTTCAGCTATGACTGGTACGAATTTTGCTGCAATCGGTTCATTACCTATTTACTGAATAGCCAAATTATTAAAATAAACCACTGTACACCGTTGCGTATGATTGTTATTTAAAGGCAATTATTAATATAAACCACTGGACACCGTTGCGTATGATTGTTATTTAAAGGCAATTAAAATATTAATCATTCGCCACTAATACAGTTTTCAAGCATTTATTATTATAATTATAATAAAAGTGCACTAACTTCAAATCCGTGTAAAACAAAATCTAGCTCTGAACTAGAAAAATGCCTTGAGGGGTTTGTTATGGAATATGTCAACTTTCATTTGCTTTTGGTTTCATCCCATTCCGACTTTGGGTGTTGCACTGTGTTATTTATCAATTTTGTCACACCAATCATAGAATTAGTTAAAAGTACCGACATTTAAAAAAAACAAGGGAAAGAGTTAAATTCGGCTGTGCCGAATCTCTTATACCCTCCAATACGTAAAAAAACAAGTGAGAGTGTTAAATTCGGCCGTGCCGAATCTTTGATACCCTCCAACATGTTAAAATACATAAAAAAAATTCAGAGGCGTTTTTTTTTTGTGGGGGGCCAATGGGGGGTGCTGGGGGATACCGTCGCCAACGCGATAATTGTTTACAAAATTATTTGTTATGCTTTTTGAACTTTAGTTATACCATTTCTCATAATTTTTATGTTTTTTTAATCCACGCCCACAAAAGTGGGCGGGAAAAAAAACAATATTTTGTAGCCTCCGAGGCCTAAGTGTATGACTTTTTACTCCCTCTGACATAAAAAAGTTTCATTTGCTTAACAAAAATGTAAAAAAAGCTGTAAAAAATGGCGTTTTTATAGAGGTTTTTTTAGTTCTTAAAGGGGAAACTTTTTTTGCCCCTTATCCGATTTTACCCATTTCCGAACTTAACCGGCCTATGGCCATGAGACACATTCGTGCAAATTTTCAGGAGTCTAGCTGTTTTATTTTGGTCTCAATCGTGTTTTATACAGACGGACGGACGGACGGACATTCATAGAATGACTTATAATCGATCATAGATCAATAATATATATACTTTATGGGGTCCCCGACCGATATTTCTATGCGTTACAAACGGAATGAAAAAGTGAGTATACCCCCATACTGTGGTTGGAGGGTATAAAAAAATGGGGAGTTTCGGCGGTGGCAGACAACCTTCCTGGATCCAACTGGAGGAATTTGAACTTCTTTTGACATAAAAAAGTTTTGTATGCTAAGAAAAAGTACAAAAAACCTATAAAAAATGGAGTTTTTTCAGAGGTTGGTTTAGTTCTTGAGAGGGAACTTTTTTCCCCCTGATCCGATTTTGCTCATGTTCGAACTTAACCACCCTAATACCATAAGACATATTCGTGCCAAACTTCAGGAGTCTAGCTCTTTTACTTTGGATTGTATCGTGTCTTCCACAGACGAACAGACGGACAGACGGGCGGACGGACAGACGGACATTGCTAGAATTTTTTTACTTTATGGGATCCTAGACCGATATTTCGACGCGTTACACACGGAATGACAAAGTGAGTATACCCCCATACTGTGGTTGGAGGGTATAAAAACCAATTATAAAAAAGGACTATTTTGGTAATTTTAATAAAAATTACTATTTTTGGTACTTTTTATGAAAAACACAGTATTTTTGGGTAATCTTTATAAAAAGTACTTTTTTGTACTTTTTTTTATTAAAATGTACTATTTTGGTACTTTTTTTTATTAAAAAGTACTATTTATGAAAAACATATTGTACTTTTAGGGTAATCTTAATAAAAAGTACTATTTTTGGTACATTTTTTATGTAAAAGTACTATTTTTGTACTTTTCTTTATTAAAAGTACTATTTTGGTACTTGTTTTTTAAAGTACTATTTTAGTAATTTTTATAAGAAAGCACTATTTGGTAGTTTTTTTTATTAAAAAGCACTATCCTGGTACTTTTTATTACACAGTACTATCGAGTTTTTATAAAAAAGTATTTTTTTATAAAAGTAACCAATTGTAAGTAATAGTAAAAAATCATGATTTTTGTACAGTTATCAAAATAACTTTTATGGTACTTTTAAATAAAAAAAACACTATTTTGGTACTCCTAATAAAATAAGTACTGATTTTTGTACTCTTTAAAGTCCTAATAATACTTATTTAAAGGAAATCTTTTTGGTACTTTTCAATTTAAAAAAATACTATTTTAGTACTTTTTATAAAAAGTTATTTTGTAAATTTTTATAATACAGTACTATTTTGGTAGTTTTTTTTTAATAAAAAAGTACTTTATTTACAAAAAGAACCAAAAAACATACTTTTTGTAAAAAGTATTAAAAATCATACTTTGTTATTAAAAGTATAAAAAGAAATTATTTCAGTACATTTTATAAAGAATTACTATTTTGGTATTAATTATTACAAATAATTATTTTGGACCTTTTAATTAGTACAATTTTGGTAGTTTTTAAATAAAAAATATTTTTTTTACATAAAAGGTTCCATGAAAGTAATTTTTATAAAAAGTACCTAATAATGCTTTTTATAAAAAGTAGCAAAATAACGTTTTTTTTTTCTAAAAACTGTGTATCAGGACAACATTTTTTAATAAAAATTAACAAAATAGTAGTAGTACTTATTGATAAAAAGTATGAAAATAATACTTCTTGATAAAACGTACTAAAATTGAAAAATTATTTCCGCAATTTAGAACAATTGTTTGTCATTTCAAAAATGTAAAAATTATGTTTTGCATATTTTATTTTTAAAAATCAGAAAAGTGATTTGAAAAAAAAATTCATTCTTTTAATAATTTTACAAATAGATTTGATAGAAAGTAACAAATTATTTTTTAATCAACAGAACCAAGTTATAAAAAAGTATTTTTTTTAAGTTCCAAAAGAGTATAATTTTTGTATTTCTTATGAACAAATATTATATTGACACTTTTTATAAAAAGTACTATTTTTTGATACTTTTTATAAGATGTATGGTATTGTTTTTTGGTAATTTTTATATAAAAGTAATATTTTGGTCCTTTTTTTATAAAAAAGTACTATTTTTGTACTTTTTATAAAACAAGTACTATTTTTGTACTTTTTATAAAAAAGTACTATTTTTGTACTTTTTATAAAAAAAAAAACTGCTGTTTTAGTATTTTTTATTAAGAGGTATATACTTTTTACAAAAACTACAATTTTTGTATTTTTTTATTAAAAAGTACTATTTTGGTACTTTTATAATACATACAATATTTTATAATCTAATGCAAAATTATAGTCGTAAAAAAATTTTTTTTTTTTTGCAATGTCCAAAAGACTTATTTTTGTACAAATATTATATTATTTTGATACTTTTATAAAAAAAGTACTATTTTTGGTACTTTTGGTACTTTTTTGGTAATCTTTATAAAAAAATTGCTATTTTGGTATATTTTTTTTTAATAAAAAATACTATTTTTGTGCTTTATAAAACGCTACTACTTTAGTATTTTTTTTATTAAGGAGTACTATTTTAGTACTTTTTATAATATAAGTTTTTTTAGTTTTTATAAAAAAAAACGAAATATTTTATTTTATAAAAGTACCAAAATGGTATTAAAAATTTTTATTTGGTTACTTTTTAATAAAAAAAAACTTTTGTGGTACTTTTTACAAAAAGTACAAAAATGTGATTTTATCTAATATTTTGTTTCTTTTTATAAAAAAGTCTTATTTTTGGTACTCTTTATAAAAAAAACGTTTTTGGTAGTCTTTATAAAAAAGTAAAATTTTGGTACTTTTTTTATTTTTTATAAAAAAACTACTATTTGGGTATTTCTTATTTAAAAGTACTATTTTGTTAATTTTTATAATACAGTACTATTTTGGTAGTTATTACCATAAAAGTACTTATTATAAAAACTATCAAAATAATATAAAATAGTATAAAAATCATGTAATTACTAAAATTTTTAAAAAAGTGTAACAATTACTAAAATAGAACTTATTGATAAAAAGTATCAAAATAGTACTTTTTTAAAAAAGTACCACAATAGAACTGTTGTTTTCGAAATTTTAAACAACAGTTTGTTATTCCAAATAGATAAAAATATGTTTTGCATATTTTATTTTAATCATCAGAAAAGTGATTTGAAACGAAAAATTCAATTACCAATTTTGTAGCACTTATCATAAAATAAGTAAAAAGTACCGACCATTTTAATAAAAAGAGAAAAAACAGAACATTTTAATACATGGTCCAAATTATTTTATAATTAACAGAACCAAGTCGTAAAAATGTACTTTTTTTTATAAAAAGTAAAAAAAAGTATTTCATATGAACAAATGTTATTTTGGTACTTTTTATTAAAAATACATGGTACCTAGTTTAGTAATCTTTATAAAAAAAAGTACTATTTTGGTACTTTTTTTTATTAAAAAATACTGTTTTAGTAGATTTTATAATACAGTACTGTCTGTCTACCAAAATAATAGTAAAAGATCACTACTTTAATACTTTTTATGAAAAACTACAATGTGGGTATTTTTTATTAAAAAATGTTAAAAAGTACTTTTTCGGTACTTTTTATAATAAAGTACTTTTTGGTAGTATTTAGTACTTTTCATAATACAGTACTATTTAGTTTTTATAAAAAAAATACTGTTTTTTAAAAAAGTACCAAAACAATAGTAAAAAATCATTATTTTATGTTATTCGTTTTAATAAAAAAAAAAAATACGTTTATACATAACTTTTATAAAAAGTACAAAAATAATGATTTTTTCTTCTGTTTTGGTACTTAAAAAAAAGTAAAAGTACTCTTTATAAAAAAGTACTATTTTGGTGCATTTTTTTTATAAAAATAGTACTACTTTAGTGCTATTTATGAAAAACTACTATTTGTTTTTTTTTATTAAAAAAAAGAAGTACTATTTTGGTACTTTTTATAATATACTACTATTTTGGTAGTATTATTTTGGTAAAAAGTATCAATATAGAACTTTTTGATAAAAATGTACTAAAAAAGGACTATTTTTCGTAATTTTGAACAATTGTTTGTCATTAGGGATTTTTTTTAAATATCCAGAAAATTAAACGTAAATTGCGCATTAAAGCAATTTTAAATAAGCTTAACACTAGGGCGTCCCGTCAAATCTAAACTCTAAAATTTCGTGTCGTAATACCTGCCGAACAATGGCCACGGAAGAGCTGAATGTGAGAAAAATTTATAAAAAAAAATGTTGCAAGGGGATCTTATGTCGGAAACACTGCGGAACACTAAAAAATAAACAAGAGTTACGACCATCATTTCTATATATTTCGGACATGCTGATTCGAATGGCGTACTCCGTTTTTCGATGTATGGTACAGTTTTCTTGCAAAATGTCGTTAAAGATTTGCTGATTTCGAGCCAGTTTTTTAACAAAAAAATTTGCAAAGTAAATGGTTTATAAATTTTATTGACATGGAAAACAAAGATATGACTTGTAGCAACATTTCTTATGCAAATTTGGTTTAAAGGTTTTCAATTTAAGCCCTTAAATTCGCGAATTTCTTAATTTTTTAAGATTTTCGCGAAATTAACAACCAAATTGGTCTTTGATAAATAACTTGCTTTTAATGAATCAAAAATGCATCCCTAACAATACGAATAGTGGACAAAAAACAGCTATGTTATATGGACCATCCGCGAAAAACCATTTTTTTGTATATGCCAGCATCACTTTACGAGATGATTTAAGGTTCCATCTTTTAGTATATAATGTGGGAACATTAAACAACTAACTGACCAAAAATTCGGCCAAAAAAGTTTTCATTTGCAAAAGTTATCTTAACAAAAACTGTTATTTTAGTGTTTGCGATGCAATAATTATAGTTTTTGTTAAGATAACTTTTGCAAATGAAAACTTTTTTGGTCAAATTTTGGGTCAGGTCATTGTTTAAGGTCCCCACATTATATACTAAAAGATGAAGCCTCAAATCATCTCCTAAAGTGATGCTGCCATATACAAAAAAACGGTTTTTCGTGATTTTCTTCATGATGGTCCATATAACATAGATGTTTTTTGTCCACTATTCGTAGTGTCATGGACGCCTTTATGATCCACAAAATGCAAGTTTTTTATCAGAGACCAATTTAGCGGTTAATTTCGCGAAAACTTAAAAAAATGAAGAAATCCGCGAATTTAAGGGCTTAAGATGAAAAGTTTTAAACCAAATTTATATTAGAAATATTGCTACAAGTTATATCTTTGTTTTCCATGCCATAAAATTTAAAAATCATTAGCTTTGGAATTTTTTTTGTTAAAAAAGCAGCTGAAAATCAGCCAATCTTTAATGACATTTTACAAGAAAACTGTACCATACATCGAAAAACGGAGTACGCCATTCGATTCAGCATGTCCGAAATATATTGAAATGATGGTCGTACCTCTTGTTTTCTAAAACAGTGGTTAGTTTTGTCACGCAGTGTAATCAGCGGCCAAACTTTAAAAAAATAAATTTTTCGACCAAAATTTTGATCTACGGATGCTGATCAGCATTTTTGGACCAAAATCGTAGAATCATAAAATGTGTAACTACGCATAAAGTGGCAACACTGCATATGTATTAACAATAAGTTTCTTTTATCATAAAATTCCCTCACTTTCCCTGTCTAACTCTCTCTCTGTCAAAACCCTCTTTACAAACACATATTAAAGTAACAGTTAAAGTTAAATGTATGTAAAAAGGCTCGTCATTGACAATTAAACTTTATTTTGGTTTTGTTGCTTTAAAAAAACAAAAATAGATTTCTTAACATTGCACTGTCTTTAAATTGAAATAAAAAAAATATAGAGAGAAAATTCAAGAGGAGGTTGAGTAGGCGTGCAAACATGGTATAAAGACTTTTCTTTTTTTATACAATTTAAGTATGTTGTAGCATTAGAGGGTGGGTTTTCTTTTCATTTTCAAAAAGGACCTCCAATCTACTTAAGTGTATGTGTGTGTATATGGGTAGTGTTGATAGCTGCTATATGTTTCATTTAGTCGATTTTATATTTAGTAGTAGTGTACTCAATAGGCCGGAACGATTTTAGATTTTTTTCAATAAAAATAAACAATAAAAAAAATCGTTAAATTCGACTCCATGAAAACCTATTACAATTCAAAAAATACTATTACTTAGTAGAAATGAAAACACTATTTAATTTATTATATTTTTTTTACCACAAAAAAAAAATTTAAAAATGTTGACTCAAAAATTTTTATTTTGCTTAAAATACAGTTTTTAGTAGTTTTTGTATGAAAAAAAAAATTCAAGTGTTTTTTTTAATGTGTAAAATTTTTGGCTTACCAATGTATTTCAAAAGGTGGTTAGCCGGTTTTTTTACACGTGAATTCGCGAAAAGAGACTGTCGAATTTCAGGGTTTTGACAGAAATTCAAAACATTTCCGGCCTATCCATTTTGAAAAGATAAATTTGATCCGCTATAATATTCACACTTATACATACCTTTTGCTTACCAAAAATTTTCATACTACAATAATTGGTAATGCCAATTTAGTGACTTTAGTTCAATTCGTTGATATTTACAAAATTTTCTAAATCAAACAAGCGGAATACCACAGCACAGTTGATCGAAAATCAAAAATCCCGGTCAAAGGGTAAAAAAAATCATCCAATCTCACTGAAATTTGTGTCCCATATGGATTTAGGGTCGCTGAATTCATGTGTGCTCTTAGATTTTTGAAATTTTTAATGGTTACGAGATATTGGGATCCAAACATATTTATTTTTGGATTTTTTCAGTTTTTATATAATTTTTCATAGAATATGTGTAATTTATTTTAATTTTTTATGCTAATATGATAATAGGAACTTATTTTAAAACAGATCAGCATCTGTGAACCAAAATCGTGTTTTTTATATTTTTTTAATATTTTTTAGATAACACACCTAATATTTTCCAACTTTTAAGAACAATTTGGATAAAAAAATAATTTTTATGCTTAAAAATCAGCATCTGTGGGACCAAAATCGCGGTTTTGGATTTTTTTTTAATATTTTTCCAGTAAAGTACGCAAACTTTCCGAACTTTTGAGCTGGATTTGGTCAAAAAATTCGGCAATGAATTTTGGTCGAAATACGTAATTTTTTCCTACTTTGACCGCTGGTTGCCGACGGAAGGTGACCTTGGGAAATTTTTTTTATAAATTTTTTCACAATCAGCTCTAACGTGGCCATCGTTTGGCGGGTATTACGACATGAAATTCGAACATTTTAATTTGACGGGGCGCCCTAATGACCATGAGACATATTCGTGCCAAACTTCATGACCTAATTTATCTTGGATTGAATCGTGGTTTATACAGACGGACGGACATTCATAGAATCTCTTAAAACTGATCATAAATCAATAATATATATGGGGCGTTCCATGTCAAATCGGACACTTCGAAATTTTTTTTTTTAGATTTTCCTAATTTGTTAACAGTTTTTAGTACCCTTCAAAAACTCCTTCGTGGTAAATTTTCAGATTTTTTTGATGACCCGTTCAAAAGATATCGAATTTTGAAAAATTGGTAGTTTGTTCCTTTACTCAACTTCTTTTAATCATAACTTCTTCAATAATGGTTCAAATTTAATTTTTTTTTCAAAATTTTTATTTTTTTAAGTACCTTCTAAAAAAAAATCCAAAAAAATTCTTTAAAGCGCTCTAGTATGCGATTTTTAAGTTTTAAAATTTAAATCTCATTTTTGAAAATGTTTGTACTCTTCGATTTTTTTGAAATTTTTTTGTGTAAAACTTCTATCAATTCTACAAATTGTTTGCCCAGGAAGATCGTGGGATAAAGATTATTACTATTTTTTAAAAATTTTTTAAAAAAATTTATTGTAATTTTCCAATCTTAAAATCATTTCTACTTCTCCAATGGTGCGTCATAGAGGGGTCCTTTTATAAGACCGACCCCCATTAATTTTTTTGTCTTAACATTTCTTTAGAACAAACTAATACCCTATCTCCAATTACTTAAGGAGTAGAGATAGGGCGTAGGTATGTTTTGAAATAATGTTGTAGGGTAAAAATAAATGGGGGGTCGGTCTCAGTAATGACCCCTCTCGGACGCACCATTGGACCGGTAGAAGCTGATTAAATAAAACAAATTTACAAAAAATAAAAAAAAATTGTATGGGGACCGCCTTAACAGTTAAAGTTAGAGGGTAGGTGTGTTCAGAGAAAATGTTTGGACTAAAAAAGTATTGTGGGTCGGTCATACATTTTGTTGCTCTAAGGGCACTATTAGGGCAGTCAGAGCGGTTGGAACAGATTTTAAAAAAATTTTGTTTTGTGTGGGAGCCCCCTTAAAAATAGGAGAGACGGTATTAGTTTGTTCCAAAGAAATGTTGAGACGTAAAAATTAATGGGGGTCGGTCCTATCAAGGACCCCTCTTTGACGCACCATTAGAGCAGTAGAAATGATTTTAAGATTGGAAAATTACAATAAAATTTTTTCAACAAAATTTTAAAAAATAGTAATAATTGTTATCCCACGATCTTCCTGGGCAAAAAATTTGTAGAACTGATAGAAGTTTTACACAAAAAAATTTCAAAAAAAATCAAAGAGTAGAAACATTTTCAAAAATGAGATTTAAATTTTAAAACTTAAAAATCGCATACTAGAGCGCTTTAAAGAATTTTTTGTTTTTTTAGAAAGTACTTAAAAAACAAAAAATTAAAAAAAAAAAAAAAATTCGCAATTTGGACCATTATTGAAGAAGTTATGATTAAAAGAAGAAGTTTTCGAAGGGTACTAAAAACTGTAAAAAAATTGGGAAAATCTAAAAAAAAAGTTTTTCAAAGTGTCCGATTTCACATGGAATGCCCCATACATATTCATGATCCCCGATCGATCTTAAGACATTCTAGCGATGTCCGTCTGTCTGTCTGTGGAAATGGTGATCACTGCCAAAATATTACACGGAGATGACTGAAATTTATTGGAAGTTCTCCCGAGAAGTCTTGTATTGCATTTGAGCGATATCGGTTCAGTGGTTCAAAAGTTATGAACAAAAATGTATGGACACCTCAAAAATTTTAGTACATTCAACATAACCTAAAAATACAAAATGCTTTAATTCGGCTGCTGGTTGACTTATGTGGACCTAATTGAACACCAAATGGTATTTAAACAAGTACAAACATATTTTTTGACAAAAAAAAAAAATCGCGGATTTTTTTTTACCAAATTTTTTTTCGCGGAAATTTTTTTTTAAATTTTTTTTTTTTTCAAAAAAAAAATTTCCTTTTAAATAAAGTTTTTGCAATAATCTTTTAGAAATTGTGGATGGTATCACTACATTCGGCAAGGCCGAATTTAACTTTTTTACTTGTGTTTTTTTCACAATTTTTTTTTCCGTGGAAATTTATTTATTTTTTTAATTTTTTTGCGATAATTTTTTTTACATAGTGGAAAGTATCAATATATTCGTCAAATCCGAATTAAACTTTTTTTACTTGTTTTTCTATAGGTTTTAATTTTTTTTTCTAAATTTTACCCTTTTTTCACGAAGTTGTTTTTTTAATTTTCGAATTTGCATAAGAAATACAAAATGCGTATGATTAATATTTAATTCACATGGAGAAATACAATAACACGCATACGCCTTAATGTTTTCCTCTACCAAAAAAATATTATCCCTGTCTGAATTTTTGGAATTAATTTAAGGTTTTTTATCTTATTTTTTTTTTTTCTTCAATAGAAAAAAATATTTATTTTTAAAAAAATATCCCATAATAGTAATGTATTTTGAAAAAAAGTTTTCATTTTTTTCCAGAAATAATTTTCTATTCTAATAAAATTGTTAGTAAAAGGAAAATTGTTTAGTTCACCTTAAACACTACATCTTTTCCCTTTAGCTATATTTAACTCGATTTAAACCCTTTTTTTGAAACATATGCAGTTGTCATCACTTCCCTTACACTACATACAATTTAACATAAACAAAAACACAACAATTTTCATACAGATTGTACATAGTATACCCACTCATTCACAAGTTTTTATTTTTTTTTTATTTTCAACAATTTTATTTTTTCTCATTTCCTTCTATACACTTTTGCTCACTCACACACACACACACAGCAGTACTATTAAAAAAAATGCATGTATGTATAGTACACATACACTTTATTGTAAAGGATCATCGACACAAAACTGACCTAATTTCAATTCTCAGTCAACTTAGGCGCAAGGCTGGCGCATAACTTGTTGTGGTATTGTATGTTTGTATTTATACGAATACGAGTACTCGTACTTATAGTTGTTGTTGCTGTTGGGTTATTATATTGCGAAAAAAAGAGAGTATGAGTTTAAAAAGTGGCGTAGAAGAAGAAGAAGAAGTGGGTAAAAAGTGTAATAGAGCAGAGTTGATTTTTTAGTGGGTCAGTGGGTGAATTTAAAGGTGATTTAATATTAAAAATACAGTCAAATCATATATTCACACAAACACACATATAAACAATTATACAAACACACTCACACACCAACATATGATGCGAAAATTTCGTATATCGCTGTAGCTTTTCTAGTATGTACTTTATATGAATAGGGTTTTCGTTTTTTTTTATTCTTTAAATATTTGTTTATTATTGGGTGGCTATGGTGTTGTGGTGTGGATTATTGCCCAGTTTATGTGTTTGTTTACAGTTTTTTGTTTTTTTTTTTCCTTTTTGTATATTTGCATTTATTTTTCTTCTTCTTATTGTTGGTTTCTTTTGTTGTTTTGTATAGGTGTAGGTTAGTTTTTTTTCTTGTATTTAGATTTTAATGTTTAGGTGATTTTTTAATATTGCTTTAATTTTTTGTTAGATTTTTTTGTTGTTTTCATTGTTGTTTTGGTTCATCAAAAGTCTTTGCTTTTTTTTGTTCTTTGGTATGCAAAATTAAACAACAAAAAAATGTGAATATTTCAACACTCTAGACCAATGGTTCCCAACCTTTTTTGCGCCATGCCCCACTTTTAAGTTAAAAAATCTACAGTGTCCCCCCTATACTCAAAAAAAATTTGTAAACTTTTCAAATTTGTTTAAAAATTCAAAATTTACTTGTGGTTAAGCAAACTTTTTGTTAAAATCATCGTTTAAACAAAGTTTTTAGAAAAAGTTTTCATAAATCAACTAAATAATTTAACAAAAATTATATTTTTTCTAGTTTATTTAACAAAAAAAAATCCTAAAAATTTGCTTGTTGCCCCCCTGAAGCGTTCAAATTGCCCCCCAGTGGGGCGAGAATCAAAGGTTGGGAACCATTGCTCTAGACACACAAACAATTTTTTACAACGGATATACAGTGACTCGCAGCTTATTTCGTGTGAAAGATATTAGTTAGCAATCCATTTTAGACAAATTCTACAATAATACACCTTATTATTATCAAAAAAGTATTTTTGTAAAAAGTGGTGTGTACACTGAAAAAAATAACTATACTGAAATTAAATAAACACTGTTATTAATTTAAGTAAGTAAATTTTTTTGAATTTACTTCAACTTATCTTAATATAAGGTGGTTTTACTTAAAACAAAGAAAATAAACTTGAAGATAGTACATGCAAATACTTAAAAAAGCACAAACGTTTTCCTTAATTTGTTTTTTTAAATTAAGTTAAATATTCTTTACATTTATGGCGAATTGATTGCATTTAAGAAAAAAAGGGTTTATTAAAAAATTTCGTTTTACTTAAAAGAAAAAAATTTAAATTGTGTGCAAAAAAAATAAATAAGTACGTAACTTACTTAAAAATAGTATACACATTTTCAAGACCTTGAATCAAATAAGTACTAATCTTTAATTCCAAAACGCATTTTCTCTAATTTAATTAATTTTTGTTTTAATTTATGAAAAAAGTAATCTTTATTTTATTGATTTCATTGACTATATTTGAATCCATATCTTCATCAGTTTAAGAAAGAATTTACTTAACTTAAGGAAAAAATACTTAAGGTATTTTGGGGACCCCATCTGAGTGCCCCATCTGGAGACCCCATGAGACCCTAACTTTAAATCCAAATTTCGATTTTGGCGGAATTTTTAAATGCCTATAACTCTGCAAATACTGCAGTTACGAAAAAAGTTCTAAAGGCAATTTTGTAGTCCCTAACTTGTAGAATATGACCGCCGAAGACCCGAAAGCTCTCTGAGTTATAGTTTTCGAGTTATTTCATGATCAAATTTCTCAAGACCCCATTCCCATATCTCGAAAACTAAGCAAGATAGAGCGATTCTGACCAAAATTTTGGATCAAAATCAATAGTGACCATATAATAGTGTACGCACATACTCATGGGCGGACCCCATATATGGGGGCCCATAGGGTCCTCACATTGGGACTCCATAGGGTCAAGAGAATCCGTAAGTTTAAGGAAATGTTTACTTATTTTAAAAAAATATTTTTCATCTGGATAAAAACAATTAAACTTATATTAAGTACAATTTTACTTACTTTTAAGATAGTAATGCATTTACTTAAATATGTAAATGCATTACTATGTTTTAGGAAAAAATATACTTGGAAGAAGAATTAATATCTTTGGAGCCCTCGCATACCCTCCTTTTTTTAAATTAAGTTCAACATGCTTTAAAAATGGTAAATTTTTTTTTCAGTGTAGGTAACTTATTAAGCCTTAATTTAAGCTTAATAGCGTACAGATTGAGTAAATATTAAATAGGCTACGAGGGTTGAAATGGAAATTGAAATTATTGAAAGACCTTTTTTATAAAATTGCTTTAAAAAATTTGTTGGCCAATTTTTTTCAAGCTTAAACATTAAAAATTTAAAAAATGGTCCAAAAATTTTTAAAATACACTGATACATATCACTAATGAATGAAAATCAATAATGTTGTTTCATTATAACATTGAAATATTTCATATGCTGAATGAAATTTCATACATATTGTGCAATATTTTCATTAATTTTGATTCATTAGATTTCGTAGTGTCATTAAATTTTGTTTACAAAATTTGCTGTTTTTTTACACCTATCGTGTCGCGTCTGTTTAATCTGTTAGTTTACGCGCGCAAAAAACAGCTGATCAGAGCGTGATTTTTTTTTTAGAATTTTTATACGAAATTTAAAATGAAATGTTGCTGATAAATTTTTAGTATTTATTAAACTCATGTTGTTTTAAATTATTTCGTGGTTTTACTTATGTATTAAAAGTAAATGTTATAGTAAAATTTTGTGTGAGAAAACTGACAATGAGTGAAATCTATAGATAAAATAAAAAATATGTGAAAGTGTTTTTTTAACTTGGTTATTTTGTGATTTTTTCAGCCTTTTTTTATAAAATTTTAAATAAAAAGTAAATTATTAATTTTATATTTACTAAATTCGTGCTGTTTTCTATTGGTTCGTGGTTTTAATTATGTATTACAACTAAAGTTTGGTGTAAAATTTTTTGCGAGAAAACTAAGTGAAAAACATTTTTTATTATTTTTAATTCTATAAAAAGATCTTTACAATTTCTTACATATATTTCATTTTAAAAATAAAAGTAGCATTTATTCAATGAAAGTATTTCATTTCAAAAATAAAAAGTAGGATTTATTCAATGAAAATATTTCATAAGAATTAAATACTAGTTTCATTAAAGTAATGAACAATTTTCATAAAATACAATATATATTTTGTATGAACAATTAATTTAATGAATTTTGTTCTTGCAATTAAATTTTATGATACCTATTTCATTAATTCAATGAAACCCTACATAGGTTCCTTTTTAACGTCATTTTTCATAACATTAATGTAGATTTTCATTATTGTCATGTAAAAATTTCTATCAGTGTACAATAGAAGAAATCAGAATTTTTTGACCTCCAATTCTTTTGACCACCAACTTTTAAAGTTTGAGGTTGAAAAAAATTTACCTAAAAATATTTCTAAGAAATTTTCTAAAAAAGGTTTTTTAATAATTTCAATTTCCATTTCGACCCTCGTAGCACATTTAATATTTTTACAATCTGGGCGCCATTAAGCTTAAATTTAAGCTTGATAAATTACCTACACGGTACTTTTTACAAAAATTCTTCTTTACTAATAACACTGCGTAACAAAACTAACCACTATTTTAGAAAACAAGAGGTACGACCAACATTTTTTTATATTTCGAGCATGCTGAATCGAATGGCGTACTCTGTTTTTCGATGTATAGTACAGTTTTCTTGCAAAATGTCATTAAAAATGATTGGCTGATTTTCAGCTGCTTTTTTAACAAAAAAATTTCCAAAGCTAATGATTTTTAAATTTTATGGCATGGAAAACAAAGATATAACTTGTAGCAATATTTCTAATGTAAATTTGGTTTAAAGTTTTTCATATTAAGCCCTTAAATTCGCGGACTTCTTCATTTTTTTAAGTTTTCGCAAAATTAACCACTAAATTGGTCTCTGATTAAAAACATGCATTTTGTGGATCAAAAGGGCATCCCTAACAATACGAATAGTGGACAGAAAACATCTATGTTATATGGACCATCATGATGAAAACCGTGAAAACCCGTTTTTTTTGTATATGGCAGCATCACTTTAGGAGATGATTTGAGGCTTCATCTTTTAGTATATAATGTGGAAACCTTAAACAATGAACTGACCCAAAATTTGTCCAAAAAAGTTTCCATTTGCAAGAGTTATCTTAACAAAAACTATAATTATTGTATGGCAAACACTAAAATAATAGTTTTTGTTAAGATAACTTTTGCAAATGAAAATTTTTTTGGCCAAATTTTTGGTGAGTTAGTTGTTTAAGGTTCCCACATTATATACTAAAAGATGGAACCTTAAATCATCTCGTAAAGTGATGCTGCCATATACAAAAAAACGAACTTTCGTGATTTTTATCATGATGGTCCACATAACATAGCTGTTTTTTGTCAACTATTCGTATTGTTAAGGATGACTTTTTGATTCACTAAAAGCAAGTTTTTTATCAAACACCAATTTGGCTGTTAATTTCGCGAAAACCTTAAAAAATGAAGAAATTCACGGATTTAAGGGCTTAAGATGAAAAGCTTTAAACCAAATTTGCATAAGAAATATTGCTAGAAGTCATATCTTTGTTTTCCATTCCATAAAATTTATTGATCATTTACTTTGCAAATATTTTTGTTAAAAAAAATGGATCAAAATCAGCCAATCTTTAACGACATTTTGCAAGAAAACTGTACCATACATCGAAAAACGGAGTACGCCATTCGAATCAGCATGCATATAAAAATTATGGTCTTCACTCTTGTTTATTTTTTAGTGTTCCGCAGTGTAATTATGTCTATTTTGGTTAATTTTGTCTTTAATGGATTGCTAACTTATATCTAGTACACGAAATAAGCTGCAATCCACCGTATAATAGGGCATCCCATAAAATCTAAACTATCGAATTTTATGTCGGAATACCTTCCAGACGTTGGCCACGGGGAAAATTTGTGAAAAAATTTTGATAGGCATCTTCAGTCGTCTGCCAAAGTTTGTGAAAATAACTTCTTCTACCAAATCTCAAAATTCTGAATTTTTTGACCAAATCCGGCTCAAAAAAAAGATATTCACAAAATTCTAAAATAGCGATTTTGGTCGCTGATGTTGATTTTTAAACATAAAAAGTATTGTATTTTGAGTAAGTTTATTCTAGTTCGAGGTCATTATTTTCTTTACTAATTTAAACCATGATATTTTCTTAGAAAAATTTGCAAGAAAATTATATTTTGTTTTAATTTTTTTTTATGTTGGTCGCTTTTGCAAGACTTAAACGATACGTGTTACGGAATTTGTCAGCTTTCATTGTCAAGATTATTAAGATTATTTAGCAAATATAAAAACCCTATACTACAAGTAGCAAAGGGAATTTAAATGACAAATCGCTAATGTGCAAACTAAAGTATTAATATAGTTGGACTCTACTTCCATTGAGAATTAGAAGACAAAATATTACCATCGTAGTAAGGTCAGGATCATAATTTTCTTGAAAAATATTCTATGAGAATATCATGTTTTTAATTAGTAAAGGAAATAATGACCTCGAGCTAGAATAAATCTACTCAAAACATACACTAAGAAAAAAAAAATTTCAAATCAAGCAAAAACAATCTCATATTAAAAACAAGTAGAAAAGTTGAATTCGACTTGGCCGAATCTATGAATACCCTCCACAATGCCCTTTTTAAGTGATAGTAAATTTTCTAACGTGAAAAAATAACATTTTTGGTTAGAAATATTTTATTTTCTGTAAAAAAACTTTTTTTTTATTAATTTTTGAAAAAAAAAAAAAATAATTTACTAATTTTTTTTTTGAGTGTAAAATTTTTTTTTTGTGTATTTTTTTTTTTTTTTGTTTTAGTGTAAAATTATTTTTGTGTGACAAAAATACCTTGTAAGTAAAATATTTTTCTGACTTACAAATGTTTTTAAAACATGTTTAACGGGTTTTCAACACGTGAATTTAAGGTGATACTAATCTGAAATTTACGGTTTTGCTAATAACTTTTGAACCACAGGACCGATTTGGCTAAAATTTAAAACGAACCGGACCAGAGGAACGGTAAATATACATGCCTCACTTCAGCTCCCTCAGAATTGCCGTTCGAAAGTTACCGTGTGTTTTATCTCGTAAATTCCAGAAAAACCCTTGCCGATATTCACTCATTTGCTTATAACTTTTGAACCATTGGACCGATTTCGCTGGATTGCAATACCAACCTGACCAGGTTAATGCCCAACATATATGCCAAACCTCAGGAGCCTCCGTAAAGTCTTTCAAAAGTTAGCGTGTTTTCAACTGACAAACAAACGGACGGACGAACGGACATCGCTAGATCGTCTTAAAATCGATCGAGGATCATGAATATATATACTTTATGGGGGTCCTAGACAAATATTTAGAGGTGTAACAAACGGAATGACAAAGTTATATATACCCTCTATCACTACATAGAGTGGAGGGTTTAAAAAATTGAGTAATTTTTTAATTGACGCAATTAAAAATTTACTCAAAAATTATAAAAACATTTTAAGTAAATAATTTAATAAAAATTTAATAGTTTTTTTTTTTAGTTTTTTTTTTTTAACTCTCGTAGTTTTTTAAATTCTCATTAAGTTTATAGTTTTTTGTATATATATATGAAAGTTTGTAATCGTCTGTATAAAATTTCCCCATGTCTTTGAGACATAAATATGTTTGGTAAAGTTTGAAAAAATATTTTTAGTAAATTTTTACTTGACACAATTAAACAGTTACTTAAAAAAAGAAAAATTTTGAGTAAAGTTTTAATTGTGTCAATTAAAAATTTACTAAATTTGTTTGGCAAACATTTGTTTTTACCTTCCTACAACTGGTTGAAGTTCACAAACGTAGTGTATCTATATAAATAAAAATCAATTGTCGTTCGTTGGTAACCGCATCAGTTGAGAACGGCTGGACCGATTTGGACAATTTTTTTTTTGAAATGTTCGTCATAGCCCAACTTAGGTTTTTACGTAAAGAAAAATTGGCCACGCCCACTTTTTTAGATTTATCTAAAATCGGAAAACGGCTGCACCGATTTGGGTAATTTTTTATATAGATGTTCGTAGTAATCCAATAAAAGTTTTTACTGAAAGAAAAATCAACCACGCCCACTTTTACGCCCACTTTTTCAATTTATCTAAAATCTGAAAATTTTCATCCTTTTCCAACTATGGTTTTTATGAAAAAAGAAATTGACTATGCCCACATTGGCTAATTTTTGTTGAAAATGTTCGTCATAATTCAACTTATGTTTTTACGGATAGTAAAATTTCCCACGCCCACTTTTTTCCATGCATCGAAAGAACTATAACGGCTAGACCAATTTGGTTATTGTCCGCAAAAAAATTGGCCAAGACTACTTTTACGCTCACTTTTCCCGATATATATATATTTAAAATCATGTTTTTTTGTTTTTAATGTTCGCCATAGTCCAACTAAGGTTTTTCGGAAAGAACAGTTTTCCATTTCTACGCCCACTTTTGAATGGATGGACCGAGTTGGTTAAATTCTAATAAGGTTTTTACGGTAAAAAAGTTTTCCACCGACTCTTTTTTCGATATATATAAAATTTGCTTTATAAAAAAATAAAATATTGAATAATAAAATATAAATAAAAATAAAAATCAAATGTAGTTGGTAATCGCATCACTTGGGAACTGACCAATTTGTACAATATTTTTTTTTAAATATTTGTTTTAGGTTTTTTGGAAAACAAATTAAACACGCCCACTTTTACTCGTCTTTTTTCGATTTGACTAAACTTTTTTTTAAATGTTTGTCATAGTTAAACTTAGGTTTAAACGGAAATAAAAATTTTTCAAGACCACTTTTATTTCGATATATCTATAATAGAAGAACGGGAGGGCCGATTTAGCATTTAGAAGTATTTGTTGACATTCGTGATAGTACAACTATGGTTATTACTGAAAGAAAAATTGTCCACTCTAACTTTTTTCAATACATCTAAAATCGGAGAACGACTGGCCTGGACTGTGATCACGTAAAACGATAGTTAACTATCGTCGATTTTTGGAGCCTTGCTGCTCCTAAACTAATCAAAACATTTCCATTTTTTTTAATATTTCTGGATTAGACAACACTTTTTTATAATTAAATAAAGAAAAACTTTAAAATTTTCTTTCAAAACGATATATATTTTGATGTCGTTTATGCATCGTCTATCGTTTTCGTTTTACGTGATTAGCCCCCTGATTTGGTAAATTTTTTCTTTAATGATCATTATAGTCTAAGGAAGGACTATAATGGTCACTTCAAAGCATACATTTTTCAATATCCTTAAAATTTGCAACACTTGAGAACGCCTGGACCGATTTGGCTAACTTTTTTTGTTTTAAATGTTCGTAATAGTCCATATAATTGTTGGAAAAGAAAAATTGTCCTCGCCTACTTTTTTTGATATATCTTATTTTTAATTTTTACTCTAAATCGATTTTTAAAGAAAAAAATTCTTAATAGACTCCGCTTAAACTTGGTACAAATGATTTTAAATCCTTGGGTATTGTTAACATATGTACCAGTTAAACTTACCATACAAATTTTAACGCCCACTTTTGTCTAAATATGCCGCCTACTAATGACCGGACCGATTTTTGTATGTTAATTATAGTTAAAATTAGGTTTTTAAAGAAATATAAATGAGAAAATTGTCCCGGAAAAATGGAAAATTCGGGAAGATTATAAAGGTTTGTTTGAACTCAAGACAATAGCTCACGATAAGAACGAAGGATATGCATAATTTATTTTTGTGTTGTTCGTAATGATACTAAAAAGTTTTAAATTTGTGCAGTTGCAAAGTCATGAATAGTTTTTTTTAGTTCCTAAAATATAATTTGAAAATGATTATCTGCCTAATCGTGTCTTTAAAACCACGCCCACAAATTTTTATATGCCAAGAAATTCATTACATTTTTTTAGGGCTATATATTGAAGCGTGACGAAATACAACACTGATCTTATATTTGGGCCAGCAACGCGGACCGGGCCAGCTAGTTTTGTCATAAAAAAAAATATTTCTTGTTCTGGCTGCAATTGGTATCAAAATTTTCGGAATGTGGAGTTCATTAAGGGAAAAATATCTGCATGATGAAATTAAATCCACTTATTTAAAGGTTTATTAAAATCATTTTGCTACTTGTAGTATAGGGATTTCATTTTTTGCTAAATTATCTTGACAATGGAATCTGACAAATTCTGAAACACGTGTCGATTAAGTCTTGCAAAAAATTACCAACATAAATAAATTTAAAAAGAGAAAAATAATTTTCTTAAAAATTATTCTATGAGAATATCATAGTTTTATTAGTAAAGAAAATAATGGCCTCGAGCTAGAATAAACCTACTCAAAATATAATATTTTAAAGGTCGAATAAAACAATTTTTATTTTTTAATAAAATTTAATCAGAATTTGAAAACAATTTTGTTTACAAATTTTTAAAAATTTTCTAACTTCCGAAAAATGTGTTTGATGTGCTCTGCACTCAAACAATTACGAAAACACCAAATATATTTATTAGGAATTTATGTAAAATACTTATGAGAAAGCAAAATATCTTTTAAAATCACTATTTCTTGTAAGGTTTATATCGTCAAAAAACTGTAAATTTACAATTTAATTGGTAAAATGTTTGTTATCAGCCGCAAAAATTTCATGAAAAAATTGTAAGTTTACAAAAAAAAAACAGTTATTAATTTATAAAAACTTGAAAAAAAATATTTTTTATTTACCACTTATTTTTTAAAAATTATAACTTTTCTATATAAATTATGTAAATTACATTTTTTGTATAAAAATTACGATGATTTTTTTTTGTGCAATATTTTGTATCAGACCTCCAGTGGAGAGTATAAGTGGAAAGTATAAAAAAACTTTTTGCTAAAAAAAATGTTCAGAATCTGAGTGTTTTTCTACAGGAATGCTTGGAAACTTTTATTTTTTTAAATGGGCATCATCAGCATTTAACAATAATTAAGTTTTTTTGTAAAATTTAAATTCAAAAGCGGAACTGCTGTTTTAAATTCTAACTTATGCAATAAAAGACTCCGTCTAATATATATTTACGATGATAAATTGATCCCCTACCATTTTAGTTATTATTAGTTATGTTTGTAGGCGCTAAAATACTTGTACAATATCATGTATTTGCAATTTATTTTATTATATTACTGTCATTACCGTTGTTTTTTGCTGTTGTTCAATAAAAAGACCCTCTACTGTTACTTTTTGCTTTTTTGCTCTGTACATGTCATGAATAAGTATATGAGTTTGTCTGTTCATCTGGTGTGTGTCATTTTTAAGGTTATACGTATTAAGTAAGAACGACGACTGATGGCAGGTACCTTAGGTATTTTGATTTGATTTGTGCATTGATTATTGGGGAGGGATAACAAACTGGAAGACAAGGATTTTTTTTAAATTTGAATTAAAATTTAAATTTTAAATAAAACTTGTGAATAAAAATTTTAAATTAAAATTGTGTATTTAAAAAAGCCAAATTTTAAAATATTTACAATTTTATTGGAAAATGTTTTTTATCAACCTCAAAAATTTCAGGAGAAAATAGCAAATGTACAAGATAAAATTGTCAATTTACCAAAAACAAATGTAAATTTACAAAGTAAAGTTGTTATTTTACAGCAATGAGTGGTAAATAAAAAAATAATTCACCATTTATTTTGTAAAATTTCAACTTTTCTTTGTAAATTTACACTTTTTTGTTGAATTTATAATTTTTTCTTGTAAATTTACAATTTATTTCTAAAATTTTTGCTGCTGATTTACAAATAAAATTTACGAATAAAATAAAAATTTACAACTAGTTGAGATAAAACTTACTATAGATTCTCGTGATTTTGGAGATGCTTTGCTACCTGCTACTTTACAAGAATTCTTATTAAAAATTATTAATTATAAATTTTCGGAATTTATATTTGAAAAGATTTTAATTGTAATTTCTAAATTTTATTAGTTATTTTTTTTGATTTTAATTTAAAATGGTATAAAGAAAAAAAAAATCGCATGTTGTTAAAAAAATTAAAATGAAATATTACTCATACGCACATTTCTTTAGAAACTTTCAAATATTACTCATACGCCTAGGTGTTCAAATTAATTTTTCTCCAACTCAAAAAAACCTTTTTCAAATATTAGAAAAATATTAAAACCATTTCACCAACATTTAAAAGATTTTCTTGTTATTAGCAAAAATCATGTTTTTTGTCGATCGAAATTTAAAGTTTTATTTGTATTTTATTTTACATGAATACAAATAATTTTTTTGCGTTTTGGAGTTACAATTTCATTAAAAATGATTTTAGAAAACCACAAATTTTGTCAAGTTTTGTAAAAGTCCAGGACTCAAAGATCTTTTTTGCGTTTTGAGTAAAGAAAGTATTCAAAATTTCTTTTAAATTTTGAAAAAATTTCTAAATCCAAAAAAAAAAAATATATTTTTTTAAGAAAATTTTTTTTCTAAGATCCGAAAAAATTATATTTTTTAGGTCCTGTATACTTTTAGTATAATGCTTGAACAATACGAGGGACTTCAAAGAAATTAAACAAAAATTTCGGATCTTAAAAATTTTTTAAAAAATTTTGTTTTAAATTTTTATTAAATTTTTATTCTAAACGACGTAAAAAATTTGTACAAAATTTTGGTTTTCAAATTATTTTTTCAATAAAATTTTCTAAAACGTAAAACAAGAATTTATCGGGGACTTTGAAATGTTTTTCGGAATTAATGCAAAATTGGAGTTTTTATAAAATAATGCAAACCCTTGTAATAAAAAGCATTAATATTAATATTTTTTTTTTTCCTCAAAACGAAAAAAATTTTGAAAAAAAAATTTTGTCTCAAAAAAGTTTCAAAAATTTTTTAAATTTTTTCGGGACTTAGAAAATTTTAAAAAATTTTGGGTTTTCTAAAATAATTTTAAATGAAATTTTAACTCCAAAACTTCAAAACGGACTTTTAAATGTTTTTTTTTTTTTTTGGAATTGATGCAAAATTAAAGTTTTTTTGTAAAACAACATAAATCCTTGAAAAAAATATTTTTTGTAAAATAAAATTTTTTTGCAAAATTACCTTAGAAATTTTTAAGAATACATTTACGATAAAAAAGTTAAATTACAAATTAATCTGTACATTTCGATCGACCAAAAAACAAGATATTTTGTTAAAAAAAAAAACAATGAAGACTGTTAAATATTGGGGGTTTTCGTGTCAACTGACACAACTTTTGGAACCGATGTCTTCACATCGGGATGAAATTTGCACCAAGGTTAGTTCTTGGATAGTAGTTCACATCGGCGTATACAGGGGGGGGGGCCCAACAACAACAACAAAAAAATATTTTTTTTATATGTATTGGAAAACACGAATCTCACGAAAAAAAACAACAAAAAATTTTTTTGTTGTTGTTGTTGGGCCCTGGAAAAACAGTCCTGCATACGTCGTTGGTAGTTCAGACACAATTTTTCAACGAGATCGGTCAAGAACTCTCTGAGTTAGAGGGGGTCGAAATTTGACATTTTGGCCAAAGAGGTGTTTATTCTCATCCATTTAACTTCTTACCTATTATTTTTAGCAAAATGTATCCCAAATACTATTTCTTCAGTCTTTCGAAAAAAAAATTATAAAAAAAATAAAAAAATATTTGATTTTTTTTTCTTAAAAATCCAAAACTTTTTTGACTTTTTCCTCAAATTGGGCCCTTTTTTTTTTTTGATGCAAAAGAAAGCTTATGTGATTTCCTTTAAGAGCTATGGTGTCGCTTAGTGGGATACGAGTGGGATATCTATGAAAAAAAAAAAAAATTAACTTTGGAACACAAAAAACGGTTCCTCAATTTGCACTATTAGGCGTGGGATAGCTCACCAGTTTTCGATTTCGATCCGGGACACGCTCTAATTTTGATAGGTTCGAAAAAGAAAGCATGAACCAATAAATAAGGGCGGTGGGGTGAGGCCATATGGCTCCTCATCGGGGTCAAAATTGGGCGTAAAGAGGTTAAAATCCACAAAAAGCCCCACAACTGCCCTAGAACTGCCCATGGAGGGGTCCAATGTGAGACCAACCCCCATTAATTTTCTGCCCCCAACATTTTTCTTGAATATACCTAACCTCTATTTCCATTTCCTAAGGGGGCTCCTATACAAAATGACATTTTTATAAAATTTGCTCCTACCGCTCTAACTGTCTATAGGGTGCCCCTAGAGAAGTCAAATGTATATTTTTTCAACTCCAACAATTTCTCAGATACCTACTCTTTATTTTCAACTCTTAAGGGGGTCCCCATACATTTTTTTTATTTTTATGTTAGTTTTTAAAAATACATGTTTTTATAATGTATGAGACCCCCTTAGGGAGCAGAGATAGGGTGTTATTATGTTCGGACAAAATGTTGGTAACTAAAAAATAATAGGGGTTTGGCGTAATTTTTGCACGGTAGGGGCGGTAGGAGCTGATTTAATAAAACAAATTTATAAAAAATAAAGGAAATGTATGGGGACCACCTTAAGGATTAAATATACATTGTAGGTATGTTTGCAAAAAATGTTGGAATTAATAAAATAATGGAGGTCGGTCATACATTTGGCTCCACTAGGGGCACTTAAGGGTTAGTTAGAATGGTAGGATCAAATTTTTTAAAAATGTTTTGTATGGGATCCCCCTTAGGAAGTGGAAATAGGGGTAAGGTATGTTCAAGATAAATGTTGGGGGCAGAAAATTATTGGAGGTTCGACTTACATTGCACCCCTCCAGGGGCGTTTCTAGGGCAGTTTTGGGGGTTTTTGAGGATTTTTACCTCTATACGCCTAACTTTGACCCCGATGATGGGTCATATGGCCCCACCCCACCGCCCTCAATTTTTGGCTCGTGCTTTCTTTTTCGAACCTATACAAATTAGAGGGTGTCGCGGATCGAAATCGAAAACTGGTTAGCTATCCCACGCCTAATAGTGCAAATTGAAGAAACGTTTTTTGTGTTCCAAAGTTAAAAAAAAAAAAAATGTTCATAGATATCCCACTCGCATCCCACTAAGCGACCCCATAGCTCTTAAAGGAAATCACATAAGCTTTCTTTTGTATCAAAAAAAAAAGGACTCAATTTGAGGAAAAAGTCAAAAAAGTTTTGGATTTTTAAGAAAAAAAATCAAAAATATTTTTTTTATTTTTTTACAATTTTTTTTCGAAAGACTGAAGAAATAGCTATCTAAACTATTTGGGACATATTTTGCTAAAAACAATAATCTTTGGCTAAAATGTCAAATTTCGATTCCCTCTAACTCAGAGAGTTCTTGACCGATCTCGTTGAAAAATTGTGTCTGAACTACTATTCAATAGGACTAACATTGGTGCAAATTTCATCCCGATCGGAGGACATCGGTTTCAAAAGTTGTGTCAGTTGACACGAAAACCCCCATTGGTAAAACGGGATCACGCGCCCCTTTGCTAATAATTTGCCAAATTTAATTTTGAGATCGAGAAAAATTAATTTGGATACCATGGCGTATGAGTAATATTTGCTTGTTTCTTAAGAAATTTTTGTAAGCGTATGAGTAATATTTCATTGTAATTTTTTAAACAACATGCAAATTATCTTTTGCTTTACACCATTTCAAATTAAAATTAAGAAAAATACCTAATAAAAGTTTTTTAGTCTCAAAAAGTTGTAAATTTACGGTTTTATTGGTAAAATGTTTGTTATCAACCGTAAAAATGTTAGAAAAAAAATTTAAACTTATAAGAAAAAAAGTGTAAATTTACAGAGACAAGTTGTAGTTTTGCAATTTTATAGATAAAATGTGCGTTATCAGCTGCATAAAATTCAGGACAAATTTGTAAATTTACATTTTATTGTGAATTTAAAAGTTTTTTAGAAAACTTTTTAATTTTTACCTGAAATTTCCTTCTATTTTACATGAAATTCTTTAAGATTTACGAGCTTTTACGTATTTTTACAAAAAAAAAATGTGAGTTTACAACACATAATATAAATTTTTATCGGGATTTTTTTTATTTTTATTATACCCTCCACTCTAGTGATAGAGGGTATATATAAGTTTGTCATTCCGTTTGTAACACATCGAAATATTGGTCTAGGACCCCATAAAGTATATATATTCATGATCCTTGATCGATTTTAAGTCGATCTAGCGATGTCCGTCCGTCCGTCCGTCCGTCTGTCTGTCTGTCTGTCTGTCCGTTGAAAACACGCTAACTTTTGAAAGACTTTACGGAAGCTCCTGAAGTTTGGCATATATATTCTCCATTTACCGGGTCAGGTTGGTATTGCAATCCAGCGAAATCGGTCAAGTGGTTCAAAAATTATGAGCAAAAGAGTAAATTTCGGCAAGGGTATTTTTAGAATTTACAAGATTAAAACAACTATAACTTTCGAAATACAATTCTGAGGGGGCTGAAGCTTAGCATATATATTTGTCGTTCCCCAAGGCTGTTTGGTTTAGAATTTCAGCAAAATCGGTTCAGTGGTTCAAAAGTTATAAGCAAAGCACTGAATTTCAGATTTGTTTCACCTTAAACTGTTGAAAACTCGTTAAACAAGTTTTAAAAGCATGGTGAAATACCAGTTTTTATACCCTCCACTCTAGTGATAGAGGGTATATATAAGTTTGTCATTCCGTTCGTAACACTTCGAAATATTGGTCTAGGACCCCATAAAGTATATATATTCATGATCCTCGATCGATTTTAAGACGATGTCCGTTCGTCCGTCCGTCTGTCCGTCTGTCTGTCTGTCTGTTGAAAACACGCTAACTTCTGAAAGACTTTACGGAGGCTCCTGAAGCTTGGCATATATGTTGGGCATTTACCTGGTCAGGTTGGTATTGCAATCCAGCGAAATCGGTCTAGTGGTTCAAAAGTTATGAGCAAATGACTGAATTTCGGCAAGGGTTTTTCGTGAATTTACGAGATAAAAAACAAGATAACTTTCAAAAAGCTATTCTAAGGATGCTGTAGCCCGACATATATATTTGTCGTTCCCCTGGCCTAGTTCGTTTTGAATTTC
The DNA here is from genome assembly GCA_963921195.1 of Pegoplata infirma. NCBI lineage: Eukaryota > Metazoa > Arthropoda > Insecta > Diptera > Anthomyiidae > Pegoplata > Pegoplata infirma. The sequence continues at coordinate 314,010,093 of OY992536.1, read as the reverse complement.
AGCCAAATCGGTCCAGTGGTTCAAAAGTTATAATTTAAGATTAGCTCACCTTTATTTCACGTGTTGAAAACCCGTTAAACATGTTTTAAAAACTTTGGTAAGTCACAAAAATATTTTACTACGTATTTTTATCACTCAAAAATATTTTTGCACTTAAAAAAAAAAAGAAATACACTGGAAAAAAATTTTACACTGAAAAAAAAAAATTTCACTCAAAAAAAAATTTAGTCAATTATTTTTTTTTTTTTTTTTTAAATTAGTTTAAAAAAGTGTATTTTCACAAAATAAAATATTTCTAATCAAAAGTTTTATTTTTTCACGTTAGAAAATTTACTATCGCTTAAAAAAGGGCATTGTGGAGGGTATTCATAGATTCGGCCAAGTCGAATTTAGCTTTTCTACTTGTTTTTCAACTAAAATAATTCTTAATGACATTTTTACATCAAAATGTAAAAAAAAATTGTCCGGGATTTAGAAAATGTTTAAAATAATATTTCGAGGGTTGGAGCATTAGCAGTGGCGGGTACAGCTTTTGGGTTTGGGGGGGGAAATTTTTTTTTTTTACTTCGAATAAAAAAAATCATAAATTCACCCATGTCGAGCAAAAACAGGGAAACGTGTTTTTTTTTTGTAACAAAAGGTGATGGAAAGCTACAAAATCATCAAATTTATTTAGAAGAAGGTTTGTTTTTCATGATCATAACTATTTCGTTTCGATCATTTTTTTTTTTTTAAATTTGGTTTTAAAGAAAATTGTACATTTTCGTATATATAGAAAGAGTCGCAAATTCTAACACATTTGTCGCCTAAAAAATTCTTAATTTGAGAATTTTTCAATAGAAGAAATTATTTCTACATAGAAAAAATCAAATGTTGAAACATTTTTCATGAAGAAATGTCTAAGAATCTAAGATTTCTTCTTTACAAAAAAGGTCTTACAATATGAGATTTTTTTCGCATAGAAACAGTTTCAGAACTTTTTTCCACAGAAAAAGTTTAAGATTCTGAAACCTTTTTTTACTGAGAAAAAGTCTCATATTTTAAGGCATTTTTAATATATTTGTCTTAAAAAAAGTCTCAGATTATTAGATTTGTTTCGTACTGGGAAATTTTAGATTCTGAGCCGTTTTTTCTATAGAAAAAGGTTATATACTGTGATGGATTTTTTTCTTTATAAAAAGTTTAAGATTGTCAAGCCTTTTTTCTTCAGAAAAAGTATCGATTCTAAAACCTTTTTCTATAGAAAAAGTCTCAGATCCTAATACCCTTTTCCTATAGACAAAGTCTGAGATACTGAGACCCTTTCCAAAAGAATACGTCCCAGATTCTGAAAGGTTTTTCATACAGAAAAAGTTTTCGATTCTGAGACCTTTTTCTTAGGTATATAATAAAAGTCTAAGATTCTGGCACTGTTTTTTTTTTAAAAAGTCTCAGATTTTGAGACATTTTTTTTTCATAGAAAAAGTCATAGATTCTGAGACCAGTTTCCTATAGAAAAAGTTTCAGATTCTGATTACATTTCCCCTATAGAAAAAGTCTAAAATTCTGAGATTCGGAGACCTTATTCCTATAGAAAAGGTCTTAGATTCTAAGAGCTTTTTCCTAAAGAAAAAGTCTCAGATTTTGCACCTTCTTTCAATTAAGTAAGTTTTCCTATAGAAAAAGTCTTAGTTCTGGGACCTTTTTCCTTTAGAAAAAGTCTCAGATTCGAAAACTCTTAGAATTCTACGAAAATCCGAAAAAGAAAATGTTTGAGGATGTGAAAAATTTTAGAGTTTTTCAGTACTTTTTTCTATGAAAAAAAGTCTCAGATTCTGAGACCTTTTTAATATAGAATAAGTCTCAGGTTCTAAGACCTTTCTCCCATAGAATAAGTCTCAAATTTTGAGTCATTTTTTTCTATAAAAAAAATAATCTCAGATTTTTTACAAAGAAAATTTTTTTAATCCACAAACATTTTCTTTTACGGTTTTTTGCAGAAGAATTCTCAAATTCAAAAAAACAAAAAAATAAGTACTATTAAAAGATAACAAAATTCATAATAAGATTCACAGATATTTTTTAACATAAAATTTTCAGATTGAGTCACATTTTTCCGTTAAAAATTTTCAAATTTTCCCTATAAAAACTTTCAGATTTTTTCTATGAAAAATTTTCGGATTTTGAGATTTTTTTTTCTTCGGAAATTTTTTTTAGAAATTTTTCTTTTCCTTCTTTCTTTTTTTCTTCTTTTTCTTCCTTTTTCTTTCTTTTTTCTTTTTTTTTTCTTTTTTTCCTCTTTTTTTCTTTTTGAAATTTGGCCTGGGGGGGGAAATTTCCCCTTTTCCCCCCCCCTTGTACCCGCGCATGAGCATTAGACTAAAAGCATTTCTAACCATTTTTTTTGCTCCAAAAGACAAAAAAATGTGTGGGACTCAAACAAATTTAAAAAATATTTTAATAAGGTTTATTCTAGCTCGAGGTCATTATCTATATATATAAAAATGGATGTGTGTATGTATGTGGGTATGTATGTATGTATGTATGTATGTTTAAAAAACCGGATAAACCGATTTTGATGAAATTTAAACCAAAGATAGTACTAACCAAGTACTAACTATATGCCAAATTAGAGCGTGATCGGATAAATGGGCGTAAAATGCCATGCTTTATTGCCAGTGGGCGGAGGGGTGGGCAAAATCGAATTTTTACATTGCACCACTAATGACATCTATATATAAAAAACGGCTGGACCGATTTTGATGAAATTTAGACCAACGATAATACTAACCAAGTACTAACTGTGTGCCAAATAAGAGCGTGATCGGAATTGGCGTAAAATGCCCCTTTGTATTGAATTGAATTTTATTTCTGCATGCTCCGCAATAACGCAAAAACTCTTGATTTGATTTTAATTAAATTTTCAGCACTGATAGTATTGACCGAGTGCGGAACTATAGGCCATGTTATACTACGATTGGAAAAAGGGGCGTAAAATGCCACGCCTCTTTGTACTATACTGGACATTGTCTGCCTGTTTCGCAATCACACAAAAACAGCTGAACCGATTTTCTTGACATTTTCACTACATACAGTGCTAACCAAGTGCATATGTAGGCCATATAAGATCGTTATTAGAAAAAGGGATCAAAATTGCAACGCCCTCAGTACTATACTGACCACGATTGAACAAAGAGGCGTAAATTGACAAGCCCCTATGTTTTAGACTGAACGATATATCTGCCTGTTGTGAAATCACGCAAAAACGGATAAGCCGAATCTGTCAATACTGATAGAACTAACCGAGCGGGAACTGTAGGTCATATGCAGGGAAACCAAAAATATGCAGTATCATGTTTTTTCCTGTGCATTTTATTGATAAATGGATAAGGTATTTATCCGTTTCAGAAGTTTTTAAGAAATCTGGCATCGATTTGTTAGAGCATATTTTTGCATATTTTAGCCTTAAGAGCATATTTTTGCATATTTTAGGTTTAAGAGCATATTTTAGCATAAGAGCATATTTTTAGAGTTTTTTTTTAATTTTTAGAGCATTTTTTCACTTTTTAGAGCATATTTTTACATTTTTAGAGCATTTTTTTTTAATTTTTAGAGCATTCTTTTCCAATTTTTTTTATGACAACATGTATTTTTAAATTTTTTATCCAACAACAATGTTTTTTTTTAACAATTACGGAATTGTGACGATTGATTCCCATTCGGTCTGTTCTTGAAACATATCGGTATATGAAACTATTTTTTTTTAGATTCAGCAACTTGGCAGAAAATATTAAGGCAAATATTTTTGTAGAACATATTTAACCCTCTTACTATCGCACATAACGGAATTTGGAAGGTCTATTCTCTAACAAATTGCAAAAAACACAACAAAAAAGGGGACATAATTTTTTTTAAGAGCATATTTTTATTGTTTTTAGAGCATATTTTCCGTTTTTAAGGGCATTTTTTAAGCGCATAAAACGTGTTTTTTAGAGCATATTTTTGGTTTCCCTGGTCATATGTATAGCGCGATCCGGCAAAAGAGTTTACAATATCACTCCCGTTTTTTCATAAATAAAAAGTTATTTCCTCCTCTTTCGCAATCACACAAAAACGACAAAACTGATGTCAATGAAACTTGCAGCACAGATAGTACTAATCGAGGATGCAGCATGGAACTTTAGACTATCAAGATTCGATAAAAATGCGTTAAAATCAGACAAGGAAAAACAATAAAATTTAAAATTCGTTATTGATAAAATTCAATTTTGAATTTTTCAAAAAATTCAAGAAAGAATTTTAAATATAATTCTTAAAAATTTTATTTTAAATTCTTAGAAGAAATAAAATTCAAAAAAATTTTATTTAAAATTCTTTAAAGAATTTTATTAATAAAAAAAAAGAATTTTATTTCCATAATAACAAATATATTTTGAACAAATAAATATTCAAACCAAAAGTAAAATAAAATTAAACCAAAAATAAAATTCAAAAATAAAATTCAAACCAAAAATAAAATTCTTTTTTTTTTGGAGAATTTTATTTTTGGAAATAATAAAATTCAAATGTTTTTGAGAATTTTATTTAAACAAAAATTTTATTTCAAATACCTTCTGAATTTTAAATAAAATTCGAATTTTTTCCTTGTCTGGTTAAAATACATGCCCCTATGTACTATACTTAACGTTATGTCTGTCTGTTTCGAAATCACGCAAAAACGGCTGAACCGATTTTGTTAAGATTTCTCTAACTGAGGGTGGAACCAAAGGTTACTAGCTGGGCCCGGACCCGTGATTTAATTTTGTCTGCCACTATATTTAAATTAAGATGCAATATAAAATATTTTTTTTTTTTAGGGCCAGCAACGCGGACCGGGTATAGCTAGTTATACTAATTAAAAGTATGATATTCTCATAGAATAATTTTCAAGAAAATATTTTTTCTGTTTAAAATTTATTTGTTTTGGTAATTTTTGCAAGACTTAGTCGTCGTGTGTTTTGGAATTTTTCAGATTCCATTGTCTAAACTATTTAGCAAATTTATGAACCCTTAACTACGTGCGAGAAACCATATTTTCTTGAATTCTCAATGAATGTAGAGTTGAATATAATATTAATTAATATTTTTGAACATTAGAAATTTGTCATTTAAATTCCCTTTGCTACTTGTAGTATTGGGTTTTTATATTTGCTAAATAGTCTTGATAATAGAATCTGACAAATTCCGAAACATATGTCGACTAAGGCTTGCAAAAATTACCAACATACATAAATTTAAAACAGAAAAATAATTTTCATTAAAATTATTCTATGAGAATATCATAGTTTTAATTACTAAAGCAAATAATGACTTCGAGCTAGAATAAACCTACTCAAAATATAATATTTTAAAGGTCGAATAAAACAATTTTTATTTTTAAATAAAAATTAATCAGAATTTAAATTTCAAAAATTTTTTCGGATCTTAGAACTTTTAAAAAAATTTTCAAGACGTGTTAGCCATAATCAGTTTAGAAGTGAGGTAGTGAAGTAGTGAGCTAGAGCCTTATGTGATTTGTAATAAGAAAAAAGAGTGTAGATAATTTTTAAATTTGTGTGTTCTCATACGCATTGAATTTTTCCATAAGACTAAAAAGTAGAGAGACGTAAACAAAATCTGTAGAGAATAGAATTTCTTTACCTTGCTCTACTTTTTAGGCTTATATCAAAATTCAATGTGTATGAGGAACACACAAATTTAAAAAATTTTCTACATTCTTTTTCTTAATGAAAATCTCATAAGGCTCTACCTCACTACTTCACTACCTCACTTCGAAACTAATTATGGCTTTAGAAAATTTTCAAAATCTGACAATTAATTTTCTAAACTAATTTTTAATGAAATTTTTACTACAAAATTGCCTGGGCCTTGTTTTTCGGAATTGATGCAAAACTACAATATTTTTTTGTAAAACAACATAAATCCTAAAAATAAAATCATTTATTTAAAATTAAATTATTTGGTAACATTACCTTAGAAATTCGTATAATACCTTTACGAAAATAAATTTGTAAAATTACAAATTAAACTGTAAATTTCGATTAATAAAATATAAATTTTTTTGTTAAAAACAAGAAAAAATGTTGATACCATGGCGTATGAGTAATATTTCGTATTTTCTTAAGAAATATTAGTAGCGTATGAGTAATATTTCATTTTAATTTTATTAACAACATGCTAATTTTTTTTTTGCTTACACCATTTCCAATGAAAATTCAGGAAAAATAACTTATAAAATTTAGAAATAACAATTAAAATCTCTTTTAATATAAATTTAGAAAATCAATAAAGTCCAGTTAAAATTCACAGTAGCCCCATAGACATTCAAAATATCCCGAGACGCTTTCCAAAAAAAAGTTCCTAATGTGCAGAAATACATGCTTAATCTTTCTAATTGAAACCGTTTTTGTTTCATTATCAACAACAGAAAAAGTTTTTTCTATGTTATAATCAATTCACGTATATAACTTTCTAAACCAAATGTTTAGTTTGACCAACTGTCTAAAAGTTCTGTCTCTTACTACTACATACAAACATGTCGATTACTCAAAAAACTATTTAACTAAATATAAGTTTGACTTGTTTTCAAAAAAAGTTCATATTTGTCATCTATTGAACTATCCCACAATTTTGAAAATTGCAAAATATGAAAAAAAAGGAAAAATAAAAAATATTAGTTTGTCTTTGGGTTGTACTTAACTATGACATGAGTTTCATTGTTATTATTGTTATTCAGTCACAATCTCCTTGTTGTATATTGGATGTGTATGTGTGTGTATGTGTGTAAACAACAACAAACAAATAAACTTATACAAAGTGTAAACGTGATGGTAACTTTTCAAACATTATTGAATACAGTCAAATATCGATAGCTGTAAATTATAAAAAAAAATATGTATACATAGTTAATAAATTTTTCTAAAATTAAGTAAATTTAACTAAAACATGGAACTCTCCACAAGAAGAAATTCCTACCGCCAAAGAAATTTCATCCGTATCAATAGAAAATATCTTTATTTTTATGACACATTTCTTAAAAAAAATGGTCACACAAAAAGAGAGTTTAATGACCTTATTTTCTACACTTAAAAAATTTCATGCATCAAAATACGAAGTATTATTAAATTTGTTTGTACATATACGAAATTTTTGTACATATGTGACAGCGCATAGAGAAAGGGACCTAAGGGTAAAAAAATCAATTTTCAATTATTTTTTTATGTGGACAACATCTGAGAATGAGACCGATCCCATGCCCCAAAAGTGTTCCCTTCCAGACGGACGGACGGACATCGCTAGAATGTCTTAAAATCGATCGGGGATTATGAATATATATACTTTGTACCAGACCGATATGTCGATGAGTTACAAACGGAATGACAAACTTATATCCCAGCAGAAATAAATCGAGATTTTGGCGACACAGCATCTGTTTATAGCATACCGTAGCGCATCCAAAGAGCGCTCTTAGGGATGCAGTAAAAGGAAGGGGAAAAAATTTTAATTTTTTTTTAAGATTTTTTATATAAAACTTATAATGTGTAATTATTTTTTGATAAAATTTCACACTTGCTTTCCTTTTTAATATTTTTAACACTTTATGAATAAAAAAACATGAGTTTTAGACAAAGACACATGATTTGACTGCATCATTATTGCGCATTAATCAGCGCTGCAAAGAGCGCTTCAATCATAGCATCTTTGACCGCTGTTCCCAAAAAAAATCCCATAAAAAATGTGAAAATGAAAATTTCCGATATTTTTTTGGTGTTCACTTCCGATTTTTTTTTTTTCATTTTGTTTCACATAAATAAAGTTTTGTAAAGTAAAACGAATGAATTTTTTTGTTATATTTTTTTAAATTTTAGTTATTTGATTTCAACTTTGAATTTACAGCATCTTTATTCTGCTTAAATCAGCTCTACAAAGATACATGAATTCACTGCATCTTTAATCTGCTTAAATCAGCGCTAAAAAGATACATGAATTTACAGCATCTTTATTCTGCTTAAATCAGCGCTCTAAAGACACGTGATTTCAGTGCATCTAAAGAGCGCTGTTTCTGTGTATCCAACTAGCGCTCTAAAGTGGGACATCGCCTTAGGGAATCATGCATGAATTCAGCGCAATTGGATGCGCTCCTTTACTCAAGTTCCCCTTCCAAAAGCTGCTGAACGTTCAGCAAAATTTCTGCTGGGATATACCCGCTATCACTAAGTGGAAGGTATAAAAATCAGATCGATTTTTTTAAAAATTATTTTAGTTATCCGTATTCGACTGTATTTTGATGGCACACTGTAAAAACAAAAAAAAGTTAAGTTAGTTGTTACTAAATTTGGATTTTGTTATTTGTTGGTATTTCATAATCTTACACTGTTCAACACTGCACCCTAAAAAGAATTTTAAAAAAGGACCCTAATTGAAATTCAGAAGAGCCTATTTGAAATTCTGAAAAGCGTTATTTAAATTTAGTTCAAATTGAACTAAAAGCAAAATTTAAAGGTCTTATTTAAATTTTTAAAAAACCATTTTAAACTCCATGATCCCAAAAAAAAATTAGAAAACCCCATTAAAATACAGAAATTCCAATAAAAAATTACAATGTGCAACAACCAGAATCGGAATGGGATCAAACCAAATGCAAATGAAAGTTGACATATTTCATGAGGGGATCCCAAGGCTTTTTTTAGTTCAGCGCTCGATTTTTTTTACACGCATTTGAAGTTGGTGAACTTTTATTATATTTATATTAGTAAATGTTTGAAAACTGTATAAGTGGCGTATGCTTAATATTGTAATTGTCTTTAAATAACAATCATACGCAACGGTGTACTGTGGTTTTTTTTTTTAATAATTTGGCTATTCAATAAGTAGGTACTGGACTGATAGCAGCGAAATTCATATATGTTATAGCTAACGTAATTTCGAGCATAAATTTGGACATTGGGCCCCACATGTCCCCTAAAGTTGGACATGTTTAGCACACAAAAACTTTAAATGCTTTAAAATCACCAACTTTTAATGCGTGTAAAAAAATCTAGCGCTGAACTAAAAAAGCCTTGAGGGTTTTGTTATATAAAATGTCAACTTTCATATGCTTTTGGTTTCATCCAATTCCGATTCGGAAAGATCGATTTTGTATCACTAAAGTTCATAAAAGTAAAATTCAAAAAAAAAAATCCTATAGTTAAAACTCAAAACACAACAGCTGAAATTTTGAATAGCCTGATAGATATTCTGAAATCGCACTTCTTTTTAAAAAAGTCCTTTTAAAGTAAATTTATAAAAAAATTCATGTGTATCGAAATATTTTGGTTATTGTTGCCCAGTGTTCCCTAAGAAAAGTAATACACATACAAACACTCACACACCAATGCACACATCCATATAGACAGGCTGGCTGATAGACACTCAAAACCCATACAAACTCATTCACTCACTCGAATACACTCACATACACACACATAAATATAGACAAAATATGCAAGCGAAGCACACCTTCAGCCTTAAAGTGCATCGGAAGGTTGTTTGAACTCAAGGCTATTTGCGGCTGGATGGATAAAAGTTGACCTAAATATTTTGCTCAACGACCTAATCATCAGGGTTACCATACTTTTACTTACTAACTGAATGACTGGCTGACTGACTGAATGAATAACTGACAACAACAACAAAAAGAAACTGAAACTCATACAGATACAAATGTTTAAATGTGAGTAGTATACAAGAGGTAGTAGGCAGGTATACATATATTTTGCAATACCTATAGGTAGTTTTTTTGTTGTTTGTATTTTAATATTTAAAAAAGTTTGTTTGCTTTATTTGTTTTTCTTTTTTAGTTTTTTAATTTTGTTTGTTGCAAATATAAAAATACTTGAATGTTTGAAATTAATTTAGTGTATGGATGGATTTGTTTTTTAAACTAACACACCTTTTAGGTTGTTATTTTGAAAAAAAATGAGGTTGGATCTATTTTTAAAGTAAAATTCTATGGGTCAGGATTTTAGAAACTATAAATAGGTATGTATATTTAACAAATTAAACATAACACAGTGCGACAACCAAAATCGTAATGGGATGAAGCCAAAAGCAAATAAAAGTTGACATATTCCATTACAAAAAAAGTTTTTGTTTAGCTTAAGCCCCTATGACACTACATTTTTTTTGTATTGATGAAATTTATGTGAACAGTGCAAATATATCACCATAGGAAATCTGAACAAGTGGGAAGAGTAAAAAAATACTAATAAAAAATAGTAAACGTCAAATTTTATTCTTGTGTTATCGATAAATTTGGTTATCAAATGACTGAATGTCAAAAAAAATGTAAAAATTTTACATATTTTTCTGACATTTATGTATTAATGATATTAAGTGTTCCCAACTTTTCTGTTTTTCATTAAATGCAGCGATTTTTTGTTTGTTTTTGGCGTTTTTTTTTAATTTATACAGCGGGTTTTTATTAAAAAGAAAGTAATCACCACTATTTGTTTGTTTATTTTATGTTTCTTTTTCATTTCTTCTTCTGCTGTTTCATTCTTTCAATAATAAATAATAATAAAAAATAAAATACAAAAAAAATCTAGTGTCATAGGACCTTTAGTGCGATATTTTTTTACACGCATTTGAAGTTAGTGAACTATTACACAGTGCCACAACCAAAATCGGAATGGGATGCGATCAAAAACAAATGAAAGTTGAGATATTCCATAAAAAGACCTTTAATGTTTTTTTTTAGTTCAGCGCTAGATTTTTTTACGCGCATTTGAGCTTGGTGATCTTTTATTATAATTATAATAAAAAATTTTTGAAAACTGTATAAGGCGTATGATTATTTTGTAGTTGTTTCTAAATAACAAGGATGGGTACCAATTCAATAAAAGTATTGGTATTGGTTTTTAAAATTATATTAGTATTGGTATAGGTATTGGTTTTAATTTTTTGTTGAATTGGTATAGGTTTCGGTATTGGTTTTGAATTATTTAGGTATTGGGTATTGGTATTGGTTTTAGCCTCGAATCGGTATCGGTTTTTAATCAGTATTGGTATTTATCTTATATCGGTTTTAGTATTTGAATGCAAAAGGTTTTGTCATTAATATTAATTAATTTAACGTAAGTCGTCCTTCTGTCCGCCCCACAGTGAACACTGGGGCGAGATGGTAGGTTTTTTGGCCAAAAATCTCTACAGGTTGTAAATGTTAACCGATTTTTTTTTTAAATTCAGAATATAAGCCTATATTAAGATAACAAATAAGTGCCTTGAAAGTTTTTGAAATCGGAACTACAAGGAAACTATTTCAGGGTGGACACTTCATTTTCAATAAAATTTACAGATGTTATAGATTAAACAAATGAAGAGAAACTTGTCTTTTGTTTATGTATTTGAATTAGAGATGGTCTGTGGTCCCGTAAATTGCGTGACTCAAAAAATCACGTGATTCAGGCGTGAGCGATTTTTATTTAAATCACGTGATTATAGTGTGATTTTCATTTAAATTAAGTATTATATTAGGGTAATAAATAAGTGACTTGAAACCTTTTGAAATCGGACCTACAAGGAAACTATTTCAGGGTGGACACTTCATTTTTAACAAAATTAACAGATGTTATAGATGAATCAAATGAAGAGACACTTGCCTTTTGTTTAAGTATTTGAATTGGAGATGGTCTCTGGTCCCGTGATTCACGCGTGAGCGTGAGTGATTTTCGTATTAATCATTTGGTTTTAGAGTGATTTTCATTTAAGTCAAGTGACTATATTAAGGTAATAAATAAGTGCCTTGAAACTTTTTGGATTCAGACCTACAAGGAAACATTTTCAAGGGTGGACACTTCATTTTAAATAAAATTTACAGATGTTATAGATTAAACAAATGAAAAGACACTTGTCTCTTGTTTATGTATTTGAATTGGAGATGGTCGCTGGTCCCGTGAATTGCGTGACTCAAAAAAGTGATTTTCATTTAAATCACGTGATTGTGAGTTGAAAAATTCTGAGTGAGTGTCTAGAGAGTGAGTCGAATTTTTGCGTGAGGGATGTTTTTTTTTTTTTTTTGAAAAGCCCCTTTTTAAAAAAAAAAAAAATTTTAGCAGTATTTGCATTCAGAATTAAGTCAAACTTTAAACTAACTTTATTTGCTATTTTATTAATTTATTTCGTTATTTTCAAAATAAATAGTTTCAAAATGTTTCAATTAGTGGAATTTGATAATAAATTAAGTCTAAAAAAAAAATATTAATTAATAAAAAAAATAAAAGCCTAAACTAAAAAAATGCAAATTTGTCGTTTTTGCTTGAAACAATTTCTGTGCTGATTAGGGTTGCCATTTCAATTTTGAGAAAAAGAGGACGCCAACCTCCAAAAAGGAGGACATTTGTCCTAAAAAAGAGGACATATTTTTTTTTTTAAATAAATTCAAAGAAAATCACCAACGCGATACAATATACAAATGAAATGTAGTTTTATTAAGAAAACAATGTTTATTTTCACTCACATATAATTAAAAAATTCCCAATTATATTTTGAGAAAGATTATTCTCAATTATTTCCAAAATTTCTATTTAAAAAATTTCTAAAAATAATTGAAAAATTTTTTAATTGTATATCAGAATTTTCTATTTGTATTTCAAAATTTTTTTAATGGTTTTAAGAAAATTCCTTTTGTATTTCAAAAATTTCCATTTTCGTTTTAAAAATTTATCAATGATTTTAAGAAAATCCCTATTTAATTAAAAAAAAATCCATTTGTATTTCAGAAATATTCAATTGTTTTTAAAAAATTTTCGTTTACATTGTATTGTATATTTCAAAATTGTCAAAATGCTTTTCAAAAAATTCCAAAATTTAAATTTAAAATTTTTTAGAAAATTTTAAAATACAAATGGAAGCTTTTGAAATACAATTGGAAATTTCTTAAATACAAATTGGATTTTTGGAAATTCAAAAGGAAATTTCTTAAAATCATTTAGAAAATTTTGAAATGCAAATTGAAATTTTGATATAATTTTTTTTTTCGGAGGGCAAACTTATTGTAAGTGAGGGCAACGTAGTTATTTTCGCACTACATATAGTGCTTTCTTACTCGAATTATACTAATTTTTAAGCGGTTTTTTTTAATTTTCTTCGCGTTTTGCTCTCAAAAACTTTACATTCCCTAGTAAAAAAGTTTTGATATAATTATATATAATTTGATACAATCATATTAAATTATATATGACTTTTTATATGTTCAGATCTTATTTTATCTAAGATTTATTGCGGATCCATTTTCTTATCTGATGTTATACATAAATATATCTGACTTTATGTAATTATATTAATCAATATTAATTTATATAAAATAAGATCAAGTGGATTTAATTGGATGTGACCAAAATTCGGATCTAATTGTATAATTTTTTATATTTGTGTATCTAAAATAATACAATTAGATAAATATCTGATCCAACTTGATACAGCCAATTTTGAGATCAAATTAGATCTTAAAAGTTTTTTTTTTACTCGGGTTATTGCTGATAAGCTAAAATACAGCGATGGCAATAATTCAAAAGTTTAGAAGCAATAAAAAGTTATAAGGAAAACTCCAAAAAGTAGGACAACACCGGACACTTTCTAAAAAAGAAGTAGGACTACCCCCCCGAGTAAAAAAAAAACTTTTAAGATCTAATTTGATCTCAAAATTGGCTGTATCAAGTTGGATCAGATATTTATCTAATTGTATTATTTTAGATACACAAATATAAAAAATTATACAATTAGATCCGAATTTTGGTCACATCCAATTAAATCCACTTGATCTTATTTTATATAAATTAATATTGATTAATATAATTACATAAAGTCAGATATATTTATGTATAACATCAGATAAGAAAATGGATCCGCAATAAATCTTAGATAAAATAAGATCTGAACATATAAAAAGTCATATATAATTTAATATGATTGTATCAAATTATATATAATTATATCAAAATTTTTTACTAGGGCCGGACGCCCTAAAAAAGAGGACGGTGTCCGGGGAAAAGAGGACGGATGGCAACCCTAGTGCTGATACACATTGAATTAAATGTACATATAAATTCCGGTGGTCAAGGGGAGATATTTTTTAATTGCAGAAAGATGAGACTTAACAGTTGTAACAAAATATACCTGAACTTCATCCTTTTCATATATAAATTTTTTTTTTGAAAAAGGTGATCGAAATGGGTTATCATGCAGGGGGCCCCTTTTCTATTTTAGATCTTTTGCCAATTGCGATTACACGGGTCAATTTTTTTCTTATATGGGGTTCACATTTACGACCTTAAACAAGTTGTTTAACAAAACACCAGTAACAGAATAAAAACGTAATACGGCGTTCACACATGCTGTTTTGAAGTGTTCAAGAGTGAGATGTTTAAAAAAGTCTTTGTTCTGTATCCATTACGTTTTTATTCTGTTACTGGTGTTTTGTTAAACAACTTGTTTAAGGTCGCTAGTGTGAATGCCGTATAATGGATACAAAAAAATATTTTTTTAAACACGTAGCCCTTAAACTCTCAAAAATAGCAAGTGTGAACTGCACATTATGCGTTCTTAAATTCTTATATAATATGACTGTGCCTCTAATAAAACAATACATTTTTTTTTTCTGGATTCTGGTGTTGTGACATAAAATTTTGTAACGTCTGCTTGATTAAAATTTTGGAATTTCCAAAAAAGGACAATAGTATTTTTTTTTTACAACGCAAAGAAGAGTGCAGTGACATTCAATGTAAATATGTATATCAAATATTAACAATGTTTGCAAAAGAAAAAATTTCATCACAGAAAAGGTCTAAATTTTTTAAGATCTACTTTTATTAGGGGTCATAAAAACCGTGACAAAAAATATTTCTTTTATGTTTTTATGGCTTTTAAAATTCAAGTAGCTACTAGCTAGCTCCTTTTTGTTATGTGACATTGCATGCAAACGATTACTGATCGATGTAACATCTTTTGCAATTCGTTAGACAGGTAAAACCTAATAATGTGATGGAAAGAAAATGTTTGACGTCACAATTAAAACAAACGAAAATAAGAATACAAAAAACCGAAACAAAACCGATACGAAAGTAGAAAAAAATGAATTGGTATTGGTTTTTTATTGGTATTGGTTTTGAACAATAAAAGTATTGGTTTTTAATTGGTATTGGTAGTGGGGAATCGGTATTGGTTTTTTATCGGTATTGGTATCGCAAAAATAAAGGTATTGGTTTTAAATTGGTATTGGTTTTCAATTTGAATTGGTATTAAAGGGTATTGGTATCGAAAAGGTATTGGTACCCATCATTGCTAAATAACAATCATACGCAACGGTGTACGGTGGTTTATTTATAATAATTTGGCTATACAGTAAGTAGGTACGGGACCGATTTCTGCGAAATGCTTAGCGAAATTCATAGCGGTTAAAACTAACATAATTACGAGCTTAAGTTTGGACGCTGGACCCCACATGTCCAATAAGGGCAATAAGGGGCCACTAAAATAGGAAATGTTTAATACACAAAAACTTTAAATGCTTTAAAATCACCATTGAGGGTTTGCTTTGGAAAATGACTTTTCGTTTCATCCCCTTCCGATTCGGAAAGTTCGACTTTGTATCACTGTGTTATAATAACACCGCTCTACAAATCTAAGGTTTGTCGCTGCGTTTTGAGTGAAACCAAAAAAAATTTTATAGATTTTGGTTTCCCGATTCCAAAACGCTCACTCAAATTTTTCTATCACGTCACAATTTTGAGAAAATCGCGGTTAAAGTGTCAAAAAAGGCCCATTTTGGCCATTTTTGAGCGCTCATTCGAAAGTGTGTAATTTTCTCTTTAAGACAAAATCAAATTTTCTTGGAATTTAATTTTTTATAATGGTGAAAAAATCGATAGCCATAAGGGCTTTAAATCTAATATTTACGTATGTATTTGTATGGAAATTTGTTAAAAAACACTGTGTAAATAAACTAAATATTTAAAAAATGGAAGGTTGTTAGTTAATGATTTTTTTACGATTTTAGAAAATTAAATTCCAAGAAAATTTTATCTTGTCTTATAGAGAAAATCAGATACTTTTGAATGAACTTGATACCAAGTCAATCGCATGTCAGGATCTTAAATTATAAGCTTTCAAAAAGGGTCCAAAATGGTCATTTTCGGCACTTTAACCGCGAATAACTCAAAATCCTGACGTGATAGACATATTTGGGTCGCAGAATTGGAATCAGCACAACAAACACTACCTAAATCACTTACCACAATCCAATACGCATTTTCATGTTGAGCTGTGTAATTAGTTGAAAACTCAATTTTGCAATTGGCTTTAAATACCAATCATACGCAACGGTGCACAGTGGTTTATTTTTAATAATTCGGCAATTCAGTTAGTACTGAATTATCTATTTGTTTCGTCAGTGCCGCCCTCTCTGGTTTTCCCCGAGAATCGAGTACCAGAGATTATGATCGGCATTGAGTCTCCCACACAGAAAAAATATGGAGGAAACAAATTTGAGTAATCACTTGTTTAAATTTAAAAACAAAAATTGAGTAATTTTTTAATTGACGCAATTAAAAATTTACTTAAAAATTTTGAAAACAATTTAAGTAAATAATTTAATAAAAATTTAATAGTTTTTTTAATATTTTTTTTAAGCTCGCATAGTTTTTGAATTCTCATCTAGTTTATAGTTTTTTGTGTATGTATATGAAAGTTTGTAATCGTCTTTATAAAATTGTCCTATGATTTCGATACATAAATAAGTTTGGTAAAGTTTGAAAAAACAAGTTTTTTGTTTTTATTTTTTTTTGTAAAAAAAGATTTAAAACTTTTTTAAACTTAAAAAAAAAAAAAAAAATAGATAAATTTTGGGTAAAATTTGAATTGTGCCAATCAAAAATTTACTCAAATTTTTTTCAAACATTTAATAAATTTTTATTAAAAATTTACTCAATACTATTAAATCGTTTACTGGTGCAAAATTGAGTAATTTTTTACTCAATAGTATTAAAAATTTACTCAAATATTTGTTTTTTTTTTTCTGTGCATAACCATGCGGTTATCACCCTCAAGCAAACAGCTTATATCAAGGCGATAACCGGGTGGACAACTACTGGCGGAATGTAGACGTTGTACAGAAGCATGTCCCGAAAAATAAAATTTAAGGAAATAGCAAAAAACAATGCTCTTGCAAAAGCTGATAATGGGAAAAATAATACAAAAACATTTGGAGTCTGTTTTGGTCGCAATTGGTGTCAGAATTTGCAGAATGTGGAGTACATTAAGGGAAAAATATTTGCATGATGAAATTTAATCCACTTATACAATTTTTGTTGTAGAAACTAGTAAAATATTTTTTTTTTCGGATTTTTTCCAACTTTTTTTTTTTAGAGGCTTAAAATGGTACTAAAAGAACATGCACGATTTAAAGTACCCTTTTGAACTAGATTGAGTAACAATCGTGTCAATGTAAAAATTTAAAGTTCAATATTGCCATAAACTTTTTTTTTTAAATGCTCTGGTGAACCAAAATTATTCCATGAAAACTTTTAAAATATTTTTCCCTAAATGTACTCAAAGGTTCGAACGAATTAATTCTTTAATTCAATTTTTTAATTCGAATAAATAAAATAGGATTTGGCATTCCCTAAAATCATTCAACTTTCAAAATCACTGAATTAATTCTTTCAAGAATTCATTCCTTGAGAATTATCATTCAACTTGAATCATTATTTTTATCCAAATCAATCTACTACAAATTGAATGATGAAATTTTCTCATCATTCAATTTAAAACAGTGAAGCGCAACACACATACACACACATTTATGCTTGTGTGTGAAGCAGCAGACGAGACGTCCACAAAACAACAGCCGATCGTTTACACACGAAGATGCTTAAAATGCATACAAGCAACACATTTTTGAAAATACAAAGGGAATGAAATAAAAAAATTATCATTCAATTTGTAATAGATTTGAATGATGAACAATTTTGATCATTCAATTGAATGATTAGCCTGCAAGGAATTAATTCTCTTGGGAATTAATTCAATTTGATTTAAGCTTTTAAAATTAAGCCTTTGAATTAATTCGTGTTGAATGCTAGTAAGGAATGATAATTCAAAACTTTTTAAAACAGAATTGAACTTTTTGTGAATTAATTCTCAATACAATTAATACGTTAGAAGCTCTGAATGTACTGAACATTCCGCGAATTTTGATACCAAGAGTGGTCAAAACAAAAAAATTTTTTTTTTTCAAAATACACTACGATTGCGAACTTTAACCGGTTGTAGGGAGGTAAAGACAGACTCCAAATTTTTTTGCATAATTTTTTCCATTATTAGCTCTGTAATACGCATAATTTATTTGCTATTACCAAGTGAAATTCCAAAAAGATACAATTTTCGGGATAGGCTATTGTACAGAGATCGACTGTGCAGCTCCTGACCGTACAGCAATACCTTGGTATTCCAGGTATTGGTCGTTGCCGATTCGGTCAGGTGAGATCATTCTGTACTGCACTGTGTGGTGGATTATGAATATGATTCTCCCTTCTCTACTTCTTGTGCGGTCCAAGCGCAGAATAGTGTAACCATTACAATTTTGGACCTTACGACGTTCCTTTTGTTGGCGTATTGTGTTGCTCTCATCAATTGTTTATATAAGTGAATATAAAAGGACTAGCCAAAGGGAGATCTAAATTTTTTGTAAACTTGTTCCCCATCCGGGAATCGAACCACAGATATTTTGTCATAATCAAAAAATCATTAAAAAATTTCAGAAAAATTTTGATTTCGTCAAAATTTTAAATTTTTTTTGCTTTTTAAGTTAAGCCAAATTTTACAATTTTTTTGTTGCTTTTTTGGTACGGCAGGAAATATGAAGAGAAAATTAATCACGCAAACTCACGAAAAAAAATTGACTCACGCACACTCACTCACGCAAAAATTTTACTCACGCACACACTTACTCACGCAATTATTGTTCTCCACTCACACTCATTCACAGTCACGTGAGTAAAATTGAATTCAGTCACACACACGCGTGCTCATGTGTCCATCTCTACTTTATACTATCTTTCAACTGTTTCACAAATTTCTACTGATATGCGGTATTTTCTTTAACATTTGAAAACTAAATTCTTATTAATTTAAAAGATTATCTTCTGCATACTAATATTCTATTCATGTCAAAACAATCCTTAAAACAATAAAAAAAGATAACATCCTCTACAATTAAATATATTGTTTTTTAATCCTGCATTATCTTAAATTGAATTTATTTGTACATTTATTAGGATATAATTTATATAATTTTATTAACAAAATCTCAATCTGCAGGTCATTAAAACGTTTGTTTATTAAGAATATATAGTCATATACATAAGTAGACAGAAATGATTATTATATACGAAATATATATTAAATCTAATAACGTGATCTGCATACAATTAACTGAATTTTCTTTTTTTATGCATATAAAAAAAGAAGAAAATCATGACATGTGTCTTTTGTTTCTTCAAATCACCAAATTGATGCTTAAGAAAAGTTTGTCATGAAAAATAAAAGTTGGTTTACGCAACGTTTGCTCGATATATACTCAATATAAATTTTAATGACTTTATTAATAGTAAAATAAACTTAAAATGAATAAATACTGGGGATTTTACTGTACTAAAAATAAGTATTTGTTTCACATTAAACCAAGAGATCTGTCAAAATGTCAATCAAATGTGATGTATTAAAAATATAAAATGTCAACCAATAAAAGCCCAACAATGTGACCGACCGACCAACCGACCGACCACAAAAAAAACACAACAACCAAAAGGTCAAAAGTTAAAAAATGTTTTAATAATTTGTTTTGTCATAAAACTGACCCATGGGCAGTAAATTAATATTAACCATCATAAATCAAAAATAATACTAGGGGATTTTGTTTGATTTTGTTTTTATTATTTTTTTTTTTTTTGGGTGTTAAATAAAATAACAAATAAATTTAACCACATGTTGAAGTTATTGAAGCATTTTCACATTAGAGTTTTAGGTTTTTTTTAGCAATGGTGGGGGTTTGTGGAATATTCCTTAAAGGGGTTTTTTTGCTAAACTGTCAGATGCAGCTATTATGTTTTAGGCAAATGAGGTAGAATAAGGAAGAGAATGAAAAAACATTAAAAAGATAATTGAAAAAAGTCTAGCAAAAAAGTCACCGTGTAAAAACCCTCTAACGAATTCATTCTCATCATCGAATGTTTTCTGATCCCAACCTCCAGAAAGCCTTAACCGCAATAGTTAAATGTTTCAAAATTTGAACTAAAAAAAAACTTGGAAATTTTATTCTTGAAAAACAGTATAACTTGAAAAAATATTAGAAAATTTTCTTAAGTTTTTTCATGCAGGCTTTTTTGCTGTCTCCACAGATTTCTCTGCTGATTTCAACTAGATAATCAAGACAGATAACACTGTGCTAGTCGCAAAATTTAACTTGCTGGGCACCCTGCTGGTAAAGCTAATTCGGGTACGCTGAACTCAATGGCGCTAGCCCTTTTTCGAAGTTAGCGCTTTTATTCACGAGTTTAAATTGTAAAGCCTAGATACTACAAAAATTAAATTTTTATGATTTTGGGATAGTTTTTAAATCTAAATTTAGCAAATGCATTGTATTTTTTCGAGAAAAAAAATTTCTGCGAAAAAAAATAAATTACGCGAAAAAAAAAATCCGCAAAAAAAATTTTTTTTCGAAAAATTTTGTTATGTATTGTATTCTACTCATTTTCATAAATTAATAGCAAAATAAAAAAATTTTAAAAAAAATTCCGCGAAAAAAAATTCGGGAGAAAAAAATTTTCGCGAATATTCTTTTTTTTTTTTAATATTTAATAGAGTTTATATAATAAGCATTCAGCAATTTTCTAAATAATATAAAAAAATAGTTTTTTTAATTAAAAATAAAGAAAAAATAATCGCGAACTTTTGGGAACATTTTTAAAAATGTTCCAAAATTTTTCTCGGAAATTAAATTGAAATATCAATAAAGTCATTTCAGCTATTGCATGCATCTTTAAAATTCTCAAGAATATGACATTTTTTGTTAACATAACAACCCATATAACCGTGAATTTTTTTTGCGAAAAAATTTTTTGTTCGCGAAAAATCTTTTCGTGAAAATATTGGTTCAGTACAAATATTTTTAGTTTGATTTGAATATGCGACACCCATCTGGTAAAACTAGTTCATGTACACTAAATCCCATTGTAATATCAGTTTTTTTTTTTTCAAAGTTAGCGTATTTATTAGCGATATTTGCTATTAGGTTTTTTTTTAAGTAAAAATAAAGTTTTTTTTTTATATTATTTAGACAATTGCTGAATTTCTATCATCTAAACTCTACTGAATATATAAAAAAAAATAAAAAACATTAAATTTTATTCCCGGAAATGTTTTCGCGAAATTTTGTTTCCAATTTTTTTATATTTTAATATTAATTTATGAAAATGTGTAGAAAACAATACATTACAGACACAAAATTTTTCGAAAAAAAAAAAAATTTCGCGGAAATTATTTTTTTTTCGCGGAAATTTTTTTTTCGTGAATTAAAATAAATCATTTTTGAAATTTATATTTAAAAACCATCCCAAAAACACAAAAATTTAATTTTTGTAGTACTTTAGCTTTACAATTTTAAATCGCGAATACTAGCGCAAACTTCGAAAAACGGCTAGCACCATTCAATTCAACGTACCCGAATCAGCATTACCTGCTAGGTGCCCAGCTTTTTATTTAATTTTTTTATTTTACTAACTAAAATAGTTTTTTTTTATTTTTTCTTGCCAAAACAATGTTTTTTAGAATTGAACAGTTCATGCGAATAAGGACGAATAGACCATTTGAATAATTTTACAAATGACGATAAGAACGCAGTAAACGGTTAAAAACTAATATTTTTTTCTACATTTTTTCATAATGCATTAATCCATTAATGCAAAAAAGTTCACAAAAAAATTAATTTTTAACCGTTTCCTGTGTTTTTATCGTCATTTGTAAAATTATACAAATGGTCTATTCGTCCTTATTCACATGAACTGTTCAATTTTTATTTTTTCGGTAAGAAAATTTAATAGCGTGAGCAGAGCTTGAGTGATTTAATTTGGCGTGAGTCGCGCGTGAGCGAGAGCATTTTTTTGCTCACGTGATAAGTGAGTGAACGTGATTAAACAAAAAAATCGAGGAAGTGCTTAGTGAGTGATTCGAATATTGTTTGCGTGAGTGAGTGTGAGTGTTCAAAGCCATGCACTTGGACTCAGGGCCCCTGAGTCAGGGGATTAGAAAAAGTTGTTTTTTCTTACAATTCTAAATTTTTAATTGCACAATTAGCAAACTGAGTCTGCGAAAATAAGCAGATTTATCATATGGCTCAAACTCCATGTAATTTTATCACATTTTTCTGCTGTTATAAGCGGATTTTTCATGCTTAAATCAGGAAATTTCTCTGATGTCTCGACAGATTTTTGCTATCTTAACAGATTTCTCCGCTAATTTCACCAGATAATCAGATAATCATGACAGCTATTTAGCAAACCGCGTCTGCTAAAATTAGCAGATTTTTTCATATGGCTCAAAAACTGTATATTTTTAGAATATTTTTCTGCTGATTGGACAGAGAATTTAATTTGAGTAGACCTGAAAATAATACCACTTGAAAACTAAAGTTACGGTTACGTTTCATGGCAATCGAAGATAGCGGAATGAAAGTAGATTTTTGTCAACGAACAAAAAACACCTACATATTAATGTTTGTTTGAATTTAAAAAAAAATATTTGAATACTTCTTATTTGAAAACTTTATCCTCCCATTTGAATAAAATTCATATTCTATGCACTAATCTTATTTTCAATTTAATGCTAATTGTTCATCATCAGACTTGTGCACACTTTTTATACCCTCCAACCACAGTATGGTAGTATTCACTTTGTCATTCCATGTGTAACGCATCAAAATATCGGTCTAGGACCCCACCCACAAAGAACAGTGATTGATCCTACGGCGTTCCAGCGATGTCCGCCTGTCTGTCCGTTTGTCTGTCCGTCCGTCTGTGGAAGACACGATACAGTTCAAAGTAAAAGAGCTAGACTCCTAAAGTTTGGCATGAATAAGTTTTATGGTCTTAGGCTGGTTATGTTCGGAAATGGATATACTAATCGGATCAGATGAAATAAAGTTGGTCCTTTAAGAACTAAATCAACCTCTGAAAATACCCAATTTTTTACAGGTTTTTTGTTATTTTGCTAAGAAACGAAACATTTTTAAGTCGGAAGAAATTCAAAGTCCCGCAGTTGGGTCTAGGGGACTAGAAAATATCGCTTTGTTTTGGTCCGCCTCCTTTTTGTGGGCGTGGATAAAAATATATAGTAAAAAAATTATAAATTTGTATAAGTAAATTTATCGCGAGGGGAAAGGTGTTTTCCGTCTTCTCCAAACTCCCCCACCCACAAAAAAAAAAAAGACGCCACCTACAATTTTTTTTTATCGTATTAGAGGGTATTAAAGATTCGGCACAGCCGAACTTAACACTCTCACTTATTTTATCATCTTATTTTTCTTTTCAAGTATTTCCGCACTTTTTCCGTTTTTTTTTTAACAAAAATAATATATTTAATTAAACTTAATATACACTCATTTATCTCTGTGCATTTTCCAACACCAAAAAAATAAAATAGAAAAAGTTTATGTAGATAATAATATAAATATTCTTCTACTAGTAGAACTAGTAGTAGAAAGAACTACGAGTAGTTGGGTTAGTTCGTTCGTTCAAACACTTATCATTTAAAATGTCATGGCGTTAAAGTAATAACTTTGACAGGATTACAAACGAAATGGTGAATAATATGTAGATTAATACTTAAATTCGTGATGTTTATGCCAGGAAGGGAGAACTAGAAATTGTTCACTATTATTTGAGCAGAGTATGAAAGAATGAGTTTAATAACGGACAGTTAATGTTTCGGTCATGTTTAAAATTACAACCCAATTAGAAATTTTGTCTTTAAGACAATGTGAGTAATGATTCATCAGGTAGAAGTCAAGGGAATACATTTTACTAAAGACAACTTAATGACATGTCATAATTTCTGTCGGAGTTCTGTAAATGTAAATTTGACAATTTTTTCAATATTTGGCCATTATACCCCATAATGGATTTAAAAATTATAATTAATTCCTTACCTTTGACAACTGATTTATATGGATTTTAGTGTGCTGATTCCGAATCTGTTATCCAATTTTTTCCATCAGCTCGCGTTCGAGAGCAAATCGCTGTTAAAGAGTCGAAAAAGAACGTTTTTGACCAACTTTGCTTTTCTATAGTTTCCAAAACTAATTTTAGAGCCTCAGTTTTAAACACGAACTTAACTATATTGGATGCGAGAATTCCAAAACTGGTATTAGCTTTTTTCTGACAGCTTCAGTTTTCGAGTTATTAAAAAGGGCATAAATATTTAGCCAAAATTCAAGAGGGCAGAAATTTAAAAATTTTATTTTAGCGATATCTCCAAAACTAATGATGACTCAACAAAAGTAAGAGCATTTTTGGAATCAGCATGTCCAACATACCTAAAATCGTCATTCACTTTTTTGATGTAAGACAAGTGTTGGTAAATATGGACTCACAAACATGCCAAAAATAGCCTATTTTCAAAGATTCCTTAGGCTATATCTAGAGCTGACCCAAAGAAATGATAGCCAGATTTGAATCAGCGTACCCCAATTACCCAAAATTAGCTATCAGAACCCGGGCAAAAAAAAAGTGTTGCCCTGTGTAATTATTAAAAATCCGACCACTTTTTTTTTCTTAAATTTAAAAGTTTAGAAGTTTGTCTATCCACACAAAAAAATTCAGACATGTGTTTTTCGTTTTTTTTTCGAGAAATTCGCATTTGAATTTTGAATTTCATAACAATTTAGTAATTTGCTTGTATTTTCTTGTTTTAACATAGCGTATGAGTAATATTTATGGAAATATTTAATACTCATTCGCAATGTTGAAGCAAGAAAATACAATCAAATTACTAAATTTTATAAAAATCAAACTTCAAATGCGATTTTCTCGAAAAAAAAAACGAAAAACACATGTCAGATTTTGTTGTGTGGATAGTTTTAATAAAAATTAAAAAAAAAGTGACCGGATTTTTGATAAATAGACTTTTTTAAAAAATGAAACTTTTTTGAAAATATTCAGAACCTGAAAATTTAAAAAAAAAAAAAAAATTAATCGATAGCTCATGCAAAACTATACAAAAATGTAAATTTCTGAGATTGTGGTGCATTCCGTTTTAATTTAATCATTATTTAATCAAGGCAACTCGACACAAATTTTACCATTTTGCCAATATTTGACCACGCCTCCACAGCCCAGTTTTTGAAAAATTTAAAAACCAAAAACGCAATTTTTTGAGTACCATATAGGGCTATCCATACAACCTATTCTGAAATTTACGGTACACATTTTTTTTCGCTTAACATTCGGTGTGGAATGCCTCATATGTCGTTCATGAACGAACTAGTTTAGTTAAACTATTCACATAACTGAATTTGAACTTGTTCATTTATTTAAGTTTTTTTTTATACCCTCCTACTCAGTATAAGGGGTAAACTCACTTTGTCATTACGTTCTACGCAGTCCAAAATAATAGAGCTTACGGTCATTGGCAGGTCTAGTTTGTAAATAACAAAATCAGACTAGGTGAAAAAAAGGAAGATGGGTAAGAACCATGTTCGTTTTTTCCCCCTTCTCGGGCCTTGATGTAAATTTGGACCGCTTATACAGTGCCAATCGATTTTGGGTTATTTACAATTTAGAACTGCGTTGTTCATGAATGAACTAGTTCATTTCTTGACTATTCCAATAACTGAACTATTTGAACTAGTTCCTTTATTTCAACATTTTTTATGCAACTATTTTTGGGATTCAGTTGAAAGATATTTTGTTAAACCCTCCAACTCAGTAATGACTCTCCAACTCAGCAAAATCGGTCTAGTGATCAAACGTTAGTAGCAAAACAGTGAATTTCAAATTGGTTTCACCTTAAATTGACGTGTTAAAAGTTTTAATAACATTGAAAGTCACAAAAATATCTTACAACGTATTTTTGTCACTGAAAAATATTTTTACACTAAAAATAAAATTATACGCTAAAAAAATTTACACTCAAAAAAAAATTTGTAATTTTTTGTTTACAAAAATTACTAAAAAAAATATTTACTCAAAACTTTTAATTTTTTTCTAGTTAGAAATTTTTCTATCACTTAAATAGGGTATTGTGGAGGGTATTTAAAAATTCGGCCTAGTCGAATTTAACTTTTCTTCTTTTTTTTTTTTACTTGTTTGAGAATTATTAATTAACGATGTAAAAAATTTATGCAAAACATTTACACCTCTAATAAAAAAAAAGAACTAATTCCTTAATAACTCTGCTCTATTATTCATTCTTTAAATTTTCTCTTAAACAATGTTGTTTTAATTTTGGCAAAAAAAAAATAAGAGAGGGATAAATAATGGTACTTATTTTTACTACAATGTAGCAATTTTTCTTTTAATTTTATAGCTTGGATGTTGGGCTGGCTAATGTGTAAAACAGTACCCTATATACAGGGTGTTTCAGTGGCAGCATCAGTGTATAGCCTGATAGCAGTATCATTGGATAGGTAAGTGAAATATTAATACATAATAATAAATTGTAAATATATGAGGGTTCTCGTAAACCTGAGAGCAACATAAATTGAATTGTTCCTCAAAATATGAGATTTAAAAAAAATGGATTCTTTAGCGAAAAATTTATATTTTTGCATATTTAAAAGAAAATTCATATTTTTGCATTTTTGGCTAAGACTTCGTATATTTTTAAAAATTTCTGGGTACTTTGCCAAAAATCTTAAGTTTTGCGTGACTTCGGTTTGAGTCGTTTTGAACTTGCAGCTTTCAAAAAATGTCTGACTTCAAAGTTGGGTTGCTTATGTTTCAGTTTACATAAGCCTGGATTTTATTTTTTTTTTATATGCATATTTTTCAATTTTAATGCATATTTTTTTAGCACTTAAAATTGAATATGCATGAACTTCCTTTTTTTCGAATTAACAATAAGTTTTCAAAAACCCTTGTGAAATTTCAAAACACTTGTGTGGAGCCATTAAGGCTTCAGACGATGATGACCCAAAATTTGTACCACAGTGTAATTTGTTAAAAATATTTTAAAATTTTAATATACACTAATACCTTAGTTTTCTTCGCTTCGATTAGATTCATTTTGAATTTTCGTAGTTAAAGAAATTTCTATTTTGCATATTTTACTTAAAATGCATATTTTCCTCAAACTGCACATGAGGCATTCCACACCAAATGTCCCGCTACAGAAAAACATGTGTCTCATGTATTTCTAAATAGGCTGTATTGATAGTCCTTTATGGAACTTAGAAAATTGCGTATTTGGTTTTTCAATTTTTCAAAACCTGGGCTTAGGCTAAATATTGAAAAATTTATCAAATTTGTGCCGAGTTGCCTTGATTAAATATTTTTCAAATTAAAACGGAATGCACCATAATCTCAAAAATTTTTATTGTTGTATATATTTTTATGGGCTATCGATTAAAAATTTTTATTTTGAAAAATTTTCAAAACCCGTTCAGAAATTTCCCTTTTTTTAAAAATGCAAATTTATCAAAAATCCGGCCATTTTGTTTTCTTTTTAATATATTTTTTTTAATTTTGATGTTTGTCTTTACACACAAAACAATTCAGACGCGTGGTTTTCGTTTTTTTTTTCGAAAAAATAGCATTTGAGTATTAAATTTCTTAAGAATGTTGTAATTTGCTTGTATATTTTTGTTTCAACATAGCGTATGAGTATTATTTATGCAAATATCATCAATTCCACGAGAAACCAAAAAAATCTGACCAAGGTTCTTTGAAATTTTCCTATATTTTGCACACACAAGATCCAAAGAATTTAAAAAATTCGCGATTTTATTCGTACTTTCATAAGTACTTAAAAAAATATAGCTGTTCAAAGTTACAAAGATTTTGCATTTTTTTGGTTTTTCAAAAAATGAAAATCGCGAATAAAATCGCCATTTTTTTTTTTTTCATTTTTTGGATCTGATAAATGAAATATTTAAATGGCGCCATAGAGCTTCTTTGTGCAGAATATAACAAAAATTAGAAGACCCCGGTCAGAAAATGCACATTTTTTTCATGATTTCTCATGGAATTGATAATATTTGTTACTCATCCGCTATGCAGAAACAAGAACATACAAGCAAATTGCAAAATTTTTATGAAATTTAATATTCAAATACGATTTTCTCAAAAAAAAAAAACGAAAAACACGCGTCTGAATTTTTTGTGTGGATAGATAACCATCTAAAATTAAAAAAAAAAAATTTAAAAAAAATGGCCGAATTTTTAATAATTGACTTGTTTTAAAATGCGAAATTTCAAAACGGGTTCTAAATATTTTTGAAAATACAAATTTTTAATAGGTAGCCCATAAAAAAGTATACAAGAATGCTAATTTTTCAGATTATGGTGCTTTTCGTTTTACGCAAAATTCAATGGTGCTAGCCGTTTTTCGAAGTTAGCGCTCGTATTCGCGAGATGATATAAAGATGTAAGGCCTAGGTACTACAAAAATTAAATTTGTATGCTTTTGGGATAGTTTTTAAATATAAATTTACAAAATCCATTGTTTTTTTTTGCGAAAAAAAATTTTACACAAAAAAAAAATCCGCGAGAAAAAAAAAATCCGCGAAAATTTATTTTTTTTATTTTTTAATTTTGCGTCTGTAATGTATCGTATTCTACTCATTTTCATAAATTAATAGCAAAATAAAAAAAAAATGGGAAAAAATTTCGCGAAAAAAAATTTCAGCGAATAAAGTTTTTTTTGTATATTCAATAGAGTTTAGATGATAAAAATTCAGGAATTGTCTAAATAATATAAAAAAAAAAGTTTTTTTTACTTAAAAATAAAAAAATTAATCGCGAATATCGCTAACACATACGCTAAGATTGAAAACACTGATGTTGCAACGGGATTTAGTGTACACGAACTAGCTTAACCAGATGGCTGTGGTAAATTCAAATCAAACTAAAAATATTTGTATTGAACCAGTTTTTTCACAAAAATAAAGATTTTTCGCGATTAAAAAATGTTTTGCGCGAAAAAAAATTCACGGTATTATGGTTTGTTATAGTAGTTTAAAAAGACTTGAATGGTTTGGCATTTAAAAATTATCGCAAAAGTTTGAAAATATCGTTTTTATTGTACTTGAACATCAAAATTTTAAATCGCGAATATCGCGAAAACTAGCGCTAACTTCGAAAAACGGCTAGCACCATTGATTTCAGCGTACTCAAATTAACTTTAATAATAGTGTGCCCAGCTTGTTAAAAAAAGTGTCAAATTCGAGCACCACAAATTTAAAAAAAATTTTAACATTTAGCCACGCCTCTTTTTTCTGTTTTTTTTTTTTTGCTGGAGATTTAGTGTGGAATGCCTCACATGTATAAGCATTCCTTGATATTTTACTAAAAATCATTTAATTTTTATATACACAAATTTCCCAACGCATATTTGCTAAAAATGCATATTTAACCGTATCTGGCTAAAACTGCATATATTTTATTATTTTATATACTAAAACTCATTGTCAGTCTTCGTCGCTTCGATATGAGTCGTTTTAAAGTTGAGTCGTTCAAAAACTGTCTGACTTCAAAGTGGCGCCACTTATGTTTCAACTTGCGTAAGTCTGTATTTTAAGTTTCTTTATTTTTTTAAATATGCATATTTTTCGATTTTTGCTGCATATTTTGCATAAACTTCCTTGCTCTGATAAAAAATAAACAATTATGATTTTTCTCTTTATAACAATGTTCAGGTTTATTAAAGAGTTTATAATAACAATTTTTTTTTTTGTGGTAAAGGGAGTTTTTTTTTTATAGGAATAGGAGGGATATTTCAGGAATAGGGGTGGGAAAAATGCATTTAGTGATGTGCAACTATAGCTGGGTGGGCATGATGTACAACTGGTACTAAAGGTACTACAGGCTTAACTACAACAGGTACTACCGGTTTGACGACGGCTACAGGAACTACAGCTTTATGAACAGGAGCAGGATGATGTATGACATGACTAGGGGAAGAAGAAAAAAGGGAAGAAATTTTAATGCAATCTAAAATTTAATTGATACACAGAAAATTTGTAGAGTTGATTGATTTTTAATTTAAATGTTGTCATATTGACAAATAATTTAATTGTATTGACAAACTGTGTTGTTAAATGAAAACTCTATTATTTTTTTTGTTATATCAATTACTTTTTTTGTTAATATGACAACTTTTTAATAAAAAATCAGCCAATATTAAAATTGTTTGTTCTGTGCCTCATTTTAAATTCAGTTTGGTCTTGTAATTTCAAAAACTTACGAATGCACAGCATGAGCACCATGATGATGTATCACAGGACCATGTGCTACCACAGGATGGGCTACCACAGGATGGGCTACTACTGGTGCTGGAGCCACTATGACGCCAGGTTCAGCAATAGCAAAAGCAAAGATTGACAATACCAACAACTAAATAAAATATAATAAACACAATATAGGAAAAAGGAAATGAAAAACAAATATTACGGCATTTGTCAAAATTATGATGTCTGTCTGGCGCCAATATATCTATTCTGTCTCTCTTTCTCTATACAATACAACACAACACAATATAAACTTACAAGTTTGAACATGATGAGGATGTTTGTAAATGTTTTGTTTTTTTTTTTTGGAAATGAAGTTTAAATTAAATAGATTTAGATTGGCAAATGATTTGCAACTGATGACAAACCTAAAACTTGGTGATGCTTTTATACTCTTGAAAATTTAAAAATAATAAATTTTATACTAAAGTGTGTTTTGCCTGTCGATTTACAAAAACACTCATTACAGACTCACGACGCCTATTTTAAAGTGAAAAAAACATTGAATATTTGAAATTGAAACTAGATGACCGCCGTAGAATTTTTTTTTTGTTGCAATTACTCTACTACCGGCGTGATAGTAGCCAGCCTTAGAAATGCATAGATTACTACTCCTCTCATTAAACAGTACAATTTTTACACGTTCTATAACTACAATTGGGAATTCAAGGAGACATCATGTCTGTATTATATCAACACATGCACGCATGCTGGACTACAAAATTTGTCATAAAAACAAAACGATTTTCTGTTACTATTTAAACAACTATTAAATAGTAGTAGTACAATTTTAATGATATTTTTTTTTTTTTGCAAACATCTTGTTACTATTGTTTTTCTCTTGACAAACAAATCAAGAAAAAACTACACAATGTAAATTTTTATTAACTTTTTTTTGCATTTCTTGTTATGTTGTAACATAAACGCCATAAAAATTGTAGACTTGGGGTATTCCACAGTAAAAATTATTGAGTTTTATATAGTAAAAATTTTTGGATTTTTAATAATTACACTCAAAATATTTTGTAAGTAAATTCAACTGAAAAAACTTTTAAAACAATCGTTTTTCCATTTAAATAACGGACTACTTATATTTCATTTAAAACAACAGACTTTTTCAGTTATTTTTAAACGTTAATAAATGACTAGACATTCCGTAAAAACAAACGATATTTCAGTTATTTTAACTGTTTATAAATTTTTATTTTGTGAAGTAAAAATAAAATTTTTTGAATAACAAACTACAAAAACCGTACTTCTGTAAAATTATACGGTATAATCAGTCACAAATAATTTAACTGATTAAAATTTTTTTCCGTAACTTTTGTAGTTTATTGTTTTAACAACTGTATAAATAGTTCAATATTTTATTTTCCTTGAAAAACAAACGATAAAACGTTTAAAACAACTTTAACTAAAAACTTTTTGAATAACCGAAAATAGTTACTGTAAAACTTTTCTTGGTCATCAACTTTTTCTTTTTTTGTCATCATCTTTTGATTTTCCCAAATTTCCGAGCAAATTTTTATTATACTAGACCTAAAAATTATGTGGTTCAAATTTGAGGTCATTCGGGTTAAATTAACTCGTGGTGCCCGGTGATGAAAGTTTTGGATTTTTGAAAATTTAAAAAAAAAATGTGTCTTTATGTCATACTAGCGTGCGCAGGGTATTTTGTTGCCCGTAAATACAGAAAAATTTCATAATGATAATAAATGACCCATTTTTGGAACTTTCCGCTATGGAATCTTTATATATATGTCTTAATCCTTTACAAAAACTGTGCTTATGATGATTACAACACTTACCATAAATACCAAATACATCAGTTGATATAATAACCACTTCGTCAACTTTAAGACGGTCTTATGTTATAAAAAAAAAACAAAACATTGATTTATTAATTTGAGCAAAAAACTATTGAGTAAATAAAACTTTGAGTCAAAAATTGAATGAAAAAATTTTGTAAAAATATGAACAAATATGTATGAATGAAACAAAAAAAAAAATACAAAAAATTAATTGATAAACAAATTTTAGTACAAAAAATTTTTAGTAAAAAAAAATTGAAAACATTTTCATTTGAATTTCCTTCATTCCAAATTTCAAGTTTCCAGTACCATTATTTCAGATAATATGAAAAGTACCAAAGTGCTCGTTTTTACTCCCTTAGAATCGAAATTTCGAAAAAAAGTACTTTTTACAGATTTTTTTTCTGTTGTTGGATCCTACATTCCTAATTTTAAGTTTTCATGACCTCTATTTAAGAAAATATATACACTACCAAAAAGTAATTTTTAGGGGAATTTTTTTCCTGTTAGAGGATGTTACATTCCAAATTTCAAGTTAATAGGCTCATTATTTTAGAATATATAATTTCCTTTTTTATTTAATTTCCTTAGGAATCAGAATTTCCAAAAGTTATTCTTTTGGGAATATTTTATTTCGCTAGACAATCTTATTTATTATTTCAGAAAATGAAAAAGGTATCATAGTACTCGTTTTTATCCCCTTAGATCGGAATCGGAATTTCCGAAAAAATATATTTTTCATAGTTTTTTCTGTTATTGGATCCTACATTCCTAATTTTAAGTTCTTATGACCCTTATTTAAGCATGGGATGCTACAACCAAAATTTCAAGCTAATAAACCCGTTATTTAAGTATATATAAAAAGTACCAAAATACCTTTTTTACCCGTTTTACCCCCATAGATATATATATTCCAAATTTCAAGTCTCTAGCTTCAGTGGATTGTGGAAATATAAAAAGTAACAAACTACCCTATTCCCTAGAGTCCTATTCCTATTCCCTAGAATCAACATTTCCAAAAACTCAGCCTTAAACGAATCAATATCGGGAGGCGCACCTACATTCCAAATTTCAAGTCCCCATTTCGTTCCCTGTTTTATTCCATTTTATTTCCTGTTCCATTCCGATTAGTCCTATGTGGAATTATAATAAGTACCAAAATACACTTTTTTACCCCCTTAGAATCGGAATTTCGAAAAAGTACTTTTTCAGAATTTTTCCCGTTGTTGAAACTAACATTGTAATATTTTTTTGTATGACCTTAATTTCAAAAAATTAAGAAAGTACCAAAGTACAATTTTTTACCACTTTTAACCCTTAGGAGTCCGAATTTCCAGAAAGTATTTTTTTGGGAATGTTTTTCCGTTAGAGGATCCTACATTCCAATTTTCGAATTAATAGGATTTTGTTTTAGAAAAAATAAAAAGTACCAAAGTACTCGCTTTTTTACCACCCTTAGAATCGGAATTTCGAAAAAGTATGTTTTCAGAATTTTTTCCGTTGTTGGAACCAGCATTGCAAATTTAAATATTTTTGTAGGACCATAATTTAAAAAAATATAAAAAGTACCAAACTACCATTTTTACCACCTTTTACCCTAAGGAGTCCGAATTTCCAGAAAGTTCTTTTTTGGGGGATGTTTTTCCGTTAGAGGATCCTAAATTCCAATTTTCAAATTAATAGGATTTTTTTTTTCAGAAAAAATAAAAAGTACCAAAGTGCTCGCTTTTTACCCCATTAGAATCGGTATTTCGAAAAAGTACTTTTTCAGAATTTTTTTCGTTGTTGGAAACAACATTACAAATTTTAATTTTTTTGTAGGACTTTAATTTCAAAATATATAAAAAGTACCAAAGTACAATTTTTTACCCCTTTTTAAACTTAGAAATCCGAATTTACAGAAAGTATTTTTTTGTGAATGTTTTTCCGTTAGAGGATCCTACATTCCAATTTTCGAATTAATAGGATTTTTTTAGAAAAAATAAAAAGTACCAAAGTACTCGCTTTTTTACCCCCCTTAGAATCGGAATTTCGAAAAAGTACGTTTTCAGAATTTTTTCAGTTTTTGGAACCACCATTGCAAATTTTAATATTTTTGTAGGACCTTAATTTCAAAAAATATAAAAAGTACCATTTTTACCCCTTTTTACCCTTAGGAATCCGAATTTCCAGAAAGTAATTTTTTTGGGAATGTTTTTTCGTTAGAGGATCCTACATTTCAAATTTCAAATTAATAGGATTTTTTTCAGAAAAAATAAAAAGTACCAAAGTAGTCGCTTTTTCTCCCTTTTCAACCCTTCGTTTTTACCCCTCAAAATCAACATTTCCAAAAACTCAGCCTTAGCGGATATGTATTCCGGGAGGTGAAACTACAATCCAAATTTCAAGACTCTAGCTTCAGTGGTTTGGGCTGTGGGATGATGCGTGATTAGTATGTCAGTCAGTCATCAGTCATCAGTCAGTCGCGTAACTACTTTATATATATAGATTTATTGATGCGCTAAATACGAATATTAAAAACAAAATAAAATCGGTCGAACGATTTTCGAGATATCGCTATTTGAAATTTGCAAAAAATAGCGATTTTTACCACAGCACACTGGGCCGAGATGGTAGGTTTTTTTGGCCAAAAGTCTCTACAGGTCGTAAATGTTAATCGATTTTGTTGAAATTCAGAATATAAGCCTACTTTAGGGTAATAAATAAGTGACTTGAAACTTTTTGGAATCGAACCTACAAGGAAACCGTTTCAGGGTGGACACTTAATTTTTAATAAAATTTACAGATGTTATAGATGAAACAAATGAAGAGACACTTTTCTTTTGTTTATGTATTTGAATTGGAGTTGGTCTCTGGTCCCGCGATTTGCGTGACTCAAAAAAACAACGTGATTCACGCGTGAGCGTGAGTGATTTTCATTTAAATCACGTGATTTAAAAGTTTTTAAAAATTGAATTGAAAAAAGAGTTTAAAATTAACGTGATGCACGCGTGAGCGTGAGTGATTTTCATTTAAATCACGTGAATATACCGTTTTCCAAAATTAAATTGAAAAAAACTGTCTGGGCCAGAATTATCCTTTCTATCCACACTTTCCAAAAAAGTTGCCCGCTTGTGCAAAAATGGAATTTAAATAAAATTTATAAAAAAAATGGCAAAAATTATTTCTTTTTTGAAAACCCCCTTTTAAAAACTCATCGTTACAGAAAGTTCCACGGCCTTTCAAAAAACTGTCTGGACCAGAATTATCCTTTGTATCAGCACTTTCAAAAAAAGTTACCCGCTTATGCCCGTTTTCAAAAATTGAATTGAAATATGAGCTTATAAAAAATTGGATTTTTTTTTTTTTGAAAACCCTCTTTTTAAACTCATCGTCATAAAAAGTTTCACGCCCTTTCAGAAAACTGTCTGGGCCAGAATTACCCTTTATATCAACACTTTCCAAAAAAGTTGCCCGCCTGTGCCTGTTTTCAAAAATTTAATTCTAATAAGGGCCCAGTCAGAAAAATACAATCGCAAAAGCGTTGTGAAAGCGTTGTGGACGGTTGTACAAGCGTTCTGTATACCAACTTCAAAGCCCCTTCAGATGATCCGAATGATAACATCGATCTACGCTAGGTTTAAAGCGTTTTAAAAGCGATGTAAAAAAGTGCTTTGAGAATGTTTTTTTTAAAGTCATCAAAGCACTTTAAAAACCCAAAGTAAAGAATTTCTGTTTTAGTTCGGTTATAATAATTTGTTTGATACAAAGTGAAATCCGAAAAAAAAATATTTGTACTCCAAGAAACAAAAAGTATGGAATAATAAGAGTATTCGTCCCACTAGTAGTCTACTAACAAGTCGGATTATTTCAAAAAGTTTTTAATTAGCGTACTATTAGCTCTCATCCTCTCATGGAATTGCTCGAATCCTCTCACTGAATATCTGACATTCCTTTTAGTTTGACATTTTCATATTTATTTCTTCTTTGTCTTTTTTTTTCTTCGATGTGTTTTCTTTAATTCCTCTTTATTTTTCTGTTCTTCGATGTGTTTTTTTGTCTTTTGGATGTGTTTTTTTGTCTTTTCGATGTGTTTTTTCACTTTTCGATGTGTTTTATCACTTTTTTCCAAATTTTTCTCTCAAAACATGCTCGAGATAAGCCGATTTAAGAACCAAAATTCCAGAGAGGATTGCCTCCGAAATTTAGCGGACGAATACAAAAGTATTTACTATTAAGAGTATTCGTCCGCTAAATTTCGGAGGCAATATTCTCTAGAATTTTGGTCCTTAAATCGGCTTATCTCGAGCATGTTTTGAGAGAAAAAAATTGGAAAAAAGTGATAAAACACATCGAAAAGTGAAAAAACTCATCAAAAAGACAAAAAAACACATCGAAGAACAGAAAAAATAAAGAGGAATTAAGGAAAACACATCGAAGAACAGAAAAAATAAAGAGGAATTAAAGAAAACACATCGAAGAAAAAAAAGACAAAGAAGAAATAAATATGAAAATGTCAAACTAAAAGGAATGTCAGATATTCAGTAAGAGGATTCGAGCAATTCCATGTGAGGATGAGAGCTAATAGTACGCTAATTAAAGACTTTTTGAAATAATCCGACTTGTTAGTAGACTACTAGTGGGACGAATACTCTTATTATTCCATACTTTTTGACGAATACTCTTAATAGTAAATACTTTTTGCAAGAAACTTAGAAAAATTTTCAAAAAAATTTTCGAAACTTAGAAAATTTTAAAAAAGAGAAATTTAAAAAAAAAAATCTAAAAACATTTTTGATATTTTTTTTTACTTAAAAACAAAAAAAAAATGACAAAAAATTGTTATTGAAAAAAAAATTCGGAACTTAGAAATTTTTTTTCAAAAAAAAAAAAAAATCTAAAGAACTCTTAAAACGTTTCGAAAAATTGAAAAAATTAGTCTTTTTTTGAAAACCCCCTTTTTAAACTTATCGTCATCAAAAGTTCCACGCCCTTCAAAAAACTGTTTGGGCTAGAATTAGCCTTTTTAACCCCACCTTACAAAAAACTTACCCGCTTGTGCCCGTTTACAAAAATGTAATTAAAATACCAAAAATTAAAAAAAAATAAAAAAAAGTTTGTGAAAACCCCTTTTTAAAAACTTATTGTGATCAAAAGTTCCACGCCCTTTCAAAAAACTGTCTGGGCCAGAATTATCCTTTTTATTCGCACTTTCCAAAAAAATTTCCAGCTTGTGCCCGTTTTCAAAAATTTAATTGAAATAAGAGTTTATAAAAAACTATTTTTTTTTTTGTAAAGCCCGTTTTTAAACCCATCGTTATCAAAAGTTCCACGCCCTTTCAAAAAACTGTATGGGCCAAAATTATCCTTTTTATCCCTACTTTCCAAAAATGTTGCCCGCTTGTGCCCGTTTAAGCAAATGGAATTGAAATATAAAAAATTTGAAAAAATAAAATATTTTTTTATGAAAACCGCCTTTTTAAACTCATCGTTATCAAAAGTTCCACGCCCTTTCAAAAAACTGTCTGGGCCAGAATTATCCTTCCTATCCACACTTTCCATAATAGTTGCCAGCTTGTGCACGTTTTAAAAAATGTAATTGAAATAAAATATAAAAATTAGAAAAAATATTTGTTTTTGAAAACCCCCTTTTAAAAACTCATCGTTACAGAAAGTTTCACGCCGTTTCAAAAAACTGTCTGGGCCAGAATTATCCTTTTTATTCCTACCTTACAAAAAACTTACCCGTTTACACAAATGGAATTGAAATACCAAAAATTTAAAAAAAAAATAATAAAAAAAAAATTGTGAAACCCCTTTTTTTTAACTCATCGTTATCAAAAGTTCCACACTCTTTTAAAACTGTCTGGACCGCCTAACCGGGTACTTTTTTTTTTTTCAATGTATTAAAAACAAATTTTAAAACGATAAAAAAAATTTTTCGTGTAACCGGATTTTTTGTGTATTCGGGTTTTTGGGTAACCGGGTTTCATTTTATCCCGCATTAATATAGAAAAACACTATGTATGTACTTTAGGAAAAACTTGAAAATTGTTAATTCATAAAATTAATTTAATTCAACAAAAAAGGCTAATTTTAACAACTTTAGATTTGTTCATCTCCCTTTCTATTGATATTTTATACGCAGATGAAAAAACGGGCAAAAGCGGGCAGGTCAGTCTGAAAGCTAGTAAACCAACAAACATTTTGGCATCCTAAGTTTTGGATTATGTCGCGGAACATTTTGGAAAAACTATATCAAAAGGAACAATTTTTCAAAATTTACATAAAAATATCAAAAAATCATAAAAAAAAACGGAAAAAGAGCTGCTCAAACCCATTTACATGTTGTATGTACTTCCCTTTGTCAAATAAATTAATCCCAAAAAAAAAAAGAAGGTCCCATCTTAATAATGTATAAATTTGTTAGCTTTTTTTATAACGGTATATGGAGATTTAAACATACATATTTTATCTTTGATGGATCATTCCAAGAGAATGGGTGTACCGATTTTTACAAAAATTACAGACAAGGTGCAGCAAGTCATACTTTATACAATAGTGCATTCGCTTTTTTTAATTTAAGAATTTATTTTTTTTAGTTTTGGCCAAAAAAACTACCATCTCGGCCCAGTGTGCACAGGCAAGAGATTAAAAAAAAAAATTATATTTTTATTCCTCAAAGCTTTCATAGACCCTGAGACGAACTTTAATTTAAAATTAATTTGATCCAAATCCGATCATATTAGAATGCAAATTTTTGATCACAGGTTTTTGGCATTTGTAAAAAAATTAAAAGCTACAGTGAGCCATTAAAAACCAAATCACAGTGGACAATTAAGTTTTTAAAACCCTTTGGTGGTTTTGGTCTACTGGTAGTTTATTTTATTTTGTTTCTGTCTCATTGAAAATATAAATACGAGTTGCACAGTGTAATCTGTATTATTTATCCAAAGATAATAAATAATAAAGATACAGGAATGGGGCCACCAATAACAGTATTCTTTAACAGGAAATTGTGTTTTGGAAGGCTTGCTGTCCACAACATATATTAGAAAAGCTTTAATTTCTTTAAAAACCAGAAATTTACAAAAAAAAGTAGTAGAATGGGAGGAAATTTTTCGTATGTGTTCCCATTTCAGTGAGTTTGTATCTGTCAATGGTTATCGTCTTTAATAATTTGATTCAAATACTCTTTTTCACAACTAAAAAATAATTATGGATTACCTCACATATTTTTTATAAAAGCTGGCGCTTATTAAAATTTTAGCGGTTTTTCTAATTTTAATTTTCCATAATAACATTTTTCCAACATTTTTAAGGTAAACTACGTTTGTATACATTTATAATCAATAATGTTTAAAAAAAAGTAAGTTAGTTAGCTATGGTTGCCACATTGCATTAGGTCATTTCTATCGATACCAACCAATGCCCCTGCCCAACATCTAACATGTTTTACACTGTATGTTTTTTCCAAATGATTGTGCATATGTGCCTACATACGAGCAAAGATAAGTTTGTCGCGAAACAAGATCAAGTTCAAATAATATGTTAAACTCCTTGACCAGTTCTTAATGTTTTTTTTTACTACACTATTTCCAATTTTAATTCAGAAAATAAAAATTATATTTCAAAAATTTCCAATTGTATTTCAGAAATTTCCAATTATATTTCAGAAATTTCCAATTAGATTTCAGAAATTTCCAATTATATTTCAGAAATTTCCAATTATATTTCAGAAACTTCCAATTATATTTCAGAAATTTCCAATTATAATTTATATAAATATAAATGGAAATTTTTGAAATATAAATGGAAATTTCTTAAATATAATTCGAAATTTTTGAAATATAATTTGTATTTTCTGAATTAAAATTGGAAATGGTGTAGTTAAACTTATAAATAATTTGGTATTATCGCAAATAATTTTTATACTACATACATACTTGTCTAATTCAATTTGAATTAATTTTTTCTTAATTTATTTAATCAAAATTGATAGATTGATTGCACCTTAAATAGTGATTACGAATGTGACCAACTATGTATGTTTTTTGACATTTGGTAAACAATTGATATTCTATTGAATACCAATTGTTTACATTGTTTACCTAATGTAAATTACATTGTTTACCGAAAGTCAATTACATTGTTTACCTAATGTAAATTACTTTATTTACCTAATGTATTCTTATGCAGACTTTATGCAAAGTTTTATGCAAAATTGTATGTTTTATGACAGTCTTGTAGAAAATGAGCAGTTGGTCAAGTTATATAAAAGTTACAAAATATTTATCAAATATGTTGGTTGATTCAAATAAATCATTGCAATCATGTTTTACAAGGTACATATAGAAGTGAATGTTTAAAATGTAATTGAGGTCTGATTTTTTCCGGCATAATTTCATTAATGTTTGAAAATTTATTTAAAACATTCCGTTGAAAAATCGATTTGAACTTATCTAATAACATATAACTGTATCTGATTAGATATAACTAGGGATTAGTGTTTTATGCACTAAAAAATTGAAAATATGCGCTATAAAATTCAAAATTTGCACTAAAAAATCTAAAAATTTGCACTAAAAAATAAAATTTGTACAATAAAAACCTTGTTTTCATGTAAAAAAAACTTCTAAAAAGTAAAAAATAACGCCGGGTTTGAATAGTAAAACTTTATGTAAGCAAGATTTTTTAGAAACTAAAACAATCTATAAAAAAAAAAATAATAATAAAAAAAATTTTGAATAGTTTTTTGAAACAAATAAATTTCAATTTGTGTTTTCGCTAATTTATGCCAAAATATGCAAAAATATGCACTTAAAAATTTAAAATATGCACAAAATATGCTTTTAACACCAAAATATGCAAAATATGCATTTTAACCAAAATATGCTAAATATGCAAAAACAAGTCGATGCGATTTTAACGCAAATTTCTTGATTCGGAAAGATAATTTTCTTAATTTCAAAATAAATTTTCCAAATTTTAAACAGTTTTTTGAAACAAATAAATTTCAATTTGTGTTTTCGCTAATTTATGCCAAAATATGCAAAGATAAGCACTTAAAAGTTTAAAATAAGCACAAAATATGCTTTTAACACCAAAATATGCAAAAATATGCATTTTAACCAAAATATGCAAAATATGCAAAAACAAGTCGATGCCATTTTAACGTAAATTTCTTGATTCGGAAAGATAATTGGTCGATATCGTTTTTAAACTATCGACAAAAAACATGCATTTGCATGGAAATCATATCCCTACTCTGTCAAATTTGTTTCAATGTTGACCAAATCCGAGATATAATTAGATCTCAATGTTTACCTTTTTATTATATATAAACAAGCTATACCCGGTCCGCGTTGCTGGCCCTAAGAAAAAAACTTTTATATTTCATCTTAATTTAAATATAGTTTCGGACAAAATTAAAGCACGGGTCCGGGTCCAACTAGTAACCTTTGGTTTCACCCTCGGTTAGCACTATCTATTGAGAATTCTCAACAAAATCGGTTCAGCCGTTTTTGCGTGATTTCGAAACAGACAGACATAACGTTAAGTATAGTACACTTAAAATATTATGTAAGTAAATTCAACAGAAAATACGTTTGAAACAAATGAAACTTTATTTAAAAAACGGACTACTTACATTTCATTTAAAACAAAAACATTTCTCAGTTATTTTTAAATGTTAATTAATAACTGTTGAAATCCGTAAAAATAACTTAAAAATCCGTAAAAAATGACTGACAAAATTTTACGGAAAAAACGGTTAAAATAACGGAAATTTACATTCATTTTTATTTATTTTTTAGAAATAATTTTAAAAAACTTCGAACCTGAGCAGAATCGAACTCATAATTTCTGGCTGATAGCCCAGCACGCTACCCTCTGTGCCACAAGCTACTTATATTTTCAGCAACTAAATTTCATTTTCAAATTCAAAATAAAAAATTCTAATTTTAGAAATTTTTAAATTACTGACAAATAACAAACGACAAATAAAATAATGTGGTTTGTTTTTTAAATAACTGAAAAAAACAAACGTTACGGAAAATTTTATTTAAAAGACAGTTATGTATTTGAATAAACGTTCAAAAAGTTGTTTAGAATATTTGTATGTGAAACAAACGAATTTTCTTTTAATATTAACTAAAACGAAAACTATTTGTTTGACTGTGAAACAGTAACTGTAAAACTTTTATGAGTGTACAAAGGGGCGTGTCATTTAACGCATTTTTATCGAATCGTGATAGTCTAAAGTTCCATGCTGCATCCTCGATTAGTACTATCTGTGCTGCAAATTCCATAGACATCAGTTTTGCCGTTTTTGTGTGATTGCGAAAGAGGAGCGAATAACTTTTTATTTATGAAAAACGGGAGTGACATTTTATACCCTTTTGCCGAATCGCGCTCTACATATGACCTACAGTTCCCGCTCGGTTAGTTCCATCAGTAGTGACAGATTCGGCTTATCCGTTTTTGCGTGATTTCAAAACAAGCAGATATTACGTTCAGTATAAAACAATGGGGCGTGGCAATTTACGCCTCTTTGTTCAATTGTGGTCAGTATAGTACAAAGGGCGTTGCAATTTTGATCCCTTTTTCCAAAAACGATCTTATATGGCCTACATATGCACTTAGTTAGCACTGTATGTAGTGAAAATGTCAAGAGAATTGGTTCAGCTGATTACGAAACAGGCAGACAACGTCCAGTATAGTAAAAAGGGCCGTGGCATTTTACTCCCCTTTTTCCAATCGTAGTATAGCATGGCCTATAGTTCCGCACTCGGTTAACACTATCAGTGCTGAAAATTTAATTAAAATTGAAATAACAGTTTTTTCGTTATTGCAGAGCATGCAGAAATAACATTCAATTAAATACAAAGGGGCATGGCATTTTGGTCACATTTGTCCGATCACGCACTAATTTGGAACATTAGTACTTGGTTAGTACTATCGTTGGATTAAATTTCATCAAAATCTGTCCATCCGTTTTTTATATATAGATGTCACTATTGGTGCAATGTAAAAATTAGATTTTCCACCCACTACGTCCACAGGCAAAAAAGCATGGCATGTTACGCCCTTTTTACCGATCACGCTCTAGTTTGACATATAGTTAGTACTCGGTTAGTACTATCTCCGTTTTAAATTTCATCAAAATCGGTCCATCCGTTTTTTATATATAGATGTCATTAGTAGTAGAATGTAAAAATTTGATTTTGCTACGCCCCTCCGCCCACAGACAGAAAATCAAAGATCCGACTTAAGAGCGTTACTCACCAGGCTATTCTGAATATTCCCTGAAAATTTCATTAAGATCGGTCCAACCGTTTTCGATTCCATACGGAACAAGCATACCCACATACATACATCCATTTTTATATATGAGGCATTCCACACCAAATGTCCCGATACAGAAAAACATATGTTCCATAAATTTCTGAATAGGTTGTTTGGATAGCCCTATATGGAACTAAGAAAATTTCGTTTTTGGTTTTTCTAATTTTCAAAAACTGGGCTTAGAAGGCATGGTCAAATATTGGAAAAATGGTCAAATTTGTGGCGAGTTGCCTTGATTAAATATTTATCACATTAAAACGGAATGCACCACAATCTTAAAAATTTACATTCTTATATAGTTTTGTATGGGCTATCGAATAA
This sequence comes from Pegoplata infirma, assembly GCA_963921195.1. Taxonomy (NCBI): domain Eukaryota; kingdom Metazoa; phylum Arthropoda; class Insecta; order Diptera; family Anthomyiidae; genus Pegoplata; species Pegoplata infirma. Next base: position 313,966,086 of record OY992536.1, on the reverse strand, counting down.
AATTTTTTTCTTTAGAAAATTTTCAGAACCCGTTCTGAAATTTTCCATTTGTTAAAAAAGTCAATTTATCAAAAATCCGGCCACTTTTTTTCTTTTTTTTAAATTTTTTATTTAAAGTTTAGATGTTTGTCCATCCACACAAAAAAAAATCAGAAATGTATTTTTCGTTTTTTTCGAGAAAATCGCATTTGAATTTTAAATTTCATAACAATTTTGTAATTTGCTTGTATTTTCTTGTTTTAACGTGTCGAATGAGTACCCAGCAAAAACTTGGTAATGACACATCATTACCATTCTAATTACTTAGTAATGACAGAAAATTACCTTTAGCATTATTTTGAAACGTAAAATAAGGACTTATTAATAATGACTAACATAAGTCATTATAATAAAATAAAAAAATTTCAGAACTAGATTTTCACTTTTTGACTCACTGTACATTATTTTGAATAAAAACAAAATAAAATTAAATATTTTTTTATTTTTTAATATTTTTTTTTAAATAATTTTTTCATTACCTATAAGTATATATGTAATTAGTTATTAATATTGGTTTGATAATCATTACATTTGGCACATTTGCTTGTAAATGTAATGGGAAAGGTAATTCGAATCAGAAGTAGTTATAACTTTTGAATTTCCCATTACACATTTTATTACTTGGTAATGCAAGTTTTTGCTGGGTAATATTCATTCGCAACTTTAAAACAAGAAAATACAAGCAAATTACAAAATTGTTATGAAATTTAAAATTCAAATGCGATTTTCTCGAAAAAAACGAAAAATACATTTCTGATTTTTTTTTGTGTGGATGGACAAACATTTAGACTTTAAAAAAAAATTAAAAAAGTGGCCGGATTTTTGATAAATTGACTTTTTTAAAAAATGGAAAATTTCAGAACGGGTTCTGAAAATTTTTCAAGGAAAAAAAAATTATTCGATAGCCCATACGAAACTATATAAGAATGTAAATTTTTAAAATTGTGGTGCATTCCGTTTTAATGTGATAAATATTTAATCAAGGCAACTCGCCACAAATTTGACCATTTTTCCAATATTTGACCACGCCTCCTAAGCCCAGTTTTTGAAAAATTTAAAAACCGAAAACGCAGTTTTCTAAGTTCCGTATAGGGCTATCCATACAAGCTGTTCAGAAGTTTATGGTACACGTGTTTTTTTCGCTGGACATTTGGTGTGGAATGCCTCATATATAGATTTTATCTTATTTTATGTAATTTTCTGAAAACGAAAACGTCGCTATATAATCTTATATAATTATATATAGCTTTATCAAATTATATATAAACTTTTTTACTTGGGCATAAAATTTTTACAACTCCTATATTTTAATCTTTATTTATAAAATAATTTCTCCCTATTTTCAGATTTATCGCCATCTGGTGGCCGCTAAGACAACTCTCAAAAAGTCGTGCCCGCTTTATGATTCTTTGTATTTGGATAATAGCTTTTGGTACGACAATACCATGGGCTCTGTATTTTGATTTAGTACCAGCTGCTGAAGCATTTCCCTCCGCTCCCGATATGTATTTGTGTCAGGAGGTATGGCCACCCGGTACTAGTGGAAATTTATATTTTCTATTGGCCCATCTATTGGCCTGCTATGTATTGCCGATGGTATTGATAACCTTGTGTTATGTTTTAATATGGATTAAAGTGTCAACGCGCTCTATACCTGGTGATACCAAGGATGCCCAAATGGACCGTATGCAACAAAAGTCCAAAGTGAAGGTTATCAAAATGTTGGTAGCTGTGGTCATATTGTTTGTATTATCCTGGCTGCCACTCTATGTAATATTTGCACGAATTAAATTTGGTAAGTAGAAATTGAAACATTAAAATTGTACAAATATTTACAAACAAACGAACGAACGAAACGAAAAAAAGGCAGAATTGCATTTTGCTAATAGTTTTTGTTATTGTTCTTTGTTATTATTGGTTTTTTGGTTAGATTTCTGGTTGAAGGTTGAATGAAAATATTTTTTTGTTGGAAAAACAAAAAAAAAAAAACTAAAACTTACAGGCAAACATTTGTATTTACCTTGTGCATATCTCTTGAACATACTCGTACTTTATTATAGTTAATGATTGTTAAGCCTCCCATTTGTACTCCCACTTTATGTTTACCTTCAGAAAAGTTATACACTCAAATATGTTGGTTAAATTAAAAATTTAACTCTGATCAATTGTAGTTTAATTGTTATTCGAAATTACAATTTATCTTTTTTGAATTACAGTTAATCGAATTAAAATTGATCTTCTACGAATTACAATTTATCTATAGGGTGTTTTTTTTAGAGGTTCACAACTTTGAATTGGTAATACAGCTTTATTTGACAACCGATCTAACTGCTGATAGTTGTGTTTTGTTAAGTATGGTTTGACATTTTATCATGCAAAGACTTACATAAGACCAACGCTTCCAAGTTGTAGAAATTTTTTATCAAAAAAATGGTTCTTTTCGTCGAACTTAAATTTTATTCAAAAATCCTATTAATTAGTTGCCAATATCGTTTGATTTAACCCCACTGGATTATTTTCTGTGGGACTATATAAAGTAACTTGTCTTTTTCGATAAGTTAGAGACAATTAAACACCTGGAAATAAACTTTCGGCGAGTTATTGGTGAAATTCGAAAAACGGCCTCAAATTCTGTGAAAATTGTGTGAAAATGGAGGTTCAGATTACTCAATGTACGAGCCATTTTTGGTATCGATATGGCTCCAAATCATTTTTAAACATTAATGTCATAAAATTATCTATTCAATAAAGTCAGTTTGATTGATACTAAAAATATTTTTCCTTACTTTATTTTAATTTAAAGTTCGGTAACAGTAAAAAAAACACCCTATATTTCGAATTACAATTGATATATTTCGAATTGTAATTGATCTATTTCGAATTACAATTATTTTTGCCCGAATTAAAATTGATCTTTTTGAATTACAATTGATCTTTTTCGAACTACAATTGATCTTTACAATTGCTTTTTTCAAGCTACAATTGATCTTTCTCAAATTACAATTGATCTATTTTGAATTACAATTGAACTTTTTCAAATTACTATTGACTTTTTTTGAATCACAGTTGATCTATTTCGTATTACAATTAATCTTTCTCGAATTAAAATTGATCTTTTTCAAATTACAATTAATCTTTTTCGAATTACAATTGATCTTTTTCGAATTACAATTGATCTTTTCGAATTACAATTGGTGTTTCTCGAATTACAATTGATCTATTTCGAATTACTATTAATTTTACTGTAATTTGAAATTACAATTGATCTTTTTCGAATTACAATTGATCTTTTTCGAATCACAGTTGATCTATTTCGTTTTACAATTAATCTTTCTCGAATTAAAACTGATCTTTTTCAAATTACAATTAATCTTTTTTCGAATTACAATTGATCTTTTTCGAATTACAATTGATCATTTCGAATTACAATTGATGTTTCTCGAATTACAATAGATTTTTTCAAACTGCAATTGATCTTTCTCAAATTACAATTAATCTTTTTCGAATAACATTTGAACTTTTTCGAATTAAAATTGATTTATTTCAAATTAAATAATAATAGTCATTATTCGCATCACAGCCCGGTGTGGGCCTTCTTCTACGATTGGCCTCCAAGCAACACGATCTTTTGCCAATGTAATAATAATAGTAATAATAGAAATAAAGTTAAATCACGGTTCTGCTAATAACTTTAACCAATATTATGCCAATCTTTAGCATTCTCAGAGTTGCCTTTCGAAAGTTAGCATGTTTTCTACAGAAAGACGGACGAACATTGCAAAATCGACTTAAAATCGGCCAAGGATCATGAATATATCAAGGGCCTATATTCAAAAACCCTCTATCTTCCATTTTCACGAAAATTACTTTTTGATGGCAAAATATTCAGTAAAACGGCACCCATCTATTGTGTAAAATTCAGAACAAAAATATTTTGTTTTTCTATTTTATTTGCATTTTTGGTTTTCTCTATCTCTTACACAATTAATTTTTCTGAATGCAAAACCCTCTATCTTTTCAAATAATTAATTTATAAATATTTTTTTAATAATTTCATCATGCATTAATGTTTTTATACTAAATTTTGCATGCTGAACATGAATTTGTCAACAAAATTCCAAAACCACGATTTTGGTTCCCTGAAACTAATTTTTTCTGAAAAATCTTCTTCGACTTTTTGGAAAAATATGTTAGTCGTGTATCATAACGAATCTGAAAACGCGGATTTTGAGCTGATTTTTCTGCAGAGAAAAAACGGCTTAATATGTTTCAAATTTGTCGGGAATCATCATTTTTTTTGAAGGATTTTGGGGAGCTAAACAGAATGCCGTTCCTTGGGTGGTTCAACGAACCTGAAAACGCGGATTTTGAGCTGATTTTTCTGCAGAGAAAAAACAGACTAATATATTTCAAATCTGATTTCACCAATCAATTCTGCAGCAAAAATTAATAGAATGTCAGTTTTTTGAACTCTTAAAAAAAGTTCCAAAAACCCACAGCAAAGGGCGGATTAAGCGGCAGTTTTTGCTAAGAAAATTGGAACAAAAAGCACATTTTTATCACAACCCATTAAAAAGTGGTAAAACTTCAAAACATTTTTATAATGACAAAATTGTAAAACACTGCCCGACATTTAAAATTTTTTTTGGATGGGTCAGCGGTCTGGCCACTCGTTTTCGCTTAACCTCTCAATGCTGATTCCAAATCTGGTTTCCAAAGCTTTCCATAACGTCAGGTTTTTGACAAAATTGAGGTCAAAGTAAAATTTTTGTGCATTATTGAGAGCACTTTTTATGATATTTTTGGATGATGTTTTGGGATCGTAACACTCGTTTTCGATTGGCATTTCAATTCTGATTCTGAATATGGTTTTCAAATTTTTCTAGCAAGTCATGTTTTTGGCCATTTTTGAGAGATTATAACTTTTTAACGGGTTGTGATAAAACGAAAATTTTGGTACCATTTTGTTAAGCTGAAAATACCATTTAATCGTGCATATTTAAAAAATTAATTTAAAAAATGAAAAATCTTACATTTCCGCTCTTTGTATTGGGTCTTTGAAACTTTTTTTAAGAGTTCAAAAAACGACCATTGTATTATTTTTGCTGTAGAATAAACTGGTGAAATCAGATTTGCGATATATTCAGCCGTTTTTGCAATGCAAAAAAAAAACAGCTCAACAAAATTATGTACCCGCAGACAGTGTTGCCATTTATCAAGATTTCCCTTTTTTTGCAAGTTTTTTGAGGTGCTAAAAAGATTTCAAGATTTTTTATAAAAAAAAAAAGTTTTTCGGAAAACAATAAAGTTTTTTCAAGTTTTTCTTAATTAGTTAAAAAATACAAAAAGCATCATTTTTTTTTGTAAATACCCGAAATATTGGTCCTAGATCAACCTTTTAGTATACCGACCGATTCAGAATCACTATTTGAGTTGACTTAGCGTGCCCGTCCTTCAGTCTATGTAAACGGTTACAATTAAATACGGCTTTATTCTATGAAAATATAAGATATTCGATTAAAATGTTGTTTTTAACTTGGTAACGTTATTAAATCCATTACAAATCAGAGCATTCCTTGACTTGGTCGCCATATGAAAATTCTACCCGATATTCACTTAAATCTGTAAGTGGGCAACATAGAATAATTTTTTACTTAAATTGTGTATTTGCTGCACTAATAAAAGATCTAACCACATACCGTCATATATTGTCTAACATGCACCGGTGTTTGATATTTGCTTACTGTGTACAATTTTCCGAGCCTTCATTAATTATGACTCTTCCAAGGCTCAAAAATATTAACAGAACGCTCGAAATTTGGAGTCCTGAAAGATTCATATTTGACTCTTAATTATGAAAATGTAAAAATTTCAAAATATTTTTTTTAACATTCATAAAAGAGTCTAAAAAGACTCAGAAAAGAATATGAACATATATTTTTCAGAATCTTTTATGAGTCATATAAGAGCGCTAAGGGTCCCCTGTAGGTTAGTTGGTAGCGTGCTAGCTTATGAAACAGGGGGTCGTGGGATGGACTCCCACTAAACCCTTGGTCGATTTCGAGACGACGCACAGTGCTTCGTTCCCATGTAACGAATGGACAAAATTAGAAGGAGTTGTCAGATTTTTTTGAGATTTGGTACACTAACATAAAATATATTAGTTAAGAAAAATATGAATTTTTGGAAAAATCGGTGCAAGGATACGCCTACCTCCCATGTGTCCTGAAATTGAAAAATGTAATTTTAGCTTCAATAATGCACAAAAAATTACAAAAAGTGGTGATGCTAATACACATTCCACTAGCAACGTGACTGTAAATTTTCACTTAAATCGGAGCAAGGACTCAAGGTCCTGCCATATATCCTTTTTCTTTGAAACGCTTTAACACCTACAAAAATTGTCCGATCGTAAAAAAACTTTGTAAGCAAATTAATATTCCTTAGATATATATATTAATGCCAAATTTGGGCAAAATCGGATTAGCAGTGTGGAAAATATAAAAACATCCTTTTTTGGAAAATAAGTTATTTTTATTTTTAAAGTCGTCTAAAAAAGGTCAAAAAAATGTATTAAATCAACTTCTGACCTACATAATGTTTATACATGTCTATAGTAAAATTTGATGGCGGTTCTTTTTTTAGAATACATTAACCCCCTATCTCCCATTTTTAGGGGTCATTTTTGTCCTTTTTTAACATATCCTCATAGAACAACACTAAAATGTGCGTTTTAATAGTTAAAATGTTCTACAAAAATGTTAAGCATCAAATTTCACTAGGGGTTGTCAAATACCAAAACATCGTGCGATATAATCAAAATGCTTTAAAAAGTAAAATTGTAAAGTATCATATATTGTTAAATAGCTTTTACCAAAGTAGACTGAAATAGGTCGAAAAAATGTACTAAAAATACTACTGAGAAAAAAAAATGTCTTAAGATGTCTTCAGTGAAATTTAATGGCGGTTCTTTTGTAAGAACATATTAACCCTCCATCTCCCATTTTAAGGGGTCATTTTAGTCCTTATTTCAAATATTTTTATAAAATTTAATAAAACGAGCGTTTAAAGGTTAAAGCGTAATACTAAATTACTTTTTTAAAGTTTCTTGAATATAATTTATAATTTAAGAGTTATTTTACATAACTTAAAGCTTCAATAGAATACACTGTGCAACAAATTTGAGGTCACAGAGTGTGTCTTAAATTGGACAAAACCAAAAATGAAGGTATACCATTTGTAAACCAAAAACGAATTGTTTTGAAAATTTACCTCGAGTTCTTTTTATGGCCCATTGAAGTCTTTACTTTTTTTTTTATTGGGTTTGGAATGATTAAAGATATCTATTAAATGTTTGTAGAACGTTTTAACACTTTAAACGCACGTTTAAGTGTTTTTTTATAAGAATATTTAAAAAAGGGACTGAAATGACCCCTGACAGTAGGAGATAGAGGGTTAATATATTTTAAGAAAAGATAAACATCAAATTTTACCGAAGATAGCTATTAACAGTATTAGGCTCAGAAGTACATTTGTTATATTTTGTCGAATTATTTCAATTGTGGTGAATCACAATTTAACAATAAATGATAATTAAAAATTTTACTTTTTTAAGCATTTTGCTTATATCTCACGAATTTTTGGTATTTTACAACTAACAATGAAATTCAATGCAGAAAAATTTTTTAGAACATGTTAACCCTTTAAAAGCAAGTGTAAGTGGTGCTCTACGACGATATTTGGAAAAGGGACTAAAGTGACCCCTAAAAATGGGAGATTGAGGGTTAATATGTTCTAAGAAAAGAACCGTCATAAAATTTAGTTGCACATCTATTAACGTCATTTAGCTCAAAATTAAATTTAATATTTTTTTTTTACTTATTCTGAACTCCTTTGAAAAATAATTAAAAACTTCAGTGGGCCATAAAAAAAACACGAGCTAAATTTTCAAAATTCTGCGGGGATTTCGATCTACTATTAAAATACATTTATTTTACTTTTTTACCCTTTCAGAACATAAAATCGTGTTGCACAATGATATTAAACACTCCTAAATGCATGATATTTGGGTAAAAATCATGAATTTAGGCATTAAAAAAAACACATTTTTTTCGAATTTGTGGTAAAAAATAGGCGCTAATTTTTGAATACGCTGTTAGATAGGAGTTTAAACTTACAAAAAAAAAGAAAAAAAAAATATCTATTTTTTTATATTTTTTTTTTACACTCCATCAAACTTTAGTTATTTTTGGATTTTCAACAAAAAAAAACTTGTTTTTCTGCGCAATAAAAAATATTTTTTTTGGAAATATATACAAAATTCTATATTTTAACTTCACTACAAATATATCAAAGTATTTTAAAACAAAATTTCGAACCATTTTATTAAAAAAATGGATTTTTGAGAATTATTTTTGTGAAACAGCTAAAAAACATTTTCCTGTTAAGTAGTTTTTGCATAAAATTCTCTGAGTTTAGCGCCCTCTCGTGGTGACAAAAGCAATCAGAAAAAATATTTCTGTTAATATTTATTTGAGATACCTTATTATCTTTCAAAAAATCTGTATTTAAACACAATTTGAGACAAAATTTTTTTTTTTGACTTTTGTCCATGGGTCGAAGCATAGTGCGACGGTCATTGTAAAATGTAATTAAATTGGGAAAACTGATCATTGGATCAAAATTATTATTATTGTATTATAAGAGCGCTCAGAAAAGGGACCATTTTGAAAGGAAAAAGCACTCATATCACTATGTTTACTGAGCGTCTAGGACCTTTTTATGAGTCTTTTCAAGCTCCAAATGAACGCTGGGTTGTTTTTTATAATTTTTTTTACACTTGATATAAAAATTGAATTGAAAATACATAAATTTGTATTATTTTTTAATTATTTTAATACTTTTGTAAAAAAAAAGATTTTTTTCAGAAAAAAAAGATTTTTTTTCAGAAATAAAAAGTTTTTTCAAAAAAATATATGGCAACACTGCCCGCAGATCAAATTTTCAAAATTAACTCTAATAATTATATATTATTATAATATTGTAATATGTTGATGAATAAACTTCATCATATTGATATAAAAATACATCAACATAATGAAATGTTTCATTAATTTTCGTCCAATGTAACGCATGATCAATTTGATGAAGAATTGTGATGAATATGATGACACATTGTTATCATAATAATGAAACATTTCATCATATTGAGTACTATTTGTCACAAAAATTGATTACAGGTGTCAGTATATTGGTACTTCTTTTAAGAGGGTATAAAAATGTGCTCTGGTACTTTATCGAACTCCTATAATAATGGCCATAAAAACTTAATTTTTAAAATATAGGCTCCTCTATCGGAACAATACATTCTAAAGAAAGACTTTAGAAATTTCTGATTCAAAAAAAAGTAAAAAATTGTACTTTGGTACTATTTCGAATTCTTAAAATAATAGTCTAGCATCAAAATCTTAAAGCAATCTTAGGACTGTTTCCTTAATTTTGATTTTATTCAATCGACTTAAATTTTAAAAATTTATATTGGCCTACTTCTTCCACAAAAAATCAGCCTACCAACCATTTTTTCATTATTTTACTAACCCCTTTTCTCGAGTGTATTAACAAAACTAATATGTATATTTGTGTTTTTGGTTTTCTTTTTCAATGTCAATCGCACTATATCTTTTACAATATATACATTCACACATACCAACCCACCTACCTACACAAACACATACACTATCATATGTTTAGGTGGAGAAATTTCCATGGAGGAGAGTGAAATCTTGAATAAGGTCACACCATTTGCTCAGTGGCTGGGCTCATCCAACTCATGCATCAATCCTATACTGTATGCGTTCTTTAATAAGAAATATAGACGAGGTTTTGCCGCTATCATCAAATCACGGTCCTGTTGCGGCAGGTTGAGGTAAGTACTTACATTCATATACACACACATACATTACGGCCAACCGAGTGTATACAAATATTTTGACACATATTTTGTGCAGTTGTTGTTGTTGGTGGATTTTTTACGCTGTTCAAGTTCATATTCCAAATAATAACCAAGGTTATTTGTTTTTTTTTTTCGTTATTCTTCCTCAGATATTATGATAATGTGGTGATTGCTTCATCAACCACCAGCACCAGTCGTCGTAAATCTTCTCACAATCAAAATGGTTCCCGTAAAAGTCCCAGCAGTCCCGGTTTACGTAAAACCAATGCTGTTTCTTATATTTATGAGCACAACTCTTTGCGCCGCCATAATTTAATGTGCAAACAGGATAGTAATTTATCACAGCAAATGCTTTTGAAACAGGACTCGCATGGCTCACGGCAATATCTCATCAAACAAGAGAGTGCTTCGAGTGATGGTTCACGTCGTTTATTGTGCCAGCAGGATAGTAATGGCTCGAAGGTATCATTGTCCAAACAGGATTCTGTTGTTTCCTATTATTTGGAGAACAAACGTGCTGGTCACAATCTTCAAGATTCGTTTTCAACACAGGATTCTATATCGGTGGATTCACGTCGCAATACAATGACACGAACGAATGGTGAAAATGGTTCACCCACTATTGCCGCCACATTGTTGGAGCATAAGCGGCAAAAATTTGTTAAACAAGATTCGGTTATATCATTTGTCGATCAACGGCCAGGTAAGAGAAATCCTTTTTTAATAAAGACATCATAAAATTAAATATTCAAAATCTGGACTTTAATATTTAAAATCGTGAAACATCAATTCAGATTCGAAAAGGATCAAATGACTTTCGAGAACAATAAATTTAAACGCAAAATATTTACAAAAGAAACAAGTAAGAAAGTTTTAGTCGGTCAAGCCCGACCATATGATACCCTACACCAGTGTTTTCCGGAAAATGGGTCCCAAGTCCAAACATGGACCGATTGGATCTGTCTTTTGTTAGATCTTTATTTAGTTTAGAAAACACACACAGATCAAATTTTAGTGTTTTTTATTTTTTTTTGTCAATATACCGATTTAACTGAATATCGGTCGAAATTTTTATGAAGGGGACTTAGTCCAAAAATGGTCCAATTATATTCCGATTTGACTAGCTAACCAAAGTGCACGTTTAACACCTAAAAATAAAATTTTTATCAAATATTTTCATTTTTATGAATTTTGAGGGAATTATGTGAATATCGGGAGGGTGGCTTTTATGGGGACTACCAGTAGGGCTGATCCGATTCCTTTGAAATTAAGAATGATGATTTATGCATACAAAATTTGATTACCTGCTAAATTTCAAAGCGATATCTATTATAATACGGTCATTAGAGTCATTAAGCCAAATCCAAAGGGGGCGTTTGTATGGGGGCTAGGTCTTAACATGGACCGATGTTCTCCAATTTCAATAGGCTTTGTCCTTGGACCAAAAGATGCTTAAGTTTCAAATTTCAAGTCAATTGATTGAAAATTGCGACCTGTATCGTGCTTTAACCGATAGATGGACAGACGGACGGACGGACGGACGGACAGACGGACGGACGGACGGACGAACATCGCTAAATCGACTCAAAAAGTAATTCTGAGTCGATCGGTATACTTGAAGGTATGTCTAGGACCAATATTTCGGGTAGTTACAAACATCAGCACTAACTCAATATACCCTGTACCACATAGTGTAGGGTATAAATATTTACAAAAAGAAAACAAGAATTACTATTTTCATTTTCTTAAAACCAAAAATTTTAATAACTTGGGTTTGTAACTTAGATAATAATTCACCTCGTGGTGAATAAAACCGGTTTTCACCAGCTGGTGAATAAAAAGTTAAATAATTATTTTTCAACAAAAAAGAATTTTTTTTTTTTTTCATAAATTTTTTTTCATCAAATGTTTTTTTTTTCATCAAATTTTTTTTTTTTCATCAAATTTTTATTTTTTTTTCATGCAATTTTTTTTTTTCATCAAAAAAATTTTTTTTTCATATTTTTTTTCATCAATTTTTTTTTTTTACATCAAAAAATTTATCTTTTCATCAAAAACTTTTTTTCATCAAAATTTTTTTTCACCAAAAATTTTGGGTTCATTAAATTTTTTTTAACATAATTTTGTTTTTCGTGAAAAAAAAAAATCATTTTTTTTCCAAGTCTAAGCTTTTTGCATAAAAAATTTCCATTTGTTTATCAAATGTACATAAAACAAGTGAGGGTGGTATATTCTTTGGTGCCGAATCTTTTATACTCTCCAAAATGTAAAAACACTTTTTTGCACTTATTTTTGCAGTCACTTACGAAATGTACAGCTCTTGTGGTTTTTTAATGGGGTCCTCGACTGATATTTCAATTCGTTTTGCATGGAATAGCAAAGTAATATAACATTATTTTTCTAAAAAACTTTGCTTTGGCAAGTACACCCAAATCTTCCGCAAAAGATTATCACGATTTAATGTTTTGGGCAGGAGTACAAAATTCGCAGGCATTTTTCTAAGGGGTCCTATGTTTTAAATTTTAAGTTTCTATGACTATTACTATTTCAGGAGAAATTAAAACAGTACCCGCCTACACTATTTTACCCCCGTTGGCCCCTTAAAATCGCAATTTGCAAAAAGTACTATATTCAGAATGTGCCAAAGTGCAATTTTTCCCCCTTTTTTAACCATTAAAATTAGAATTTCTAAAAGGAACTTTTTCCTAAATTTTTTTACGCATTCTAGGACCATTATTTCTGAAACTGTAAAAAAAGTACCCAAGTACTCACGGAATTCATACATGACAAGTATCTTATGAATCATTCATTGAATCAGTCAGTAACCCGACTCTTTTATAAATGTGTATAAAATGTGTTTGGTGACTGGACTTTAGGACTTGAAATTTAAAATGTTGATTGACCTCTCTGGAAATAGATACCCTAAATAAAGCAAGGTTTTTGGAAATTTCGTTTCTTATGAAGTAATTGAAATAAAAACAAGAGTCTGGATCCTCAAACCGAAAAAAATATTCCGGAAAAAAGCACCTTTTGGAAATTCCGATATAAATTGGGGAAAAAGGGGAAAAATTGTGTTTTGGTACTCTCTATTTTCTAATAATTGTCCTAGAAACTTTAAAAGTGGCATTCAGGATAATCTAGTTAAAAAGCACTTCCCACTTACTTAAAAAGTGTACTTAGGTACTTTGGCCTTTCGATGGCAGATAAGGGAAAAATTTTACTTTGGTACTTTTCCTATCTCCTGAAATAATGGTTCTAAAAATTCTTAAGTGTTGAATTTATGATAATTTAATGAAAACCTTATCTTGACAAATAAACTTTTATAGAAGTTTTCAATGCTTAGAGGGTAAAAATGTTTACTCTGGTACTTTTTCGATATTCTAAAATATTAGTCATACAAACTTGATTTTTTTTAATGCAAGATCCTCCATTGAAACAAAACATTATAAAAAACGACTGATCCTAAGGTTGTACAAAATTGTCCTTTTTTGATATCCTTCAAATAATGGTCTCATAAACTTTAAATTATGAATCTTGGATCATCTAGACAAAAAAAAATTCATTTTGAAAAAAAAATTTGTTTTTGGAAATTTCGATTCGGAAAAGTTGGTACTTTTTTTATAACTATTGAACTAAAAAAAAGTACTTTTTGTGAAATTACTGTTCTAGGGGGGCATAAAGAAATAAAATAGTGTACTTCGGTACTTTTTTTCTTTCTCCTGAAATAATCATCATAGAAACTACAAAGAAATTTAAAATATAGGACAACTTCACCAACAAAAAAACTTTCTAAAATTATGGTTGTAGAAAGAAACTTGAAATGTGAAATTTAGGATAATCCAGTAAAAATACCATTCTGACAAAAGAACTTTATAGAAACTTTAGATTTAAAGAGCGTAAAAAAAGTATTTTAATACTTTTTCGATCTCCTGGAAAATGAGTCATAAAAACTTGATTTAAAAAAAAAAATGAACTTTTTTGTAACTATTGAACTAAAGAACTCAAAACTTGGCCTGTAGGATTCTCTTTCTTATTCAAGAGAACGATATATTTGGAAATTAAATTTGTTTAGGCCAAAATTGTACTTTTTTTACATCTATAGAATTTTTAAAATTTTTTAACTCAAGTTATAGGGAAAGTAATGAAACCTTTATGGAACGGGAAACGAAATGAAATATAACGGGGAACGGAATATAATGGAACAGGGAACGAAATAACATGAATTTTTTTAACAAAATTTTTTTGACACATTTTTTTTCACTCAAATTATTTTCAAGGCTCTTGATTTTTTTAAACTTTTTAACGCATGTTGTACGAAAAGTAATGAAACCTACATGGAACAGGAAACAAAATGGAATAAAACGGAATGTAATGGAACGAAATGGAATGAATTTTTCTTTACTCAAATTTTTTTGCACTCAAATATTTTTGCACTAAAATTTTTTTGCACTTAAATTTTTTTGATTTCAAAATTTTTTAAAACTTTTAACTCAAGTTATACGGAAAGTAATGAAACCTTCATGGAACGGGAAACGAAATGGAATAGAACGGGGATCGGAATATAATGGAACAGAAAACGAAATGGAAAAAAAAATTTTTTACTCAAAGTTTTTTTAATCAAATTTTTTTCACTTAAATTTTACTCACTCAAAGTTTTTTTTTGCTCAAATTTTTTTTCACTCAAATTTTTTTTCACTCAAAATTTTTTTCAAGGCTCTAGAATTTTTGAAAATTTTTGAACTTAAGTTATACGAAGAGTAATGAAACCTTTATTGAACGGGAAACTAAATGGAATACCACGGTGAATGGAATATAATGGAACAGGAAACGAAATAAAATTATTTTTTTTTCTTTTTACTCAAAATTTTTTTACACAAATTTTTTTTTCGTTAATTTTTTTTTTTCTAAAAATTTTTTTCACTCAAAATTTTTTTCACAAAAAATTTATTTTTTCGGTCAAATTTCTTTTACTCAAAATTTTTTTTTATCATAATTTATTTTTCCACTGTAATTTTTTTTCACTTAAAATATTTTTCACCTAATTATTCACTAAAAGTTGTTTTACCCCAAAATATTTTTTCACTCGAATTCTTTTCTTTAAAAACTTCCTGAATTAATCGAAACAAATATGAAAAAGTTATCAGAAAAATTTATAAAACAAGTAAGAAAGTTATAGTCTGTCAAGACCGACCATATGATACCCTACACCTTTGTTTTCAGGAAAAGGGGTCCCAAGTCAAAACATGGACTTATTGGATCTATCTTTTCTCACATCTTTATTTAGTGTAGAAAACACACACAGGTCAAATTTTAGTGGAATTGGTTTATTTTTTTGCCAATAGACCGATTTAACTGAATATCGATCGAAGTTTGTATATGGAAACTAACAATAAGTCCAAAAATGGTCCAATTATATTCGGATTTGATTAGATTACTAAAGTTTAGATTACACGTTTAACACCTAAAAATAAAGTTTTTATCAAATATTTCCATTTATATGAATTTTGAGGGAATTATGTGAATAATGGGAGGGTGGTTTGTATGGGGACTACCGGAAGGACTGACCCGATCCTTTGAAATTTGAAATGATGATTTGTGCATACAAAATTTGATTACCTGTTAAATTTTAAAGCGATATCTATTTAAATACTGTTTTTAGAGTCAATTTAAGCCAAATCCGAATGGGGCGTTTGTATGGGGGCTAGGTCTTAACATGGACCGATTTTACAATTTTAATAGGCTTCGTCCTTGGGACAAAAGATGCTTAAGCTTAAAATTTCAAGTCAATTGATTGAAAATTGCTTAAACAAATAGATGGACAGACGAATGGACAGACGGACGGACGGACATCGCTAAATCGACTCAAAAAGTAATTGTTTGTCGATCGGTATAATTGAAGGTAGGTCTACACTCAAAATAATACATTAGTAGATTTACTAATTTTTTTTGCTAATGCTGGTTAGCTAACTTTTAGCAAATTTTTAGTTGAGATTAGCATGTTAGCAAAAATATCTTGTAAACTTCATTTAGCGCATTAGCAATTTTAAACAAAATTTAAACTAATTTTTTTTGCTAGATTTAAAATTGAGTTGACCAAAGCTTTTTTGCTAATATTAGCAAAATAAATGGTAAATTTTTTTTTATTTTCAGAAAACTTAAAATGACGCTATCTCGGAAACTAAGCCAGATTGAGCAAAATGGAGGCCATTTTTGGTTCTTAGAATCTCCATAGTATTGCCGGTCCTCTTCACATGTGTGGACCCTAATGGGCCCTAACTTTGGATCCAAAAAAGTTAGCATTCCCGAAAATTTTTAAATGCTCATATCTCGGTAAATATTGCCGACACAACAAAAAGTCCAAAAGCATTTTTGTAGCCCTCAACACATAGAACAAGACCGCAAAATAGTCAAAAGCTCTCCGAGTAATATTTTGAAGTTATAGAGTTTTTTAATTCTCAAGACCCCAGTGGTCCCCTATAATCACGTATCTCAAAAACTAAGCAAGGTAGAGCGAAACGGATACAAATTTTGGATCAAAAATTATGACGATTTTTAAGGAACCCAACTAGGTCAAGGCCCATCGGGGTCTGGACCTATCGGGTCCGAACCCAATGGGGTCCTCAGATGTGTATGTAAAAAATTTAGTTAACTAATTATTGGCAAAACATTTTTGCTAACTTTAGCAAAAAAATTGTGGGTTCAAAATCAGCAAATTTTCTTGCTTTTTTTGCTAACATTACAGTTTTTTTTTTTTTTGAGTGAAGGACCAATATTTCGGTTAGTTATAAACATCAGCACAAACTCATTATACCCTGTGCCACAGAGTGGAGTAGGGTAGGGTATAAAAAAGTCAAGAAAATTCAGAAAAAGGAACAAGAAATCAAAAAAGATAAAATCAATTTGTGTAGACAAATTTTGACAAAAATGTTTGTTCACCAAATTTCTTTTTCAAATAAATTTTTTGCCATAATATTTTTAACGTTGGGGAGGATATCAATATATTGGACAGGGCCTAATTAAGTTTATTTTTTAATTCTAGACGAATTGTAACACAGTTTTTTTTAAGTATAGAAAAACTTATAAAATTTTAAATTTAAATTCTAATTAATTTTTATTAAAAAATAAACCTTGTTTTGTTCGACCTTTAAAATATTATATTTTGAGTAGGTTTATTCTAGCTCGAGTTCATTATTTCCTTTGCTTATTAAAACTATGATATTCTCATAGAATAATTTTGAAGAAAATTATTTTTCTGGTTAAAATTTTATTTAAACTACACGTGTTTCGGAATTTTAATCGACACGTGTTTCGAAATTTTTCAGATTCCATTGGCAAGATTATTTAGCAAATATGAACTCATATCTAAAGGATCTGAAGCATCATAACTGAACTCGTATATGATCATATCAAAATTTTTTTCACTTGGGTACTCAAAATTTTAAATTTACGTGTTTTTTTGTTCTCTTTCCAGAACCTCGTCGTCATCAATTAGTTAAACAAGATTCTGTTATATCATTTGCCGATCAACGTCGGGGCTTATTAAACAAACAAGATTCGATTGTTGGTTGCTCCAGCCGGTCTGGAGATGGCGCTGCCGGACATCATGTATCGATTTTAAAGAAAACCGATTCTCAATTAAGTAGCGGAAGTTTTAGTTCACCACGTCGTAATATTGAAATATACGAATAAATCTAACAGTAGTAAACGACTGGTGGAAAATACTAGAAAATTAACCCCCAAAAAAAAGACACACACAGTTATGAGCACATATCCTTAAAAGTCAGGCAAAAAAAAAAATAAAAACTAATAAAATAATGATAATATTAAAATAAAAAAATAATTATAACAAGGAGTTGGAAGAAGGATAAATGGACGAATTATATAGAAAGTAACAAAACAATCAAATTGTAAGTTCTTTTTTAAAAAACTAAAAAAACTAAATAAATTTGTTTTTAAAAATCAAATGATAAAAATATTCAATAACGTCTACTCCTTTTAAATACAGTGATATTTTAAAAGAAGTAAATTAAATTTGAGTTTAAAATGTTTTTGATTTCTAATTTTATTAATTTATTTTTATATGTTACAAAAACAACTAGAGATTACACAAAAAATAAATAAGAAATTACAATATAAAATATAATAAATTTATTACCAAACAAGAAAAGATGAAGAAAACAAATATTTATAAATGAATAAAATACATATTTAATGTTAACTGTTTGCTAGAATTTTATTATTTATTTTATACCGAATAAAAAATAAGTAACTTAAAAAGAAAAACAAAAAACTAAATATTTATAAAAAAAATATAATTATTAAAACTAAAAAAAAAAATTAAATAACAACCAGCTTTTTATATGAAAGTGTTTAGAATAAAAAAAAAATAAAATTACCAAAAAAAAACAGTTGTCAAGGTTTTAAGGCGCCAGAGACCAAAAACTAGAAAATCAATAGGGAAATTCCAAAACAAAAAAACGTTTCGTAGATAAAAATTTTTCACAATTCAATACATATAGTTCTACATTTTTTATTTAAAATAATAACTCTGTTAAATTACTCATGAAAAAATCTACTAATTTAGCCGAAATGTACTACTTTTTTGGCTTGGCAATAATATTTTGGTGATTTAACAAAAATACTTAGTAAAATGATTTTAAACAAAAACAAGTAAAACAATAATATTCGGCATTGCCGAATTTATTGATCCCTCCACAATTTCAAAGATATTTTTGCATAAAACTTTATTTAAAAAAAAAAACTTTAAAAAAAAAAAATCCGCGAAAAAAAAATTGGTAAGAACAAAATCCGCGATTTTTTTCTATTTTTGTCAAAAAATATGTTCGTACTTGTTAAAATACCATTTGGTGTTCAATTATGTTCACATATGTCAACCAACAGCCGAATTGAAGCATTTTGTATTTTTAGGTTATGTTAGGTTAGGTTAGGTTGAATGGGCGTTCGCCATTTGGCGAGTTCACTCGGAGGCCATAAGGCCCATTGTGATTCCCTAATCATATTTCCCCTCTCCCTCTCTGATACAAATTTCTACTTTTTAAACCACCCCGTTTCCCTGAGGTATTCCGCTAGAGATGTCAATGAGACACTGCTTAGGCAGTCCAGGTCATCGAAAAATCTTTGCCCCAAATGCTTAAGGCGGCTCCTCATTAGACCCGGACCAAGGACCATAGAGTAATATAGGATACCCGAACTTTCAAGTTTGTGGGAATCACTTAGGCAACTCGTCCAACTTATCGGGCCCTGGTGGACTGTCCACGAAGGCACTAAAAATTAACCCTGGAATGGGTAAATGAAAATAAATCGAAATTTGGCAAACATTTAACAAAATTTTTTTTTGAAAAAATGCGAAAAATTAAGAAAAATTTCAAAAAAATTATTAAAAATATAAAAAACAACAAAAAATTAATATTGAAGAAAAAATAATAAAAACGAAGAAAAAATTAAATTAATTTATAATATTAAAGAAAATAAAAAAATCACGAGAAAAAAATTATAAAAAAGAAAATTTAAAGAAAAAAAAAACAAATTTAAAAAATTTAAGTAAAAAAAAATAAAAAAATCAAGAGAAAAAAAATTAAAAAAAAACAAAATTTAAATAAAACAAAAAAAGTAAAAAAAACAAAAAAAAAAGTTGACACTCATGGGATTTGAACATGAGACCAACTATTTGCATGAGAAAAAAATTATAAAAAATAAAATTTAAAGAAAAAAAAAAACAAATTTAAAAAATTTAAGTAAAAAAAATAAAAAAATCAAGAGATTTTAAAATAAAGAAAATTTAAATAAAACAAAAAAAAAAAATAAGTAAAAAAAAACAAAAAAAAAAGTTTACACTCATGGGATTTGAACCCGAGACCAACTATTTGCAGGGTGTACCACCTACCTACTCGTCTAAAGTATACTTTTAAAGTACTGTTTTAAAGTATACTTTTAAAGTACTGTTTTAAAAGCATACTTTAGACGAGTAGGTAGGTGGTACACCCTGCAAATCCCATTAGTGTCAACTTTTTTTAACCTTTTTTTTACTTATTTTTTTTTTTTTTGTTTTCTTTAAATTTTCTTTTTTTTTAATTTTTTTCTCTTGATTTTTTTATTTTTACTTTAATTTTTTAAATTTTTTTTTTTTTTTCTTTAAATTTTCTATTTTTTAATTTTTTTCTCGTGATTTTTTTATTTTCTTTAATATTATAAATTAATTTAATTTTTTTTCGTTTTTATTTTTTTTTCCTTCAATATTAATTTTTGTTGTTTTTTATATTTTTAATAATTTTTTTGAAATTTTTCTTAATTTTTCGCATTTTTTCAAAATTTAAATCGAAAATTTTGTTAAATGTTTGTCAAATTTCGATTTATTTTGATTTACCCATTCCAGGGTTAATTTTTAGTGCCTTCCACCAGTGCCCGATAAGTTGGACGAGTTGGACGAGTTGCCTAAGTGATTCCCACAAACTTGAAAGTTCGGGTATCGTATATTATTCTATGGTCCTTGTCTATGGTCCTTGCCCGGACATTCGCATAGCAAGTGCTTCACTGACTCCTCTTCCTCCACCTCCCCACAGCTTCTACAATTGTCCCTATCAGAAATTCCCATACGCACGGCCATTTGGCCAATCATACAGTGTCCTGTAAGTACTCCAACTAATAGGCTAGCCGTCCGTTTGCCAAAAGTAAGAAGACTTTTTGTCCTCTTAGGATTCGGCAGTGGCCACAGGGTTCTAGATATCCTGCACGTAGTCAGTGATATCCCCCTATCCTTCATCCTATTTTCAGATATCCTATCAATTTCGTTCATCAATTCCACTATAGGAACCGAGATGTCAGGTTCTACACGTTCCCCCACCGATTTAGAGCCATTCCTCGCACACTCATCAGCCAATTCGTTCCCAGCGACCCCACTGTGGCCTGGGACCCAGATTAGCTTGATTGTGTGCTGACTGATTCGACGAAGCGATTGTATACAATTCAAAACTATTCACGATTTTACAATATTTGACTCTAAGGTCTTCAGAGCTGCGGGACTATCCACGAAAATGTTAATGACGCAAGGACGAAGATCCCTTGTCATAATTAATTGCGCGGCTTTGTCAATTGCAAGCACCTCAGCCTGGAAAACACTACACTTATCCGGAAGCCTCAATGAGACCCCGATTTCGAGGCATTCAGAGTAGACTCCCGAACCCGTACCCATCTCCATTTTCGATCCGTCCGTAAAGATTGAGATCGCATTCTCTGTAATAACAGAGTTTTCCGCCCAGTCTTCCCTTGTCGGTATTTGGACTTCGAAGGTTCTGTCAAAGTTTGTCTGTGGTGAGATATAGTAGGTTCTCTGTTCCAGTTCCGTCCCGCCCATTGTACTTAATATAGTCGAGTGTCACCAAGAGCGTTGCTTAAGCATTTTCGACTCTCTTAACCTGAGAGCCGATTTTGACGTAAATATCCACGGGCTGAATGTTTAGTATCACTTCCAAACCGGCCTGGGGTGCTGATCTAATAGCACCAGTAATACCCACACACGCCAGTCGTTGTACCTTCTGTAGATTGCAGAGATATGATTTCTTATCCACTGCTTTCCACCACACAAGGGCACCATAGGTAAGTATTGGTCTAATTATCGCACCATACATCCAGTGTATGATAAACGGTTTTAAACCCCACCTTCTCCCGAAAGTTCTTCTGCAGGTGTAAAAAGCACATAACGACTTTTTCATCCTTTCCTCTGTGTTTCTTTTCCAAGAATGCTTTGAGTCCAGGATCACACCCAGGTATTTCGCCTCATTGGATAGCTACAGGGTGATTCCATCTAATTTGGGAAGGACAAACCTGTCTATCTTAGTCTTCTTCGTGAACAAGACGAGTTCGGTTTTGGCGGGATTGACTCCCAGACCGTTGTCCCTTGCCCACTTTGAGAGTATCTTAAGCGCTGATTCCATGAGTTCACTAATCGTTGGTAAAAACTTACCTCTTATACTTTGGAACATTATTTCCTTTCTATCTCCTAAAGTAATGGCTATTGAAACTTGAAATCTGGATTGTAGAATCATCCAGCGAAAAAACATTCTAATAGGAGCACTTTTTAGAAAGTTTTTATGCGCTTAAAAAGTGTACCTTAGTACATTTTTGATCTCCTGAAATAATTGTCATAAAAACTTGATTTTTAAAAATTAAACCTCCATCGAAACCAAATCTTCTTAAAACAAATTTAAGAATTTTGAATCAGAAAATTAAATTTTCTTATATTAAGTAAATAAAAGGGGTAATATAGTTAGGCTGCCCATTCGTACTGATTTGATCAGTACATGTACTGATTTTTGATCACGTGTACTGATCAAAAAACGTTGTACTGATTTGTACTGATTTTTAAAAATTTGTACTGATTGTACTGATTTTTGAACATTTCAACATAAAAAATATTTTTTTCGAAAATTCTGTGTAAAAACTTGAATTTCCATAATATAAGTCGTCAGAGTTGTTTTTTATAACTTATGTCTGAAAATGAGATAATTTATAAAAACGCGAAAAGGAATCTGAGGTTATTTTGATCTTCATAAATTTATATGCAAAAGTGCACAGAATCTTTAAGGTCTTTAAGGTTTTCTATAACGAAAAGTTCAATGGGCCGATGGATTATTTATATTTTTAGAAAGATGATGTAAATTGCATGAATCCAAATGATTCTGATATCTTAGATGAGGTAGTGATATTAAACTTATCCGAAAAGCTCTCTGAAAATCAGGGCTTTAAAAAAACACGTGCTTATTAGCTGTGAAGTTTTCTTACAGGAAAAGTTTTTAAAACTTACGGAAAAATGCTTTAAAATCTGAGGCATTTTCTTATTCTCAAAACCTGTGGAATTTTGTTTAATTTTCTGCACTGAAACGATCAAAACATTCAAATGAAGTCGGTTAAAGTCAACTAAATTTTCTACAAAATAACGAAAACAGTTGTTGTTTCTTAACAGTTGTTTTTTTGCAGTTGTGTTTACCATTTGTTCTTACTCATTTTGAGTCAAGTTAGTTTAACCAACATTTTTTGACTGTTGAAAAAACATCGGTGTTTTCTCATAAAAAAAACGTAAAAACTTAGGCGTACTGATTTAAGCTCAGGAAAAAATGGTCACCCTAAATATAGTGGACTTTGTTTGGTACTTTATTCTTTCTCGTAAAAAAATCGTCTTAGAAACTTAATTCCAGCGAAAAATAAACATTCTGAAAAAAGTACTTTTTGAAAATTCAGATTTTAATGAGATTAAGAGGGTAAATATTTTAGCTTTGGTAATTTTCTATCTCCTAAAATAATAGTTCTAGAATATAGAATCATCCAGCCAAAAATATTACTGACTTAGAAAAGTACTATTTATAAAATTTTTATGCAAAGAGAGTAAAAAAAATGTACTTTGGTACTTTTTCTATCTCCTTAAATAATGGCTCTAGAAACTTTAAATTTGGAATGTAGGATCATCCAGTAAAAACACATGCTGGCAAAACTACTTTTTTGACAGTTTCTGTGCTAAGAGGGTAAAATGTGCTTTGACTCGACCACCTCAAATAATGGTCATAAAAACTTGATTTTTAAATGTAGATCCGAACAAAACATTCAGAAAAAACACTTTAAGGTATTTTTGTTTATAGTTCTGACTCTAAAATGGGATTACAAATCGTACTTTGGCACTTTTTCGATTTTCTAAAATTATGGTTTTATAAACTTTGAAATTTTGCATCTAGGAACATCCATCAAAATAAATATTCTGAAAAAATTTTTACACAAATATTTTTTTAACAAATTTCTCATCTAAAATTTTATTGACCAACATTTTTTTTTTTTGTTATTAACAGAGTTATTAATTTAAGTGTTAAAATCGTTTTATTTCTTTTTTTTTTAAATTAAAAAATGTAACGGGTCCATGATGGCGCTTACTGTCCAGAGTGTGTGTGAATAGAAAATAAAATGTTTATAACACCGATTCTAATATAATAAAAGAATTAACAAAAAAGTACCTTTACTAATATAATAAATAAAAATTAAATATTAAACAAAAAAACTTAACAAATTAAATTTAAAGAAGGAGAAAACACATTTTTGTATTGTAATATTTCTAACAATTTATATACCATACAATTTGTATTGATTTTTTTTAATAACAAAGCAATAATTCTACTTATATATAAAAAACTTATTATATAAACAAAAATTATTTATAAAAAAAATAAATAAATTAAAAAAATATAAGTATACTAACATTATTATAAAAAACAAAGACAAAAAATAAAATACATATTAACAAAAAAAAAATATTTACCAAAGTTGAACGTCTAATAAGGTTTCTATTTCAAATTCCCAACATGGTTTCTATTTCCGTTTCTGCGTATTTCCGTTTATAATCATTATAACTGACCAGTGTTGTCAACAAAAGTTGACAAATATATTAAAAATCTGAAAAGAGGGAATTAAGTGGAAAATATCTTTGTAATAATATTTTAATAGTAATTTAATAAATATTAACTCCATAAACTTATTAAACTTTCCGAGTCCCTAGACTAAATAGACGCAACAATTATGACAAATGTCAAAAAAGTAATCTCGAACCACAGACTAATATAGAATCAGCACTTAACGACACAAATTGACACTTGAAAGGTGTCAAAAAAGTAGTCTTGACTGTGTGGTTAATTTTTTTTTGCATTTTGGTCTACTTTTTGTGTTCAAAAGAGAAAACTAATATAGCGCCTCATAAGAAAAATAGATTCCATATCGGTGTTTTCTGTTTTACTCACTCCTAATTAGTAGAATGTGTTGGCATTAGTGTTGTCACTAAACGAAAAAAAACAAGTAAGAAAGTTGTAGTCGGTCAAGACCGACCATATGATACCCTACACCAGTGTTTTCCGGAAAATGGGTTCCAAGTCCAAACATGGACCGATTAGATCTATCTTTTGTTAGATCTTTATTTAGTGTAGAAAACACACACAGATCAAATTTTAGTGGAATTGGTTTTTTTTTTCAATAGACCGATTTAACTGAATATCGGTCGAAATTTTTATATGGGGGACTATCAATAAGTCCAAAAATGGTCCAATTAAATTCCGATTTGATTTGGTGACTAAAGTACACGTTTAACACCTAAAAATAAAGTTTTTATCAAATATTTCCATTTTTATGATTTTTGAGGGAATTATGTGAATATCGGGAGGGTGGTTGGGTATGGGGACTACCAGAAGGACTGACCCGATTTCTTTGAAATTTGGAATTTGGTGATTCGTGCATAGAAAATTTGATTACCTGCTTAATTTCAAGGCGATGTCTATTATAATGCGGTTATAAGAGTCATTTAAGCCGAATCCAAAGGGGTCGTTTGTATGGGGGCTAGGTCTTAACATGGACCATTTTCTTTAATTTCAATAGGCTTTGTCCTTGGGCCAAATGATGCTTAGGTTTCAAATTTCAAAACAATTGATTGAAAAAAAACCAGTGTCGTGCTTAAACCGATAGACGGACGGACGGACATCGCTAAATCGACTCAAAAAGTAATTCTGAGTCAATCGGTATACTTGAAGGTAGATATAGAACCAATATTTCGGGTAGATACAAACATCAGCACAAACTCATTATACCCTGTACCACAAAGTGGTGTAGGGTATAATTACACATGGATGCAGTCTAAATTACACATGAAGCCTAAAATTACACATGTAATTTGTTAATCCAACACTTAAATTTTTTTCTCAAATTAGTGTGGAAAAAAGTAGGTTCTATTAAAAGTACAAAAATAATATTTTTTGATAAAAAAAGTATATACCAGGATTTTTTTAATAACAAATACCCAAATAGTCCTTTTTAAAAAAAGTTCAAAAAAAAAAAAAATACTTTTTTTACAAGTATCAAAATAATATTTTTTTATAAAAAAAAACCCCAAAACAAAATACTTTTTTATGTACTTTTTGTTACTTCTTAAAAAAGTACTATTTTGGTAAAAAAAAGTACTATTTTGGAAAAAAAATACTATTTTGATTTTTTTAGTAAAAAAGTACTTTTAATAAAAAATAAATAGTTTGGTACTTTTTATAAAAAAGTACTTTTTATAAAACAGTTCTTTAAAAAAATAAATTTTTTACTTCAAAAAAAAATTTTTGGAGTTTTTAACATAAATATACTATTTTGGTACTTTTTGAAAAAAGTACTCTTTAAAAAAAAATACCATTTTGTTGGTTAGCTTAATATTTTCAATTTTGTTTGTTTTCTATTTTGATCAATGGTTCCCAACCTTTTTTGAGCCGTGCCCCACTTTTAAGTTAAAAAACTACAATGTCACCCCTACACTTAAGAAAAATTTGTAAGTTTTTCAAATTTGTTTTAAAATTCAAAATTTACTTGTGGTTAAGCAAACTTTTTGTTAAAATCATCATTTAAACAAAGTTTTAAGAAAAAGTTTTCAACAATCAACTTAATTTAACTAAAATTATATTTTTTTTAGTTTATTTAACAAAAAAAATCTTAAAAATTTGCACGTTGCCCCCCTGAAGCAATCAAATTGCCCCCCAGTGGGACGAGAATCAAAGGTTGGGAACCATTGATTTTGATGGTATTTAAAGAAAGTACCAAAAGTACTCTTTGGAAAAATTACAAAAAAGTACAATTTGATAAAAAAAATACTAAAATATTACTTTTTGATAAAAAGGATTATTTAAAAAAATAATTTTGGTGTTTTTTACACAAATATACTATTTTAGTACTTTTTAAAAAAAGTACTATTTTAGTTATTTCAAATAACTTATTTTTGAAAAAAATACCATGTTGTTGGTTAGCTTAATATTTTCTATTTTAATTATATTTAAACAAAGTACCAATAGTACTCTTTCGAAAAATTACAAAAAAGCACTGAAATAGTACTTTTTGATAAAAAAAAATACCAATATAGTACTTTTTTAATAAAGTACCAAAATATTACTTTTTAAAAAGAGCACTAAATAGGAATTTTATCTAAAAAAATTTCTTTAATTTTAAACAATTGTTTGTCATTTAAAAAATAAAAATGTACTCTTTGGAAAAAATACAAAAAAAGTACTGTTTTATAAAAAAAAAACACTAAAATAATACTTTTTGATAAAAAAAAGGTCTTTAAAAAAAAAAAAAATACCAAAATATTACTTTTAAAAAAAAAAAAGTACCAAAATATTACTTTTTTAAAAAGAGCACTAAAAAGGCCTTTAATTTAAAAAAAAATCTTTAATTTTAAACAATTGTTTGTCATTTAAAAAAATAAAAATGTTTTACATTTAGGAAAATGTTTTGCAAATATCCGGAAACTTAAATTTACACATAAATTACACTTGGAATCAATTACACATATGATACACATGCAGCTGAAAATTACACATGAAATATGTAATTGCACATGATTGCCATGTTTGGTTAAAATTAACTTCTCAGCTACACCTTCCATAATTATGTAAACATAAAGCAATAAACACACACAAAACAATAACAACTAACAAAAATTTGTTGTTGTTTTGTGTGTGTTTGTTTCTTTATGTCCACATTATTATGAAAGGTGTAGCTGAGGCGTAATTAAAAACCGCTGTGTGTTCTCCTAAAATCGCTTAAAATTTCCATATTTTTTTGTTATAAAACTCTACTGTCGAGTCTCTATTATAGTATGTTTCCAGTGGCATGATTTGGGCAAATCAGAGTGTTTTGAGGAAATCATGTCATTTTCTACATGTTTTCCCATACATTTTTCATATGCGCAAAACATCTCAAATTGGGTGTTTTGGTACAAAACATGTCGACTTTTAAACTCACCACTTGTTTTGGTCAGTGCAACACTGTATTTTATATTCGAAAATAAAAGCTACTCATTCGTAGTGAGTGTTCTCTAGAAGAAGAAGACATTTTATTTTTTTTATTATTAAAATAATTTACAATTAGTTGTTTAAACATCTTTATTTAATTATAATAAACTACAACTTTAACTGTTTTTGGTAATTATTTTCTTAATTTTGTTGTTTTAATTATTTTGTAGAGGAAACGTCAAATTAATTACGAAAATTCATAATTAATTTGACATTGCAAATCACTTCAACTTGAGTGGAAACAGCTCGAAGTGTTTTGCTCAAATGAAGTGTTTTGATCTCGATGGAAACATGGTTTTAGTCTGTGGTTGTACCAAAGTGATTTTTAAACATACACCCAAAGAAAAACGTGGGTATTCAATACTAAAAATTTAAAAAAATTTTAGTCCAAAAGGACCTAGTGCAGGAACTGGTAACCAATACTAAATTTTTTTACTAATATTATTCAAAATCAGTAAAAGTAACTAATTTTAGTACTTTGAAGATACTAAAATTAGTAACTAATTAGTAGATTTTGGTACAAAATCACTTACTAAACTTTTACTGTAGAATTATTTTGAGTGTATAAGTAAGAGTTGCCTTACTAATTGTAAGTTAGCTATGTCTTCACCACAGACTATATACAGACTCGACAGTAGAGTTTTATAACAAAAAAATGTGAAAAAACTAAGCGATTTTAGGAGAAAACACAGCGGTTTTTAGTCCGTTTTACGCTAACATGGCAACACTTTCTACGACTTAGGAGTGAGTGAAACAACAAAAACCGATCTGGCATCCATTTTTCTTATGGCGCGTTATATCAGTTTTCTCTTTCTAACCTAATTCGTAGAATAATTTGAAAATATTAACCATATGGTTAAAGAATACTTTTTTGACACCTGTCATATTTGTCGAGTCTGTATTAGTCTGTGTCTTCACTTTGAGATAGTGTTTCTAGCAGTTTCTAGATGAATTGAAGTTTTTACATTAAACACCAAATTTCGTCCTTTCATATGTCAACTTTGGTAAATGTTCAAATACATAGATATATATTTTTTTTTAATCTAAAATTAAAAAGTAAACATGTTATAGGGAAAATTAATGAAATATTTGGCAAATAACATAGGCATTAGAATATTATCAGAATCGAGAGATAAAACTGCTAGAGATAGAGCAAAATGTATGAAGTAAGATTGAGATTGCTGGAAATAGAATTGTAGTGTTGGAAACTGTTAAAATTTATTCTGTAGAAACTATAAATATTCACATATATAAAAAACAATTTCCATTAACAAGACAAACCGACATCTAAAAACCTACTGATGATAACACTAACTGGAGTGTTATAATTTTTAGAAATTCATGTCTAAAATTTTTAGAAATTCAATTTTTCTTTTGCATTTTTTCAACTTGAACCCTTATAACAAATATAATTAGAGCCCTAGCTCAATCTGTACTTGCAGAGAAAACACTAATGCAATTTAGTTTCTTTACAATTCTGTGTTTTACAAATTTGAATTTTACTCTACCCCTGGCAGATTTATTTCTCATGCAGTTACGAAAGTTTTAAAATTTGATAAAAAAAATGGAAAAATTAAAAAAAAATATATATATTTTTTTTTAAATAAAAAAAAAAATCATTAACGAATTAATCTTCATTTCAACGGATTTAGTAAAATGGGCGTGGTCAAATTGCCAAATCGGTCTAGCCGTTATAGGTTATGGTCATGAGTTCCCTTTTAGTTTTTTAAGTTTTTCCCAAATTTTAAAATTTCCGGGTCACTTTTCTAATTTTTCTTTCCCTAAATACTTTTTTTGAACTATTACTAACATAAAATATTAGTTAAATCGTTCCAGTCGTTAGTAGTCGACATATACAGATTTTACGTACAAAGAAAAAAATAAAAAAAAAATATTTGAGTAAATTTTTAATACTATTGAGTAAAAAATTACTCAATTTTGCACCAGTAAACGATTTAATAGTATTGAGTAAATTTTTAATAAAAATTTATTAAATGTTTAAAAAAAAAAAAAGTGAGTAAATTTTTAATTGACACAATTAAAAATTTACTCAAAATGTATCTATTTTTTTTTTAAGTTTAAAAAAGTTTTAAATCTTTTTACAAAAACAAAAATCTTGTTTTTTCAAACTTTACCAAACATATTTATGTCTCAAAAACATAAGAAAATTTTTTGAAGACGATTACAAACTTTCATATGCGTACACAAAAAAATATAAACTAAACAAGAATTCAAAAACTATGAGAGTTTAAAAAAAATTAAAAAAAACTATTAAATTTTTATTAAATTATTTACTTAAATTGTTTTTAAAATTTTTAAGTAAGTTTTTAATTGCGTCAATTAAAAAATTACTCAATTTTTGTTTTTAAATTTAAACAAGTGATTACTCAAATTTGTTTCCTCCATATTTTTTTCTGTGTATTTAGACAAAAGTTTGCGTGGTCAGTTAAATTTATTCATACCATTACCCGAGGATTTGAAATCATTTTTACCAAATTTTAGCGGAATCTATAACGAAATCAAAAAAGGATCATAAAAGTAAGCGCATGCAGTCTTTCTTTTCTTAAAACCTTTTGTTGGACTTTGACGAAAATTTTTAAAAATTAGCCAATTATATTTTAGAAATATCATCATTAAACTATTCTTAAACGAAAACCAAAAAAAAATTATTCGTTCAGGAACTGTTGAACAAAAACAAAAATTGACCGATTGAACTAGATGAACGAACTAGGTCTTTTATCTGAAATGAACTAAAATGAGCACTCACTCAAGTGAATGGTTAAGCACAGGTCTAGTCAATTTGACAGTTCTGCCAAAAAAAAAACATTCTCTATTATGTACTCCAATCAAAGCTTCAAAGAATGAAATGCTTTTCGAATGAATTCTCAAAAAAATCCATTCAATTTTCATAGTCAGTGAATGCATTCGATTTCATAAATCAACATTGAATACAGTCCTTGGAATTCATTCGATTGAATGGAAAAAAATGAATGCACTCAATTTCTTGTTCATTCGATTTAGAAAAATCGAATGCATTCGATTTTTTATCATTCCACTGCGAATGCAATCGATTTTTTAAATAGATAGACCAAAACAGAGCCATATTTTGGTTCATAGTATCGCCGACTCACTTTACATACGATGACCCTAATGGGCTCTAATTTTGAATCCAAAAAAATAGGTGTTCCCGAAAATTTAAAAAATGCACATATTAACTGCTAACACGACAAAAAGTGGGAAGAGTGTTGGCGATTCTATGGACAAAAAATTGGCTTCGTTTTGCTCTATCTTGGTTTATGCAATGAATGAATAATGCCATTCGATTTTTCAAATTGAATGAAAAGAAAATCAATTGCATTCGCAAGTGAAAGCATTCGATTTTTAAAAGTCGAATGAAAAAAAAAAAAACGAATGCATTCGATTTTTGAAAGTTGAATGAAAAACAAATCGAATGCATTCGATATTAATAAATCGAATGAGTCTAAAGTGAATTCATTCAATTCGCTAAAATGTGATTGGGAAGTGCAGCCACTAAATTTTCATTCAGAATGCCAAATCGAATTAAGGAATGCACTGAAAAAAAAGACATAACTAAAATTAAGGAAAAAATGTCTTTGAAAATTTATCATCAATTTTCCTAAAATTAAGTTAAATTTATCTTAAAAATGAGAAATTTTCTTAACTATGAGGAAAAAATTTTAGTTAATTTACTTATACTTAGTTCATAGTTTTCTTTTTAAATTCTATATTAATAGACAAGCTCGAGGCCACTTATAAACCATTTTCGTTTATTTTACGGCGTGCTTTCCGTGATACTAAAATCTTACTATGTTTATTCGACCTTTATATCTTTAATTCTATATTAATAGACAAGCTCGAGGCCTTATATCTTCAATTCTCTATTAATATAGAATTGAAGATGTAAAGGTCGAATAAACATAATAAGGTTTTCTTTTTTAATATTAGGAAAAAAACTCTTACTGCCAAAGAAATTTCCCACAAATCTAAGAATCGTATCTTTATTTTTAAGACATATTTCTTAAAAAACAATTTAGATCAAGTTTAGTTAAAATTTACTAAAAAAAACATCATCGTATTTATCTTCTTTGAATTGAGGAAGTGTACTTCTTAGAATTTAGTCAGTGACTTCTGAGAATTTAGTAAATAACTTCTTAGAATTTAGTTAAAAATTCAAAATGGCGATATCTCGAAAACTAAGCGAGATAGAGCGAAACGGATGAAATTTTCAAAAGAAAGACTACAAAAATATGGAATAGCCTAGCTCTGCATATCTGTCGGGGTCTCAAGACCCTAATTTTAGATCTAAAATTTGAAATTCCCGATATTTTATATATGCACATATCTCGGTAAATACTGCCAACACGAGAAAAAGCACAACGGCATTTTTGTAGCTCTTGACTCGTAGAACACTTCCGCAAAATACCCGAAAGCCCTCCGATTAATAGTTCTTGAGTTATCCGGTTTTTAAGATTCTCAAGACCCTATCAGGCCCCTTATTACCGTATCTCAAAAACTAAGCAAGTTAGAGCGAAACGGACACAAGTTTTGGTTCACAATCTATGGGGACCCTTAAAGGACCCAACGGGGTCTCGAGTTAAATGGGGTCCGAACCCATTGGTCCAGGGTCTAGACCCAATCTATTTCTAAAATGTGAAGTATAATTTTTCCCATTTTCTAGTTAAAATTGGCTTAAAATTAAATAACTTTGTTTTCCTTATTTTTGGGAAAATTATGAACTAAAACCAAGAAAAAAAATCTTTGGAGCCAAATCATTCCCTCTTTTTCTCAAAATTGAGTTAATTTTCCCAGATTTTAGTTCACTTTTTTTTTGAGTGTGGAATCCTTCGAAGCTCTGACTCCAATTGAACCAATTATAATTACACTGAGGCTGGATTACTCAATGCTCCGTTATAAAATAACTCTCCGTTAAATTTAACTTTTTCATACAAATTTTGACATAAGGCTCCGTTAAATCGGCAGTTAGCAGCTAACTTTTCATTGAGTAATCCTGAAAAGAGTAATTATAATTGGTTCAATCAAAAGTTAAGTCAAGCCATTAAATGTATAAGATCAAAAAATCTTGTTTTTTGTTATGATCACTTTTTTACATAATTTATCGTTTTCGAGATATTTTCAATTTCCCCGAGAGTCCATAGTTTGCAACATAGAGAAACATAGAGGCGAAGGCGTCAAAAATTGAGTTGTCAAAGTATAACTTGTATACATGTGTTTTTTGACAAAGTACGGCTTGTAAACATGTATTGTGTGGTGAATTCACATCGACAACGTACGTGTGAGAAATTAGAAAAAGATAGTGATATTATTTTTTCTTTCACCTTCGCCTCTATGTTTCTCTATGGTTTGCAATTAGGTGGCACGACAGTAGAATTTTATTGTTTCTGGACAGACTAAGCCATCGCTACAGTAGAATTTTATAATTAAATACGAAGAGACAAGCCGGCACAGGATTTCCTAGGGCTTTAGATAGTCATCACTAGGGATGAGATTTCCATGCAAATGCATGTTTTTTGTCGATAGTCTAAAAACGATATCGACCAATCATCCTTACGAATCAAGAAGTTTGCGTTAAAATGGCATCGATTTGTTTTTGCATATTTTGGTGAGAATGCAAATTATTGCATATTTTGGTTTTAAATGCATATTTTGTGCATATTTCCATTTTTTAAGTGCATTTGTTTGCGTATTTTGATAAAAATTAGCAAAAAACACAAATTGAAATTTATATGTTTCAAAAACCATTTTAAATTTAAAAAATTTATTTTGAAAATAAGAAAAATTATTTATTTTTTTTAAATCTTGCTTATATAAAGTTTTAAATGTTAATATTTAAACCCGGTGTAACTTTTAGCTTTTGAAGAAGTTTTTTCTATGAAAACCAGATTTTTATTGCACACATTTTATTTTTTAGTGCATATTTTTAGGTTTTTTAGTGCATATTTTGAATTTTTTATCGCATATTTTAAGCGCATATTTTCGATTTTTTAGTGCATGAAAATCTCATCCCTAGTCATTACAAAGGCCTACAAAAAAGTTAAGAAAAAAACACTTAATCCTTACTTTGCTGGGTGGATTTTTAAGCAAAAATTTTAGAGTTTTGATAAATTTTTATTCTCGCAATTTTTTTTAATGCCTGAAATATGCCGCCCTGTTTATAATTACTATAAATGAATAAACTTAATATAAAGTAACTTTTTATTTGAGTCAGACTTTTTTATAACTTTTACTGTGCAGAGGACCTATCATCAATATTTTTTATTAAGAAAAAACATAAAAAAATATATTTTGTTTACTTGAAAAAAAGGGCATAATAATAAAAATAATAATAATAATAACACAATAATAATTATTATTATCTTATCTTATAATTTAAAAGTCAAAAAACACAAATTTCTAAATACAAACTCCACGAGTCATTAATAAAAAACGAGCTTAAAGCTCTTTTAAAATAAAAGCTTATTTATATAACATAAACAAACTACAATGAAATGAAGCCCTCTTACAACATTAAAAAAAAAAGAAATGTCAAACATGAAAAAAAAACTAAATAATAAAAAATAATCATTGTAATGTTTATAATTTTCACTTAAATATTAAAAAATATATAGAAAATATTAAAATTTTAGAAAAAATAAACTTAAAAAAAAATTAAATTATACATACATACCATATTAAATTGAGTTAAATTATTATAAATATCAAAATTTTTTGAATAAATATGAATATATACGTACATATATGCAAATTCCCGTTTAGCCACAAAAATAATAAATAATATAAAAACCCTAAAAAAATAAATATGGGGTTTTTAAATAAAACCTATAATTTGAAATATAAAAAAATTAACGAAAACTGCTTCAAAACATACAATGCCACTAAAATATAGAATAAAAAAAAACAAATAATAATAAACATTAATAAAAACA
This sequence comes from Pegoplata infirma, assembly GCA_963921195.1. Lineage (NCBI taxonomy): Eukaryota > Metazoa > Arthropoda > Insecta > Diptera > Anthomyiidae > Pegoplata > Pegoplata infirma. The sequence continues at coordinate 313,931,263 of OY992536.1, read as the reverse complement.
AGAACGTATAAATTATATTGTTTTACATTAAACTTAACACAAAAATAAGTAAAATAAACATTATTAAAAAAACTATAGACAAACAAAAACTACAAAAAAGCATAATCATATTTTTTTGAGAAACGATACCAAAGAATGAAAATACAAAACTCATTATAAAAAAAAAACCAACAATAAAAATAACAACAAATTAAATCAATAATATATAAAACAAAACCAAAAAAAAACTGATAATTGATTATAAATTGTTAAATAAAGAATTAACAAAAAAATTTAAAAACAAATAAATATTTGTAGCAAGTGTTTTTTATTTCAAAAAAGGCCATACAGGACGTATGATTGATGTCACAATGTCAACAGCAAGCGGTTACTTATACGGCATGTTGTCTCTTTCTTTGTTTACCTTTTTCAGTTTGACAGTTATATTTTGATGAATGTTATTGAACTTCATAAAAATATATGTATATTATATTGAAATTTTTTGGAACATTGATCCCCAGAGGAGGCTGGCGTTTTATATAGAACTAGCTTACAATCCCGGTACTTCGTTACCGGTTGTATTGAATACCGGATAATAGAAAGATCAGGATTATTCTATCGATTTTCAAAAAATTTCCCTACGTAGTCTTTGTTTTATTTACTTGTGGACGTTTAAGTCTTCCATAAAAAAATATTTCAATGAATAATATAAACAATAAAATTTTAATAACTTTGCTGGTACGTTATTATGTTCGTTCCGGGGGAAAAATATAACGAAAATTTTCGAGTCCTTATGTCGGGATTTTGGATTTTGAGTGAATAAATATTTCAGTGAAAAAAGAAATTGCAATAAAACAAAAAAAAAATATGGAGTAAAAAAAAGCTTAACACCAAAAATTTGAGTTAAAAATATCATTCCATATTGTTCCCTGCTCTATTCCATATTGTTCCCCGTTCTACTCCATTTCATTTCCAATTCCATCTCTAACTTCTAAGGTCATTGTTATGGGCACAGAAAAAGTACCAAAAGTACACTTTATTACCCCCATTAGAAACGGAATTTAAAAAAAGTACCTCTTTCAAAATGTTTTTTCTTCCCCGAAGGATCCTACAATCCATATTTCAATTATCTAGGATCATTGTTTCAGCAAATATTAAAAGTACTTTTATCCCCGTTAAGAAACGGAATTTCCAAAAAAAACTTTTCCCAATCTCTTTTTTTACCAAAGGATTTTACATTCCAAATTTTAAGTTTCTGGAGCCACTATATGTCAGGAAGTAAAAAAGTACACTTTTTTATTTCTTGTAACCCAGTTATTTTCCGATAGGCGAACCTTTTCCAATTTCAAGTTTCTATGTTTATTATTTTAAGAAATAAAAAAGTATCAAAAAGTATACTTTTTATGGAAGGTACTTTTTATAAGTGGTATTTTTTATAAAAGGTACTTTTTATAAAAGGTACTTTCTATAAAAGGTACTTTTTATAAAAGGTACTTTTTTTATAAAAGGTACTTTTTATAAAAGGTACTTTTTATAAAAGGTACTTTTTATAAAAGGTACTTTTTATAAAAGGTACTTTTTATAAAAGGTACTTTTTATAAAAGGTACTTTTTATAAAAGGTACTTTTTATAAAAGGTACTTTTTATAAAAGGTACTTTTTATAAAAGGTCCTTTGTAAAAAAGGAACTTTTTATAAAAGGTACTTTTTATAAAAGATACTTTTTATAAAAGGTACTTTTTATAAAAGGTACTTTTTATAAAAGGTACTTTTTATAAAAGGTACTTTTTATAAAAGGTACTTTTTATAAAAGGTACTTTTTATAAAAGGTACTTTTTATAAAAGGTACTTTTTATAAAAGGTACTTTTTATAAAAGGTACTTTTTATAAAAGGTACTTTTTATAAAAGATACTTTTTATAAAAGGTACTTTTTATAAAAGGTACTTTTTATAAAAGGTACTTTTTATAAAAGGTACTTTTTATAAAAGGTAACAATTTTCTATAAAACATTTTGTGTTATCGATAACATTAACAATGTTCTTTAGAAAATGTTGTGTTATTGATAACATTAACAACTATATATAATCGATAACATTAACAACTTATATAAAGGTGCGTTCACACGAGAAAGAAATCTCGATAGAAAAATCGAAAATTTGTCAACTCTAGCATTTTTAAATATCATCTCTAAAAAAAATAAAATTTGTTTACGTTATAATTTTTTTATTAAACAAAATACAGACTTCAAATCAAAAATAATATCAATATCATCCAAGAATCTGTAACCGTATCAAAAAAAAAGGTAAGAAATAATACGTTTTAGAGGAATTTGATTTGACACAATTAAAGAAAAAGTCAAATTCACAGGCACACAGAGTCGTTTTTTGGTCTTTGTCTAGCAGTTTTCTCTCCCGTGTAAACGCGCCTTAACAACGATATCAGTAACAGTTTTCTATCGAAAATTTTGTGTTATCGATATGTCGATATCATTAACAATTTTCTATCGAAAATTTTGTGTTATTGATACATCGATAAGATTAACAATTTTCTATAGAAAATTTTGTGTTATTGATACATCGATAAGATTAACAATTTTCTATAGAAAATTTTGTGTTATCGATAAGTCGATAACATTAGCAATTTTCTATAGAAAGTTTTGTGTTATCGATAAGTCGAGAACATTAAAAATTTTCTATATAAATTTTTGTGTTATCGACGTTGTCGTTAACAATTTTCTGTAGAAAATTTTGTGTTATCGATACATTGATAACATTTTCAAAAAAAAAATGTGTTAAAGAAAATTTTGTGTTATCGATACGTCGATAATATTACCAGTTTTCTATAGAAAATTTTGTGTTATCGATACATCGATAACATTAAAAATTTCATCGAATATCGATAACATTAACATATTTCTATAAAAAATTTTGTGTTATCGATAACATTAACAATTTTCTATAGAACATTTCGTGTTATCGATAACATAACTTCGTAAAGAACATTTTGTGTTATCGATACTTCGATAAAATCAACAATTTTCTGTTAAAAATTTTGTGCTAGCAATAAATCGATAAAATTAACAATTTTCTATAGAAAACATTGTGTTATCGATAACATTACCAATTTTCTATAGAAAATTTCGTGTTATAGATACATCAATAACATTTACAATTTTCTATAGATAATTTCGTGTTATCGATGTATCGATATTCAATTTCCCTTTTATAACTTTTTTATTATTGATGTGTCATCGATTACTATACACAAAATTTCAATAAAAAATTTTATGTAATCGATATCACAATAACTATAGATTTTATTCTATATATATAAAAGAGTAATGTGACTGACTGACTGACTGACTGACATACTCATTCATCATCGCCCAGCCCAAACCGCTGAAGCTAGAGACTTGAAATTTGGACTGTAGGTCCACCTCCCGGAATATAGATCCACTAAGGCTGGATTTTTGCCAGTGTTGATTCTAAGGGGACAAAAAGGGTAAAAAACTGTACTTTTGGTACTTTTTATATCTCCTGAAATAATGGTCATAGAGACTTGAAATTTGGACTGTATGTTCACCTCTCGGAATATAGATCCAGTAAGGCCGGATTTTTGCCTGTGTTGATTCTAAGGGGACAAAAAGGGTGAAAAACTGTACTTTTGATACTTTTTATATCTCCTGAAATAATGGTCACAGAGACTTGAAATTTGGACTGTATGTTCAACTCCTGGAATATAGATCCAGTACGGCCGGATTTTTGCCAATGTTGATTCTAAGGGGGTAAAAAGGGTAAAAAACTGTACTTTTGGTACTTTTTATAGCTCTTGAAATAATGGTCACAGAAACTTGAAATTTAAACTGTATGTTCACCTCCCGGAATATAGATCCAGTAAGGCTGGATTTTTGCCAATGTTGATTCTAAGGGGGTAAAAAGGGTAAAAAAATGTACCTTTTGGTACCTTTCATATTTCCTTAAAAAATAGTCCTAGACACTTGAAATTTTGAATGTAGGTTCAGCTCCCGGAATATAAATCTGCTAAAGCTGAATTTTGCCAATGTTGATTCTTAAGGGTAAAAAGGGTAAAAAACTGTACTTTTGGTACCTTTTATATTTTCTTAAATAATGGTCCTAAAAACTTAAAATTTGCAATGTAGGTTCACCTCCCGGAAAAAATATTCACCAAGGCTGGGTTTTTGCCAATGTTGACTCTTATGGAAAAAAGGGTGCTTTTGGTACTTTTTTTAATTTACTGAAATAATGGTACCTTTTATATAAAAGTACCTAAAAGGTACTTTTTATAAAAGGTACTTTTTATAAAAGGTACTTTTTATAAAAGGTACTTTTTATAAAAGGTACTTTTTATAAAAGGTACTTTTTATAAAAGGTACTTTTTATAAAAGGTACTTTTTATAAAAGGTACTTTTTATAAAAGGTACTTTTAATAAAAGGTACTTTTAATAAAAGGTACTTTTTATAAAAGGTACTTTTTATAAAAGGTACTTTTTATAAAAGGTACTTTTTATAAAAGGTACTTTTTATAAAAGGTACATTTTATAACAGGTACTTTTTATAACAGGTACTTTTTATAAAAGGTACTTTTTATAAAAGGTACTTTTTATAAAAGGTACTTTTTATAAAAGGTACTTTTTATAAAAGGTACTTTTTATAAAAGGTACTTTTTATAAAAGGTACTTTTTATAAAAGGTACTTTTTATAAAAGGTACTTTTTATAAAAGGTACTTTTTATAAAAGATACTTTTTATAAAAGGTACTTTTTATAAAAGGTACCATTATTTCAGTAAATTAAAAAAAGTACCAAAAGCACCCTTTTTTCCATAAGAGTCAACATTGGCAAAAACCCAGCCTTGGTGAATATTTTTTCCGGGAGGTGAACCTACATTGCAAATTTTAAGTTTTTAGGACCATTATTTAAGAAAATATAAAAGGTACCAAAAGTACAGTTTTTTACCCTTTTTACCCTTAAGAATCAACATTGGCAAAATTCAGCTTTAGCAGATTTATATTCCGGGAGCTGAACCTACATTCAAAATTTCAAGTGTCTAGGACTATTTTTTAAGGAAATATGAAAGGTACCAAAATGTACATTTTTTTACCCTTTTTACCCCCTTAGAATCAACATTGGCAAAAATCCAGCCTTACTGGATCTATATTCCGGGAGGTGAACATACAGTTTAAATTTCAAGTTTCTGTGACCATTATTTCAAGAGCTATAAAAAGTACCAAAAGTACAGTTTTTTACCCTTTTTACCCCCTTAGAATCAACATTGGCAAAAATCCGGCCGTACTGGATCTATATTCCAGGAGTTGAACATACAGTCCAAATTTCAAGTCTCTGTGACCATTATTTCAGGAGATATAAAAAGTATCAAAAGTACAGTTTTTCACCCTTTTTGTCCCCTTAGAATCAACACAGGCAAAAATCCGGCCTTGCTGGATCTATATTCCGAGAGGTGAACATACAGTCCAAATTTCAAGTCTCTATGACCATTATTTCAGGAGATATAAAAAGTACCAAAAGTACAGTTTTTTACCCTTTTTGTCCCCTTAGAATCAACACTGGCAAAAATCCAGCCTTAGTGGATCTATATTCCGGGAGGTGGACCTACAGTCCAAATTTCAAGTCTCTAGCTTCAGCGGTTTGGGCTGGGCGATGATGAATGAGTATGTCAGTCAGTCAGTCAGTCAGTCAGTCAGTCACATTACTCTTTTATATATATAGATAAAATCTATAGTTATTGTGATATCGATTACATAAAATTTTTTATTGAAATTTTGTGTATAGTAATCGATGACACATCAATAATAAAAAAGTTATAAAAGGGAAATTGAATATCGATACATCGATAACACGAAATTATCTATAGAAAATTGTAAATGTTATTGATGTATCTATAACACGAAATTTTCTATAGAAAATTGGTAATGTTATCGATAACACAATGTTTTCTATAGAAAATTGTTAATTTTATCGATTTATTGCTAGCACAAAATTTTTAACAGAAAATTGTTGATTTTATCGAAGTATCGATAACACAAAATGTTCTTTACGAAGTTATGTTATCGATAACACGAAATGTTCTATAGAAAATTGTTAATGTTATCGATAACACAAAATTTTTTATAGAAATATGTTAATGTTATCGATATTCGATGAAATTTTTAATGTTATCGATGTATCGATAACACAAAATTTTCTATAGAAAACTGGTAATATTATCGACGTATCGATAACACAAAATTTTCTTTAACACATTTTTTTTTGAAAATGTTATCAATGTATCGATAACACAAAATTTTCTACAGAAAATTGTTAACGACAACGTCGATAACACAAAAATTTATATAGAAAATTTTTAATGTTCTCGACTTATCGATAACACAAAACTTTCTATAGAAAATTGCTAATGTTATCGACTTATCGATAACACAAAATTTTATATAGAAAATTGTTAATCTTATCGATGTATCAATAACACAAAATTTTCTATAGAAAATTGTTAATCTTATCGATGTATCAATAACACAAAATTTTCGATAGAAAATTGTTAATGATATCGACATATCGATAACACAAAATTTTCGATAGAAAACTGTTACTGATATCGTTGTTAAGGCGCGTTTACACGGGAGAGAAAACTGCTAGACAAAGACCAAAAAACGACTCTGTGTGCCTGTGAATTTGACTTTTTCTTTAATTGTGTCAAATCAAATTCCTCTAAAACGTATTATTTCTTACCTTTTTTTTTGATACGGTTACAGATTCTTGGATGATATTGATATTATTTTTGATTTGAAGTCTGTATTTTGTTTAATAAAAAAATTATAACGTAAACAAATTTTATTTTTTTTAGAGATGATATTTAAAAATGCTAGAGTTGACAAATTTTCGATTTTTCTATCGAGATTTCTTTCTCGTGTGAACGCACCTTTATATAAGTTGTTAATGTTATCGATTATATATAGTTGTTAATGTTATCAATAACACAACATTTTCTAAAGAACATTGTTAATGTTATCGATAACACAAAATGTTTTATAGAAAATTGTTAATGTTATCGATATTCGATGAAATTTTTAATGTTATCGATGTATCAATAACACAAAATTTTCTATGGAAAATTGTTAATGTTATCGATGTATCGATAACACAAAATTTTCTATAGAAAACAGGTAATGTTATCGATGTATCGATAACACAAAATTTTCTATAGAAAACTGGTAATGTTATCGATGTATCGATAACACAAAATTTTCTATAGAAAATTGGTAATGTTATCGATGTATCGATAACACAAAATTTTCTAAAGAAAATATTTAATTTTATCGATAGCAAAAATGTTTCTATAAAAAAATTTTAATGTATCGATAACACAAAATTTTTTATAGAAAAATTTAAATGTTATCGGTTTTTAATAGAAAATTTTGTGTTATCGATACACTCAAAATTTGTATAGAAAAATTGTTGTTATCGATAACATTAAAAATTTGTATAGAAATTTTGTGTTATCGATATTATTCAAAAAATTCTATAGAATTTTTACGTTATCGATACATCGATAACATTAACAATTTTCTAGAGAAAATGTTGTATTATCGATACATCGATAACATTGACAAATTTTTATAGAAAATTTTGTGTTATCGATACATCGATAACTTTGAAAAAATTCTATAGAATTTTTGCGTTATCGATACATCGATAACATTAAAAATTTTCTAGAGAAAATGTTGTGTAATCGATACATCGATAACATTGACAAATTTTTATAGACAATTTTGTGTTATCGATACATCGATAACTTTGACAATTTTCCAAAGAAAATTTGTGTTATCGATACATCGAGAACATTTTTAAAGTTATCGATACATCGATAACATTAACCAATTTTTATAGAACATTTTGTGTTATCGATAATTCGATAACATTGACAATTTTCTAGAGAAAATTCTGTGTTATCGATACGTCGATAAAATTTTTATTGTTATCGATAACAAAAAAATTTTCTATAGAACATTTTTAATGTTATCGATAACAAAAATGTTTCTATAGAAAATGTTTAATGTATCGATAACACAACATTTTCTATAGAAAATTGTTAATGTTATCGATAACATCGATATATGGATAACACAAAATTTCCTAAAAAAAAATTAAATGTTATTGATATATCGATCAAAGAAAATTTTCTCAAGAGAATTGTAAATCGATCTACCGATAACACAAAATTTTCTAAAGACAATTGTTAATGTTATCGATAAAACCAAACATTCTATAGAAAATTTTTAATGTAATCGATGTATTGATAACACCAAATTTTCTATGCAAAATTGTTAATGTTATCGGTGTATAGATAACACAAAATTTTCTATAGAAAAATTTTAATATTATCGTTATATCGATAACACAAAATTTTCTATAAAACATTTTTAATGTTATCGATGTATCGGTAACCTAAAAAATTCTTCGAAAATGTTTAATGGTTATCGATTTATCGCTAACACAAAATTTTCTTTAGAAATTTGTATCGATAATACAGCGATCACACAAAATTTTCAGAAGAAAATTTATGTATATGTTATCGATGTTTTTATAATATAAGATTTTCTATAGGGGAAATTGTTAATGTTATCGAGGTGTCGATAAAACAAAATAGTTTATAGAAAATTTTTATTATTATGGATGTATCGATAACACAAAATGTTCCATAGAGAATCGTTAAGATTATCGATGTATCGATAACACAAAATGTTCTATGGAATATTTTTAATGGTATTGATGTATCGATAACACAAAATATTCTATAGAAAATTGTTAATGTTACCTATGTATCGATAACACAAAATTTCTATAGAAAGTTGTTAATGTTATCGGTGTTTTGATTAAATTTTATTGTTATTGTTAATGTTAGTAATGTATCGATAACACAAAATCGATGTATTGATAACAAAAAATTGTTCAGAGAAAACCGTTTATGTAATCGCTGTATCGATAACACAAAAATTTTATCGATAGCATAAAAAATGTATCCCACTTGCAAGTGCTATCATGTGGATACAAGTGGACACATTTTGCCCGGTATTGCCATAAACGTAGTGCCCTGGGAAGTGTTAGTTAATTTTCGAATCACTTATCATTATGAAATTAAATCACTTTAAGAGTGTCATCTCTAAACACAGTACCATCTCTATAAATAAAGATGGCAAGAAAGAAAGGGAGAAAATCCAATATGGAAGTCTCCCTGGTGTCACCCTCCGATCTTCATGAAATTTGGATATGTTGTTAAGAACGAAAATTAATTCGACACGTATTTTTTTTTAGCGGCCCAAACTCATTTTTAGGGGGGGTCGATTTGTATGGGGGAAATTGATCTTTTTCAGTTTTTTACGATTTACGCCTATTTAAACAAAATTAATATAGACAAAAATGTCCTAAAATTTTGGTATTTTACTCAATATGAAGAAAAGTTGTGCATGTTTGGGCACGTTCTTCTTGTTGCCGCAACAACAAAATACATGTAAAAATTTTGCTGTCTGCTGCTTGCTGCTGTATTGTGAAGAAACACTAACATCAAAAATATTCAAACCAATTGTTGCCGTTACTTTTTGTTTAGATAATCTTTTCGGCATGGCAATACCCTTTCTGCTCACAGTTGGTAATAAAAGTACTGAAAAAATGTTTATTATATAAAAAAATATATTATTGAAATTATTAAAAAAAAATTAAACCCGTTTATTAATTTTAATTTAATTTTTTTTTTTAATCTATTTACTAAAAATAAAGAAAACAAACATTTTTTTAATACTTTTTTAAAAAAATTTCCATTCATGTGTTTACATAATTGTACAACTGTGTGTGTTCGTGTTATCATTACAGCAAGTCGTGTATATTTTTTTCTTTTATTTCCTACAATAATTTTTTTGGTTTAATAATTGCAATAAATATAATAAAATTCGAAATAAAAATTATATTAATAAAAATGCAACTTTAAATATATGTATTACTTAAAGCAAACGTGCTGAGATTAACAAGAAAGGTGCTTTTCCTTGTGACGACATTGACACATTATTATTCATACGAAACCAAATTGGTGTTCCTAATTTAATTACACACATACTACAAGCAAGAATATATCGCAGTTCGCAGTGGAGCAGCTAAAAAGAAAACCAAAAATATTGAAAAAAAATAAAACAAAACAAAAAATTATATATAGGAAGACGACAAAAACAACAGCAGCAAAAAAAATAAAGAAAAAGAGTGACCATCCAAAGTAAGGCAAAAATATTTCGTCATTGCTATTTTCGTCAGATCAAGACAACAAGAAAATACAATTCAAAACACATTGAGAGTTAAAAGACTGAGAGTGTTGGTATTACGTGCTAAACAATAATAAATAACAAGGAACAATTTTAAATTATTTAATAATTAGCTAATTTGTTACTACACCAAAACATTTCCAAAAACTATTCAACCATGGCCCAATCTACTACGGCAGCAACAACTGCAACCGGAGCAGTTGATGTAGCCGCAGAGGTGTCTTCACCATTGGCTGGATTCGATTTGGATGATATGAAACATTGTTTTGAAAATTTAATTGTTATTGATGCTGGAGCCAATCTAACCAATAAGAAATATAGCCGTGATTTGGATTCGGTCATACAAAGAGCTAAAGATGCCGGTAAGTACCCGTACCCTTGATGATGACAAATTACAAAGAATGTTGACAGTACATTGATCATATTAAGATCAGTGGAGATAATGAAAACAAGAAAAACATAGGCTGTTAATCGTTTTCTTTAGTGTGTTTGTCTTTTAGGGCGTCGTCTTGTGTGTGGGCGATGATGTGACCTCTTGTTTGTTTATTTTGTTCATCTGTGCATCAGTAATGCTAATATAGCTGTTTTAGGTGTCATATATAGATTCCATTGTTAAGCAGGATTTTTTACGCAGACATTAATGTCTGCTACTGCATTCGAGTTTGTGGACAAAAGAGGTAGCATAGGAGAAAAGAGCGAAGAAATTTCAAAAGGGAATTGAAAAAAATCAAGGGAAAATTCCCACTAACAAGGGAAGCCTCCCTTATGTCACCCGACGATCTATATGGAATTGGTTTTATTTTGTAGATCAGGAAAAATAAAGGAACTGGTATTTTTTTAGCGGCCCAAATTCATATTTATATGGTATAAATGATGGGAGAAAAAACGGTTATTTTTAAGTTTTTTTTTTTTTCATTTATCTCCTATGTTATGGAAAAAACCTTGTCATGTTATACCAAATGAAAGTCTTTGGAAAACTATCTTCGTGTGCTAAGAATGTGTCCAAACATGCACAATTTTTCATTATATTGAGTAAAATACCAAAATTTTAGGACATTTTTGTTAATAGGTCGTAAAATATTAAGGTGGTTATTCATAAAAATTTAAATATAACTAAAGAAGGTTTATTTGACTGATATTTCACAAATACTTGTCAAATAAACCTACAATAAGTCTACTATAAGTATTATGAATAATAGCCTAACTTGTTAGCATCACAAAATAGGGATTAAAAACCTTCAATCAGATACCAAATATGCCTACATTAATTTTGAGTAAGTAGACGTAAATCAAAAGAAACTGAAAAAGGTCACCTTCCCCCATACAAATCGACCCCCCCCCCCCTAAAAATGAGTTTGGGCCACTAAAAAAATACGTCTCAAATTGATTTTCGTTCTGAACAACATATCCAATTTTCATGTAGATCGGGAGGTGAAACTTTTTTCCTTTTTAGTTTTTTATCATTCCCTTTGTAATTCATCGAAATATCGATCTGGTACCCCATAAAGTATGTATATTATTGAGCAGTGATCGTTTCTAAGACATTCTAGCGATGTCCGTGTGTCAAAATATTAAACGGATGAAACTTAACACATTTACTTGTTGTTGTCCCGAAAAGTTTGGAAAGTGTCTGTCAGTCCGTCTGTCTGTGGAAATGGCGATCACGGCCAAAATATTACACGGATATGAATAAAACTTGACACATTTACTTGTTGTTGTCCCAAAAAATTTAGTATTGCATTTGAGCGATGTCGATTCAGCGGCTCAAAAGTTATGAACGAAAATGTAAAGACACCTCCAAAATTTTGGTACATTCAATATAACCTAAAAATAAAAAATGCTTTAATTCGGCTGCTTGCTTTTCCTCCTTTTTCACGAATATGTCTTATGATATTGAGCTAGTTAAGTTCGGAAATGGACAAAATTGGATCAGGGGGAAAAAATTGAAGAACTAAACAAACCTCTGAAAAAAAGTAATTTCTTCCAGTTTTTATACCCTACACCACACTGTGGTACAGGGTATAATGAGTTTGTGCTGATGTTTGTAACTACCCGAAATATTAGTCCTAGACCCACTTTTAAGTATACCGATCGACTTAGAATCACTTTTTGAGTCGATTTAGAGATGTCGGTCCGTCCGTTCGTCCGTCTGTCCATGTAAACGGTGTAAACACGATACAGGTCGCAATTTTTAATCAATTGACTTGAAATTTGAAACTTAAGCCTCTTTTGAAATTGGAAAAAATCGGTCCATATTTAGACCTAGCCCCCATACAGAGGTCCTCTTTAGTTTTGTCTCAAATGACTCTAATAACCGCATTTTAATAGGTATCTTTTTGAAATTTGGCAGGTAATCATGTTTCATCCACACAAATCACCATTCCGAATTTTAAAGAAATCGGACCAGTTCTTCTTGTAGCCCCCATACAAACCACCTTTCCGATTTTCACATAAATCTCTCAAATTTCATGAAAATAGAAAATATTTAATTAAAATTCTGTTTGTTTATGTTAAACGCGTACTTTAATAACCTTATCAAATCTGATTATCATCGAACCATTTTTGGACTTAGGTCCCATGTGAAAATTTTGCACAATATTCAGTTGAAGCGGTTTATTGTCAACAAAAAGAAGCCTATTCCCCTCAAATTTTATTTGTGAGTGCTTTTACACTTATTAAAGATTTGACAAAATATAGATCTAATCAGTCCATGTTTGAACTTGGGACCCATTTTCCGGGAAACTCTGGTGAAGGGTATTATATGGTCGGTCTTGACCGACTTTAATTTTCTTACTTGTTTTTATGTACAAATGAAAGATTTTTATGTCAGAAAAAGTTCAAACTTTGAACTTCAAAGCATCCCCTGGCTTGTTTTGATCGCCCTCTTTTGTGGGCGTAGATTAAAAATGATTAAAATAAGGATAAATTGTATAATTTAGTGCAATACGCATAAACTTTATCCCGAGGGGAAAGGCGTCCCCCATCACCCCTGTCGTAGAATTTTTTTAACTAAAATTTTTTGCCGAGTTTTTTTTCACTAAAAAATTTGTTTCGGCAAATTTTTACTAAAATTTTTTTTACTGCATTTTTTGTCAAAAATAAACTACTTCGAGAACATTTTTTGCAACAATTTTTTTTTAAACGCCAACCAACAAAAACAAAAATCGCTGAAAATGAAAATAAAAATTACAAATAAAATCGCTTTTTGTTTTAATTAGCTAGCATTACTTTTTATGCATCTGGTATTCCATTTCTTTGTTTATGCATCGATCTATTAACACTTAATTGAAGATAATGATGACAGTTTTATGATTTTATAATTGTTTACAGATATTTGTTTGTTTGTTTTCTTATTCTTAATTTTGTTTGTACTATGAAGTTCTTGATGACTCATCTAAATTTTTGTTTATTTACTTAATTATTATTTGTCTTTCACCCCTTAGGAGTTCAAAAACTTATGGTACCCGGCACTTCGGTCAAGTCTAGCAAGGAAGCACTTCGTCTCTCACGTATTTATCCCGATTTCATATACTCGACTGCTGGCATACATCCACATGATTCTAAATCGATCATCGAAGATCCTAGTAGTTGGTTTGAATTTAAAGAAATTGCTGGCTCTCAGGAGTGTGTTGCAATTGGACCCTGTGGCTTAGATTATCAACGTGATTTTTCTGATCCTGAGTCTCAAAAAGAAATTTTTGAAAAACAACTACTATTGGCTTGTAATTTGGGTAAATCGATTTTAATACACGAACGTTCGGCCCAACAAGATGTACTTGATATACTAGAAAAGTAGGAATTCTTTTTTTAATAAATGGAAGCATAATTGTATAAATATTTTTTTGTTTTAGATTCGAGAATTTGCCACCGGTGATCATTAGAAGTTTCATGGGCACTGCAGAGGAAGCTATTAAATATTTAGATAGAAGGTTCTATATAAGTTTAACTGGTTATTTATGCAAGGTAAGTGATTTTTTTTTCATTATTAATGTTGTGTTAGTTGAGGGAAATATTAGCAATGATTTGGAAATTTTTTACCCGAAATGCAAAAATTAAACTAAAATCTAAAAAAATTAAACTAAAATCTTTTTAAATCTAAAAAAAGTTAAAGCTTTCATTAATATAGTATTACGAATGCAAAAATTCAAAAAATTTTCAAACAAGTTAAAAACCCAGCAAAATGTTCGATTCTAAAGAATCGATTGTGGAATCAACTATACTACCCTGCAATCGATTCTACTATGTATTGCATCATCGATGATTTTTGTTTGAGATTGTCACGAAAGCAATACATCCTTTTCCTCCAAACTAGAACACTTAACTGTTCTAGGGAATCTATTCTAGAATATGTTGTATATAGTGGTACAAGAAGGGATTCCGCGATTTTTTAACGGTTACATATCTGTTCCATGTAATCCATTATGGAACTAGTTCTGAATAATTAAATGCAATTTTTTTTTTTTAATTTTTTATTTATTTTTTTCTTTACAAAAATTTTAAAACTAAATACACAAGTACGTATAAACTAACATTAACTTTATCACAATAATCTTATTAAGAGAAAATCTATGGACCTATGTATTACGGATTTAAACAACAATAAAAAAGAAGGAGAGAACTATACCAATAGAACTTATTAATATAATAAAAGATAATTTATGAATCAGACTTTTCCATAGAAATATGTCTCAGCACCATACATTTTCTTTTTATATCACAAAATCTCAGGCTTTTTCTATAGGAAAAATGTCTCAGAGACTTTTTCTATAAGAAAAATGTCTCAGAGACTTTTTCTAAAAGGAAAATGTTTCAGAGACTTCTATAAAGAAAAATGACTCTGAATCTGAGACTTTTTCTATAGAAAAAATGTCTCAGACTCTGAACATTTTCTATAGGAAAAATGTCTCAGAATCTGAGACTTTTTCTAAAAATTACTTCTTCTGTCTCAGATTTTGAGACATTTTTCCTATAGAAAAAGCCTCAGATTCTGAGAAATTTTTCATATAGAAAGTCTCGGACTCTGAGACATTTTTTCTATAGAAAAAGTCTCAGATTCTGAGACATTTGTCCTACAGAAAAAGTCTCAGATTCTGAGACATTTGTCCTACAGAAAAAGTCTCAGATTCTGAGACATTTTTCCTATGGAAAAAGTCTCAGATTCTGAGACATTTTTCCTATAGAAAAAGTTTCAGATTCTGAGACATTTTTCCTATAGAAAAAGTCTCAGATTCTGAGACATTTTTCCTATAGAAAAAGTCTCAGATTCTGAGACATTTTTCCTATAGAAAAAGTCTCAGATTCTGAGACATTTTTCCTATAGAAAAAGTCTCAGATTCTGAGACATTTTTCCTATAGAAAAAGTCTCAGATTCTGAGACATTTTTCCTATAGAAAAAGTCTCAGATTCTGAGACATTTTTCCTATAGAAAAAGTCTCAGATTCTGAGACATTTTTCCTATAGAAAAAGTCTCAGATTCTGAGACATTTTTCCTATAGAAAAAGTCTCAGATTCTGAGACATTTTTCCTATAGAAAAAGTCTAAGATTCTGAGTCATTTTTCCTATAGAAAAAGTCTCAGATTCTGAGACATTTTTCCTATAGAAAAAGTCTCAGATTCTGAGACATTTTTCTTATAGAAAGTCTCATATTCTGAAACAGTTTCCAATAGAAAAGGTCTTATATTCTGAGACATTTTTCGTATAAAAAAAGTCTTAGATTCTGAGATACGTTTCCTATAGAAAAAAAGTCTGATGAAAAAGGCTTAGATTTTGACACATTTTTGCTATAACCCAGCAAAAAAAGTGCGGAGTACTTCTATTTGGAGTGCTTTAAAACTATAACAATTGTAATGAAATACAACAAAAATAACAAAAAACACAAGAAAAAAACACACAAACAGTTTTTTCTACTCCATAAAAAGTTGTTTTTCAGCACTTAACTCATTACCTTCCGCGACACTCCCATACAAAAGTAAGTAGATATTCAGTAGATAAGAAGTACTCCGAGCTTTCAAACAACTTCCAACTACTTCCACGGAGTAGTTCTTATCTACTGAATATCTACTTACATTTGTATGGAGGTGTCGCGATAGGTAATGAGTTAAGTGCTGAATATATATGTATTCTGGAGTAGAAAAAACTGTTTGTGTGTTTTTGTCTTGTGTTTTTTGTTATTTTTGTTGTATTTCATTACATTTGTTATAGTTTTAAAGCACTCCACTAAGAAGTGGTAATGACTTTTTTTGCAGGGAAAATTCAAAAATTCGCGACATTTTTCTTAAGAAAAAATCAAAAGTCCGCGATTATTTTGCACCTATAAAAAATAATGTAAAACTGTTGATACATACATGTTACAACCCTGATCATACTTTAACAATGAATATATTATCCCACGCTTCTAGTTTGGAGAAAATGGATGGAAAATGCGTCTTAATATTTCCATGAATGCAGTCGACAGCATTCATCAGTGCTCCTAATTTACAGCTTAAAATATGTTTATTTATAATCTGAAAGCAACAATAAAACAAATTATAAGTTCCACGTACATTAAGATGTGTACTTACGTTATATCCGTCATATGTATCCAGATGTATTAAAAAAGCACAATAAGTGCTGCGAAAATCAAAAAATTTGTCAACAAAAATTATTTTTTTTTATAAATTTTATTTTTCTGTTTGACATTTTTTTCAAAAATTATAAGTTTTTTTATCGATTCCGTGGAAACAGTAGAGGAATTGATTAACATTACTGGGGAATCTATTCTAGAATACATTGACAAAGAAACGATTCCAAAAAATTTTGCTGGGTAAATACTACTACCCAGCAAAATTTTCGGTTGCAAAGAACCGATTGTGGAACAACTTATACTTCCCTAGAACCTGTTCTAATTCTTGTGCAACACCGATTCTTTTTACAAAGGGATTGTCCCAAAAGCAACAGGTGCTTGTAAGCAAAATTAGAACATATTTTTGTTCTTCGGAATCGGTTCTAGAAGTAAAATTTGGAACAGAAATTAGAATTAAAAAAATATTTTAAATTACATTAATTTATTAAGTAAAGATAAAGATAATCTTATATGACATGGAATATTCACATTCACAACTAAATCCTTTGTCTCCTCCAAAATTGCATTTTGGGCTTTGCAATAATGATATACCAGAACATGGTTTTTCTGCAAAAAAAATGGAAAACATTATTTTATTAGTATTTGATCCGACCCAGACAATCAAAATTTAATTTACTTACCTTTGTATCAACAATTTTCACGATTATATCCTGATAATTTGATAGAATTTCGTGTTTTCTTCTTGGTTAACAAAAAATTTATATTTATTTTTTTAATTTTTTTGACACATATTTTTTTTTCAATTCCTGAGAACAAAAATGTTATGAAACTTTGATTGCACAGAACAAGATTCACGATAATTGGCACTTAACTTGTTCTGAATAATTAAAGTGTAACAGTGTATAATTACACTGCGTGACAAAACTAACCACTATTTTAGAAAACAACCCAGACAGAAAAATGCAATCGGAATAACGTCAGAATAGAGTTGGCGGAGGGCATTCCAACACCAAAGTGAGATCCTATTTACAAAATTTATGGTGTTACTATAACATTGAAATGATAACGCCAAAAAACAATCGCCTGACTTTTGTTTCCGAAGTCGTCACAACACCAAAAAATTAAATTTACTGGATTAAAATTACATTGTAATAATAAGTTTATGACCTAAGGATGGTGTTCAAAGACAACACTGGATAACGTTATTTCGACATATTTTGCCGCTATTTTGGGGTATTAGAAATACAGTTTATAAAAATAATTTTAAATAAATACAAATTTTTCAAAATAAATTTTTATGTTTTTTTTAATATCCGGGTTATACAGTCGCAACAAAAATTCGACGGTCAATTTTCGAAAATTCTACTTTTTTAACAAGCCGACTTTTTCCAACCTGTAAAAAGCCGATATTTTTGTAAGTTAAAATTATAACATTTTTATCAAGATTGTGTACCGAAAATAAGTAAAAATAAATCGAAAATTTTTAATTTATAGAACCGAATTATCTGTAACAGTACTTTGATAATCGGAAATATTGGTGAAGTCTTTATTTCAATAACGGAAATAACAAGAGCGTTTAATACGGCTGTGACGAATCTTTTATACCCTCCAACATGCAAAAAAATTTCAGGGGCGTTTCCTTTTTTTGGGGGGAGGGAGGGGTTGGTAGTAGTAATTGGGGTAAAACTTATATTTCCTTTCGAAATATAGGTTTAAAAATTAATTCTTATGCTTTTTGTACTAAAGAAATACGAGGTTATCATTATTTAATTTTTTTTTTTAATTTACGCTCACAAAAGGGGGGGGGGCGTCGGACAAAAAACGACATTTTCTAATCCTCTAGGTCCAAATGCAGGACTTTGAACTTCTTGTAACATAAAAATGTTGCATTTGTTAAACAGAAACACCAAAAAACATCTAGAAACACGGTATTTTTAAGAGTTTGGTTAAGTTCTTCAAGGGGAATCTTTTTTCTTCTGTCTTGATTTTGCTGATTTACGAACTTAACCTGCCTAGAAACATAAGACATATTCGTGCCAAATTTTGGAAGTCTACCTCTTTTATTTGGGACTGCATCGTGTTAACTACAGACGAACGGACATCGCTAGAATGCGATTACACGGATGATGCGTTTCCCTCCATACTGTAGTTGGAGGGCATAAAAAAAAAATCCTCTAAACACTTTCTGCTTCATGGTAACAACGAACCGCCAAAGATTATATATGTACGAGGGGGTTCACACTTAAGAATGCGATATTTTTTTAATTTAATATTTCGATTTCTAAAAAAATTTAATATAAAAACTGTCAGAAACAAAAAAGTTGCAGCATTTTAAACAAAATCAAAATACAGTTCAAACGGATGGACCGAATTGGGATCCGTTTTTTTTAGTTTGGAGAGAATTAAACGTAAGCTTTTAAAATTTTTTTATTTTATATTTTTTGTCAAAAAAAAATAGATTTTTTTGATTTTTTTTAGTTTAACGTCGTATGTTCAAAATTTAAGAATTATCTATTGTTAAAAAAATTTATAAAGAAATAATTATATAAAATAAAGTCAGAAAATTTGTACACCGAAAAAATTCCCCAGTTAGATAGTTACGAAAATTCTTAGTTGATTTGAAATAAATTTAAAATAACTGGGTTAGTAACGAACAACTGGTTTTTCAATTAATTAAAACTATCTATCAGTTACCCTGTTAATAATATTTTTTGATTTGTTTACAAATTTTAAAAATCGATATCGTTTTTATAAAAATAAAAAAAGGAAAAAACCACAAACGGATTTTTATTTTTAAATAGTAAGTTTTATTTACTAATTTTTGCCTTTTTCTTTATAAAAAAATAAGAAATATTTTTTCAGATGAAGAATAAATAGATCTGTATATGAAGGCAGCATGTGGAGGACTTAAGGAGTAAAATTTGGTGATCTAAAAATGGGATATATTAATCCAAACCCTGGTTTTTTAATGGTTGTTGCAATACAATACATCTAAATAAAATAATAGTATTAAAAATAAAAAGAATTTTTTTTAATGGTCAAATTAAAAAAAAAAAAATTAGCAGTTCCCATTGACAATTTTTATTTATTAACCAGTTATTACCAACTATTTTCAACAATTTTACAAATTTAACTAATATTCTGTTGTCAGTAACTGGAAATTCAGTTGAATTCAAAACTGTTTATAAAATTAGTTACCATTAACCGAGTGAAAACAACTGGGGCTCAGTTAGGTGTATTTTAACTGGGACTTAGTTAAATTATTAGTAGCCAGTAACTGGGAAATTTTTTGGGTGTAAAAGTTTGCCATTGTAAACTTTTTTAGATTTTAATTTTAAACTCTTATGTAACGTTGGTTCTTTTAAAGTCCAATGTTGTAATGGTATCGATTTTTTTGTTTTCAAGGTATTAAATTTTTAAAGTCGTATTTTTGTATATCCAATGTTATAATGGTATTGTATTTTTAGAAGAGTCGTAATTTCTGCCTGGGAAGAGGTACGATCATCATTTCTATATATTTCGGACATGCTGAATCGAATGGCGTACTCCGTTTTTCGATGTATGGTACAGTTTTCTTACAAAATGTCATTAAAGATTGGCTGATTTTCAGCTGCTTTTTTAACAAAAAAATTTCCAAAGCTAATGATTTTTAAGTGATATGGCATGGAAAACAAAGATATAACTTGTAGCAATATTTCTAATGTAAATTTGGTTTAAAGCTTTTCATCTTAAGCCCTTAAAATCGCGGATTTCTTAATTTTTTTACGTTTTCGCGAAATTAACCCCTAAATTGGTCGCTGATAAAAAACTTGCATTTTGTGGATCATAAAGGTACCATGACACTACGAATAGTGAACAAAAAACATATATGTTATATGGACCATCATGATGAAAATCGCGAAAAACCGTTTTTTTGTATATGGCAGCATCACTTTACGAGATGATTTAAGGCCCCATCTTTTAGTATATAATGTGGGAACCTTAAATAATGAACTGACCCAAAATTTGTCCAAAAAAGTTTTCATTTGCAAAAGTTATCTTAATAAAAACTATAATTATTGCATGGAAAACACTGAAATATTAGTTTTTGTTAAGATAACTTTTGCAAATGAAAACTTTTTTGGCCAAATTTTTGGTGAGTTAGTTGTTTAAGTTTACCACGTTATATACTAAAAGATGGAGCCTTAAATCATCTCGTAAAGTGATGCTGCCATATACAAAAAAACGGTTTTTCGCGATTTTTGTCATGATGGTCCATAAATTATAGCTGTTTTTTTCCACTATTCGTATTGTTAGGGATGCCTGTTTGATTCACTAAAAGCAAGTTTTTTATCAAAGACCAATTTGGTTGTAAATTTCGCGAAATCCTTAAAAAAGTAAGAAATTCGCGAATTTAATGCCTTAAGATGAAAAGCTTTAAACCAAATTTGCATAAGAAATATTGCTACAAGTCATATCTTTGTTTTCCATGCCATAAAATTTATAAATCATTAACTTTGCAAATTTTTTTGTTAAAAAACTGTCTCTAAATCAGCAAATCTTTAACGACATTTTGCAAGAAAACTGTACCATACATCGAAAAACGGAGTACGCCATTCGAATCAGCATGTCCGAAATATATAGAAATGATGGTCGTAACTCTTGTTTATTTTTTAGTGTTCCGCAGTGTTACCAAAGAACCTGTTCTAGAACAAGTGTTGTCAGAATCGGTTGTAAAAAATTTTCCTGGGTATATAAATATCATAAAAATTTAGAAGAGTTCAGAAAAATAAAAAACAAATTTTAAACGAAATTCATAAAATTTCTGAAGTCACAGAAGAATTTATAATAAAAAATCAAAACATAAAAAAAAATTAAAAGCAGTTGCTTAAAATGGTGATGATGGCTTAAATAAGATACAGATATGATTCCTTGTATAGCATTCATAATTGTCGATGTTTCCAGCAGTTTGTTATTGCATTTAAGCGATATCGTTTTAGCGGTTCAAAAGTTATGAACGATACTGTGAGGAAACCTCTAAAATTTTAGTTCATCCAACATAACCTAAATATTCAAAATGCTTTAATTCCGCTGCAAATGCACACATGACAACAAAATTCGATACAGAATGGTATTTAAACGAGTATAAACAAAACGAGTATTCACAAAAAAACCTTTTTGTTGAAATTTACCAATTTTTTTTCAAAATTATTTTCTTTAATCAATTTCTTACCAAAATTTTTTTCAAGCTAATTTTTTTAAATATTTTTTTATATTGCGTAGCGTAATAGCAGCAAAAGTTAACGGTCCTTGATCATGTGAGATGGCGCACTAGAGTGGCATTTTTTCTTCAACTTTTGATTGTTTAAATCAGCGATACGCAGACACATACTATAACATTTATGCTTGTGTGGGTAGTAGCAAGCGAAAAGTCAACAAATTTGCTCAAGCAACAGAATTTTATAGTGTATGTGTGTTGACAGCGCACAAGCAGCGCCTATTCCCACGGGAATAGGAATTACAAAAATGCGTATCACTGGTTTAAATCACTGTCTGTCTGTCTGTTGAAAACACGCTAACTTTTGAAAGACTTTACGGAGGCTCCTGAAGTTTGGCATATATATTGGGCATTTACCTGGTCAGGTTGGTATTGCAATCCAGCGAAATCGGTCCAGTGGTTCAAAAGTTACGAGCAAAAGACTGAATTTCGGCAAGGGTTTTTCGTGAATTTATGAGATAAAAAGCACTATAACTTTCGAAAATCAATTCTGAGGGTGCTGAAGCTTGGCATATATATTTTTCGTTCCTCCGGCCTAGTTCGTATTGAATTTCATTCAAATCGGTCCAGGGGTTCAAAAGTTATTAGCAAAACCGTGAATATCAGATTAGCTTCACCTTAAATTCACGTTGTGAAAACCCGTTAAACCTGCTTTAAAACCATTGGTTAGTCACAAAAATATTTTAAAACGTATTTTTGTCACTCAAAAATATTTTTACCAAAACAAAAAAAAAATACACTCGAAAAAAATTTTACACTCAAAAAAAATTTTACACTCAAAAACAAAAATTAGTAAATTTTTTTTTTAAATGTATAATTCGAAAAAATTTTACACTCAAAAAAAATTTTACACTCAAAAAAAAATTAGTAAATTTTTTTTTTAATGTAAAATTCGAAAAAATTTTACACTCGAAAAAAAAATTATAATTTTTTTTTTTTTCAAAAATTATAAAAAAAAATTTTTTTACACAAAATAAAATATTTCTAACCATAATTGTTATATTTTTCACGTTAGAAAATTTACTATCACTTAAAATGGGCATTGTGGAGGGTATTCATAGATTCGGCCAAGTCGAATTTAACTTTTCTACTTGTTAGGCTTAATTTTTTGATACATATTTTTAGCGCTAAAAACGCTATTTTTAGTACATGAACTTCCTTGCCCTGGTTATGAACGATACTGTGAGGAACCCTCTAAAATTTTATTACATCCAACATAACCTAAAAATTCAAAATGCTTTAATTCCACTGCAAATGCACACATGACAATGAAATTTGATACAGAATGGTATTTAAACGAGTATATTTTATTTTGTTTCACAAAAAAAACCTTTTTGTTGTTGAATTTTACCAAATTTTTTTCAAAATTATTTTAATAAATTTTTTACTAACATTTATTTTCAAGCAAATTTGTTTAAAATATTTTTTTTTTACATTGAGGAGCGTATTTAATCGCAGAAAAAGTTAACGGTCCTTGATCACGTGAGATGTCGCACTAGAGTAGTATTTTTTCTTTACCTTTTGATTGTTTAAATGAAAGGTTGTCTAAAGCTTTATGAAAGGGGCAAGGGAAAGAAATTTTGACTTTTTTTATTAAAACACCTGTTACTTTAGTGAGGAAATGTCATAACCCCAGATACATAACCTGTAACATGTCACTATACCTGTTCCTTAGCAACACTACCTGTGCCGGTTCAGTACCCAGCCAAAAATAAACGAAGTGGTTCAAAAAGAATTATTGGTTTCACTACATACAAAGTAGCGATAGGTGCCGAACTTCATATTCCGTAGGAAGTACTTTTAAAATCACTTCCAAAAATGCTACAAAATAACAATAAAAACATCTTTCACCAGTTCTTTACTTAATGATTTTGAAGTACCTTTTTCATATGTTCTTAGGAATCAAATCACCACAACATATGAACTTCTTTTTCAACTGAAACAATTAGAATGAGGGTGATACACGAAGTATGCAATTTTTTCTACGTCCAGCTTCAAATAGATTTAGGTTTTCCAAAAATGTGACAAAATTTGGTAATGGCATTTCATTTCTCTTTATTAAGAGCTTAAAAAATCGAAAAGACGAAAATCGATTATTGATAAATTTTTCAAATTTCATATCTTATATCAAAAAAAGTTGGTCCTTAATTCAATAAATACATTTACGAACTAAAGCGGATGTTGCTGCATCACATTATTAAAGATTGTTTAAGCTTTTTAGAAAATTGAGGTATAGGCTTGTGGTCAAAACAAACTTGTGAATCAATTCGCCGTGAATTTTTATAGTTTTGTGATCTCTATAATTACTCCTTTTTTAATTCGAAGTATATACGTTAGATTATCAATGAAATTAATTTTTCTATCACGTAAGGTTTTTAAGATATTCGCATTTTAATATTGAAATATTTGGGTCTCCTCTGTAACGTATTCTTAAGTTGCTCAAACACAATAGAACTCGATTTAGTAAAAATAAGGCATCTTTATTCCAAATCTGACATCAAAATTTTTCTATCGCGTACTATTTTTGAAATATTGGGGTTTGAAAAACTCAAACTCTACTGTTACGCATTTATATTCTTTACAAATCACACTAAAATTTTCAAACGCGAATATCTCAAAAACGGAACATGCTTGAAAATTGTGGATTGCATTTTTGGAATCAGGAGGTCCATTTTATATGAAATCAAGTCATATTTCGTGGACCCCTAAAAGTGCTTTTTTTACTTTTTAACAGCGAATATCTCAAAAACAGTACGTGCTAAAAAAATTTGGACGGTAGATTTGGAAGCAGGAGACCAAAATCTATAAGTACCAGTTAGAAATTTCACTGGAAGGTTTTTGCTGTCGAACAGTGTTTTTAGTGTAAATATTACAAAAAATACTCTTTCAATCAATCTTACAAAAATAAATGAAAAAAAAAAACTTCTAATTTAAAAGTTCTAAATCACCAAATAAAAATGACATAATCACACCCAAAATGCCAAGAAATATGTACTTCTAAAGAAACGATGAAAAAAAGTGCTTCCAAAAGGTCAAGTTATATTAACATCCGGATCACTACTTCAGAAGTTGTAATATAAACACTAGTGATATATGTTATACTTAAGTGTCAATCTTTCGCCACTGAAAAGTGGCGATAAAAAGAACATACTTTGTGTGTCACGCCCATATTAAATTCATCAATGTTTCAGTTGAAGAAGAAGTACATCTGGTTCATAAGTTGTGGTGAATTTTGTAGTGAATGGTAAGCTCTTTTTTTGCTGGGTAGTGACATGTCTTAAAAAAACATCACAGTTTTTTTCGAGACTTTGGGAGTTTTTCAAAATTTGTCAAAAAAAATTTCTTAAAAACTTTTTAAGAATTTTTTTACACTAAAACGCAAATACTTTCTGTGTCCGGGTTTTTTTATTTTCAAAAAAAAAATCGGAACCTGAAATTAAGATTCTTTTTTTCATCAACACGCAAAAAAAATCCCACAAAAATTTTTTTTGAAACTTAAAATAAAATTTTCAAAATTTTGTTTAGGAACTTCAAATTTGTTTTTTCAAAAAAAAGGTGTGTTCGGAACTTGCAAAATTTTCCAAAAAAAAAAATTTAGGTTTGAAATTTTTCTCTAACATCATTTAATAAAATTCTTTACTATAAAGCAGACCTGTAAAAAGTTTTACTTAAGTATTTTTAAGTAAATAATCAAATATTTATACTTAAAGTTTTCAAGTTCAAATATTTTATTTACTTACTTAATATTTATTTAAGTAAGTAAAAAAAGATGTGTACTTACATATTTCAAGTACAAGTAAATTCAAATATGTTTATACTTGCTGTAAGTAAAGTACTTACTATAAGTAAAATACTTATTATAAGTAAAATACTTGAAGAAAATGTTTACAAATAAAATATTTGAACTCAAATAAAATATTTGGCAACTTTTTTTCAAATAAATTTATTTGTCATAAATATTTTTATTAGTAGTAAAAAAAAATTCGAAGAATTTCTTTTTAAATTTGGTCATTTTTCTGCACACATAAAATTTTAGTTCAGCGAAGACGTTATGGCTCAATTTTGTGGAGTTTGTTATCGTTAAGTCCGGCAGAAGATTATTAGTCAGGAAAACTAT
This sequence comes from Pegoplata infirma, assembly GCA_963921195.1. NCBI lineage: Eukaryota > Metazoa > Arthropoda > Insecta > Diptera > Anthomyiidae > Pegoplata > Pegoplata infirma. The sequence goes on along the minus strand of OY992536.1, from coordinate 313,905,007 downwards.
ATTTAGCGAAGCCGCTTGGCTTAAACCTTCATATTTAGAACTATGGATGTATTTTAAGTTTCTAAAAAAATAATGTGTAGTGGAACCAAAAGGGCTGAATCTGAGCAGTTAGTAATTCCAAATCCTTGCGAAAGTCTACCAAATATAAAAAATCAAGCAAAAATTATAGTTCCAGAATAAATGTGACAAACATCCCATAACGTTCATTATGACTAACAACCATATAGGACCTAAACCCTATTATGACTCCAATGGCTGTTTCACAGCATGTCTCCATAAATATGGGAATTATGTCCATTTTTATCAGCTTAAGCCAATTTTTTTTTTATCCTTATAGGTATTTTGACCTCCGTAATTCATATCAATGAAAATCCCTTTTCCGGAAGTTGGGATAATATTCGTGAAGATTTTGAAATATCAAAAAAAATATAAAATGAGAAAAAAGTATTTTGCTAGTAAATTATTTTAAATCCTAAAAATACGCCATAGAAAGTGGAGTTTGCAAAAAATCAGATTATACCACTTAACCCAAAAATCTTCGGAAATAATTAGTATACAAAACATATTTCAGATTTTAATTTTAAAGCAATAAAAACTAATCAAGGTCCATATTTCCCCTACAAGTCGGCTGGCCTTAATAATTAGTTTTGGCCTCAAAAAAATTAATTTTATATGTTCATCGTAAACAATATATAAAAAATTTAATGAGGATCTTCAGGTGACATAAGGGATCTTATTTGTTGGTCAAAGGGGTACATTTTGCCATACATAGACTTCTGTATTCCATGTCTCAGAATCTCTGCGAGAAAGGCTTAAAAAAATATTTCTTGTAGGAAAATCTGAAAATTTTTCCAATATTTTTGCAGAAAGTGTATTGAAAAAATGTATTTGTGCCAAAAAATTGTTTTGAAAAAATGGTCTTTATGCCCTTATTTGCGCCAACAATTAGAATGTTGAATACTTGAAAATTTTGGGCAAGTATAAAAATATTTGAAAAAATGTTCTCAAGTATTTTATTTGTAAACATTGTTGACAAATATTTTATTTGTAAACATTTTTTCAAATATTTTATTTATTTGAAAATATTTGAACTTGCACTCGTTAAGTAAGTATTTTGTTTTATTTACTTGTAAAAATGTTAAGTAAGTAAAAAAATATTTGTATTTGAAATTTTCAAGTACAAATACAAAAAATATTTGAAAAATTGTAAAATAAGTAAATAAATTTTCAAGTATTTACAGGTCTGCTATAAAGATGCCAAAAAAAATTTTGTCTGGGACTTCGAAAAGTTTTAAAATTTTTTTCGGGACTTGAAAATTTTTGATGTGTTTTATTGTCACCGGTCACGGGATAAGTATTTTTGAAACAGTTTAGTGATATGTAGGTCCAATTTTATCTGTCTTTGATTTGTATCTGACCGTTCCCGAAATTTAAACCAGATTCGAAATGTTACAGATCTGATCTAATAAAAGTAAATATAATTAGATATTAGCAGATCAAACCAGACATAAATAACACCGCTCTACAAATCTGAGGTTTGTCGCTGCGTTTTGAATGAAACCGAAAAAAATTTATAGGTTTTGGTTTCCTGATTCCAAAACGGTCACTCAATTTTTTCAATCACGTCACAATTTTGAGAAAATCGCGGTTAAAGTGTCAAAAAAGGCCCATTTTGGCCATTTTTGAGCGCCTATAAAAAAAAGATCCTGACATGCGAATGAATTGATATCAAGCTCATTCGAAAGTGCGTAATTTTCTCTTTAAGACTAAATCAAATTTTCTTAGAATTTAATTTTTTATAATGGTGAAAAAATCGTTGGCCACAAGTGCTATAAATCTAATATTTACGTATGTATTTGTATGGAAATTTGTTAAAAAACACTGTGTAAATAAACTAAATATTTAAAAAATGGAAGGTTTTTTGTTAATGGGTACGTTCAGCAGAGAAAGCTGCTACCCAGCTGCTCCTCAACATTCTGCTGAACGGTTTAATTTTTGACATTTCAGTCAACATGTTGAGTGAGCGCTTCTCATCACTGGTAGCGTTAAAAAAAATTATGCTACATGTGATCACAAACAGATAAATAAGCTGTTTTATGGAAATTATTTCTTTTTTTTACGTTACTTAAGGAAATAAACAAAAATATCATAAAAAAGTAATTTCCACAGATAAAATAAATGAAAATATAAAAAAAACTATCATTTATTCCAATATTTCAAAACATTCATAAAAAATTGCGTTCAGCAGAATCAACTAATCAAAACATGCTACATCTCAACTGTTGAGTAGCAGGTTTCTCTGCTGAACACGCTCAATGATTTTTTTACCATTTTAGAAAATTAAATTCCAAGAACAAAATCCAGACGTGATAGACATATTTGGGTCGCAGATTTGGAATCAGCGCAACAAACACTACCTAAATCACTTACCAGAATCCAATACGCATTTTCATGTTGAGCTGTGTAATTTTTAAACAGGAAATTCTTTACAAAATGTTACATTCGCCGTAGATCTATAATAGGGCTAAAATGGTTAATTCACAAAAGTCGCATCATCAGTTTTCATGTCATTAAATAACCTACTTTTCATAAATAATGTTTAAAATCTATCTATTTAGGACAAATCAGATACAGGCGTACGTCGTCTACTCGATAATGGAACCTTACCATTAGATCGTTTATTGGTTGAAACAGATTCACCATTTATGTATCCCAATACAAGAGCTTCAAAGCTGCCACAACACGTTAAGACTGGTATCACAGAACGTTCTCTATTGTACTTACACAGGTTAGCAAATAATATTCTACTTACAAGATAACCCAACTAACGTAATTTAAAAAAAAATAAAATCCCTTTAGATATTGTACATTTCAACGTAATGAACCCTGTAGTTTACCCGCCATTGTGGAAATGATTGCTGCCTTTATGAAAAAGACCCCCGATGAAGTAGCTTTAGCTACAGCTTTTAATGCTTTGAAATTATTTGGTCTTTCTTAAATTCCTTTTTGCAGTTTTCAACAAGAAAGTGGTGGGTGGTATTGGTGATGCTAAGTTTTAATGTCTGCTAACGTTTTCTTTACATACCCAGCAAAAAAAAATCGAAGTGGTGCAAAAAGAATAAGTGATTCACTACATACATAGTAGCTATATGTGCCGATCTTCATATTCCATAAGAAGTACTTTTATAAGCACTTCCAAAACTGCTAAAAAAATGCCAATAATAACAACTTTCACCAGTTCTTTCCTCAATGATTTAGAAGTACCATTTTCATATGTGTTTACAAATGCAATTGAAAAGTACAAATTTGTGGCACTTAAGTATTGGATTTGTTTTGTTGAATATTTTTTTTTTATAATTTTATCTGATTTAATAAAAAGTTAAATTTTATAAATGAATTAACTTGATATGCCGCAAAAGCGAATTTGTTATGTAAATTTGAAAACAACTAACTACTGTAAAATATACAAATATTTAACATGTAGTACACTCAGAAAATTATGTAAGTTACTACATGTTAGTTATTTGTATATTTTACAGTAGTAAGTTGTTTTCAACTACAAAGTCAGTTAGTTTTGTATGAAAAATATCAAACAACTATTTCTGTTAGTTATTTTAAGTCGTTTTTTTGAACAACTAACAAAAAAGTACTGTGATGTAGTAACAGTTATTTAAAGTAGTTAATCTTATTTTTTTTATCTCTGAAAAATTTTCAAAGTTTTTTTCCAAAAAATAAAAATTTTCGTTTTTTTTTTTCACAACTTTTTTTTTTAAAAAAAAAACTTGGAAAAAATTTGGTCTTCAATTTTTTTTTTTGAAAAATGTTTTGAAAAAAAAAATATGTATTGATTATTTTATTTTTACTACATTTTAGTTGTTTTGACTACAAATGTAAGTAATTTTTACTACATAAGTCAGTTGTTTTTTGTCAGTTAAAATAACTAACATTGTTAGTTGATTTAACTGAAAAAGTAGTTGACCCCAAAACAACCTACAAAGTAGTTATTTTAACTGACATTTTCAGTTGATTTTACTAACATAATTTTTTGAGTGTAACTTACATAATTTTCTGAGTGCGGGGTTGAGATTTAATCGGTTAATAATCGGATAAATTTGAATTATTCGGTTAACCGACTAATAAAAATTTTAATTGAATATAAAACTAAGAACTCTATGTACTTTTAATAATTTTATTAATTTTATTTAAAATAAATCTTTATCCGATATGGCGAAGCTCTATAATGTTAGCCCAAATAAAGATTTTTTGTATGGCACCCTGAAAATTTACCCTAAAATTGATACCCAAATTGATGCAGGGCTTAGATGCACCTCTAATAGAGTTTCGAATTCGGTACTATTATATATCAACAAGACAAATTGGTTGGTTTTCAAATTTGTTTTCTTTTATTTTTTAGGACCGAAATTGCAATAATTTTATCGGTCGATATCTCCGTAATGAAAAAAAGATATCTTAAGGATTGCAAAAGTAATTTGAAGAATAAGTGAAGTATTTTTAGATGTGCTGAACTAATTATACATCATAAAATAATTCTCGGTTTTATAAGGTCCCGAACATTGCGAATATCTGAGTTTATGCAGTACTGTCAATCGAAAATCTAAATATCTCAAAATAAGATAAATCACTTCTAAGGCCAGATTCGGATTAAGCGCATGAAAAACTATTAGAAAAATATATACATCCACATTTAATTAATAATTAAACTAAATTATTAAAAACATCGATTTAATCTTAACCATTTCAAGTCTAAATATTTCATAATAAATATTAAACATTGTTAAAAATATCGTTTTGGTTTTGATTATTATTAGTGTAAATACTAAAAAAAAAAAAATCTTAAAATCAATCCCAAAAAGTCATGAAATATGTACTTATTAAGAAGTGATGAAAAAATCACTTCTAAATCACCATATAAAAATTACATAATCACATCCAAAATGCCAAGAAATATATACTTCTAAAGAAGTGATGAAAAAAGCACTTCCAAAAGGTCAAGTTATATTAACATCCCGATCACTACTTCAGAAGTTGTGATAAAGATGTTAATATATATGTACATACTAAACACTAGTGATATTGTGTGTCACGCCCATATAAAATTCATCAGTGTTTCAGCTGAAGAAGAAGTACATCTGGTTCATAAGTTGTGGTGAATTTTGTAGTGAATGGTAAGCTCTTTTTTTGCTGGGTAGATAAATTGAGTGCCAAAAAACACGTAACAACATGAAAAAAAAAACACATACACACACACATTTATAATTAACACTATTAAATTTATAATTTTGCATAGCAAAAAACTAAAATACTAAAAAAAAACGAAACTAAACAAGTGCCTTAAAACAATTCAACAAAAACAAAACATAAGAATAACAGCAACAACCACTTTAATTTGCAATTTTAAATTGTAAATTTAATCTTGAAAACAAAAAAAACGACGTCTTATTTGTTAAAAATTTAAATAACAATAAGACGATAATTTATATTTATTAAGTTTATGAAAAAAAACATCATTCAAAAGCAAATTGGAAAAAAACATATACTCAAGAAAAATAATTTAAATTACTGCTTTTGATTGATAAAAATGGAGACAATTTCAAAATCTTAAGCTTTTATTAAACGATACAGTTTTTCTAACATTTATACTTTCTATACCATTTCCATTTGTATTTTATAATTGTTTAATGTTATATCATTTTCTCATTGTACAACAAAAATAATTGTTTCTCAGAAATAATTAATATGGACTCAAACCGAAATAAATAAAAAACTTCAGTTATATCATAATTTCACAAACGAGTTAGGAATTGTCTAAATGAATTTTTAAATTTATACAAAAGAATCTCAAAATTTTGGAAACAAATTTTTGTGCTGTAAAGTTAACAGAAGTTTTTTGATTGGCGCCCAATGTGGTGCCAATGAAATGCGAATAGAATTATTATTAAAGCTCAAACTCGGTTATTTTAATGCAAGCAAAACAAAATTATTACAAAAACATTATAATAGAAAACTACTATTGTTTTTAAACCCAAATACACGAGGGCCCCACGGTGGGAGCCATTCTAAAGATAATGACTTGATTCTTTGAGTATTTATTTTATCTGTTCTATTTTAAATTTTTTGTAACAATAACGTGTTTTGTTATATGAAAAATATAATCAAAACTTATGGTGAATAAGTTTTGATTGGCGCCCAATACGGGGCATATAAAATGGGAATTATGAAATATTCAACTAAGGTTAAATTTATGGTAGTAAAATAAAATGATTACAAAGAGATTTAAATAGAAAATTATTATTGTTTTCAAACTTAAAGACACAAGGTCCCCTCGTTGAGCGCCAATCTAAAGAATTGTTTCTCTGAATTTGGCGTGCATTTTTCTATTTAAACTTTTTTTAACAATATTGTTTTGTTAACAAAAGTGTTTGCAATTGGCGCCCAACGCGGCGCAATTAGAGGACAGTATAAAATATTCCACTCATAAATCCGAAACCTCGGTAATTTTTATGCAAGTAAAACACATTTATTACAAATATATAATAGAAAATGTCTAACTTTTTTAAGCCCGGAGACACAAGAGCCGACTTTGGGCGCCAATCTAACGAATTTGAGCATCTGAGTTTAACATGGAAAAGGATTTGAATATTTTGAAACAATATTTTTAATACGTTGGCCCAAATAAAAGACTTGGGAAATTATGAATAAATATAGATTTCTCAGTTTTTGTTTCAGTAGGCTTGTTCTGCAGAGAAACCTGCTACTCAACAGTTGAGATTTAGCATGTTTTCATTAATTCACTCTGCTGAACGCACTTTTTTATGAGTGTTTTAAAATATTGTAAAAAAAGTTTTTTTTAAGGTTTTCGTTTCCTTTTTTAGTTAAAAATACTTTTTTATGTTTTTTTTTTTTTTGGTTTATTGAAAAACGTCAAAAAAATAAATAATTTCAATATAACAGCTTATTTATCAGTTTGTAATCAAATCTAGCATATTCCCTGTGTTTGTTGAAAACACAATCATAAACAGTCTCAAAATTTAAAATTATTTGTCAATTTTAAGACGATGTGAGTAGCAGGTATTTATTTTTTTGAAATTTTCAAACAAAATATGAATTTTTTTATGATTGTTTACAACAACCACATAGAAAAAATTGAGTTATGATTGAGTTATGACTTTTTTGTGAATAGGCCCCTAAAATTTATAAACTTTTTAAACTCATTTATAAGTTTTTTAATGGCGCCGTACTTGGGGAACACGATGAATAACCTTTTTGAAAGCAAATCAAGTTTATTACAAAAATATTCAAATTAAAAGTATTTATTCTTTTTAATCTCAAAGACACAAGGGCCCCACGTTGGGCGCTAATTAAAACACTTCAAGAATTTTATTTTATAAAGGATAGTGATCTATTTTTTTTATCATTTTGTTAAAATATGGTGTTGTTTGCGTGAATTTATCCAGAAGTTTTGACTTTTCAAGAGAAATAATGTGTTATTTCTGTACTTCTTAATAGTTTTTAAATATTTCGTAATTTAAGTTCCTGGATTCATTCAGTTCAAAAAAAGAAAACAAAAATTATTATTTATTTTAAAGTCAGGCAGAAGTTTTTCGATTGGCGCCCAACGAGGGACCAATGAGTGGGAGTTAGAAATTAATACAGAAACTCCACATTCTCCCACTCATAATGTTTAAACCTCAGTTTAACTTTTTGCAAAAAAAAAAACAAGTTATTACAAATATGTTTAAACAGAAAAATACAATTATTATTCTTTTTACACTAAATACACGTTGGGCGCCATTCAAAAGACTTGTCGAACTTAATTTTGAAAAAATAATGTTTTTTTCTCTATTCAATCATTTTGAAATAATATTGTTTTGTTTGCATAAATTATACTAGGTTTTGACTTTTCATGAAGGAGAAATGTGTCATTGCTGTATTACTTTATACATTTTAAAAAATAATTTCTCAAAATATGTTTATTTGAATTTTTATTCAGCGTGTATTGATTTCCCAGTTTTTTTTTTTAATGAAAATATAAAAATCAATTTATGGTTCTATTATGGGGCATGTCACACACTCAATTCCGTTCGGAAGTGGAATAAGTGGTTTTCTCGTAAAACGCAAAGCAAATATTTTTTTTCGGAATTAGACCACTTTTATGCAATTAAATTCCACTTTGATTTTTAAAAGTGATTTCATTCTGAAAAAATAATATTCATTTTGCGTTTTACGAGTAAACCACTTTTTTCAAATCCGAACGGAATTGAGTCTGTGACATGCCCCTATAGCTCAAAGAGACTGGTTTCTTATACTGGCGCCCAACGTGGGGCCAATAAAATTTATATGGGAATTATAAATTTAAACCGATTCTCTCACAAATAAAGTTAAGACTTTCGGTTTACTTTATGCATTTGAAACATTATTATTGCAAAATAAGAACTTTAAAACATTTATTTTTTTGTCGTTGGTCGCCAATCGGTAAAACTTGTGTTTAAAATATAAAAAAATATTTTTCTGTTTTAATATTTTTGTAAATGTAATGAAAAAAACAAAACCATTTTTTTGAAACTCAAAGACACTGGATTTTCGACTGGCGCCCAGCATAGGGCCAATAAGATTGAGATGGGAATTCTAAATAAAAACAAATTCCACTCATAAAGTTAAGACCTCCGTTTAACTTTATGCATACAAAACATTTTTTAACCTGAGCGCATTTCTTTTTAACACTTTAGAAGCAAATTGAAAAAAATATGTGTCTTTTTGTTTACTACACAGTAAAAAGTTTTGGGTTAATTTTAATTCCTAGCTGGTGTGTATATATAACAATGCCAAAAATAATTTAATTTATTCCATAAAAAGTTTAATTTTAAAGAGATAAAAAGAGAGTGAGAGAATGGATTTTAAATGTATTTTTAGGTGTTATAATAAAACCAAAATATGGAAATAATTTTACACCTAAACAGGTGTTTATTTGAACAAGGCAGGACTTAAATTTCTCCAAAAATAAATAAAACTAATGTAAGGTTATGTTTTTTAATATTTTTGTGTATTGAATACAAATACAGACCAAATACATGAATAAAGTTAAAATCCAGAGGACTGTTGATTTGTCACCCAAGCTCAGCACAACTCTGCATAAAATAAACTGCTACTGCTTCTATATTAAGAAATTTTTCCTGGAGGTAGGCACCGTCGTGATCTAAAAATTCCATCTCTCTGCCTTCTGCTTCAAGATTTAGCTGGCCTAAAAGTAAAGTTAACCAAAAATCAATTAAAATGATTGATAAACCTTTGTAGTCAATACTTACTTGATATTTATATTTCGGTCGGAGTAAAATCTTCACTTTCTGGATCACAAATTTTGATAATATAAATTTTTTACTTTTATGTACATTGCTCACTTTCATTGAATGAATAAGAATTTTTTGTTCACTCAAATTGACAGCTGTTTTAAATTCCTTGTTAAGTGTTTATCTTAAACTTGATGAAATACAATTTATTGATGACGTTTGACGTTTATTTTTTATAAGTTTTTCAAGAGAGAAATTTAATTATTTTTTGGCATCAAAATAAAACTAAAAAAAATAACATAAAGATAATCAAATTTTTAATCCCTATGTGGTTTAACACATAACCCATTTCGGATTTAACTTTGAATTTAATTCCAAAGTAGTTTAAAATGTGCTCCGCTAGGTTTTAAATATAACCCAAAACTTTTTACTGTGTATATATAAAAAAATTAAACCTACAGACACCTTTTTTTATTGGCGCCCAGCGTAGGGCCAATAAGATTGAGATGGAAATTCAAAATAAAAAACCCAACGTTGGACGCCAATTAAAAAAAAATAGGAGTTTAATTTAAAATAAATATATTTTCATTTTAGACAGTTCTAAAATTTAGTTTAACAATTCTAAAATTCATTTCTACAATTGAATAGTTCATGCGAATAAGGACGAATAGACCATTTGTATAATTTTACAAATGGTGATAAAAACGCAAGAAAGGGTTAAATATTAATAGTTTTGCAAACTTTTTTTCATTAACAGATTAATGCATTATGCAAAAATGTTGAAAAAAAATCGTTTTTAATCGTTTCTTGCGTTTTTATCGTCATTTGTAAAATTATACAAATGGTATATTCGTCCTTATTCGCATGAACTGTTCAATTATAAGATATATTTAAACAATTTGTTTAAACATATTAACACAATTATAAAATACACTTGGAAATGGTGTAAAATACAATAAAAAAAGTTTACAAGAGATTTGTTTAATTTAGCATCTATAGACTTTAAAAATGTTTCTATTTACAAAAAAAAAAAATATTAAAAAAAACTTCGAATTTTTTTTCTAACGTTAGTTTTTAATTTTTAAACATTTTAAAAAGTAGACAATTTCATTGCAAGCAAACAAAGTAAATCTTTGTAGTGTCTTTAAAGCCATGAAATTGTTTACTTTTAAAATAGCTTTCGAAAGCGTCCTCTTTATTTTGCTAATTAGCAATAATTTATGATTTTTAAACAATGCTGCAGCTTGTTTTAAACGATTTTTTTACAACTATTATTTTTACTTTTAGTTTTATATACAATTTTTTATATTTTTTTATATATTATATTATTATGCTCATATTATTTTTAATTTATTTTTATGCTTTTTCTTTATCTTGAGTTTAAATTAAAGTGAAACATTTTTAATTTTATTATTTTAGTTATTTAGAATTTTTAATTTTTCTTTTATTATACGTGAATTGAATTTTAAATTATGTAAATAATTATTTTTTTTTTTTATTTACAATTGTTTATCATTGTTATTGTGTTCTATATTGTATTTTAAAATGTCAAATATTTGTAGTAATTTATACTAACAAAAAATAATTATTCTTATATACATTTCTAGTGCTATATATTTTTTTATAAAAAAAAAAAAAAACAAACTGAAAAAAAAACTAATCTTGAAGAGATATGCATACATTTATACATACAACAAATACATTTTTTATTTTTAAGTTATTCATTGATATCATGCCGCATGATTGATATGCAAATTGTGATCATTTTCCTAAAACAAAAGCTATTTATTTTTCTTTTAAGTCTTTCTTTAATATACCCTACATCTTTGCAAAAACTGAAACAAAACTAAAAAAAAAATATTTTTATAAAGTAAAATCCACGTAAAAAGTTTTAAAAACCACATTTTCATATTTTTATGTGTATTTAAATATATACTCTTTATATTTTACATATTTGTTATATATTTATGTATATGCGTATATATTTTCAAATCTAAAAAAAATCTTTATAAATTGTAAGTCTTCTTGAATTACTATGTAAAAAAAATTCAAAAAATAAAAATGTAAGTCTTCTTGAATTACTATGTAAAAAAAAACAAAAATATTTTTAGGACTTTTATTTTGTTATTACGATTGAAAATTTAAATAAAACAATGTGTCCTTATTTAAAAATAATAATTGAGATTTTTTATTATTATTTAAGTTTAAAATTATTATAGCAGAAATTCAAGATCAATACTTGGCGAATATATAAATTCCAGATATGCATAAATTTATTCCTTTCCTTGCTTACACCAAATCGTTCGACGGAGAGTGCAAAAAAATCGGATGTGAAATCTAGAACCCCAAAAAAATCGGAAATTTTAATTTTCACAGTTTTTTTGGGAATTACTTTTTTGAAACAGCGGCCCTAATTATTATAGTTTTGTTAAAAGTGCTGTGTAGGTAATTAATATTAAGCTTTATTTTAAGCTTTATGGCGTCCAGGTTGAGTAAAAAACAAGTGAGAGTGTTAAATTCGGCCGTGCCGAATCTGTTATACCCTCCAACATGCAAATAAATAAAAAAAAAAATTGCAGGGGCGTTTTATTTTTTTTTTGGGGGGGGTCGGTAGTGGTAATTGGGGGGGGGGGGGGCATTTCTTCTCGAATATGTATTTAAGAATTCATTCGTATACTTTTTGCTGTAAAAAAATACAAGTTTATTTAAAAACAAGTGAGAGTGTTAAATTCGGCTGTGCCGAATCTTTTATACCCTCCAAAATGTAAAAAAAAATTAAAACAAAAATTTGTCAGGGGCGTATCTTTTTTTTTTGGGGGGGGGGGGGGGGGTTGATAAGGTCACTGGGGGACGTTGAGAGCACCTTCCCATCGCGATAAATATACCAAATGTTTCATTTACTTAACAAAAATACAAAAAAAAACATGTAAAAAAGTGTATTTTTTTAGAGGTTGGTTTAGTTCTTCAAGGGGGAACTTTTTTCCCCTGGTCCGATTTGGCCAATTTCCGAACTTAACCTGCCTAGGAACACAAGACATATTTGTGCCAAACTTGAGGGATCTAGCTCTTTTATTTTGGACTGCATCGTGTTAACTACAGACGGACGGACGGACGGACAGACGGACGGACGGACGGACGGACATCGCTAGAATGTCTTAGAATCGATTACTGATCAATAATATATATACTTTATGGGGTCCCCGACCGATATTTCGATGCGTTACACACGGAATGACAAAGTGAGTATACCCCCATACTGTAGTTGGATGGTATAAAAAAAATATTCCTCGCCCATAAAAGGGGGGGGGCGGACCGAAAAAACGACATTTTTTAATTCTGTGGGTCCAAATGCAGGATTTTGAACTTCTTGTAGCATAAAAATGTTGCATTTGTTAAACAAAAACAAAGAAAATCATGTAAAAATATGGTATTTTTCAGAGGTTGGTTTAGTTCCTCAAGGGGAACTTTTTTCCCCCTGGACCGATTTTGCTCCTTTACGAACTTAACCTGCCTAGGAACATTAGACATAATCGTGCCCAATGTCGGGAGTCTAGCTCTTTTATTTTGGACTGCATCGTGTTAACTACAGACGGACAGACGGACGGACGGACATCGCTAGAATGTCTTAGAATCGATCACTGATCATAAATATATATACTTTATGGGGTCCTAGACCGATATTTTGATGCGTTACACACGGAATGACAAAGTGAGTATACCCTCATACTGTAGTTGGAGGGTATAAAAATATTAAATGTGCTACGAGGGTCAAAATGGAAATTATTGATAGAACTTTTTTAAAAAATATTTTTAACTCTGTTTTTTTCAAGCTGAACCTTCTGAACTTGATTCAGTAACATCCGCGTCAATATGAAAATGTAAAGTTCAAAATAGCCAAAAACTTAGATTTTTTATTTTTTTAAATGCTCTGGTGGACCGAAATTATTCCATGAAAACATAAACACCGGGATGTTGTATGAAATCGCCTTCTGGAGATATAGGCATTTTCAACTTTTGTGGACTAAGCCTTCTCCGACAATTTTTTTAATATTGGAAAAGTGTTTGTTTAAGTTATTCATATTTTTTTTTTATTCGAATTCCCAGTAAATTACCCAACTTTTTTAAGAAATCCGGACTCGATAGGATCAAGGATACCATTAGGACATTATAAGGAAGTTCAAAATGTTCTTTTTTTATATCCTTATAAGTTTCCAAATTTGGCAAGAAATTTCCTGAGTCAATCCAGAAATATTTACAAAAAAAAGTCAAAATTTGTTGTCCAAATTTGCATATTTCTTTTCATTAATTGTTTCGTGCCAATTTTTATGACTTTTTGTTAAAATTAAAAAAATAAAAACAAAAATTTACTAAAGTATTTTTGCGTCCTAAAAACAAATCTAATATCAAAAAAATTGTACCAAATCGCCTTCGCCTTTATCCTAAGTGTCCGAATTTTGCAAGAAATTTCCTATTCAAAGAAGAGATGTAAAGAAGACACTCAAATAAAGAGGTTAAAATCCAAAATCCAATGAATATATCCAGAAATATTAGCAAAAGAAAACAAAATTTCAGTATTAGGGCTTGGTACACAAAAATTTAAAATGTTTATATCTCGAGAAGGCGATTTGATATAATTTTTCTGTAGGAAATGTGTTTTAATTAATTGTTTTTTTTTTTTTTTTCAATTTTACCAAAAAAAAAAAAAATCGTAAAATTGGTGCGAAAAAATGTTTCAAAAAAATGTGCAAATTTGGTTCAAAACTTTGACTTCTTTTTCAAATATTTCTGGATATACTTATTGGATTTTGGATTTTAACCACAGGTTCTCTTTATTGGAGTGTCTACTTTACATATCTGCTTTGAACAGGGAATTTCTTGCAAAATTCGGATACTTATTCGGCTATAACCACAAAAAGGCCATTTCGATTTTCCTTATAACCTTATAATGTCCTTATGGTATCCTTGATCGCATCGAGTCCGCATTTCGTGCAAAAGTTGGGTAATTTTATTGGAAATTCAAATAAAAAAAATATGAATAACTTTAACATACACTTTTCCAATATTAAAAAAATTTTCGGATTTGAGGGCTTGGTCCACAAAAAATTAAAATGCCTATATCTCGAGAAAGCGATGTGATAAAACTTTTCTGATGACAGATTTGGAGGAGACCAAAATACTCTCGAAAATGTACCCTTAAAGTCTGCACAAAAAAAGGTGGATTTTTGTAGAGTAGTGTAATTAGGTCTATTATTTTTAACTTTTTCTTTAACAAATTACATCTAATACGTAGTCGTCCGTTGACTTCGTCGGCCACAGTACATAAAATCGGAAGTTGTTTTATGTCAAACCCGTATAACGTTAGTTTCGATTTTGGTGTTGAAGAGTGTAATAAGCGAAATTAAAAATTAAGTGTCACCCTAGGTCACACCTAATCAAATCTGAAATTAGGTGTGTTGCTAATTTTTAGAAATTATCAACTGTATATTAGTATATTTAAAACATGCCATGAATTTTGAACTATATGACACTCCCTGCTTAACGAACGCTATGTAGGAACCTTTGTCACACTAAAAAAGGGCTATTTTTATAACAAAAAACTATGGTATTAGACTACAACGTTTTTAGGTGTGATTTCAAAAAGAACTATTAGAACTATTAAAATTGAAATTTTATAATTTTTCTAAGAATTAAAAAAATTTTGTACTGGATTTCAGAAATGCATTTCGATAAATTTTTATTGCAAAAATGTGTGAGATTTTTTTTTTCAGGAAGTTGGATTTTTAGGTAATATGTGTAATTTAAATATATTTTAAAATTGTTTTAAAATTGAAATATATATCGTGAACCTATATTCAAAATATGCCAACTCAGATTTGACCAAAATGAGTTTCCGATGGCAAATAGCTCCCTTATGCAATACCCATCTGTGATAAAAATTTCAGAACAAAAAAATAATTTGTTGTCGTTTTACATCCATTTTTGGTATTTTGCTATCTCAATGTAGATATTTTTTTGGTGAAAATAAATGCCAACTCCCATTGTAAATTTCCAAACAATTTTTAAAAATTGTTTCTAAAAAAGTTATACCTCATATCCTATTACATTTGCCATGCTGAACACGAATCCGGTAAAGATTTTGATATCTAATGGCTAGTTTTCGAGATATTGCCATTTTGAAAATATCGGTAAATAGTGGTTGCAAAAAATAAATTGCTTATATACATGTAACTTTCAAACTATTCATCAGATTTAAACATTATGAGTGGGGCAAATACTGTCAATAATATAAGCTTTCAAAATAGCTAGTTTGGAGTGAGCCTTCTACAATAAAGCGTGAGTTACAGTGTTCCAAAGTTGACCACCCCGAGATTAAAAGGCTTTCGGAGCTTGTAAGTTTTAAAAATATGCAAAGATTTTTTTTTTTAATTTTTGCAAAATCAAAAAAAAAAAAAATGACAAAATTTTTCAAAAAAAAAAAATGTTTTTTTATTTTCCGACAAAATATGCCAACTCTAAAAAAATAGTAGTGTTTGTTTTTGGATAGAGTAATAAATGCCATCTCTGAAAAATACGCAAACATGTGCAAAATATGAAATTTTTGGCATAGGTAAAAACTATTTAGAGTATTTTAACCATCTTATGGAAGGTACATTGTTTATTTTTACAATAATATGCGAAATAACTAGTTTTTTAGCTCTCCTGAAAAGTAAGCTTTTTAGAGTTGGCATTTATTGAATATAGTGCTCGATTCTGGAATACGATTTCACCATTCACCTAATTTTTAAAAATTTGATATTCTTTTGTATTTTAAGACTATTAAATTTTTTCTTGTAATTATTAAAGATATTAACTAGATCTATAATTGTTATAAGAAAAAAAAATTTAAATCTTAAAATTCGAAATAATATCTAATTTTTAAAAATTAGGTGAATGGTGAAATCGTATTCCAGAATCGAGCACATAGTTCGACGATATATTAAAATTAAAAGTATTTCAAAAGTGTCGTTGGTATAAAAACTGCCTAAATGTATTTTGAAATTATCAAAATACATTTAAAAATTGTCCAAATACATTTTAAAATTGCCCAAATGTATTTTTAAATTGTCTAAATGTGCTTAAAAAATTTTTCAAAATGTGCTTCAAAATTTTCCAAATGTATTTCAAAATTATTCAAATGTAATTTAAATACAATTGGATAATTTTAAAATATATTTGGACAATTCTAAAACGCATTTGGACAATTTAAAAAGTACATTTAGACAATTTTAAAATATATTTAGGCAATTTTACAATGTATTTGGAAAACTTGGAAGATTTTAAAATACATTTGGAAACGCTGTAATACACAAATTGATGTTTTTACAACAAATTGATATTTTTGTAATCTTAAATAGGAGTTTTTATATTCCACATCGTTTTGAATAACATCTAAAAATGTTATACTCAGTATTACAGTAATGAAAAAAAAATGCAAATATCTATACCAAATAAAACCTATTGTTTATTGTTCGTCTAAATAAAGCTTGTTTATAATTTTCTAAAAAAAATATAAAGATTCTTATTGTTAAATTTTCAAGATACATATTTTACTTATAGAAAACGTTGTATTTCATTGTGCTGTTCAAATTTTTTCAATTGATGCAAATTATCCCACCATAACGGAAGACGATTTTTTAAAATTAACTCAAACCATGGTGTCAAAGGGGCTTCGAATTTCTTAATCTCCTCATCAATATGCTGGCGTTTAATATAACGCACCTCACTGACCTCATTTAGATTTGGTTTAAGTTCAACATCTTTTTGTAAAAATAGAATATAATCAATTTCATGTTCGCCCCAGGTACCATCGCCAGTATTGGCATAGTGTATCCTTGTTAGATAATGGAAATTTTCTGGTCTTATTTGATTTGGTGGTATTCCCAATTCATAATTGAGTCTACGCTGGGCAGCTTTGCGTATACCAAATGCATTAAGTTCCTCGCGTTCCACTTCTATCTCGTATAAAGGATGACTACAACAGGCATTTGTGTAAGTATCGGGGAATGTTATCTAAGAAAAACACAAGAACTCTTGAGAGATTTAGCTATTAAATTAAACTATTCAATAATTGTTTACCTTATGTTCTGATCTTCTTTGTACTAACATTTCTCCCTTGGTATTAAAAAGAAACACCGAAAATGCCCTATGCAATTTAACTTCTTTGGTGTCGGGGTGCACTCGATGGCAGTCAGCTTTTGTGGTATATCCAGTGGCATTGTCGTTTTTATCCACCAGTATGCATTGTTCTTTTAAAGCCTGTTCTTGCAAAACATCATGTTGCCTATTGGCATTTACTGTTCTCTTAGCTGTGGCCGATGCTGCACACGTTCGTATAGGTGCTTTATTTATTTGTTGGCAGATATTTCTCGTTAGATTTGTTAACATTTTTCGTTTTGTTTGTCTATGAATTGTAATCTGGTCAAGGTGATAGATCTATGTGATCAGGGTAAAATGGGGAAATTTTTGGAAAACTAAAATTACGACTTTTAAATCAGATGTTTTAGCAGCGTTGTAAAATTAAGTACTATGTAGCAAGTTTTATATCAGAGACTTTAAAGAATAACATTATTTTTTGGTTTCAATGGTTAGGTTAGGTTAGGTTGTAAGTGGCTGCTGACGTTTTACGTCAACACACGTAGACTCTGAGGTCCATTGTGATACCACGGGATCGTAATAGGTTTCCCTACTAGTCCCTGTCGTTAAACCAGTTTGAGCTTCTTATGAAACTCCTTAGATGTTGAATTTTGACATCCGACAAATCTGAAAGATCGTACAGCTCCCTAGATCCCAGTGAAGCAAGTCGCTGACCAGAAAGTGCCGGGCAATGGCAAATAAAGTGTTCGATAGTTTCCAACTCCTCTTCATCCATGCAACTTCGGCAAAAGTCATTCGACGGCACATTTAACCGCTCTGCGTGCTTCCCTATAAGACAGTGTCCGGTAATTATAGAAACCACCGTTGAAATCTCTCCTCTTGGAAGCGATATCAGCTCACTTGTGCGCCCCTGATTAAGAGAAGGCCAAATCAGTCGTGTTGTCTCACACGTCCATCCATTTGCCCATCTTTGATTAGTCTCCGTCGCAGAACAAAGCCGTAGGGTTTGCTTGCAAGTTTCTAGAGGCGTACCAACACATTCCAATTCTGTTGGAACCTGTAAGGTAGTTCCTAGTCTTGCAAGCTCATCGGCTTTGCAATTCCCTGGAATGTCTCTGTGCCCTGGGACCCATATGAGTCGTATGTTAAACTGCTTGGCCATCTCATTTAAAGACGTGCGGCAGTTAAGGGCAGATCTTGTTTTCAGAAACATTGAATCCAGGGACTTGACCGCGGCTTGACTGTCAGTATAGATGTTGACTGCGGTTGTAGACAAGACATTGCAGCTCAACCAGTCAGCCACTTCTTTTATTGCCAGCATCTCTGCCTGGTAAACACTGCAATGATCTGGCAATCTACGAGCCAGGCTCAACCCAAGCTCTTCCGAATAGACTCCAAAGCCCACTTGTTCGTGCAGCCTCGATCCATCTGTGTAAAAATTTATGGTAGCTCCACTACCCGGAGTATCCCCCATCCAAGACTCCCTGGATGGTATCATAGTGGTAAAGTGGCGCTCAAAGAGGCTCAAAGAGGGAGCACAGTCCACATTTTGTGGTATTGTTATCTTTTTCAAGATTGCGCTATGGCCACAATCACTGCTCCTCCATTGCAGCGTGCTATTAAGTCGAATTGCCGACGCAGCCGCATACTGCCTACCCAATATGTCCAAGGGTATCAGGTGAAGGAGGATTTCTAATGCAGCCGTAGGTGTAGTACGAAGAGCACCAGTGATGCACATTGACGCCATTCTCTGTACCTTCGTGATAAAGACAAAGTTCGCTTTTGTTTCCAAAGCAGGCCACCAGACAATGATTCCATACAGCAAAATTGGACGCACCACTGCTGTATAGATCCAATGAACGACTTGAGGGCTAAAACCCCATCGTTTTCCAATGGCCCTTTTACAGGAATACAAAGCAATCGTTGCTTTTCTCACCCGTTCCTCAATATTACGCCTGAAATTCAGCTTCCTATCTAGAAATACTCCAAGATACTTGGCTCCATCTGAGAAGGTGATTTCAGTACCGTCCAGAGAAATAGGATCAAAAGCAGGAATCTTATTTTTCCTTGTAAACAAAACAAGCTCTGTTTTACTAGGATTAACTCCTAGGCCACAGTCTCTTGCCCATTTAGACAGATCTTTCAGAGAAGCCTGAAGAATGTCCCGCAATGTTGGCAGATGCTTCCCCTTTACCGCTATCGCGACATCGTCAGCATATGCGATAACATGACAACCACGTGCTTCTAGAGATAGTAGCATTGAATTCAGTGCCAGGTTCCAAAGAAGCGGCGAAAGAACACCTCCTTGTGGTGTGCCCCTATTGACAAATCGAGATATGACGGACGCTCCCAATTCAGACGTTATACGTCTATTGGCAAGTAGGTTTTCCACCATTAAAACGATTTCACGCTTTACTCCTAGACCAGACAATGCCAATATTATCGATTCTGGAATGACATTATTAAAAGCCCCCTCAATATCAAGAAAGGCCACCATAGTGTACTCCTTTACCGAAAGCGATCTCTCGATGGTACCAACGAGCTCATGAAGAGCTGTTTCCGTTGATCGTCCCTTGCTGTATGCATGTTGCTTTGTCGAAAGCAACCTCGGGTCAATCACTCTACGCAAATATGAGTCTATCATTCGTTCCATTGTCTTTAACAAAAAAGAAGACAGACTAATTGGTCTGAAATCCTTCGGAGCTGTGTGGGAACTTTTCCCAGCCTTCGGGATAAATACGACTCTGGTATCCCTCCATTTTAAAGGAATATACGACCAGTTGATGCATGCTGTGTATAGATTATACAGCAACGGGGCTATATAGTCCAACACTTGCTGCAACTCAGCCGGGATTATACCATCAGGTCCCGGAGATTTATAGGGCCTGAAGCTTTTTATCGCCCAGATTAATGTTGGCATATTTATTATTTCCGAAGCAATTTCAGATGCTTGGGCGTCAGAACGTTCCAAAGCTTGAAACGGCGTCATGGAATTGCCCGGAAAATGCGTGTTTAAAAGGAGATCCAGCGACTCTCCACTGGAGGAAGACCACACCCCATTAGGATCTTTCAGGTATCCTAGGGTGCAAGGAGAAGAAGCCAGAACCAATGGTTAGTACACGCAAAAAAAATCTGTGCAAGATTGAACAATCCTACTTGGTAAAATTTTTTTCATACAAAAAAAAAAATACCAAATTTTTGCTAAAATTATGCTTGTCGATGTTAAAGTAACATAATTAATTTTTTTTGTTTAAAATAACCAAGTAACTCGCACAATAACGCAAATTACTAGCACAAAAAAATTATCGAACAGAAAAAACAAATACATACCGCCCTTTTTATTTTGTATTTTAGTGTGCGTGGCTCGTTTAATTTTTTGTGTTATAAAAACGTAATAAGGAATTGATAAATAAAATTAAACTAAATTAATAAATAAATAACTAGTTTTTTAAAAGATAAATATATGTAAGATAAAAGAATGCTTAAGTTAATTTTGCTGTCATAACTTTAAACACCAATGGAGTACCAGACGTTTGCTTCCATGAATTACAAACGGAATGATAAAGTGAATATACCCCCATTCCGAAGACACCAATAAGCTTTAATAGATTTTTAGATAAAAATTAGTGTTTGGTAATAATTTTCTATTCAAACAGGGTACTGGTAAATAAATTTTTGAAGCTAAGGCGAATCCTTCATTACAATAACGAGCGTGGGCACCAGTGCTGCCTTAAGTTATAAAATTAAAACCTAAAAACTCATATATATAGCAAATTCAATGGAGTCCAGACCTTTTTTGATGAGTTACAAATGGAATGACAAAGTAAGTATTCCTCCATACACTCATAGAAATATCTTAGTAGAAAAATTAGTAAACCCATTGTAGATCAAGTTTTACAGAATATTGCCGTATTCAACAAAAATTAATGTTGATATCGTTGAATAATCAGTAAAGTTGAATCAACTCTTTACATCGCTTATACAGAATTCAATAGATAAAACCAAAAAAGAAAAAACAACCCTGCTCGTTCATTTTTGTATTATCAAGTTGGTAGCAATGCATTGCAATGTGAAATTTGTTTGTCTCTTATAAAATTATTTTATGTGTTTGTTTCTTATAAAAATATTTAATATTATAAAAATAAATTAAAATAGGATCTGATGATCAGATTCTGATCTGTAAATATTTGGTAAGTAATAAAATACATTGGTTACTTTATGTATTCATACTATATTATATTTTTGTTTGTTTGTTTTTAAGGCTTTTGATTTGGTGTCATTAGAAAACTGGAGAATGGCTTACGAGTGCAAAACATAAATAAAAGAAGTGTGTGAAAATCTTGTGTTGAAATATTGCAGCTTAAAAAGCCGGAGATAATTCTAAAAAATATTGTGATTTTTACTTAATAAAAGAATATTAACAAATAACAACAAGCTTTTTTTATTAATAATATTTCTTATATCAACAAAAATATGAGTTGAGTTTACAAAAAATACGAGTTGATTTACAAAAAAACGAGTTGATCAACTTTTACAAAAACTGACAACAATTTTTATTGAAATCAACATAAATATTTGTAGGGTCAAAATCAACAATGATTTCTGTTGAATTTACAATGATTTTCTTTGGGAATACAATGATTTTTGGTTGAGTGTACCAAACAAAATCCTTAAAAAAAAACAAAAAAGTTTTAATATGAATAATAGTATGAATACATAAAGTAATCAATGTATTTTTTTACTTACCAAATATTTACAAATCAGATCCTATTTTTATTTATTTTTATAATATTAAATATTTTTATAAAAAACAAACACATAAATAAATTTTATAAGAGATAAACACGATTCACATTGCTACCAACTCACTCGTCACTCGTTAATAATATAAAAAAAAATGAACGAACAGGGTTGTTTTTTCTATTTTGATTTATCTATTGAATTCCAAAAACTTAAATATATAAAGACTATGCAAGAGTCAATTCTTTTTGACGTTTAAAGGTGGTGTTAGTTTTACAAATGGTATCTGGGAAAGCTGGAAATTTTGTTTACCTTTTATTTTCGTTTAATTTTGCTGGTTGTTTTGATTTAATTAAATTAATTTCTTTATTTTATTATGTATTTTTCTATTTTGTAGTGACACAACAATAATTTTCATTCATAATTTTAAAATTTTTCAATGTTTATTTTTCGTTATTCCCAAATCGTTCCCAAATACTTTCCAAAAAAAGATTGCCATCTATTAATAACGACTTCGTTATTACTGACACTACTATTCATGAGTTACCCCTGTTGAATTCTGTATAAGCGTTGTAAAAAGTTGATTCAACTTTACTGATTATTCAACGATATCAACATTAATTTTTGTTGAATACGGCATTATTCTGTAAAACTTGATCTACAATGGGTTTACTAATTTTTCTACTAAGATATTTCTATGAGTGTACCTACGATTTTTTGGTTTTTCTATAAAAAGAAAGACGCCTTTATATTTTTAATTAATTTTATTTATTTAAGTTATAAAATATATTACATATTATTTTAAAATTATAAAATAAAAAAACCTTTTATGTATTATATTTTTTTTATAAAATTACAACTTACGAAATATTTATTGAATTGTTCATGGCTTCCTTCTTGTCCCAAAAATAAACCCTTGTTGTAAATGCGTCCATCATCATTTTTAGGGTTATAACAAATTTGTTTCGGTCGACAAAGTTTTTATCACAATTTTTATGTTTTTTTTTTTAATTTTAGTTATTTTTCTTTTAGTAAATTTTATATTTTCTTTCCAGAATACATTATATTTTTTATGTTTCTGGTTCACCGTTCGTTTTTGCGTGTATGTTTATGTTTGTACTTCTACCATTTTATAATTAATGGCGTCTTCACACATTTTGAGACTTTTCACATTGTTTTTGTGAAAAATTCCTAAGTTCATTGGTAATATAGTGCTGCTTGACAATAGACAAAAAGTGAAAGGTATATTGCATAAAATGTAAAAGACCATGTGTTATTCCAAAAAGCTTTAGATTTTTTACCTAAGGTTTGCATTATGTAATTTACACATTATCTAGATAAATTTTAACAAGCCGCGTGTGTATTCCCTAAACTCCATATAAAAAAAAAGTTACCAAGTTTGATTGGATATTTTTACACACGTCTTTTTTTGTGTGTACTTCTTCGGTTGTAGTTTTAGCATATTTTTGTTAAAATAATGCCAGATTTTTGCTCACTCCAACACAGATTTTTTTTTGGCGTGTTGGCTAATAATTTTAAGTGTTTTTTGCGTGTAGAAACTCTAATTATTTTCTCTGCGTGTGTAAAAACATACCATATAAACTTACTCTGCAAATATTAATCAATTCCTTACTATTTTTAGCAACACTGCATGAGTAGAAAAAAAATTTTATCAATTCAATTCAGAGAGCAAAAAGTATAGTGTAATTTTTTTCCATAGTTAAAAACAAAGTAAATTTTCTGCTGAAAAATGGTAAAAATACGCCCTTAATTATTATCCAATATAAAATTTATACATTTGATTCCAATTCGCAATTAGATACGCTTCATTTTAATACAAAATCGTGCTGGCAAGACCCGTTTGGCCAAATGGTATATGAACTTTGATGACGATGAAAAACAAAAACTCATTGAAGAGGTACATGCCGTTGTTACTGTGAGGGATGCAAAACATACAAATTTTGTAGAGGTGGGTTTCCAGCGGCGTACATATATCTTAAAATTTGAAGCAAATTCCTTTAATCTGTGTTCTACTTTTAGTTTCGTAACTTTAAAATTGTTTATCGTCGCTATGCGGGTCTTTACTTTTGTATATGTGTCGATGTTAACGATAATAATCTCTGCTACTTGGAAGCTATACACAATTTTGTAGAGGTTCTAAATGAATATTTCCATAATGTATGTGAATTGGATTTGGTATTTAACTTCTATAAGGTGTATACAGTGGTCGATGAAATGTTCCTCGCTGGCGAGATACGTGAGACATCACAAACCAAAGTTTTAAAACAATTATTAACTCTAAATTCATTGGAGTAAAAAGGATTTTATAAAAAACTGTGTAGAATAGTCCATCATTCCATTGTGTGTGGGTGGGTGTGTTCGTGTGAAGGTACACTTTACCCACGTTTTTTTCTCAAATTATACTCTAAAAATAAGCCAGCCTCAAAATCGAATCTTGATTTAGTTTGTTCTCCTGTAAATTATTTTTTTCAAAGCATTGAAATTACCAAAACATTAAAATATACACACTGTATTATGTGCAAAAACAAAGTTTTAACAAACAATATGGATTAAGAAATATCGTTCAAATATTTAAATATTATTGATATTGTTAAATTAATCAAATATATGTATTATATATAAAATTAAAATATTGTTCTCAATGCTATAAAGTATAAATGATTTATGTTTTATATTTTAAAATTAGTTGGACCGATGTAGTGCTATTTTTAGCAAACTCATAAGTTTGGTAGTCTCTGCTGGTGATCCAAAATGACCAAACACAAACGAAAGTTTATATAACCTTTCATATAAAAACATCTGTTACTTTTTCAAGGAAATGTCGCAAGCCTTGATACTTCACTTGTGACTTATCACTGAACCTGTCCCTAAAGTGAGTATGATACTTGCTTTCTGTTTCTATAACGTTAAGCTAAAATTTGTAATTTATCGAAAATCTCATAGAAAAACACTTGAAAATTTTTTTTTTTTGAAACTTGCTTTTTTAATGGGTTTTCTACAAAAAGTTCGATAACTTCAATCAATAATCTTGAATTTTTGAAACTTCTTGTAGAAAAACTATATTAATTTCTTGAAACAATCAAGTATCTTCCAGTGTGGATTCCACACTTTAAAATTTTTTTTTTCCTAAAAGATTTCTAATAAAATCTTTTACTTCAAAACGCAAAAACAAAATGTTTTTCCTAAAAGCATTTTTAATTAAATTTTTTTTATCTGAAACGCAAAAAAATGCCAACAAAAAATTGTGTCCGGTGCTGAAAAACTTTTCGAAAATTAAAAAAAAATTTAAAGTTTTTTTTTCATCAAAAATACTTTTAAGATTTTTTATGAAATTTTTTACTCTAAAACACAAACAAATTTTGGTAAAAATTTGATGTGGGTGGGCTGAAAAAAATAAAAAAAACATATTTTGGGACTTGTTGTACCCTCCACTTATAAAAGAAGTCTGTTATTCGTTATACTGTTATACGCCGATTTGCCTAAAACTTACAATATATTAAAAGAGATGATTAAAGGGTTGGGTGTCTCGGGTTATCGACCGTAGACATTTCTAACATTAATGTTGACTTAAAATGTCGACTTAAATTTAAGATGGAGAAAAATAAAATAAAAACATTATATATGGTTTGAATTGAGAAAGGTGTGAAAGAAAAATTTATTTTTCTAAAAATTTAAGACATCCTGGTTCGTTTTTTACTAGTTTCATATAATCCATTTATTATAATCATCAGAAAAACTTTTAATGTCAAATTTATTCAGTTAATAGTCAATTATATTCTATATGTGAAAATTATTAACAGATCGCAGCCGCCAAGGATTGAACCCATGATCTGTAATGTCAAAAACATATTTCGGGACTTAAAAACTTGATGTACCCTCCACTTATAAGAGAAGTCTTCCAACTGTTATACGCCGCTTTGCCTGAAACTTAAAATATATTAAAAGAGATGATTAAAGGTTTGGGTGTCTCGGTTTATCGACCGTAGACATTTCTAACATTAATGTTTAAAATGTCGACTTAAATTTAAGAAGGATTCTTTTATATTCATATTAATATCGTAGGTATGTCTTTATATAAACCCCCACCAACATTTACACATTTTTGTAAAAAAAAAATTTTTAATGAGACCCAAAAACAGAGAAATTACAATTTGTTGAACCATGACAACCTAACCTTAAAATCGGGTCTATAATATATATTTTAAGTTTCAAAATCAGTGTATAACGGTTGGGAGACTTCTCTTGGTAGTGGTAGAGCGTATATATAAATTTGTCATTTCGTTTGTACTGGGACCCCATAAAGTATATGTATTAGGGCGTCCCGCCAAATCTGAACTTTTGAATTCGTGTCGTAATACCTGCCGAACTATGCTACGGAATAACTGATTGTGGGAAAATTTATGAAAAAATTTGTAAGAGCATCTTCAGTAGGCAACCAGCGGTCGAAGTTTAAAAAATTTACGTTTTTCGACCAAAATTCATGTCCGAACTAATCTGGTTTAAAAATTAGGAATTTTTGCGTACCTTATGGAATTTTTTTTAAAAATTCCAAAACAGCGATTTTGATTCATAATACTACTAAAATTTACTTTTGAATTTTTGTAAAAAAATTTTTTATCAAAATTTTATTTAAAATTGTTTTTCAACATCAAATTTTTAAAATTTTATCTAAAATTCTCATTCATTTGTTTTTTTTTTTTAAAGTATACTTCAAGTAGGTTTATTTGACAAATATTCATGCATTATTAGTCAAATAAACTTACGTTAGAATTAATTTACTCATTATGAATAGCCCAGTTGGAATCAGGAGCTACAAATCGATATGATTCATATATTTTGATTCTGTGGAGTGAGAATTTTTCTGAATTTGTTAAGAGTGTTTTTAGAGGTGGTGACTTGGAAACCGTCTCCCGTGTTCATACTTTTATTTGTCATTTAAATCATTTCTTACCACCTTGTGTTTGAACACGCGCTTATCATTTCTTAAAAAAATGGATAAATTTAATTAAATTTTGTTGGTGTTTTGTTTAAAGTTTGGTCTATTAAAAAAGTAAGATAATATATTTGGAAGATTTTTACAAGCACACCCTTCACAAGGGGAGGGGGAGCCGTTCCTAAAAAAATGGTCAACAAATTTAAACGTTTAAATTTCCGGTTGTTATTCACAATGGGTTAAGGGAGTGGAGATAGGGCATAGGTATGTTTTAAAAAAATGTTGCAGGGTAAAAATAAATGGGGATAGGTATCGCTAATGATCCCTCTCGGTCCAACCATTGGAGCGGAAGAAGCTGATTTAATAAAACAAATTTACAAAAAATAAAAAAAAAATGTATGGGACCGCCTTAACAGTTAAAGCTAGGGGGTAGGTGTGTTCAGAGAAAATGTTTGAACTAAAAAAATATTTTGGGTCGGTCATACATTTTGTTGCTCTAAGGGCACTATTAGGGCAGTTAGAGCGCTTGGAGCAAATTTTAAAAATGTCGTTTTGTATGGGAGCCCACTTAGAAATTGGAGATTGGTTATTAGTTTGTTCCAAAAAAATGTTTAGACGTAAAAATCAAAACGCACCATTGGAGCAATAGAAATAATTTTAAGATTGGAAAATTGCAATAAAATTTTTTCAAAAAATTTAAAAAAATAGTAATAATCGTTATCCCACGATCCTCTATGGAAAAAATTTGTAGAATCGATAGAAGTTTTACACAAAAAATTTCAAAAAAATCGAAGAGTACAAACATTTTTAAAAATGGGATTTAAATTTTAAAGGCTCCGACCATAGAAAAAAAATAGAAGTGTAACAGAGTCGTATTTCGCTTGATTAAGTATTAGTGACAGCACATTATGTAACTTTTGACGTTTAATAAAAACAATGCAACATAAAGGAGAACAACAACAAAGCAAACAACAAAAGAGAAAAAAAAAGTTTTTAAACTATCAATAGTGCACACAAAAAAAAATATAAAAAAAATGTGTCCGTTTTGGGGATAATACAACCTATAAAGTGGTTTTGGATAATTTACCTAAGTTTTTTAGATCAAAAACTTTGGTAAGTTATCCAAAACCACTTTATAGGTTGTAATTAAACCAAAAACTGGCACAATTTTTTTAATTTTTTTTTGTGTGTGCGTACACGCAAAAAAAAAATCTGTGTAAGATTGAGCAATCCTACTTGGTAAAACTTTTTTCATACCAAAAAAAATTTTTTACCAAATTTTTGCTAATATTATGCTTGTCGATGTTAAAGTAACATAATTCATTTTTTATGTAAAATAACCAAGTAGCTTGCTCAATAACGCAAATTACCTGCACAAAAATTTATCGAAAGAAAACAACAAAAAAACAAAACAAATACAGACCGCCATTTTCATTTTGTATTTTTCTGTGCGTGCGTTGTTCGTTTATTTTTTGTGTTATAAAAACGTAAAAAGGAAATTGATATATAAAATAAAAATAAATTAATACATAAATAAAAATAAATAATTAGTTTTCTAAAAGATAAATAAATGTAAGATAAAAGAATGTTAAAGTTAATTTTGCTTTCATCACTTAAAACACCATTCAATAAGAAAAACCAATGGAGTCCCAGACGTATGTTTCGATGAATAACAAATGGAATGACCATAAGGTTTAACCAATAAGGTTTAATAGATTTTTAGTTAAAAATTAGTGTTTGGTAATAATTTTATATTTTTACAGGGTAGTGCTAAATAAATTTTTGAAGCTATGGAGAATCCTTCACTACAATAAAGAGCGTGGACACCAATCCTGCCTTTAGTTATAAAATTAAAACCTAAAAACCCAAAGCCAAGGGAGTCCATACCTGTTTTGATGAGTTACAAATGGAATGACAAAGTAAGTGTTCCTCCTTACCAAGAGACCAATGGGGTTAACCAATTTTTTAAATTAAAAATTTATGTTTTGTAATAATTTTCTATTTTTACAGGATGCTTTTAAATAAATTCGTGAAGCTATAGCGGATCCTTTACTTCAAGAAGAAGCGTAGGCAGCAGTCACTCGAGAAAATTGTACAAAAAGGGTCAGTTGGTCGGTGGTAAATTAAATCCTACACAACATTTATTATATTAATATGGATTTATTCTGTGAAAATTTTAAATTCAACAAATATACAAATTTTTACAAAAATTTATTGAAAATTTATTTTAGCATAAATGTGGTAATTTTTAGCATTATTTTTAGTCAGCTTTTCAAATAATTTTGGTATATTTCACCACATTTCTTTTGGTATATTTTACCAAGTTTTTGCTTAAATAGCATTAGGATTTTCTTCAAAATTTTTTACATAAGTGTTTTGGCTAAATTACGAAAACTACTTCGTCGGTTGTAGTTTTAGCATATTTTTGGTAAAATTATGCCAGATTTTTGCTCACTCCGACACAAGTTTTTTTTTGCGTGTATTATCTTTAAAAAAAAACGTTTAATAAAGCAAAATAAATAATAAATTTAATTAAATAAAAGACAAATTCCATTTTTTATAAACAAAGAATCTAATTTGATATTAAATACGTGTGAGATGAGGAAGAACAAGCATTTTGCCACCATATTGGAAAATACATCAAATACAACACTGCGTACCTTCTAATCTTTTCTATGGCTCCGACACAATGAGCGTGTTCAGCAGAGAAACCTGCTACTCAACAGTTGACATGTAGCATGTTTTGATTAGTTGAATCTGCTGAACGCATTTTTTTTGTAAATGTTTTAAAATTTTGGAATATTTTTTTTTTGACGCTTTCATTTATTTTTTGCTGTAAAAAATACTTTTTTATGATTTGTTGTGTTTATTTCTTTGAATAACGTTCAAAAAAATAAATAATTTCAATAAAACAGCTTATGTATCAGTTTGTGATCAAATGTAGCATAAATTGTGTACGCTACTAGTGATGAGAAGCGCTCACTCAACATGTTGACTGAAATGTCAAAAATCAAACCGTTCAGCAGAATGTTGAGGAACAGTTGAGTAGCAGCTTTCTCTGCTGAACGTACCCAATGTCGGAGTACTCTGTACTACAGAGTACCATCTCTAAAAATAGAGACGACATCATACAAAAAATATGTAAGTGCGAAAGAGAAATGAACAAAATCCACTCTCTGGCAAAGAGTACTCCGTCATTGTGAATTCAGCTTAAAACTTAAAAATCGCACACTAGAGCGTTTTATATTTTTTTTTATTATTTTTTTTTTAAGTACGTAAAAAAACAAAAACTTTGAAAAAAAATTGCAATTTGGACCATTATTGAAGAAGTTATGAGTAAAAGAAGTTTGAGTAAAGGAACAAACTACATTTTTTTAAAAATTCGATATCTTTTGAACGGGTCATCAAAAAATCTGAAAATTTATTACGAAGGAGCTTTTGAAGGGTACTAAAAACAGGACTGTGATCACGTAAAATGATTGTTGACTATCGTCGATTTTCAGAGTCTTGTTGCTTCAAAATTATACAAAATATTTCCATATTTTTTTGATGTATCTGGTTTGAATAACACTTTTTAATAACATAATAAAGAAAAACTTTCAAATTTCCCCCCAAAACGATATGTATTTTGATGTCGTTTATATATCGTCGATCGTTTTCGTTTTACGTGATTAGCCTCCTGTTAACAAATTGGGAAAATCTAAAAAAATTTTTTTTCAAAGTGTCCGATTTGACATGGAATGCCCCATGTATAAATTACGAAAACTACTTCGTCGGTTGTAGTTTTAGCATATTTTTGGTTAAATTATGCCAGATTTTTGCTCACTCCGACACAGATTTTTTTTGCGTCTAGGAACATTATGAAAATACGTGATGAATTCGATCGAGCCAAATTATTTTTTTTTTTTATTTGTTAATTATTCTTTTCATGCACGAAATAAATATCTTGATCTTTTTACTGACCGCTATTATTCTCAGCACAACTGTATTCATTCTCATCTCTACTGTTATCGATTACTTAATTCTAAATACCAATTACTTTTATATTACCGATTACTTTTTTATTGAATACCACTATTGACGGTGATGTGTAAGTCGTCGCCATCTTTTGTTGGAAAAAATTTGCTTTCAACGAAAAGTTAAACTTTTTTTTGATAATTACGTTTTAAATAATATAGAAAAAACAACAGAAACAAAATCTCTCTAAATTATAGATTATTATTAAACTAAAAAGCCTTTAATAATTCCTAAATTATTTTCCAACATAACAGAAAATCAAATACATTATTGTCCACGTCAAAAACTGGTGACAAGAAAAAAGAGTGATTTGCAAGACTTGCAAAGAGAAGAAAAAAAAATACGTAGAAAAAAATATTTCGTGCGAGAACTTTCAGATAGAAGAAAAAGTTATTTGCAGATTAATAAAAATACAGAAAAAGTGATTATTCATCATATTTTAAAATTAAGGAAATAATTCGCCAACTTTAAGCAGAAAGAAACACAGCTAAAACAACAACAAAATGTCAGCTATAAATCCAGAATAGTAAGTTAAAACTTTCAAAGAAACGGGTAAAAAAACGATACAGTTAAAACAGAAAAAACGAATTTCCATTGTTCAAGTCGGGTCAAAAATTAAAAACCAAAAAAACAAGAAATAGGTATTTTGCGACGTCAATTTTTTTGTTGTATTTTCATAGTGTATGCTGATTAAGAGTGTATGATGATGAACCATATGAACGACAATGGCCCACTCCCTTTTTTTGGTATGTGTGTAATGAACAAAAACGACCCCTACAATATTTAGATAACAACACAGACGACGTTTAACCAATAAATTATTAAAGGGGATGCATTTAATTATAACACAAACTACCACCCCCTCTTTTCAAGTATTTTCCTTGGAGCCACTATACTTTTTTTTTTGTGTATTTTAGAGTTTTTTCGCCTGTTCATTGCTTTTTTATATTTTGTGTATTTATTTCTAATATGTACAAAAAGAAACCTTTGTTCTCAATTATTTATTTAAATGCGTTTTGATTTTATTTAATGCATTTACACTCGTACTTTAGTATGTTATTACAAAAAAACAAGAAAATAACTTTAATAAAGGGGCGGATGAGTCACGGGCTTACGTCTAGCTCTGCTTTTTGTTCGTCGTCATTCTACTGTTATGTTTGCCTGGTATATGATGTATATTTTTTTTTATATTTCAACTTTTTTTTCGTTTTTGTCTCTACTACATAGTTTTTTGTACTTACTTTTTTTGTTCATTCAATTTGCTTGTTTTTATTGTATTTGGCCTCTCGTTTTGACTTTGATACGTAATCATTTTGTTTTATTTATTTTTTTACTTCTTTCATGTTGTGTTTTTGTTTTGTTTTGTTTGTCTTGTAATTGCATTCAGAAAGTAGATTTTTCATTACAATTTGCATTTTTTTTTACGAAAATCAGTCATGAATTACAAATGACCATTTAAAAAATAACGATCGATATGATTGACACCAACTATATTTTTCTGAATGGGAATAGTAGTTTGAAATAACTTAATTGAAAATTTTTCCATGGATGCAGCTAGTTTTACTTAACGTCTAGAGTCTAGACAATGATTTTTTGTATATACATGCATAAATATGCACTTGTATATGAAAATGGAGTTGTTTTTTAAATAAGTTAAAGATCAAGGTTGTGAAAAGGTACACTTGAACAAGTGATGATAAATCCAGAAGTGATAGCAATACGGAACGTGTTTCATCAAATATGTTGCCTAGACAATCCTCAAATACCTATTGCGGCTGCTGCTTCTTCTGTTAAAAGGGCAGTTGTCACTATAAGATTTTTCGTATTATTTCTGAAATTATTTTTTAAATTCTAAGTTTTTTTTTTAAGAACATACATAATTATTCAAAGAAAGTTATTTTTTTTACGTTGGCAATCAAAATATACTTTTTTTATATTGAGTTTAATGATTTCGATGTTTTGAGAAACAATTTGATCAAAATTATATGTATAGGGCAACAGAAAACTAGCATTTATGAATTTATTTATAGGCCTGAAACTATGCTATACAAAATATGTGTATCGTACACAGTAAAAAGTTTTGGATTAATTTTAATTCCTAGCTGGTGTGTATATATGTATATCAAAGACAAAAAGAATTAAATTTATTCCTTTAAAAGTGTACTTTTAAAGAGATAAGAGAGTGAGAGAGTGGCTTTTAACCTATTTTTTGGTGTTAAAATAAATCCCAAATAGTTTTATTAATGTAAACAATTTTATACCTAAACGGGTGTTAATTTTAATCTAGGCAGGACTAAAAATAGTACCCCTTTCATAAAATTTACCCGAAAATAAATAAAACAAAAGGTTATGTTTTTTTTAATATTTTTGTGTATTGGATAAAAAAGAAGACTTAAAATACAGATCAAATACCTGAATAAAGTTAAAATGAAGAGGAATGTTGATGCATTTTTCTCCCAAACTCTGTAAAACTACATGGGAAAAGTGATAATTCTTCTATATTATTCGTGTCTGTCATGACTTTCACATCCACGTGAAAGTGAAACACTTCCGAATATTTTGGTGTCCTGGGTTTCACTTCCGAATTTTTTTTTCGTTTTACTTTCGTGTGCAAAAAGCTAACTGAAAGTAATTAGAATGGACTTTTTCCCCTATAAATATTAATTTAAAAATAAAAAACCCATGTTTAATTTATAATTTGATATATATTCTTTTTATTTTCATTAAAAAATCAACATTTTGTTAAGACTAAATATATGTAAAAATTATTTTAAAAACACTCCATAATTTATCGAAATTTTGTTCGGAAGTTGTGCAAAAACAACAACAAAAGTATACAAATTAAAAACATCACATATTTCAATAACTACACGTTTTCCCGGCTGAGAAATACTTTCAAAAGAAAGAGCACAAAATTTTATATTTTTTAATGCACAACACTTTTAGTTTAACTCACTTAAAATACTTAAAAGTTGTAAAAATAAATTAATTATAAAATTTTACAAAATTCAACATGGCGTTGTTTATCTTCGAAAAATTTTCGATAAATGGTGATGCCAATCCATGGTGTTGCCAGTTATTATTACTATTGAAAAGTACTACATTTTACAACTGGGGTTTATTACCATATGTTCATAGAATTATCAAGATGCGAAACATTGTTGAGTTTAAGGTACACGCAAAAAAAAACTTGTGTCGGAGTGAGCAAAAATCTGGCATAATTTTACGAAAAATATGCTAAAACTACAACCGACGAAGTAGTTTTCGTATTTTAGCCAAAACACTTATGTAAAAAATTTTGAAGAAAATGCTAATGCTATTTAAGCAAAAACTTGGTAAAATATACCAAAAGAAATATGATGAAATATACCAAAATTATTAGAAAAGGTGACTAAAAATAATGCTCAAAATTACCACATTTATGCTAAAATAATTTTTCTATAAAATTTTTGTAAAAATTTGTATATTTGTTGAATTTAAAACTTTCACAGAATAAATCCATATTAATATAATAAATGTTGTGTAGGATTTTATTTACCACCGACAAACTGACCCTTTATGTAAAATTTTCTCCAGTAACTGCTGCCTACGCTTTTTCTTGAAGTGAAGGATCCGCTATAGCTTCACGAATTTATTTAAAAGCATCCTGTAAAAATAGAAAATTATTACAATCATAAATTTTTAATTTAAAAAACTAGTAAATCCCATTGGTCTTTTGGTTAGGAGGAATACTTACTTTGTGATTCCATTTGTAACTCATCAAAACAGGTCTGGACTCCATTGGTTTTGCTATATAAATGAGTTTTTTAGTTTTAATTTTATGACTAAAGGGAGGACTGGTGCCCACGCTTTTTATTGTAGTGAAGGATTCGCCATAGCTTCAAAAATTTATTAAGCAGTACCCTGTAAAAATAGAAAATTATTACCAAACACTAATTTTTAACTAAAAATCTATTAAACCTTATTGGTGTCTTCGGAATAGGGGTATACTCACTTTATCATTCCATTTGTAATTCATTGAAACAAACGTCTGGGACTAAATTGGTTTTTCTTAATGAATGGTGTTTTAAGTGATGAAAGCAAAATTAACTTTAGCATTCTTTTATCTTACATTTATTCATCTTTTAAAAAACCAATTATTTATTTTTATTTATTAATTTATTTTAATTTAATTTGTCAATTTCCTTTTTAAGTTTTTATAACACAAAAAATAAACGAACAACGCACACAAAAATGCAAAATGAAAATGGCAGTCTGTATTTGTTTTTTTTTTTGTTGTTGTTTTCTTTCGATAAATTTTTGTGCAAGTAATTTGCGTTATTGTGCAAGCTACTTGGTTATTTTACATAAAAAATGAATTATGTTACTTTAACATCGACAAGCATAATTTTAGCAAAAATTTGGTAAAAAATTTTTTTTGGTATGAAAAAAGTTTTACCAAGTAGGATTGCTCAATCTTACACAGATTTTTTTTTTGCGTGTACATAAGAGTAATTTATTCAACTCATATTCGTGAATATATATTATTTAATGAGAAATTCAATGATAAATTGGTGTTAAATATATATTTTTGTTTAAAAATTGTGCAAAACTTTTTTATTTATTTATTTTATTTAATTTTATTTATTTTTAAACAAAAGCCCGTGTTTCGCATCTAGCATATCTTAGTAAAATTTTTCGAACATATAATTAAGAAATATGTGATTTGGAAACACCAAATCTTTTTTTATGTGATTCGAAAATTTTCGCTCTAATTGAAAACGTTCTGAAGTCATGACAGACACGATTACGAAATTATTCCTGGGGGTTTTCCAAATCAATTTCGGCACGGTTTGTTGATGTCGTTCCATCAAAAAGAAACAAAAGCAGCTGCTGAATCAGTATTGTGTAGTTAATTATTTATGAAAGGTTTTCAAAGTTAATGAATGCACTGCCCGATCAAAAATTCCAATCTCTGCCTTCTGCTTTAAGATTCAGCTGGTCTAAAAGTAAGGTTAAACAAAAATTAATTAAAAACGATTGCAAAACGTTTGTAGTCAATACTTACTTGATAATTATATTCCGGTCGGAGTCAAAACTTCACTTTCTGGATAAAATAAAATTTTCTATAAATTTTTATTTTTGCGTACATTGCTAACATTTTGCCACACTTTCATTGAATGTTTTTGCTCAATAAATATGACAGCTGTTTTCAATTCCTTGTTAAGTGTTTATTTTAAACTTGATGAAATACAAATGTTGATGACGTTTGACGTTTATTTTTTATTAGTTTTTTAAGAGAGAAATTTAATTATTTTTTGGCATTAAAATAAAACTAAAAGAAATGACATAAAGAAAAACAAATTTATAATTCCTATATGGTTTAACATATAAACCATTTCGGATTTAACTTTCAATTTAATTCCAAGGTGGTTTAAAATGTGTACCGATAGGTTTTAAATTTAACCCAAAACTTTTTACTGTGTAAAGTTAAACAAATGAAAGCATATGTTTTTAGTTGAAGTAATAAATCCCAAAACCTTTAAGAGAAGGAAACCAGGACACTCCATTATAGTTCTTTTTTGTTTTACACCATTTATAGATGTAATTCGTAAAAGATCAATTGTAATTCGTTGATTCTACTTGTAATTCGAAGGTTCCATTTGTAATTCGAAGATTCCATTTGTAATTCGAAGATTCTACTAGTATTTCGAAGATTCTATTTGTAATTCGAAGATTCCATTTGTAGTTTGAAATTCCAATTATATTTTGTAAAAGATCTATTGTAATTCGTAAAAGATCATTGCAATTCGTAAAAGATCAATTGTAATTCGTAAAAGATCAATTGTAATTCGGAAAAGATAAATTTGAATTCAAAAATACCAATTGTAATTCGAAAAAGATCAATTTTAATTTGTGAAAGATCAATTGTACTTTGTAAAAGATCAATTGTATATTGTAAAAATCCTTTGTTATTCGAAGATTCCATTTATAATTCCTAAAATAGCAATTGCAATTCGAAAAAGATCAATTAAAACTAAAAAAGGTCAATTGTAAATTGTAAAAGATCAATTGTAATTCGTAAAAGATCAATTGTAATTCGAAAAAGATCAAATGTAATTCGTACAAGATCAATTGTAAATCGAAGATTCCAATCAGGGCTGCCATACTTGGGGATTTGGTGTAAATCAAATTTCAAATATGTAAAAGTATGCACTTATTTTTAAATGCTTTACAACATATCGATAGTTCCATTTAAAAACATCGACATAGTATGTTGTGGGTAACTAAGGCCTCTGTTCTGTATTTCACAACTTTTCAATTCACATGAAAATTTCCGAATCACATGAAATCAAGTTTAGTGTTTTGTTGATCACGTTTTCATTTGAAGTAGAAATCAAACAATTTTAATTTAAAAAATTATAGGGAAAGGAGTGCATTCGTTTTACTTTCACCAAATTTTATTTATGTGAAACAAAACGAAAAAGAAATTCGGATGTGAAATCTAGAACACCAAAAAAATTCGGAAATTTTCATTTTCACATTTTTAATGTGAATTACTTTTTGTGGAACAGCGGCCTAAATTTAATTTAAATACGTGGTGCTCATTCCATTTTTTTTTGCATTTTCTTGTATGGAAAACGTAAAATTGATAAAAGAATTTCATAAAAAATGATTTTAGAAAAAAAATTACAAATTCTCCTAGAAACAACATTCGATCAAAATTTTGAATTTTTAAAAAATTCAGATCTTTGAAAAACTTGTAAAAATAGTACATAATAAAGTAAGACCGAATTTACATAAGGCAATTTTTAATTTACGTAAGGCAATTTTAATTTACGGTCTAAGGAAAAATATCTTTAATATCACTCAAACTGACTTTATTGGATAGATAATTTTATGACATTACCCAGGCAGAAAAGTACAAACGGGCCAACGTTGGAATGACGGCCCAAAAAAAAAATTTGAATACTTTAAAATTTTAAAGCATTTTCTATAAGCTGGAGTCCAGCAGCTGGACGAACTTTCTGTCTTAGACGTGCCCAAGTAAAATTGCAGAAAATATTTGTAAAACATTTTAACCTTCTAACTGCTTTTTTATATACTTTTTTGTATTTCTTTTAAAGAAAGACAAAAATTACCCTTTA
Source organism: Pegoplata infirma (assembly GCA_963921195.1). Classification (NCBI taxonomy): domain Eukaryota; kingdom Metazoa; phylum Arthropoda; class Insecta; order Diptera; family Anthomyiidae; genus Pegoplata; species Pegoplata infirma. Next base: position 313,866,731 of record OY992536.1, on the reverse strand, counting down.
AAGCTAAGTACTCTGTTCGGTTTCACGGGAAAAAATCTGTCAAACTCCATATAAAAAAAAAAAAATTGGCAACGCGAGGAATTAAGGGGAAATTGTTAAAAAAGTTTTCACTCATTTTTATTATACAAGACAATTTAAATTGCCGTGAAAAAGTGACATTTCAGTTTTGTTATGATCGTTTCTTTCTTATCATTGTCAAAAGTTCTTGATTTTTAAATGTTTTATTGCAATTTGAGGCGTTTAAAGTTTAAGTGAAATTTTCACCGTAAGAAACAGAGTACTTAGCTTAAAACGGGACCTAGAGGGTTAATTTGGTCAAAGAAAAGAATCATCATAAAATTTTATAAAACACTTCAGAACATAATTTTTAGCTTAAAAGTATATTTGCACTGTTTTTTGTCGATATTTTTTAACACTGCTGTGGTAAAAAAAAACAACTAACATTGATTATTTATACTTGACCCTTTTTAAGCATTTTGCGCATGTCGCACAAACTTTGAACATTTATTTAACAACCCCTAGTGAAATTTTATGAGGAAAATATTTGTAGAACATTTTAACCCTATAAATGGACGTTTTATTAGACTTCTGTGTTTAGTTTTTGAAAAAGGACTAAAATGACCCCTTAAAATGACAGTTAGAGGGTTAAAATGTTCTAAGAAAAGAACCGCCATAAAATTTCACTGAAGACATCAAATCATATTTTGAAGCTCAGATGTGTTCTTATTATAGTATTTTTGACGTTTTCCAAACGCCTTTGATAAAAAAATATAAAAACTTCAGTGGGCTATAAAAAAAGAAATCTGAACTGACTTTGCAAAACCCTTTGGTGATTTTGTTCACTTGATGGTCTACATTCATATGGCGTTGAAGCCATTGAGGCTCATTTTTCTTGTTGCACAGTGTTATAATTGGAAAATTTTGAAATATATTTAAACATTTTTGAAATATAATTGGAAATTTTTGAATTATAAATAGAAATTTCTGAAATGTAATTTTTGAAATTTTTTAGCAGTTTTTTAGCAATTTTTTGAATTGTAAATGGAAATTTATGAATAATAATTGGAAAATTTTTAAATATATTTTAAAATTTTTGAAATATAATTGGAAATTTTTGAATTATAAATGGAAATTTCTGAAATATAATTGGAAATTTCTGAAATATAATTCGAAATTTTTGAAATATAATTTGTATTTTCGGAATTAAAATTGGAAATGGTGTAGTAAAAATTATAAAAAAGTTTGTCATTCCCTTTGTAACCTATCAACATATCGGTCAGGAACCCCATATTTGGGGACAATTTCCCCTGGCGATAAATGTTGCCAAATTTGTTTATTATGATTTTTGCAGTTAACCCATTTCGGTCCGAGATTCAATTTTATTTTTTTAATGTTTAAACTTGGAAAAACTCGACTTAGAAATATTTATAATTTTTTTTTGAGAAATGTCTATAAATAATTTTATTTTCCAAATCGACCCTCATAGCACATTTATTATTTACTCAATCTGGACGCTATCAAGCTTAAATTAAAGCTTTATAAATTACCTACATAATAATTTTAAAATTATGCATGTTTGATAACGTTGAGTAGTATTGTTAACTTTGTCTTAAACAAATTGCATATACTAAAGAAAAGTTTCTAATTTGTTGTCAACCACTGTATATACTTTTCGTTGCTTGGAGTTGTTTGAGCGATATCGCTTAAGGCATTATGAACAAAAATGTAAAAACACTTCGAATTTTTTTTCTCAACGTTTTTTTAGAATTTTTTTTTCACTATAGTGAAAGTTATAACTTTTCTCACAAACATTTTTTTGTTTTTTTTTTAATTTTCCGAAAGGGAGGGAGATGAAGGGTCCAAATTGCAATGGCAAAACTACAGTGTGGTCACAGATCGTGAAATGAATACAAAATTGTCTCGGCTTTAAAAGTCGTCAAAGGTTTAAAAGTTACTTAAACAGAAAATAAAGACATCATTGATTTTAGGTATTAGGAAGTATCATTTATGCCGATATCATCTTAATAAAAGAATTCAAGAATAATCACAAATCTTAAATTATTACAAATTGTACACTATTCTTTTTAATCAATATTTTTTCCCTATAAAACTGATACTCATATCTAAAAGTAACAACATTAATATGTACGTGTTGGAAATTTTAATTGGCTATCGTTTACTATTCATTAAAGTGTATGAGTTTCAATTAATTGTTTATATCAAATATTGTTTATGATAAATTACAAATTAAAAAAAAATATATTTGAATTTTAAAATAAAACAAGTTATAAAGCCATATTTGGCTGTGCCAAATCTTTAAATACCCTCCTTCATAACTCCTGAGCCAATTTTGCCATAATTTATACCAAAATGTTATTTATAAATAATAAAATATGTTCCTATTTCAAATTTCCTTCAAATATGTTTACTATGAGCCGAGATAAAAGATTTTGACATTTTGAGTTACATGGCATATTATTTTTTAATTTTTAAAAGATTTTTTGTTTTAGTTTTTTTTTGTTATGCATCCACACAAAATAAGATTAATCTGACTAAGAGAATTGCGCAAATTTTATTGTCTCAATCGTTTAAATCGATTTAGTATTACGATAAGTTTGATTTTGTTGTTGAGAAAACTTATAATTTTGGCAATGTTAATTATTTATGACGCGAATGCCGTTAATGTTTTAATGCCTTAAAATCGTCATATTACTGTTGACATTATTTTTTGTTTTTTACTGCTCTACATATTTATGAGTATAAATTTTGGTATGTACCTAGAAACGTTTTGTTGTTGCAACTTAATATAATATATTTTTTCTTATCGCCATTAAGGTTTGCTTTTTGACTCATAGATTTTTGGTTAAGCAAAATTATGAATAATTGTTATATCCCCCCACCATATATTTTTAACACATTTTTTATGTTAAATTTATAACACATTTAATTGATAGTATATCAATTTTAATTTATATTTTATTTAATTGCATTAATATTTTCTGAATCAATTTGATATTTTTCTAATTTCAAATGGAATTTTAAATAGAATTTCAATTGATTTTTGTTGTGATTACGTGACAATTTAATATTTCAAATAAAAAAATCCTAAACATCTATTCAAATTTAAAAAAATTGTCCAAGTCTTTTCAAGCAAAGAAGTTTTTTTAAACCTATTTTAGCTAACACAGATTTTGTTTAATTTCTAATATTTGTTTTTAAAATTATTTTACAAACGTTTTCTGTTATTCATCAAAATACACATTTAGAATTGGTTCGGAACTTTATTTCCCTAGAACTTCAGTGAAATCATATTCAAAGAAAATCAGAGAATTCATTAAAAAAAAATTCCGAAAAAAATCCAAAAATTTAAAAAAAAAATAATAAAGAAAATTCTCAATTTTAAAAATTTATCCAGAGAATTATCAGATTTTTATATTTTTCAGTTTCTAAAAAAAAGCTTTTTCCAAAATTCTGAGATATTTGTCATAAAATGTTTACCTTAAACGGTTCTACACCGCACTAGCAAAATTTTCAGGTTTCAAGACCCTATCTAATTCTAAACGAGTGCCAAACATCGACTGTCTATCTTTTTTATATCAAGTTTTCTAGAAGATGAAGCTTTTCAATCGATGTTATTATGATATAATGATTGACGTTCATCGAGAACCTTACTTTCGCGTATTCAAAATTGCGAATAAAAAACTTAGACACTCGATGTTAGGCACTCGGTTTTATTTTGAATACGGCCTATCAAAAATTTTGAGTCATTTTCCTATCGAAAAAGTCTCAGCTTTAAGAAAATAATCAAAAAACGTCAACAGGAGTCTCAGCTTTAAGATAATAATCAAAAAACGTCAACAGGAGACAATCAAATGCTCAGATATTTCCGCTCCATTTCCCGGGATTTCGGGATTAAAAAATGTAGGGAATTCCCGGGAAAAACTATAGTGACATGCCATTTTTTTGTTTTTTTTACAAAAATTACTTAAAATAAAATTTTGAAGTGGTTTTTAAATAACTAAATTTCAAGAGAACGTGGAAATGGTGTAGAGTATAATCGTTGTTTACCAATTTCTTGTATCTTTTTTTACCAATTATAAATTGTTTATTTTAAACTAATAAATATATATATTTTAATTTCTTTTCAGTGATTATCTCTTCAAATTACTTTTGATTGGTGATTCTGGTGTAGGAAAATCATGTCTTTTATTGAGATTTGCTGACGACACATACACAGAAAGCTATATCAGCACAATTGGTGTAGATTTTGTAAGTATTTTAAACAAAAATATCTAAACAAAAATGCAAAGTTCTTAAATAACAAAACATTTTTAATTTCTTTGTTTTTTAGAAAATTAGAACCATAGAATTGGATGGTAAAACCATAAAATTGCAAATCGTAAGTAGTAAAATTAAATTATTTTTTTATTGCTTTATACTCAACTTATTTTAAAATTTGTTTTATTAGTGGGATACTGCTGGTCAAGAGCGTTTCCGTACCATTACATCGTCTTATTATAGAGGCGCTCATGGTATCATTGTTGTTTATGATTGTACGGATCAAGAGTCATTTAATAATGTCAAGCAATGGCTTGAGGAAATCGAACGATATGCTTGTGAAAATGTCAACAAGTTGTTGGTAGGCAACAAAAGTGATTTAACAACCAAAAAAGTTGTTGATCATACCACAGCTGCGGTATGTTTGATAAAATTAAATATAAATTACTTATTTAGTTTACTATTGTTTGTTTTTATTTATTTTTTTTAGGAATATGCAACTCAATTAGGCATTCCATTCCTTGAAACTTCAGCCAAAAGCGCCACTAATGTGGAGCAGGCCTTCATGACAATGGCGGCCGAGATTAAGAATCGTGTTGGTCCGCCTTCAAGCGCTACTGAAAATGCCAGCAAAGTTAAAATCGATCAAGGGCGTCCAGTGGAAAATACCAAGTCTGGTTGCTGCTGAATAATTACTCCCCAACTTATTGTGAATCATTATTTTATTATAATATAAAACAAAAAAAAAATAACATAAAAAAACAAAAAACAGTAAAATTAAATAATAAATTTAAACTTAAACAAAAAAAAAGTAACGAATGATGATAATGATAATGAGATAAATATAAAAACAAAAAACAACTTAAGCAAATTTTTAAGAAAGTATAGTTTTCAAACAACACAGACAACCTTATGATGATGATGATAATGATGATGTTGCGATTAATATGATTTATTTCATTAATTAATTGGTCAATCGATCCTATTTATGGACACAAGATATATAAGTATATTAAAAAAACAAAAATAATTAATATTTTTTATTTAAAAAAAGTGTGTAGTAGCTAAATAAAAATTAATAACAACAAAAACTATAAACACACCAATCAATAATGAGAACAGTTTACAGTTAAAAAACAAGACAACAAAAAAGAAGAAATTTAGTTGTAAGTTTCTGCAAACAAATTTCATGCTTTTTTTCTTAAGCTTTATTCTGTTCTAATTTTGGTTTCTCAATTCCAAATAAAAACTGTATTACAATTTACTTTAAAAGCAGTGTTGCCACTAAAATGAAATTACAAATTAATGGAGTTAAAATTACACAAAACTCTTTGGAATTATTGTGGATTTAATCCTAATCATTGGAAAAGAGATTTGAAACAAAAAATTTTATAATAAGTAAAAAGTATCAAATTAGTACTTTTTGTTAAAAAGCACCAACATTTTTTAATAAACGGACCCATGTCAGAAAAAGTTTTTGTAAAAAGTACTTTTTTTACCAAAAAAAAAAAAACTTTTCATAAAAAGTACCAAAATAATTTTTGATAAAACGTTTATACATACCAACCTAACCTAGCTTTTTATATAAAGTACCAAAATAGTTATAAAAAAGTACAGAAATTATAATTTTTTTAAAATGTACATGCCAAAGTAGTATTTTTTTCATGAAAATTACCAACATCAACTTTATTATGTACTTGTTTGTACTTATAAATAGTAGTGTCCGACCGAATACACCTTTTTTGGCCGAAGCCGAACATTCGGCCAAATTTTCACTATTCGGCCAAACCGAAGCCGAAGCCGAATATTAAAAAAAAAATATTTATGTAGTAAAAACAAGAAAAAAAATAAAAGTCAACTCGGCGGGATACTCAAATGCATGAGAATGCTGTCTAGAATGATTTTATTTTAAGCAAAAATTTTTTTGGACATTTTTGTAAAAAAATATATTTTAGAGTGTAAATTTTTTTCGATCGAAAATTTTTTTTGAATGTAAAAAATGTTTTTAGTTGCAAAAACACTTATTAAAATGTTTTTGTGGCTTACTAATGTGATTCAAAGTAAGTTTAGTATGTTTTTCAACACGTGAGCACAAATATTATACAATTATTCGGTATTCGGCCTATTCGGCCAAAATTGTGGCCGAAGCCGAATAGTGGCCGAATAGTGCTTTTTGGCCGAAGCCGAGGCCGAAGCCGAATATTCGGTCGGACACTAATAAATAGTATTCAGAAAAAGTACTTTTTGAAAAAAGTAAGTTTTATAAAAAAGTACTTTTTATAAAGAAGCACTATTTAGGTACTTTTTTATAAAAAAAAAAGTATTTTTAGTAAAAAAATACTATTTTGGTACATCAAATAAAAATGTAAGATTTTGGATTTTTAATAAAAAAATAATACTTTGGTACTTTATACACAAAAGTACTTTGGTACCTTGGTATTTCATATAGAAAAGTATTTTGGTACTTTAATACCATTCATAAATAGACTTTTTTTAAAAAAATAATTATTTTTTTTTATAATAAAGTACAATTTTGATTCTTTTTTAAAAGGTACTATTTTGGTTCTTTTTTTAAAAAGTAAAATAGTTTTTGATAAATAAAACTTATGTCATTAAAAGTTTTTACAAAAAGTATAAATATTTTACCCAAAAAGTAATTTCTTTAAGAAAAATACCAAAATAATTTTTGATAATACCAGGATTTTTTTTAAAAAGTACCAAAATAGTAAATTTTTTAAAAACTACCAAAATAATATTTTTTTAAAAATAACAAAATAGCTTTTTTTTATAAAAAGTACCAAAATAATACTTTATTTTTTATAAAAAGCATTATTTTTGTACAATAAATTTAACATCACCATTTTGTAGGGTTTTTATAAAAAAGGACTATTTTGATTCTTTTTTAAAAAAGTACGATTTTGGTTGTTTTATAAAAAGTTTTTCTTGATTTTTTTTTTATAAAAAGTACTATTTGGTTCATTAAATAAAAAAGTACCATTTTGTTGTTTTATAACTAGTTCTTTTAATAAGAAAGTAATATTTATGTACTTTTTTTAAAAAAAAAGTAATAATTTGGTACTATTTCATAAAAAAGTAATAATTTGGTACTTTTCATAAAAAGGTATTATTTTGGTTCTTTTAATTAACTCTACTTTCTTTAAAAAAAAAAATACTTTTTTGTATTTTTTATAAAGTGGAATTTTGGTGTTTTTTAAGGTACTATTTTGGTACTTTTTTAAGAAAATATGATTTTGGTTGTTTTTATAATTTTTTTTTATAAAAAGTACTATTTGGTTCATTTAATAAAAAACTACCATAATGTTAAGTTAGGCGAAAAATTACTATTTTGTTTCTCATAAAAAAGTATTATTTTGACTTTTCTTACAATGTACCAAAAAAGCTCTTTTTGATAAAATGTACCAAATTAGTACCTTTTTGACAAAAAGTACCAAAAAAGTACTTTTTGATACAAAGTACCAAAATAGTACTTTTTTGATAAAATGTACCAAAAAAAGTACTTTTTGATAAAAAGTACCAAATACTTCTTTTTAATAAAATGTACCAAAATAGAACTTTTTTTAAATAAATTTTCTTAATTTTAAGGAATTGTTATTTGTAAAAAGGAAAGTTTTAGGATTTTTTTTTTGAAATATCCAAAAACTTAAACTCAAATTTACAAATTATACCTGGAAGAAATTACGCACGCAGCTGATAAAAACACTTGAGCTGTGTAATTACGCATAAAGTGGCAACACTGTTCAAAAGGCATATCTCTTAATCACACTTTGTAGTTGAAATAAAAACATACTAAACCTTATTTTTTCTTAATTGGCCATTTCTATCTCTTATTATTTCCGTCGCTTAGTTTTTTTTAACAATTTAAAGTTTCTCTTTTTTGGAAAAAAACCTGTTGTGTTATATTTTAATTATATGCATAATTAATTTAATTTCTTGTGTTTTTTTCTGCTCTTTGTTTGTTCTATTTTAAATATAATTTGTGATTTGTAACGAGTATTTAAATTTAAAAATTCATATTAGTTTTAATATTTTCTTTTTTCCTTGTTTGTTTGATTTTTATTCTGTTTTCCCTTCAGTTGTAAGCACCATTTTACTCGTTGTAATTTAATAAAATAATTACTAAGTTACTAAAGTAACAAATCAAATCAAGCAAAACTAAATTTAAATTATTAAAAAAAAAAAAAAAAAAAAAATCTTAGAAACATCCACAATATAGTTTGCAAGATAAAAATAAAAACAAAAAATCTTATACATAAACAATTATTAATCTTATATAGTTCATAAAAATTGATTACATTAATATAAAAAAAAAATTATACAATAGAAAAAATATAGCTTTTCGTTTGCGATTTTTAATTTTTTTATATTGTTTTTCTCCTTTTTCTTTTTTGTGTGTTCTAAAATCTATAATTTTTTATAATTTTATATATTTAATAAGGGTTTAAATAAAATATACGAAATATTAAAAAAAAAATTAATCTAGAGAAAATCTATAAATTTAAAACGGTGTATTGAAGTTATGCAGACTTAACCTAACACAAACCCACTGCAATGGGAACACATACGAAAAATTATCTCCCATCCTACTTTTTTTGTAAATTAGTTTCTGGTTTTTAAGAAAATTAAAACTTTTCTAATTTATGTTGTGAATAGCAAGCCTTATAAAACACTAATTTCCGTTAAAAGATACTGTTATTGGTGACCAAATGTTCTATTTTACAAAAAAGAATTAACATTTTTTCGAAAGACACATACGATATTTTCGAACTCTATGAACTGTTACCATTTCTGTATCTTTATTTTTTATTGTCTTTGGTATAACACTTAAATGCACGCACCATGTTGCATTTGGAAATAAAATAACCGTACCCGTGACTGGTGAAAACAGGTCATCACTAAAATGTCTTTAAATGGTATCAGGTGAAAATTGGACTTCTCACTAAACTGTAAAATACTTATCCGTGACTTGGGACAATAGGAAATTTCAAAATTTTTTAAGTTCCTTTGATGCTTTTTTTTTTAATTTTCTAAGTTCCAGACACTTTTTGCCTTTTAGAGTAAAGAATTTCATTAAAAAATATTTTATTCACAATAATTGAAAAGTCCCGAAAACAATGTGGACCTTCGGGAAAAATATCGATAACTCCCAAACTAACAGGAATATCGTCTAGAGAAAAAATACCTATCAACTTAAATTTAATTAAGATTATTTTGAATTAATATGGATATCGTAGGTATACGTCTTCATATAAATACTTCCCAAAATTTACACATTTTCATGAAAAAAATATTTAATGAAGCCGAATTTTTGCAAGGTTATGCCACTATTAGATAGGCATTAAAATACCCTTTCTTCTCATATGTAAACATCCTACAGTTTCTTAAAAAGAAATGAGAAAAATTCAAAAAACAATTTTTTCGCCATTTTTTACCCATGTTTTGAACCCCTAAATCCCCGATATGGCCGATAAGCCGGGACACCCCAACCTTAGAATTGTCTCTTATATATATTGAGATACTTCCCTTGTTTGTCAAAAAAAAAAAATTTTTGCGTTTTGGTATAAATTTTTTTTTTTTTTCAAATTTGAAAAATATAATTGAAAGAATCAATTGAAATTCGAAAAATATAATTGAAATTCGCAAAAGATCATTTAAAATTCGGAGTGTTAATAGAAACTCAAAAAAGGTCATTCGAAAATCGTAAAAAAAAATTTTAAAATTTCTACGTTCCAGACACACATTTTTTTGAGTAAAGAATTTCGTTAAAAATGATTTTATTCACAAATTTTGAACTACTTTGCCCAAGTGCCATATTTTTTTTTTGGCAAATTTTCTAACTTCCAAACTCTAAAATTTGTTAATTTTTTTTTGCTTTTTGGAGTAAAAAAAAAAAACATCAAAAATGCTTTCAGGAAAATAGTTCCGAAATTTTTTTCCGGACACAAAAATTTGTTGGTATCTTACATATATTTCGTTTAGGAGTAAAAAGTTCAAATATGTTTTTATAAAACTTTTTTTTTGGCAAATTTTGAAAAAGTTCCTGACCAATATTTTTATTTGACTTGAAAATCAGAAAGTCCCGAACAAAGTGAAAAATTTTTTTTTTTCGAACTTTTTTTTGCTTAAACCCAGCAAAAACTAGGTAATGTGTTGTGAAAAGTAATGAATGTCAATTACATTACTTATAACAACTACTCATTACCCACTGCATTACTTTAGTCCAAAAAGCAATTAGTGGCTTATTACTAATTACTATACTCACTACTAGTAATGCAAAAATTTGCTGGGAAAGATTAGTTTATGTTTGGACATAACTGAAAAAGTGTTTTTATGGTAAAATTTTTTATACCCTCCACTTAGTGATAGAGGGTATATATAAGTTTGTCATTCCGTTTGTAACTCATCGAAATATCGATCTGTGACCCCATAAAGTATATTCATGATGCCCGATCGATTTTAAGACATTCTAGCGATGTCCGTCTGTCTGTCTGTGGAAAATGCTGTCACGGACAAAATATTGCACAGAGATGACTGAAACTTAACATATTTATTGGAAGTTCTCCCGAGAAGTTTGGTATTGCATTTGAGTGATATCGGTTCAGCGGTTCAAAAGTTATGAATGAAAATGTAAGCACACCTCAAAAATTTCAGTACATTCAACATAACCTAAAAATACAAAATGCTTTAATTCGGCTTCTGGTTGACATATGTGAACATAATTAAACACCAAATGGTATTTAAACAGGTACGAACAAATTTTTTGACAAAAAGAAAAAAATCGCGGATTTTTTTTTTTTTACCAAAATTTTTTTTTCGCGGAAAGGAAATTACTTTTGTTTTTTCAAAAGTAATTTCCTTTTAAATAAAGTTTTTTGCAATAATCTTTTTGAAATTGTGGAGGGTATCACTACATTCGGCAAGGCCGAATTTAACTTTTTTACTTGTTTATATTTTTTTGTTTCTTGTTTTGCAAAAAAAAAATTTAATTTTTTTTAAAGAAAATTAAAAAAAAAAAATCGAAAATTTTTTTTCCACTTTGTTCGGGACTTTCCTATTTTCGAAAAAGGAACCCAAAACCATTGCCCTATACTGCCCTCCTAAGAAAGAAAGCCATATGTCCCAAAATTGAGATAAGGGCAGATTCGGAACCGTGAATGAGTATATTTTACGAATTTTAATCCTCTGTTCTGTCTTTCACAACTTTTCATTTCACATGAAAATTTCCGAATCACATGAAATCAAGTTTAGTGTTTTGTTGATCACGGGTTCATTCGAACTTGAAATCGAATATTTAAAATTTAAAAAATTATAAGGAAAAAAGTGCATTCGTTTTACTTTCACCAGATTTTATTTATGATTAACAAACGAAAATGAAATTCGGATGTGAAATCTAGAACACCAAACAAATTTGGAAGTTTTCATTTTCACATTTTTTATGTGAATTACTTTTTTTGGAACAGCGGCCTTAATGATTTTTTCGATCTTTAATTGATTCATTTGAATTTTAGTGATCTGTTACAAATACAATCAATCTTTTTCGAATTTCAATTGAAATATTCGAATTTCAATTGATCTTATACAAATTTTAATTGATTTGTTTACGAATTTCAATTGATCTATGAAGTGCTATTGATCTTTTTACTGATTTTTTTAGAATTTCAATTAATCTTTCACGATTTTCCAATGATCTTTCACGAATTTCTTTTATATTTTTCGAATTTTAATCGTTAAATTTCAACCTTTCGTTAAATTTCAACCTTTTCAAATTTCATTATTTATTTCCGAATTTTGAGGCGTGTCGCAGTCAATTCCGTTCGAAAGTGGTATTTTTTCGGAATGAAATTATTTCATTGACAGTGATTTCATTCCGAAAAAATATTTATTTTAGGATTTTAAAGGCAAACTTTAATTGATATACACTCAGAAGCATAAGTCTGCGTTCACAGGCTTTGCCTTACAAAAACCACCAAAAAAATACGTTAATCGATAGATTTTTTTAACCAAAGCTAATGACATATTATTTTGTATACTTCAGACTATTAAAATAACAAAAAGCCAATTTTAAATAGTCCGCGGTTAACAGCAACCAAGCAAAAAAACAAAATCATTCCTTTAAAACCCGAAGCAAAAGTCTGCGTACAGAAGCGTTTGAGGTTAGTTTCCTAACTAAGTTTTTCTTTTTTAACAACTAGTGGGATAGTCTTTGTGCTTTAGAACCTCTGCTAGTCTTTTCTGCATTGATTGTACCAATTTTCTAGTTTATGCGGATTTTATATTCCACCAATCCTGCTCCATAGCCTCTTCCAGCATCGTTTTTGATGTTATTTGATGTGTACCATTTTTTTCCGAGAATATCCAACAAATGATCAATAGAGTTGAGGTCTGGTGATTGGGAAGTAGTTTTTTTATTGTTTGGATGTATTATTAAGCAGCCAAATCTTCGCAATATCAGCGTTATATATGGAGTAATTTTTTTTTGTTTGATGAGATAATCACCCTGGAGACCCAATCTGATCGCACTTTTCTAAAAATTACCTTTAAATATATCTAGGTAACCTTTCTTATCCATCATTGACTAAATTAATTGCATTTGTCCAACTCCACTTGCCGCCATGCACTATCAAACCATTATAACTCCACCCCTATATTTTACAGTACCACACAAGTTTTATCTTTTAAGAGCTGTACCAGTTTTTCTTCACACAATTTGTCTTTCCATGATTCCAAATATACAAAACTAACTTTCATCTGGAAATTTGACCATTTCCCAGAATGAAAGACGTTTAAAAAGGAAATTTTTGTGGTAATGTAAAATATAGGGGTGGTGGTATAACAGTTTGGTGGTGAATAGTGGCAAGTGGAGTTGGACAAATGCAATTAATTGAGTCAATGATGGATAAGAAAGGTTACCTAGATATATTTAAAGGTAATTTTAAGAAAAGTGCGATCAGATTGGGTCTCCAGGGTGATTATCTCCTCAAACAAAAAAAATACTCCATATATAACGCTGATATTGCGAAGATTTTGCTGCTTAATAATACATCCAAACAATAAAAAAACTACTTCCCAATCACCAGACCTCAACTCTATTGATCATTTGTTGGATATTCTCGGAAAAAAATGGTACACATCAAATAACATCAAAAACGATGCTGGAAGAGGCTATGGAGCAGGATTGGTGGAATATAAAATCCGCATAAACTAGAAAATTGGTACAATCAATGCAGAAAAGACTAGTAGAGGTTCTAAAGCACAAAGACTATCCCACAAGTTGTTAAAAATTAAAAACTTAGTTAGGAAACTAACCTCAAACGATACTGTACGCAGACTTTTGCTTCGGGTTTTAAAGGAATGATTTTGTTTTTTTGCTTGGTTGCTGTTAACCGCGGACTATTTAAAATTGGCTTTTTGTTATTTTAATAGTCTGAAGTATACAAAATAATATGTCATTAGCTTTGGTTAAAAAAATCTATCGATTAACGTATTTTTTTTGGTGGTTTTTGTAAGGCAAAGCCTGTGTACGCAGACTTATGCTTCTGAGTGTATTCCGAATTTCAATCAGATATTTTTTATACCCTACACCACTCTGTGGTACGGGGTATAAAGAGTTTGTGCAGATGTTTGGAAATACCCGAAATTATGGTCCTAGACCCACATTCAAGTATACTGATCTAGTCAGAATCACTTTTAGGTCGATTTGGCGATTTTAATTTGACATCTCGAAGATTTTGCTGTATTTCACACAATCTGCGAATACAAAATGCACCTGGTTAACGTACGTGAACCTCCCATAAAAACCAAAACTACAAAAATGCTATGACTTGGCTTTTTTGGTAAACATACATAAACAAAATTTGGAATATGGGAGTGGCATCTAACATATATACCGAAGAGGGAAGATGTCTTCGCAACGCTTTCCACCGTTGTAAAAATATCATTATTGATTTGTAAAAAAATTTCATAAAATCCCATAGATGGCACTACTTTTACACTGTGCTAGTGCTGCCAAGTTTATGTTATTTAATTTGCTGTCAAAAATGCAAACCTGTCTTTTTTATATTTTGTTCATGTATAAACGTCAAGGTTTATAATTTTTATTTATTTTATTAATAAATAATAATATAACACAAAACGGATACATTTTATTTTTAAAAATGGCCACTGCAGCTCCAGTACGCACAAATTGGCATCCTACAAAGAAACACAGCGATATTGAGAGATGGATTTGCATTTATCCAGCATACATCAACAGCAATAAAACACGTCAGCAAGGTCGTCGTTTAGCTAAGGAAAATTGTGTGGAAAATCCAAGATACTCGGAAATCAGAGATATACTATCGGTCACCGATTTAAGAGTAGGCGTAGAAAACAAACAATATTGCCGTGAGGAAAGCAGAGAACTTGAATTCCGTGGTAGAATTCGTGTCCAAATGCGTAATGATGATGGCACCTTTTGTAATCCAGAATTGGCTAGCCGTGAAGACATTATGCTGTATGTGGCAAGTAGAATACCAGAGCTGAAAACACGTCAAGGAAAAATAGCTGGGGAGGTACAACCCCAACAAGTTCAACAACCTAGCAGTAGTGGTGGTGGTGGCAAAAAGGGTAAAGGCAAAAGACGTTAAGTTTTCTATACATGATATTAAAAAATTTCCACCAACCTCAATCGGTTTTAATTTTCATTTGTTTTTTAATGTTGTGGGCATAATTGCACTTTTAGAATTTTATAGAAAAACCAATATTAAAATTGGAAAGGTCAAAAGCAGAGGGGTTAGATGGTGACTTTTGGTTTACAGTCTCCTGCTGCAATCAAAATAAAATTTAAATTTGTTAGCAAAAAGTCACCGTCTTAAGTCCCCTATAGGAATTTAATACTCCAAAGGTTCATATCATACGGCTTTGTTTCGCAGCCCACAGGGTCCCTCGAGTCCAATATACTTTGAATGTTACGTTTTGCCTTATTAGTTTAAAAACAATGCATTTTGATATAGAGTTTTCCCCATTAATGGTGCATATTCTGTCCGTGTTCACGTGAAAAATCTGTCAAAATCCACATAAAAAAATATTTTTGACATATTTTAAGTATATAAAACCGCATAAATTTTGCAACAAAATTACCTCAAAGTTCCCAGTATTTTTTTACTGACTGAATTTTTTTATGTGAACTATGGGAAAAGTGCAATTAATCCCCTTTAAATATTAAAAGTACACTTTTTGTTCCCAATAAAAATAAATATTACAAAGTCATACCCTATTCACACTTACAGTTTTAAACCGTTTTTAGCAATTATTTTTAGCATTTTCTGTCAATATACTGTAATAGATTAAAGAAAGTGCTAAAAATATTGCTGCTAAAAACGATTTAAAACTGTACGTGTGAATAGGGTATAAGTTTAAATATCGACGGGTTTGTTCTAAAACATGCTAAGTCGACATAGCATGTTTTGCTTGAATTCATCGTTTGTTAACTAAAGCTACGTTCAAACTACAATTTTCAAAAAAGGAAAGTGAGGTACATGTCAAAAATGGTGTTTTAGTTCTTTAAGGGGGAACTTTTGTCCCTTTGGCCTATTTTGTCCCTTTACTAACTTAACCTGCTTATGATTATAATGCCTATATGATACTTGCTTGTTTTTGAACTTTTCAAGCAACTTCATCAGGGTTTTTCTACTAGAATTTCGATAAATTCATAATTTTTGTGTGGAGTTATCAAAAATTTCATAGAAAACCCTTACAAAGCTGCTTAAAAAGTTAAAAAACAAGCAAGTATCATACGCACTTAAGATATATCCGTGCGGAGTTTCAGGAGGATAGATATTTTATTTTGGACCGGATCGTAAACAAGCATTTTTAAGTTATATGTCTATTCGATTACCAAAATTGTATACATTATTTTCTACACACATCCCTCTTCTAGCAAGTTTAGGTCACTCCTCTATATTTTGAACTTTAAAAATCGTTAACACGAAAATCCTAGCTGATCCTGTTTTAGAGTTATTGCTAAATAATTACACTGTTCGACAACAAACAGCTCCCAATAAAATATCAAACTGATTCTTATAGATTTTGCTCTCCTGAATCCAAATATGCCATCCAGTTTTTTCTATCACATACCGTTTTTGAGATATTCGCTGTTAAAAGTAAAAAATTCAATAATTTTGCACTTTTGGTGGTCCACTGTTACATCTTCTTCCAAAAATGGGACTTTAAATCATATAAAATAAACCTCCTGACTCCAAAACTGTAATCTAAATTTTTCTAGCATGTGCCGTTTTTGAGATATTCGCGTTTGAAAATTTTTCCAAGCGAAAATCTTGAACGCGAATATCTCAAAAACGGAACATGCTAGACAAATTTTGAATTGCAGTTTTGGCTTCAATAGATCCATTTTATATGAAATTAAGTCCTATCTTTTGGAAGAAACGTAACAGTGGACCCCCAAAAGTGCGAAATAATTGCTTTTTTGACTTTTCAATAGCGAATATCTCAAAAACGATGCGTGTTATAAAAAATTGGATGGCAGATTTGGATTCATGAGAGCAAAATCTATAAGAATTAGAATCAATTTGATCACCATTTGAACACAACCTAAACTTGCTTGAAGAGGGGTGTGTACAATTGGAAAGTTTTGTTTAGTTATTGTATTGAAAATTTTAAGCTGTAGTAAAAATAGTAAAAAATAGTAGATTGTAGTAAAGTAATCGAACGGACCTTATATTTTCATACAAATTGTTTTTGTTTTTAAAATCGATTTTAAAAATTTGTAAAGGAAATTTCAAATATAAAATAAAACTTTTGTTAAAATAGTCTTTTTGTTTTTCTGTGGTTCGAACATTTTCAAATGAAGGGCTTACTGCAAGAACTTGATAAGCAACATTTATTTTTTCGTGTTTTCCGCCTTCTGCAGATGTTCCATTGACAGATTTTTTGGCAGAAGTCCCTTCGTACAAGTATATTGAGAATAAAAGTTCTGCAAAAGTTATATTTTCTACATCATTTTAAAAGTTTTAAGGGAACAACCACCATTATGAAATGTTGCTTATCGAGTTTTTACAATAAAAATACAACTTTTGTAGATAGATATTTTGTTTTTCTTTGTTAGGGCAAAAGATTTCAGAAACTAATACTAGGATTAATTAATAAACTCACTTTAAAATTATTTTTTACTTAAAACATTTTTTAAATTTTTAATTAAATGCCAGAAAAACCCATAGATGGCAATACCACAAAACTACTGCACAAGTGCTGCCAAGTTGTTGTTATGTTTAGTTTTTTAAAGACAGCAGGAAATGCAAGAAAGTGATTTTGTAACGGTCATTTCAATTTAAAAAAAAGTTAAGCAACTTTAAATAAGTTTTAGTAAAATTTTTATACAAACCTTTTATTATTATAATTGAAATCAAATACACATCTTTTTAAATTATTTAAAAATTATTTATTCTGATGAAACCATTCGAAAAACTCACTGCTGACAACTGAAATCTTAAATAGCTTTAAATAATAATCTACTGAAATCTTTATATAGCATTTTTGGTGTCCAGTGATGCTGATGTCCACTAATGATCAACAGTGGATTTGTAGACACTTAAAAAATTCGTTTTTCAAGCTCCTGGGAAGCTATACAGAGTACAAATATTTTTTAAAGAATAATTTTATAAAATAATAAATGTAAATACTTTCTTATTGTTAATATCAGCAAATTTGACTTCATTTTTTGTGAACATTTCAGAAATGAAAAAAATACTCTATGTACAAAATTCAGAATTTTAAATTTATAACTTCAATTTGTTTTTTTTAAATACCGAAAATATTATTGTGCATAGTATACTAAGGGCGGATTTTACAGTCAGCACTAAGTAGCGACTTAAACTAAGAAATTGCTTAAATCCAAAAAACTATTTTATAAAAACCACTTAAGAAAAACTTAAGTCATCTATTACCATGACTTAAGTTTTACTTAAGTAATTTATTTTGATTTGACAACCAAAAAAAATACAAGACAAAATTTAAATAATAAAAACATACAAAGAAACTAAAAAACAAAAACCATACAATTTCTGTTATTCTCCGTTAAAATCTTCCGCAATGGAAGTTGTGAGAACCAAAACAATCAAGAACTCCGCCTAAGTCATCATTGAAAGATACGCATCCCGCTTTTTTCGGCATTACACACCAACAAACGTGATATTTCTACCAAAACTTTGAGGATTAAGATTACCGGTTATTTTTCCCTTTTGATAGGCCTTCTCCGCCACTATCAAATTCAAGGTGTGTCTATCAAATTGCGTGATATTATCCTAAAAAAAAAAATTGAATAAAAATGTGTATGATATTTGAGATTGGCAGTTATGGCCCATCTTATGGGTAAGACAGCCGGCGATGTTATTCCTCAAGGGTTTGTTGGAAATAATAAAAACGGTTGTTGGTGTGCAAATTCGAATTCACGAGTGGATAATTTTTCAATTTTTTAACCTTAGCGGCTTGAACGTTTTGGTTCTAACAAGACATTCAGCAAAATATTTCAATGGAAAAGAACTCCAATTGTGTGCTTATTTGATGTTTGTGATGAAGTTTGTAATTGCCCGAAATATTGATCCCAGACCCCCGTTTGAATACACCGATCGACTGTCCGCCTGTCTGTTTGTCCATGTAACGTTGTAAACATCTCCTTGAAAAGGTTGCTGTTATTTCCAGCAATGAAAAAGAATGCCTTTTTTTGTTTTGTTGGAAATACCTTAAGTTTGAGAGTGCCAGAGATTGCCTTTCAAATAGGTAACATAATCGGCAATCTTATACCTACACAAGTTTTGGTGGAAATAACAGAAACCTTTTCACGGAGACCTTCGTTGGTGTGCAAATCCGAAATCAAGCGGGTGGAGAATTTTTTAATAACGACCTTAGCCGCGATCTTGTCATGGTTTTAACAATACCCACGACGGAAATTTTAAAGGAAAAGAACTCCTTTTTGGGAATTTTTTGATTTTTTAATTTTTGTTTTGTACATTTTTGTTATTATTTGATTTTTCGGTATTCTTTTTGAATTGTCAAATCAAATAAATACCTTGTGTTACCATATTTTTAGCATATTTTGTTTTCAACTTAAGTACAAACTGTAAAATGGAATTTGACTTAAGTAATAAAAAATACTTAAATAAATCTTAACTAAGATTTCACTTAAGTTATAACTTAGTTTGGACTGTAAAATCCGCCCTAAGTTTGGAAGCAATTTTATTATTTATAATACTTATTAATTAATACTAAAGTTTTTATTTTAACTAATTAAAATACATTGTTGTAATAGCAGCAGTACCCATATCCGTTATAGCTGCAGCCAATGAATGCGATTCTGGTGGTTTACTATTACCCGTTACCGAAGTTGAT
Organism: Pegoplata infirma; assembly: GCA_963921195.1. Taxonomy (NCBI): domain Eukaryota; kingdom Metazoa; phylum Arthropoda; class Insecta; order Diptera; family Anthomyiidae; genus Pegoplata; species Pegoplata infirma. The sequence goes on along the minus strand of OY992536.1, from coordinate 313,847,054 downwards.
AAACTTCCGCTACGCCAATTAGTTGACGTGCGTTCTGTGCCTGATGATGTTGACATGGAATTAACCAAAAATGTTGCTTCACGTTTCATGGGTCGTCGTGATCTTAAACTATTATTTGCATTGTCGGAAACATTTGGTTCGCGTTTTGCATTAGTAGTGATATGACGTGTACAAGGATTTCTGTTATATTTATTTTGATAATGATGGCGACAGCAGGATACAATCAAACGCCAAAAACCAGTACGAAATTTAGAAGACATCAAATTATAGAGTATCGGGTTGAGAGCAGAATTTAGATATAACATAATGCGACAAAAATATAAAATATTATAATAACCTTCCAAACCCAAAGACGATACATCTTCATTTGAACTGACTATTACCCAGATGGTAAAAGCGCGAAATGGTAAGAGACATACGAAAAAACTGGATACGACGGTGACCAACATAAATATTACCTGCTGGCGATGTTTACGTAAATTATTATTTTGTGGATGTGAATTAACATTATTGGTAGTTCTTCTAACGGGTATACTAATGTTAGTACATTCCGTCGTTGCCGCTATAATTGCATTACTAACATTTGGTGAAGTGGGTCGTTGAAATTCCGAATGTCTTCGTAATAATTTATATGCTATGGCTGTGTATAGTAGTACCAGTATTGCAAAGGGCAGTAGAAAAAATACAGTTATACTTGCTATAAAATAGAATGCACTCCAAAATGTTTCCGCCGATGTAAAGCATACTGCTACCATAGATCCATCATAATATTGCTCCAAACGATAGGTGGCTATCATTATTATAGGGCTAAATTGAAAAATGAAAGATATGGGAACTGGGTGTATAATGGATTTGTGGATACACTTTTAGGAAACATGGTGGAGGTGTTGTTTTAAAATGTGTTTTAGATTTGATTTTTCGAAAAGAATAAAACAAGCAAATTTTTTTATACAAAATTACATTAATTAAATGCAACTACATACTATATACAATTAATTACAATTACTTTAATATTATTAAACAATTTCATAATTATTATTTTACAATGTTAACTACAATGTTGTTAGGTTAAGTGACAATTTTTATAATCTACAATTAAGGCAAATTGTCACGATAAGATTTTTTATATTATTTTTTAAATTATTTGCAAAAAACTAAGATTTCTTTATTGCATAGATTTAGGCAGAGATAAAAATAATTTATTTTACTTTAAAAAGCTTTAAACTTTTTCCATTTTTTTCGTAATCATACGAAAATTGTTTTCTTACACCACTGACAATGAGTCGAATGATTTTTAGAAACATTTCTAAAAATATCGAAAATCATACATAATGTTAATTTTTCCCTTAATCCTTAAAGTATGCACTAGACCGGGTCAAAGAAAAAGTTCCAATTTTCGCCCTAAATTTAAAAGCTTACATCGAAAAAAATATTAGATTTATAAGTCGCGATTTGGTACCGCCGAAATCGTTATTTGTTCATAGCTTTGTCATTTGATGTCCAATCGAACTGCTGACATGTCATTGGGGACATTTTGAAAAATTTTATGAATATGTCAGCAATTTTATAAAAGGAGAGTCAACAGTATGTCATTGGAGATTTTTTTTGATGACTGGGAACAAGTGCTTTTACTTATTTTCTTTATACTTTTTATGAAAATCTTAAATCGAATATAACTTTTTTGTTAATTAACTTAACAAGGAAGAATTTCATGATTTTTTTTAGTGCTATAATTTAATTTTTCCTTATGACCGACCCAGTTTAGTATTTTTTTTTTTTACACAAAACATCGACAATCGTTTTATTCAGTCTTCACACCCCTCTTCAAGGCTGTCAAGGCTGTGTTAAAATGGTGAATAAATCGGGTAATGACATTTCACTCCACTTTATTTTGAACTTTAAAAATAGTTAACACGAAAATATTAGCCTGATCCTGTTTTCGAGTTATTGCTTAATAATAACACTGTTCGACAACAAAAACCTTCCAGTGAAATATCCAACTGATTCTTATAGAGTTTGATCTCCTGAATCCAAATCTGCACGTACCGTTTTGGAAATATTCACTGTTAAAAATTTCACAAAAACCAATAATTTCGCTCTTTTAATGGTCCATTGTTACAGATTCTTTTAAAAAAGGACTTGATTTTATATAAAATGGACCTCTGACTCCAAAACTGCAATCCAAATTTTTTTAGCAGGTTCCGTTTTCGAGATATTTGCGTTTGAAAATTTTTGCACGCGAATATTTCGAATGCGAGTATCTTGAAAACGGAACATGCTAGATTAATTTAGATTGCAGTTTTGGAATCAGGAAGTCCATTTTATATGAAATCAAGTCCTTTGATGGAAGCAACATAACAGTGGACCCCCGAAAGTGTGAAATTATTGGTTTTTTGACTTTTTAACAGCGAATATCTCAAAAACGATACGTGCTAGAAAAAATTGGATGGCAGATTTGGATTCAGGAGAGCAAAACCTATAGGAATCAGTTGGATATTTAACTAAAAGGTTTTTGTTGTCGAACAGTGTTATTATTTAGCAATAACTCGAAAACAGGATCAGCTAGGATTTTGGTGTTAACGTTTTTTAATGATTTTGAAAAATGATTTTGACACCATTTGAAAAAAAATCTAAACTTGCTTGAAGAGGGGTGAGTTAATGAATAGATTTAGGCAGATATAAAAATTATGTAATTTACTTTAAAAAGCTTTAAACTTCTCCATTTTCCAATCATACGAAAATTGTTTTCTTAAACCACCGAGTCGAATGATTTTCAAAATTGTTGGAAACATTTCTTAAAATTTCGAAAATCATACATACACTTAGAAAATTATTGCAGTTACTACATGACGGTCATTTGTGTAGTAAGTAGTAGTTGTTGTTTTCAACTAAACTTTCAGTTGTTTTTATATGAAAAATCTTAAACAACTATTTTTTGTAGTCGTTTTAAAAAATAAATACAAGAAATTACTACATTGTAGTAACAATTGTTTTAGGTAGTTGTTTTTAGTAACTTATAGTTTTCTAGAAATTTATAGAAAAACGGATGTGTTAAACGATTTGTAAGTGTCAGATGCAGCAGGAATTATTACCAAACAATTTAAACCGTGTTTGACGTTTAGAAGTTTTTTTTGTTAATAAAAAAATTCAGACAATTTAAGTCAGAGTAAAAACAACTGAAATTTGAAGTTGTTTTTACAGTTTTTTTGTAGTTGTTAATCAATAGTTAAAAACAACAACAATTTTTGGTTGATTTTACCGTACAATGTAGTAGACGCCTAAACAACAACAAATGTAGTTGTTTTAACTGTCTTTTGTAGTGGAATCTACTGTCATAATTTTGTGAGTGTAATGTTAATTTTTCCTTTAAAATTTTTCACTTCTTTTTTACACAAATTATCGAAAATCGTTTTATTCAGTGTTAGAGGGTAGAGGGTATATATCACTATGTTATTCCGTTTGTAAATCATCGAAATATCGGTCTGGAATCGATTCTAAGATATTCTAGCGATGTCCGTCCGTCTTTGGAAATGGCGATCACGGGCAAAATATTTCAAGGATATGACTGGAACTTAACTTTTTGTTGCCCTGAGAAGTTTGGTATTGTATTTCAACGATATCAGTTTGGCGGTTCAAAGGTTATGAGCGAAAATGTAAGGACACCTCGAAAGTTTTGGTACATTCAACATAACCTAAAAATATTTTTTTTTTCGGCTGCTGGTTAACACCGAATGGTATTTAAACAAGTAGAAACATATTTTTCTACAAAAAAGGAAAAAAAAATTTACCAAATTTTTTTTTTTTCGGTTTTTTTTTTAATTTATTTTGTTTCAATTTTTTTTTTCAAAAAAAAATTTTTTTTTTTATTTTCTACATTGCACAGAGGGCCAGACAGATCGATTTCCGGCCAAAAGTCCTTATTTGTAAATTCTCAAAAAAATGTTTACCAGTTTGTTGGGCATATATAGAAGCAGGTTTTCTGAACTTATCTTTATGATCCAATTACACACTTTCCTTTGACAGGTCTTCAAAGTTAAAAAAGTTGGTAAAAAAATTTTAAAAGTTGAGATACTTTTTTAATTTTTTTCCAAACTTCTATTGCTAATGTTTAACTTTTTGTTTGCATGGTTCAACCTTATATATAAGCCTTTGTAACGAAAATAACGTGGACAAATACAACTCATTTGCCTGGCAGCAATTCGCGTTTTTTGTGAAAAAGTTATAATTTTTAGCTATTTACCTCGCGCCGAAAAAATCCTCAGCGATCCTCAGTTCGATACAATCGGTCTATATTTTTTTTGATATAGAATGGATCTATATCTTTCGAAAAAAGTTGCCCAAACTTGCTCGAAATGATAAATGGCGAAATTACAGCTATATATGCAGTAGTCCGAGATTTGTTTAAAAAAAAAATAATTTAACCCAAAATAGTGTTTTACGGCTTGATTAGTTTTATTATCGTCAGAGAGTGCCTTAAGTGTCCCAGCAAAAAAAGAGCTTACCATTCACTACAAAATTCACCACAACTTATGAACCAGATGTACTTCTTCTTCAACTGAAACATTGATGAATTTAATATGGGCGTGACACACAAAGTATGTTCTTTTTATCGCCACTTTTTAGTGGCGAAAGATTGACACTTAAGTATAACATATATCACTAGTGTTTTTATCACAACTTCTGAAGTAGTGATCCGGATGTTAATATAACTTGACCTTCTGGGAGCACTTTTTTCATCACTTCTTTAGAAGTACATATTTCTTGGCATTTTGGGTGTGATTATGTCATTTTTATTTGGTGATTTAGAACTTCTAAATTAGAAGTTCTTTTTTCACTTATTTTTGTAAGATTGATTGAAAGAGTATTTTTTTTTTGTAATATTTACACTAAAAACACTGTTCGACAGCAAAAACCTTCCAGTGAAATTTCTAACTGTTCCTTATAGATTTTGGTCTCCTGCTTCCAAATCTACCGTCCAAATTTTTCTAGCACGTACCGTTTTTGAGATATTCGCTGTTAAAAAGAAAAAACACTTTTAGGGGTCCACTGTTACGTATTCTTACGTTGCTTCCACGAAATAGGACTTGATTTCATATAAAATGGACCTCCTTATTCCAAAACTGCAATCCACAATTTTCAAGCATGTTCTGTTTTTGAGATATTCGCGTTTGAAAATTTTAGTGTGATTTATAAAGAATATAAGTGCGTATCAGTAGAGTTTGAGTTTTTCACACGCCAATATTTCAAAACAGTATGCGATAGAAAAATTTGGATGCCAGATTTGGAATAAAGATGCCTTATTTTTACTAAATCGAATTCTATTGTGTTTGAGCAACTTAAGAATACGTTACAGAGGACACCCAAATATTTCAATATTATATATATATATTTGTTCCTTTTACTCCTACAAGGAGCATAGGGCCGCTACAATGTTGTTCCAATAAGTTCGATCTGATGCATGGTATTTGATTTCATTCCAACTCATGTGTAATTGGGATATTTCAGCTTCAATTTGCCGTTTCCATGTGTGTGATGGTCTACCTATACGTCTACTGCCTTGCGGGTTCCATTCTATGGCTTGTTTAGCAATATCGTTGGGTTGTTTACGCAGTGTGTGTCCAATCCAATTCCATTTACGTTTGCGGATTTCAATTTGGATTGGTTGTTGCCCAGTTTCTAACCAGAGACGATGATTTGGGATTGTTATAGGCCAGAATATGTGCAAAATCTTTCTTAAGCATTTATTAACAAAAACTTGTATGGAGTGTATATCAATTTGGTGCTGCATTCCACGTCTCGCAACCATACAACAATATTAAAACGCGAATATCTTAAAAACCTTACGTGATAGAAAAATTAATTTCATTGATAATCTAACGTATATACTTCAAATTAAAAAAGGAGTAATTATAGAGATCACAAAACTATTAAAATTCACGGCGAATTGATTCACAAGTTTGTTTTGAACACAAGCCTATACCTCAATTTTCTAAAAAGCTTAAACAATCTTTAATAATGTGATGCAGCAACATCCGCTTTAGTTCGTAAATGTATTTATTAAATTTAGGACCAACTTTTTTTGATATAAGATATGAAATTTGAAAAATTTATCAATAATCGATTTTCGTCTTTTCGATTTTTTAAGCTCTAAATCAGTCATGGGCATTTTTGTAATTCCTATTCCCGCGGGAATAGGCTAAAAAATGCTGCTTGTGCGCTGTCAACACACATACACTATAAAATTCTGTTGCTTGAGCAAATTTGTTTACTTTTCGCTTGCTACTACCCACACAAGCATAAATGTTATAGTATGTGTGTGCGCATCGCTGCTCTAAATAAAAAGAAAAGAAATGCCATTACCAAATTTTGTCACCATTTTTGCAAAACCTAAGATTGCATACTTCGTGTATCCCTAACCTGACCAACTGCTTTTGACTGAAAAGCGGGATCGAAAGGTTGAAAAAGCGGGATTTTGACGTAAAAAGCGGGATTTTTTTAATAAGTGAAATTCGATTTGTGCGAACCAAGAATACCCTCCACAATGCACAAAATTCTGGAAATACTTTTAAGAGATTGTATTTTTTTTTATTTTAAAAAAATACATAAAAACTAGAAAATTTTTATTTTGATTAAGTCAGGAACATAGTCTGTAGTCTAAGGATTTTTCACCAACCTTGGGATAAAATGTTTTAGAATCAAATAAATTGGATATGAAAAACTAAAATTAAATTACACTGAAAGAATTGAAAACGAAAGTCAATCAACAAAAACGCGGATTCAATTAATTTTTTAATTGAAACTCCTCCGATAAAGCAAATTGTTATATCAATCATCAAATTGTAGGTGATTAATTGATTTTTATTTCAATTAATAATTTTGATTTTGATCAAAAATTTGATTGATTTATTATTTAAAGTCAATTAAAATAATGATTGATTTAACAAATGAATTTCACGCTTATGCTAAAATTATGAAGAAATTCATATTTTTTTGCTTTCCAATATGTTGCCGACAATAAAAAAAGTAAAACCGTAGTATAAAGTATATTTTTGAATTAATCCTTATATATATATATAAATGACATGTTAGTTTGTTTGTTTGTATGTTTGTTTGTTTGTGTCGCTTTCAGAAAAAAACTACTGAACCGATTCAAATGAAATTTGGCATGTAGATAGTACGTTTCCTGGAATGAAAAGTGGCACCAATGGCATCTCGATTGGATGCCCCGCCTCCTTTTACGCCCACTTTTTGTGAATTTCAGATTTTTCAATATATTTGGTTGTTGTACAATATTTAGATGTTTGTTACCGATAAACATGCAATTTGGCATACTAACAAGGCCTTTTTTGCAAGGAAATATATGCCATCCCGCATCTTGATTGGAAGCCACGCCTCTTTTTAAGATCCTTACAAAGGGGCGTGGCATCATTTGGTTTTTCTGTCTGTCTGTCCACAATCGAGGATAAACGGCTGAACCGATTTACATGAAATCTTCACCACAGATAGTACTAACCGAGACGGGAACTATAGGTCATAAGAGAGACCGATCGGTCAAGTGGGCGTAGAATGCCACGCCCCTTTGTATTATTATTGAACATTATTTCTGCCTTTTCAGCAATTACACTTAAACGGCTGAACCGATTTTAAAGAAATTTTCACCACATACAGTACTAATCCAAGCGGGAAATATAGTTCATAATATTGCGGCGATCACACAAAGGGGCGGAAATGCCACGCCCCCTTTGTACTTCATTGAAAGTTATTTCTACCTGTCCCGTAATCACGCTTAAATATCTGAACCGATTTTAATGAAAATTTCACCACACATAGTACTAACCCAGGCGGGCACTATAGGTTATAATAGGAGGGCGCTCTGACGGATGGGCGTAATAGTACACGCCCCTTTGTATTACATCGAAAGTTATTTCTGCCAGTTCCGTAATCACTCTTAAACGTCTGAACAGATTTTGTTGCAATTTTCAACACAGATAGTACTAACCGAAGCGGGAACAATATGTCATATCAGCACGTTATTGGGCAAAGGCATTTCAAAATGCCGCTCTTTGTATTAATTTCGAATTATTTTTGGCTGCCATAATAAAGAGCGTTTGGACAAAGAGGCATTAGTTGCATCGCTCTTTTGTACTATACTAAAAGTTGTTTCTGTCAGTTCCGCAATTACGCATTAACGGCTGAATCAATTAATATGAAATTTTTGCAACAGATAGTACTAAACGAGGCGGGAACTATAGAACATATAATGAGCGATCGCAGAAAGGGGCATAAAATGACACGACCTTTTAAATTTATTGCACCTCCTTTCTGCCTTTTTCGCAATCACGCTTATTCGGCTTAACTGATTTTCAAGAAATTTCCACCGCAGATAGTATTAACCGAGGCAGGAACTATAGGCCACAAAAGATTGTGGTTTGACAAAGGGGAGTAAAATCCCACGCTCTTTTGTATTACATTGAAAGTTATTTCTGCCTGTCCCATATTCATGCTTAAACGGCTTAACCGATTTTAATGGATTTTTCACCACATATAGTACTTCCGAAACGGGAATAATAAACCATAATAGAGCGTGTTTAGACCACGGGGCGTAAGTTGTCACACCCCTTTGCACCACACAGAAAGTTATTTTCTGTCTGTTCCGTAATTACGCTTAAGCGCCTTAACTGATTTTAACAAAATTTCAACACATATAGTACTTACTAACCGAGGCGGGAACAATATGCCAAATTAGCGAGTGATTGGGCAAAGGCGTGTATTTTTGCCAGTTCCGCAATCACGCAAAAACGGCTGAGCCAATTTTTAATAACTGACTAACCGATGCGGGCCCATATCAGTGTGCGATCGAACAAAGGGACGTAAATTGCCACATCCATTTAAAATATATTGAGAGATATTTCTGCCTATTAAGTACTAAACAAGGCTGGAATATCAGCGCGCGATCGGACAGAGGTGGTGTAAAGTAATGCGAAATTGAAATTTTCACCAGATGTAGTGCTAACCGAGGATGCAGCCATAGGGCATTACAAACTGTTATTCATTATATAATATTTTTTTCAACCCGGGCAACGCCGGGTGCGAAACAGCTGTATTACATTGAAAGTTATTTCTGCAGGTTCCACAATCATGCTTAAACGGCTTAACTGATTTTAATGGAATTTTCAATACATATAGTACTTCCGAAGCGGGAACTATAAACCATAATAGAGCGCGTTTCGACCACGGGGTGTAAGTTGTCACTCAGGGGTAACTCATGAATAGTAGTGTCAGTAATAACGAAGTCGTTATCAATAGATGGCAATCCTTTTTTGGAAAGTATTTGGGAACGATTTGGGAATAACGAAAAATAAACATTGAAAAATTTTAAAATTATGAATGAAAATTATTGTTGTGTCACTTGAAAATAAAAAAATACATAATAAATAAAAGAAATAAATATAATTAACTCAAAACAACCAGCAAAATTAAAAGAAAAATAAAAAGTAAACAAAACTTCCAACTTTCCCAGATACCATTTGTAAAGATAACACCACCTTTAAACGTCAAAATGAACTGACTCTTGCATAGTCTTTATATATTTAAGTTTTTGGTTGTCACGACCCTTTGCACCACACTGAAAGTTTTTTTCTGTCTGTTCCGTAATTACATTTAAGCGCCTAAACTGATTTTAAGAAAACGTTCACCACATATAGTACTTTTTACTAACTTACTAACCGATGCGGGCCCATATCAGCGTACGATCGAAGAAAGGGACGTAAACTGCCACACCCCTTTATAATATATTGAAAGTTATTTCTGCCTATTCGGTTATCACGCTTAAACGTCGAGTAATAAACAAGGCGGGAACAATGGGCCATATCAGCGCGCGATCGGACAGAGGTGTTGTAAAATGATGCGAACTTGAAATTTTCACCAGATATAGTGCTAACCGAGGATGGAAACATAGGGCTTTACAAACAATCATTCATTGCATAATATTTTTTTCAACCCGGGCAACGCCGCACAGTGGTCAATTTCGCGAGATAGCGGTCAAAACTCTATAACTTTTGACCGGATTGGTATTTTTTTACGCAATTTGTTTTGTTCAATAGGAGGGACTTTAAGCTTCAATTTGCGTGTTCAAACGTAAGAATCGACTGATAGGAACGTTAGTAATGTGGAGTTAAAAAAGCATTTTAATTTTTTGTTGAGTTTCCATGTAAAAGTTGAATATTTTGACATTTTAAATAGGTATGTTTTTTATAATTTCTTATTTTCTTCAATCGTATTTTACAACCAATACTTATTTATTATTCCTAAACTCAATTTTGGTCAGAAAATGACAACATTTGGCCCCTGACATTTATTTAGTCTCAATATTCACAGGGGCCAAAGGTTGGTTTTTTTGGAAGAAAGCTAATTCTTGTGAGGATTAAACTGAAAAATAACACTGAAATTCATAACAATATCAATACCATTTGGATATATTATATACAGAACACAACATCGATAAAATTTTAAGTAAACTTTTACTATTGATTTAAAGTGCACATATATTTTATTTAAATGTATTACTAAAAATTTATACTAAAATTAGAAACAAATTATAATCTTTAAACTAGTATTAATTAAACAATATAAGTAAAAATTTCTTCCAAATAGCTTTGATTTTCATTTTGCAGTAGTTGTTTAGCTTCTTCATCTAACTCTAATGAGGTTGATTTCCATTTTTGTCGAATACTGGACATATATGGGTCTGATGTGCACAACAAAATATTAATAAGATCTTCATTAGTACAACATCTGGAAATTTTTCTTGTATTGTGCTCGCGAAAGAATCTGTAGTCTTTGTTCCTTTTTTCTTGCGCTTCTTCTGAGAGATCTCCAATTGGAAGCATATTGTGCTGAATTATTTGTTCCCCATGGAACAAAATTTTGTGAACTGTGGTTGGCATATGTCTCCAAGAATATTTTTGGTTATAAAGGGTTGCTGTCTCATTAGCATACTGACCAAATTTTTTTGCATCTCCCAGCAAAACTTTGGTAATGGGTAGTGATTATATAACACATTACCAGGTAATGCATATAACTTATTTGTAGCATTATTTTATGATGTCTTACCAAACATTTGTTCCACAACGTATTATTTTCAAGTGAAAAATAATGCATTACTAATAATTTGCTACGTAATGCATGATTATTGGAAAAAATGTATTTCATATTTATTATTTCTAAATATTAAATCATGGATGACTTATATTTGGTTACATTATATATTCTTTGAAAGTTTGAAATAATGCATTATTTATAATTGGATGCATAATGCATTACAACCCAGCAAAAAATAAACGAAGTGGTTCAAAAAGACTTAGTGGTTTCACTACATACAAAGTAGCGACAGGTGCCGAACTTCATATTCCGTAGGAAGTACTTCTATAAGCACATCCAAAATGCTATAAAATGGCAATAAAAATAACTTTCACCAGTTCTTTACTTAATGATTTTAAAGTACATTTTTCATATGTTCTTACGAGTGCAATTAAAAAGGACAAATTTCTGGCACTTAAGTATTTGATTTGATTCCTTTCAATTAAATCTATAAAAAAAAATTAATTCTGGTTTTAATCATTACCCAGTGAGTGGAATTTAGCTTTTTTCCGATTTCGAAAACATCGAAACTATTGGACCTTTAGGACAATGGCTTTGGGTTCCTCTTTTGACTTGAAAATCAAAAAGTTCCGAACAAAGTGAAAACTATTTTTTTGATTTTTTTTTGCTAAAAATTTTAGTTTATATTCTGACATTAATGAAAAAATGTTTTTTTGATCTGTAAAAAAAAATTTTTAAAACAACAAATTTTTTAAAACAAAAAATTCCCAGCAAAAAAAAAATCGAAGTGGTGCAAAAAGAATAAGTGATTCACTACATACATAGTAGCTATATGTGCCGATCTTCATATTCCATAAGAAGTACTTTTATAAGCACTTCCAAAACTGCTAAAAAAATGCCAATAATAACAACTTTTACCAGTTCTTTCCTCAATGATTTAGAAGTACCATTTTCATATGTGTTTACAAATGCAATTGAAAAGTACAAATTTGTGGCACTTAAGTATTGGATTTGTTTTGTTGAATATTTTTTTTTAATAATTTTCTCTGATTTAATAAAAAGTTAAATTTTATAAATGAATTAACTTGATATGCCGCAAAAGCGAATTTGTTATGTAAATGATGTTATAAAAAAATACAGTTTCCAGATTTTTGTTAAAATTACCAAATGACTCAAGAAGTGCTAAAAAGATAACAAAAAAACTGTTAGCCCTTAAAAAAGACAAGGGTTAAATATAACGAAAAAAGAGCTAAGTTGGTATTGCCGTTTAAAGGTATAAAAACTCTTCTAAAAATATACGATATCTGATTTAAAATGAGAGAATTACTTTTTTTTATCTCTTCATTTTATTTATTGGATGTTTTTTTTAACTACATGTATAAAAAACTTTTTTTTTTATAATTTTTGGAGTTGTTTTGTAAATTATGTACAAAAAAAAAACAATAAAAAGTTTCCAGATTATGGTAAAAATCAAATGACTTAAAAAGTGCTTAAAGGGCTAAAAAAGATAACCAAAAAAAGGTGGTAGCCTTAAAAAAAGGGCTGAATTATAGCCACAAAATGACTAAGTTGGTATCGCTGTTGAAAGGTATAAAAACTCTTCTAAACATTAGGGTATTCAATTAATCGAGGTTTTGGTTTAATCGGCTAATCGGGCAAATAATTAATCGCACTTAAAAAAATTATGTTAGTAAAATCAACTGAAAATGTCAGTTAAAATAACTACTTTGTAAGTTGTTTTGGGGTCAACTACTTTTTCAGTTAAATCAACTAACAATGTTAGACCGAATTAACATAAGGCAATTTTAATTGCGGCTGATTTTCTAGTGTATTAGAGAGAGAGGGAAGAATCTTAGATCTCTCTCTGATACACGACAAATTCAGAATTGCCGCAATTAAAATTGCCAATGTAAATACGGTCTTAGTTATTTTAACTGACAAAAAACAACTGACTTATGTAGTAAAAACTACTTACATTTGTACACTCAAAAAAATAAAACTGTAAAGTTAACAAACTTTTTTTTGTTAACACGAGTTTACTGGCTTTTTAGCAAATTTTTAGTTAAAATCAGCGTTTTAACTACTTTTTTTAGTTAAGTTCGATTTACGAAAATACTAGTTTTGTACAAATTTGGAATTAATTTTTTTTGTTGACTTTAAAACTGAGTTTACGAATTTTTACTAATTAATTTGCTGATTTTTTGTAACATTTTTGTCAAGTCGAAAATTTTAAACATTTCTTGTGTAGCCTCCTATGCAAATCTCATTAGTCCTACTTAAGCTGAACTTAACGCTGTGAAAAATATTTTTTTTTTTTTATTTAAAAAAAAAGGTTAGCTGAATTCACCTAATAAAAAATGTTACGAAATTTTCAGCTGAATTTTTAGTTAAAATTACTGTTTTTTTGCTACATTCATTCTACGAAAAGTTAACTAAATATTTTTTGTTAAATTAACTAGAAATTTAGTAGGTTCAAAATCAGGTGTTTTTTTAGTTAAATTTAACTAAATTTTTTGCCAACTTTACAGTTTTTTTTTTTTGAGTGTAGTCAAAACAACTAAAATGTAGTAAAAATAAAAAAATCAATATATAATTTTTTTTTTTCAAAACATTTTTCAGAAAAAAAAATTGAAGACCAAATTTTTTCCAAGTTTTTTTTTTTTTTTAAAGTTGTGAAAAATAAAAATAACGAATTTTTTTTTTTTTTGGAAAAAAAACTTTAAAACTTTTCAGAGATAAAATAAATAAAATTAACTACTTTAAATAACTGTTACTACATCACAGTACTTTTTTGTTAGTTGTTCAAAAAACGACTTAAAATAACTAACAGAAATAGTTGTTTGATATTTTTCATACAAAAACAACTGACTTTAGCCCTGTTTTCGCATAACCGTATATACGCTTACCCATACAATTTTTAAATTATCCACGCTTATTTTAAGCGTGTATAATTATCGGTGTTAATTATAAGCTTCGATAAAAAGTGATGCCAAGTTGACATTTTTAATGAAATAGCATAGACACAACCCTATTTTTCTTGTTATATCATAGACATAAACCTTGTTTTTCTTGTTTGCCTTAATAAATTTTGACACACAACAACAGTGATGCCAAGTACATTCTGTTAAACGTGGATGCGTTTTCGGTTAAACGGTTAATGTTAACGTATATACGGTTATGCGAAAACAGGGCTTTTGTAGTTGAAAACAACTAACTACTGTAAAATATACAAACAACTAACATGTAGTAACTTACATAATTTTCTGAGTGCGGGGTTGAGATTTAATCGGTTAATAATCGGGTAATTTGAATTATTCGGTTAACCGAATAATAAAAATTTTAATTGAATATAAAACTAAGAACTCTATGTACTTTTAAGAATTTTATTAATTTTATTGAAAAAAAATCTTTAGCCGATATGGCGAAGCTCTATAATGTTAGCCCAAATAAAGATTTTTTGTATGGCACCCTGAAAATTTACCCTAAAATTGATACCCAAATTGATGCCGGGCTTAGATGCACCTCTAATAGAGTTTCGAATTCGGTACTATTATATATCAACAAGACAAATTGGTTGGTTTTCAAATTTGTTTTCTTTTATTTTTTAGGGCCGAAATTGCAATAATTTTATCGGTCGATATCTCCGTAATGAAAAAAGATATGAAAAAAGATATCTTAAGGATTGCAAAAGTAATTTGAAGAATAAGTGAAGTATTTTTAGATGTGCTGAACTATAGTTCAATTATAATTATATAATATAATTATAATTATACATCATAAAATAATTCTCGGTTTTATAAGGTCCCGAACATTGCGAATATCTGAGTTTATGCAGTACTGTCAATCGAAAATCTAAATACCTCAAAATAAGATAAATCACTTCTAAGGCCAGATTCGGATTAAGCGCATGAAAAACTATTAGAAAAATATATACATCCACATTTAATTAATAATTCCTATTAGCTAAACTAAATTATTAAAAACATCGATTTAATCTTAACAATTTCAAGTCTAAATATTACATAATAAATATTATACATTGTTAAACATATCGTTTTGGTTTTAATTATTATTAGTGTAAATACTAAAAAAAAACTCTTAAAATCAATCCCAAAAAGTCATGAAATATGTACTTATCAAGAAGTGATAAAAAAATCACTTCTAAATCACCATATAAAAATTACATAATCACATCCAAAATGCCAAGAAATATATACTTCTAAAGAAGTGATGAAAAAAGCACTTCCAAAAGGTCAAGTTATATTAACATCCCGATCACTACTTCAGAAGTTGTGATAAAGATGTTAATATATATGTACATACTAAACACTAGTGATATTGTGTGTCACGCCCATATAAAATTCATCAGTGTTTCAGCTGAAGAAGAAGTACATCTGGTTCATAAGTTGTGGTGAATTTTGTAGTGAATGGTAAGCTCTTTTTTTGCTGGGAATAACATAAAAAATAATTATTTTATAAAAAAATGCATAAGTTTAAACTAGAGATGGGCTCACGACAGGAAATTTCTAACGACACACACTCACGAGCATATTTTATCTACTTGCACTCACTTACAATCACGCGAGTAAATTTAATACAAAATTACTTTTTCACTACTCGTAACACCTTATATATTACGTTTTGGTATGCTATATTATATACCTTACTCGTAACCTATAAAATATCATATATTTTACACCTTACTCGTATTCTTCGTTATAAATTTATGACTTATTTTATACCTTACTGGTATTCTTTGTGATAATGTATATGCATTACTTTGAGTCTCATCGCCTGTTAAAATCATCAATGCTGCAATGTATAAAATAAGAGATCCTATACCTTATTTTATACCTTATTTGGTAATCTAAGTTTTGCTGGGCTATCTTTTTGCTACATGCTATAACTTCTAATATGATTTGGAATCGTCGTATTAAATCATAATCTACTCCAGTTATAGAAGCTGCAGTTTCTAGATCGGAAAAAAATCTCCTTGCTGTGTTTCCATCATTAGAATTTCCTTCTCCTTGCTTTTGCTGGTCAATTATAAGGCCTATCTCACGGTATTTTTTCTTGAATATCTTTTCTTTTTTTGCTTTCTTTTTTCCAAATTTTCTTTATTGTTTCTCACTGTTTCGCCTAACGGGCCAAATTCCAAATCGTATCCCAATTTAAGAATATGCTCCATAAAACGAATTCTAGCATGAAGAGGCGACATTCCAAATTCATATGCTTCATTAAAACTATCGTCTTGTGTTGGTGGTTGGCTCAATTGACTTGATGTTTTTTGGCATATGGTGCAGCTTGACGAAGACTTTGTTTCGGTTAAAGCTTGTGCAACTTTTCCATCGATCATTGTAAGTGACATTTTAAAGTAGTGCCTACGGTCAGTACCGTAGTACCGGGAATACCGGTATTCCCGGTTCTCGGTATTACCGGGAAATGGTACCGGTTTCCCGGTTCTTAATTCATTCCCGGTATTCCCGGGAATACCGGTATCCCGGTTCCGGTTCTGACGGTATTCCCGGGACTACCGGTATGTATATTTTGTAAAATTTTGTACAATTAAAATTTTTTTCTTTGCTTTTACCAAAAAAATACAAAACATATAAAAAACACCATTTCCATTTAATTTTTTTAATTTAAGAAAAAATACTTTCATGATTTTTAAATAATTTTACAAACACAACTAAATATTACTGAAATACTGATTAAATATTGTAATTTAAATATTTTATTGTATAGTATTTTTTTGGTTTTTGAGAACCGGTACCAGGATCAGAACCGGGAAACCGGTTCCAGAACCGGGAATACCGGTATTCCCGGGAATACCGAGAACCGGGAAATGGGGGGCACTATTTTAAAATTAACTTCGATGCATTGGTCATTAAATTCAAATATCACTGGTTGAAGTTCTTTAATTTCATCTCTTATTTTGCCAACTTCTTCAGTTATGACATCTTTAGTTTCTTTTTTGTAAGCAAACTTTATTGGTCTACAAAATTTTGTTGACGAGGGAATTTCATTCTTCCATACATCTATCTCTGCAGCTCTACTAGTTGACGGCTCTGAACCAATATAAGTTTTTGTTAAATGTAATGGAACGAAAGAAATCATGAATAAATTGGCATCTGATGAATTTTCCGCATTACATTGTTTGTATTGTTTCTGGCCAGAGGACCCATCACATCCCCATTTAGAAATTAAAGTCATGTTGCAATTTTTAAACTTCTTTAAATAGTCAGCATCAAATGTCTTTAATAATCGTTCTGCAGTGTGTTCAAGAAGATCCTGCAATATTATTTCTGCTGAACTTGAAGTTACACTAATAGCAGTTGGTGAAGGTAAGCAATCTTTTTGTAATATTAGATGGCAATGAAATCATTTTTTACCTTTTCCAAATGAATTGCCAGATACCACATAATTTGAGAGTTCTATTGTCATTTTTGTCAAAATTTTGATATACCCTTCTATGTGGACTAGGTCCAAATATGGGCCAACTTCTCCTAATTTCAACAGAATTATTTTTTGGGTCAATAAGAACTCTTGTACAAAATTTCATCAAAATATATGCATAATAGCCACTTTCACATACAAATAACTTCTCAAAAAATATGACGTGCATTTGTACCGAATATCTTACCTTGGGTCAGAAAAATTGCTGTAGCTCAAAAAGTGCAGTCCCGATGCATGGACATGTATATATAGGAATGTAGGGGAGAGTTAGGACTACAAAATAGTAAATTTGTGTTTTGACTCAGCTTGACTCACAGGAGTTGTGCTCTATGAAGTAGGAAATTTCCGAGAAATTTGACCTTTTTTAAAAAAAATATTTAAATTGTTCTGAAAACAGTAGAGCTTCAATTTTTTTACAAGTAATAGGAAATAAGTTAAGTTACAACACAAAATTTATTTCGTCCAAAAATCTTCAAAAACAAAAAAGTTATGATCATTTAAACTTTAAAAATTAACTAAAAATATCATAAATTTACTAAATTCTGAAAAAGCCCATTTTGGACCACCCTGTTCTCAGTGAAATAGTTGAAATAGAGTTCTAATTTTTTGGCTCCCGAGGTTTACTACTGTCTACTTTCATATGAGTCTAATAACTTTAAAATCGGAGAACAAAAACCAAAAGAAGTTTTGGCCGCTATCTCAAAATATTGACCACAGTGCGCCGTGTGCAAAACAGCTAGTGTATTCAAATAAATTGAAGCGACAAAAAATCTGGTATGTTGAAAATTTGTAATTTGATAGTTAAAGAAAATAACAAAAATGTTGATCAAAACAATAATTGACTCATTTAAATTTTGTTGATCAATAGATTTAATTGAAATTTTTTAGCCAATAATTTTTTGTGTGTAGAGTCATAGACTGAATCTAATAACTTTTCTTATCATTTTCTAAGAGAAAGTAAATATCATATATATTTTTTATAGAAAAATGTTTCAGAACTCGAGACTGTCTTTAGAAAATATTTAGATACTTATTTGACTCAGAATGTAAGAATATTTTGAAAGAAAATTATATAAAATTTTAATAATTCTTCTGAAGGAAAAATGTTTAAGAATCTTATTAATTTTCTATAGAAGAAAATCCGTTGGCAACAGTGAATTTCCTTAGAATATAATATGTTTCAGAGAATGACAAGAATTTTTCTGGAAAATAATTTCTCAAATCGAATAATTTTTCTACAGGAAAAACGTTTCAGAATAGTTTTTTTTTATGAGAAATAGAAAAAGAGATTTTTTCTGTTTAAATAATATTTTAGAATCAGAAAATTTTTCTATAGGAAAAGTTTTTCAAAATCTATGATTATTTCCAAAAAGAAAAATGCTTTGGAATTTTTGTATAGAAAATTATATCAGAATCTAAGTTTTTTTTTTTTAAATCTTCCAGAATGTGAAAATATTTCTGTTGAGAAATTTTATAAAGGAAATGTGTCTTTGAGTCTGTAAATTTTTCTTTTGCAGTTGCGTCTTAGATTTTTTTTTTAGAAAAATGTCTTAGAACCTAATAATTTTTCTATATGAAATTATCTTAGAAAACATTAGAACTTTAAAATTTTCCATTCTCAAATATTTTCAATCGAAAAATGCCCCTTGAAAAAAGGGACATTTTTCGATAGAAAAATCCCTTTGTATCTAATAAATATAATTCTATCTGATCAGGTCTTTTTGATCCGACATTTTTCCACAATTTCAGGATCTGATCAGATGCAATTACGGATCAGATCTACCAGATCTCGAAATTGGAGACAAATTTCGTATCAAGTAGATCTTATCAGATACAAATGACATCATTAAATTTTTAAAAATTAGACCAGATCTAATCAATTTTTTCACGGGGCTATAAAATTTAAGAATTTATTTTTAGAAAGGGTATCAGATTTTTTTTAGAAAGAATTTTTTAGAAACCGATAATTTTCAAAAATGTTTCAGCATCTGAGGATTTTTGTACACAAAAAAGTTCTCAGAATCTGAGGATTACCTTAAAATATGAGAACTATTTCAGAGAACTAATCAGATTTTGGAAATTTTTTATATAGAAAAAATGTGTCCGAATCTCAAAATATTTCTAGGAATGAGACATTTTCTTTAATTAAATGTTGAATATGAGAATTTTTATCCTATCTGAGAATTAAAGAAGTTTTTTTATATAAACAGCGTTTTAGAATCTGAACATTTCTCATAAAAAGGTTATTATATCTATATGAATAATATTTTAGAATCTAAGAGTTTTTCTGTAGTTAAAATTTCCTAATACCCGTGAAATTTTGTGAAGGAAACATGTATTTAGGTTTAATTATTTATTATTGAAAGCTTTTTTCGGAATATTCGAAGTATCACAATGAAAAAATTTTATGTAAAAATTTAATTTTAATTTATTTTTGATTTAAATCAGTAAAGTAGGGCTCTCTTGTGAACAGGTTTTTTGAGTAAACAAAATTTTTCTTAACATTTTCTTTATACGGTAAGAAATAGTTAATATGCTAAAAAATATATTTCACAAAATATTATTAAAATGATCTAAAAATTGTACTTTGCTATTCCAAAAGCCAAAAAGCGGGATGAAGCGGGACTTTTATTTAAAAAGCGGGATCGGAATTCAAGGCGGGATGAGACATCAAAAAGCGGGATAATCCCGCCAAAAGCGGGATGGTTGGTCAGGTTATGTATCCCCCTCATTCTAATTGTTTCAGTTGAAAAAGAAGTTCATATGTTGTGGTGATTTGATTTGATTCCTAAGAACATCAAAATCATTAAGCAAAGAACTGGTGAAAGATGTTTTTATTGTTATTTTGTAGCATTTTTGGAAGTGATTTTAAAAGTACTTCCTACGGAATATGAAGTTCGGCACCTATCGCTACTTTGTATGTAGTGAAACACTAATTCTTTTTGAACCACTTCGTTTATTTTTTGCTGGGGTAGGAAGAAAAAATTATATACATTTCTAGTTGTTTTGTAGAATTATGGAAATTATCAGTAACGCCATTTCCAATTAAATTCAAAATTTTTTTATTGAATTTCAAAAATAAAGAAAAAAGTGAATAATTATTCGTCACCATTTCCAAAAGCTTTTCTGAAACTATGTAAGTCATTTACACCATTTCCATATTTATATCAAAAATACAAAAAAAGATATATGTGTAAAAATTATGTGCGTAAATTTAACTTCAGACACTCTTAATACTCTTAAAACTGATTTTTAGTTAGATCAAACAAAGCTAAAAAATCTAGCCGCCATATTGTTTCCGCCATATTGAATTTTATCAGTTCGATTTTAAGATAACAGACCCAGAAATTTACTAGGCCACACTTTCAGTTACCTTCAACAAAGAAAAGGGATATAACTGTTTTTAATTACTTGTAACAAACTTTACTAAGCATATTTAGTCCGCCATTTTGTTTTTCAAAATTCACGGCAGTAATTCTGATTCAGTAACTTCAAAACCCCCTTAAAACAAAATTTGAGTTAAATTGGACAATTACTAAAAAAATTTGTCCGCCATATTGGATGCGCCATTTTGATTTTTTTAGTTTTTAGTTAAATTTTAAAAACAGCGACCACGAAATACTCTAGAAGCACATTTTCAGCGGGATCCAACAACGATAAAGACTTTTGGCTGGAGTTGGATCATTCTTTAAACTTTAAGAAGCATATTTAGTCCGCCATTTTGTTCTTCAAAATTCGGAGTAAAAATTCTAATTCAGTAACTTCAAGACCCGCATAAAACAAAATTTGAGTTCAATCGGACAATTTAAAAAAAAAATGTCCGCCATATTGGATCCGCCATTTTGATTTTTTTGGTTTTTAGCTAAATTTTGAAATCAGCTACCTCGAATTCCTCTAGAAGCACATTTTCAGACGGATCCATCAACGATAAAGACTTTTCGCCGGAATTGGATCATGCTGGCCCTCTGTGCATTGTTCGAATTACGATTGAATTCTTTGAATTACAATTGATTTTTTTTTTTCAAATTACAATTGATCTATTTCGAATTGCAATCGATCTTTTTCAAATTACAAGTGATCTATTTCGAATTACAATTGATCTCTTTCAAACTACAATTGGAATATTCGAATTACAAATGAAATTTTCGAATTAGATGTAGAATCTTCGAATTACAAATTGAATCTTCGAATAACAAATAGAATCTTCGAATTACAAATTGAATCTTCGAATTATGGGGCTTGTCACGGACTCAATTCCTTTCGAATTTGAAAAAAGTGGTTTACTTGTAAAACACAAAAAGAATATTATTTTTTTCGGAATAAAATCACTTTTGAAAATCAAAGTGGTATTGATTTGCATAAAATTGGTTTCATTTCGAAAAAAAAAAAAATATTGACTTTGCGTTTTACGAGCAAACCACTTATTCCACTTACGAACGGAATTGAGTTTGTGACACGCCCCTATATTTGATCTTTTTCGAATTACATCTGTTAATAGTTTAGAAAAGTAATACATATTCATGCAATTATATTCTCCACAACTGTAAGTATGTTTTTAAAATGTTTTTAATTAAACGTTTAAAATTTTATTAAACAAAGTATCAACTTTTTTAAAATTTTATTTTACATTATTTATGAAATAAGGTGTTGCCAATAATTCTATTCATAGTTCAAATGTAAAAGCAAAAATACTTGTGTAATTATGTTAAAAAAAACTAACAACTTTTTTTGTCACTACAACAATTAGAAAACTATTTATACAACAAATTAAACTTATTTATTTGAAATAATTTTCTTTTTTTTTTAAACGGAACCGTTAAAAAATAAATTAACACTCTACATTGTATTAAAAACAATTACAGATTACAAATGCTTTTTATTTTCAAGTATTTATAACATTTATAAATAAACATCAATCAACAAGTTTTTAAATTTATTTTTAAACATATTATTTTTTTTACAAGCCAATTTTAAACTATATACTGCTCTTTAACTAGAAGATTGTCATAAGTAAAAAAAAACGGATTTTGCCAATTTTTTTTTATTAAAAAAAGATCGGTACAAATCGCTCATTTACTACAATAGAGACATATCTAAATAAACCTTATTTAACAGAAAAAGTGTTTTAAAAATGGAGTCCCAATTAAAATGTACGGTAGATAAAAATGTGACAATGTCATATTCTCTTCTCAAGCGGTGAGTTTAAATGATATTAATACAATTATTTTAAACAATATAAAGCATGACAAAACGAATAATTCTGCATCATTATCTCAAAAATTACGTTTTTTGAGTTATGTCACTATTGTAGTAAATGAGCGATATGACATGTTATAATAACTGACCTAATAACTGCTCAAGCGGTGTTATATACAACACGTTAATATACATTTTATAATACGAGATTTTGCATTATTCACTAAAAATAACGTTTTTTTTAGTTATGACAGTCTTCTAGAAAATAAGCGCCATGTACTTAAATACAACAAATAGGCAATAATGAAACAACTAATGAAAATTATTTTAAATATTTATACAAAACTATTTCTACATTTTATAATTTAATAACAAATATACAAAAAAATTAAAATTAATAGACATTTTAAATGCATATTATTTATTATAATCAGGGATAGGAATTTAATGCAAATGCATGATTTTTTTTTTTGTTGTTAATCTGAGAACAATATAAATTTTAAAGTTTTGCAAAAAGAAAACATTAAAATATGTGTATACTAAGGGTGTTCTTAACAGTAAGGGAAAAATTTAAAATGTTTTAATTGATTGTCACTGGGCAAATTATTGTTCCTTTATACTAAAAACTTAAAAAAATAAAATTTGGAGTCAATCCGATAACTTTAAGTGGACGCGGAAACGACCTGAAGTTTGAAAAACGAATTACAAGGGGAAAAAATGACTTTTTACTCATTTTCTCAATTTTTTCGACATTTTCAGTTAACTTTGAATTCAAATGGTTACTGAATTGTGATGTGGAGTACATTACCTTTGTAATAAGGCAATAAAAACTAAAATCGGTTAAAAATCAGCAAAGTTATTACAACTGCCCCAGGCAACTAGCGTGTGGCAGACCACTTGATCAAAGATTTCGAGTTCCATTTTTGAAATTGATTGAAATTATCTACTATAGCAACATTTTTTTATTCTTTAAGTCCCAATGTACTAAGGTGATAAGCATTTTTCATATTGTGTTATGCTAACTTGTTTTAAATAAATGGTAAAAAGGTCTTAATTTTTCAACCCTGTTTTCAAATCTCCAATTTCAAATTTTTATTTTTTGGCAAATACAATTTAAAAAATTGACAATTGGACTATAGGATTTTGTTAAGGACATATAAGGGAATAAAAACTACAAAAATTGTAGACATTCCTTTTTTCATTCGGCTAGTTCAGCGATTTTATTTCGGCGGATTTCGAGATAATAGTGATTTTGGTAACTTTTTTAGCTTTTAGTTAATTTTTTTATTATTTTTTAACAAACCTCATATGTTTTCTACCGAATTATTGCTGAATAATATAGAATACTTCAATTCCTTTAATAAGAGCGGAATTGAGCCATGAAAAATTGACCCTATTAAAGGTCAAAGGTCAAATTTTGGAAGAATTTAAATTTTTAAAGATTAACAATTTTTTTGAGCGGATATTAATGAAACTCCTTGATGTTGTTTTAATATGATTAAACGTAAATGGTTTATTATTAAAATTCAGAAAATTAACCCTTAAGTGCTATTGGGGTCTATAGTTTTTTTTATTTAATGGAGAAAATATAAGTATATTATTTCATAGGGTCATATAGACCCCAACAGCACTTAAGGGTTAATGTTCTGAATTTTAATAATAAACTATTAATTTATAGACATATTAAAATAACATCAATCAGTTTCATTAATATCCGCTCGAAAAATCTGTTAATCTTTAAAAATTAAAATTTTTCTAAAATTTTACCTTTGACCTTTAATAGGGTCAATTTTTTATGTCTCAATTTCGCTCTTATTAAATGAATTGAAGTATTCTATATTATGCTGCAATAATTCGGTAGAAAACATATGAGGTTTGTTAAAAAATAATAAAAAAATTAACTAAAAGCTATAAAAGTTACCAAAATCACTATTATCTCGAAATCCGCCGAAATAAAATCGCTGAACTAGCCGAATGAAATAAGGAATGTCTACAATTTTTGTAGTTTTTATTCCCTTATATGTCCTTAACAAAATCCTATAGTCCAATGGTCAATTTTTTAAATTTTATTTGCCAAAAAAAATAAAAACTTGAAATTGGAGATTTGAAAACAGGGTTAAAAAATTAAGACCTTTTTACCATTTATTTAAAACAAGTTAGCATAACACAATATGAGAAACGCTTATCACCTTAGTACATTGGGACTTAAAGAATAAAAAAATGTTGCTATAGTAGATAATTTCAATCAATTTCAAAAATGGAACTCGAAATCTATGATCAAGTGGTCTGCCACACGCTAGTTGACTGGGGCAGTTGTAATAACTTGGCTGATATTTAACCGATTTTAGTTTTTATTGCCTTATTACAAAGGTAATGTACTCCACATCACAATTCTGTAACCATTTGAATTCAAAGTTAACTTAAAATGTCGAAAAAATTGAGAAAATGAGTAAAAAGTAATTTTTTCCCCTTGTAATTCGTTTTTCAAACTTCAGGTCGTTTCCGCGTTCACTTAAAGTTATCGGATTAACTCCAAATTTTTTATTATTTAGTTTTTAGTACAAAGGAACAAAATTCTGCCCAGTGCAACACAAAAATCCGAAATAAAAAAATAAGAACACCCTTAGTGTATACATATGTGCAAATATGTGAAAATATGCAATAACAAATCAATGACATTTTATTGCAAATTTTTGCATATTTTAGTTCTTTTGCATATTTTATTTAAATGTTAATTAAATAAATACTGATTAATAAAAATTATTTTATTTGACCTTTAAAATACATTATTTTAGGTAGGTTTGTTCTAGCTCGAGGTCATATTTCCTTTCCTTATGATATTCTCATAGAAAAATGTTCAAGAAAATTATTTTTCTGTTTTAGTTTTATTTTGTTTTTTGCAAGAAAATTATTTTTCTGTATTAAATTTATTTATGTTGGTAATTTTTGCAGGACTTTCAGATTTGGAAATCGTCAGATTACGTTGTCAAGACTATTTATCAAATATAAAAATCCTATACTACAAGTATCATAGAGAATTTAAATGACAAATTGCTCATTTTGATTATTTGACGGTCGTGAGCAAACTAAGAGAATATACAATTTTCTTCTTCTCATTCTCATTGAGGGTGAAATTGAAATGTTTTTGTTTGAACATTAGCTATTTCTCATTTAAATTATCTATGTTACTTTAGTAAAGGGGTTGTTGTTGTCCAGCGTTCTCAAGGGCTAGACTGCGGATATTGGGTTCTGATATTCTGTCTATGGACACGGTCCATGGACTTCCCTTGTCTGATTTTCTCAAGTTTGTGAAAGCAACTGAGAAATTCTGAGCAAGCACTTTTCTTCCTTTTTCTTCTCAACCTTTTATCACCCTTACTTAATCTTTCTTTTCTGGGTACGGTACAATGGATTATTTTAAGTCTGAGCGCCATGGACTTGCCTAAAAATTTACCCATTTTTAGGCTTGTACAACCCACCCTCAACTCAACTCAACTCAAAGGGTTTTTATAATTGCTAAATAGTATTGACAATGGAATCTGACAAACTCCGAAACACGCGTCGGCTAAATCTTACAAAAATTACTAACATTTTCTTGAAAATTATTCTTTGAGAATATCATAGTTTTATCATAGTTTTTTCCTTAAAAATGCCAAATCCGCGTTGTCATTTTGGTGTTGGCACTTTCCTTTTCTGTTTTTTGTTTTTACCCTCCACTCCAGTGATTGAGGGTATATATAAGTTTCTCATTCCGTTTGTAACTCATCGAAATATCGGTCTGGGACCCTATAAAGTATATGGGACATTCCATGTCAAATCGGACACATTTAAATTTTTTTTTTAGATTTTCCCAATTTGTTTACAGTTTTTAGTACCTTTGGAAAACTCATTCGTGGTAAACTTTCAGATTTTTTTGATGACCCGTTCAAAAGATATCGAATTTTAAAAAATTGGTAGTTTGTTCCTTTACTCAAACTTCTTTTACTCATAACTTCTTCAATAATGGTCCAAATTTCAAATTTTTTTTTTTCAAAATTTTTGTTTTTTTACGTACTTTTCAAAAATAAATCCCAAAAAATTCTTAAAAGCGCTCTAGTATGCGATTTTTAAGGAGGATCGTGGGATAACGATTATTATTATTTTTTTAAATTTTTTGAAAAATATTGTAATTTTCCAATCTTAAAATCATTTCTACTGCTCGAATGGTGCGTCATAGAGGGGTCCTTTATAAGACCGACCCCCATAGGTTAGGTTGTGAAGGATGACGTCGGTTTATACAAAACTAACGTCCATAGAGGCCTTGATGTGGCCCATTATGATTCCTTTAATGGTCGAAACCTTCTCTCTCCAATTTTATCACTCGCATTGTTTCCAGTTATGCATCCCATTTTGAAGCTTTTATAAATGCCAGTAGAGTCCAAGGATTCTCGCTTCGAATTTCCAATAAGCTCTGAAAGAAATAAGAGCCAAATAGTTTAAATCTTCTAAAAGACAGGCATTCACATAAGACCCCCATTAATTTTATCGTGTTAACGTTTCTTTGGAACAAACTAATACCCTATCTCCAATTTCTTAGTCTCCCACACAAAACGACATTTTTTAAAATTTACTCTAACCGCTCTAACTGCCCAAATAGTGCCCTTAGAGCAACAAAACGTATGACCGACCCACAATATTTTTTTAGTCCAAACATTTTCTCTAAACACACCTACCCTCTATTTGTAACTGTTAAGGCGGTCCCCATACAATTTTTTTATTTTTTGTAAATTTGTTTTATTTAATCAGCTTCTACCGGTCCAATGGTGCGTCCGAGAGGGGTCATTAGTGAGACCGACCCCAATTTATTTTTACCCTACAACATTTCTCTAAAACATACCTACGCCCTATCTCCACTCCCTTAGTAGGCTCCCATACAAATATCAGTTGGAGCAAATTTTATAAAAATGTAATTTTGTATGGGAGCCTACTAAGGGAGTGGAGATAGGGCGTAGGTATGTTTTAAAAAAATGTTGCATGGTAAAAATAAATGGGGGTCGGTCTCACTAATGACCCATCTCGGACGCACCATTGGACTGGTAGAAGCTGATTAAATAAAACAAATTTACAAAAAATAAAAAAAATTGTATGGGGATCGCCTTAACAGTTAAAGATAGAGGGTACGTGTGTTCAGAGAAAATGTTTGGACTAAAAAAATATTGTGGGTCGGTCATACATTTTGTTGCTCTAAGGGCACTGTTAGGGCAGTTAGAGCGGATGAAGCAAATTTAAAAAAAATGTCGTTTTGTGTGGGAGCCCCCTTAGAAATTGGAGATAGGATATTAGTTCGTTCCAAAGAAACGTTAAGACGAAAAAATTAATGGGGATCGGCCTTATAAAGGACCCCTCTATGACGCATCATTCGAGCAGTAGAAATGATTTTAAGATTGGAAAATTACAATAATTTTTTTTCAAAAAATTTTAAAAAATAGTAATAATCGTTATCCCACGATCCTCCTGGGCAAAAAATTTGTAGAATCGATAGATGTTTTACACAAAAAAATCGAAGAGTACAAAAATGAGATTTAAATTTTAAAACTTAAAAATCGCATACTAGAGCGCTTTTAAGAATTTTTTTTGGGATTTCTTTTTAAAAAGTACGTAAAAAAACAAAAATTTTGAAAAGAAAAATTTGAAATTTGGACCATTATGGAAGAAGTTATGAGTAAAAGAAGTTTGAGTAAAGGAACAAACTACCAATTTTTAAAAACTCGATATCTTTTGAACGGGTCATCAAAAAAATCTGAAAATTTACCACGAAGAAGTTTTCGAAGGGAAAATCTAACAAAAAAATTTTTCAAAGTGTCCGATTTGACATGGAATGCCCCATATATATTCATAGTCCCCGATCGATTTTAAGACATTCTAGCGATGTCCGTCTGTCTGTCTGTCTGTCTGTCTGTCTGTCTGTCTGTCTGTCTGTGGAATTGGTGATCACGTCCAAAATATTACACGTAGATGACTGAAACTTAACATATTTATTGAAAGTTCTCCCGAGAAGTTTGGTATTGCAATTTAGCAATATCGGTTCAGCGGTTCAAAGTTATGAACGAAAATGTAAGGACACCTCAAAAATGTTAGTGTGTTCAACATAACCTAAAAATACAAAATGCTTTAATTCGGCTGCTGGTTGACATATGTCAACCTAATTGAACACTAAAAGGTATTTTAACAAGTACGAACATATTTTTTGACAAAAAAGAAAAAAATCGCGGATTTTTTTTTTACAATTTTTTTTTCGCGGAAATTTTTTTCAATTTTTTTTTTTTTTCAAAAGTAATTTCCTTTTAAATAAACCCAGGCAGAAAAATACGAACGGGAGAGTGCTGGCAAAGTACCTTTTATGGTCGCTTGTGTGCTGGCAAAGCATCACAGTTAAGTACTCTCCCAGCGTCCAAAATGATAACCACGGTAAACGGTATGCCGTTGCTATTTTAAAGCGCTTTGAAAGCGCTTTAAAAACAAAAAATATGGTACTATTATAGCGCTTTTAGAACAAAAAAATGGGACGTATATAAATTATATACATAAGTCCATAAGACACAACTTTTTTGGTGTTTATTTGAATAAAGAAATTTATTAAATTAGGATAAAAAATTTATTGACTCATTTATTAGGATAAAAAAATTCTGAACAAACTTCGAACAGTTTTCTAAGTCCCGGAAAAAATTAGTTTGCAGTTTTCTTTGCGCTTTGGAATATAAAAAATTTATTAAAAATGCTTTTAGAAAAAAAATTGGAAAAGTCCCGAAAAAAAGTAGTGCATTGAATCGAAACGGGTATGTATCCGGAGTTCCTCACGAAAGAAACAGGTGTTTTTATATAAAAGGTGTCAAGTTTGTAATATGTAGGTCCAGAGACTCTATGTAGGTCATTGTGTATAAGTGACATATCATGAGAACTATCAAGGACCGGCCACTTATCCTGCAGGGAAATAAAAAATATTCCAATTGTTATGAAAATTAATAAATTTTAATAAAAAATTTATACTTTGAACGGATTTAAATAGAAAAACATTGGCAAAGCGCTTGGAAAGCACTTTTTCGAATTCATACTACCTTCTACACAAAAACTAAAGTGCTTTGCCGAGACTTTTTCTTTGGAACGATTGGCAGTTTCTACCTGGGAAGTTTTTTGCAATAAACTTTTAGAAATTGTGGAGGGTATCTCTACATTCGGCAAGGCCGAATTTAACTTTTTTACTTGTTTAAATGTATTTTTAGAATTGAAAATTACATACTGTGACAATATGATGAAGGCTTACAATTTCCTTTTTCTTATAAACTTCTTTGCCATAATGTATATGTGTAAGTGTAGCTCGAGTATACACGTTTTATTTAAGAAATTCCAATGTAAGGGAAAATGGGATTACAACATCAAAAAGTCAAATTAAATTTAGAAATTCTTATTGGAATTCAGACAATCCAATTGAAATTCAGAAAATTGCAATTAAAATTTAAAAAGATCAATTAATATTGAGAAAGCTTAATTGAAATTGAGAAAAGCTCAATTGAAATGCAGAAAAACTCAATTGAAATTGAGAAAAGCTCTATTGAAATTGAGAAAAGCTCAATTGAAATAGAGATAAGATCAATTAAAATTGGAGACAGTGTTAAATTCGGCTATGACGAATCATTTATACCGTTAAAATATAAAAAAAAAATTAAATTCGACAGGGTTTTTTTTTTCCTGAAAATACTGGTGTAGGGTATTATATGGTAGGTATTGACCGATTATAATTTTCTTACTTGCTTTCCCTTAAAATTGAAAATGCCGATATCTTAAAAACTACCAAAACTGTAAAAATTTTCAAAAGAAAGATAACAAAGGAACAAATAGAACAACCTTCCTCTATGCATTTGTGGACCCAATGGGTCCGAAAATTGGAATCAAAAATCCGCATTTCGGAAAATTTTAAAAAGCTAATATCTCCGTAAGTAGTGCACACACGATAAAAAGTCCAAAGTCTGTCAAAATGTAATTGCGATGATCTTTTTTGGTCCTAAGGACTGCAAGTGGTTGCTTTAAATGGCTCCATATGAAAAAAAAGGTATTCTAGACGTAATTGCCGATCTACACTCTAATTAAAATGATTTCAGTTTCCTACTATAAATTGGGTAAATTTACACAAATTGCGTAATTCTACTAAAAATTATTAGAAATTTACCCAATTTATAGTAGTATATTATTTGAATTTGTTGAAATTTACCCAATTTATAGTAGGAAACTGAAATCATTTTAATTAGAGTGTAGATCGGCAATTACGTCTAGAATACCTTTTTTTCATATGGAGCCATTTAAAGCAACCACTAAAAAGTGCAGTCCTTAGGACCAAAAAAGATCATCGCAATTACATTTTGACAGACTTTGGACTTTTTATCGTGTATGCACTCATTTTTTTAGAGTGTATCCACAGTTTTTTGTCCCGATCGTAGAAGAAAAAATTTAAGATATCGGCTGTTAAACTCATTTCCATGTATTAACATGAAAATGGGACGGATTTTTTGGTCTTAATAACGGCACTTTTTTGCGGTTGCTTCAAATGACTTCAAATGGAGTTAGAAAAAAAATCATGATAATCATATGTTTCAAGTGCTCCCATCTTCCCCCACAATGATTTCGCAAAAAATGTCTACACACACGTATATTTTTCCATAAACTATAGGGTGGGTTTATTAAAATATGCCCAAACAATTTCATTTAATTTTTTGATTTTTATTACCAACACATTTTCACTTAAGTAAATATGTATGTTTGTAATATCATGCGTATGAAAGTGTGCGTGTGGTTCATTGACCTCATTTATAAAGGTGACAAATGATTTGGAAAATATTTTTAATTTTTTTAATAAAACAAAAATGTTATTCTAATAATTAAAAATGAGAAAAAAAAATACCATATATGATTTATTCTATTTATTACTTTTTAAAGATATTTTTAGCAAAAATTAATTACTTTACAGAGTGATTTAGTAATTAAAATTTTAGCGAAATGTTTGAAAAATGTTATGAAAACAAAATGGGGGGAATGTTGGTAAATGAATGAATGTTAAATGTAAAAATCAGTAATTTAATATAGATTAATTACAAAATTTTCATAAATATATGATGATAATTACATTGTTTAATATCTTATAAATACATTGTTTAAATATATATATTTGAAGTGAGTGGAGGAGGATATTTAAAGGATATAAAGGATTATTTACAACAATATTAGTTTTATGGTCACTTTATTGTTTTTTTTGGAATCTATTGATAATAGTCACACAATATACACAAATTTAGTGTATTATTGCATGTTACACTGTGCAACAAATTTAGGGTACATAGAATTGAATGGTACTAAAAAAAAATGAATTTTGAAAACTTATTGTTAGCTCGAGTTATGTTTTTTGGCCCACTGAATTTTTTTCATAACCTCGGACTTTTTCTATACAAAAAAACTTCTCAAAATCTGAGACTTTTTATATGCGAAAAATGTCTAATACAAAATTCTGAAAGATATATACGAAAAATGTTTCAGAATCTATACGAAAAATATTTCAGAATCTGAGACCCTTTCTATACAAAAAATGTCTCAGAATCTGAGACCTTTTCTATACAAAAAATGTCTCAGAATGTGATACATTTTCTATAGAAACAATGTGTCAGAATCTGAGAAAAGTTTTTCTATACGAAAAATGTCTTGGAATCTGCGAATTTTTCTGTACGAAAAATGTCTTAGGATCAGAGACTTTTTCTGTACGAAAAATGTCTCAGAATCTGAGAATTTTTTTACACAAAAAATGTTTTAGAATCTGAGAATTTTTTATAAGAAAAATGTACCAGAATCTGAGAATTTTTCTACACGAAAAATGTCTCAGAATATGAGAATTTTTCTATACGAAAAATGTCTCAGAATATGAGAATTTTTCTATACGAAAAATGTCTCAGAATATGAGAATTTTTCTACACAAAAAATGTTTTAGAATCTGAAAATTTTTCTATACAAAAAATGTCTCAGAATCTGAGAATTTTTCTACACGATAAATGTCTCAGAATCTGAGATATTTTTTGTATAGAAAAAATGTCTCAGAATCTGAAACTTTTTCTATAGAAAAAATGTCCAGAAGCTGAGATTTTTTTATACGAAAAATTTCTCAGAATCTGAGACTTTTTCTATACGCAAAATGTCTCACAAAATGAGATTTTTTTATACGAAAAATCTCTCAGAATCTGAGACTTTTTCTATAGAAAATATGTCTCAGTATCTGAGACTTTTCTATACGAAAAATTACTCAGAATCCAAGTCTTCTATATGAAAAATGTCTCAGAATCTGAGTCTTTTTCTATACAAAAATGTCTCAGAATCTGATCCTTTTTCTATACGAAAAATGTCTTAGAATCTGAGACTTTTTCTATACGAAAAATCTATATACGAAGAATCTGAGACTTTTTGGAAAAATGTCTTAGAATCTGAGTCTTTTTCTTTACGAAGACTTTTTCTATAGAAAAAATGTCTCAGAGGCTGAAATTTTTTTATACGAAACATTTCTCAGAATCTGAGACTTTTTCATTACGAAAAATTTCTCACAATCTGAGATTTTTTTTATGCGAAAAATCTCTCAGAATCTGAGACTTTTTCTGTACGAAAAATGTCTCAGAATCTGAGACTTTTTCTGTACGAAAAATGTCTCAGAATCTGAGACTTTTTCTATAGAAAAAATGTCTCAGAATCTGCGATTTTTTCTATAGAAAAATTAACTTTTTTCTGTACGAAAAATGTCTCAGAATCTGAGACTTTTTCTATAGAAAAAATGTCTCAGAATCTGCGACTTTTTCTATAGAAAATATAACTCAGAATCTGAGACTTTTTGTATACGAAAAATGACTCAGAATCCAAGTCTTCTATATGAAAAATGTCTCAGAATCTGAGTCTTTTTCTATACGAAAAATGTCTTAGAATCTGATCCTTTTTCTATACGAAAAATCTGTATACGAAGAATCTGAGACTTTCTGGAAAAATGTCTCAGAATCTGAGACTTTTTCTTTACGAAAAATGTCTAAGAATCTGAAATTTTATCTATACGAAAAGTGACTCAGAATGTGAGACTTATTCTATATGAAATTTTTTTTTTTTTAAATCTCAGAATCTGAGGCTTTTTCTATACGAAAAATGTCTCAGAATCTAAGACTTTTTTATGAAAAATGTCTTAGAATCTTTTTCTATACGAAAAATGTCTCAGTTTTCCTGTACACTCAAAAATTATGACGTTATTTATTACTACATTTTAAGTTTATTACTACATTTTACGGTAAATTCAACCAAAAATTGTTGTTGTTTTTAACTAATGATTAACAACTACAAAAAACTGTAAAAACTACTTCAAATTATAGTTGTTTTTACTGTAACTCAAATTGTCTGAATTTTTTATAAGAAAAAAAACTTCTAAACGTCAAAAACGGTTAAAATTATTTGGAAATCCGTTTTTCTAAAAATTTCTAGAAAGTTATAAGTTTTTTATAGACTAAAAACAAATACATTAAACAATTGTTACTATAATTTAGTAATTTTTTGTATTTATTTTTTAAAACGACTACAAAAAACAGTTGCTTGAGATTTTTCATACAGAAACAACTGAAATTGTAGTTAAAAACAACAACTACTACTTACTACACAAATGACCGCTTGTAGTAACTGCAATAATTTTCTAAGTATACGAAAAATGTCACTGACAAGGAAGGTCTTTCACAGGGAACCCACCGATTGTCTTGAAACTTGAATATGGGAAAGAGGGGGAAAAAATAAGAGTTATCTGTTTTTTTAGCTGCCCAATTTCAAATTTAAAAAAGGGTTGCCACTATATGAAAAAATAAGGTATTTCGGGAAAATCCGTATAAAAGCCGAACGAGCAGGAATTTCGCCAAACGAAAAAGTACGGGTCAGCTTAATTTTGATAGAGATTATAATATATGATTTTGGCGGTCGCACGTACAGCTGCGGTCAAAAAAATAGCACCAAAATTTTCTTCGTTGTTTTTTATAACGATTTCAACTTATGCCACTGAAAACGTGTGATAAGATACTTATAAGAGTGAGAAAAATTATTACATAAGAAAATAATAATTTGGTTTTTTTATTTTATTAAAAATTTTCCGAGTTTTTAAAAAAACTTCAAAAAGACTCAGTCAAAAAAATAGCACCACAGTACTTTTTGTATTAAAATTAAATTCTGAAATTTGAAAAACGAATGGATTATGAATTCAGTATTGTTTTGATATCTTTAAATATTAAAAAAAAAAATTGTCGAGTGCTCATTATTGACAATTACCTCTGTACAACGTTTTTGTACCGAATTCGCGAGATTTTGGGATCTTTAATTAGAAATTGAGTTCCAGATTTGCTGAACATCCACCCAAAGAGCTTCATTACAAGTTGGTTGTTTTCGAGACACTCCCTTCTCTATATTAACATTAACTATCGATTTGGTCTAGATCTGGGGACTGACCAGGCCATTCCATCACGTTTACTTTATTGTCCAGACCCAATTTTTCGCCAATTTCCCGTCATGCTTTGGGTAATTGACGTGCTAAAAGACCTAAATTTGTGGCATTTGCTCAGAAACTTATGGTAACATTACTTTCTGGAAGATATAAACGTTAAGTGTATATCCACGGTTGATCTAGTCCAATATGTGAGCCATGGTCCAATATATGAACCCCACTCCGCAGTAGGAAAATATCCCCCACACCATAAGCACCATTTTAAGTTATTTTTATTTCGAATTTTGGAATTTATTCCGCGGTATAAGGTCTCCTGACATAGGTATGTGATCCCATGTCTCCAAATAAAACAACAATGGATTCATTTGTCCATAGAACATTGATCCACTTTTAAGCATTCTGAGTTACTGTTAGCAAACTTCAAACGACTTGCAGCATGCTTAAGTGAGATTAGGCGCACTTTTCCGTATCTGCAAGCGTTAATGTTGTTGTTTTGTAATCTTCGACGAACATTTTCGCCATTTGCTGTCCTTTTTTAGCTCTGGAGCTGCCGTAAATGGGGCTTTCTTCCATTGTCTTTACAAACACCTAACCACTAATGGTGACAAACATCGCTTGTGACTAAGTTTTTCAAGCTCTAAAGTTAATTTTGTTGAATTTCCGATCATTTTAGAAACGCATCCAACCAATTTTCCCATTTCAGAATATGGTTTATGTTCAGAAATCATATTTTTTTTCAAAAGCACGTTTTTAAGGAGTGTAATTCCTTCCACATCATATTTTTATGAAAATACATGTCAAATTTTATAATGAATTAAATTTTTTATAAAAAAAACTATCTTTCTTTAATATTTAACACTTTTATTTTAATAATTAAAACAATATTAATTTTTTTAAAGAAATTTTGTCATTCGGTGCTATTTTATTGACTGCACTGATTTAGAGTTTTTTTAAAATATCGATCATTAAAAAAGAACCGTTCACAATTTTTGGGAAAAGTAAAAACATTTAAGGGGTATTTACTTAGTATAAGAGTATTGCATATTTACTTTAAACGAATACGCACATAATATTTTGTTTTAATTGAATGAATAGAGATTTTGTCATTGGTGCTATTTTTTTGACCGGCACTGTATATACATCTCCATCTACCCCAACGATTAGACATTTTTGACAATAACAAACATAACGAAACCGAATTTGGACACGACCGATACACAATTGGATAGGCCTGCAAAAAACCTTTTGATCTGTATAAAATGTTCATATAGTTTCTTTTGAAGAAATGTGAAAATCTTCAAAAAACGAAAAAAAAAACGTTTTTCTCCCTCCTCTTTGATCCGCTAAATGTGAGACTGGGCACCTATCAAAAAAAAGGTAACTCTTATTTTGACCCCCTCTTTGCTATGTGCAATTTTCAGAACAATCGGTGGGTGTTGCACAGTGTTATTGCATGTCATTTTACTACTTCTTCAATTTATATTACAAATACATTAACGGCTTTATATTGTCTATATCCTTCCGGTTACATTATCATCCTTTTCAAGTGGTTTATAAAAACCCGAAAAACACCCCCCAACAAAAAACATTAAAATAATAAATGATAGATTGACATAATAAATTCAAGTTGTTGTTTAAGGGATTTAATAACATTATATTGGTCTTATAAAATATATTTAAAAAAAAACGTTGTTTTTTTAACATAATTTTCATTTATTTTTTTGTGCAGAATTTAATAAAAAATAAATTGTTTTTCTTAGAGTAATAAATCATTGTATTGGCTGTTTTAAGTGCTAAAAAATGTTTATATCTTTGGACCATA
Organism: Pegoplata infirma; assembly: GCA_963921195.1. NCBI lineage: Eukaryota > Metazoa > Arthropoda > Insecta > Diptera > Anthomyiidae > Pegoplata > Pegoplata infirma. The sequence continues at coordinate 313,809,960 of OY992536.1, read as the reverse complement.
TTTTAAAATATCTACTTTTTACACCACCCGAGTAAAAAAAAATTGTATGGTAAAACATGTTATCTTATAAAATTATATATAATTTATTGGATCTGATTTTGCTAAATTTCATCCGAAAATTGGCCGCGCCAAAGTCATCTCATAACATCTTATAATATATGAAGTTACAGTTTAATATTTGATTGTATGTGATTTCATCCGGAAATTGGCCGCGCCAAAGTTATCCCAAATTATCTATTATCATGATTTTGTATTAAATATGATATAATATGATGTAATTTCATCCGGAAATTGGCCGCGCCAAAGTTATCTTAAAATATCCAATATCATGATTTTATATTAAATTGGATATTATATAATGTAATTTCATCCGAAATTTGGCCGCGCCAAAGTTATCTTATAATATCTGATATCTTGATTTTATAAAAAAATTATTGGATACATTTTTATCCAAAAAATGTTTCTGTTTTTAGATTTATTTTTAGATATAATAATGTCAAACTGAAAATAAATAAAAAAAAAAAAAACACTTCGAACGGACGGGGATTAGAACCACAAGTCTTCCGTTTTGTAATCGCAATCTCTACCCTCTAGACCAGCGGACGTTGTTAGCAAATAACAACTTTAAAAGACTTAGTTTTAAATAAATTGATCGTATCTAATTATATCAAATTGATTTAACATATAGTAATATATGATTATATCCAATTAAATATGTTATTCACTTGTACACAATTTTCAAAAATTTTTAATAAAATTTGCAAAAAAAAAAAAAAATTGGAATGACGTACAGCGCTATTAGGGGCTTCCATGGTAAGCTAAAACAATAATTTTAATGTAGCGGTATGCCTTATTTCCAAGTCATAGGCTTCCAAAGTGAAATAAGACTTTGGCTTATAAATTTGAAATTTTTCATGGAATCAGGAAATCAGAATTAGATTTGAGATCGGGTTCCAAAAATTATTGATAATTTAAACCAAATATAGCTATTATTAACTATATAAATGCAATATAAATTTTTAAAAATGATTGCAAAAATTCAAAAAGTAAAATTTTTTAAGTTCTAAAAAAACAAATGCAATAAAAAAGTGTTTTATATTTAAAAAAAATAAAAAAAATATATTTTTTTTCTGGAATCGAACTCGGGTTCCCAAAAATTACACTGTGCTACACCAAAAATATGCAGGGGTTCTCATATAAAAATTCGGGTTGGTTGGAGTCCATAGAGTACTGATATACTCATAGTTTTTCTGGATCACTTCGTTAAGTACGTTTTTTATTGGCAAATGTGTTGGAAAACGGAGATTCTTAAATTGCAATTTTAAAAAAATATTACTTTGTTAGTTTGCAACCGATTTTCGATTTTATGGATTTGTTTTAAAGGTATAGGTCTTACCTTTCAAACAAAACAAAAATATTAAAAATCGATCAAGAATTGGCTGAGCTACGATCGCTTAAGTAAAAGAAAACCGAATTTTTTGAAAAATTTGTCAAATTCTTTACACTCTAAGTTGAAAGTGAATCATTAAACAATTTTTTTGAATTTTTTGTAAAAAATTATAGTAAAGTGGCTTTCCAAAACACCAAAAAACATAACAATCGGTTAAAAAATGAATGAGTTATGCTAAGTTTTGTGATAGGACATTTTTAATTTTTTTCAGAAACTCTTGTAATTCAAGCATTATTCATAAATCTTGTTACTAGTAGTAATTTTATGCGCATATGCATATAAACTAGAGATGGGAACGTAATTAGATTTGTGCGTGATTCACACATGATCAGAAGTGAGCGTGATTGAAAATTAATTTTACTCACGTGGTTGTTAGTGAGTGTCAGTGTGAGTGGAACAAAAAAATGGGCGTGTCAGTTACTTCCAAATCCTATTTATAATTTTTTGGGTTTGTTTAAAAAATATCAGTGTTACTTCTTAAACAGAAAAATATTGAGAATAGGTTAAGAACAGGCTAAGGTGCGCTTGTTTAAGTAAAAAACCTTTTTTGAAGAGTTATACCTGCAACATTTTTATGACAGAAAAAGCTGTGCGCTTGCAAACATGTTTTTTTAAAACGAAATTGCTAAAATTGTGGGATCATTTGATGGAAATTTTACCTGTTTATAAATATACATGTGAGGCATTCCACACCAAATGTTCAGTGAGAAAAAAATTGTATACCAAAATTTTTTCAATGGGTCCCGGGTAAAAAAGTTTTTTATATAACTAGGGTGAGATTTCCATGCAAATGCATGTTTTTTGTCGAAAGCCTAAAAACGATATCGACCAATTATCTTTCCGAATCAAGAGATTTGCATTAAATGGCATCGATTTGATTTCGCATATTTTGCATATTTTGGTGAAAATACATATTTTTGCATATTTTGATTTTAAATGCATATATTGTGCATATTTCGAACTTTTAAGTGCATATTATTGCATATTTTGGCATAAATTAGCAAAAACACAAATTGAAATTAATTTTTTTCAAAAACTATTTTAAATTTCAAAAATTTATTTTGAAAATCAGAAAAATTACTTTTTTTTTCTTCTTAATTTTTTTTTATAGATTTTCTTAATTTTTAAAAAAATCTTGCTAGACAAACATCTAATCTTAAAAAAAAAAAATACAAAAAAAAAAAACAAAAGTGGCCGGATTTTTTATAAATTGACTTTTTTAAAAAATGGAAAATTTCAGAACGGGTTCTGAAAATTTTCCAAAAAAATTTTAATCGATAGCCGATACAAAACTATACAAGAATGTAAATTTTTGAGATTTTGGTGCATTTCGTTTTTATTTGATATATATTTAAACAAGGCAACTTGACACAAACTTGACCATTTTTCCAATATTTGACCACGCCTCCTAAGCCCAGTTTTTGAAAAATTGAACAACCAAAAACGTAATTTTCTTAGCTCCATATATGAGGCATTCCACACCAAATGTTCAGCAAAAAAAAAAGTTGTGTCGTGTCAATATGAAATCATTTTCAAAGTATTCGCTCTTAGGGTACTATTAAATAACAAAAATAAAATTTAAGTTTTTTCCAAAAGTGGGCCTTGTAGGCGTGGTCAAAAATTGAAAACTTCTAACTTTTTTGCCTGAGCATCTTTACTTCAATATTTATGCAAATTAAATGAAACACAGTAAAGTCTTAAAGACAAAAGCTGTTTATAGATTTTTGAATGGGCTATCAATTAAAAAAAAAATAAAAATTGGAACATTTTCAGAAGAAGTTCTGAATTTTTTAAATTTAAACTTAGACTTTATTTATCAAAAAACATGCCGCAATTTTATTTGTTATTTATTTTTTTAAAAAAAGTTAAAGGAATTTTCTATCTGATCTGAAATTTTTAGAGATGTGTTTTGCCTTGTTTTCGAAAAATCAAAATTCAAAAATTGCAACACGCTTATTTTATACAATAATGGTATTTAAAACGTGTGCGTATGAGTAATATCAATACTTAAAAAATATTTTAAGAGGCGATGGTAGCCTGAGTGAGTTTTTAATAACGATTACGCACGCTTATGAAAGAAAAAATTTTGTCACGCACGATATTTTATTTTGCTCACGCTCATTCACGCACACGTGAGTAGAAAAAAATAAGTTACGGTCACGATGTTCACGTGAGCGTGAGTAAAATAAAATATCGTGCTGGAATATTTTTTTTCTTTCATTAGCGTGCGTGATCGTGAATAAATACTCAGGCAAAAAAGTTTGATATTTTTAATATTTGACCACGCCTACAAGGCCCACTTTTTGAAAAAAACTTAAATTTTATTTTTGTTATTTATTAGTACCCTAAGAGCGAATACTTTGCAAATGATATCCCATTGAAACCACTATGGTTTTTCTGTAGTGGAACAGTTGGTGTGGAATGCCTCACATGGCTATCCATACAACCCATTTAAAAATTTACGGTTCACATGTTTTTTTCGCTGAATATTTGGTGTGGAATGCCTCATACGTATATTTATAAACAGGTAAAATTTCCATCAAATGATCCCACAATTTTATCAATTTCGTTTCAAAAATGTCAAATGATTTTTGTCATAAAAATGTTGCAGGTATAACTCTTCAAAAAAGGTTTTTTACTTAAACAAGCGCAGCTTAGCCAGTTTTCAACCGATTCACAATATTTTTTTTTGTTTAAGAAGTAACACTGATATTTTTTAAACAAACCCAAAAAATTATAAATAGGATTTGGAAGTAACTGACACGCCCATTTTTTTGTTCCACACACACTGACACTCACTAACAACCACGTGAGTAAAATTAATTTTCAATCACGCTCACTTCTGATCATGTGTGAATCACGCACAAATCTAATTACGTTCCCATCTCTAGTTTATATGCATATGCGCATAAAATTACTACTAGTAACAAGATTTATGAATAATGCTTGAATTACAAGCGTTTCTGAAAAAAATTAAAAATGTCCTATCACAAAACTTAGCATAACTCATTCATTTTTTAACCGATTGTTATGTTTTTTGGTGTTTTGGAAAGCCACTTTACTATACTTTTTTACAAAAAATTCAAAAAAATTGTTTAATGATTCACTTTCAACTTAGAGTGTAAAGAATATGACAAATTTTTCAAAAAATTCGGTTTTCTTTTACTTAAGCGATCGTAGCTCAGCCAATTCTTGATCGATTTTTAATATTTTTGTTTTGTTTGAAAGGTAAGACCTATACCTTTAAAACAAATCCATAAAATCGAAAATCAGTTGCAAACTAACAAAGTAATAATTTTTTAAAATTGCAATTTAAGAATTTCCGTTTTCCAACACATTTGCCAATAAAAAACGTACTTAACGAAGTGATCCAGAAAAACTATGAGTATATCAGTACTCTATGGACTCCAACCAACCCGAATTATCATATGAGAACCCCTGCATAAATTATTTTTGGTCTTTTGTAGCACAGTGTTATAGATAATTTTATAATAAATCAAATATAGTTATATATAACTGTATAAAAGAAAAATATTTTTTTAAAAAGGATTGCCATACAAACACAGATATGTTATCGTTTAAGACACATATAATTATATCTATTATTTTTGTTGGAAATTTTCTTAGTATGGAACCATATATAATTTTAAATGGTATTATATTAGTCATATATAATTATACATAAATTGATACTGGATTTTTTGTTTAGTAAAGTCCTATACATAATTAGATATAAAGTCACGTATAATAATGTATGAAATCGGATTAAGTTTTATGTGCAACGTATGATTACATCTACCATTTATATTAATATATTATGAACAATATAATTAGATATGATTTTATATGACATCATTTAAAAAAATTGGAAAATTTCAAAGTGAGATATAATTTTATACTTTGACTCATATAGTTGTATATGGTTTTATGAAAACATATAAAATAATATACATTTATATAAATTCCTTTTTACTCGGGCACATAATAAATTTGAAAATTATTACTAATTCCGATGAACATATTTTCTTTGTTTTTTTATTTGTGCAAAATTATGCGATTTTATTAAATTTGAATTAATTTGTTTTCGATTTATTTTAAAATAAAAAAAAAAAAAGAATAAATGAAAGCAAAACTATAAAGTTTTATCTTTAAATAAATATACATATCTAAACATTAAGATTATGTTATAAATATACTGTGCAAAATTTGAATAAGGACCAGAATATTTCATTTTTGTGTTTTTTTAAAAAGAATAATGCCAGAAAACGTTATCGAATCGGTCCATACCGAATCTATTCTAAAATTGTTTTTTTATCACTAGTTCTAAAAAGCTGAGGCCTTATGCTCCTTGTAGGAACGACGGGAACATATATATACTTCTAAAAAGCCGGTTTAAGAACTGATTCCCAGGGGGGTAATTATATATGTATGTAAGCTTTTTCACCATAATCGTCAAAACTTAATAACATCCGTTTAGTATTGATTTTTGAACCTCTAAATTTTTTGAACCTCTAAATTTTTTTTCGAGGTCAATTTTAGAACCATAAAAAACTTGGTTCATTAAACAAACTTAGTTCATTAAATTTTCTAGAAAATGCAAAGTTTTCAGAGAGCACTTTAAACTACAAAGTATCGTAAAATATGGTGACATGACATAATCCCCACGGACATAATCCCCATTTCCGTTATGGGGATTATGACCACATTCATTTCGGTCATAATCCCCATAATGGTAGTGGGGACTATGACCGAAAATTATTTGGACATAATCCCAATAAAAAACGGACATAATTCCCAGATTTATGGGGATAATGACCATGTAACAAATGGCCATAATCCCCATTATGGAGATTATGTCTTCTATACTAGTTGGTCATAATCCCCAAAGTTAAGATTTTTTTTTACTTAAAAGTTTTTCTGCGTAGCCGGCCTTCGGCCGGGCTTAGGGATTACAAACTCCATGCATTAAACCCACCCTCTCTGCAGAAAACGGGGATTATGACCAAAATTGCTTTGGACTTACTCCCCATAATGTGAATGGGGGTTATGACCGAAAAAAGTTCGGTCGTAATCCCAACAAGGAACGGACATAATCCCCATTGGGATTGTGACCGTTTTGGAAACGGTCATAGTCCCCACAACTATTATGGGGATTATGACCGAAATGAATTCGGTCATAATCCTCATTTCCGTTATGGGGGCAATGTCCGTGGGGATTATGTCCTGTCACCGTAAAATATGGCCAATTTAAGCAATTTTAGCAGGACTTCGCTTTGTATATAATCGCTTTATAGTAAAAAACACAAAAGAACTGTCTAAAGCCAACTATTTCATTTTTGGCCAAAATTTTAAAGAAAAAAAATCAAATATTTGGCTCTCTAACAAACTTTGAAAATTTATTGCTCAACAATACGAAAAAAAAACCTCTCTAAAATTTGAATAGCATTAAAAGGACACTCTAAACTTTAATACCAAATTTTGGTTTTGGAAATCCATGGTGCCCTTCCCATGAACAAAGGACATTCAAATATAGTTTTAATTTTTTTTTTTTTTAATTTTAAAAACAATTTTTTTTTTTTTGGTAAATTTTAAATCTTCATAATTTTATAAACAATATTGTTTTTAAGTTTTTCGTATTTAAGTTTTTTCGTACGACTTACTGTTTCCGAGCACAAAAATGTTAAAAAGCTGCCAAAAAGTCAATGTTGTTAAAAAAGCGCTTTTTTAAACGTCCATATCTTCCAAAGTATTGATAAAAAAAAAATAAAATATGGTTTTTAATCATTTACGAAGCTCTATCAAATAACCAAAAATTAACAAAATCGGTGATACGTCAGTTTAATTTTATATGGATTTGCTCATATACTTTATGGGGTCCTAGACCAATATTTCGGGGTGTAACAAACGGAATGAAAAATTTATATATACTTTCTATCACTAGAGTGGAGGGTATAAAAATAATAAATTTTGATTAAATTTTTACTTAGAACAATTAAAAAATTACTTAAAAAACGGAAAAATTCGAATAAAACTTTTTATTGTGCTTGAAGCCAGTGTTTTTTTTTTTTTTTGTAAATAAATATTATTTTATATAATTTCAAAATATTTTGAGATCATTATCAGGGATTTACTGAATTTTTATAAACATCAAAACTTAAAAATATGTGGCATTGCCATTTAAAATTTATCTAAAATTCAGTAAATTTTTATGAACTCAAAAATATGTGGTGAAAATTTATCTAAAATTTAGATTACAATGCGTTCACCATATATTTTTAAGTTTTTGTGTTTATTAAAATTCACTTAATCCCTGATGATGATCTTCAGAGAATATCAAAATATTGCACCGGCCGACAGCCAATATTAAGCATGAACCGGATGATATATGTACGTCTGAAAGTAGAGATCAAATAGAGTAAGACTGCATTTACAGTTTTTCATTTCGTGATCCTTTTTCCTTTTAAAAGGACTTTAAAGTTTAGAAAGGATACATTTTGTGAAATATTTATGAAATATTTGTAGTGGTCGTAGGATGACACTGGTGATGACAAATGAAAGAGGAGGATCTCCCCCAATTTTCCCATTTTTTTTTATTTTGCCATATCAGGATAAAAGGATGTGAATAAAGTCATTTAAAAACGTTATCAAAATATTTTGTTCAAAATATTGAATGATATTGAAGGATACTTTTTTGAAAGAAAGAAAAATTATTAGAAAAATTAGGGGTAATCCTCCTCTTTTATTTGCTATTACTAGTGGCATGCTGGGACAAGTACAAATATTAACAAGTAGAAAAGTTAAATTCGACTTGGCCGAATCTATGAATACCCTCCACAATGCCCTTTTAACTGATAGTAAATTTTTCGTGAAAAAATAAAATTTTTGATTAGTTTTTGTTTTGTGTAAAAAACTTTTTTTTTTAAAGTAGTTTTTGAAAAAATAATTTACTAATTTTTTTTTGAGTGTAAATTTTTTTTGAGTGTAAAATTTTTTTCAAGTTTAAAAGTTTTTGTTTTTATTGTAAAAATATTTTTGAGTGACAAAAATACGTTGTAAAATATTTTTGTGACTTACCAATGTTTTTAAAACTTTTTTAACGGGTTTTCAACTCATGAATTTAAGGTGAAACTAATCTGAAATTCACGGGTTTGCTAATAACTTTTGAAACAATGGACCGATTTGGCTGAAATTCAAAACGAACCAGGCCAGGGGAACGAAAAATATATATGCCATGCTTCAGCACCCCCAGAATTGCCGAAAGTTACCCTGTGTTTTATCTTGTAAATTCCTGAAAAACCCTTGCCGAAATTCACTAATTTGCTCCATAAAGTCTTTCAAAAGTTAGCGTGTTTTCAACAGACAGACGGACAGACGGACGGACATCGCTAGATCGTCTTAAATTCGACCGAGGATCATGAATATATATACTTTATGGGGTCTTAGACCAATATTTCGAGGTGTTACAAACGGAATGACAAACTTATATATTTATACCCTCTATCACTAGAGTGGAGGGTATAAAAAAATATTTTATAAAATATAATCCTCTAAAATTTTGAAGTCCTCTTAAAAGGAAACAGGATCACAGAAAGAAAAACTGTAAATGCAGTTTTACTACGTATACTCTCCAGTTCGTGTTCAACGACTTTTTTTCATTTTTGTCGGACGGTGTTGTAATAAAATAAAAAAATATTTAATTACAATGAACACTGGCCTCGAGCTTGATGTATTTTTATTCACTTAATTAATTTTTATTAAAAGTTTACTATGTATAAATTTGTTTACTGGTGCAAAATTGAATAATATTTTACTCAATATTATTAAAAACTTACAAAATGATTATTTTTTTTTATTTTTTTCTGTGTTAGTTGAGTTAAAAATTGTTTAATAAATTTATACATATTTTAAAAAACTACACAATATAAAAATTATACAATTAAGCCACAATTTAATTTTTAAACAATAAAAAATTATTTACCTTACTTAAATTTTGCACAGTATATACAACTAAACATATAAAAAAAACTTACAAAGAAAATATATATTTATATAAGAAACAATGTAGTCTATTGTACAAAAAAAAAAAAAAAAACATAAAAAAATATACATGGGATTAATATTTAAAGATTGATAGAAAAATAAACAAATATTGTCTTATAAGTTAAAATTACACACTCACATACAAACTACAATATAACATACTGACACATACGCACACATATGAGACATTCCACACCAAATGTTCCGCTACAGAAAAACATAACCCTATATGTAGGGTGACCATTTTTTTCTGAGCTTAAATCAGTACGCCCAAGTTTTTATGTTTTTTTTTTTCTAGACTTTAACTCGCTAAAATTTTTTTTTCTATGAGAAAACACTAATGTTTTTCAACACTCACAAAATGTCGGTTAAACTAACTTGACCCTAAGTATTTTGAGTAAAAACAACTGCAAAAAACAAATATTAAAAAACAACTGTAAAAAACAACTACAAAAAACAAATGTTAAAAAACAACTGCAAAAAACTACTGTTGTCGTAACTTTGCAGAAAATTTAGTTGACTTTAAACGACTTCATTTGAATGTTTTGATCGTTTCAGTGCAAAAACAAAATTCCACAAGTTTTGAGAATAAGAAAGTCCCTCAGATTTTAAAGACTATTTTCCGTAAGTTTTGACAACTTTTCCTGTAAGAAAACTTCACAGCTAATAAGCACATGTTTTTTTTAAAGGCACTGATTTTCTGAGCGCTTTTTTCGAATAAGCTCATGACATTACCACATCTAAGATCTCAGAATCATTTGGATTCGTGCAATTTACATCATCTTTCTAAAAATATAAAAAATTCTTCGGCCCATTGAACTTTTCGTTATAGAAAACCTTAAAGATTCTGTGCGAATTTTCATATAAATTTAGGAAGATCAAAATAACCTCATGCTCAGATGCATTTATGCGTTAAGGAACCTCTTGATTCACGATCTCTAATCTCCTTAGAATAAATTCATTATAAATTATCTCATTTTCAGACTTAAGTTATAAAAAACAACTCTGTCGACTTATATTATGGAAATTCAAGTTTTTGTACAGAATTTTCGAATAAAATTATTTTTTATGTTGAAATGTTAAAAAATCAATACAATCAGTACATATTTTAAAGAAATCAGTACAAATCAGTACAACATTTTTTGATCAGTACACGTGATCAAAAATCAGTACATGTACTGATCAAATCAGTACGAATGGTCAGCCTACCTATATGGAACTTAGAAAATTGCGTTTTTGGTTTTCAAATTTTTTAAAACCTGGGCGTGACTAAATATTGAAAAAATTCTAAAATTTATGTCGAGTTGCCTTTAATAAATATTTATAAAATTGAAACAAAATGCACCATTATCTCAAAAATTTGCGTTCTTGTATATTTTTTGTGGGCTATCGATTAAAAATTTTTATTTTGAAAAATTTCCCATTTTTAAAAAAGTAAATTTAATAAAAATCTGTCCACTTTTTTTTCTTTTTTAACTTTTTAAGTTTAGATTTTTGTCTATCCACACAAAAAAAAATTGTTGTTTTCGAGAGTCTCATTTGAATATTAAATTTCATAACAATTTTCTAATTTGCTTGGCTTGTTTCAACATGGCGTATGAGTTACAAATGTTTGCGAAATTCAATAATTTGTAACTCATACGCCATATTGGAACAAAAAAATAAAAGAAAACCACAAAAATATTGTTAAATTTAATTAAATAAAAAAAACAAAACGCGCTTCTAAATTTTTTGCGTGGATAGAAAAATATCTAAATATCTAAACTTAAAAAAAAATAAAAAATGTGGCCGGATTTGTGATAAATTGACTTTTTTAAAAAATTGGAAATTTCAGAACGGGTTCTGAAAATTAAAAAAAAAAATAAAATAAATTTAGTCAATAGCCCATAATAAAATATACCAAAATGTAAAATGTAAATTTTTGGAATTGTGGTGAATTCCGTTCTAATTTGATAAATATTTAATCAAGGCAACTCGACACCAATTGTAACATTTTTTCAATATTAAGCCACGTCTTCTAAGACCAGGTGTTGAAAAAAATAGGGCTATCAATACAACCTCATCAAAAATTCATGGAACACAATGTTGTTCTGTAGCAGGACATTTGGTGTGAAATGCCTTATATGTGTATGTGTATAAATATAATAACAAATACATTAATACATACTTTAACATACAACATATTATACATACATACAAATGTATGATGGAATTTCTTCGTGCTATTAAAACCGAAAATAATATTAAAAGAAAAAAAAAAAAATACTCAAACATAAACGATGAGATTACACAGTGTAGTAGTAGTAGCAGCAGTGGTATAAGTAGTAGTAGCAACAAACATTATAAGTATTTCAATGAATTTTATTTTAGTTATTTGCGCGCTGGATTAGATGGAAGAAATTTTTTGGAAGAGTTCATTGACTGACTGCCTGTTTGCCAACCAACCAGCCCGCCAGCCTGCCTTTCTAACTTTTCAAATGCCCGGTATCGTCATTACTATCATCATCCTCAGCAGCATCAACAACACATATGGCCATGAGTTAAAGAAGCAGCAGCCGCCGCATCAAAATCAGTAGCAAAAAAAAAAAAAATAACAAATATCGTCATCATCTTACGCATCAATTCAAATCAAATTGTTAAAAGAAGACTATGAAGCAGTCAAATTAAATATATGTTTGCAACACCATTGCAAAATTTTCAGATTTCAAATAATTGCTTAAAAATTTAACTTTGAATGAATAATTTTCAGAAAAAAAACATGCCCTTAAATTTTTCCATACAAAAAATTTCTCAGTCTGCTATCTTATAGAAAAAGATCTCAGATTCTGAGACAGTTTTTATGTAGAAGAATTCTCAGATTCTGAGACATTTTTCGCATAGCAAATATCACAGATTCTGAAAGATTTTTCTTAAAAAAATTCTGACACTTTTTTCGTATAAAAATTTCTCAGATTCTGACACATTTTTCGTAATATGCTATTTACATATACCCCGAAATCCACATAAATTTGGATTTCAAATCCAATTAAAATCTATACCGTTTACATATGCTTTTTTGACATTTAGCGGGATTTTGTTTGTACTAACTCTGTATTTTCTTTTGATTTGTGTACAGGGTTGTTAATTGGAAAATTGCCCAATTTTATAAATATTTCTAAAAACAATGATTTTTCTTTGCCGGAGCCAATATTTTCAATCCCACTAGTATATGTTGGGACCACAATATCAAAAAATGTGTTTTTATGTAGAGCTGCTTCTTTAAATGCAAGAAAATTAAAATTTTTGCCAAGTTTGGGGCCGACACCATTGAGTGTTTTTCTTTGTTAAGAAGACCAAATTGGTCAACTAAATTGTGCGTTTACCATTTGCAATGGTGAATTTTAAATGAAACATTGATAAACATTGTTTTTATTAATCTTTTAATAGTTTTAAAAAAAATAAATTTTAATTGTATTTTTACTTTATAAAAAACAACAACAGCTGATAAAAAATCGTGTGCAGCGTTGTAAAAAAAGCATTAGGGATGATTATTTTGGGAAAACCCATAGTTGTACAATTAAGTAGTAGAATTTTTTTGGGATTTTAAATTGCGATTTTACGATTTTCCCAAAATCCAAGTTTTTTTTTGTATGGGATTTGACATTTCAAATCCAAAAAAGCAATTGGATTTACTTGGATTTTCATTGAAATCCCTTTTTTTTTGGATTTCGAGGTATATGTAAATGGCATATAAAGAAAAAGTCTCAGATTTTGAGACACTTTTCGTACAGAAAAATTCTCAGATTCTTAGACATTTTTCGTATAGGAATATTCCCAGATTCTGAGACATTTTGTGTATAGAAAAGTTCTCAGATTTTGAGACATTTTTCGTATAGAAAAATTATCAGATTCTGAGACATTTTTCGTATAGAAAAATTGTCAGATTCTGAGACATTTTTCATATAGAAAAATTCTCAGACATTTTTCGTATAAAACTAAATTCTCAGATTCTTAGACATTTTTCATAAAGAAAGTTCTCAGATTCTGAGACACTTTTCGTATAAAAAAAGTCTCAGATTCTGAGACATTCATCATATAGAAAAAGTCTCAGATTTTGTGACATTTTTCGTATATAAAATTCAATGATTCTGACACATTTTTCGTATAGAAAAATTCACAGATTTTTAGAAATTTTTCGTATAAAAAAAATCTCAGATTCTGATTTTTTTTTGTACAGAAAATTTTGCAGATTCTGAGATATTTATCCTATAGACAATTCTCAGATTCTGAGACATTTTTTCCTATAGAAAAATTTTCAGATGAAATATTTTTCCTATAGAACAATTCTCAGGTTCTGAGACATTTTTCCTATAGAAAAAATATTTTTCGTATAGAAATATGATCATATTCTACTACATTTTTCGTAAAGAAAATGTTTCAGATTCTGAGACATTTTCTATAGAAAAATCTGAGATTCTAAGACATTTTTGCTACAGAAAAAATCTCAGATTCTGATACATTTTGCGTATAGAAACATTATCAGATTCTGGTACATTTTTCCTATAGAAAAACTCTCAGATTCTCAGACATTTTTCCTGTAGAAAAATTTTCAGATTCTCAGACATTTTTCATATAGAAAAATTCACAGATTCTGAGACATTTTTCGTATAGAAAAATCTCATTCTGAGACATTTATCTTATAGAAGATTCTAAGACATTTTTCGTATAGAAAAAATTCTTAGACATTTTTATCTTTATTTTCGTTTTACCGAAAATAAAGATATTTTATTTAGTTTAGTTTTTAAAAAATTCAAACAACACAAAAAGTGTTTTTCACTCAAACTCATGTTGATTCAAAATATTTTTGGGCATTGCAGTGCATATAGAGAAAAACATGTTTGGAACATGATTGCAGTACTCTAAATCACCCATAATGGAGGGGCAACATAGTATGGTTGATTCATTTAATCATATTTATGATTATGACAATTATACTTTGATCATCAACATTATAAAATGACCATTTTTTATCATACCATGATCAGCGAAGATCATAAATGATAGCTACAATCATGTTATGATAAAGTTTATCAATCATACTCTGTTGCCCGCCCGTATGGTTGTCGCAAACATGTTTCTTCTTCTTTGTGTGGGTATTCATGAATTCGGCCAAGTCGAATTTAACTTTTTAATTTTTTTTTAACAATAATTTTAATTAAAATAAAAAACGATTTTTGTCATATCAACAAAAGGTTTTGTTGATACAATAAAAAACGATGTTAAACTAGTTGTTTACTAGTAACAATTAATTTAATAAGCTTTAATTTAATTTTTTTTTTTGTGTTCGGGAAAACTCAGAAAAATTAATAAAAAATATTGAAAAATTTTGAACTCGTTATTTTGTAAAATAATATCCGATTGAAAAGTACAGTTAGAAATGGTGTTTAATTTAGCTGTTTACAACAACACAAGACATTCAAAAAGAAATCCCAAGTAGTAATAGAGTATCGTGTGTCAATTCATGTATGGACATCCTTAATCATGTTTTTTTTTTTGTTTTTCGTCTTCTTGTCTTGTTTGGAATTTTCTCACATAATACTACTTGTTGTTGTTTAAAGAGTGTTTGTTTGTTTGTTTTCATGGTTGTTATTATTGCCTTTGGTTAATGTTTCAAAGAAATGTCTTTCTTTTTATTTTTTTCTATACCCTAAAGATAGAGGGTAAATATAATTTTGTCATTCCTTTTGTAACACCTTGAATCCTAGATCGATTTTAAGATGATCTAGCGATGTCCTTCCGTCTGTCTGTTTGTTGAAAACACGTTAACTTTTGAAAGACTTTACTAAGGCTGCTGAAGTTTGGCATAAATCTTGGTCATTTACTAGGTCAGGTTGGTATTGCAATTTAGCAAAATCGGTCCAGTGGTTCAAAAGCTATAAACAAAAAAGTGAATTTCGGCAAGGGGTTTTCGCGAATTTAAGAGATAAAAAACTCGCTGACTTTCGGAAAACAATTATGAGGCTTCCGAAGCTTGGAATATATATTTTTCGTTTCCCTGGTGAGGTTAGTATTGAATTTCAGCAAAATCGGTCCAGTAGTTGAAGAGTTATTAGCAAAACCGTGAATTTCAGATTGCTTTCACCCTAAAGTCACGTGAAAACCCCATGTTTTAAAAACATTGGGAAGTCACAAAAATATTTTACAACATATTTTTGTCACTCAAAAATATTTTTACACTAATAAAAAATTACACTCGAAAAAAATTGTTCACTCAAACAAAAATTTTTTTTTTTACAAAAACAACTAAAAAATATTTAATTCAAAATAAAATATTTCTAATCAAAATTGTTAAAGTTTTTTTACGTTAGAAAATTGACCAACACTTAGAACGGGAGGATATTTATAAATTCGGCCAAGTTGAATTTATCTTTTCTACTTGGTTTTATTTTTTTTATTCTATATATAAGTTGATATTATTTACCAGTGTTTTTTTTTTGTCCTATATTAAATATATTCCTTGTATATCAAGTAAATATTATTGGCACATTCATTTGAGTTTAATAGTCCGAAAAATTGATTGTTTCTCTATAGAGAAAACGCAAAAAAAATCTAATGTTTAGGAAATGTATCCGCTGTTAACTCTCACTTCTTACAATAACTTTATAAATGAACTGTTGTAGTTTGCAAAAAAAAAGTATAAAGGAAGGACATTTAATGTTGTTTTTTCATCCTTACAAACCCATTAATGTATCATAAGATGAGGATACAAAAATATCATTAGTTTATAAACTTTTTTTTTATATGCAAAAATTTATTAAAGTATGGCTTGTTTATAAAGAAAAGTAGCAGTGTTTTAGTTTATTTTGTCATGAATGGCCATCAACATCATCTTGTTAAGTCAAGCGAAAAGTGTTAACGTTTTGTGTGAAATATGCTAAATTAGCAATTTTTGACATATTTTTTTTTATATTTTTTTATTTTGGAAATAAGGAAGAAGGTTAAATAATAGTCGGTTTTGTAGAACAACATTAATGTTAAAGCATGTTTAATAAAATTAAAATAAAGAATTAACTTACATGGCGTATGAGCAATATTAAATTAAATATCACTCATACGCACCAAGTACCGTGCCATGTGGTTAAAGAAAGAATGCGGAAATATTGTGCTCGATTCTGGAGTACTTTTTCACCATTCACCTAATTTTTAAAAATTTGATATTCTTTTGAATTTTAAGATTTTAAAATTGTTGTTCTTATTAAAATAAAATTTCTAGTTAATAATAATAACAATTACAAGAAAAAATTTAAAAATCTTTATATTCGAATGTATATCAAATTTTTAAGAAGTAGGTGAATGGTGAAAGAGTACTCTCGAATCGAGCACATTATTAAAATTTTTAAGTTACAAGATAATTTCGTATTCATGGTCACATAAAAACGCAACATCAAATGACAGCTTTTAATAATAAAGTTTTTTTGTGTCGGTAAAATGCGAGAAATCGCCATTTTTTTCCGGGAACTTAACAGAAAGTTCCCGAGATTTTTTTAAACTCTGTTATATTCTAAAAACAACTAATTTTTGAGCGCGGTGTTGTCAATACCTTTTTATAAAAATTGCAAAATATGCTCTGTTACGTCAGATGTACGTAGTTTTTTAAAGGAGCATTTCATCTCAAAACTTATGCATATGAAAATTTAACAATATTTCTTTGTTATTAATACGAAATGAATAAATTTCTTTACAGCAATAGGAAAATGTTTAAAGTGCAAAAATGTCAATGAGGAAATTTACATAATGGTTTCTTAAGAAAATGTCGTCAGACTCTGGCATATCATAGGTAATACTTGATGACATGCTTTAACATAGTTATCAATGTTGTTTGTTTTAAAAGCGTGAACCAATTCTCTAAGACATCGATAGAAAAATGTATTCGGAATAAAAGTATATCACCGTCCGACATCCAATATTAAACATGAAAACCGTATGTTAAACGTCTAAAAGTAGAGATAAAATGGAGTTAAACTGCATTTACAGTTTTTCATTTCGTGATCCTGTTTTCTTTTAAAAGGACTTTAAAGTTTCGAAAGGATACATTTTGTAAAATATTCTTGAAATATTTGTACTTGTCTTAGGATGACACTGGTGATGGCAAATGAAAGAGGAGGATCTCCCCTAATTTTTCCATTTTTTTTATTTTGCCATATCAGAATGAAAGTAGGTGAATAAAATCATTTTAAAAATTATTCAAAATATTTTGTAAAAAATTTTGAATGATATTGAAGGATACATTTTTGAAAGGACGAAACTTGCCTCCTTTTTCCTGATATGTAAAAATAATAAAATAGGAAAGTTAGGGGAGATCCTCCTCTTTCATTTGCTTTCACCTACACTCAAAAAAATACGTTAGTAGATTTACTAATTTTTTTTTTAACTTTTAGCAAATTTTTAGTTGTGATTAGCATGTTAGCAAAAAATTCTTGTAAACTTCATTTAGCACATTAGCAATTTTAAACAAACTTTGAACTAATTTGTTTTGCTAAATTTGAAATTGAGTTGACAACATTTTTACAAGATTTTTTTGCTAATATTAGCAAAAATAAATGGTAAATTTTTTTTTATTTTCAGAAAACTTTAAATGGCGCTATCTCGGAAACTAAGCCAGATCAGCGACGTATCCAGGAATTTGAAAACGGGGGGCACAACTTCCAATTTTTTTAGTCAACGCCGATTTAACTAGGACTACACCCCATAACACACCCCCCCTTATACGATTTTATCTTTATTTATATAGAAAAAATGTTTTGGAATATCATAACCGTTTTGTATTTATTGCCTCACGTAATATGACATTCACACTAGCGACCTTAAACAAGTTGTTTAACTAAACACCAGTAGCAGAATAAAAACGTAATGGACATAGAACAAAGACTTTTTTAAACATCTAACTCTTGAACACTTCAAAACAGCAAGTGTGAACGCCGTATAAGAGTCATAAGTGACAGCCATAAAAATGTCTATTTTGACAGATTTTTCTGCTGACTCGACCTAGATTATCCGGACAAAAATTCAGCAAACCGCGTCTGCTTAAATCAGCAGATTCTCATATGGATCAAAATGGCATAGTTTTATATCCAAAAATTGTTGTTAGATATTCCAAATAATATTTTGAAACCTGTGTATTTTTTTTGTACAATTCGTTGCAGTGTAATAATTTTTCAAAATTTTCAAATCGAAAAGGGGGGGGGCACGTGCCCCCTGTGCCCACCCCCTGTATACGTCCATGAGCCAGATAGAGCAAATGGAGGCCATTTTTGGTTCTCGGGGTCTCCATAGTATCGCCGGTCCTCTTCACATGTGTGGACCCCAATGGGTCCTAACTTTGGATCCAAAAAAGTTAGCATTCCCGAAAATTTTAAAATGCTCATATCTCGGTAAATATTGCCGACACAACAAAAAGTCCAAAAGCATTTTTGTAGCTCCCAACACGTAGACCAAGACCGCAAAATGATCAAAAGCTCTCCGAGTATATTTTTGGAGTTATCGAGTTTTGTAATTCTTAAAACCCCGGTGGTCCCCTAAAATCACGTATCTCAAAAACTAAGCAAGGTAGAGCGAAACGGACACTAATTTTGGATTAAAAACTATGACAATTTTTAAGGAACCCAAGTAGGTCTAGGCCCATCGGGGTCTGGACCTATCGGGTCCGAACCCAATGGGATCCTCAAATGTGTATGAACTAAGTTGAAAT
The DNA here is from genome assembly GCA_963921195.1 of Pegoplata infirma. Lineage (NCBI taxonomy): Eukaryota > Metazoa > Arthropoda > Insecta > Diptera > Anthomyiidae > Pegoplata > Pegoplata infirma. Next base: position 313,790,743 of record OY992536.1, on the reverse strand, counting down.
AAAAAAAATTCAGTTAACTAATTTTTAGCAAAACGTTTTTGCTAACTTTACCAAAAAAATTGTGGGTTCAAAATCAGCAAATTTTCTTGTAGGTTTACAAGCTTTTTTTGCTAACTTTACAGTTTTTTTTTTGAGTGTAGGATAAGTACAAATATTAAAAAAATATTTTACAAAATTTAATCCTCTTTGAAGTCCTTTTAAAATGAAACAGGATCAAGAAAAGATAAACTGTAAATGCAGTTTCACTACATTTAGTCTCTAGTTTTAAACGTATATTATCCAGTTCGTATTTAACGAGTTTTTTTTTCATTTTTGTCGGACGGTGTAATAATCTCATAAAAAATTGTTCAAAAACTATTTTTCTGTTTTAAATTTATTTATGTTGGTTATTTTTGTAAGTCTTAGTCGACACGTGATTCGAAATTTGTCAAATTCTATTGTCAAGACTATTTAGCAAATATAAAAATACTATACTACACGTACCAAAGAGAATTTAAATGATAAATCGCTAATGTTCAAACAAAAATAGTAATGACTAGTGTTTGGGAATTCCCGGACTTTTCAATTTCCCGGGAAACGGGAAAAAAATAATTTATTTCCCGGGATTCCCGGGAATCCCGGGAAATTTTCATTATTAATATAAATCATAAAAAACATTAAAATTTGACTAAATTTTTATTAAAAAGAGTTTTATTACAGATAAACAAGTAATTAAAACATAAAAAATCAAAAAATAAAAGTAAAAAATCCCGAAATACAATACAACAAAACAAAAAAAATATTGCAAATTTGTCCCCCACAAAAAATTGCAAAAAAATTATAAAAATCGCAAAAAACTTTAAAACTGCGTTATTCGAGCAAAAACTAATATAGTTGGCAGCACTTTTAATATTTGTTCTGGAAATGTAAATTCTAGGTTAAAAATTTTTATATTTTTTTGACAGTCTTAGCAAAATTATCATTAACCGACGCAAAGAGTATAAAGAAAGAGATGGCAGTGGAGACTTATTCAATTTTTGGAGAAATCTCAAATCTCGGACCAACATTTTTGTCACAAAATGTTCTAAAATGCGACAGTATTAGTGATTCATATTAGATTTTCTTATTATTCCAATTTAAATATGTGATAGTATTAGTGAAATTTTTGTATACAAATAGAAAATGTTGGTCCAATTTTTGAGCCCACAAAAAAGCCAAGTGAACAATTTTATAACTTTTAGCTGCTGCATACCCATTGGATATTGTTATACTTTTTACACTTGGCCAGTTTTGCTATGAATATATATTTGCATTGTTCTTCCAAATAGAAAAACTACAAAAAATAGCAAATGTAATTGTACCTGTATGTAAAAAAATATTAAAAATTAAATTAAAATAAACGTTTTTTATGTAAAATGGTTTATTTTATAAAATTCCCGGATTTCCCGGGAAAAATTAAAAAAATTCCCGGGAATTCCCGTCAGTCTTTTCCCGGGAATTCCCGGGAAATCCGACCCGGGAATTCCCGGACCCCAAACACTAGTAATGACATAAAAGAGCCAGCCTCCTGAATTTTGTAACAAATATGTCTTATCTTTAAAAAAACGCTCATAATTATAAAGATTGTTAAACGAACTATAGCATAAAAAACTCGATAAACTCCAAAAATATCAAAAAAATTTGATTTTATTGAATAAATCAATAGATATCTTTCTTTTACGTATTGACCAATTTACACACATGGAAAGCCCTATCCTTGTTCTATCCAAAACAGTTTAAAATCGGTTGAAAATTTTCTGAATTACACAAGGTTTAGTGAGAAAAGTCCCAAAAAAACGTTTTTTGACAATAACTCTAAAATTTGAGGGTGTCTGGCAAGTTTAATGGGCATTTTTGTGATCTACTCGACAAGACCAATAACCTTTACTATGTCACATCAGAAGTATTTTTTCACTGTAGCACAGTGTTATTAATAACATTTTTTATATCCACGCCCACAAAAAGGGCGGGACGAGAAAAATTAAATTTTTTAGCTAGGTGAAACTTAAAAATGTGTTATTTGCTTAAATAATGTACAAATTGGTAAACAAATTTTGGTTTTCAGAGTTTTGCTTCTTCAAGGGGGAAATTTTCCCCTCACCTGCTTTTAGTCATTTACGAACCAAAACTGTTAAAAAGAAAGTTTACAGATGGATTACTCAATGCTGCCTTATAAATTAAACTAGCGGCAAAATTTAACTGCTTCTTAAAAATGTTGGCATATGTATGTATAAATCGGCAGCTAACTGTATATTAGGGTGAAGCAAATTTTCCTTTATTCGAATTTGAAAATCGTCGGGGTTGGAATAGTTGCCTTTTAAGGTCAATATTTAAAAACAAAGTAAAAAATGTTTCACTTTGTTCGGAATTTTCCGATTTTTAAGTCAAAAAAAGAACCCAAAGACATTCCCCTGCAGGTCTAATATTGACCCTAAAAGGCATCAATTCTGACTCCGACGATTTTTAAATTCGAAAAAAAAGAAAAAATTTGCTTCACCCTTCGGTATATTAAGTAATATGCCCTAAAATTAAATTGTACTCCAAAAGAGTAGGAGAATTTAAGCCGAACATGTCTCATTTGAAAAATATTTCAAACACCATTTAAACGATATACATTTGACCACCGTCGGACAACAAACACTAAAGAAATAGTCAATTTCGATTACAAAATTTGGCAAAAAAATCCCAAAATCCCGGGAATTTTCGGGATTTGTTAATCCCGGAAAGTCCCGAAATATACCGGGATTGAAAAAAAAACAAATCCCGGGATCCGGGATTTGTCAATCCCGAAAAATTCCGGGATTTCGGGATTCGGGATTTCCCGTTTGGCATCCCTCTTTTTAACACACTCAACACATTTGTTTACGGTACGTATGCTTATTATAATTCCGTTATTCAAATAAATATCACTCATACGCATGAATGATATACAAAATTTGAATAAATTATGTTTTCTTCTTTATCATCAATATGTTAACTATGTGTAATATATTGTTAAATAATTTGACATTTGACATTTGCTATTTATTAAATTAATATTTATATAATAAATGGTTTTGAACTCTATGACAGACATAAACATAAACATTAATCATAACACCAGTCTGGACAAATAAAAACGGAAAAACCAAAAAAACAAAAGATAAACCAAATGAAAAACACTTAAGTGGCAGTTAAAAATTGTTTTTGTTATCTTTAAGCTAAATATTTATTAAGACATGGCAGCTTCTTCTTCAAAACTTATTTGTTTTGTTTTAAAACGATTGCATACAATATGAGTATGATGACGTTGTTGCTGCTGCTGCTGATGATTTTTATGACCAACATATTGTTGTTTTAGTAGCGGCAAACTAGCAGCCACGACGGCAGTAGCTCTAACATCTATATTATTAGCACCACCACCACTATTATGAAGCATGGCAACCATTTCACAATCACTACCAAAGGGCATTTGCATTTGTATTTGTACTCTAGTACGTTGACAAACATCATCACTGGAACGACGATTAGAACTGCGTGACAGAATACTTGAAGAAGTATTTGTTGCTGTATTTGTATTAGAACTAGTCGTTGTTGTCGTAGCTATAGCATTGTTTCCCAAACGTTTACGTGCTGCACCACACTGACCACAACTGATGGCAGCCATTAAAGCATTCCAGGCCGTCAATATTAATTTATAAAATCCTTTACGAAATTTTGTTGACATTAAATTGTAGAGTATGGGATTAATGGCAGAATTTAAATAAAGCATTATACGACAAAAATATAAGAGATTATAATAACGTTCCATTCCAATATTATAAAGAGTTTGATCTGAAACCAATATTATCCATAGGGTTAATACGCGAAATGGTAGTAGGCATAGGAAAAATGATAGAACAACAGCACCCAACATTAAGACCACCTGTTTGCGTGCTTTTAAACTAAATTCCGGTTTTGTCGGTCTAATACGCATCATAGTACCCGTATTTGATATTAAATTCTTAGCAATTATACTATACAAGACAATCAAGATGATCAATGGACAAATGAAGAATATTGTTATGGTCATCAGGAAATATCCAATGGTCCATGATGTTAAGGCCTGTGTCAGGCATACCGACACTGATGATCCATCGATATAATCGAGATATTTATATTCGGCCACCCATAAGATGGGGCTATACAAATTGACAGAAATAATCGAAATGAAAATAAAAGAAAGAGAATAAAGGACCAATAAGCAAAAAGGCATTTATTTTGGTTAATATGTATTTTTGTTAGCAGGGTTAGTATGCATATAATGGAATATTATTTTATATTTTTTAATTATATATTTATACTATAAGAGCAGTGAAATGAAATATTTTGAAAAACGTATTAAAATGTCTAGATGTTAGAATATGGTATAATAATGAATGCAGGAAGGATAAATAGAGGAGAAGTTGAGAAGAAGAAGAAAGAATTTGCGCTAGAGGACAATTGTAGAATATGAACTAGGATAAATACAGTATTAGTTCAGAATATTTGAACGCTAACAAGTAAAACCATTAAAATATTTTAATGCTAACAAATAAATCTACCCTGGTAGAAACTGCCGACGTTTCCAAAAATGTAGCACCGCTTTTGCAGTGCTGCGGCACTACTGATTTTACTAAATTTACAACCTTTATCATATCGTGTGTAGACTTTTTGTTTTCCCGGACTTTATCATCCCCGGGAAAGCGGGAAATTTTTTGCGATTTCCCGGGATCCCGGGAATTCCCGGTCGAACAGAAAATTAATAAAAATTTAACCGATTTTTTGACTTTAAACAATTCTCTTCTACAAATGTAGTTGTTTTAACTACGTAGTTAAATGTTTCGTAATTTGAACAAAACCAATTGAAATATAAAAATCATCTATTGAAATTCAAAAAATATTAAATTTATATTTGAAAAAGACTTTATTTGACTTCACAGATATCTTTTGAATTACAGATAGGATGTGCCCAACTTGAACTGGGATAATTCAGATTTTAATTGACTTTTTTCTTATTTGCTTATTCTTTTTTTAAATTTCAATTGATCCTTAACGAATTAAACTGATTTTTTCAGTTCTCATTTGGCTTGTTTCATTTTGTCTTCTTTAAATTTGAATTCAACTTTCTCGAATTTTAAATAGTCTCTTTCGAGTTTAAATTTCAAGTAAAATTTTCAAAATTCAATGGGAATTCTAAATTTTTTCTTTTTTAATTTTTTAATTTTTGAGTAGTCACTTGCGCCCTCTACAAAAACCGTTAGAACTATTTTTAGAAAATGGCGTCGGTCGCCATTTTGTTGCTCATAGCGTCCTCTATAAAATGGCGAAATTTCAGGGCTGCCAGATTTTTTTTATACCGATCTGGCAGCACTAAAATGAGTCGTCCTCAGTTCCAATCGCGTATATCTCGGTAAATAGTGCCGCTATGAAAAAAGTGTCAAAAGCAATATTGTCGGCCTTGACCCGAGAAACATTCGTGTCGAAGACCTGAAAGCTCTCGTTAGTTTTCGAGTTATCTGAGAAAGAAAGGTGAAAATTGTCACTTATTGATTCGTTCTCAGTTCCAATCGCGTATATCTCGGTAAATAGTGCCGATATGACAAAGGTGCCAAAAGCAATATTGTCGGCCTTGACCCGAGGAACATTCTTGTTGAAAAGCTCTTCGATCGTTAGTTTTCGTGGTATCTGAGAAAGAAAAGTGAAAATTGTGGTTTTTTGAAAATATTTATAGTGCTTCTGCGCACCCGACAAAAAACGGGTGCGCAGAATTTTCGGCGCATCCCCGATCTTAAATTTGACATTTCCAAGATTTTATGTATGCACATAACTCGGAAAACACGACAAAAAGTCCAGCGGAATTTTTGCAGCTCTTGACTCGAAGAAAACTTTCCCGAAATACTCGAAAGGCCTCCGTGTAATAGTTTTTGAGTTATCCAGCTCACAAGATTCTCAAGACCCTGTCAGGCACCTAATTTCCGTATCTCAAAAACTAAGCAAGGTAAAGCGAAACGGACAAAAGCTTTAGATCAAAATCTGTGGCGACCTTAAATAACCCAACGGGGTCTCAATCCAACAGCGTCTGGACCCAATCTGTCTTCAAATGTGTATGAACTAAAATAAAGTAAAATATTTTTCATTTTCTAGCTAAAATTGTTTTCTTTATTTTTAAGAAAAATATAAACTTAAACAAATGAAAAAATTTTTGTAACACCTCGAAATATTGATCTAGGACCCCATAAAGTATATATATAGGGCATTTCATGTCAAATCGGACACTTTGAAAATTATTTTTTTTAGATTTTCCCAATTTGTTTACAGTTTTTAATACCCTTCGAAATTTTCAGATTTTCTTGATGACCCGTTCAAAAGATATCGAATTTTTAAAAATTGATAACTTCTTCAATAATGGTCCAAATTTCAATTTTTTTTTTAAAATTTTTGTTTTTTTACGTTCTTTTAAAACGTTCTACAACTTTTTTGCCCAGGAGGATTGTGGGATAACAGTTATTACTATTTTTTAAAATTTTTTGAAAAAATTTTATTGTAATTTTCCAATCTTAAAATCATTTCTACTGCTCCAATGGTGCGTCATAGAGGGGTCATTTATAAGACCGACCCCCATTAGTTTTTACATTTTATAAAAAGTCGTTTTGTGTGGGAGCCCCCTTAGAAATTGGAGATAGGGTATTAGTTTGTTCCAAGGAAATGTTTAGACGTAAAAATTAATGGGGGTCGGCCTTGTAAATGACCCCTATATGACGCACCATTGGAGCAGTAGAAATGATTTTAAGATTAGAAAATTACAATAAATTTTTTTCAAAAAATTTAAAAAAAATAGTAATAATCGTTATCCACGATCCTCCTGGGCAAAAAAGTTGTAGAATCGATAGAAGTTTTACACAAAAAAATTTCAAAAAAATCGAAGAGTGCAAACATTTACAAAAACGAGATTTAAATTTTAAAACTTAAAAATCGCATACTAGAGCGCTTTTAAGAATTTTTCGGGATTTTTCTTTAAAAGTACGTAAAAAACAAAAATTAAAAAAAAAAAAATAGAAATTTGGACCATTATTCAAGAAGTTATGAGTAAAAGAAGTTTGAGTAAAGGAACAAACTACCAATTTTTAAAAATTCGATATCTTTTGAATTGGGAAAATCTAAAAAAAAAAATTTTTTCAAAGTGCCCGATTTGACATGGAATACCCCATATTCATGATCATCGATCGATTTTTAGACGATCTGAACTAGCGATGCCCGTCTGTCCGTCTGTCTGTCTATTAAAAACACGCTAACTCCTGAAGTTTGTTTGGCATATATGTTGGGCATTTACCTGGGCAGGTTGGTATTGCAATCCAGTGAAATCGGTCCAATGGTTCAAAAGTTATGAGCAAAAGACTGAATTTCGGCAATGATTTTTCGTGAATTTACGAGACAAAAAACATTAGCAACACCGTGAATTTCAGATTAGTTTCACCTAAAATTCACGTGTGGAAAACCCGTTAAACATGTTTTAAAAACATTGGTAAGTTACAAAAATATTTTACAACGTATTTTTGTCACTCAAAAATATTTTTACACTAAAAAAAATACACTCGAAAAAATTTTACACTCAAAAAAAAAATATCACTTAAAAAGGGCATTGTGGAGGGTATTCTTAGATTCGGCCAAGTCGAATTAAACTTTTCTACTTGTTCACCTTCTTTTTTTTCGAGTGTAAATTAAATTAAAAAATTTAAATTTAAACAAAAAAAGTTTTTTAAAATTAGTTAACTAAATTTAAAGCCGTTTCACTTATTCTTCTGACTGTGAGTGTAGTTAATTGTTTACCAAGAATTTTTCAAAATATGTTCCAATAATAAAATTTGTTGATTTTTATTAAGCATTCTAATATCACTAGCAAATACTGTACAATAAAAATGCAGAGTTTTTAAGAATGTAAACAATGCCAATGAGAGTGAAAGCAGATGGTTTGATTGTAATATGAAACTGAGAAGCTTTTAAAGAACAATATTATATGCCAGCGTTTGGCATTTTTATTTGCTAGCTTGCTGGGTTTATGCCCTAGGGTGTCCTTTCTAAATTGTACAGATTATACACACTCCTGACACTTGGTAACCCCTTCACATAACAAAACTCACACACAAAAACACACTCACACACACACATTCAAACAAACTCAAGTAATTAAAGTGTGTGAGAAAGTATATTTCTATGTTCAAAATCAAACAAAATTGTGTAAAAAAATGAAATACTTTTTGGCCAAATAATTTCTTCGGGTTTTTTGGCAATAACATCTTTAAAGAATTTTATAAGTTGTTTTTTTTTTGTTTTTGTTTTAATAAAAGCTCTAATTCTATAGAAAATATTAACCAAATAGAAAGAAAAACACCAAAACAAGAAAAGTGTCAATGTCTGATAAGGGTATAAACAAATAAAAATTTAGCAAAAAACAAGAAGAATAAAGAAAAAAACACAGCAGGAGCATGTTAATTTCATGTCGATATTATTACTTTGATAAACAAAAAAAATTATAACAAAAAAACAATATTTTGGTTAAAAAAAATATTTTAAATTGTTATCATTAGAGTCCGACCGAATATTCGGGTTTGATTTGAGGAATTCGGTTACTATTCGGTATTCGACGGATTTTTCGCCAAACTTTCTTTCATGCTAACAAAAAAAAAAAAAATAAACAAAAGAGAATAAATAAATGAATATTTTTATTTACTCTATAATAATTTTTTCTACACTAAAAATATTTTGTAAGTAAATTCAACTGAAAAAACGTTTAAAACAATCGTTTTTCCTTTTAAAAAACGGACTACTTATATTTCATTTGAAACAACAGACTTTTTCAGTTATTTTTAAACGTTAATAAATGACTAGACATTCCGTAAAAACAAACGATATTTCAGTTATTTTAACTGTTTACAATTTTTCATTTTGTGGAGTAAAAATTAAATTTTTTGAATAACAAACTACAAAAACCGTTCTTCTGTAAAATTATACGGTATAATCAGTCACAAATAATTTAACTGATAAAAATATTTTTCCGTAGCTTTTGTAGTTTATTGTTTTAACAACCGTATAAATCATTCAATATTTTATTTTCTTAGAAAAACAAACGATAAAACGTTTAAAACAACTTTAACTAAAAACTTTTTGAATAACCGTAAAAAAGTTACTGTAAAACTTTTCTGGGTGTATGAAATGATTTTCATCGTCAGCGCTTTTCGGTTGCACACACTTATTGTGTGTCAGATTTTAATCATTAAAACTTTGAATAAAAAGGAAATATTGATTAATTCTCATTTGCTTTATGTCAAATGTTCATTAAAGTGGCTGATTTTAGTCCGACATAGTTTTATGTTTTGATTACCAAAAAGCGCTGACGATGAAAAGCCGCAACTTCTAAAAGGAGTCGGTATTTGCTATCTTAGCCTATAGTATATATGGGGCAAAACGCGTCAACGTACCACACCAAAAAACCGATTTAGGTATAACTTTGCCAAAATGTAAGGATAAAAAAATGTTCATTGAAATATTTTTAGAGTTACAGAGATGGGAAGTTTTCCATTTTTTAAAGTATTTTTGACGACCTTTTCAATGGCGTGGTTTTTCAAAAAAATATAAATTTCAAGGTCAAATTAACTCCATAAACTCCAAGTGACATATGAGAATCCATGCCAAATAGGATACTTGGCTTTATCAAAAGCGTTAACTTATAGGGCAACTGCTAGGCTGCACAAAAGTTCATATTGGTCGCAGTGCATAGGGCCTTTTCTAATCTAATCTAAGGTCAAATTATTAAAAAAAAAAAAATCTTATAGAGCGCCTATTTTGAGATTATTTTAACTAAGTTTATTTGAAAGCTAGACATTTTTTACATTGAAAAACATTTTTCAAAAAATGGATCGAGAGTTCCTTATTGCGAAAATATTTTGTTATTTATTTTTTTACTTATAATATACCCGGTATTCGTACTTTTTAAGTGTTATTTTATACAAAAAAAAAAAATAATTTCGAAGGAAGAACTCTCGATCCATGTTTTGAAAAATGTTTTTATATGTAAAAAACTTCAAGCTTTCTAATAAACTTAGTTAAAATAATCTCAAAATAGGCGCTTTATAAAATATTTTTTTTTAATAATTTGACCTTGAATTTTAAGGTCAAATTTATATTTTTTAAAAAACCACCAACGCCAATGAAAAGGTCGTCAAAAATACTTTACAAAGTGCGATAAAAATTTATTTTTAAAAAAATGGAAAACTTGATAAAATATTTTTTTTTTTAAATTTGACCTTGAACCAACGCCATTGAAAAGGCAGTCAAAAATACATTAAAAATCGTTTTTAAAAATAAATTTTTATCGCATCAAAGTGTCAATAAAAATTCAACCAAATATGAGGCATTCCACACGAAATGTCCGGCGAAAAAAAACACGTGTACCATAAACTTCTGAATAGCTTGTACGGTTAGCCCTATATGGAACTTAGAAAATTGCGTTTTCGGTTTTTCAATTTTTCAAAAACTGGGCTTAGGAGGCGTGGTCAAATATTGGAAAAATGGTCAAATTTGTGGCGAGTTGCCTTGATTAAATATTTATCACATTAAAGCGGAATGCACCACAATCTTAAAAATTTACATTCTTATATAGTTTCGTTTGGGCTATCAAATAAATTTTTTTTCCTTGAAAAATTTTCAGAACCCGTTCTGAAATTTTCCATTTTTTAAAAAAGTCAATTTATCAAAAATCCGGCCACTTTTTTTTATTTTTTTTATTTTTTAAGTTTAGATGTTTGTCCATCCACACAAAAAAAAATCAGAAATGTATTTTTCGTTTTTTTTCGAGAAAATCGCATTTGAATTTTAAATTTCATAACAATTTTGTAATTTGCTTGTATTTTCTTGTTTTAACGTGTCGAATGAGTAATATTCATACAATTAATACATATTACTCATTCGACACGTTAAAACAAGAAAATACAAGCAAATTACAAAATTGTTATGAAATTTAAAATTCAAATGCGATTTTCTCGAAAAACGTGTTTCTGTTTTTTTTTGTGTGGATGGACAAACATCTAAACTTTAAAAAAAAAATTTAAAAAAAAGAAAAAAAGTGGCCGGATTTTTGATAAATTGACTTTTTTAAAAAATGGAAAATTTCAGAACGGGTTCTGAAAATTTTTCAAGGAAAAAAAATTTATTCGATAGCCCATACGAAACTATATAAGAATGTACATTTTTAAGATTGTGGTGCATTCCGTTTTAATGTGATAAATATTTAATCAAGGCAACTCGCCACAAATTTGACCATTTTCCCAATATTTGACCATGCCTTCTAAGCCCAGTTTTTGAAAAATTGAAAAACCGAAAACGCAATTTTCTTAGTTCCATATAGGGCTATCCAAACAACCTATTCAGAAATTTACGGGACATATGTTTTTCTGTAGCGGGACATTTGGTGTGGAATGCCTCATATGTTCTTTGCGAAAAAATTAAAACTTCCCATCTCTGTAACTCTAAAAATATTTCAACAAAAAATTTTTTATTTGACCTTTAGATTACCTACTATTATCCTAACATTTTGGCAAAATTATACTAAAATCGGTTTTTTGGTGTGGACCGTTGACGCATTTCGCCCCATATGTGGCATTCCACACCAAATGTTCAGCAAAAAAAAAAAAGTTATGTAGTGTCAATATGAAATCAATTGCAGAGTATTCGCCCTTAGGGCACTATTAAATAACAAAAATAAAATTTGCGTTTTTTCAAAAAGTGGGCTTTGTAGGCATGGTCAAATATTGAAAATATCAGCATTTTTTTGCCTGAGTATCTTTATTTCAATAATTATGTAAATTTAATGAAACAAAGTAGTCATTTAAATAAAAGTTTTTTTTACAGATTTTTGTATGGGCTATCGATTAAAAAATAAAAATTGGAAAATTTTCAGAAGAAGTTCTGAATTTTTCAAATTTAAACTTAAACTTTATTTATCAAAAAACATGCGGCAATTTTATTTTTTTTTAATTTAAAAAAAAAATATAAATGCTTTTCTATCTGTTCTGAAATTTTCAGAGATGTGTTTTGCCTTGTTTTCGAGAAATCAAAATTTAAAGATTGTACTACCCTAGTTTTATACACTAATGGTGAATATAACGTGTGCGTATGAGTAATAAAAACACTTAAACAATATTTAAAAGAGGATAGGATCGTGAATGAGTTTTTAATAACGATTACGCACGCTCATGAAAAAAAAAAATTACGATATTTTATTTTGCTCACGCTCATTCACGCACACGTGAGTAGAAAAAAAGTCACGGTCACGAGCGTGAGTAAATTAACGTGAGTTAAATAAAATATCTTGCGTGAATAATTTTTTTCTTTCATTAGCGTGCGTGATCATGAATAAAAACTCACTCACGCTCCCATCGCTATTTAAAATATTTTTAAGTGTTGATATTACTCATAGGCACACCTTATATACACCATTATTGTATAAAATTAGCGTTGTGCAATCTTTAACATTTGATTTCTCGAAAACAAGGCAAAACACATCTCTGAAAATTTTAGAACAGATAGAAAAGCACTTTAACTTTTTTTTAAAAATTAAAAAAAAAAATAAAATTGCGGCATGTTTTTTGATAAATAAAGTTTAAGTTTAAATTTGAAAAATTCAGAAGTTCTTTTCCAATTTTCCAATTTTTATTTTTTTAATCAATAGCTCATACAAAAATCTATAAAAAAATTTTATTTTATAGACTTTACTGTGTTTCATTTAATCTGCATAAATATTGAAGTAAAGATACTCAGGCAAAAAAGTTTGATATTTTCAATATATGACCACGCCTACAAGGCCCACTTTTTGAAAAATCTTAAATTTTATTTTTGTTATTTAATAGTACCCTAAGAGCGAATACTTTGCAAATGATATCCCATTGAAACCACTATGGTTTTCTGTAGTGGAATAGTTGGTGTGGAATGCCCCATATATAAAAAAAATTCTGGAAAAAGTACTTTTTGGAAATTCCGTTTCATAGGGGGAACATTTTTTCGTATTTCCTTAAACCATGTTTCCATTAAGATCAAAATTAAGTAAAACACTTTGAGCTGTTTCCACTCAAGTTGAAGTGATTTGCAACGTCAATTTTTTTTCCACTCAATTTTATAGTTTAATTCCCCTATAAAGGGATCGAAAATTATCAAGATAATTGTTTACTCGAACGGACATAATAATGTGCCAGCGAAGCTACTTTGATTTTATTGTTTAAATTATTCTTAACAGTTTTTATGAAAGACTTAAACGCCTACAAATAAATGATACAATGACGCCGTTGTGAAAGTTTTAGAAATCGGGATTAGGATTTTAGAATCCTAAACCTTCTATTATCCGATATTTACTGCTACCAGTAACGAAGTAACATATAATAAATTTTTACATGGAAAGTTTTAAATAATAACAAGTAGAAAAGTTAAATTCGACTTTGCCGAATCTATGAATACCCTCCACAATTTTTAAAGGATAGTACATTTTTTAACGGGAAAAAATTAACAATTTTGATTAGAAATATTTTATTTTGAGTAAAAACTCTTTTTTTGTCATTTAAAAATAAAAAAAAAAAAAAAAATTACTAATTTTTTTTTTCGAGTGTAAAATTTTTTCGAGTGCAATGTTTTGTTTTACTGTAAAAATGCACGTACGTATGTACACAAAATATTGTCATTTTTGTAAAAAAAAATTTTTTGTGTGTAAAATTTTTTTTGAGTGTAAAATTTTTTTTGAGTGTAAAATTTTTTTCGAGTGTGATTTTTAAGTTACCAATGCTTTTAAAACTAATAGTGCATTCACATTGGCATCGAAAGCCCGTTTAACGAGGTTTCGCCTCAAAACTTATTTGAAAGTACGTATTTTCCCATACATTGAAAACTTTTTGTTATGAGTTTTCAACGAAAGTACGTTCGAAAGCTCTTAAATTTCATAAAGAAAATAAATTAAAGAAAGTGTTAAAAATAAAAAATAAAAATATTTAGATATTTTCATAAAAAATAGCATTAAATCAAAAGATTTAAATAAATTATTGTAAATTAGTGCGAAAATTAATTAATTGTGTGCGATTAATGTCGGTATGTTCGCAAATTTTATTCGGTAATTTTCGAAAACGTGATAACCGTCAAAAATTTCGGGTGTGAACGGTTATGTTTTCAAAATGAAAGTACGTACTTTCAACGAGGTTCGAGCTGAGTGTGAATGTACTATAAACAAGTTTAAAAAGCATTGCTTTAAAACTATACAAGTTTGAAAAACATTGCTAAGTTACCACCAATGCTTTTAAAACTTGTTAAACCGTGGCATTTATGATGAAACTAATCTGAAATTCAGGGTTTTGCTTATAACTTTTGAACCACTAAACCGATTGAGCTGAAATTTAATACCAAACAGAACTGGGGAACAGCAAAGATACGTGTCAAGCTTCAGTAGTCTCATTATTGTCTTTCGAAAGTTATCGTGTTTTTAATCTCGTAAATTCACGAAACACCCTTGCCGAAATTTACTCTTTTGCTCATAACTTTTGAACCACTGGGCCGATTTGGCTGGATTGCAATACCAACCTGACCAGATAAATGACCAAAATATATGCCAAACTTCAGTAGTCTTTCAAAAGTTAGCGTGTTTTTTTAGACAGACAGACGGACGGACGGATGGACATCGCTAGATCGACTTAAAATCGATCGAGGATCATGAATATATATACTTTATGTGGTCCTAGACCAATATTTCGATGTGTTACAAACGGAATGACAAACTTATATATACCCTCTATCACTAGAGTGGAGGGTATAAAAAAACTTCTTATAATGAAAGTTAAAGGAATTTACCTATAAGCAATAAAGGGCTTAAAAAATCCCGCCGAATATTCGTTTTCAAATCAGCAGTCGGTCGTACTCTAGATTTCGGCACTTCATTTTAGTAAATAGCGTTGGTTGTTATTGCTTTTTGTTTTCTTTGTTACTTTTTTTTATCTACAAAAAATTATTATTAAATATTTACACAGATTTATTTTTTTTAAACGATTTTTTGTCTAACATTTATTTAGATTTTTAGGTTTTATTTGCGGCGCTTAGATTTTGTGGGACACCAAAATTTGCATAAAAACAGGATAATATTAATAAAAAAACAAATATTCTACAACTTGCGATAATGAAATTAATGAGCTATTTAAATTGTTATTATTATTATTTTTTATTAGCAAATACCAGCTATATAAAAAGAAACTACTTCATTTTACTATTGTCAGTTGTGGAATATTTTCTTTATTTTGTTTTGTAATTTCATGGTTTGAAAACGATTTAAATACGGAAATGGTCTATATTTACCCTTTAAACGATTATTTTTTTTGAATTAGAAACGATATTTTAAATTTTTTTTTCATAGCTTCGCCTAAAAATTCATTAATCTTGTTAATGTACAAGTTTTTTCCTTTTGAGTGTAATCAATATTTTTAATGACTTAAATGCAGATATCGCTAATTAAATATTTTATTTATAAATTCTTTGTTATTTTAAAGGTGTTTGTTTTACATTATTGTTAAATTGTAAAACGTGTCACTAATTATGAGCATAAATGCATAATTTAATTTTTTTCTTCTTAAATATTTAAACGGTGTTTGTTTTAAATTAAAGTAAAATTGCACAGCGTGTCAATAATTATGAACAAATATGCTTAATTTAAGGAATAAAAATTATAAACTACCATTTGTCCGCTATAAATTACACAGGGCAACAGTAACTTTAAAGTAACACTTTATTAATTTTAAATAATGACACTGTTCAACAAATTAAATGTTATTGAATACCCTCCACAAAGAATGGCCTTTTTAAGTGATAGAAAATTTTTCTAACTTGAAAAAAATTAACAATTTTGATTAGAAATATTTTATTTTAAATAAAAAACTATTTATTTTAGTAATTTTTGTAAAAAAAAAATACTAATTTTTTTTGAGTGTAAAATTATTTTGAGTGTAAAATTTTTTTTTAGTGTAAAAATATTTTTGAGTGACAAAAATCTGTTGAAAAATATTTTGGCAATCTGTACAAAGTTAGCTTTAAAAATCTACCACTCTCTTGTGTGTTACAAAAGTTACAGCCAAATCCACAAGTCCGACTAAAAGCAGCCTTATACATTAAAGGATTAATATCAACTGTTGCACTGTGTAATTTTTAATAGACAATAAAGTGTGCAATTTTAAATTCGTAAATGAAGCGGTTTAGTTCATAATTATGGGCACGTTTCACAATTTTCCTATAATAAAAAAACACATTTAAAATAACAAAGAAGAAAAAAGCTACAAATGTATTTTTAACCACTTAAATGCATATCTGCAAAAAATAACATATCAGAATTGTTTTTTTATAAATAGATTTATTTATTAAAAAAATAGATATTAAATAATAACTAAAATATTCCACAAAAAACAACTTAACATATTACAATTAATTTTCTAACGATTGTAATAAATTTAATAAAAAAATATCTAAAGACAACATGCTTTCGAATGCAACTATCTAAAAACATTAAAAAACAATTAAATGGTTTAATGCGTTAATAATAGATTATAAAATAGGAATTTGTATGAACTAGATATGAAGATATAAACAAAAATAGAAAAACAAGTGTTTGGATACAGCGTTAGCTGAAATGCAAAACCAGCTAACTACACTTAATACAAAAAGTACGCTGTTTTGATTATGGTGCATTTCAAATCTTTACAAAATTTTATTAAAACCTCAAAAAATGTTATATTAATATATTATTTGTTAATAGAATATATATTCTATTAACAAATTTAATAAAAAAATAATAAAAAAAATGTAGTTAGCTGGTTTTGCATTTCACCTAACGATATTTTGATTTTTATGAATATTAATTGTTATCACCAGGGCAAGGGGGCTCATGTAAATACATGTTTGTTGTCGTTAGCCTGAGAACAACTTAAAGTATTTATCTTCGCGAATCATCGAATTCGCTTAAAAATGGCATTGATTTGTTAGTGCATATTTTTGCATATTTTGATGAAAATGCATGTTTTTGCATATTTAGCTTAAACTGCATATTTTCTTGCATATTTTTAAAAAAACATTGATTTTTTTTTGTCATTTTTGCTATTTTTGTGAATATTGTGACATTTTCTTCACGAAAATGTGCAAATCGGTTCATAAGAGTTGAGATACTTCCCTTGTCATTGCATTTTAATAAAAAATATATAAAATTTTTTTATTTTGCTAAAAAATTTAAGCGAAAATTTGCGCAATTAGTGTACAATCAGGGAAAATAGTAATAAAATTTTCATGGAGTAACTGTGGTCAAGGGTTGCAACTAAAATGCGGAAAGAAGTGTTCCCAATTTTTTTTTATTAAACTGCACTGACAATGAGATAAAAAATAATGAATTTTTAATTTTTTTTCTTTTTTCCCCGTAAAAGGGTCTTTATTGCGCATTATTTTGGGGACAAGCATTTTAATATTAGAAAAAATCCGAATAAGGAACCCGCTAACGTATATATTTGTAAATATTTACACTAGGGTGGAGCAAATTTAGCTTTTTTCAAATTTCGAAAACGGTCGAGTCGGGAAAAAATATTGGACCTGTAGTACAATAGCGTTGGGTTTCTTTTGACTTGAAATTCAGAAAGTTCCGAACAAAGTTGAAAAAAAAATTGAAAATTTTTTTTTGCTTAAAATATTAGTTTATATTCGAACATTACTGAAAAAGTGTTTTATGGTAAAAAACATTTTTTTTATTTTTTTTTTCTTGCGTTGCAAAAAATATTTTTAATTAGTTTTTTTTGGTGAAAATATAACGTAACATTAGCTCAGTGTTGAGAAGGTGTATATTTTTAAATATCATATTTTTTTAAATTGGCCTTTAATGCATTTTGAAATTAATTTTAAAAAAATTACATATAAAAAGAAATTTTACCAAAAAATTCGAATACAAACTAACAGCCTTACCATAGAAAAATTAAATAAATTTAAAATCAGCTTTTAATTTTATTTCCATACAAATTGTTTTTGTTTTTAAAATCGACTTTCAAAAAATGTATTGAAAATTTGAAATTTAGAATAAAACTTTTGTTAAAATAGACTTTTTGTTTTCTTTCGGTAAGGGCACAGACTAAATACAGACTCGACAGTAGAGTTTTATAAGAAAAAATGGGGAAAAACTAAGCGATTTTAGGAGAAAACACAGCGGTTTTTAGTCCGTCTTACGCTAACATGGCAACACTTTCTACGACTTAGGAGTGAGTGAAACAACAAAAACCGATCTGGCATCCATTTTTCTTATGGCGCGTTCTATCAGTTTTCTCTTTCTAAAGCCCCTATGACACTACATTTTTTTTGTATTTTATTTTTTATTAATTGATAGAATGAAACAGCAAAAGAAGAAATGAAAAAGAAACATAAAATAAACAAACAAATAGTGATGATTACTTTTATTTAAATAAAAACCCGCTTAATAAATACCAAAAACCATCAAAAAAAACAAAAAAATCGCTTCATTTAATGAAAAACAGAAAAGTTGGCAACACTTAATATCATTCATGCGTAAATGTCAAAAAAATATGTAAAATTTTTACATTTTTTTTTGACATTCAATCATTTGATAACCAAATTTATCGATAACACAAGAATAAAATTTGACGTTTACTGTTTTTTTAGTATGCTTTTACTATTCACACTTATTCAGATTTCCTATGGTGATATATTTGCACTGTTCACATAAATTCCATCAATACAAAAAAAATGTAGTGTCATAGGGGCTAATTCGTAGAATAATTTGAAAATATTAGCCATATGGTTAAAGAATACTTTTTTGACACCTGTCACTTATGTCGAGTCTGTATTAGTCTGTGGTAAGGGCCTAATATTTTAAGCAAAAAAAAAAAAATAAAAAAATTTTTCACTCTGTTCGGAACTTTCCGATTCTCAAGTCAAAAAAGTAACCAAAAGCCATTTTCTTACAGGTCCAATATTTTTGTGTGTTAACATCGATCCTTAAAGGAAAATTTCCTGATCCCAACGTTTTCGAATATAAATTTAATTTACTTTAATTTACACGTACATATAAATATTTTTCACAATGGAACTGAATTTTATGTTTTACGATTTTTTATGAAAAAATATTAAAATAAATCAATTTTTAAATGCATATTTTTTTAGTTTTTACAGCATATTTTTGGATTTTTGATACATATTTTTAGCGCTTAAAACGCAATTTTAAGTGCATGAACTTCCTTGCCCTGGTTATCACATTTAAATTAAAAAATAAAATGATGTAGATTCGATTTAAGTGTGGATTATGTATATTATATAAAGTCAATGCTTCGACAAAAAAACCTATGTGTTTTTCAAAATTTTTTTTTAAAGATACACAAAAATCATCTTCAGTTTGTTTCTTTCGCATCACTTTAAGCGTTTAGGGTTTTTGATGAACACAAAATCAATGTTTTTTTGAAATTGCCCCAAAAGCAACCGTTTTTAAGAGCAAGTAGTTTTTTGAAAAATAATTTTACATAGAATTACCGTAGAATATATTTGAAAAGCTATTGTAATAGGAATTTGTTCCAAAAAATGTTCCTGGGAATATTAAAACAATATTTTCTATTCACATAAAATTAACTTTTTTCAAAAATTAAGCTGGTTTTTGGTTCTCTTTAAACAAATTGAAAAAACACATAGTTTTCTTTGTCAGAGCATCGATAATATGTAAATATTAAAATTTATAGCAATAATAAAATCAATAAAATTACCTCGTAAATAATGCAGCAATACCCCAAGCCAAGGAACATATTAATATTGCTCTGGTCTTTGTACAGACATAACCGGCCTTTAAAGGTTCACAAATTGCATAATAACGTTCAAATGATATTGCCAAGATTGTTAAGACACTAGCATGGGCAACAGTTAGTTCAACAAATGGAACAGCTTTACCTGAAATAGGTAAGGGATTTTCACAATTTTTTTATAAATATGTCTTTTTTCAACATATTTTTTTTTGTGGTATACACTAGGGTGGCTCGTTTTTGGGCTTTTCACTCTGAACAAATTCTATTACCCACCAAAATTGTCGGTCCACACATGTAATATATCACTCCTATCGGAGTTTATCTTCTGCCCCCACTTTAAGCCTCAAAATTGGAATTTTTTTAAAAAAAGGGCTTTCTTAAAAAAAAAAAAAAAAAAAAATTTATTAAAATTAATAAAAAAATATTTTTGTATAATTTTTGATCGTAAAAACTTATATATGAAATTTAAAGATTTTACTGTATCATTTACCCGTTCAAACTTGATACCAAAAAAAAAAATGGCACGATTTTGGGGGTTTCAAAATTTGAAAATTTTATTAAAATTTTTTTTTTTTAAAATATAATTTTATTTTCTAAGTTCATTAAGAACACCTTGGAGAAAAAAATTTAAAATATGGCGGATTTTCGAGAATTTCCGGGGGGAAGTTAGCGGATTTCCAGATAATGTTGGCAAATTAACGTTTTTTTGGTGTCGTGGCATTCTATTAGATAACATTAAGTCTGTCATGAAATCTTACCGGTTTAGGACGTCTTTAACCCACATTGGCAGGGGATCAAAAATGACCCCATCAGAAAATTTAAAGTTTAGAGCTTAACTTTTGAGCTATAAACAAGTATGTTCTGTACTCCAACTATAATTTCGTAAAAATAAATTATCTTAAAAAAAAAACGACCCCCTACCAAGTAGGGGGTCAAAAATGACCCATTCAGTAAAAAAATGTATTTTTTACGGAAAATAAAGTTGTGGCAATCTATTAGATAACTTAAAATCAGCCCTAAAATCTTACCTATTTAAAACATCTTTAACCCATATTGGCCCGGGGTCAAAATGATCCAGGCAAAAAGTTTTAGGCATAGTGCTTAAATTTTTTTATATCAACAAAATATATATTTTTTTACCGAATGGTTCATTTTTGACCCACCCCTCCACCAAGAGGGGTTAACCATTTTTTTAAAGATAATATACATATAACTAAAAAAATATTGTTGAGAGAAAATACACAGAAGCCATTTTATATTTGTTTATATCACAAAATTTAAGCTCTAAACTTAAAATTTTGTGCGGGGGGTAATTTTTTACCTTAGCCATTGTGGGTTAAAGACGTCCTACATCGGTAAGATTTCATGACAGACTTATCTAATAGAATGCCACGACACCAAAAAATGGATAATTTGCCCAAAAATGTAATTTATAGGATTTGAATAAGCCACATTATTGATAAAACCACCATTTCCTTGAAATCCGATAACTTCCCCCTCAATTCCCGAAAAGTGTCTCGACAGATATCCGCCAAATTTTACATTTTTCTTCTCCAAGGTGTTTTTAATGGATTCAGAAAAAAAATATTTATATTTTAATTTTTGGGAAAGATTATTCTAGCTCAAGGTCATATTTCTTTTACTAATTGTTACGATGATATTGTCAAAGTAACAATTTTCAAGAAACTTTTTATAAAGTTGTTTGTTTTAAATTGATTGGTTTGGTCATTTTGCTGGTGTTTCGGAATTCGTTTGCTGGTGTTTCGGAATTCGAAAATCAAGAGTATTTAGCAAATTGACAATCGTTTGTGGCAAAACATAAAAACACTTCTGTTCATATTATGAATAAGAAGTAATACAACAAAAGCAGTGAACATCTTACTCGCGTAAGAAATCTACTGTCTGTATGTATATACTAGCCTGTAATACAAGCTGTATATATGAAGGTATGTTTGAATTAAATAGTGATGGTTTGGTTATGACTTTTCGTTTGAAATTTAGAGCTGTATTATGTTGTGTATTTAGTACATTTCTCGTTATGACTATTTACATACGAATATAAGTCTTTATGTTTTGCCACAAACGATTGTCAATTTGCTAAATACTCTTGATAATGGAATTTGACGAATTCCGAAACACGTGTCGAGTAAGTCATGCAAAATGACCAAACCAATCAATTTAAAACAAACAACTTTATAAAAAGTTTCTTGAAAATTGTTACTTTGACAATATCATCGTAACGATTAGTAAAAGAAATATGACCTTGAGCTAGAATAATCTTTCTCAAAAATAGAATTTTAAAGGTCGAATAATAAATAATTTTTATTAATTTAAAAATTAAAACAGAATTTATTTTAATTTTTTTTTAATATAGTTTTCAAATTTTGAAAAAGGGTGTTCTGAGAACCCTTAAAAAATCATAAAGTTTGAACGGGTTAATGATACCGTAAAATCTTTTAATTTAAGTATTTACGATCAAATATTATTCAAAAATAATTTTTTAAATATTTTAATAAAAAAAACTTAAAATTTTTTTTAAGTTCTTTTTTGCAAAACCCCAATTTTGGGGCTCAAAGTGGAGACAGACGATAAACTCCGATCGGAGTGATATTTTGCGTGTGAGTTAACCTTTGGAGACCAACACTTTTGGCGGGTATTAGAATTTGATCAGAGAGAAAAGCCCAAAAACGAGCCACCCTAGTATACACCATTAACAGATGTAATTCGAAAAAGATCGATTGTTATTCGAAAATTCTACTTGTAATTCGAAAATTTTATAGAGATATCCAATTGTAATTCAAAATTTCAAATTGTATTTGAAAAACATCAATTGTAATTCGAAATAGATCAATTGTAGTTCGAACAAGTGAGAGTGTTAAATTCGGCTGTGCCGAATCTATTATACCCTCCAACATAAGAAAAAAAAAAAATTTGACAGGGGTGTTGTTTTAAGGGGGGGGGGGGGGGGGTAAGGTAGGGGTAGAGGGGCGGGGCAAAAAAAGAGACATTTTTTAATCCCCTGGGTCCAAGCTCAGGACTATAAACTTCTACGAACATAAAAATGTCTCATTTGGTTCACAAAAATACAAAAAAACGTCAAAAAAATTAGCATTTTTAAGAGGTTGGTTTAGTTCTTCAAGGGGAAACTTTTTCCCCCTGGTCCGATTTGGCCCATTTCCGAACTTAACCTGCCTAGGACCATAAGACATATTTATGCCAAACTTGAGGGGTCTAGCTCTTTTATTTTGGACTGCATCGTGTTAACTACAGACGGACGGACGGACGGACGGACATCGCTAGAATGTCTTAGAATCGATCACTAATCAATAATATATATACTTTATGGGGTCCCCGACCGATATTTCGATGCGTTACACACGGAATGACAAAGTGAGTATACCCCCATACTGTAGTTTTAGGGTATAAAAAGATCAATTGTAATTAAAAAAAGATCAATTGTAGTTCAAAAGAATAATTGTAATTCGAAGTAGATCAATTGTAATTCGAAGTAGATCAATTGTAATTTAAAAATGATCAATTGTAATTAGAAATAGATCAATTGTAGTTCATATTAATTGTAATTTCAAAAGGATCAGTTGTAATTTGAAATTGATCAATTGTAATTCGAAAAATATCACTTGTAATTCGAAAAAACCAGTTGTTATTCGAAATAAATTGTGTTCCCAAAAATATTAATTGTAATTCGAATAAGATCAATTGCAATTCGAAAAATATTAATTTTAAATCGAAATATATTAACTGTACACACAAAAAAAAAATCGAGGTAATATTACCTAAAATTATAGTATAAAAATACCTTAGCTCCAGGCAAACGGGGCATTTGCTAAGTTAAAAGGTAATGTTACTTAAAAGCTAAGGTAATTCCTATGTTCGAAAATTTATTATGGTTGACAGAAATATACCTTAGCTTTTTAGGTAAAATAGCATTGATAAATAGGTGATATTACGTAAATAATTTGGTAGTATTACCTTGCATTAGTAATGGCTTTTTTACACCATTTCCTTTTAAAATTTAAATAAAAACTACGAAAAGTTTATTATTTTTAATTAATTTATTTTTTTTTTATTTTTTGAATGTTTACAAATTTTAAAGAAAAGTTGATAATAAGAAAAATGTCTCAGAATCTTATGAAGGATCTGAAAATTTTTCTGTTATTAAACATTTTTTCAATAGAAATACTTTCAAATTCTAAAACTTTTCTACAGAAAATACTCAGTTTCTGGATATTTTTTCTTTTGAAAAATCTGAAATCTCAGAATCTGAAAATTTTTCTATAGAAACATGTATCACAATTCAGAATATGAGAACTTTCTGATAGAAAAATGTGCCAGAATCTGATAATTTTTCTATAGAAAAAATGTATCAGAATCTGATAATTTTCTACAGAAAAATGTCTCAGGATCTGAGAACTTTTATGTAGAAAAAATGTCTCAGAATCTAAGAATTGTTCTACAGAAAAAATGTTTCAGGATCTGAGAATTTTTCTAAAGAAAAAATTTTTCAAAATCTGAGAATTTTCTACAGAAAAAATGTCTCAGAATCTGAGAATTTTTCCATAGAAAAAATGTTTCAGAATCTGTGACATTTTCTATAGACAAAATGTCTCAGAGTTTGAGAATTTTTCTATAGAAAATTTTTTTTTGAATCTAAGACTTAGAATCTGACAATTTTTCTATCAAAAAAATCTCGGATTCTGACACATTTTTCAAAAGAAAAAATCTCAGATTCTGAGACATTTTTCTATAGAAAAAAATCTCAGATTCTGAGACATTTTTCAATAGAAAAATCTCAGATTCTGAGACATTTTTCTATAGAAAAAATCTCAGATTCTGAGACATTTTTTTATAGAAAAAATTTCAGATTCTGAGACATTTTTCTATAGAAAAAATTTCAGATTCTGAGACATTTTTCTATAGAAAAAATCTCAGATTCTGAGACATTTTTCTAGAGAAAAAATCAGAGATTCTGAGACATTTTTTTATAGAAAAAATCTGAGATTCTTAGACATTTTTGTGTAGAAAAAATCTCAGATTCTACGACATTTTGTATAGAAAAAATCTTAGATTCTGAGACATTTTTGTATAGAAAAACTCTCAGATTCTAAGACATTTTTCTATAGAAAAAAAATCTCAGATTCTGAGACATTTTTGTATAGAAAAACTCTCAGATTCTGAGACATTTTTGTAAAGAAAAAATCTCAGATTCTGAGACATTTTTGTATAGAAAAAATCTCAGATTCTGATAAATTTTTCTATAGAAAGACTTTCAGATGCTGAGAGATTTTTCTGTAGAAAAAATTTCAGATTCTGACAAATTTTTCTATAGAAAAAATATCAGATTCTGAAACATTTTTCTATAGAAAAAATCTCATATTCTGAGACATTTTTCTATAGGAATAATCTCAGATTCTGAGATATTTTTCTATAGAAAAAACATTTTGTATAGAAAAAATCTCAGATTCTGACACATTTTTCTATAGAAAAAAATCTTAGATTCTGAAACATTTTTTATAGAAAAAATCTGAGATTCTGAGACATTTTTGTGTAGAAAATATCTCAGATTCTACGACATTTTTGTATAGAAAAAATCTTAGATTCTAAGAAATTTTTGTATAGAAAAACTCTCAGATTCTATGACATTTTTCTATAGAAAAATTCTCAGATTCTGAGACATTTTTTCTATAGAAAAATTCTCATATTTTGAGACTGATTTCCCATAGAAAAATTCCCAGGTTCTGAGACTGATTTTCTATAGAAAAATTCTCAGATTCTGATTTTCTATAACAAACAAACAAAAATTCTTTTGAAAAATTTTTTCTTTACAAAAATTCTCAGAAACTGAGAATTTTTTTAATAGAATATTCTGTAAAATTTTTTCGGTAGAATAATTCTTAGATTCTGTGACCCTTTTCGATAGAATTTCTTGAGAAAAACTTGTAGATTTGTCTATAGAATGAGAAATTTTTTCTATACTAATTATAAAAAATATTGCTGCCTTTAAATCTTGATGCGTCTTGAATATATCAATCTTGATGGATCGCATAAAAATATTGATGGTTCTTTTCTCGACATCGTTATCCACTACATATTTTTATGGAAGTTGTGAGAAAATTTTTATCTTTAAATCTTGAAACATCTTGAATGTATAAACATATTTTGATAAATCTGCATAATGTTGATGATTTCTTTTCTTGACATCGATATTCACGTTATCTGAAAAAACGTAGACGCAATATTATGTACTAGTTTTTTACAACGAACTAAAAATTATACCTTACTGATCCGCTTTCTTAAGATTCAATCATTTTCAGCTAGTTTTATTGCGCTTCACAATTATAAAAAAAATGTGTAAATATGAATAAAAATAAAATGTTGATGTTTAATTTTTTATTGAATTTTAAATAATTGTCAATAAATTTTTCGAAGTTCTACCTAAATTGAATAGTAAAAGTTGCATAGCCAATAAGGTATTTAAATTACGTAGTGCAAAGGTAATAAACCGTATTTTTTAAATTTCATAGAAAAAATAAATACCTATGCCAGCTAAGGTATTATTACCTCGATTATTTTTTTGTGTGTAATTCTTATTATATCAATTGTAATTCGAAATCAATTGTAATTCGAAAAATATCAATTTTAATTCGAAAAGGATCAACTGAAATTCGAAAAAGATCAATTGTAATTTGAAATATATCAATTTAAGGAGATCAATTGCAATTGTTATTCGAAATAGATCAATTGTAATTTAAAATTATCAATTGTAATTCGAAATAGATCAATTGTAATTCGAAAAATATCAATTGTAAAAAAAGATAAATTTTAAATTGAAAAAATCAGTTGTTATTCGAAATAAATTGTGATCCCAAAAAAATTAATTCTATTTCGAAAAAGATCAATTGCAATTCGAAATATATCATTTTTAAATCGAAATAGGTCAACTGTAATTCTAAAAATATCAATTGTAATTCGAAAAAGATCAATTGATGGGCTTACTGCAAGAACTTGATAAGCAACATTTTATTTTTTCGTGTTTTTCGCCTTCTGCTGATGTTCCATTGACAGATTTTTGGCAAAAGTCTTGCTTTAACCCGTCGTACAAGTTTATTGAGAATAACAGTTCTGCAAACGTTCTATTTTCTACGTTATTTTAAAAGTTTTAAGGCAAAAATCATCATAAAATGAAATGTTGCTTATCGAGTTTTTACAATAAGAACTTTTATTGTAATTCGAAAAAGATCAATTGTAATCAATTTTAATTCGAAAAAGATCGTCTGTAATTCGATAAAGAACAAATCTGTTAACGGTGTAGTTGCTGTTAAAATATTTAGTAAATAAAAAAAAATGTCTTACACATTTCATGTCCCAATATCCATGTTTCTGGTTTTGTATTCAATTCCACCAATACAGTTGGCGTACATATTAATAATACTAATAGATCGGCTATACTTAGATTAGTTAGAAATATATTTGTGGAATTGCGCATATCCTTAGTTCTAACTATAACAATCGGTACCTGAAAATAGAGAGGAGAAAACGAAAAAAAAACAAAAAATAAGAAAATTATTATTTAAATTAACTTTTACGGTTTAGTATAGAGAAAATTCAGACAAACTGATGTAAAATTTTATTCTTGATTATGAATCTAGGTGCCCCACTGGTATATTTCGATAAAAATCAAAATCTTCGCCACAGCCGTTTTTGAAAGAATGCAAAAAGAAATGTAAAAAGATATGACGGAAACTTTACATGTTTACTTTTTGTTGTCCCGAGCAGTTTGGTATTGCATTTGAGCGAAATCAGTTCAGCGGTTCAAAAGTTATGAACGAAAATGTAAGGACACCTCGAAAATTTAGGTATATTCCACATAACCTAAAAATACGAAATGCTTTAATTCGGCAGCTGGTTGACATTTGTAAACAGAATTCGATGCCGAATGGTATTTAAACAAGAACAAATATAATTTTTACAAAAAAAAAACTTTCCCGGATTTTTTTTTCCGCGAAAAATTTAAAAAATTTTTTTTTTTTGCAAATTATCCTGTTGACATGGTGAAGGGTATTAAAACATTCGGCAAGGCCGAATTTTACTTTTTACTTGTTTTTTTTTTTTTTTTCTTTCAAAAAGGACAAAAATTGTATAATCAATCATGTTTTGACCATAATTCACTTGAAAACTTTTGTAATACGCTTAAATTAAATGATTTTCTTTTTTTGTCGTTAAATATATGTTTTATGTTTTTATTTTAGTTTTATTAACTTACCATAATGTTACCAATAACACCCATTAACATTATGATGATGCAGAAAAACATGGCAGTGGTTCGTATATAAGAAGGAATTTCTGGTACACCATTATTATCATATGTTGTATTAAAGGATGAAGATTCATTAAAAAGTAATACTGAAGTATTTGCTGCTGGACTAAAGGACAATGAGATGATGTTTGAGGTGCTGGTGGTGATTTCATTATTGTTAGAGGGGAATATGACTTCAATGTTGCTGCTGCTGCTGCCACTATTATATACAGTTGAGTTAACTCCATTTTTATTGTGTGAAGAGGTTATTAAATTGGCCAGTGTTAAGTTTGTTGAAGGATTTATTTTCACCCAGGATGATGATAATGATGATGATGCATTGAGTGGTGCTGAGTGTATTAGATTATTTTGAAAGGTTACCGCTGTTTGTGTACCCACAATAGTGACATTGTCAGTAGTGATGGCAGTGGCGTTGTTAGTATTGATGAACAACAAATAGAAAATAAATAATATTTGATATAATACAAATGCTGTTTTATTATAAAATCTATTGCGTAAAATTGTTCTCTTTTTTCTTGTTCTTTGAGGATTTTCATGTTGTAGGCGTTTGATGCGGCTGACTATAAAAGTCTTACACGCATTCAATATCGCCTTTGTAACCGCCCGTTTACTATACGTGGTATATCCTGTCGTATTAACTTCAAGGGCGTTTGATTTTTGTTTTTATTTTTTTTGATTAAGTTACATTGGCCTTATTCTTGTTGTTGTTAATGTGGTTCTTGTTGTACAAGTAATAAACATCATTTTTGTAATAATAATAATCATCATCATCATTATCATCGTCATCAATACCACATAATCACATCATTTTTACTTTTAAGTCTTAAAGCTGTTTTTTTTTTGATAGGCAGGATACTACTTATTATTATCCCGCTGTGTTTATTTTTAAAGAGACGACCACAGGATATCTCTTATAATTTTCCTATAGTTAGTGTGTTCCGTTTCCTTTTTTTGAAAAGTAACGTTAATAAAGTTTTATTTGTAAAGCTTTAAGTTTTGTTGCTGTTATATTAACATTTCCTCTTAATGAAATTATTTTAATTGCGGTTTTATTTTCAATTACGTAAAAATTAAGTAAATTATAGTGTTAGATAAAATTTATCAATTACGCCAAACCACAGGGATTTCAAATTCTTAGATAATACTGAAAGAAAACAAAAGAAAGAAGAGACAAACATTAAGATTTAAATATATATTGATGGGTAAATTAACAGTGAAAGCTTTTAAAAACAAAAATTTTTATACCCTCCACTACAAGGAGAATTACATATATGAGGCATTCCACACCAACTGTTCCACTACAGAAAAACCATAGTGGTTTCAATGGGATATAATTTGCAAAGTATTCGCTCTTAGGGTTCTATTAAATAACAAAAATAAAATTTAAGTTTTTTCAAAAAGTGGGCCTTGTAGGCGTGGTCAAAAATTGAAAATATCTAACTTTTTTGCATGAGCATCTTTACTTCAATATTTATGCAAATTAAATGAAACACAGTAAAGTCTTTAAGACAAAAGTTCTTTATAGATTTTTGTATGGGCTATCGATTAAAAAAAAAATAAAAATTGGAAAATTTTCAGAAGAAGTTCTGAATTTTTCAAATTTAAAGTTAAACTTTATTTATCAAAAAACATGCCGCAAGATTGCAATACGCTAATTTTATACAATAATGGTGTATAAAACGTGTGCGTATGAGTAATATCAATACTTAAAAAATATTTTAAGAGGCGATGGGAGCGTGAGTAAGTTTTTATTTACGATTACGCACGCTCATGAAAGAAAAAATTTAGTCACACACGATATTTTATTTTGCTCACGCTCATTCACGCACACGTGAGTAGAAAAAAAGTCACGGTCACGATGTTCACGTGAGCGTGAGTAAAATAAAATATCGTGTGTGAATAATTTGTTTTTGTTCATTAGCGTGCGTGATCGTAAATAAAAACTCACTCACGCTCCCATCGCCTCTTAACATATTTTTTAAGTATTGATGTTACTCATACGCACACGTTTTATACACCATTATTGTATACAATTAGCGTATTGCAATCTTTGACATTTGATTTCTCGAAAACAAGGCAAAACACATCTCTGAAAATTTCAGAACAGATAGAAAAGCACTTTAATTTTTTTTTAAAGAATTA
The DNA here is from genome assembly GCA_963921195.1 of Pegoplata infirma. Taxonomy (NCBI): domain Eukaryota; kingdom Metazoa; phylum Arthropoda; class Insecta; order Diptera; family Anthomyiidae; genus Pegoplata; species Pegoplata infirma. The sequence goes on along the minus strand of OY992536.1, from coordinate 313,760,404 downwards.
AAAAAAGAATAAAATTGCGGCATGTTTTTTGATAAATAAAGTTTAACTTTAAATTTAAAAAATTCAGAACTTCTTCTGAAAATTTTCCAATTTTTATTTTTTTAATTGATTTTTTATTTTTATTTTTTTTTTTGTCTTAACGACTTTACTGTGTTTCATTTAATTTGCATAAATATTGAAGTAAAGATACTCAGGCAAAAAACTTTGATATTTTCAATATTTGACCACGCCTACAAGGCCCACTTTTTGAAAAAACTTAAATTTAATTTTTGTTATTTAATAGTACCCTAAGAGCGAATACTTTGCAAATGATATCCCATTGAAACCACTATGGTTTTTCTGTAGTGGAACAGAAAAACATGTGTCCCGTAAATTTCTGAATAGGTTGTTTGGATAGCCCTATATGGAACTATAAGAAAATTGCGTTTTTGGTTTTTCTATTTTTCAAAAACTGGGCTTAGAAGGCGTGGTCAAATATTGGAAAAATGGTCAAATTTGTGTCGAGTTGCCTTGATTAAATATTTATCACATTAAAACGGAATGCACCACAATCTCAAAAATTTACATTCTTATATAGTTTTGTATGGGCTATCGATTAAATTTTTTTTTGGCAAATTTTCAGAACCCGTTCTGAAATTTTCCATTTTTTAAAAATGTCAATTTATTAAAAAACATGCCACTTTCTTTTGTCTTTTTTAATTTTTTTTTTTAAATTTAGATGTTTGTCCATCCACACAAAAAAATTCAGAAACACGTTCTTCGTTTTTTTTTTTTTGAGAAAATCGCATTTGAACTTTAAATTTCATAACAATTTTTTTAATTGGCTTGTATTTTCTTGATATAACGTTGCGAATGAGTATTATTAATTGCATAAATATTCCTTATACACTCTGTTGAAACAAGAAAATACAAGCAAATTACAAAATTGTTATCAAATTTAAAATTCAAATGCGATTTTCTCGAAAAAAACGAAGAACGTGTTTCTGAATTTTTTTTGTGTGGATGGACAAACATCTAAACTTTTTAAAAAAAATTAAAAAAAAAAGTGGCCGGATTTTTGATAAATTGACTTTTTTAAAAAATGGAAAATTTCAGAACGGGTTCTGAAAATTTTCCAAAAAAAAAAAATTAATCAATCAATAGTTCATACAAAACCATATAAGAATGTAAATTTTTGAGATTGTGGTGCATTCCGTTTTAATGTGATAAATATTTAATCAAGGCAACTCGCCACAAATTTTACCATTTTTCCAATATTTGACCACGCCTCCTAAGCCCAGTTTTTGAAAAATTAAAAAACCAAAAACGCAATTTTCTTAGTTCCATATAGGGCTATCCATACAACCTATTCAGAAGTTTACGGTACTCATGTTTTTTCACTGGACATTTGGTGTGGAATGCCTCATATGTACTACACCATTTAGAGATGTAATTCGAAAAAGATCAATTGTAATTCGAAAATTCTATTTGTAATTCAAAGATTACATTTGTAATTCGAAGATTCTATTTGTAATTCGAAGATTCCATTTGTAATTCGAAAACTCCAGTTTTAATTCGAAAAAGATTAATTGTAATTCGTAAACTACAATTGTAATTCGAAAAAGATTATTTTAATTCCAAAAAGATCAATTGTAATTCGAAATGTATCAATTGTAATTTAAAATAGATCGATTGAAGTTCCAAAAAGATAAATAATGATCCGAAAATTCCAATAGTAATTCAGAAAAGATCAATTAAAATTTGAAAAAAATATCATTTTTAATTCGAAAAAGATCAATTGTAGTTCGGAAAAGATCAATTGTAATTCAAAATTGATCCATTGTAATTCGAAATAGATCAATTATAATTAAAAAATATCAATTGTTATGCGCAAAAGATTAATTGTAGTTCGAAAGAGATCAATTGCAATTCGAAAAAGATCAATTGTAATTCGAAAAAACTCAATTGTAATTCGAAATAGATCAATTGCAATTCGAAAACAATTTAATTGGTATTCGAAGATTCCAATTGTAATTCGAAAAATATCCACTGAATTTCCATTGATCTTTTTCGAATTATAATTGGAATTTTCGAACTACAATTGATCTTTATCGAATTACAATTGATATTTTTCAAATTGCAACTGATCTTTTTCGAACTACAATTAATCTTTTTGGAATTACAATTGGAATCTTCGAATTACAATTGATTTTTTCGAATAACAATTGATCTTTTTTGAATAACAATTGCTGTATTTCGAATTCCAATTGATCTTTTTCGAATCACAATTGATCTTTTTCGAGTTGGTATTTTTTGAATTACAATTGATCAATTTCGAATTACAATTGATCTTTTTCAAATTACAATTATAATTTTGAATAACAAATAAAATTTTTGTTTTTTTTCAAGAACATACAGTGACTTAAACTAATAATGGAACAGCATATCTTTGATAGCAGTTCTTTAAAGGAAAAGTTATATATAAGTCTGTCATTCCGTTTGTAACACTCGAAATATTGGTCTAGGACCCCGTAATGTATATAAATTCATGATCCTCGATCGATTTTAAGATGATCTAGCGATGTCCGTCTGTCTGTCTGTTAAAAACACGCTAACTGTTTAAACTTTACGGAGGCTCCTGAAGTTTGGCATATATGTATGTTGGGCATTTACCTGGTCAGGTTGGTATTGCAATCCAGCGAAATCGGTCCAGTGTTTCAAAAGTTATAAGCAAAAGACTGAATTTCGGCAAGGGTTTTTCGTGAATTTACGAGATAAAAAACAAGCTAACTTTCGAAAGGCAATTCTAAGGACGCTGATGCTTGGCATATATATTTGTCGTTCCCCTGGCCTGGTTCGTATAAAATTTCAGCCAAATATTTTACAACGTATTTTTGACACTCAAAAATATTTTTACACTAAAAAAAAACGCTCGAAAAAAATTTTACACTCAAAAAAAATTAGTAAATTACTTTTTTTTTTTAATGTTAGAAAATTTACTATCACTTAAAAATACCATTGTGGAGGGTATTCATAGATTCGGCCAAGTCGAATTTAACTTTTCTACTTGTTTTTATTAATTTTATTTTTTTAATTTTGTAGTGGCCAACAAATTTATCCGATGGTCATAAAAAACTTTTTTCAGTAATGTCCTTACACCCATCGACATTGTCTCTTGGGCCCAATAGTTTTGTGTTAATATTGGCCATTAAAGGCATTACATTCCCAATTCTTGTTCAAAAATTTAACAAAAATTCCACTGTGCTATCACCTACAAAACGTTTTACTTTCCAGATGTTCATCATTTTTTCTCCCGTTGCAGTAATTTATAACATTTAAAATTCTTATAAACATAATAATGTATGGTCAGCCGCCAACAAGTCAGTCCAGTTTAGTCAGTAATTCATTCAGTAAGTTTTCATCTTAAATTTATTTTTTATGTGTGTGAATTATGAATTTATTGAGTTTGTATTTTTTATGTAGCTGATGTTGTTGTTTTGTAGCTTTCGCTTTTCAATTTTTCATTTTTAATTACTTTTCTGTGATTCTGTGGTGTAGAATGGATTCGCATGGATGTGATTCGCTCTTCTGTTCTATTCTGTTGGATTTTATTATTATTTGTTTGTTTGGTTTGCCTTTAGTTTAGTTTCTGAGTAGTCATTTTGATTAATGAAATTAATTCATATTGTGCGCCATATGCACATCGCAGAATGTACAAAACATTCATAGTAATCATGATAATGATGAACATCATCATGATTGTGGCTATTAGGAAAGAGAGAAAAAAAAGTAGCAATTATTTTTAAAGTAGTGGGCAAAAATGGTGATGAACTTTTTTTCTCGTATCGCGTTCAGATTGGGTTAAAGTGGTCACAGGACCCTAAGGCCACATTTTTGGGATGTGGTTCAACAACTGTTTTCTACTTGTTTGCATATTAAAACAAATTTTGATATCCACGACATTTTGCATTTATTTTCTCCTTAAAAAAATTAAGTCCAAAGGTTCAAAAGTGGAACAGTTTTCGAGATATTGCTTAAAGTGATTTTACTTAAATATCTTTATATGCTTTAATTTTACTGAAATTTGATAAAAAGCAAATTGTATGCTAAATTTCAGGAAGTAGAAAAGTTAAATTCGACTTGGCCGAATTTATGAACACCATCCACAATGCCATTTTTAAGTGATAGAAAATTTTCTAACGTGAGAAAAAATAACAATTTTGATAAGAAATATTTCATTTTCAGAAAAAACCTTTTTTAGTCATTTTTGTAAAAAAAAAATAATACTAATTTTTTTGAGTGTAATTTTTTTAATGTTTTTTTTTATATGATTTTAGCGTCCAACCTGAATCAAATTGCGTCGCGTAAGGCGTAACGCCCAATAATTTTTCGTTTCTAATATTTAAATGTGACGTACCTAAATCAAACGGACGTAAAAATTTAAAATTTGATGTGTTTGTTTTTGTTTTTTTTACGTCTTGCGCGACGCAATTTGATTCAGGTTCGACCCTAAAGCGGATTTTTTTTTTTTTATAAGACATCACTTTGAGACAATTGGTGCCCTAAGGGGTAAGGCGACTGACCAAATGAGGGTTAAGGCGACTGACCAAATGAGACCAGATTTGTGATCACTAAAATAATTTCAATTAACTGTGTAAGATCGCGTCCCAAGTTTTGTTCAAAATGTTTGATAAAAAAATCATTTCGGCCAGACAAGTATTTGGCCTTAAACAAATTTTTGTTCAACAAGCAAATTAATGGTGTTGAAAAAAAATTTATAAATAGGGATGAGATTTTCATGCACTAAAAAAACGAAAATATGTGCTTAAAATATGTGCTAAAAAATTCAAAATATGCACTAAAAAACCTAAAAATATGCACTAAAAAATAAAATGTGTGCAATAAAAATCTTGTTTTCATAGGCAAAACTTCTTAAAAAGCAAAAAGTAACGCATGGTTTTAATAGTAACATTAAAAACTTTGTATGTATAAGCAAGATTTTTTAGAAATTAAGACAATCTATAAAAAAAAATTTAAAGAATAAAAATGATTTTTCTTATTTCCAAAATAAATTTTTAAAATTTAAAAAAGTTTTTGAAACAAATAAATTTCAATTTGTGGTTTTGATAATATATGCTAAAATATGCAAAAATATGCACTTAAAAGTTGGAAATATGCACAAAATATGCATTTAAAACCAAAATATGCAAAAATATGCATTTTCACCAAAATATGAAAAAATATGCAATAACAAATCGATGCCATTTTAACCAAAATTCTTGATTCGGAAAGAAAATTGGTCGATATCGTTTTTAGACTATCGACATAAAACATGCATTTGCATGGAAATCTCATCCCTATTTATAAAAAACGGAAAAAATAAGCAAAACCTAAAATTTTGTACAAAATATGACAAAAAAAATGGATTTATTACAAAATATGACAAAAAAAAATGGATTTATTAATAGCAGAATACAAGCAAAATTTTCAAAAATATGCATTTTTAAAAATATATGCAAAAAGTATGCACTAACGAATCGATGCCATTTTAAAGCAATTTCTTTATTTGCAAAGATATTTGGTTAATGCTGTTCTAAAACTAACGGAAAAAAACATGCATTTGCATGAAAGTCCTCTCCTTACTTATAACTTTTGAACCACTGAAACAATTTGACTAAATTACAATACCAAGCTGCCCAGGTAAATGACCACCAGACACTTTGACAAATTTTTTGTTTACACTAAGAAAATTATGTCATTAACTGTTTGTAGGTTATTTTAAAAAGTAATCAGTAAAGTCATTTTAAAAGAAAAATCACTTATTTTATAAAGGATTTAATTTTTTTACTGTTTCTGTAGTTTAAAAAAAATAATTTACTGTATTAAAAACGAATTTTCTGTTACATTTAATTTCGGCAGTAAAAAATTTCTGCTATAGTTTTCTGTTTTTCAATACAAAATAACCGAATATTCACTAGTTTTTTAATGTTTTGGTTAGTCATTAAATTAACATTTAAAATTGACTGTAATGTGTTTTTATTTTAACTGAAAAAACAGTGGAATGGTTTTTAAATAAAATTTCATTTGTTTTAAGTGAATATTCACTGGAATTTACCTACATAATTCTTTGAGTGTAGATTTTCCCAATTTGTTTACAGTTTTTAGTACCCTTCGAAAACGCCTTCATGGTAAATTTTCAGATTTTTTTGATGACCCGTTCAAAAGATATCGAATTTTTAAAAATTGGTAGTTTGTTCCTTTAGTCAAACTTCTGTTAATCATAACTTCTTCAATAATGGTCCAAATTTCAAATTTTTTTTTCAAAATTTTTGTTTTTTACGTACTTTTTAAAAAAAATCAAAAAAAAAAATTCTTAAAAGCGCTCTAGTATGCGATTTTTAAGCTTTAAAATTTAAATCTCATTTTTAAAAAATGATTGTACTCTTCGATTTTTTTGAAATTTTTTTGTGTAAAACTTCTATCCCTTCTACAAATTTTTTGCCCAGGAGGATCGTGGGATAACAATTACTACTATTTTTTAAAATTTTTTGAAAAAGTTTTATTGTAATTTTCCGATACCCATAATTTTTACGTCTTAACATTTCTTTGGAACAAACTAATACCCTATCTCCAATTTCTTAGGGGGCTCCCACACAAAACGACATTTTTTAAAATTTGCTCCAACCGCTCTAACTGCCCTAATAGTGCCCTTAGAGCAACAAAATGTATGACCGACCCACAATATTTTTTTATCCCAAACATTTTCTCTGAGCACACCTTCCCTCTATCTCTATTTTTTAAGGCAATCCCCACACATTTATTTTTTATTTTTTGTAAATTTGTTTTATTTAATCAGCTTCTACCGGTCCAATGGTGGTCCGAGAGGGGTCATTAGTGAGACCGACCCCCAATTATTTTTACCCTACATAATTTTTTTTAAAACATACCTACGCCATATCTCCTCTCCCTAAGTGAGCTTCCATTCAGAATTACATTTTTATAAAACTTGCTCCAACTGTTATTTGTATGGGAGCCTACTTAGGGAGTGGAGATAGGGCTTAGGTATGTTTTAAAAAAATGTTGTAGGGTAAAAATAAATGGGGGTCGGTCTCACTAATAACCCCTTTTGGACGCACCATTGGACCGGTAGAAGCTGATTAAATAAAAAAAAATTACAAAAAATAAAAATAATTGTATGGGGACCACCTTAACAGTTAAAGATAGAGGGTAGGTGTGGTCAGAGAAAATGTTTGGACTAAAAAAATATTGTGGGTCGGTCAAGGGCACTATTAGGGCAGTTAGAGCGGTTGGAGCAAATTTTAAAAAATGCCGTTTTGTGTGGGAGCCCCCTTAGAAATTGGAGATAGGGTATTAATTTGTTCCAAAGAAATGTTAAGACGTAAAAGTTAATGGGGGTCGGTCTCATAAATGACCCCTCTATGACGCACCATTGGAGCAGTAGAAATGATTTTAAGATTGGAAAATTACAATAACATTTTTTTAAAAAAATTTTTAAAAATAGTAATAATCATTATCCCACGATCCTCCTGGGGAAAAAATTTTTAGAATCGATAGAAGTTTTACACAAAAAAATTTCAAAAAAATCGAAGTGTACAAACATTTTCAAAAATGAGATTTAAATTTTAAAACTTAAAAATCGCGTACTAGCGCGATTTTAAGAATTTTTTGGAATTTTTTTTTTTTTTAAAGTACGTAAAAAAATAAAAATTTTGAAAAAAAAAAAAATTGAAATTTGGACCAATTTGAGTAAAGGAACAAACTACCAATTTTATAAAATTCGATATCTTTTGAACGGGTCATCAAAAAAATCTGAAAATTTAACACGAAGGAGTTTTCGAAGGGTACTAAAAACAAATTGGGAAAATCTAACAAAAAAAATTTTTAAAGTGTCCGATTTGACATGGAATGCCACATATATATTATTGATCCATAATCGATTCTAAGACATTCTGTGAATGTCCGTCCGTCTGTCTGTAGATGGCACGATGCAGTCCAAAATAAAAGAGCTAGCCTCCTGCAATTTGGCATGAATATGTCTTATGGTCCTAGGCAGGTTAAGTTCGTAAATGGGCAAAATCGGATCAGGGGGAAAAAAGTTCCCCTCTTGAAAAACTGAATAAACCTCTGAAAAAATACTCTTTTTTACATTTTTTTTTGTATTTTTGTTAAATAAATGAAACATTTGTTATATTTATCGGGATGGGAAGGTGCTCTCAACGTCCCCCACTGACCCCCATCACCCCCCCAAAAAAAAAACAAATGCCCCTGACAATTTTTTTTACAATTTGGAGGCCCAATTTAACACTCTCACTTGTTTTTCCTAAGTTTAAGTTTTTTTTTTAAAAATCTCAAAATTTCATTCCCTTTGAAGTTTTGGAAAATTTCAGCCAAAATTTAGATTTTTTGAAAAACTAGAAAATAAAAATATCTTGCGATATTTTATTTTTAATAATTTGGCATGCTAAACGAATATTAATTCTAAATAGGGCCATTAAAAATTTCTAAAATTTCTAAAAATGGCGGTTTCTTCCTTCAAAAAATTAAAATAAATCTAGAAACTTTTTCCACTCAAAAAAAATCTACACTCAAAAATAAAATTTTATCAAAAATTTATTTTACAAAGTATTTGTGTCATCTAAAAATATTTTTACACTAAAAAATAAAAAATTTTACACTCAAAAAAAAAATAGTCAAAAATGAAGACAAATTTTTTTTACAAAGATAACTGACTAAAAAAGTTTTTTTTTTTAAATAAAATATTTGTAAACCAAAATTGTTAAATTTTTTTCACTTTAGAAAATTTACTATCACCTAAAACGGGCATTGTGGAGGGTATTTATAGATTCAGCTTACAAGGGAAGTCTCCCCACCCGCGGATCTTTATGGAATTGGTTTTATTTTTTAGATCAGAAAAAATAAAGGGACACGTATTTTTTTTAGCGGCCCAAATTCATATTTAGGGGGTAAAAAGGAGGGGGGAAGACAAGGCCATTTTTCAGTTTTTTTCGTTTATCTCCTATATTATGCAAAGAAACCTAGTCATGTTACATACCAAATGAAAGGTCTTTGGAAAACCTATCTATGTGTGCAAAGAACGTGTCCAAACATGCACAACTTTTTGTCATATTGAGTAAAATACCAAAATTTTAGGACATTTTTGTTAATAAGTCGAAAAATATTAACTTCTTTGGCCCGTTGTTAGCACCACGAGATAGGTATTTTTAATACCTTTAATCTGATACCACATATGCCTATATTAATTTTGTTTAAATAGGCGTAAATCGTAAAAAACTGAAAAAGGTCAATTTCCCCCCATACAAATCGACCCCCCCTAAAAATGAGTTTGGGCCGCTAAAAAAAAAATACGTGTCGAATTAATTTTCGTTCTTAACAACATATCCAAATTTCATGAAGATCGGAGGGTGACACCAGGGAGACTTCCCTTGTTAGTCGAATTTAACTTTTTACTTGTTTTCTTTTATGAATTTTATTCATAAAATTTAATTTCATAATAATTTTGCCCGCCACTGTAATAAGATTATTATCGTTAATAGAATGTTTTAATCTAGAAAAAGTACTGGACGCAATAAAAAGAAATCACAAAACAACATGCGTGGTGTTTGGTTGGTTGGTGTTGATGTTTCCATTTAGCTTAAAATTAAATTAAGATTCTCAAACAACCAAAAAAAAAAATAATTAATAACATTTCTTTCATCAATTTGGCTAATTGTCAAAAAAAGAGAAAAAAAAAAACAAATCTAAAATTCTGCCAAAACTACAATATTAATTCAATAAGCACAACGGACAATAAAGTAGAAAAAAATGAATAAATGGCTCCACACTAATCCACTACAAAAGAAATAAAAATAACAAAAATTGTTGTAAAAGGATGTTAGTAGGTTAGCAAACAATTTGAAATACTTTTTTTTTTAAAAAAAATTATTTTTATTTTTTTGCAAACATGTACTTTTTTTAACCAACAATAAACGTCAGTAAGAGATTATGACCTATTTTTTATTGGCTTAAAAATTTCATCAATTTATGTAAATGCGAGTAAACATTTGTAAATGTTAAACATAAATCTTGGCTCATATCATTGTCGACGGCGGTAACGGCATAGAGCTTAAATAAACAGAACGAAACTAATAATCGATAAACAAATAAAAATCAAATTATTTGCAAATAAATTTTTCATATAACACATTTAAATTATCGCAACATCTTAAATATTTTAAACTCTCAACACACCATGACATAAATTAGGAGAAAGCAATTGATGATGCTGATAAATGTGATAACCTTACTTTATTTTCTGCTACGTTGCTACGATAGGATAGGGGAAAAGTTAACACAGTGAAGTTCGGGTAAAACTACACTCGCCGGTTATATTTCAAACTCATGTTTGAGGTAATCGCAACCGGTCTTTTGGTTGTTACAACTTCATTTCGATTGTCACAATTTTATAGTAGTTGCCACAACTGTATTACGTTTTCCATTACCGAGTTAAGCTCGGGATAACCTCAAAAATGAGGTTAGATTATTAACGGTGTTTTTTTTCTAATTTTAGCACTAATTTTATTTTTCAACAAGTTGTTTTATAATTTTTTAAACGTAAATATTTATTTTCCTCTCGAGTGCGTTATAACCGAACCTCTACTGTAATTGTTAAATAGTCTTTGTCAGTGGTGATGGTGGTATTTGTCTCTGTCTGTAACAGGCTAAATGATTTCATTGAAGGATATTTATTTTTGGTTTTGTAATTGAATATGTGTGTGGATTTTTCTTTAGACATGGGACATTAGAATGGCATTTTTTCTTCAACTGATTTTCCCAAGTGTCCTGGCAAATTTTTAATCTATTACACACGAAAAAAAACTTGTCAAATTACTAGGAAAGGTCTCGTAATCCCATTTTACCAATATTTGACAGTTGTCCTTGTTTTTAAACAAACAAATTTAGATCGAAATTTACATTTTTTTTGTAATTTTACAATTTTTTTTTTGTAATTTTACAAATTTCCAAGATAATTTTACAAAAAAAATCTAGAAAATTTACGAAAATTCCTTGTAATTTTTATTGCGCCAAAAACTGTAAATTTACAATTTTATTTGTAAAAAGCTTGTTAAATTACAAAATTATTGGTAAAAAGCATGTACAATTACTAGGTATTATTGTCAAATAGGAGGTAGCAAAAAAAATTAATAAACTTTTCTTGTAATTTTACAAAGTTTTTTGGAGTGTAGACCTAAAAATTTTGTGGTACAAATTTTACACCAATCGATGATCAACTATTTGAATTTTAAAAAATTAAAAAAAATCCCACATTTATTAATTTTGATGCGCTGAGCAGGAATATAAAAAAAATAAAATCGGTTGAACTGTGTTCGAGAAATTGCTATTTAAAATTTGCGGTTTTTTCCTACGTTTAACAAATTAAAAAAAAATCAAATCTTTTTCCTTTGACCCTTTCCTAGAGCTTGAGACGATCTTTCATTTTTACTTAACTCAAGCCAAATCCGATCATTTTAATCCATGGTGCCCTTTGATCAAAGTTTTGGATTTTTGGAAAATTGACCAAAAAAAATTTTTGATAAGAAAAAAATTATGAAAAAAATATTGATAAATATTGAAAAAAATATTGATGAAAAAAAATTGACGAAAAAAATATTGATGAAAAAAATAAAATTTGAGAAGAAAAAATTGAGAAGAAAAAAAAATTGATAAAAAAAAATTTTTGATGAAAAAAATTGTTTTTGATAGAAAAAAAAAATGATGAAAAAAAATTTTTGTTGAAAAATAATTATGTTACCTTTTTTTAAATACTTGGTGAAAAACGCTTTTATTCACCAGAAAGAGAGTTATTATTAGTGTCCGACCGAATACACTTTATTCGGCAAAATTTTCACTATTCGGCCAAACCGAAGCCGAAGCCGAATATTTAAAAAAAATATATTTATGTAGTAAAAACAAGAAAAAATAAAAATCGACTTGGCGGGATACTCAAATGCATGAGAATGTTGTCTAGAATGATTTTATTTTAAGCAAAAAATTTTTTTGGACATTTTTGTAAAAAAATATATTTTAGAGTGTACATTTTCTTCGACCGAAAATTTTTTTGAATGTAAAAAATGTTTTTAGTTGCAGAACACTTAGTAAAATGTTTTTGTGGCTTACTAATGTGATTCAAAGTTAGTTTAGTGTGTTTTTCAACACGTGAGCACAAATATTATACAATTATTCGGTATTCGGCCTACTCGGCCAAAATTGTGGCCGAAGCCGAATAGTGCTTTTTGGCTGAAGCCGAAGCCGAATATTCGGTCGGACACTAGTTATTATCCAAGTTACAAATATAGTCAAACTGAGGTTGCGTCCTTCATCATTTTTAAAATTAGACACAAAAAAAAATCTTGCGATACATTACTTTTTTTAAATTTTAGCATATTGATTAAGGCCGTTTGTCACGATAATACTGAGTCGTAAGATTTTAGTAAACCGAAATAAAATGATATTTGGTATGACTGTCAAAAAATCAAACCAAAAATTTTTTTCAATACATTGCCCTTTGCAACCATCACATTTGAAATAATATGAAAACAGCGGTGACATGACATAATCCCCACGGACATAATCCCCATTTTCGTTATGGGGATTATGACCAAATTCATTTCGGTCATAATCCCCATAATGGTAGTGGGGACTATGACCGAAAATGATTTGGACATAATCCCAATAAAAAACGGACATAATTCCCAGATTTATGGGGATAATGACCACGTAACAAATGGCCATAATCCCTATTATGGGGATTATGTCTTCTATACTAGTTGGTCATAATCCCCAAAATTAAAAGAATTTTTTTTTTTTTACTTAAAAGTTTTTCTGCGTAGCAGGCCTTCGGCCGGGCTTAGGGATTACAAACTCCATGCATTAAACTCACCCTCTCTGCAGAAAACGGGGATTACGACCAAAATTGCTTTGGACTTACTCCCCATAATGTGAATGGGGGTTATGACCGAAAAAAATTCGCTCGTAATCCCAACAAGGAACGGACATAAACCCCATTGGGACTGTGACCGTTTTGGAAACGGTCATAGTCCCAACAACTATTATGGGGATTATGACCGAAATGAATTCGGTCATAATCCCCATTTCCGTTATGTGGGTAATGTCCGTGGGGATTATGTCCTGTCACCGAAAACAGCTGTTCAGAAAAATAATTGTTAAAAAAGATTATTTGTTGCGTATTTTTTAAGAATACATTAAAATAAGAGACTTTTAAATTGATAAACTTAACTTTGTAGCTTCAGTTTTTTGTTTTTTTGTTGACGTCAATAAATTTATAAGAAAATACATCCCTGATAAAATGAAAAGTCTCAGCTTTTAGAAATATTTCTAAAAATGACGAGTATTATACGACTGTCGAAATTTCTTCCGTATTACCGTCCGTGTCATAACATTTTGCATTTATTTACGAATACCGATAAATTTCTGAAATCGGTCAGGCGGTTTTCACATATCGCCATTTGAAATTCGACAAAAAAAAAAATCCAAAAATAACGGTTTTTTAGTAAGACAAGTAGGAGTGTTAAATTCTGGAGAATCCAATATTTAAAACAAATTAAAAAAAAATGACAGGGGCGTTTTTTTAGGGGACGTTGAATTGTGGGACTCCTTGGCCCTCGCAGTATATGTTTACAAGTTCATTATATTCTGCTTTGTGCGCTAAAGTATTATTGTTGTATTATTATTTAAATTACTTTTTTATCCACGCCCTCAATGGGGGCGTTTAAATTTTCAAGGGTTAACTTTTTTCCACCTGGTCCGATTTTGCCAATTTTCGAGCTTAACCTGCCGAGGCCATAAGACATATTTCTGCAAAACTTGAGGAGTCTCTTTTCTTTCGGACTGAATCGTGTTAACTACAAACGAAAGGACAGACGGACTGACATTGCTAGAATGTCTTAGAATCGATCACTGATCAATAATATATAATATCGTCACCTAAAATGCAAAAGGCCCTAACTAACATTTTATTAATTTTACAGGAGAAGCAAAAAACAGTATTGAATACAATTTTTAATTTGTTAATAACTTTGTTCGTTTTGATTGAATTGGGCTAAAATTTTGTGAGGACATATGTTTTGTTAACATGTATCAAAATTAATCACAAAATGATTTAAAAATGTATTTCTAGTTACATTCAATGGCGATTTCGAAATTCCCATGTTTTTAATTTTTGGCTATAAAATCGCAAATTTTTATTATGTGACGCTAGTTCTTGTTAAGGTCGGGTAGGTTAATAAAATACACCAGAATCAATCAAAATACCGATTTTGAATTTTTTGTTAGTTAGGGCCTTTTGTATTTTAGGTGACGATATACTTTATGGGGTCCTCCACGACCCATATGATAAAGTGAGTATACCTCCATACTGTATACTCTTAAAATTTTTTTCCACTGACTATTTTAAAGGGATTAACCCCCAGTTTCTGTAACACGAACGTCATTCGTCTGCGACGAATTTGCATGTATTTTGTTTTTGTTACAATAGCAAAATACGCGCAAATCCGTCACGAACGAATTACGTTCGTGTAACAGAAACTGGGGGTAAGACAAACTTTCATTTAAACTTAATTTGACTCAAATCACACCATTTAACCCATGGCGATCAAAATTTAGTTGTTGGTGACAGCTATAAAAAAAATCAAAGATTTAATCGAAGGAAGCCACGGGTTAATACAATCGGATTTAGCTCAAATTAATTTTTAAGGAAAGTTTATTTCTTGACCGTATACAAAAATTAAATTTTTTGCAAATTTCAAATAGCGATATCTCAAAAATCGGTTAACGATTTTTTTCATAATCGTGTTCAGAGCTTCAAAATTAAAAAGTATGCTGAATCGCTAGACAAATTTTTTTTTTTTTAATTTTTTTTGAAAATTCCAAACTTTGATCGCCGGGCGCCACAGGGTTAATTTAATTTGATTGTCCTTAAATTTATAACACATAAGTTTGAGTCCTAGGAGAATAAAAAATTTTCGGAAATTCAAAATTGAAAGAAAAAAATGTTTGCCACACCAAAAATGCCACTCTAATGGGACATTGTAAGCACACACATCCAACCATTGTGTTTGCTACTCAAATGGCAGTAAATTTCTTGTTGTATACGTATAAGTGTTTTTTCCAAGTTTTCTTTTAGCGATTTGTTTACTAATGTCTCAATGGACAGAGCTTCAAGATAATTTAATGATTTATAACAATTATAACAATCGGAATGGGAAACCAAAAGCAAATGAAAGTTGATATTTTACAAATCAAATCGCTCAAGGGTTTTTTAAGTTCAGCGCTAGATTTTTTTAACGCTTTAAAGTTGGTGCTTACAATTTAAAGTCTTTGTGTACTAAAAATGTCCTACTTTACGGGCCCCTGGTGGTGCCCTTATTGGATAAGTGGGGTCCAGCGTCTAAAATTAAGCTCGAAATTACGTTAGCTATAACACCGTCCGACAGCCAATATTAAACATGAACCGGATGATATACATACGTCTGAAAGTAGAGATCAAATGGAGTAAAACTGCATTTACAGTTTTTTTATTTCGTGATCCTGTTTCCTTTTTAAAGGACTTCAAAGTTTTAAAGGATACATTTTGTAAAATTTTTTTGAAATAATTCTGATTAATTTTTATTAAAAAATTGTTTTATTCGACCTTTAAAATGTTATATTTTGAGTAGGTTTTTTTTCTAGCTCGAGGTCATTATTATTTTTCTGTTTTAAATTTATTTATGTTTAAAACAGAAAAATAATTTTCTTGAAAATTATTCTGTGAGAATATCATAGATTTAATTAGTAAAGGAAATAATGACCTCGAGCTAGAAAAAAACCTACTCAAAATATATTTTTGAAATATTTGTGCTTATCCTAGGATGACACTGGCGATGGCAAATGAAAGAGGAGGATCTCCCCTAATTTTTCCATTTTTTTATTTTGCCATATCTGGATAAAATGATGTGAATAACGTCATTTGAAAACGTTATCAAAATGTTTTGAATGATATTGAAGGATACATTTTTGAAAGGACAAAACTTACCTCCTTTTTCTTAATATGTAAAAATAATTAATATAAAAACAAGTAGAAAATTTAAATTCGACTTGGCCGAATCTATGAATACCCTCCACAATATTAACCAAAGCATACATAGAATAAAAATAATTAGGGTTTTCACAGTGACGATTAAATTTGCCTTTTTTAGTTGGGTATTTGGCAAATTTGCCATTTTACTAAACGTCAAGCATTTGCCACCAATTTTTCTTTTCATATCGTGGGCGCACTTTTCGTTAATACTTTGCACAAAATAACTTTAATTAACTTTTTACATTCACAATTTTAAAATAAACACAAATAATTTGTATGCTTCTTTTTGTACAAATGTGTTTGTTGCCGCGTTCGAAATTTCAGTATAAACAATCACAACCATATAAAAGAAAAAGAAACCACGTGTAAACAAACAAACATTTGGTAACTCATTTTTAGTTATAAATTAAAAAAACAACAACCATCATCATCTTTACTGTATGACAAAAACTGCAACAACATCAACAATAAAATGGCGTTGTTTATGTTGAAACCACAGTACAGACTAGTATGCAAACAATGGTGCAAATTGCGTACTTTCCAATATGGTGGCGTTGTTATTAGTACAGAATAATCATCGCTGCCTAGTGTATGTGTGCCTGTACGTGTGAGCTTTTGTGTATGTATTTATGGTGTTTGTTTACGTTTTGTATGAAACGTCAAAAGTTACACCGTGTGCTGTCACTAATACTTACGCACATCAAATGCAAACCTGTGAACCTACTACTCATGTACTGTGGTTGAAACTCACCTCAATATATTAACATACAAAAACAAAAAAAAAATAGCGGGTTTTTTTTTGACTACACTACAATAACAACGATAATACAAAAGCAATCAAATAACAAAAAAATTAAACCACGTGGAATTATTAAAACTTATATAACTTCTTAACTCCTTGACCGATTTTGCCATATTTAATACCAAAATGATCAGAAAAACGTAGAGAACAATAAAATAAGTACCAATATTAAATTTTGCTCAAATATATTTACTATTACTTGAGATAAAGCATTTTAAAAATTTTGGGCAACACTACAGGTGCCACGCCCCATTGTCCACTTCCGCCCACATTTTGTGTGTGGGTTAGAAATGACAAAATAACAACATATACCAAGTTTCGTTCATATTCATTGAACAGATGTCAAGTTATATCATTTTTGTTGTGTGAAATACCCAAAAAATTTTGAGGTACCCTTACCTTTTTACTCATAACTTTTGAACCACTGGACCGATTTGGCTGAAATGCAATACCAACCTGACCAGCCGAATGACAAACATATATGCCAAACTTCAGTAGCCTCTGTAAAGCCTTTCAAAAGTTAGCGTGTTTTCTACGGACGGACAGACAGACAGACAGACAGACAGACAGACAGACAGACAGACAGACAGACAGACAGACGGACGGACGGACGGACGGACGGACATCGCTAGATCGACTTAAAATCGATCGAGGATCATGAATATATATACTTTATGGGGTCCTAGACCAATATTTCGATGTGTTACAAACGGAATGACAAACTTATATATACCCTCTATCACTAGAGTGGAGGGTATAAAAAAGGGAAATGAGGGAAAATCCTCCTCTATCATTTGCTATCACTAGTGGCATGCTACGAAAAGTACAAATATTAAAAAAATATTTTATAAAATTTAATACTCTAAAACTTTGAAGTCCATTTAAAAGGAAGCAGGATCACGAAAAGAAAAACTGTAAATGCAGTTTTACTACATTTTGTCTCTAGTTCCAAACGTATGTTATCCAGTTCGTGTTCAACGACTTTTTTTTTTTAATTTTTGTCGAACGATGTAACCAGTAGGAACTTCGCTACAATCGGTCTAGTACTTACTAAATAGCCAAATTATTAAAAATATACCAATGTGCGCACTGTTGCGTATGATTTTTATTTAAAGGCAATTACAAAATTAAGCATACGCCACTTATACAGTTTCCAAGAAATTATTGTTATAATTTTAATAAAAATTCACCAACTTTAAAACAACATGCAGTCCAAACTAAAAAAAACTAGACTCCCGAGCTTTTAATAAGTCCTATGGTCATACAGTGGTTATGTTTGAAAATTGGAATCTGTTGAAGGTATTAATGGATTCAGCCAAGTCGAATTGGACGTTTAAACTTTTTTAAGAATTCATTTCTTAAGGGCCCTGTTCTATAGTCTTCGTCTTTATATTTTTTATTATATTTCTATCGCTGGTCGTTTAAGTAGTTGGAAATTACAGCAAATAAAAAAAAAAATCACAAATATTTGAATCTCAGCGAAGAAAAACTAAAAAGACATTAAAGATTGTGTGAAAATTTATGGCTTATAAGCAGCAACATATAATAAAATTAACATTGAAATGGCAATTTTCAGGCCAAGTCAGCAAAGTATATTTACAATATAGAAAAATTCCCAATACAAATACAATATTACTGAGTCCTCTGTTTGTCAGTCAGTCACTCAGTATGTTAGTAGTAAGTAAAAATAGTCCCACAAATATTGTTGCTACAATCTAACAAAAGCAACAAACAACATTCTAACACCAACAGCAAAAAACCGTCTATCTAATCAATTTATCGCCCAATAATAGCCAAGTGAGGATTTCATTTTCACGCTTTAACTGTCGTCATTTGAAAATAAAAAAAAAAAAAACTCTCAGGGTAAGCAAATACATACATACGTATTTTAGATATGTGTGAGAGTTAGTGTGCGAGTGTGTGTGTAAAACACAAATTCAATACATATGTTACTACTATTTTCTTTTCCTGCACTTGCAGAAATAAACATGATGTATATTTTATGGAAATTTTCTATTTTTCTTGACTTAAATTTAAATTTTGTTAAATTTATTTTTGCTTTTATCCCTCTATCACTGAATGAATGTATGGTAATAATCCCTTTTCTGTTATAATCAATTATCCCATGCATATGTTAAAGTATACACAGAGAATATCTATGTAGTTAGTATACTTTTCAGTGTATCTTTGCTAGTCATAGTCTTCTATAAAATATTTTAATCATTCTTGTGTTTACATACAATTCATATAAGGTATCATCAATTCATTGAGTATTAAAGTTAGCTTTAACCACTTTTATCACTATAGAAAAAAAATTATAAACAAAAATATGTTGCCTATACTTAGGGGAGTGCTAAAATTGTAACCCAGCAAACATTTCAAAAACAAAATCATTCTTGAACACAAAGTTTTTATTACTTCCATATCGTTTGCACTCACATTAAACTAAAAAAAAAAAATAAACTGAAAATAAAAGTTACCAAAATAATATGTTAAGACAGCAATCTATGCGGTGAATTTAATCTCAAGTGAACACGCTTTTGAAAACAATGTCTTCCGATCAGGCTCACATTGTAATAATTTTTATAAAAGGTACTTTTTATATAAGGTACTTTTTGTATAAGGTACTTTTATAAAAGGTACTTTTTATAAAAGTTACTTTTTATAAAAGGTACTTTTTATAAAAGTTACTTTTTATAAAAGTTATTTTTTATAAAAGGTACTTTTTATAAAAGGTACTTTTTATAAAAGGTACTTTTTATAAAAGGTACTTTTTATAAAAGGTACTTTTTATAAAAGGTACTTTTTATAAAAGGTACTTTTTATAAAAGGTACTTTTTATAAAAGGTACTTTTTATAAAAGGTACTTTTTATAAAAGGTACTTTTTATAAAAGGTACTTTTTATAAAATGTACTTTTTATAAAAGGTACTTTTTATAAAAGGTACTTTTTATAAAAGGTACTTTTTATAAAAGGTACTTTTTATAAAAGGTACTTTTTATAAAAGGTACTTTTTATAAAAGGTACTTTTTATAAAAGGTACTTTTTATAAAAGGTACTTTTTATAAAAGGTACTTTTTATAAAAGGTACTTTTTATAAAAGGTACTTTTTATAAAAGGTACTTTTTATAAAAGGTACTTTTTATAAAATGTACTTTGTATAAAATGTACTTTTTATAAAAGGTACTTTTTATAAAAGATACTTTTTGAAAAAGGTACTTTTTATAAAAGGTACTTTTTATAAAAGGTACTTTTTAAAAAGGTAAATAGTACCCCTCATTCAAAATTTCAGGTGTCTAGGAAATGTAAAAAGTACCAAAATTACTTTTTTTACCCCTTTTAGTGACTTAAAAATTTAAAAACGTAATTGTTCCAGAATTATTTATTTCACTAAAGAATCCAACATTCATAGCATCTAGCATCATTATTTTAGTATATATTAAAATTACCAAAAGTACAATTTTTACCCCTATTACTCCCCTAAGGAACGCAATTTCCAAAAAGTACTTTTTTAAGAATGTTTCAATAACCATTATTTTAAAAAATAAAAAAAGTAATAAAAGTACACTTTTTACAACTTTAACCCCCCTTAGAATCCAAATTTTTAAAAAGTACTTATTCCAGAATGTTTTTTTCACCAAAGGATCCCGCATTCCAAAATTTTAAGTGTGTATGACCATTATTTCAGTAAATAATAAAAAAGTACCAAGAGTACCGTATTTTATCCTTTTTACCCCCTAGAATCAACATTGGCAAAAATTCAGTCTTACTGGATCTATATTCCGGGAACTGTATAAAAGGTACCAAAAGTATAGTTTTTATCCTTTTTACCCCCTTAGAATCAACAAATCCGGCCTTATTGGATCTATATTCCGGGAGCTGGACCTACAGGCCAAATTTCAAGTCTCTAGCTTCAGCGGTTTGGGCTGGGCGATGATGAATGAGTATGTCAGTCAGGCAGTCAGTTAGTTACATTACTCTTTTATATATCGTCACCTAAAATGCAAAAGGATTATTTTATCAACATACACGACTCCAAAAAAATTTGGGCTGCATAATAAAAATTTGCGATTTTATAGCCAAAATAAAAAAACATGTGATTTGGGCAATCTCCAATGTACATAATTAAACAAAAAACTTTTATAATATTTTTTGATTTATTTTGATTTATATTTATTAAAAGAATGTCCTTACAAAATTGTAGCCAAATTCATTAAAAAACAACAAAGTTATTAACAAATTTAAAATATCATTCAATACTGTTTTTTGCTTCTCCTGTAAAATTAATTAAATGTTAGTTAGGGCCTTTTGCATTTTAGGTGACGATATATAGATTATTTAAAATAATTTTTAAAACAAATTATTAGAGTCCGACCGAATATTCGGTTTCGGTTTCGGCCGAATAATGGGGTTTCGGCCTCTATTCGGTATTTGACAAAATTTTGGCCGAATATTAGCCGAAACCGAAACTTTTTGGTATTTTAAAAAATATGTAAAAAAGTAGCTGAATTTTTTGATTTCGTATTTCATTACACTTGTTTCAGTTCAATGTAAGAAAATGTTACAAGTTTATGCAATAAATGTAAAACTGTTTCAGTTCAAAAACTATTTTCTCCTAATCTACAAACGAAATATATAATTTTTTGGAAGTTTTTTAAAAAACATAGTAGTATTTTTTTTGAAAAATACAACAATTCATATGGTTTAAAAGCATTATATGCTGTATATTTATCTTTAACAACTTTTTAATAATTTTATTCATGCCAGGCGGTAGTTTTTTTAAGTTTCGGTTTCGGTTCGGTTTCGGCCGAATATTACTTTTTCGGCCGAATATTCGGTTTGGTTTCGGTTCGGCCTCGAAAACTGGTTTCGGTCGGACTCTACAAATTATTTTCAATTTGTGTTTTACTCATTTATATCAAAATATGCAAAAAATTAAAAGTTGCAAATATGCACAAAGTATGCATTTAAAGGCAAACTATGCATTTTTGCCAAAATATCCAAAATATGCATTATCTCCAAAATATGAATTTTCTTCAAAATATGCATTTTCTACAAAATATGCACATACCATTTTTATGCAATTTTTATGCAAATTTATTGATTTGGAAAGATAATTGTTTGATATCGTTTTTAGACTATCGATGAAAAATATGCATTTGTATTTTAACAGATTTTTCTTCTTATTGGACAAATGTGTTTTCTTCTCAATAAATGTTGTTCTTGAAGTTATTTCTTCAAAAATTTAATTATACTTTAGTAAAACCCTTAAGTTCATTAAATAACCAAATTAATAATTAAGTAATTGTTTATTGGGGTTTCTTCGTTTTTTTTTTTTTTTTGAGATAAGCTCCTATGCTTATAAAGTTTTCATGACAAACATTTGATTAGATGTAATTGGATTTAAGTTTGTGGTTGCAAATAATATTAAGATAAACCCTCTTGACTTAAATATAAAGGAAAACATACTTGAACATATGAACCTCTTTTCAAGAGTAAATAGCGTTCGAATCTTTTTCTGATAACCATTTATAAACCACCAAAACCAAATGAGTGTTAGATGGTTGGTTGGTGATGATGGGGAAAGATAGTGGTGTTGTACATGGACGGCAGGCATTTCCCTTTGCTAAGAGATAGACAGATGACATTAATGTAAAAAGATAGTTCCTTCATAAAGTATTTCAAACATTGGCTTTTAATTAATTTAGAATACCAATGAAAATGACACACAAAAATTAAAACCTAATCAAATGAATGTTGGAGAAAAAAACTGAAACAGAATAAAAAAAAAATTGAGTAGTGAAATGGGAGAAAAATAATGTACACTTGAAATAAAAATCTAACAAAATATACCTGAAATTCCACCTTTTTCATACATAATTATTTTTTTGAAAAATGTGATATCTACTGTTCGAAAAATCGAACATTGGCTCAAAATGGGTTAATGTAAAATATGTTCCAAGCTTATTGTTTTTAATAAGTAGTACCATAATAGCGCACTTAAAAAAGGTATGAAAATAGTAGTTAGTACTTTTGGAAAAAAGTACCAAATTATTACATTTCTACAAAAAGTACCAAAGTACTAGACTTTTATTATAAAAAGTACTAAAATAAGATTTTAAAATAGAAGTATGTACCAAGATAGTACTTTTTAATAAATATAACCAAAATAGTACTTTCTAAAAAAAACTACTAAAATTGTAATTTGATAAAAAAAATATAGTACTTTTAATATAGAAACTATAGAAAATTTTTTGCGGAAAATTTTATTTAATAAAAAAATGAAAAATTCACGAAAAAATGTTTGGTATAATAATTTGAGTAAAGTTATTACTTTTGAAAAAAAAAAAAAATATAAAAAAAATTCCGCGAAAAAAAAAATTTTGAGAAAAAAAGTTTCCGAAAAAATGTTTGGGGTATAAAAATATGTTTAAATACCTTTCGGTATCCACTTCAGTTCACATATCGAGAGCGAATATTCAAAACTTGCTAAATGCTTCGTTATTACACTGCAGATAGCAAGTTTAGAATATTCACCCTCGATATGTCAACCAGCACACGGTGAGCCTCAGCGATGTTTAGGTTGAACTTTAGTGTCGACAAAAAGTGTAATCGCAGTTCGACTTCTACAATATCAATTTTCACAAAACTGTTAACAGCGAAATCGTAGCTGCTCGCATTCGCGAGATAACGCGAAATTAGTGTTTATGTATTTTTTTAAAATTTTGACATTGAAGTTTTTAAATATTTTCAAAAACTGAGTATACAGTTTCAATTGTACTTATTTAAAGGTCACAAAACAGTAAACACCAAAATCCTATCTTCTTTTGTCTGCGACAAATAAATTTTTGCTGTTTTTGTTTTCGTTTTTTTATCTTTAGATAGGTTTCTTTAAAATTTCGTAAAACATGATATGCAGTTTTACTTTTGCTTGATCGAAGGTCATATGGCTGTTGACATCGAAATTGTAGGTGTTAAATTTCGCGAGATATCGCGTAATTCTATAATTTTTTGTTTATTATTTATTTATATTTTAAAACCGGTTCTTTAAAAATAATAAAAAAAGTGGTATGTAGTTTGATTTGAGCATGTTGGAAGAAATTAAAACTGCCCACAAAAAAATTATAGCTGCTCACTTTCGCGAGAAATAGCGAAAAACAGCTTTTTGGGGGTATTTCTTGTTTTGATTGATAAAAGAAGTTTCTTTAACATTGTTGAAAAACACGAAATGCAGTTTGATTAACTATTGATTAAAGGTGATAAGGCTGTTAACATTTAAATTCTAGCTGCACAATTCTTCGAGATATCGCTGAAAAAATTGCTAAACTACTATTTGTTCTATACTTTGTGTTATTTTTGGTGTGTAAAAACATTTACTTCAATTAACGACAAAAATGTGGTATGCAGTTTGAGTTCGAGGTTAATATAGTTGACAAAACTGCAAGCATAAAAATTATAGATGATCAATTTCTCGAGAAATTGCAAAATTACTGTTCAAGCTTTTATATTAATTTATTTTTTCTTTAGTGACTAAAATTAAGGAACAAAAATCAAGAAACGTCAAATATATTGTATGTACTTTAAATTTTATGTGGTTGAAGGTGGTAAAACTGCTCAAATCAATATCTTGACTGCTAATTTACGCGAAAAATATTTTTTTTGTCAATTTTTTTTTTTTTTAATTTTTCGATTTCTCGCTAAATGGATAAGATATGATTTCGATGTTAACTGTTTTGTGACCTGCAAATAAATACAATTAAAACTGCATACTCAGTTTTTGAAAATATTTTAAAAACTTCATTGTCAAAATTTTAGAAAATACAAAAACACTAATTTCGCGATATCTCGCGATTGCGAGCAGCTACGATTTCGCTGTTAACAGTTTTGTGACATTTAATCAAGTAGAAATCAAACTGCGTTTACACTTTTCGTCGACACTAAAGTTGAACCTGAACATCGCTGAGGCTCACCGTGAGCAGATGAATCAAAATATCTTTACATTTGAAGATTATGTAGAATTTATCAAAATTTTGAGGTGTCCTTACATTTTGGTTTATAACATTTGAACCGCTCAATATAGTTTCTTTCTTGTAAGTAGACGGTATAAAAAGTACCAAAAATTACTTTTTTTATCGATTTTTTTATATGTTTTTCGCTCCTTCCTACTTTTTTGCTAGTTTTTTTTTATAAAAAGTAGCAAAATAGTGCTATTAATGTGAAATATGTTCCAAGCCTTTCAATTGTAGTATCATAATAGTGCATGTGTAAAAAGTACGAAAATAGTACTTTTTTTTTTAATAAATAATGGTAAATTGGTATTTTGAATAAAAGTACCAAAATAGTACTTTTATTATAAAAAAAAAATATCAATATATTACTTTCGTTATAAAAAGTACCAAAATAGGAATTTTAAATAGAAGTGTGTACCAAAATAGTACTTTTTTAAATACAACCAGAAAAGTAAATTTAAAAAAAATTCTAAAATTCTAATTTGAAAATTTTTATCGATTTTAAGGCATTTTTTTGCTCTCTACTCTTTTTGTTAGTTAATTTTTATAAAAAGTACGAAAAAAGTACCTACTATTAATGCATGATATGTTCCAAGATAATAATTTTTTATAAATAGTACAACAATAGTGCATTTAAAAAAAGTATGAAAATAGTAATTTTTAATAAATAGTGCCAAATTAGTACTTTTGGATAAGCTCATACTTTTCAATAAGTAGTGCAATAATGGACATTTAAAAAAACTACAATATTAGTACTTCTTTTTAATAAATATTCTTAAATTAGTACTTTTGGTACTTTTATTATAAAAATTATAACGTATAAATTACGAAAATAGTACTTTTTTAATAAATAGTGCCAAATTAGTACTTTGGATAAAAAGTACCAACATATTGCTTTTTCGTAAAAAAAAATTGTAAAACAATTTTGGACTTTTACAAAAAATTACCTTTGTGCTTGCATTAAACAGATTTTAGCAATTTTCTTTCCGTAATTCCCTACAAACACTCCCCGCCAAAATTACGCATGTAATTTCCTTAACCAACACTAATGCAAACATTTCCAAGAAAATGCGGATTCAATTATAATATTCAGGAAAATGATTTGAAACGAAGTTTATTTTATTTAACGACTTCGTGGCACTAATCTTAAAAACTAAAAAGTGTGAACTTAAAATATATTTTTTGTACATAAGTACCAAAAAGTTACTTTCTAACAAAATGTTCATGTAGTACCTTTTAATTAAAAGTACCAAATTAGTACTTTTTTTTATAAATAGTACCAAAATAGAAATTTATACCAAGATTGTAGTTTTTATTAAATAGAATCAAAAAAGTACTAAAATGGTAATTTGACTAAAAAACTAAAAGTTTTTTGTTTTTTAAATAGAACCAAAATAGGAGTTTGTACCAATATAGTACTTTTTAATAAACAGCAATAAAATAGTACATTTTAAACAGTACTAAAATGGTTATTTAATTAAAAAAAATAGTACTTTTATTATAAGAAAATACCAAAATAGTACTTTTTTTTATAAAAAGTACCAAAATAAAATTTTGAATAGAAGTATGTACCAAAATAGTACTTTTTTTATAAATACATATAACCAAAATAGTGCATTTAAAAAAAAAGTACTTTAATTCTAATTGGAAAAAAAGAATAACAAACAGGTTTTTTTTAAAGATTTTTACACGCTTTTTGCTGTCTACAGGAAATTTGAAATCTTATAAAAAAAAGGTATCGATTACGATTTAACAGGTATCGCTTACGATTTAACAGGCAAAGTAAAAAATCTTAGAAATTCGTATCGGCAAAAATAGTTTTATCAACCGATTGTTAATTCGCAAACATTTTATTTAAAGTGTAAAATATTTTGCTGTGAACATAATCAATGAAGGATGAAATTGATTTTCAATTTGAATAATAACTAAAAAAGGGTTTGTGTATTGTGGTGATGTTTTTCCAGGAAACATCACCCACCATTGATGATGATAGTAAACTTCATAGTAAACAAATGATTTTACTACCATGAATGAAATTATTTGTTTAAGGCTTGTAAAATATCTGTGTATTTTGCTGTTATCTTGGTTAAAAAATTGCGTATTTTGAAATATGTATGAATAAAAACATACCAAATTTTTGATACTACAACATTTGTACGGTTGCCATACATACGTTTGTAAAAAAAAGTACTTTGTGAATTTTAACAGCTGTTACCACTTGAGTAGGAAGAGTTTATGCTCATTTAATGATCCATCGTTTTATGGTACAATTATTATACAGTTTATAAATAAAACAAAATGTGTCAGAAATAAATAAAATCTCACGTATTTATAAATTTAGTAAAACTAAGAGGATTATAAATAGAAATGTCAAGTGTTATTTAAATTTCAAATGTTCATTTATGGTTTTATTGTTTTATTTCCAAACACCAATAAATTTTAGAAGAAGTATAATAATGTGAAATCATGTTTCTTAATTATACTTATTAGAAATTGTCACTAATTAATACACAAATTACAGTTTTTGTCATCGCCCTTTACCGTAATTGTTTATCTAATAACGGTAATCGTTTAACGTGCCGTGCTAGTTCTGTCTAGGCTTCAGAGGGGCATAAGCAGTAGGGCGGGTCGATTTTTTTTGTCAAAAATCGTATAGCAGAAACATAATCTACAAGAAATTCTAAGAACATTTCCCAAAGAAACCATGTTTCTAAAATCAAACCCTATACCGCGCCTAACGACATGAAGATTTGTCCGTCCGTCCTTTTTTTCATAAGCAAAACATAGAATTTTACGTTTTTTGGTATTTGTGTTAATTTTAGGGCTTTGGTGTGCTCTGAGGTATATAGTAAAATTTTATTGGCAACATTTTTGTAGAAAATTTCATCCCCACCCTCCCCCTCGGGGTGTTTTTTGCGATTTGTTAGAATAGAGTCAAAAAATACCGTTATAAGGGGAGTTAGAGGGTTAGTATGTTTCACAAAAATATTTGCCATAATATTTTCTACAAAGTTGCTGAACATACCCTATACCTCAGATGTAAAGAAAACATAGTTTTATATACCGATATTCTGCAAGAAAATATTCAGCGGCAATGTTTTGCTAATTGCCGCTGGATATAATTCGAACAATTGTTGGGATTATGACCGGCAACTATATTAGACATAATCCCTGAAATGGAGAAATAAATAATTAGATTGATTTGTAATGAAAACGCCACAGACGAAAAATTATATATAGAAATTTTAAGAATAAATCGCTGCTTTTATCGTTAATCCACGATAATTTTACTCCATTATTTATTTTATGTTGGGCTGCAGTATATTAACATGTAGTGTGATACTCTAAAAGTAAGTGCAGGGGTTGTGGGTTCGATTCCCTCCAAAGCCTTTGTATGTTAATTACAAAGGGAAGCTGGTGCAGCGGCTTTTTCTTAGTAATAAAAGTATGTAATTGAGGATTATAATGATATTTCGTCAAAAAAAAAAAAAAACACAGATACTTTTGTGGGATGAAATTGGAGAGTTGCACATCAGAGAGGAAAAAAGCTGTGTTCGATAAAAATTTTTGATAACTGAATATTTTTTACATCAGTATTTGATTTATTTTGAGTAAATTTTTTTTTTTTAATTTTTGTAAAAAAAAAAAATTTCGAGTGTAAATTTTTTTGAGTGTAATCCCAGCAAAACTTTGGTAATGGGTAGTGATTATATAACACATTACCAGGTAATGTATATACCTTATTTGTAGCATTATTTTAGGATGTCTTACCAAACATTTGTTCCACAACGTATTATTTTCATGTGAAAAATAATGTATTACTAATAATTTGCTACGTAATGCATGATTATTTGATAAAATGTATTTCATATTTATTATTTCTAAACATTAAATAATGGATGACTTATATTTGGTTACATTATGTATTATTTGAAAGTTTGAAATAATGCATTATTTATAATTGGAGGCATAATGCATTACAATAACATAAAAAATAATTATAAAAAATCCATAAGTTTAAACTAGAGATGGGCTCACGACAGGAAATTTCTAACGACACACACTCACGAGCATATTTTATCTACTTACACTCATTTACAATCACGTGAGTAAACTTAATACAAAATTACTTTTTCACTACTCGTAACACCTTATATATTGCGTTCTGGTATGCTATATTATATACCTTACTCGTAACCTATAAAATATCATATATTTTACACCTTACTCGTATTCTTCGTTATAAATTTATGACTTATTTTATACCTTACTGGTATTCTTTGTGATAATGTGGATGCATTACTTTGAGTCTCATCGCCTGTTAAAATCATCAATGCTGCAATGTATAAAATAAGAGATCCTATACCTTATTTTATACCTTATTTGGTAATCTAAGTTTTGCTGGGATGTTTTTTTGTGAGTGTAATATATTTTTTTTAGTTTTTTTTTGAGTGACATAAATAGTTTCTAAAATATTTTTTTTTTTGCTTAGCGTGTTTAGCTTTTTGCTTTTCAAAGCGTGTTTAGCTTTTTGTTCAACACAGGGGTTCGGGTTAAAACCGATCTGAAATTCCCCATTTTGCTAATAACTTATGAACCACTGGACAGATTTCGCTGAAATTTAGTATTAATCTCACCGAAAGTATAACAAATATATTCGCCACGCTTCAGCAGATTGCTGTATATATTTTTTATTCTTTCACTAACATTTAAAAGTTAGCGTGTTTTACACAGACAGAACGACAGACGGACGGACGGATTTTCATGTCGTTAGGCGCGGTATAGGGTTTGATTTTAGACATATGGTTTCTTTGGAAAAGTTTCTTAGAATTTCTTGTAGATTTTGTTTTTGCTATACGATTTTTTAGTTTTTTTCGATCCATACAAATCGACCCGCCCTAATAAGCAGGGTTACCGTTGATAATTTTGAAAAAGTCGC
The DNA here is from genome assembly GCA_963921195.1 of Pegoplata infirma. Lineage (NCBI taxonomy): Eukaryota > Metazoa > Arthropoda > Insecta > Diptera > Anthomyiidae > Pegoplata > Pegoplata infirma. Next base: position 313,730,522 of record OY992536.1, on the reverse strand, counting down.
AAAAAAAGTCGAACAAAAAAGTTGTTCTTTCTCAACTTTTTTCTTATTTATTTTTTACATTTTGGGGGATATAAATAGTACAGCAGAACCCAATTAAAAACTCTCACTTGTTTCTACTCAAAAAATTTTTTTAGCATGCTCAAATTTTTTTACCACAATAATTTTTATACCCTGGACCACTCTGTTGTCCAGAATTTGTGCTGATGTTTAAACTACACGAAGTTTTTGTTCTAGAACCGCCTTCAAGTATACAGATCAACTCAAAACCACTTTTTGAGTTGATTAAACGATGCCCGCCCATCTGTCCGCTCATCTGTCCGTTCATCCATGTAATCGGTGTAAACACGATACAGGTCGCAATTATTAACCAATTTTTCTGAAATTTGAAACTTCCTTGGGCCAAAATAACCAAGGCCAAAGGTTATTAAAATTTAAAAAAATTGGTCCCAACGTCCGTGCCGATCAATTCTAAATTTTTCAGATTTTTTGTTAATATTGGTTGATATGTTCTTGTTTGCCACATTACCAGGGCAAGTGCCCTGCGCTGTAAAAAAAACTAAACTTTAACTTGGGGATATGAATGTTTGAAAAACAAAATAAGAAACCTTCTGATTTAAAAACATTTTGAGTTAAATCCGCAGTACTTTTTTAATATTTTAATATTTTTACTTTTGTAATACATGTTAATTATGAAAGTCATTCACAGGAGTCATGCAAAAATATTTGCATAACATTAACATGATGACAGTCATCTTTTTATTTCATTGTAAAAATTAATTTATGCGTGTAACAACATGAATTAACCCATATCCTTACTTCCTTACTTTACACATGGTCATGTTACAATTTGTTTGAATATTAAACACACACATTCAGGAAACTTATAAAAATTGATTTTAATCTTAAAAATAACATTATAAAATCGCACCCAAACCAGGTTGAAAATGAAATTAAATTGCAAGAAAAAGTCAAAATACTAACACCTGTTCAATACATGACACCCACCAAGTGAAAATTACAACAGCAAATATTAAGACGTCTCTAAAATATAAAATTCTGTTTAAATTTGAACTTTTATGAACACTTAAATTAAATATAAACTGTTACAAAAAAAAAAATTAAACTTTTGCTTTAGTTAATTTATTTTTTATTATTGAATAATTTAATAAGAATTTGGAGTGACGAAAAATTCTTTTAGCTGATAATAACAACAAAAAATATAATAACAAAAACAAATGTCGTGTTTTCAAAATACACATTTATTTATAACTCGTTTTTATGAGGGCAGGATTCCATTTTAACACCCAAAAAATGTTGCTCATTACTTTTGCTATACCAAAAAAATATTTCAGAATCTGAAAAGGTTTATTAATAGGAAAAACATTTAATTCTCTCAGTCCTCTGTACACACACTACAGTGTATATTAGGGTGGCAGCTATTTTGCAAAACTTCGAATTTCAAAGAGTGCATAGCAATTTTTTTTTTACATTTGGCCTAAAAATGCTATCCTACAAATTTCAGCCAAATCGGACAACGTTTACACGTGGCGTATCGAGTCAAAGATCAAACATACGAAAATATCGATATTTTGAAGAAAAACATTGATGGTGTTGTTTCTTGAATATATTGTTAAAAAGTTGTACAGGAGTTATTTTTAGTATAAGAAGATATGTGAAAAAAATTTTGGTTTTCAAAAATTAACCCAATTTTTACAAAATGACACCTAGATCACGAAAATCAACCCCAATTTTCTAAATTTATTGAAATAAACTAATCGAAAACGATAATTATATTCTATTTGATCATAAATACTTAGATATGAAATACTGTCTTTCTAGGATGTCATTCACCCGTTTCATGGTAAGGCCAAAAATATGCATAATATTTGGCGTGGTTCTCAAAACTGATATTTTGATTTTTTCAAAATTTTCTTAAATCAAATTATGAAAAATTATAAAAAAAAAACACAAAATCTTATAAAATATATGTTAACTTATAAAAATAAACATTTTTGGGGTATATCCCTCTAATAGTTTGGCGGGGGCAAAGATTTAAACTCAGCGGATTTCGAGGAAAATGCCATTTTTACCCACAATTCACTCAATAGGGAAAAATTTGGTAAATATTTTAAAATTTCACAAAGAGCCATAAAATATTAAAAATAATGTTAAACTTTAACCCTAAACCACAGACTAATACAGACTCGACATAAGTGACAGGTGTCTAAAAAGTAGTCGTGAACCATATGGTTAATTTTTTAAAATTTTTCTACGAATTAGGTTAGAAAGAGAAAGCTGATATAACACGCCATAAGAAAAATAGATGCCAGATCGGTTTTTGTTGTTTCACTCACTCCTAAGTCGTAGAAAGTGTTGCCATGTAAGCGTAAAACGGACTAAAAACCGCTCTGTTTTCTCTTAAAATCGCTTAGTTTTTCCCCATTTTTTCTTATAAAACTATACTGTCGAGTCTGTATATAGTCTGTGCCTAAACGTTTTAGGAAAATGGAACACAATTAACCCGGTTTTTATTCGGGTCAAATTTTTGGATATTTATTTTGGTCAAATTTTGGGATATTTAGAGTTTTTTTTAGAAAAAATCATCTAATGTTTATTGCGATTTTTTATAAAACTTGGTATAATTATTGAACGAGTTCAGAAAAATAATTATTTAAATTTTTATACATGTCTTCAAATAATTTAATTTCTTAGAACATATTAACCTTCTATCTCCCATTTTAAGGGGAGCTTTTTTAAAAGCCATCAGTTTGGGACTACAACTCTATTGAAATTCAATTCTAAAAATTATTTTGGAAAATTTTAACCCTTTAAACGCACGTTTTATTTGTGTTCAATGATAATATTTGTGAAAAAGGACTAAAAAGACCTCTTAAAATAAGAGATAGAGGGTTAATGTATTCTAAGAAAAGAACCGCCATCACTGAACCGATTTCACCGAAGACATGTTTAAACATTATTTAGCTTAGAAATTGATTTAATTAATTTTGTTTTTTTTTTATTCCAACGCCATTGAAAAAAAAATTGAAAACTACAGTGGGCCATAACAATTTTTTTAATTTTTTTTTCTAAATTTTTTTTTGGTTTTTAAATAAAAGATATAGCTCAAATTCTGATTAATTTTTATTAAACAATAAAAATTGTTTTATTCGACCTTTAAAATATTATATTTTGAGGATGTTTATTCTGGCTCGAGGTCATTATTTTCTTTACTAATTAAAACCATGATATTCTCATAGCATAATTTTCAAGAAAATTATTTTTTTGTTTTAAATTTATTTATGTTGGTCATTTTTGCAAGACTTAATCGACACGTGTTTCGGAATTTGTCAGATTCCATTGTCAAGATTATTTAGCAAAAATATGCTATGAGAATATCATGGTTTTAATTAGTAAAGAAAATAATGACCTCGAGCCAGAATAAACAAACCCAAAATATAATATTTTAAAGGTCGAATAAAACAATTTTAATTGTTTAATAAAAATTAATCAGAATTAGAACATAATGGTTGGCACGCCATAGTGATGAATAACCCTAATGTGGTTATCTTAAAAATTATGCTATGAGAATATTAGTTTTAATTAGTAAAGAAAATAATGACCTCGAGCCAGAATAAACATCCTCAAAATAAAAGATATAGCTTTAAACTAAACAAAAACAATTTTTTGGGGAAAATTTAAGATGATGGATTTTAGATTTATTTAGTGTTTATAAAAAACCGACATTTTGGAAAACCGAAAAAGTTGATTTTCGGTTAACCGGTTTTCTCGGTTAAACCGGAATAAAAAAACCGGCTAACCGGTTTTTTTCTTTAACTGACAAACCCAAAAAATACTTCAAAATAGGCTAATTTTTATTAAATAAAAAAGAGAATATAACTTATGATAACATATTTGTATCTTTCAGCAAAGTTGGCAAATGTTACCCTTTAAAAGTAGTATTTAAATACGGTCTTAATTTTTCCATATTCACCGGAGCATTAATTCAATTCTAATTGGTTTTATTAAAAAAAAATCATCAATTCCTTGTAAATTGCAGTACCGTATTTAATTTTGATGTTCTTTTTTGACATTTGCTCCATTAATAAGAATTTTATATCTGGTTAAAGAAAACGCTTACAATGGTGAGTAATTGAAGACTTTCTCACGGATTTTTAAGGTGTTTTCACAGAAATTTTGAAATTATCATAAAGGAATAAGTGTAAACCATTAATATTTGCAAAAATATTCAGTTTTGAATGTATTTTAAAAACCGGTTAACCGTCAGAAAAAAACCGGTTTTCGGTGCACCGGAAATTTTCAATTCCGGTTAACCGGTTTGCAAAAAAAAAAACAAAATTATGAGAAAAAAATGGTTTTTCGGTTAACCGGTGAACCGATTTATAAACACTAGATTTATTCCATCAACCCTGACGGTTTTTATAACTTTTTACCAAAAAAAAAACTGTCGCTTTTTAAATAAATTAAAAATATTTAAATTTATTGTATACATTTCTGAAAAAATCGGTTTATTAATAATATATAAACCAACTACGACAATTACTTTCGCACCATTTCGATAAATATTGAATTTTTTTCTGACAATTAATGTAAAACTTCACTAAATCATTCATTTTTATCAATGCAAAAACGCCTAAAATCACTACTTTGACAGTCTCTAGTAGCTACAAAAAAAAATCCAAAATTTGAATCCAAACGAATCACCGTTTTTGATACCTACTTACCTTTTAAATATAATATTAATTTTACAATTTCTAAGACCATGACCTTATTTTTGATTTTTGTCTATGGGACAACGCCCTGTGCAACGGTTCAAAAGTCATGCACAAAAATGTAAGGACACCTCGAAAACTGTGGTACATTCAACATAGCCTAAAAATACAAAATGCTTTAATTCTGCTGCTGGATGGCATATGTGAACAGAATAGAACTCCGAATGGTATTTAAAGAAGTACACTCAAAAAATTATGTCATTAACTGTTTGTAGTTTATTTTAAAAGTTTTCCGTTTAGTCGTTTTTAAAAGAAAAAACATTTCAGTCCTTTGTTTCAAAAATAACACACTACAAAATAAAGACTTTCATTAACATTTAATTTTTAAAGTCATTTATTTTTGTTCTGTAAGTAAAAACTACTGATTATTCTTTTGATTTTTAATGATTTGTGTCAGTAATTTTTTTTTAAATTGTTGGTATTTTTTAATGAAATATCATTAGGTTATACCTACACAAGTCAGTTATTTTTTTGTAGAAAAAAAAAATCAAAAAATTATTTATAGAAATATAAAAACATGTTTGTATTAAGTGACTTTGGCACGATGGGTAGAGTGTCTGGCCAGAATGTAGTTGGTTGCGGGATCAATTCCCCAAAAAATTTTATTAAAAATTTAAAAAAAAATATATTTCAATAAAAAATTGTAAAAAATTACCTACGAAATCATAAATTTTTATTGTTTTCGTAGGTTATTTTTTTGAAATTTGTTGTTAAAAATAACAGAACTATCATTAATTTTTAATGTTTTCGTTGGTTATTTTTTTCGAATTTGTTGGTAAAAAAGAGTGAAAAAAACGTAATTTTTTAATGTTTAATGTTATTTATTTTAGAAAATTTTGTCAACAATAAAAAATAAATGTTGATGTTTGTTAAAACAAATGAATAATTACTGGTATGGGTTTCAATTGTTTATTCACTGGTTTAAAGTGTGTTTTTCATTTGTTTTTGCCTACAAAATATTTTGAGTGTACGAAATGGTATTTAAAGAAGTACAAAAAAATAAAAAAATTAAGGATTTTTTTTTCACCAAATTGTTTTTTTTTTTATTTTTTTTTTCTCAAAAGTAATTTGTTTTTTAAATAAAGTATATTGCATTAATCTTTTTCATATTATGGAGGGTATAAATACATTCGGCAAGGCCGAATTTATTTTTTTTGTCTTTTTAAATTTACTAACATTTTACTTTTAGTGTAAATATAAACATTTTGATAGGAATCAATGTTCGATTTATTAAACACACAACTTTTCGTTGTTTTATATCAGTGGTGCGCACACACATACTATAACATTTATGCTTGTGTGGGTAGTAGCAAGCGAAAATTCAACAAATTTGCTCAATCAACAGAATTTTATAGTGTACGTGTGTCGACAGCGCACAAGCAGCATTTTTTAGCCTATTCCCGCGGGAATATGAATTACAAAAATGGCCATCACTGTTTTATATTTTTACTTTTGTTTTAGTTAATACTTGTCGTTATTTTACTTTTATATTTTAACTATAATAACGTCAAGGTTATTGACCAACCGCAAGTATACCAAATATATCTTTTATTTCGATAATACTACGGGAAGCTTGCTTCCTTCCTTCCATCCATCTGCCAACACTCAGCCAGGCAGGCGTTAAAATGTATAACATTTATTATGAAGTAATAATGTTTAGATTATGACATGAACATCATTTACAATACGTAGTACGTATATGGATGAGTATTTATTGTAATCATTGGGGGAGGGGGAGATCAATAAATGTTATGACAGCTTATCAAAAAACAAAAAACCGGCCGGTATTTACAAATCAATGATTAAATGACTTTTATAAATTGTTTATTACAGAGATTTAATAGAGTGGAACGATTTTTCGTTTTTTTTATTTCGCTTAACGTTGTTGTCGAAACAGTTTTTTTTTTGTTGTACCATGAGAAATCTGAAAATAAATATAATTGGCAATACAGGCTAAGTGAAGATGTCGGAAGAAAAATTTCGGAAGAAGTTATCCTGTACTCAATAGGTTATCGATTATCACACTCAAAGTGTGTCAGATTAAAGGCAGTTATTTTAACGATTTTTGAACTAAAGAGAAAATGAGAATTATGTAATAATTTTCACATTACCCAAATGTTATCGTTTGGTCGAACTTAATATATTTTTAACTTTTGTCAGATTTGTTTTTTCTCATTGTTGCCAATGAAAAATGTCCGTAAGATTTGAATTCATAGGAAATTAAGCAAATCATATTTTATTTAAAACTTCAGAAATGTGTCCAAAACAATTAAGTGTTCACTCAAAGAAATAATATGATATTTAAGCCTCTATTTTTAACAATGCATAAATTAATGGAAAAAAATTCTAAAATTACTTTATTACAAACACTTGCTTACTGTCATTTCATCTCTGCTCTTCAAAAGTGTGGACATCAAAAATCATTTATTATATTGACAAAATAATAACGACGATGTGTACAAGTTTTCAGAGCACTTTTAATGGCACATTAAAGAAGTTGTGTGCAAGTGATTTGAAATACTCATGTTCTAATAAACAGTGCCATCAAATAATAAAAAGTGGTTTAATAATAAAGTTTATTATGCAAACATACACACATACAAACATGTTATTTATTTATTGTTGTTTTTGTCTACATTGTTTTGGACATATGCCCGATTAAAATCAGTAAACAACAGGAAACGGAAACTGCTCAAATTTCATCGAAAAAGTTTTAAACTAAATAGAAAGTTTGAGTAGATACTTGTAACTTTTATTATTCATATGTATATAACAAATAAAAAAAACTCTGTCCAATCAGCAGAAAAATATGCAGAATATATCCATTTTAAGCCATATGGAAATCTGATGAGTTTAGAAAACGCAGTTTAAAAAATTCTCTCTGGATAATCTGTGTAGAATAATCAGAAATATATTTTTTTACATAATTTTAATCGTATTTTTACGTTTATTCGATTAGTTCGAGGCCCAAAAATTCCATCATAAAAGTTTCTCATAGAACATCTGTGCAGATCTGTTTCACCCTTACTGAGGAATCATCAGCAGATTTCAAAGAATAAACGATAATTTAATTATTTATTTATTTTTTTAAAAAAAAAATTATGTTTCCCAAAGTGTATCTGTACAGATCTGTTTCAACATTACTAAGGAATCGTCAGCAGATTTTAAAGAATCATTGTTGGCCAATCAAACGTTACTCCCAAATACAAGAATTGTACTATTATGAAAGTACAACATCTGTATCACAACAAAATTAACCCTTTGGCGACCAACACATTTTCTTCCGAAGCGATTTTTAGTTTCTGTTCATTGTCTTTGTTACCCTCCAGTAGGGGGTGGGGTAATTGGGGTTAACTTTCGCCCTCTCGGTTTACAAATTCGTTTATAATGCTTTTTGCTCTTAAGTAATAGTAGTACAATTTTATCCTTGTTTAAATATTCTTTTAATATCCATGCCCACAAAAATGGCGAGCCAAGAAAAAAGCATTTTCTAATTGCTGGGGTCTAAGTGAAGGACTTAGAACTTCTTTCGACATTTAAAAGTTAAATTTGCTTAACAAAAACAAGTAAGAGTGTTAAATTCGGCTGTGCCGAATCTTTTATACCCTCCAACTCGTTGAAAATTAAAAAAAAATCGCAGGGGCGTCTTTTTCTTTTGTGCGTGGGTGGGGGGGGGGGGGTCTGCGGAGTTGGTAGGAGACACCTGTACCCCCGCTAAATATGTTTACAAATTAATTGTTTATTATATTTGCGCATAAATAATAAGTTTTTATCGTTATTTTTAATTAATTTCCATAACCACGCCCCCAAAGGTGGCCGGCCTGAAAAAAATCGAATTTTCTAAGCCCCTTGGTCCAAGCGCAGGTCTATGAACATAATATAGCATACAAATGTTACATTTGTTGAGCAAAAATTAAAAAAAAAACTCGTAAAATATCGTAGTTTTCAGGGGTCGTTTTAGTTCTTCAAGGGGAAACTTTTTTTCCCCTGGTCCGATTTTGCCCATCTTCGAACTTAACCTTACCAGTAACATAAGAGATATTCTTGCTCAATATCAGGGGTCTAGCTCTTCTGGTTTGGACTGCATCGTTATTTCTACACCCGGACGAACGGACGGACATCGCTAGAATGTCTTAGATTCTATCATGGATCAATATTATATATACTTTGTGGGGTCCCCGACCGATATTATGATGTGTTACACACGGAATGACAAAGTGAGTATACCCCCATACTGTGGTTGGAGGGTATAAAAACTGTAAAAAATTGTGTTTTTAGAGGTTGGTTTAGTTCCTCAAGGAGGCCCTTTTCCCCTGGTCCGATTTTGCTCATCTTCGAAATTAACCAGAATTTGACCATAAGTCATATTTGTGCCAAACTTCAGGAGTCTATCTCTTTTATTTTGAACTGTGTCATCTCTTTCACAGATAGACCGACATCGCTAAACGCGCATGTAAGAAATTTTAAAATTGATAGAATGGCTTTCGAGATATTGCTATTTGAAATTTGTAAAGTTGTGGTTTTTCCTACGTTCAAGAAATTGTTAAAAAAATGTCGTTTCCTAAACGCTTTTGTAGAACTTGAGAGGAACTTTCATTTAAACCTTGTTTAAGCCGAATCCGATTATTTTGACCCATGGGCGCCTTCGATTAAAATTCCGTAATATTTTTTTTTAATTGTATTGATTTGGATTGAAGGGCGCTACGGGTTAAAATTATCCGATTTGGCTCAAATTATGTTTAAATGAAAGCTTCCCAGTTGGCAACGTCCTCGAGCCATCCTCAGTGACGGAGCGGTGACACGTCAGAGTCACTGCTGACATCCACAAGACATCTCTATGTAAAGGGTTGAGGACAGTTTCATACGAATTTTCAAAATGTCCTCACTCAAAGTGAGTGAGGACATATGTCACCTCACATATGTCACTTAGACTTCTTTGGGGAAATGTCTGACGTAGGTCATGCGAAAATACAAAAAAATTGTGTATTTCCTTTAGTTTTTACTTTTATCCATTTTCCTTTATATCTTTATCTTTCTCATATTTAAAAAAAAACTTTTCGCATTTTTTAGTCCCAACTGGATTTAAATCTGGAACCATAGAGTATACATAGAGGCGAAGTTGAAAGAAAAAATAATATCACTATCTTTTTCTAATTTCTCACACGTACGTTGTCGATACACAATACACGTTTACAAGTCGTACTTTTTCAACAAATACATGTAAAGAAGTTGTACCTTGACAACTCAATTTTTGACACCTTCGCCTCTATGTATACCTCCAGTTTATTAGTCCCACACCTAACTACTTGTTTCAAACTTTATTTTGAAAATTGTTTGTCTATTTATTATTACTTTTATTCTACTTGTTAGATTTTAATTTTATTTTAAATAAATTGGAAATTGAAGATTTTTCTTGGAAATTGAAGAGTTGCCAAGATTTAAAATTCTAATTTAATATTCTGCTATTCTGAAGACATTTCCTTTTAGACGTCTTACAAGCAGGGTTGGCAACCGAAACGAATAACGGTATTGGTAACGGTATTGGTATTACATATTTTTTATATCGGTAACGGTAAAGGTAACGGTATTTTCGATTATTTAGGTAACGGTTAACCGTTACCGAAACAACGATACCGGTACGTACCGGTATTATGAATAAAATTTAGCCAACATGTTAAAAAATCCTAATCTTGTTAAAAACATGTAAAAAATTAAAAAATTATTTAATAAAATTAAAAAACTGATAAATTTAGTGCATTCTCAACATATAATTATATATTTTATTAAATTTAATTTAAATATTCACGCAATTTTGAAATTCAACAAATAAATTATTGATTTTTACATGCCCTAGTAAAAATATTATACTAATTTTACTAAATAGATCTAATTTGATCCGTAAAATGGTTGTATCAAATAATATCTAATTGTATTACTTTAGATCAAAAAATATAAAAATTGATATAATTTGATCCTGAATTTGGTCAAATCTAATTAGATCAAATTGATCTTATAATATCAATTTTTATATAATTTGATGAGCAAAACCAAAATACGAATCTAATCATATATGGAGCAATATCTAACCATATAAAGTGGATCAACCGTATCAAAGTGATAGATAAAATTTTATGTAAATTTATACGGAAGCATATTAGCTCATATAAGATTGTATCAAATTATATATGATTAGACCAGAAAATTTTTACTCGGGTGTTTATAAGATTTCTCTGTCCAATCAGCGGAAATATCTGCATTTTGAGCCATTTAAGAAATCTGCTAATTTTAGCTGACGCGGTTTGCTATGAATGGGCTTAGCAAGCGTGGCTGAATATTAAAAAAATAGTAAAATTTGTGTCGAGTATCATAAATCCGGCCACTATTTTCTTAATTTTTTTTTTTAAGTTTAGATGTTCAGATCTAAACTTTTTTTTTTTGAGAAAATCGCATTTGAATATTGAATTTCATAAGAATGCTGTAATTTGCTTGTATACTCTTGTTTCAACATAGCGTATGAGTATTATTTATGAAAATATTTGTTACTCATCCGCTATACTAACAAAATACAAGCAAATTACAAAATTCTTATGAAATTTAATATTCAAATGCGATTTTCTCAAAAATAAAACGAAAAACACGCGTCAAATTTTTTTTGTGAGGATATAGACAAACACGTATGCAAAAAAAATGAAGTTAAATTGCGAATGTGGTCATTGGTTGGAGCGATTCCCACATAATTTAGTAAATTGCGAATGTGATCATTGGTTGGACAGATTTTTTTATTGTTGTTGCCGATATAACATTTACAGCAGTGGTCGGCACCCATTGCACGCTGGAGCCGAACACAATCGGTAATTCACATGTATACTACACGAATGTCAACAAAAAATCAACAAAGAGCATAAAAAAAACAAATATTTTATTCAGTAGCAAGCTTACTTTCTTCAAAGCAGGTTGATGTCGCTTTGTTGAAGAAATACACCAACACATCAGTGCTGCCAACTTATTTTTGGGGAAATCGTCAATTTTTGAAAAAAAAAATCGTCAAGTTAAAAAAAATTAATCGTCAAAAAATCGTCATGACAAAAATACGCTAATAAATACTAAAAATCTTAATAACCTAGACCACTCCTTGGTCCAGGGTGAAATGAGTTTCTGTTGATGTTTGTAAATATCAAAAATATTGGTTCTAAACATATCTTTAAGTCGCAATTAACAATTAATTGACCTGAAGTTTGAAACTTAAGAAAAGCTTAAGGCCCATAGTAAAATTTCTTCCGATATTTTTTTTTATTTACATTAAATAAACAAACACTTTAAATATCAAACTAATCCATTTTTCAATTAAAAAAAAATTATTTTTTAAAGTTTTTTTGTGAATTTTTACCTTTTCCTGTCTTTTTCCCAAATTGTTTAGCTTTTTTCTTAAAATATATGTTTTTCTCTTTTCTTATCAAACAATTAAGTAAATTTCAAAGAATTTGCTTTCAAAATTTGAATTTTTTGACCAAAGTTTACCATATTTTCCTCATTTAAAAAAAATCGTCATTTTTGTTCCTTGCCAAAATGAAAAATCGTCAATCGTCATTTTAGTAAATTTGACTTCAAAAATCGTCAAATGACGATAAATCGTCAAAGTTGGCAGCGCTGCAACACATGCATATTTTTATTAAAACACTAATACTTTCATATGCCTCTTTCTGCCGACCACTGATTTACAATCACCAAAAAATTGTTTTTTTATTTTACGTACATTAAAAATATTTTACTTTGTTTTTTATGTGCAAAAAATTTAAAATAAGTATTATTTAGACAACCGAAACAAAACCGATATAATACCGGTAAAAATCCGAATAAAGGTAATGGTTTTTAATCGGTAACGGTTTTTAAAATTTTTTATTTCGGTATTGGTAACGGTAACGGTAGTCAATATTAAAGGGTTTTTAATCGGTAACGGTATTGAAAGGGTAACGGTAGCCAACACTGCTTACAAGGGAAGTATCTCAACCCTTATGAACCGATTTGCCCGAAACTTAAAATATATATAAAAGAGACGATTTTAAGGTTGGGGTGTCTCGGCTTATCGGCCATATCCGTGTTTAAAAATTTCGTTGTCCACTTATGAGACATTTTGGACCTTTGGGAAAATGTCAATAACTTTCGAACTAACAGAAATATCGTCTAGAGCAAAAATACGTGTCAACTTAAATTTAATAAGATGATTTTGTATTCATATGGATATCGTAGGTCTATGTGTTCACATAAATACCCCCCCAAATTTACACATTTTCATGAAAAAAGTATTTAGTGAAGCCGAATTTTTACAAGGTTATGCCACCGTTGGATAGGTCTTAAAGAAACCTTTCTTCTCATATGCATACATCATATAGTTTCTTAGAAAGAAATGGCTAAAAAATCCAAAAAACTATTTTTTCCCCATTTTTTGACCCATTTTTTGAACCCCTAAATCCCCGATATGGCCGATAAGCCGAGACACCCCAACCTTAGAATTGTCTCTTTTATTAAGTTTCAGTCAAATTATTAAGTTTCAGTCAAATCGGTTCATAAGGGTTAAGATACTTCCCTTGTTAGAGGAATTGTCCACACTCTTAAAGCAAACATTCAGTACTGATAATGTTAGGACATGTCATCATGGATTACCTATGATTTGTCAGAACCTGAAGACATTTCCTCAAGGAATCACTGTGGAAATTTCCACAGTGACACATTTTCCAACTGGGATTTGAATGTCCTTTTTTCCTGGGAAGGACACCATGGATTCCAAAAGCAAAACTTTGTTTTAAGGTTTAGAATGCCTTTTGATTTTTTGCCAAAATTTTTAAAAAAATCAAACAAACTTTAAAAATTAATTGCTCAACCATACGAAAAAACGTCACTCTGAAAATTTTATAACTTTAAAAGGACATTCTAAACTTTATTACAAAATTTTGATTTTGGAAATCGATGATGTCCTTCCCAGGAAAAAAGGACATTAAAATATGGTTTTCAACATTTTTTGTTGAAATTAAAAAAAAAAAATTGTTTCTTAATTTTAAATATTCATAATTTTATATACAATATTGTTTTTATAAGTTTTTTCGTACGACTTACGGTTTCGAGCACAAAAATGTTAAAAAAACTGTCTAAAAGTCAATATTGTAAAAAAGCGCTTTTTTAAACGCCCATATCTTCCAAAGTATTGCTAAAAAAAAAAAAAAAAATGGGTTTTAGTCATTTACGAAGCTTTCTCATATAAAAGTTGATTTTTGTAGAGTAGTATAATATTTAGATGTTTGAAAGTATTTGTTTGCTATTTTTCAATATTTTCTTTATGATATATTTAAACTGAATGTACCGACACATTTGAACAATCTTTGTGTCATTTGTTTGTATGTGTGTGTGACACACATACACACACTGTGTGTATTGATCATATTTCTCCTTTTACTGTTCTATTTAGTTTATTTTATGGTTTAGGACTACTTGGCGTATACGCAACATTAAAAATGTTTTATGTTTGTAACAGGGATGCCAAACTGCACTAAATATACAATCCCCGGATGCCAAACAGCACTAATTATACACTCCCCGGAATTTGGGACTTTAAAAATAAACATTATGGAATTTTTTGAGAGTTTTTTTATTGCTATACAAAATACGTGAATGAATTACAAAAAATCCTGAAAAATTCATTAAAAAATCATGAGATTTTGGGATTTCTCGTTTGGCATCACTTGTTTCTTTATACATATTTTCTTACACATACAGCTGCGGTCAAAAAAATAGCACCAGGATAAACAGAATTTTCTTCGTTGGTTTCTTTTTAACAATTTCAACTTATGTCACTGATAACGTGTCATAAGATACTTACAAGAGTGTGAAACAATATTACATGAGAAAAGGCTAATTTGGTTTTTTATTTTATTAAAAATTTTCAGAGTTTTTAAAAAAACTTAAAAAAGACTCAATCAAAAAAATAGCACCACAGCACTTTTTGTATTAAAATTTAATTCCAAAATTTGAAAAACGAATGGATTATGAATTCAGCATTGTTGTAATGTCTTTAAATATTAAAAAAAAAATTGTAGAGTGCTCATTGTTGACAATTACCTCTGTACAACGTTTTTGTACCGAATTCGCGAGATTTTTGGATCTTTAATTCGAAATTCAGTTCCAGACTTGCTGAACAGCCACCCAAAGGGCTTCATTACAAGTTGGTTTTATTCGAGACACTTCCTTCTCTATATCTGTCCATCAACTATCGATTTGGTCTAGATCTGGGGACTGACCAGGCCATTCCATCACGTTTACTTTATTGTCCAGACCCAATTTTTTGCCAATTTCCCGTCATGCTTTGGGTAATTGAAGTGCTAAAAGACCTAAATTAGTGGCATTTGCTTAGAAACTTATTGCAACATAACTTTCAGGAGGATATAAACGTTAAGTGTATATCCACGGTTGTCCTAGTCCAATATGTGAGCCATGGTCCAATATATAAACCCAACTCTACAGTAAGAAAAATCCCCCACACCATAAGCACCATTTGAAGTTATTTTTATTTCGAATTTTGGATTGAATTCCGCGTTTTAGGGTCTTCTGCCATAGGTATGTGATCCCATGTCTCCAAATAAAACAGCATTGGATTCATTTGCCCATAGATCATTGATCCACTTTTAAGCTGGTCATTCTGATTTACTGTTAGCAAACTTTAAAGGACTTGCAGCATGCTTAAGAGAGAGTAGGCTCACTTTTTCGAATCTACAAGCATTAATGTTGTTGTTTTGTAATCTTTGACGAACATTTTCGCCATTTGCTGTCCTTTTTTTGCTCTGGAGCTGCCGTAAATGGGGGTTTCTTCCATTGTCTTTACAAACACCTAACCACTAATGGTAACAAACGTCGCTTGTGACTAAGTTTTTCTAGCTCTAAAGTTTATTTTGTTGAATTTCTAATTATTTTATAAGCGCATCCAACCAATTTTCCTTTTTCAGAATATGGTTTATGTTCAGAAATCATATTTTTTACAAAAGAACGTTTTTGAGGAGTGTAATTCTTTCCACGTCATATTTTTATGAAAATAAATATGAAATTTTGTAATGAATTAAATTTTTTTATAAATAAAAACTATCTTCCTTTAGTATTTAACACTTTTATTTTAATAATTAAAATATTATTAATTTTTTTAAAGAAATTTTGTACTTCGGTGCTATTTTATTGACTGCACTGATTCGGAGTTTTTTTTAAATATCGATCATTAAAAAAGAACCGTCCACAATTTTTGGAAAAAGTAAAAACATTTAAGGGGCTTAGACTTAGTATAAGAGTATTGCATATTTACTTTAAACGAATACGCACATCATATTTTGTTTTAATTGAATGAATAGAGATTTTGTCATTGGTGCTATTTTTTTGACCGGCACTGTACATGTGAATTGTCTTTATGGGCGAGTGGAAAAACCACAATTATTTACAACATCTGCTAGTGTATGATATCAATTTCTAAATATTTTACACTGCAACAAATATCTTAGTAATACAAATGAAGTTATAATAGTATGTTTGGCAAATAATACACTAAATAATGTGTTTTTTTGCAGAGTTTGTTTTCCTAAGTTTGTTCATAGACCTTTGTTTTAAAGTTTTTAATAATTTACTAAAAACTTTAATGCTTAAATTAATTCTTTCAGTGTATTTTTTTAACTTTGCGGTGACGTCCTTTTACAAGGGTAAACTCTTACATTGTAGATGTGAGTAAAAGTCAAACAAATAACTATTTTCAATAAAAATTGCATTCGTTTCTTGTGTAAATATCTATTTTTAAAGGTATTGACTCATATTGTTAATGCTTAAAGTAAGTGACATGCTGTCAATAAAAAAAACTGTAAAACAAATGCAATTAATTCTTAATAGAAGTGTTGAGACTTTAAGAAAAGAACTTAAAGAGAACACAGAAAAACTTTAAAATTACATTTTTTTGAAAAAAATTATGTTAAAACAAGTAGAAAAGTTAAATTCGACTTTGCCGAATCTATGAATACCCTTCACAATGCCTTTTTAGTACATTTTAAAGTGGAAGAAATTAACAATTTTGATTAGAAATATTTTATTTTGTCATTTAAAAAAGAAAAATGACTATTTTTTTTTTGAGTGTAAAATTTTTTTCGAGCGTAATGTTTTTTTTACAGTAAAAATATTTCTGAGTGAATGCACGTACGTATGTACACAAAATATTGACATTTTTGTAAAAAAAAACAAATTTTTTTTGAGTGTAAATTTTTTTTTTTTGAGTGTAAAATTTTTTACGAGTGTAATTTTTAAGTTACCAATGCTTTTAAAACTAAACAAGTTTAAAAAGCATTGCTTTAAAATTAAACAAGTTTGAAAAGCATCCCAGCAAAACTTTGGTAATGGGTAGTGATTATATAACACATTACCAGGTAATGTATATACCATATTTGTAGCATTATTTCAGGATGTCTTACCAAACATTTATTCCACAACGTATTATTTTCAAGTGAAAAATAATGCATTACTAATAATTTGCTACGTAATGCATGATTATTGGAAAAAATGTATTTCATATTTATTATTTCTAAACATTAAATCATGGATGACTTATATTTGGTTACATTATGTATTATTTGAAAGTTTGAAATAATGCATTATTTATAATAGGATGCATAATGCATAAAAACTAGTTATTTTATAAAAAAAATGCATAAGTTTAAACAAGAGATGGGCTCACGACAGGAAATTTCTAACGACACACACTCACGAGCATATTTTATCTACTTACACTCACTTACAATCACGTGAGTAAATTTAATACAAAATTACTTTTTCACTACTCGTAACACCTAATATATTATCTTCTGGTATGTTATATTATTTCATTTCTCGTAACCTATAAAATATCATATACTAGCTGTTTTGCACCCGGCGTTGCTCGGGTTGAAAAAAATATTATGTAATGAATGAGTTTTTTATTAGTCAGTTTACCTTCTTCTTCGTAGCTTTTCACTGGTAAATATAAACCTATTCATGAGGTTTAGTAATTTTTTTTTCGATTTTGCTTAGCGTCGGGAACATGGTTATACGTGTTCCTCCGTCATGGGAACAAACCTAATATTAATGTATTTTTTAAATGGCTTTTAAAAGGAACCTATAGTTCCCTCCTCGGTTATCACTTTATGTAGTGAAAACATCAATAAAGACATAACTTTTACTGTAGTTCAAGTGGGTGAGGCATTTAACGCATTTAGTTCAATTTCGGTCTCATGTGACCTATAGTTCCCCTATTGGTTAGCACGTGAAGAAATTTGCAATTAAATTCACCGTTCACCGTTTAAGCGTGATTACGGAAAGGCAGAATCAACTTTCAGTACATTGCAAAAGGATTGGCAGTTGATACCATACTAAAGTTCCCGCCTCTGTTAGTACTATCTATGCAAAAAATTTTGTTAAAACCGGTTTAGTCGTTTAAGCGTTATTAAGGAACATGCAGAAACACTTTCAGTATAGTACAAAGGCGAGCGTCAATTTACGCCCCTTTTGTCCAAACGCGCTCTATTTTAATCTATAGTTCCCGCCTCGATGGTAAATATTTCATTTAATTTTAGACAGAAATAGCGTTCAATAAAATAAAGAGGAGCGCGCTATTTTATTTTTTATTAAAATCGGTATAGTCATTTAAGCATGATTACGGAACATGCAGAAAAAAACTTTCAGTATAGTACAAAGGGGCGTGGCATTTTCCTCCCCTTTGTCCATACGCGCTCTATTATAATCTATAGTTTCTTTGATAAAAATACCATTAAAATCGGTTCAGCCGTTTATACGTGATAACGGAACAGGAAGAAATAAATTTTAATGTAATACAAAGGGGCATGGTATTTTACGACCCTTTTTTCTATCTCCCTCTATTGTGGCTCATAGTTTTCGCTTCGGTTAATACTATATGTGGTGAACAATACATGAAAATCAGTTCAGCCGTTGAAGCGTTATTTAGAAATAACTTTAAGTGCAATAAAAACGGGCGTGGCATTTAACGCCCCTTTTTTCGATCGCCCTCTATTGCTGATCATAGTTTCCGGCTCGGTTAGTACTATCTGTGGTAAAAATGTCAGTGAAATCGCTTAAATCACTTTTCAGTGATTGCAGGACAGGCAGATATAGTTTCAATACAAAACAAAGGGGCGTGGCATTTTACGCCTATTTTTCCGATCGCAGATTTTTTTGGCCTATAGTTCTCGGCTCGGTTAGTACTATCCGTGGTGATAATTTCATGAAAATAGGTTCAGCCGTTTTTCCGTTATTGCCGGACAGGCAGATATAGCTTTAGCATGGTACATAGGGGCGTGGCATTTTACGCCCCTTTGTCCGATCGCGGTCGCTTATGGCCTGTAGTTCCCGCCTAGGTTAGTACTATCTGTGGTGAAAATTTCATGAAAATCGGTCAGACGTTTTTCTGTTATTGCCGTACAGGCAGATAGATATAGCTTAAGCATGGTACAAAGGGGCGTGGCATTTTACGCCCCTTTGTCCGATCGCGGTCGCTTATGGCCTATAGTTCCCGCCTCGGTTAGTACTATCTTTGGTGAAAATTTCATGAAAATCGGTTAAGCCGTTCTTTACTTATTGCGGAACAGACAGACAGACAGATAGACAGACAGAAAGACAGACAGACAGACAGACAGACAAACCAACAATCAGATTTATAATATTAATAGGGATAGGGATTTTACACCTTACTGGTATTCTTTGTGATAATGTGGATGCATTACTTTGAGTCTCATCGCCTGTTAAAATCATCAATGCTGCAATGTATAAAATAAGAGATCCTAAGTATACCTTATTTTATACCTTATTTGGTTATCTAAGTTTTTCTGGGATTGTTTAGTTACCACCAATGCTTTTAAAACTTGTTAAAACATGTGGCATTTTATATGAAACTAATCTGAAATTCAGGGTTTTGCTTATAACTTTTGAACCACTGGACCGATTGAGCTGAAATTCAATACCAAATAGACCTGGGGAACGCCAAAGATACTTACATGCTACGTTTCAGCAGTCTCATAATTGTCTTTCAAAAGTTATCGTGTTTTTTATCTCGTAAATTCGCGAAAAAAATTACTCTTTTGCTCATAACTTTTGAACCCCTGGACCGATTTGGCTGGATTGCAATACCAATCTGACCACGGACGGACGGACATCGCTAGATCGACTTAAAATCGATCGAGGATCATAAATATATATACATTATGGGGTCCTAGACCAATATTTCGAGGTGTTACAAACGGAATGACAAACTTATATATACCCTCTATCACTAGAGTGGAGGGTATAAAAAACATTCGCATGACCCGGCTTTTTGAGATTACAATTAAATCACTTGAGCTTTTGTGCCTATTTAAAAAATCAAAATGGGGACTAAAATTCAGTTAAATCGGTATGTTGGCAACAAATTTAAGCCTATTTCACTTAAATTTGGTATGTATTCTACAATGCTGGCAAGGAATGATAATTCAAAACTTATTAAAACAGAATTAAACTTTTGGTGAATTAATTCTCAATAGAATTAATTCGTTCGAAGCTCTGCCACTTAGTCTGTGGAAATGGTGATCACGGGCAAAATATTACACGGAGATGTCTGAAACATAACATATTTATTGGAAGTTCTCCCGAGAAGTTTAATATTGCATTTGAGCGATATAGGTTCAGCGGTTCAAAAGTTATGAACGAAAATGTAAGAACACCTCAAAAATTTTAATACATTCAACATAACCTAAAAATACAAAATGCTTTAATTCGGCTGCTGGTTGACATAAGTATGTGAACATAATTTAACACCAAATGGTATTTAAACAAGTACGAATATATTTTTTGACAAAAAAATAAAAAAACCGCAGATTTCTTTTTACCAAAAAATTTTTTTTCGCGGAAATTTTTTTCCAAAATTTTTTTCAAAAGTAATTTCCTTTTAAAAAGTTTTTTGCAATAATCTTTTTGAAATGGTAGAGGGTATCATTAGGTCGAATTTAACTTTTTTACTTGTTTTTTAAGTTTTTCTATCTTTTTCCAATTTTAGTGAAAATTTATTGAATTTCAATGATTTAGTGAATTTCAATGATTTACTGAATTTCAATGATTAGTTGAAGTTGAACTAAATGAGCAATCAATTCTTAAAAGTAAGTAAAACTTTATTTGTTTAACAATTCTAAATGACAAAAATTTTCTAAATTCTAATCTATTTAGGTCTTTTACAAATTAGGGTAAGGTTGTTCATTGTTTTTCATTATTTTTATTTTTTATTTTTTTGGCTCTAATTCAAAGCATAAAAGACCGCTTTAACACTCAATTAGTCAGTAAGTTGATTACATAATTATGCAAATACTATGGAAAATACAAACAATAAAACAACAAATAATTAAAACTATACATAATATGTATAATGTTAACAATAAGAACGAATAATACCACCAACAAATTCACAGCTAATGAATAAATTTTAACTTTTTGCGCAGTAGGGTGGAGTTTATTATTTTAAAGACTTAAAAAGTCCTGCTAAGGTTTAACAATGGGAAAAATGCAACTCTGTTAAAAGTTGAGATTGATTAAGTTTCTACCAAATGAATACAACACGAATGATGGTGAATAAGCGTTATTCAACACAAAGAGGAGTAATTCCAATACTTAATTTATTCAAAAGTTTCATTTAAATGGCTAATTTTAATCTGACATATATTAAGTGTGTGGCAATCGAAGGAGTGCTGATGATGGAAGGGTGACATCTTCCGAAAGCTGTCGACATCTCCACTTAGCCTGTGTTGTCACTTGATTTTTTTCATATTTTCTCATTTTACAACAATTATTATTTCACAGAAATAATTAATATGTACTCAAACCGAACTAAATTAAAATTCAATATCCATGGAATCAAAATATTTTGTAAGTAAATTCAACTGAAAAAACGTTTAAAACAATTGTTTTTCCTTTTAAAAAACGGACTACTTATATTTCAGTTGAAACAACATACTTTTTCAGTTATTTTTAAACGTTAATAAATGACTAGACATTCCGTAAAAACAAACGATATTTCAGTTATTTTAACTGTTTACAATTTTTTATTTTGTGAAGTAAAAATAAAATTTTTTGAATAACAAACTACAAAAACCGTACTTCTGTAAAATTATACGGTATAATCAGTCACAAATAATTTAACTGATAAAAATATTTTTCCGTAACTTTTGTAGTTTATTATTTTAACAACTGTATAAATCGTTCAATATTTTATTTTCATTGAAAAACAAACGATAAAACGTTTAAAATAACTTTAACTAAAAACTTTTTGAATAACCGTAAATAGTTACTGTAAAACTTTTCTAGGTGCATAAATATAAATATCTCCCTTGTGCGAAAACTATGACTTTTTGGAGTTAGAAAGTTTTACTCAAGAACTAAAAAAATCGAAATTAGCAAGCACATGTAATATGAATTAATTTTTTAAGGTAGGGGAGGTCTTGTTATGACTAAATTTTCTTTTCTTTTATATTTTTGTTCTTTTGAAAGATAAATTGTTTGTTTTTTAATAAAAAAAAAACAAAAAAGAAAATACAGACAGTACACAGAAAAAAATAAAAATGAATTTCAATTACGAAATTCGTTGATTCAATTAAAAAATTAATTGATTTCGGACGTATCACGAAAATGCGCATATTAATTACTCATTTTGTTTGAAAACAGTTTTAAAACTTAATTAAATTGTTAATTGAATCAATTAAAGTTTTAATTGAAAATAAAATGGAAAACCAATTAAAATTGTAATTAAATAAACTAAAAAAAAAATAATATAAAATTAAAAATCAATAATATAGATTTATTGATTCACATAAAATGTTTAATTGAAAAAAGGCCACAACTCAATTTAATTTTAAAGTTAAACTTCAAAAAATGCCCTAAAATAAATAAACATAGAATTTTTTTGTTTTTTATTATTAAGATTTTTTTTTTTCTTTATTAAATATAAACAGTTGGTATAGTTTTGCATAGAAACATTATAGTAGTATTTTAAAATATCAATAACTATTTAAAACTACATTTTTATTTTTAAATCTTGTTATTGCATGCATTTTTGTCGCTTTAGTAAAGTTGAAACAAAAAAAAATTGTATTATATTTCAATGTGCAAAACACATCATATAATTTTTTTTTGTTTCAACTGTACAAATTTTATCAGCAAACAATTTATCCGCAACGACCAGTCGCCTCAAAGAAAACAATAAAACTAAATTTTGTTCTTGCGTTTTTATGTATTCATTGGCTGCTACCACCAAAATATACAAAACAATAGTTCAAAAGTTTTTTTTTTGTTGTTTTTTGTATTTTTATTTTTTCATTGGCTACTAACACTAATGCATACAAAACCGGTTTCGTTTGTTTATTTTATTTTTGTTTTCAGTAAAGTCAAGAATTCAATTAAAACATTAATTGAATCAATTAAAATGTTTAATTGAAGTTAAATTTAATATCAAATCCATTTTTAATTAAAAAAAAAATTACGATATTATTTTCTGTGTAGTAAAAAACCGAAAAAATGGGTGAGTGGGTGTGGTGGATAAAATTTTATTATCATTTGTATTGTATTTTTGGTGTTACATTTTCTTTATGTTTTTTTTTTTTTGTTTCTATTCAAATAAAAACAACGATTACGCACAGTAATTTTTATGATTATACGACTATTGTATTAATTTTATTTAAAAGAAAGTAAATAAATACAAACTTTATGTATAAACAATTTGGGTTTGTTTATTTTTAAAGTATTAACAAAAAAAAAATAAAAAGTACGAAATAATTAAACAACAATCATTTTTGAATACAGCCAGACAGAATGGGAAATTAATGTTGTGGTACGAAGAAGGCAGGCAGCATCAATTAAAACCATTTAGTAGACAGACCCGGGTAAAAATGATTAAACATGGGAATATAAAAATTAAAACAATTATAAAACAGCTTTATATGTAATTATTTTAATTAAAATTTCTCTAAGGTCTATTTATTGGAATCTCAGTTAAACTTAGTTTAGTTAATCAATACATGATTTGTTCTGCACTCAAAAAAAAAACTTGTAAAATTACCAGAAAAGTTTGTAACTTTTTTTTTCTGCTACCTCCTATTTGACAAGAATTCCTTGTTATTTTACAAGCCTTTTACCAGTAATTTTGTAATTTTACAAGCTTTTTTTAGTAATTTGACAAGATTTTTATACCCTCCACTATAGTGATAGAGGGTATATATAAGTTTGTCATTCCGTGTGTAACACCTCGAAATATTGGTCTAAGACCCCATATAGTATATATATTCATGATCCTCGTTCGATTCTAAGACGATCTAGCGATGTCCGTCCGTCGGTCCGTCTGTCTGTCTGTTGAAAACACTCTAACTTTTGAAAGACTTTACGGAGCAGTGTTGCCAGGTACTTTTTTTTCTTCCCCCTAAAAAATTTTCAAAAACCCCCCAGATTAGGGCAATTTTCAAAAAAAAAACCCCTAAACTTTTTGAAATTAAAATAATTTATTTTTTTCTAGTTATATAAAATTAAATCAAAATATATTTTTTGGTCAGTCTTACAAAATGTCAAAAAACCCCCAGATTTAAGCGATTTTGGAAATAAAACCCCTAAAAATTTTAAACTTAAAAAATACATATATTTAATAAATTCAGACGATCAATCAATATCAAAATTATGCAAATTACCGAAAAAAGCCAGACAAAATATATTATTGACAACTTTCATGGGTCATTCTTTGTCAAATCAATCAAAAATAGCTAAACATTTTCTCGACCGCCTCCAATTTTTTAAAAATTTGGTTTAGTTGTTACACAAATTGTGCACGTAAAATAAAACCCTTGCCCAATTTTGTTGACATTATAATCTTTGATGGATCAAAAAATAATAAAGGTTGTTTTTCAATAACATTTTTTTACATTTGAAATTTTTGATTTAAACATTTTTACTTTGAGGTTTCAAACTCCTTTATTAAAAAACTAAAACGATTTAGTATTTAGATTGGACGATTTTCTGTGCAATAGTTTTATTCGTTCAATTGTACAAAAATGCATCTTAAGGTGTGTTTATATCATCCCACCGAGTCTTTGGATTTTAAGAAAGTAAAATATTACCAAAGTCTTAATACTGCCAAAAAAATCATAAACAAAATCAAAAGACATTTTTAAAAACAGCTGTTTGTGTGCAAATCTAATAACACACAGCCATTTTTTGAAATATTTCATAAAATCAAAAGTCTTATTGGACTGTCAACAAAATCATATTACACACGATTTTTTGACAGGTCTTAATACTCAGTGGTATGATATAAACACAGCTTTAATGAGTCAAGGGATTATCAACGTATTTTTAGATATCAACAAAGTATAAATAACATGCACATTTGTTTCAACTTATCCATCCCTGCATCATCATCTTTATTTGTTCTATACAAAATTTACAACAAATTGAAATACTGCTGTTTCGGATTTCTTGGTTCATGAAAAAATATTTTAAAAAACAAGTCTGTGGAGGTAAAAAAAGTACTTTTTAAGAAAATTTTTAATACCAAAACGAAATTCTCACAGATGTTACTATTTTGTATTATATATTTTCATAAAAAAAACCTTTAAAAGTAAGATTTGTAAAATATTGCATTGAAAAATATTTTTTATAAAGACCCGCTAAATTTTTTTTAAAAACCCCCAAAAAAATAATGCAAATTTTTACCCCATAAAAAAACCACCAAATAAGAAAAAAAAACCCCCTAAATCTGGGGGGAAAACCCCTAAACTGGCAACACTGTTACTTAGGCTCCTGAAGTTTGGCATATATGTTGGGCATTTACCTGGTCAGGTTGGTATAGCAATCCAGCGAAATCGATCCAGTGGTTCAAAAGTTATGAGCAAAAGAGTGAATTTCGGCAAGGGTTTTTCACGAATTTACGAGATAAAAAACACGATAACTTTATAAAGGCAATTCTGAGGATGCTGAAGCTTGGTATATGTATTGGCTGTTTCGTAATGAATTTCAGTCAAATCGGTCCAGTGGCTCAAAAGTTATTAGCAAAACCGTAAATTTAAAAACCCGTTAAACATGTTTGAAGAACATTGGTAAGTCACAAAAATATTTTACAACGCATTTTTGTCACTCAAAAATATTTTTACACTAAAAGAAAAAAAAATACACTCGAAAAAAATTTTACACTCAAAAAAAATTTTGCACTCAAAAAAAAATTTAGTAAATTATTTTTTTTTTCAAAAATTAGTTAAAAAAAAAGTTTTTTTACACAAAATAAAATATTTCTAATTAAAAATGTTATTTTTTCACTCTAGAAAACTTACTATAACGTAAAAAGGGCATTGTGGAGGGTATTCATAGATTTGGCCAAGTCGAATTTAACTTTTCTACTTGTTTTTGTGTGGTATGTCGAAGATTGTAAACAAAATCTGCTTAAAATATTATCTTTATTGAAATAAAACATAATAAACCATATTTCGCCGGTAGAATTTGAGTTTTAGTCTACGTTGAACTTAGTTTAAACTGAATCAACATCCCAAAAAATCATCCTAAACGATTATTTTTTATTAAATCAATTTGACAAAAATTTATTGCAAAACGTTGCTTGATGCTACTTTTTACTGAGCTTAAAGACGAATGATCTAAGACTTCAATTATCCTCAAATAAAATGTTAAGTTGAAGTCCCCTCATATACTGTGTGTCTTAAGCCCCTTTGACACTAGATTGTTTTTTTTATTTAATTTTTTATTAATGATAGAATGAAACATCAAAAGAAGAAATGAATAAGAAACATAAAATAAACAAACAAATAGTGATGATTACTTTCATTTAAATAAAAACCAACTGGATAAATACAAAAACCGCCAAAAACAAACAAAACGTCGCTTTATTTAATGAAAAACAGAAAAGTTGGAAACACTTAATATGCGTAAATGTCAAAAAATATGTAAAATTTTTGCATTTTTTTTTGATATTCAGTAATTTGATAACCAAATTAATCGATAACACAAGAATAAAATTTGACGTTGGTTTTTTTTACAAGAAAAATTTTTAACTTTTTTTTTGCTAACTCGTATTTGACAAAATTCCTAGTAATTTGACAAGCTTTTTACCAACAATTTTGTAATTCTACAAGGTTTTTACCAATAAAATTGTAAATTTAAAAATTTTTTGACACGATAAAATTTCCTATTTTACGAGAATTCCTAGTAATTTTACAAACTTTTTACCAATAGTTTTGTAACTTTACAAGCTTTTTATCAATAAAATTGTAAATTTGCAGTTTTTTTGGCGCAATAAAAATTACAAGGAATTCTCGTAAATTTAATAATTTTTTGTAAAATTATCTTGAAAATTTTTAAAATTAAAACTGTAAATTTCGATACAAATTTGTTTGATAAAAAACCAGAAAAACTGTAAAATATTGGTAAAATGGGATTACGAGACTTTTGTTAGTGATTTGACAAGGTTTTTTTGTGTGTATGCTTTTACTCTTCACACTTGTTCAGATTTCCTATGCTGATATATTTGCACTGTTCAAATAAATTTCATCAATACAAAAAAAATATAGTGTCATAGGGGCTTTAGCATATTATACCCATAGAATCATTCATCTATCTCTTCCCTTTTTTAACAGTTCATTATCGTAAACTTATTTAAATTTTTATCGTTTCACTTGTGTGATTCTTTATGTAAAAGAATTTATGATTGTTTTCTTTTTTTAGATCTTTAAGTTTAATTTTGCACTTTAAGTTTATTTTTGCAATAAATTTTTTTGATGTTGATTTTCAAGTGTTAAACATTATTATACCAACAAAATACTTCGCTATAAATAGATTTAACAAATAAGTAATTTTATTAAGCTTAATCTTATCCATAGGTCGATTTCGAATAGAGATAGAACCGTGAGTGAGTTTTTTTCAGAAAATAAATCATTTCAGACAACATTTTCAGCATTTTTGTATTCCGCCATGTCGAGTTTTACTTTTTTGCTCTTTTTTACTATATAATTTTTTTTTTAAATAATCGGCTTCGGTTTGACCGAATAGCCAAGTGTTTTTAGTTAACACTGAGGGAAGTTCAAAATATCATGGAATTATCGATCCGCTCTCGTATGTCTAAATTATCGAGTAAAACCATTAATTTGCTACTGATGAATATCAAATTCAAAATTTGTTGCTGGGATCGTTATCATCAATACAAATATTCGTACACACGTTTAAACGCACAAATCATATTGTCTGAATTTTTTTTATTACTTAAATGCCAAAATAAAAAAAAACCGAAAACTACACATTTTATTTTTTTTTAAGTTTTTTGTGTTGATTTATTTTTTTATTAAATGCTTGTGCCATTTAGTTACTTATTAGTTGGTCCGAATATTTAAAATAATTTGTAATAAAATTGTGACAGTTTTTGAAAACAAAATGATTTAAAATGTTATTCAATGTTTGCTGTTGGTTTGTCAGTCGCATTGTTTTTGTGACTCATGTTTTTTTTAATGTTTTAAACGCCGGCTAATAATAAATTTTAATTATTCTACAAACGTTTTGTTTTTGACAAAAAAAATTTAAACAAAAGTACATGCAATAAAGAAATGTTTCTTTTTTTTTTGTAAAAAATAGAAAATCTGTACACTGTAAGAAAACTTAATGAAGAATTCTCAATTGGAATTCAATAAAACATTTTCTAAAATTTAGCTTTTTTAAATGTTACGAATTTTACTAATTTAAATTCAGGTTTTTAAATTTTAATAGGGATTTTTTGAATAAATTACAGGTATGGAATTTTATATAAATATTTAAATTTTGATTTTTTTTTTGTAATTTGAAATTTTGAAAATAAATAAAATCAGAATCATTTTGAATATAAAAAAACACACATCGTCTTATTGGAGCCCCACGTTGGGCGCCAATAAGACGATGTGTCTCTTATTTGTATTCACAATTATTCTCCTCAATTTATTCACAATTTTAATATTTCAAAGACAATTAAATTCAAAGAAAAGTTGTTATTTTAAAATTCAAATATTCTATTACAAATTATTACACACAAAAAAAACCTTGCCATATTTCTAGGAAAAGTCTCATAATCCCATTTTACCAATATTTGACAGTTTTCCTTGTTTTTTAACAAATAATTTTTGATCGAAATTTAAATTTTTTTCTGTAATTTTACAGTTTTTCTTGTAATTTTACAAATTTCCAAGATTTTATACAAAAAAAATCTAGTAAATTAACGAAAATTTCTTGTGAGTTTTATTTCGCCAAAAAAGTTGTAAATTTACAAATTTATTGGTAAAAATCTTGTAAAATTACAAAAAAGTTCGTAGTTTTTACTAGGAATTCCCGTAAAATAGGAGGTAGCAAAAAATCTAGTAAAATCGCGAAACCTCCTTGTAAATTTTATCGCGTCATAAAAATTGGAAATTTAAAATTTTTTGGTAAAAACCTTGTAAAATAACAAAATTTTTGGTAAAAAGCTTGTAAAATAACAAGGAATTCTTGTCAAATAGGAGGTAGAAGGTACAAACTTTTCTTGTAATTTTAAAAGTTTTTTTTCTGAGTGTATTTAAAATTGCAGAGATAGGACTAGAAAAAAAGAAAAAAAAGAAAAGGGAAGAAGAGGAAAGGAGAGGGAAAAAGGAAAGTGAAAAAGAAAAGGAAATCATCTGTGATTTTTTTTTCTATTAAAAATGTCTAAGAATCTTAAACTTTCTGTATTTAAAATTGCAGAGATAGGACTAGAAAAAAAGAAAAAAAAGAAAAGGGAAGAAGAGGAAAGGAGAGGGAAAAAGGAAAGTGAAAAAGAAAAGGAAATCATCTGTGATTTTTTTTTCTATTAAAAATGTCTAAGAATCTTAAACTTTCTCTAAAGGAAAAATGTCTTGGAATGTTAAAATGGTTCCATAAAAAAATTTGAGAATTTTTCTTAAGAAAAAAGTGAGAGTTTTTCTATAGCAATAATTGGCGAATTTTCTATAGGAAAAACCTTAAATTTTTCTTTAAAAAAAAATCTGAGAATTTTCTATAGAAGAAACTTTTTTTAGAAATGAAAAATATCTAAGAATTTTTCTAAAGGAAAAATATTTTGGAATGTGAGAATTTTGCTGTGTTTTTCAATTAGTGGATTTATTTTCGGATTAATCTTATTTAGTTTAAATAAATATTTTAACATGCCAAAACAAATTTGGAATATTTTTTCTGTAATCTACAATAAATTAGCAATTATAATCCGGAAAAATAATAAAAAAATTTGGAAAATGAAAAAATTTATAAATAAATCAAAATTAATCCAAAGTGGACTTATTAAATCCTAAAATTTTATTGGATTAATATTGATTTATTTATAACTTTTTTCATTTTCAAAATTTTTTATTATTTTTTCGGATTATAGTTGCTAATTTATTGTAGATTACGGAAAAAAATATTTCAAATTTTTTATGGCATGTTAAAATATATTTTTTTAACAAAATAAGATTAATCTAAAAATAAATCCACTTTTTGAAAAACACAGCATTTTTCTATATGAAAAAAGTTTGGGAATTTGGGAATTTTTCTATACACTAAAACGGGGGGTCGAGACCCCCAGGATATTGTAGCAGCAATCCAGAAAGACTTAGAAGATTTTTGAAAAAATAGTTTTGAGAACATATTATGGAGTTCTTTAACCTAATTCATCTGTTTTATAAAAAAGTCCATTCGAATTCCGAAAAGAGATAATGAAAAAACGCATATGAGAACCACTGCACTAAAAAGAAAAGCTCTGTCAAAAAATCTGTAAAATGACTTTCAATTTGAATTAGCAAACTTTTAGCAGATTTTTCTGCTAAAATAAATATTTTAAGTAAATTCTCTGTCATTCAGTTTTAGAAAATAACAGAAAATTTCCTAAAATTTTTCTCATTCTGTTTAGTGAATTTCTAATTTTTTTGTGCAGATTTTTAGTAGATTATTTTGTTTTTTTACAAAAAAAGTATGTTGACAAAAAATGTTCCAAGGTTTTTTAAGATGTATTTTTTTTTTATTTTTGTTAAATTTAAAATCGTAAAATTAAAAAACAAAAAGAGCAGATTGTTTTGTTAATTTTACAGAAATATTTAGTTATTCCTTTTTGAAAAAAAATTACAAGTTTTTTGGTTTGATCTTAATAGCACGTTCAATTTGGCCTTGAAACCCCGTTAAACGAGGTTTCGTTCCAAACCTCATTTGAAAATACGTATTTTTCCTCACAAATTGAAACCTTTTTGTATTGAGGTTTCAACGAAAGTACGATTGAAACCTTATAAATTCCATAATTTGTCATATTTTTACCACTGTGCGACAATGAGAAATAGAGAAAATGGGAAAATGTCAAAAACGAAAAAAATAAATAAATCAATTTATTACAAAATTTCTTCAAAATATTCAATTATTTTGAATAAAAAAAAATAAAATTGTCTTAAAAAATAATTTCTGCAGTAATTAATTAATTTTTAAACATATTTAATTTTGTTCTAGTTTCCGAAAACTAGATAATTGTCAAAATTGTCTTGTGTGAACAATCGAGGTTTAAAGTTGAAAACACGAGGTTTCAACGGGGTTTCGAGTTAAGTGTGAATGTACTATAAAAAAAATTTGGAAATTTTATTCTTTTAACTTTATTCGTTTAATTTAAAAAATAACGCTTTCAGAAAATGTTCTTGTATTTTGTATCTTGTATTTTGATCAGCAGATTTGTCTGCTGTCTCGACAGATTTCTCTGCTAATTTCACCTATTATCAACACAGATATTTAGCAAATCGCGTCTGCTAAATTCAGCAGATTTCTCATATGGCTCAAAATGGGTGTATTTTAAGCAGATTTTTCTGCTGATTGGACAGAGAATTTATTTTGAGTGTAGGAATAATTTCCAAATTTTTCTTAAAGATTTTCTATAGAAAAAGTTTGACAATTTTTTAAAGGAAAATTTGCCAATTTTTTTTATAGGAAAAATCTGGGAATTTTTCTATTGTAAAAATCTGAGAGTTTTCTATAGGAAAAATTTGATGAAAGAGATAAAGGAAATAATGTAAGAATTCTGTATAGGAAAAATGTCCAAGAATCTCAAAATGTGTTTAAATCTTAGAATTTTTTTACAAAAAAAGTCTCGGAATCTTTAAATTTTTGATGGCAATCAAAAAGGAGGATCTGCCCTAATTTTTCCATTATTTTTTTTTTGCCATTCAGTATAAAAGGATGTGAATAAAGTCATTTGAAAATGTTATCAAAATATTTTGTTGAAAATTTTGAATGATAATGAAGGATAAATTTTTGAAAGGACGTAACTTTCCTCCTAATATGTAAAAATAATAAAATAGGAAAATTAGGGGAGATCCTCCTCTTTCATTTTCTATCACTAGTGGTGTGATAGGAAAATCACAAATATTAAAACAAAATTTTATAAAATTGAATCCTCAAAAAATTTGAAGCCCTTTTAAAAGGAAACAGGATCACAAAAAGAAAAACTGTAAATGCAGTTTTACTACATTTAGTCTCTTGTTCCAAACGTATATTATCCAGTTCG
This sequence comes from Pegoplata infirma, assembly GCA_963921195.1. Taxonomy (NCBI): domain Eukaryota; kingdom Metazoa; phylum Arthropoda; class Insecta; order Diptera; family Anthomyiidae; genus Pegoplata; species Pegoplata infirma. Next base: position 313,698,125 of record OY992536.1, on the reverse strand, counting down.
TGTTCAACTACTTTTTTAATTTTTGTCGGACGGTGTTATAAACATGTCTCGGAGACTGAGATTTATTTATTTAAAAATTTTTCAGAATCAATTTTTTTTTAGGTTAAATGTCTCAGAATCTGAGATTTTTTCAGTTTGATAGATCTCAGCAGAAACTGAAACTATGCTGTCAAATCTAGATTTATTTTTGCTGGGATGTCCCAGAATCTAAGACTTTTTATTTGAAAAAGTTGAGACCTTTTCTGTAGAAAAAAATTCTTAAAATCGTAGAAAAAATCTCAGACTTTCGATAGAAAAAATGTCGCAGAATCTCAGAAAGTAGGAAAAATGTCTTAGATTATCAGATTTTCAAAATGGATAATGTTTTAGAAAATTATTAATACTTTTTCTAAAAAAAAGGTATTTTATATTATACTTTCTATATAATAGTTTTTCAAAACCTGAAAATTTTGGTGTAATAAGCTTCGGTATCTTACACTTTTTTGTAGAAAAATAGAATAGAAAAAAATATTTTAGAGCCTAAGAATATTTCTGTGGGAAAATTTTACTAAATCTGAGAATTTTTTTATACGAATAATTGTTTTTAATAAAGGAATTTTTTGGTGAGAAATTGCCTAAGTCTCTGAGAATTTTCTATATGAACGTGTATCAGAATCTGAAAATGTTTCTACAGAAAGAATTTCATAAATTCTAAAAGTTTTCGGAAGCAAAATGACTCAGAACCTCAGAATTTTTTTTATTATCATTATCCATGTCCCAGAATCATAAAATTTCTATTTAAGCAAATGACTCAGAAAAATTTCAATAACAAAAAAACTTTTTGGGAAAAACATGTCTCAAATCTGATATATTTTCTATTGGAAAATTGTTTCAGGATTTGGGTCTTTTGCTGTCAGTTAAATGCTTTAGAACCTGAGAATTTCTTTAGGAGACAATTTTCAAAATATTTAACATTTTCTTTAGTTCTCTCTCAAACCTTTTCTATAGGAATACATTTTTAAAATTTGGAAATGTTTCTATAAAAAATCGCTATAAACAAACATTAGAAAAACCTAAACTAATAATTTAAATACGACCTAAGGTTCCAAAAAAAAATTTGTAAAAAAATTTACCACCAAACCCCAGACCTGGATCCGCGCCTGCTGAATTTCAATTAAGACTTCCACATTTTTAGCTGGTAACTTTAGAATTTCTATTAGGATTCCGGGATTGAGTGTTTTGAAATTCAATTGGGGTTTTCTGAATTTTAATCATAACGACAATCATAATTTCACACTATAATGACGACGGTAGCAGCTGTCCCTGATGATGTTATTCAATGAATAAAAAAATATTGGAGGAGTAAAATAAAAAAAGATTTTTAAACAAACAGAAAGACCTCGAGCTTGATCGTTTACTATTATTTTTATTACAAAAACTTCAATTAGATTTTTTAATCAATTCTGAATTTCAATAGTGCTTTTTTTAAATTTCAATAAACGATGATTTCTTATCAGTGTAGCATGAAATGCCTCACATATTAATTTTTTATTACTTAATTTCCAAATAAGTTGAGAATTGTTTATTTTAACAAATTTATTCCTGTGGACAAATTATGTTTATAATTTTAATGGGGTAATTAAAAAGAACAACAAAAACATATTTTAATAATATTTCAATATTTTTTCAGCCATGTGTTAAAAATTTGAAGTAGGCATAATATCTAAAGTATTTTTATATCTTTTTTTAATATTACGTCAATACATAGATTGCATGATCTTTTAATAAATAATCAAAAATAATATAAATACACCTGCTAGTGTTCTGAATATATGCAAGTACATATACTAGAAGCAAATTAAATAGTAGTATATCTGAAGAGTCAATTCAGTATTTAGGATACTCACAGAAAGCTTACAATAAATCCAAAAAATTCGGCCCAAAACAGGTAATTGGTCAGAAATCGGCTTTGGTAGAATTATAATAAATTTTGATGAAGCACGGATTTTTGTAGTATTAATTGGAGCGATTTGGATTGTCAAATTTAAAGTTGAAACCTAACATAGAAATTAAATATTGCATTATTGTCTTATTTTCAATTAAAGTTTTGTGATTTTGACAAAAAAGTTAATTGTATTGACATAGAAAATATTTGACTTTTACTCAACAACACAATTTGTAAAGACAATTAAATTGTTTAGTAATTTGACGTTTAAATTGAAGTACAAAAAATTGTTTTCTGTAAAGTAAAGCTAAATTAGTTTTGTTCCTCCTCCAAACTTTCGCTCAAGTCGAAAAAGTTTACCGATCGAACAGATCTAAATTTTGAACAATGTCTTTAAAATATTAACGTTAACTACTGTGTGATTACCCTAAATGTCTATTTGCTTAATTTACTTCTATTTAGAACAAGTTTATCACTGTTAATACAAGTTCATAGATACTTGTACAGATAAATTTATTTAGATGTGGAACATCATTATTTAATACTTGTATTTCAATTGAAATCAACTATAATTTTTTTGTATGATTAGAAGTTACATGATTTTTGTTTAACAATTAATATTTATCATCCCTTAGTAAGTTAGTAGTGTAGGTTGTACACTGCAAAAATATATGCAATTTTGTTAATTTACTAAAAAATCTGTAATAAAATTTTAGTTTAGTAGGGGTTTTTTTTGAGTAGCTTTATTCTAGCTCGAGGTAATTTTTTTTTAAATTTTTCAATTGCCCTCAGAAGAAAAACTCTGTCAAAAAATCTGTAAAACGACTTTCAAAATTTAGCAAACTTTCAGTAGATTTTTCTGCTAAAATATATATTTTTACTAAAATCTCTGTTAAAATAAAAATTACACACAGAAAATGACATAATATATTTTTTTTTTTTGGATTTTAAAATTTTCAATTAACTTAATATTTATATTTCGGATTTAATTAACTTTTTGATTAAATCTACTAAATTTTTAGTTATTATTTTTTTTGTGCAAGAAAATCCTTGTCAAAAATGGTTTTTGCAAACCATTTTCCTGTAAAATTATTTTATTTTTTTTTAGTGTAGAATATATTTAAATGATTTATTTTTATTTGTTTGTTGTTTGCTTTCAAATATCTAACATTGTCTTAGGTAAGTACGTAATTACTTGGAAAAGTCTAGGTAAAATTAGACAAGTGTCTAGCAGATCAAATTAATAAAATAAAATGCAATGCAAATGTTTAAAAAAGTTAAATAAGACTGTCATAAGTCAAAAAACGTTATTTTTGAGTATATGATACAAAATTTACGTTTTAAAAAAAAAAAAACAAGTAAGAAAGTTATAGTCGGTCAAGACCGACCATATGATACCCTACACCGGTGTTTCCCGGAAAATGGGTCCCAAGTCCGAACATGGACCGATTGGATCAGTGTTTTGTTAGATCTTTATTTAGTGTAGAAAACACACATAGATAAAATTTTAGTGGAATTGGTTTATTTGATTTAAATGAATATCGGTCGAAATTTTTAAATGGGGGACTAAGTCCAAAAATGGTCCAATTATATTCCGATTTGATTAAAGTAGACGTTTAAAACCTAAAAATGATTTTTTTTTTTAAATATTTCCATTTTTATGAATTTTGAGGGAATTATGTGAATATCGGGAGGGTGGTTTGTATGGGGGCTACACTAAAAAAGTTATGTAGGTAAATTCCAGTGAATATTCACTTAAAACAAATGAAATTTTATTTAAAAACCATTCCACTGTTTTTTCATTTAAAATAAAATCATATTACAGTCAATTTTTAATGTTAATTTAATGACTAACCAAATCATTAAAAAACTAATGAATATTTAGTTATTTTGTATTGAAAAACATTAAAACTGTAGAAGAAATTTTTTACTGACAAAATTTAATGTAACGAAAAATTAATTTTTAAGACAGTAAATTATTTTTTTTTAAACTACAGAAATAGTAGAAAACAAGAAATCCTTTATAAGAGTCCCCGCACAACAATGTCGGAGCGGTTGACGTTTTCGGTCATGAGAGAGTATAGGCGCAAAACAAAGACGGTAGCGGAAAATTCTGTCACATGCTGATTTTCACACTATTTTTTCACTTTTTCGTCACTTTTTTATTTAAATTAATTGTATTTTTAATTATCAATATGATTTTTTCATATTGATTCGTTTTTTCCTGTTTTTTCCTATTTTTTTTTTTTTTTTAATTTTAACATTTTTTGTTTTTAGAGATCATATTTTTTTGTTTACTTTATCGAAAATAATCGAAATATTTGTAAAAAAGTGGCAACATTTTCATATCAAAAATTAAGGGAGAGAGAGAAACCGACACAAAAATAAAATTGATTTTATTCTAGCGGATTTCGGTCGAGCGTTTTTTCATGCCAAATTTGTATGAAAAAAACGTCACCGACATTGTTCTGCGGGGACTCTAATATAAGTGATTTTTCTTTTAAAATAACTTTACTGATTACATTTTAAAATAACCTACAAACAGTTAACGACATAATTTTCATAGTGTAGGTCTTAACATGGACCGATTTTCTCCAATTTCAATAGGCTTCGTCCTTGGGCAAAAAGATGCTAAAGTTTCAAATTTCAAGTCAATTGATTGAAAATTGCGACCTGTATCGTGCTTTAACCGATAGATGGACAGACGGACGGACGGACAGACGGACGGACGGACGGACGGACGGACGGACATCGCTAAATCGACTCAAAAAGTAATTCTGATTCGATCGGTATACTTGAAGGTAGGTCTATACTTCGGGTAGTTACAAACATCAGCAGAAACTCATTATACCCTGTACCACAGAGTGGTGTAGGGTATAAAAATATAGTAATGTAATTTTTTAACTAAAATCGCATTCAACGGAAAATTTTATACGCGTTTTTTGCAAACGCGAAAATTTGCAGTTTTTGAGTTATGTCGGTCTTCTTGTGAATGAGTGATATATAATAAGCAGTGTTACCATATTTTTTTTGTTTTTCTGTAAAGACAGTTGAGCTCAGGCTCTAATTATAATTATGTATTATAATTTTTTAATCATGTTATATATGGTTTGAATTGAGAAAGGTGTGAAAGAAAAATTTATTTTTCTAAAAATTTAAGACATCCTGGTTCGTTTTTTACTAGTTTCATATAATCCAGTTATAGATATATTTTTTAAGAAAATTTGTTTCTCTAAAAACATAACTTTTTTTGACATAAAAGTTTTTCCTCCGATTTTGAATGTCCGGTCAAATTTTTATTTTACTACACTGAAAAAAAGACATAATTAAAATTTAGGAAAATTTTTTTTTAAATAATGAATTTTCCTAAAATTTAATAAAATTTAACTAAAAAATGCGAAATTTTCCTAACTATGAGGAAAAAAACTTTAGTTCACATACATATCATAGTTTTCTTAAAATTGAGTTCTTTAATATATTTGGAAAAAAATTCTTACTGCTAATGAATATAGTTAAAACTTCTTAGAATTAAGTAAAAAAAATTATAATTTAGTTAAAAATTCTTAGAATTTTGTTACAAATTTCTTAGATTTTAGTTAAAATTCATATTTATTTTCTTACAAAAAAAACCTTGTCCAATTACTAAAAAAGTCTCATAATCCCATTTTACCAATATTTAACAGTTTTCCTTGTTTTTTAACAACAAATTTTTGGTCAAATATAAATTACAAATTATAAACTAAAACAAACTAAAAAAGTAATTGCAATTTTTCTCAAAAACATTAAAAATAATGTAATTAATTCAAAAATAATGTAATTAATTTAAAAATAATGTAATTAATTACGCCAAGCTCTTTGTCTCCCGCTCTTAATATTTTGGAACTTTTTAACAGAAGGTACGAAAACTGTTAGACGAGGAAAATACGATAATGTTAAATTAACATTGTTGGTTTGACAAATAATGCTAACTTTTTATATCGAAAAAGCGATTAATAAATTTTGAAAAAAATGTATCAATTTATAATTATTATGGTAATATTATTTAAGAAATACCTTTAAAAGTGCTTAAAACAAATTCTCAGCAAATAAAAAGTCATTGGATTTCCCGATAATCCACAAAAAAAAACTTTTTTTACAGCTAGATGAAAAAACGCTAGCTTTAGTCTGAAAATCGCCAAATTGCAACACTTTTTTTTTGTTTATATCGAACTTAAGGGATTTTTTTTGGTTTGATCAAACGTCCAGTTCGATGGCGGACTTAGCAAAGGGAATTTAAGAGAGGGTTTAACAGAAGAAGGGAGACTTCACATATCTTTAAGTATTGATAGTCTTTGAAATAATTGGTTTTTCTCTTTTTTTAGTATGACTATAACAGTTAGTAGTATGACTGTAAAGACTATAAAAACTGCTGATTTTTCCTAAAACAATGTTTGGCAAAATTGTAGCCACGGTAAAGCTTAAAAACTGTTGGGAACATACCAACAAAATCTGAAGGTGAACCCCACTTTAAATACCATTAAAATAGTCTTTTTTGACAACTGCCCTGTAGTCGCCCCTAGTGGGATAAAATGTAAGATCCCATTAATTTTTGCGTTATAAAATTTTTTCCAAACCAACCTATGCACGGTCCACTCCCTAAAAGTGCTCCCATACCGAGATTACATTTTTATAAAACTGCTCCTGCCGCTCTAACTGTCCTAATGGAGCCCGTAATGGAGCAAATTTATGACCGACCCTCAACATATTTTCCTCCCCAACATTTTCACAGAACATACCTACCATTTAAAATTTTGACTTCTTTTACAAATATTTCTGGATATGAGGAGTTTCGTCAAAGACTTAAATTTTGAGGTAAATAAGATGTGATTTTTGTTTTGATGGCACATCGATGAAAGTTGGCATAAATATTAGAAGCTATTTAAGAATAAGAAATTCATTCGCGTCAATTAAATCGCGCAAGGGGGTCAAAAGTTATGGCGGTTTTAAGATTTAGCGGTTTTAAAAATCTTAAAAATATTTTAAAGATTTTTTTTTCTACACATTTGTTGCATGCGTTATTAAAACATGCCAGGATATATCATTTCTTCTAAAATATATGATATAAATTTAACCCTCTAATGACCAAACGATTTAAAAACAATATCTAACAAGGGAAGTATCTCAACCCTTATGAACCGATTTGCCTGAAACTTAAAATATACATAAAAGAGACGATTTTAAGGTTGGAGTGTCTCGGCTTATCGGCCATATCAGTGATTCAAAATTTCGTTGTCCCCTTATGAAACAATGTGGACCTCCGGGAAAATTTCGATAACTCCCGAACTAATAAGAATATCCTCTAGAGCAAAAATACGAGTCGACTTAAATTTAAATTTCATATTCATATGGACATCGTAGGTCAATGTCTTCATATAAATACCCCCCAAAATTTACACATTTTCATGAAAAAAGTTTTTAACGAAGCAAAACTTTTACAAGGTTATGCCACCGTTGGATAGACATTAAAAAAACCTTTCTTCTCATATGTAAACATCATATAGTTTCTTCGAAAGAAATGGATGAAAAATCCAAAAAACGATTTTTTCGCCATTTTTTGACCCATGTTTTGAACCCCTAAATCCGCGATATGGCCGATAAGCCGAGACACCCCAACCTTAGAATTGTCTCTTTTACGTTTCATGCAAATCGGTTCATAAGGGTTGAGATACTTCCCTTGTAAGTACCTAAAATCGCGATTAATTCGCGGTAAAAGAAAAGATTCACAATTTTTTATAACATATTTAGGCAATGCGCGTTGGTATTACTGAAAAAAATCACGGAAAATCGTATCATTGTACCAGTAGTTTAAAAAAAATCGGTGATGCTTTTTTATAACAAGAAAATTTAATATGGTTAAAAAAATCTATAATCATCAAAATTTTTTAACCCGCCTCTGATTTTATGATGACACATCAAGTGGGCTTTCATTTAAAAAAAATTTTATCCGATTTCGTGTAAAGCCTTGGATGTGCCAGATCAAAACAGGTTTAGATAAAATCATCGCGCTTTCCGCTCAGAATGGCTTAAAGTAAAAAGTCAAAAAGCAAATCAGTTCTACTCGATAAGGCACGTCTTTTGGTGTATTAAAATGAACACGATGCATTAATTGCTACTAAAAAAATAGGAAACAGATTTGCAAATTTCGCACAATTTTCAAAAATGCCATAAAATTTTTGCAATTTATTTTTTATAAACCCGCCAGTGAATTTTTTTATGTAAACTCACAAAAAACTCGGTTTACACAAGAGTCCACCAAATTTCGAATGAAACCGCGAATGTGCCTCGCGAAAAACTGGTATTTTAAAAAAATTACGTTTTTTCTTTCGAACTTTGATCTGCTGAAACTCCTTAACTATTCGTGGCACGCACATCAACGGGATTAATTCCAAAATGTTAAGAATTACAACAGCTACCAACTCTAGTTCAACTTTTTTCATTTTATAAAGGGGGCCGAAATCCCTGATCAAAAAACCTCGAAAATTTAAAAACTCTTAATTTTTGGCTTCAAAACTTAACCGTCTTATAACTTCTTACCAAGCGATGAAGCATCTATCAAACCAACGTCAAAATAATCTCTTATATGGACTGACTGTGTTATGCCGGAAAAGATTGAAATATAAGGAGAACTTAAAAATTGTTTCAAGCCATTTTTATCGATTTTTCAACTTTAGCCCTCATTGCTCAGTGATGATTCAAGGTCTTGTTTACACAACTGGATTTACAGTTTTTCTAAATTCCAAAAACTGCCGGTTTTTTTTAAACATTTATTTCAGTTTCACTGAGTTGAAATTTAAAAAAGATTTTGTGATATACTCAATGGAGTTTGAATTTTACATATCTGCTTTGAACAGGAAGTTTCTTGCAAAATTCGGAAACTTATAAGGACATAACCAAAAAAATGACATTTTGAACTTCCTTTTAATGTCCTGATGGTATCCTTGATCGTATCGAGTCCGGATTTCTTGAAAAAGCTAGGTAATTTTATTGGGAATCCGAATAAAAAAATATGAATAACTTTAACATACACTTTTCCAATATTAAAAAAATTGTGTTTTGAGGGCTTTGTCCGCAAAAAATAAAAGTGCTTATATCTCGAGAAGCCGATTTGATACACCTTTTCTGACAGATTCGTGTTTAGGAGGCCAAAATACTTTGGAAATTGTACTTTAGAAGTCTGTAAAAAAAAAAAGTTGATTTTTGTAGAGTAGAATTTTGTAGAAGAATACTTGAATGGAGACCTAGAGAAGATACAAGAAATATAGGAAGACCACCAACAAGATGGACAGATGATATAAAAAGAATAGTTGGAAACTGGACGAATATAGCAAAGATAGAGTAAAATGGAAACAACAAGAGGAGGCCTATGTCCAACAGTGGACGCAAGCGGCTGATGATGAATTATTTTGTTTATGAAATTGTTTGAGGACTCCTCTAAGGGTTAAAGATAGAGGGTAGGTATGTTCTGAAAAAACGTTTGGGGATCAAAAATCATTGGGGTTCGCTTATAAATTTGACTCCTCTAGGAGCACCCATGGGACAGTCAGAGTGATGGGAGAAATTTTTTTAAAAAGGCCATTCTGTATGGGAGTGGAGATAGGGTGAAGGTACGTTTGAAAAAAATGTGGAGGGGTAACAATTAATAGGAATTGGTCTTGCTTTGAGTAATCTGGAAGGTACCATGGGAGTAGGAAAGGGTTTATGATAGATGGTAGGTATGTTCTGAGAAGTTGTTGGGTTGAAAAAATATTGAGGGTCGGTCATACATTTGACAACTCAAGGGGCACCATTGGGACAGTGAGAGCGGTAGGAGCAATTTTATTGCGAAAACATATGACACCATATTTTTCGAGTCCTACTGCTCTTCAGAATCTTTGGAGAATCCTATAAAAGGGAATTGGTCACCAAATATGAGAATCCCAGTATAGGGTTTTACTACCTTTTTGTAGTAGAATCGAACCTATATAATCAAATTCTTGTGTGTTTTAAAAAAGTATTTATTTGTTGCATAGTGTTATTATATTGTATTACTAAAGTGCAATTGTCATAATAAATGAATCTGTGAACATTTATCGCGAAGGGAAAGTGGGGATTTCTGGGGATATTTTGTTTATTTTTGACTTTTTAGCCATATTTTGGTATTACGTTTGGGACAACTTAAAAAATTATATGGCAACGCTAATCTTGACCGACTTTTAATATCTTAATTGTTTAAAGTGTTTTCTTATAAATTTCAAATATTTTTCAAATTACTCAACAAAAAATTAAAAAAAAACCACAACATAAATGCAGTTTTTTGTGTGTTGTTTTTATAAATTTACATATTTAAATTAATTAACCACAACAATAATAACAACAATATACAACAAGAATATGATGATAAAAAAAAAAACTACTACTACTAACCTGTAAACAACGAAACAACTAAGAAATATACACCTTACACGTATGTAACAAGTGACTGAATGGATGGTCGACTAACTGACTGACAAATTAGTGAAGTTATCGTGGAGTATTTAATCAATTATCATAAATTTAAATGTCAGTATCACGGTAAAAACGCACGCAAACAGGGTTAAAGACGATTTAACAAACAATAGGCGCATAAACAATATCACTCACTATTAAATAAACATAAATTACAAGATGTTTTTGTTGTGTTATTTTTAACTTTTTTCCTTTTGTTGTAAAACTTTAAACAATTTATCACCTTTTTTTAAAAACTTTTCAAAATTTACAAAATTTTGTTCACACACTCATAAATGCACGTGTTTTTTTTTGCGATTTCAATTTTCGATTTTTTTTAATTTTTTTATTTTTTTTTTTGTTAATAATGCAAGTAACGTTGCATTTGTTTAAAATATGTATAATTAAAAATGTTTCATCATTGTTAAATCTCAAGATTTAAACTATGATGGATAATTTGACAGTCGACAATAATGACAATTGTATTTGAATTCACACGATTGTAAATTAATTTTGATTTATGTTTATTCATTGCAACACAAATTTTATTTTAATTTTTTTTTTTTTTTTAACTTTCAAAAATTTAAATTTTTTGGCGCCTTTAACAATTCTTTCCGTTATTTGTTCTTTACTTGTAATAAAAAATCAACCGCTTAATGAAGCGATATCTGCTAGACTGAATGATTATTTTGTCCAAAAATTGTATATTGCTGTAGACAAGAAAAGCCAGCAATATTGTGTTGTATTTATGTTTAGCAGACTTTTTGTCAAGCATACATGTTGCTGCAACATGTTGATAAACATAAGGAAAGAAATATGCATGTTTACATTAAAAAGCGCGCGAAACATAAATAGCTTAAAGCTTTATTTAACGTTAATACAACAATGGCAATTGATTATGTTTGTAAAATGTTGAATGTGTTTGTGTTTTTTTGAATACAAATTGCTATATTATGGTAAATAAATATTTAACGGCTTAAGTGTTGCCACTTTTAAGCATTTGATTCCAATTTAGGTATTTTTTAATATACCCACTCAAAAACTTTATCAAAAAACTGTAAAACGACCGTTCGGCATTAACAAACTTTCTCTAAAATTTTATTTTGAAAATGGCTGTTCGATTCTCAGATAATTTTTTATACATAGAAAAAATATGAAAAAATATTAGAAATATACCGAAAGAAAAAGTTTCAGATTTAAAGACATTTTTCAGATTTAGACATTTTTGCTCTTTTTTTTTTTACTTTGAGCCAACACTCAGGGGATGCCCCCTACTAATGCAGTGCATTGTGTTGGTATTAGGAAAATAGGTTATGAGGAGGAGTAAAGAGGGAGTAGTGTTTGTGGACGTTTAATTTAAAGACTTCTGCGGGGAGTGAATTCCACATACGACTAGTTCGACTGAGAAACGAATTCTCTCTGTAATGCGTTGTGCGATTCATTGGACTATCGACAACAAACGGATGTGATCTACTGGATTGACGAGTATTGCGAACGTACACCCGAGTCTCGGGGATAAGTTCACTTATCTCAGCAGAGCACTTACCATGGTAATATCGGTAGAATAATGACGCACAACCCACGTTCCGACGATGCTCCAATGAATCAATAGAGTTGGATACCCTACTGTCATTGATGAGCTTCAACGGACTCCTTTGCACCCGGTTCAAGAACTTTAAAACAGACTTTGAAGCCCCTGCCCAGATATGGGAGTTGTATTCCAACTTCGGCCGGATATAGGCGGTATAAATAGTAAGGAGGTCAGACGGAGTGAAGTAATTTTTGCACCGTTTTAAGAAACCAAGGCACTTGAATGCTTCTTTCGACACTTGAAAAACATGTTGATTCCAGCGAACGTCACATTGTATTTTCATGCCCAGAACTTCAAGAGTGTCTGATTCCTCAATATTTATACCGCCCATGGATACAGATGACGTTGATTCCACAGATCGTCTGTGGGTCAACATACAACATTGGGTCTTGCGAGCATTAAAATCGACCCTATTCGCCAGACCCCACTCGGAGATTGTAGAAAGGTCATGATTAAGTGTGTCATTCATATTCTGTCTCATGGCCTGAACCTCTACAAGGCTAGGCCTATGATCAAAAGAAAATGAATGACAAATATTGCTGTCATCTGCATAAGGGTATATAGAATTGAAAGTTTGACTAAGAAGGTTGTTTAGAAAAATTAGGAAAAGGGTAGGAGAAAGAACGGAGCCTTGTGGTACCCCTGAATTAAGCTGAAACTCGTTGAATGAAACCCCATCCAAAACAACACGTATAGTGCGGTTCCCGAGAAAACACGATAAAAATCGAGAGAAATCATCACCGACACCAAATGCAATAAGTTTTGATACGAGTGCGTCATGCCAGACACGATCAAATGCCTTGGAAATATCCAGAGCCACCAATTTACTCTCACCAAATTGGTGTATGGATCGACTCCAACGCTCCGTAAGGAACGCTAACAGGTCTCCCGTAGAACGACTTCTACGAAAGCCATACTGTCGATCACATAGAAGTGAATTGGACTCTAGATAGTTCACAAGATGGAAATTAACCATGCTCTCCATAACCTTCGCGAGCGCAGAGCAAATTGCAATTGGGCGGTAATTGTCAGGGTTTGTGGCCTCACCCTTTTTAGGGATGGGCTGAACATTGGCCACCTTCCAGCAAGAGGGGAAGATCCCTCCACGGTAGGAAAAGCTAAAAAAATTAGCCAATGGGCGAGCGAGCGTCGAAGAGCACTGTTTCAGCACCAGTGCAGTAATTCCATCCGGCCCCGGAGACTTGTTTACATTGAGATCATCAAGAACCCTTTTTACTGCACGAGCCCGAAAAAATATCTTGGGCATAGTGTAGGATACTCTTTCGAGCTCGGGCAGTGATAGATTGCTAACCGGCAAGTTCGAGTTGCTTGCAAAAATCTCAGCGAAGAGATTAGCTTTATCAACCGGGTCTGTGAATATTTGGTCATTCCTTATAAGAGTTGGAATAGACGAACTAGCATTATTCTTTACTCTTTTAACAAATGACCAAAAAGTCTTGCTACCATGTTTTTTGTCGATAGTCTAAAAACGATATCGACCAATTATCTTTCCGAATCAAGAAATTTGCGTTAAAATGGCATCGATTTGTTTTTGCATATTTTTGCATATTTTGGTGAAAATGCATATTTTTGCATATTTTGGTTTTAAATGCATATTTTGGTTTTAAATGCATATTTTGTGCATATTTCCAACTTTTAAGTGCATATTTTTCCATATTTTGTCATAAATTAGCAAAAACACAAATTGAAATTTATTTGTTTCAAAAACTATTTTAAATTTTAAAAATTTGTTTTGAAAATAAAAAAAATTATTTTTTTTTCTTTTTAATTTTTTTATAGATTATCTTTATTTCTAAAAAAATCTTGCTTATATAAAGTTTTAAATGTTACTATTTAACACGGCGTTATTTTTTGTTTTTTAAGAAGTTTTTCCTATAAAAACAAAACTTTTATTGCACATATTTTATTTTTTAGTGCATATTTTTAAGTTTTTTAGTGCATATTTTGGATTTTTTAGCGCATATTTTCGATTTTTTAGTGCATGAAAATCTCATCCCTACTCATCATAATATAATCAATGATTAGTGCTAATCATTGTTTCCAAACTTCAAATTTATATGAAATTGATCATTGATTAGTATTAATAATTAATTAGCGTTTGAAAAGTAACCAGCCCTTAGATAGTTTTCTTTTAGAAAAATTTTAAAAGAAATACCTGGCAGCCCTGAAAGGCTAGTTAAAGTTGTTTTGTTTTGCCGGCTTTTACAAAGAAAAATCGAATTATTTGCCAAAAAAAAGCTCTTTTAAAAATTTGTGAATGAATAAATCTGTTTGTACAAAAGACAGGAACGTAGCCTCAGAGAGAATTTTTATACGAAAATTTTTCTATACGAAAAATGTCTCAGAATCTGAGAATTTTGCTATCGTCCATTCCACCAGTGATTTTAGGCATTTTTTTGACCGAGGGTCTTCCGATTTTTTTTATATTTTTTTTCATACAGATACTCTATGGAACCAATTTCAAATTTCATCTATCAAATCAAAAATATTAAAAAAAATCGCGGTTTTATTCACGATTTTCGTTTTTAAAAATGTCAAAAAAATGCAAAATCTGTGTAACTTTGAGCAGCTGTATTTTCTAAACTACTTATCGCATTTTAACAATCTATAGCCCATACGAATGGTATGTAAATCTATTTTGATATCTAATAAACTGAAAAAAATATTGGTGGTTTAAAAGTGAATATTATATCCAAATACACTTTTGAAGTGCATTTTGCGAAACTTTTTCCTCTTTTATTTATTCTGAGAATTTTTCTATCCGAAAAATATCTCAGAATCTGAGAATTTTTCTATACAAAAAATGTCTCAGAATCAGAGAATTTTTCTTTCTAAACGAAAAATATCTCAGAATCAAAAAATTTTTCTTTCTATACGAAAAATGTCTCAGAATCTGAACATTTTTTTATACAAAAAATGTCTAAGAATCTGAAAATTTTTCTATACGAAAAATTTCTTAGAATCTAACAAGAATCTATGCGAAAAATGTCTCAGAATTTGAGAAAATTTCTATACAAAAAAATATCTCAGAATCAGAGAATTTTTCTATACGAAAAATGTCTCAGAATCTGAAATTGTGTTTATAAAAAAAATATCTAAGAATCTCAGATTTTTTCTATACCAAAAATGTTTCAAAAATATTTCACAATAGAAAATTATAAAAAAACACGAAAAATATTTCACAATCTTATGTGCACTCAAAAAAAAAGCTTGTAAAACGACAAGAAAAGTTTGTAACTTTTTTTTGCTACCTCCTATTTGACAACAATTCCTTGTAATTTTACAAGCTTTTTACCAATAAAATTGTAAATATACAAATTTTTTGACGCAATAAAACTTACAAGGAGGTTTCGTGTTTTTACTAGATTTTTTGCTACCTTCTATTTTACGAGAATTCCTTGTAAAAATTACGAGCTTTTTCGTAATTTTGCAAGATTTTTACCAATAAAATTGTAAATTTACAACTTGTTTAGCGCAATGAAATCTTGTGAATTTACGATTTTTTTTTTTTGTAAAAAAATGTTAGAAATTTGTAAAATTACAAAAAAATATGCAAATTTCTAGTCATTTGACAAGTTTTTTTTTCTAATGGCAAACACGGCATTGATGGTCGTGTATGGCCCCTCGTGGCTATCAGACCGTGTTCCCCCTTAATATATAAACACTAGATGCAAATTATTTTTATGTTTAGCAGAAATTTTAATAGATACATGCTGCTGCAACATTATTGCGATTGCCTATGTACATAAAAAGCTTAAAGCTTTTTTGATACAATAACCATTGATTATGTTTGTTAAATTTTGTTTATGCTTTTTTTTGAAAATTAATTGCTATATTATGGTAAGAAAATGTATAACGGCTTATTAAAGCTTTTGTTTTACCGCGGCATTTACAAAGACAATACGTTAGATTCGATTTTGTTTAAATTTGTTTAAATAAATAAAAACATTTTTTTTAACATTTAAATTTAAAGAAAGATTATTTTGGGTTCTATCGTGCTTTTCACAGATAGACATCGTTAGATTCGGATACACTACACAGAGAAAACAGATTGGTTGGGCCAGCCGATTTTGAAGCCAACTGAATGGTTTAATTTCATCAACCGAAATTTTTGTTTGCGATTACCAAAATTTATTTGAACTAACAGAAATTAGGCTGTTATAAAAAAAATGTCGTTCATCACAATCAAAAATTTCGGTTTGTTGCAGTCGAACCTTGCAGTTGACTCTAAATTCGGCAGCCACAACTAATCTGTTTTATCTGAGTAAGATTTAGGGTGCGCTTGTTAGTTCGAAGATTTAAATTGTAATTCGTAGAAGCTCAACTGTAATTCGAAATAGATTAATTATTATTAGTTCTAGTTACAGAGTTGTAATTTAATAAAACAAAGATAAAGGAAACCACTGTGATATTAATTTAAGTTGTGTGTTTAATTTAATTTTATGTTAAATGTTTTTTTGTAAGCTGTAAAATCATTTATATGTAATCTAATGTGATAAATTACTTAGTAATTACAAAAAACCCCTGAAGATGTCAACAAATAATTGACGAAACGTTGGGAGAAAGATGTAATAAAGTTTTTTATTTACATAAATGTAATAGGCCCAATTAGCTTATTGGAAATCATTCAAAATATTCAAATTACTTGGCCAAAAAAATAAACAAATCTTAGATTAATTGTAATTCGAAAAAGATTAATTGTTATTCGCAAAGGATCAATTGTAATTTAAAAAAGGTCAATTGTAATTCGTAAATTGTCAATTGTAGTTC
This sequence comes from Pegoplata infirma, assembly GCA_963921195.1. Classification (NCBI taxonomy): domain Eukaryota; kingdom Metazoa; phylum Arthropoda; class Insecta; order Diptera; family Anthomyiidae; genus Pegoplata; species Pegoplata infirma. Next base: position 313,681,317 of record OY992536.1, on the reverse strand, counting down.
GTAAAAGATCAATTGTTATTCGAACAAGATCAATTGTAATTCGTAAAAGATCTATTGTAATTCGTAAAAGATCAATTGTAATTCGATGATTCCAATTGTAATTCGAAAAATATCAACTGAATTTCTATTGATCTATTACGAATTTTAATTGGAATCTTCGAATTACAATTGACCTTTTACGAATAACATTTGATCTTTTTTGAATAACAATTAAACTTTAACGAATTAAGATTATGAATTGCAATTAATCTTTTACGAATTACAATTGATCTTTTTTGAATTACAATTTATCTTTTTCGAATTACAATTGATCTTTTTCGAATTACAATTGATCTGTTACGAGTTACAATTGATCTTTTTCGAATTACAATTGATATTTTCGAATTACAATTGATCTTTTACGAATTACATTGATCATTTACGAGTTATAATTGATCATTTTAGAATTACAATTGATCTTTTTCGAATTACAATTGATCTTTTCGAATTAAAATTGATCTTTTACGAATTACAATTGATCTTTTTTGAATTACAATTGATCTTTATCGAATTTCAATTCATCTTTTACGAATTACAATTGATCTTTTTCGAATTAAAATTAATCTTTTTTTAATTACAATTGATCTTTTAAGAATTACAATCAGAATCTTTGAATTACAAATAGAATCTTCGAAAAAATGTGGGTAATACGGGAGAGAGTGTTCAATAAGTTATAACTAAATTGAAACTCGTTCTAAAGAGATTTCACCTCAAATATGAATATGCCCTAAGCTAATTTATTTCCTGAATACACTTTAAAAAAAATTATAATTAATTAAAAAAAAAAAAAATTAGTTTGTTCAGTAAATTCTCTTTAATTTATAGAAAACAATTATTTTTTATTTCTTTTTAACGCCACTAACGACAACATCTCGTGTTTTTCTGTGTTAATTGTTAGGCTTTCTGCTAAAAAAAAAAAAATACAACACGTGAATATGAATTAAAGCGTTTAGTCATAAAACCGCAAAAATACTATGGAATCCCCACATTTTCAAAGATTCAAGTAAAAAAAGTAATACTACGAATGCGAGAAATACACATTTTTATACGTATGTGTGAAGTGTTGAATAATGTATGACGATACTGGTGTTAATTAATGACTTGTCTTTTTTTCGGAATGCGTGTACACCTATACCTCAATTGACGAAATACACATTTAAGATAAAACAAGTGAGAGTGTTAAAGAGAGATGGGGGGGGGGGGGGGGGGGGGGGGGGTTGGTGGTAGACGTTGGGGGACACATTCCCCCCTTGCGGTAGTTGTTATCAAATGGGTTTTTTATGATTCTTGCAATTAATTAATCATTATTTACATACGGTTTTTATATCCACGCCCACTAAAGGTGGCGGTTCAAATTTTTTTTTATTTTTTTTTTTATCCGTACCCCATGGGGTTGATACGCCAGTTAGAATGGGGTAGTTTGCTGGCGAATGTGCCCTACGGGTAGTACATTTTTTTGTTTGTTTCAATAACATTTTATTTTTTCATAAAATTATCTTTTTTATAACAATACTTCCAAAAAATGCTATTGCTAACGAATTTCTAAAAATTGTATTTCTTGGCGATAGTGCCCCTCCAGCTTGGCACACGTGCCCCATGAATGGGGCACTTTCGCCAATTTGGGTTGCTTTAAAAATGTAAAAAAAATAATAAAAGCCAAACAGATAAATTCCATTTGGATTATACATTTTAATGCTACAATATGTAGCTTCTTTAATCAACAAGAATTTAGGAAAAATGTCTGCTGGTTTAGGTTTTACAGCACTCCAAAAAAAAGTGCCGAATATGCCCTTTCCTACCCTAACTACAGTGGGCGTCAAAAGAAAGTGAACAGATCTAAAGTAGATGTAATTCTTAAACGACAAAGTTGACAATAAAAACCCTTATTATTATCAATTGACTATTATTTAAAAAAAAAAAATTTATACACACAAAATATTTTGTAGGCAAAAACAAATGCAAAACATATTTAAAACAAGTGATTAAACCACTCCAGTAATTATTCATTTGTTTTAACAAACATCAACATTTATTTTTTACTGTTAATACAATTTTCTAAAATACGTAACAGTGAACATTACAAAATAACGTCACTTTCATTTTTTTTGTCAACAAATTCGAAAAAATAACCTACGAAAACGTCATAAGTTAATGATCTTTGTGTTATTTTACCAACAAATTCAAAAAAAAATTACCTACGAAAACATAAAAAATTAATGATTTCGTAGGTTACTTTTACAATTTTTCATTTGAATTTTATTTAAATTTTTTTTTTCTAAAATTTTTAGGGAATCGATCCCGCAATCAACTACATTCTGGCCAGACACTCTACCCATCGTGCCAAAGTCACTTGATACAAACATGTTTTTATATTTCTATAAATAATTTTTTGAATTTTTTGTCTACAAAAAAATAACCCACACAAGTACGTAAAAACGAATGGCTTTTCTTTAAAAAATGCCAACAATAAAAAAAAAATAACGTAAACAAATCATTAACAATTAAAGAAGAATCACTTATTTTTACTTACAGAACAGAAATTAATGAATTTAAAAATTGAATGCTAATGAAAGTCTTTATTTTTTATGTTGTTATTTTGAAACAAAGAACAGAAATAGTCATTTAAAAAAACTGAACATTGAACAAATGTTTTTTTTTTTAACGACAAAACGTAAGACTTTTTAAATGAACTACAAACAGTTAATGGCATAATTTGTTGAGTGCATACATAGGAAATTTTCCAAGCCTTAATTTAAGCTTGCACTCCAAAAAAAGTGGGGAAAATTAACTCAATTTTGAGAAAAAGAGGGAATGATTTGGCTCCAAAGATTTTTTTTCATGGTTTTAGTTCATAATTTTCCCAAAAATAAGGAAAACAAAGTTATTTAATTTTAAGCCAATTTTAACTAGAAAATGGGAAAAATTATACTTCACATTTTAGAAATAGATTGGGTCTAGACCCTGGACCCATGGGTTCGGACCCCATTTAACTCGAGACCCCGATGCGTACTTCAAGGGTCCCCATATAGTTTGAACCAAAACTTGTGTCCGTTTCGCTCTAACTTGCTTAGTTTTTGAGATACGGTAATAAGGGGCCTGATAGGGTCTTGAGAATCCTAAAAACCGGATAACTCAAAAACTATTAATCAGAGGGCTTTCGGGTATTTTGCGGAAGTGTTCTACGAGTCAAGAGCTACAAAAATGCCGTTGTTCGTTTTCTCGTGTTGGCAGTATTTACCAAGATATGTGTATATATAAAATCTCGGGAATTTCAAATTTTAGATCTAAAATTTGGGTCTTGAGACCCCGACAGATATGCAGAGCTAGGCTATTCCATATTTTTCTTTATAGTCTTTCTTTTGAAAATTTCATCCGTTTCGCTCTATCTCGCTTAGTTTTCGAGATATCGCCATTTTGAATATTTAATTAAATTCTAAGAAGTTATTTACTAAATTCTCAGAAGTCATTAACTAAATTCTAAGAAGTACACTTCCTCAATTCAAAGAAGAGAAATACGATGATGTTTTTTAGTAAATTTTAACTAAACTTGAACTAAATTTTTTTTTAAGAAATAGTATGTCTTAAAAATAAAGATACGATTCTTAGATTTGTGGAAATTTTCTTTGGCAGTAAGAATTTTTTCCTACACTCAAAAAAAAAAAACCTTGTAAAGTTACCAAAAAATCTCGTAATTTTACGAGGCTATTCTCGTAAAATAGGAGGTAGGTAAAATTCTCGTAAAATTACGAGGATTTCCTTGTAATTTTGAATGCGAAAAAATTGGTAAATAACCAATTTTATTGGTAAAAATATTGTTTTAAAACCGGAAAAATAAAAAAAAAAAATGGTAAACTTACAAGAAAAAATGGTAAATATGTTTAAAAAAATGGTATATTTACAAACCAAAATGGTAAATTTACAAAAAAAAAATTTGTTAAACAACATAAATCCTCGTAATAAAATCATTTTTGTAAAATAACTGTTTTTTTGTAAACTTTATTTTTTAAATATTTTTCAATAATAAAAAAAAAAAAATTTCTCCGGGACTTGGAAAATTTTTTAAAAATATAGAAAATTTACAAAAAAAAATGTTTTTTTTATTTGTTAAACAACATAAATCCTCGTATAACATAATTTTTGTAAAATTAGAGTTTTTTTTTGTAAATCAACTAGAATCCTCGTAATAAAAACTTTGTTGTAAAATTACATTTTTTTTTGTAAAATAACCTTTCAAAATGGTAGAATACAATTACGAAAATAAATTTGTAAAATTACCAATAAAACTGTAGTTCTCGTTTGAGCAAAGTACAAGATTTTTTGTTAAAAAACAAAGAAAATTGTTAAATTATTACAAGGCATTTTACCAGGCGTTTTACCAGTTTTTTTTTTTAGTGTAATATTTAAAAAATCCATTTAAAGAAAACTATGAACTAATTATACACTCAAAATAATCAGTCTGTTAAATTACAGAGGTACTCTGCTGAGCCAGCAGAAAATACCATAGATTTCCAACCAGCAAGATGTTGTTATATTACGAAGAAAACTCTGTAAAATGATTTCGATAAAAAAAAACTGTCAATTTACAGAATTATCTGTAAAATATTGATAAAACCGAAAAGAATTTTACCAAAAAAACTCTGTAAATTTACAAAGTTTTAGTTAAATCCATTTTGTGAGCAAAACTTCTCTGCTTCAAAAACATTAATTAAATTAAAAAAATTAAATTAATTAAAATTTTGTTAAATTTGCCTGCTTTAATGATTTCAAATTGTAAATTAACTTTTTTATTTTTGTGAAGTTTTTAACGAGTAACTCCAATTTTACACGTTATCCCCATAAAATTTACCAGTTTTTATTGTAATTTAATACCAAATTCGCATTCATTTTTTGAAATATGTTTAAGCACTTAAACATGTTTATGTTCCTTAACAAGCTTAAATTTAAACATGTTTAAGTTGTAAAACATGTTTAAAAAAATGAATGCGAATTTGGTATAAGACACTTTTTAAAGAGGAGTTTGTCGGTCGTATTTGGAAGTTTTTAGAAGTAATTTTTATTTGAAAACTGTATTACAGAGCAAAAAGTAAAATTACAAATGAAATTTGGTATTTTGGTAAAAACAGTTTTTTCTTTTTAAATGTGTATTTTAACAAAAAACTCTGTTTATTGTCTGTAAAATAGATATTACAAAGTAAAAAGTAAAATTATAGATACAAATTTGTTTTTCGGTCACAAGAAAATACAAAGTATTTTCTTAAAATCTGTATTTCGACAGATAAATTTGTCAAATATCTGTCGAATCGAGATTACAGTCATTTCACAGAGTATTTAACAGAGTGATTATTTTGAGTGTAAGTAAATGAACTAAAATTTTTTCCTCATAGTTAAGAAAATTTCTCATTTTTAAGTTAAATTTAACTAAATTTGAGGAAAATTCATGATAAATTTTCAAAGACATTTTTTCCTTAAATTTAGTTATGTCTTTTTTTTTCAGTGTGATAGCGTCCAGATTGAGTAAATATGAAATGAAATACGAGGGTCGCGCTGAAAAATAAAATTATCTGTAGACGTTTGTTAGAAAATTTTTAAAAAATATTACTATGGATATCGGGAATTTAAGGGTTCAAAACATAGGTCAAAAAATGGCGAAAATGTTTTTTTTTTTGTTTTCATTGACATAGACCTAGAATACGAAATAATCTTTTTTAAAGATTTTTGCACGTATTTTTGCACTAGACTATATTATTATTTATATTATATTTTAAATTTCAGGCAAATCGGTTCATAAGGTTTGAGATACTTCCCTTGTAAGAGGTTTTTAATGTCGAACAGTGTAATATTTTTTACATTATGGAGGGTATCCATATATTAAACAAGGTCGATATTAAATTTTTTACTTGTTCATTTAAACGTTTTTTTTTTTTTTTTTTTTTTAAACCAAACTTTAGCGTAAATTGTGTATAAGGTGTACTTAAATATTAGTAAAAAACTAGTTATTTGTTGTGATGATTTAAATTCTATTGTAGAAATATTTAATAATTGTAAAATTATTTTGATTTATGAGTTTAAATTTATAAATACAACTAGATTTCTGTTTAAATAACAAAATAAGTGATATTTTCCTTAATCAAATTCTGCGAATCATCAAACAAAGTAGCGTAGAAAATCTCAGCCCATAACAATAAATGACGAAAATTTAATTTAATTTTTTTTTTTTGGTAAATTGTCAATAATAGCACATTTAATTTAATATTTTAACAATTATTTGCTGTTCTTTGTCATTATAAAAAAAAATATCAACTGTCATGTAAATTTGGGAAGTATTTTTCAAAAGATTTTTTTAATTCTTTTCAGATAAGTGTGTTTAGAATTTTTTAAATATTTCTGTTTTAAGCGGAAGTTTTAGCTTTATCATACAATTTTTGTTGGTGTTTGAACATTAAGATCTGTTAACTTGTTAACAGACACATACCTAACCTACCTTAATGTACAGTAATATTTAATTAAATAACAATTAAGTATTATCAAGCATTTTTATCACAAACATTTTTTTAATTTGCAATTTATGCATTTAAATGTTCAATAAGTGTTTTGTTTAAACATTATTTATTATATCGTATTTTTAAAATAAAATTATAAGAATTGCTGCTGATTTTATTGATATTAAGTTTATCATTACATTTGTAATCTAGTAATTGTCAGTTGAAATCACTTCACGGATACATTTTGAGGACTAAATTCAATTCTTCAATAATTGTCTTGAACTCAAGTGGCTTCTATGTAAAAACGGACGAAATCGGTAAAAGTGTCAAGGTATCTCTTATATTTCAACACCATTTCTAATTGTATTTTAATTGTAATAATATTTATTAAATTTGTAAATGTATCTTAAAGTTATTTAAATAATTTTCCAATTTTTTCCACCACTCTTAAATTCATAACAATTGGTACTAATTACACTATGCAACAAATAAAGACTTTTTAAAAAACACAAGAATTTCATTATATAGTTACGATTCTACTTTACTCAAAATAATAGCTCTGTTAAATACTCTGAAAAATTTGTGTAATCTCAATTCAACAGATATTTGACAGAGTTTTCTGTCAAAATACAGATTTAAAGAAAATACTTTCTACTTTGTTGTGACAAAAAAAAAAAGTTTCTTCTGTACACTCAAAAAAAAACTTATAAAATTACAAGAAAAACTTGTAACTTTTTTTGTTTGCTACCTCCTATTTGACAAAAAATTCCAAGTAGTTTTACAAGATTTTTACCAATAATTTTGTAATTTTACAAGGTAAGGATAAAATTGTAAATTTACAAATTTTTAGAGACGATAAAATTTACAAAGAGGTTTCGTAATTTTACTAGATTTTTTGCTACCTCCTATTTTACGAGAATTCCTAGTAATTTTACAAGCTTTTTACCAAAATTTTAAATTTACAGTTTTTTGGCGCATTTACAAAGTAATTAAAATTACAAGGAATTCTCGTGAATTTACTACATTTTTTTGTAAAATTATCTTGAAAATTTGTAAAATTACAAAAAAAATTGTAAAGGGAAAGGAAAGGAAAGAACTGTCAAATATTGGTAAAATGAGATTACGAGACTTTTCCTAGTAATTTGACAAAGTTTTATTTTTGTGTTTAATATTACTTTTAACTTTGTAATCTTAATTTTACAGATAATTAACAGAGCTTTCTGCTAAAATACAGATTTAAGCGAAATACTACATATAACAAAAAAACTAAGTTTTATAAGTAATTTTAATTTCATAGTTAAAAACAGAGTTTCTGTAAGAACACCAAAATTTTATCTGTATTTTTTTTTTTGAGAAAAATCTTTTCAAGAATCTTATAAAATGTTTTTTTCTGTAAAATTTTGGTTGCATGAAATGCATTTTACAAATATATGTAAATTTACAGAGTTTTTCTTTGCTAAATGGTGTTTTTTAAACAATATTTTACTAAAAACTCTGTAAATTAATATTTTTTTTGTCAAAATCATTATACAGAATTTTATAGTAAAATTACCAAGAAATGTTGCTAACTGGAAAAGTATGGTGTACTCTGTTAGATTAGCAGAGTTTTTCTGTAATTTAACAGAGTTATTATAAAATAATTATAAAATATAAAAAAAAATATGAGAACCTCTTCAAGGGTTAAAGACAAAGGGTAGGTATGTTCTGAAAAAGCGTTGGGGCTCCAAAAATATTCTTCTTCTTCAGTGGTGTAGCAATGCTACACCTTGTCCACGAATGGACGAATAAAAAGGTGACCGAGAAACGAAGTCTATGTGCCACCTTTGTGGGGATAAAGTTTTTGTGGGGTTTTAACACGTGGGAAACTCCGGACACAATACGACCATTGCCCTCACAATGGAAGAGTGAAACGACGCTTCCTTAACACGTGCGTGTGTTTGAGTATGGTTAGACACCGTTGTCTAACGGTACTCGCGGAGAAATAACCAATACTAGCGACCGACAAACACAAACACGTTTCTAAATTTATAAAATAATTTCAGCGACGAATAGATGCTTCTCCGACGCGATTAAGACTCCCTCCAAAAGACTCCCTCCAAAAATATTGGAGGTCGGTAATACATTTGACTCCCCTAGGGGCAACCTTGGGCAATTAGAGCGGTGGGAGCAAATTTTATGAAAAATCTCATTTTGTATGGGATCCCCTTAGGGAGTGAAGATAGGGTATAGGTATGTGCGGGAAAAAAATGTTGAAGGGTAAAAATAAATGGGGGTCGTTCTTACTTTTGAACACTCTAGGAGGAACCATGGAAGCCGTGGAGCTGGTTTCATAAAAAAAATTAATAACAAAATTTAAAAAAAAAATTATGGGGACCACCTTGTTAAAGATAGATGGAACGAATGTTTTGTAAAAATTTTGGGGTGGAAAAATATTGAGGGTCGGTCAAACATTAGAATCCTCTACACTCAAAATAATACATTAGTAGATTTCCTTTTTTTTTTTGCTAATGCTATTAAGCTAACCTTTAGCAAATTTTTAGTTGAGATTAGCATGTTAGCAAAAATATCTTGTAAACTTCATTTAGCGCATTAGCAATTTTAAACAAAATTTGAACTAATTTTTTTTGCTAAATTTAAAATTGAGTTGACCAAATTTTTTTGGTTAATATTAGCAAAAATAAATTGTAAATTTTTTTTTTGTTAAGAAATCTCAAAATGGCGGAAATCTCGAAACTAAGCCAGATAGAGCAAATTGGAGGCCATTTTTGGTTCTCGGGCTCTCCATATTATCGCCGATCCTCTTCACATGTGTGGACCCTAATAAGTCCTAACTTTGGATCCAAAAAAGTTAGCATTCCTGAAAATTTAAAAATGCTCATATCTCGGTAAATATTTCTGATTCAACAAAAAGTCCAAAAAAAAAATTGCCAAAAAAATTTTGTGTCCGGGACTTTGGAAAATTTTCATAAAATTTTTTAGAACTTGAAAATTTTTTAATTGTACGGGACTTAGAAAATTTTGAAAATTTTTTTCGGGATATAATTATAAATAAAATCATATATCTTTTTATCTGCCATATTTAAAAATTCCCGACCTTATATGTCATATCGAATTTCATATAGATTAATATAAATAATTATATAATAGCATATATGATTATATCAGATCTTTTTTACTCGGGGTGTAAAAAATAATTATATCAAAACATATCTCCTTTGATAAAAACATATATGGATCATATCTTAATGGATATAATCAGATCTACTCCATATATATTCATATCTGCTTCAGATGTGTTTTGATCCGTAAATTGAGTCTATCTGGCATATATGGCATATTTGATCAGACATTTTCAGATATGTTCATATATGTAAAATTGTCAGATAGACTCAATTTACGGATCAAAACATATCTGAAGCAGATATGAATATATATGGAGTAGATCTGCTTACATCTATTTATATATAATCCATATATGTTCTTATCAAAGGAGATCTGTTTTGATATAATTATTTTTTTACACGGGAAGGTAGAGCGAAACGGACACAAATTTTGTAACAAAAACTGTAACGATTTTTAAGGAACCCAACTACGTCTGGGCCCATCGGGGTCCGGGACCTATCGGGTCCGAACCCAATGGTGTCCTCAAATGTGTATGAACTAAGTTGAAATAAAAAAATTTCAGTTAACTAATTTTTGGCAAATCATTTTTGCTAACTTTACCAAAAAAATTGTGGGTTCAAAATCAGAAAATTTTCCTGTAGGTTTACAAGCTTTTTTTGCTAACATTACAGTTTTTTTTTAGTGAAGATGTATAAATTGTAACACCGCACCCATAATTTTTGCTCCCTAACATTTTTTCCAAACATAGCTAAGGGTCCACTCCCTAAGGGGGATTCCATACAAAAAATAGTTTTTTTAAAAAACTGCTCCTTCCGCTCTAACTGCCCGAATAATGCCCCCAGAGAAGTCAAATGTATGACAGAACCTCAATATTTTTTTCACCTCAACATCTTCTCAGAACATACCTATCTATCTTTAACCCTTAAGGCGGTCCGCATACAATTTCTTTTTTTTTAATTAATTTGTTTTATGAAATCAGCTACTCCGCTCCCTTGGTGCCTCCTAGAGTATTAAAAAGCAAAACGGGTCCCTAATCATTTTTACACACAAACATTTTTTTGGAACGTACCTACACCCTAACTCCACTCCCTAAGGGGGCTCCCATACAAAGTGGTATTTTTATAAAATTGGCTGCGATCACTCTAACTGTACCATTAGTGCCCCTAGAGTAGTCAAATGTATGACCGACCCTCAATATTTTTTGAACACCAGTTTTTTTTTCAGAACACAGTGTTATGAGATAAACTAAAATTGTTTAATATTAAAATCCCGTCACTATTCACACTTAAAGTAATTAATTTATGATTCCAGTTATTGTAATTTATGTAATATTATTAAACTTAGTATATTATTTACAATACCTTTCAATATGTAGATTAAAAAGTCATAAAAAAAATATAGTTATTTATTAAAAGTTCAATCATTTTGTTATTATAGTATTGTTTAAAGATTTCTTTGGGAAATATTTTCACATTGCAATTATTGTCTTGAAAATAATAATAATAAAAAAAACGTGCAAAGTTAATATTATTCAAAGCAAATATTTATATATTGTTTAACATCAAAAAAAGTTAGTTTGAACATTTTTTACACGATAACATACATACTTTTATAAACAAGAAACAATTACACAGTGATACAAAATCGAACTTTCCGAATCGGAAAAGCAAATGAAAGTTGAGATTTTACATGACAAAGCCCTAAAATATTTTTTTAGTTCAGTGTTATATTCTTTTTTACACGCATTCGAAGTTGGTGATAGGAAAACATTTAAGTTTTTGTATACTAAATATGTGTTACTTTACCGGTGATCCCCTTATTGGATATGTGGGGTCCAGCCTGTAAGCAAAAGCTCAAAATTATATTAGCTACAACCGGTATGAATTTTGCTGCAATCGGTTCAGTACCTACTTACTGAATGGCCAAATTATTCAAATTAAACCGCTGTGCAACGTTGCGTATGATTGTTATTTAAAGGCAATTACAAAATAAGTATACGCCACTTTAACAGTTTTTAAGTAAATATTATTATAATTATAATAAAAGTTATTATGTTATACCATGTTCGCATTCGTTTTTGTAAGTTTCGTTATTGGTTTTCCCCGTACAATTTTAAATTGTATGGGGGGGATCGGTGATTGAGCTGGTTAGGGATGAATGCGAAAATGGTATTATGTATCTTTTCAATTTTGTTAGTTTGATTTTGTTTTGTATGTTGCTTATAATTTAGTATATAGTATTTAGATTTAAGTTTTAACTGAGGAAAACTTCTCAAACAATCTGAAAAATTGTCGGGAGCAAACAATAAAAACAAATCACCTTCTACTTAATTGTAAATTACATATACTTTAGCATGTAGCGAAAAACTTTTTATCATTTAGAATAATACACTATAGTTCTAAGTTTGTCCATTTTTAATTTTCATCTAAATTTAACCTTGTAATTTAACTATGAAGTCTCAATAAAGTAACTTTAACTTTAACTTTAACTTAAAGGTAATTTGTAACTTCACAATAAAATTAAATAATAAATTTTGACATCTCCGTTGATTCGTGCATCAATAATTTTAGCCAAACAAACAACGAAAAAAACGGAGGAAAACATAAAGAAATAATTTTAATATCGCCGTTAGCAAAAGTCATTAAAAACAAGTTAAATTATAATTATAGTTTTATATATTAAATTAAATCAATTATTAATTATAGTTTTTATTTTAAATCATAAATCTAATCATATTGAAATTAATAAATAAAATGATGAAAAATTATTTTTAAATAGACAATTAACAACAAAGTTTAATAAAATTCTTTACGAAATCGTTAAGAAAGGACTAAAATGATCTCTTAAAATGACAGTTAGTGGGTTAATATGTTCTAAGAAAAAAACCGACATACAATTTCACTGCTGACATCAAACCATTTTTTGAAGCTCAGATGTGTTTTAATTATAGATTTTTTGACGTTTTCCAAACGTCTTTAAAAAAAATTTTAAAACTTCAGTGAGCCATAAAAAAGAAATTCGAACTGACTTTTCAAAACCCTTTGAAGATTTTGTCTATTTGATGATCTCCTTTCATTTGGGATTGGAGCCATTGATGACCCAAAATTTGTTGCACAGTGTTATCAAAGTTCTCCGTTAGCAGACCGACCAAAACCCCCCGAAGGGTTTTGAAAAGAACGCTCTTCTGAGGATATTTCAAAAAAGGACTAAAATGACCCTTAAAAAGTGAAGATGTTGTAAGAACAGCACCGCCATCAAATTTCAGAAGTAAATTTAATAACCTACGCCCTTAAAAAAATAAAATCTTCAGTGGGCAATAAAAACAAGTAAGAGTGTTAAATTCGGCATGTGCCGAATCTTTTATACCCTCCAAAAAAAAGTTGCAGGGGCCTTTTATTTTTTTTTTGGGGGGGGGGGGGGGCGGTAGTGGTAATTGGGGGTGGAGGCAAATTTCCCCTCGAATATGTGTTAAAAATACATTCTTATACTTTTTGCACTAAAGAAATACAAGATTATCATTATTTAAAAAAAAATGTTTTATTCCACGCCCATAAAAGGGGGAGGACCGAAAAAACAACATTTTATAATTCCCTGGGTCCAAATGCAGGACTTTGAACTTCTTGTGGCATAAAAATGTTGCATTTGTTAAACAAAAACACAAAAAATCATGTAAAACAATGGTATTTTTCAAAGGTTGGTTTAGTTCTTCAAGGGGGAATTTTTTTCCCCCTGGTCCGATTTTGCTCATTTACTAACTTAGCCTGCCTACACTCAAAAGAAAAACTCTGTCAATAAATCTGTAAAACGACTTTCAATTTGAATTAGCAGTCTTTTAGCAGATTGTTCTGCTGAGAAGGATATTTTTACTAAAATCTCTGTCATTCAGTTTAAGAAAATAACAGAAATTTTACTATGTTTATACTGATTTTGTTTGCTGAATTTCATTATTTTTTCAAGAAATTTTTTTATATAAAAAAAAGCAGAACAGATTGTCAGCAGATTGCTCTGCTGAAATCAGCAGATTGCTCTGCTGAAATCAGCAGATTGCTCTGCTGAAATAAGCAGATTGTTCTGCTGAAATCAGCAGATTATTCTGCTGAAATCAGCAGATTGTTCTACTAAAATCAGCAGATTTTTCTGCTAAAATCAGCAGATATTTCTGCTGAAATCAGATTTCTCTGCTGTCGAAAAACACATATGTTTAATAGCTAAAGCGCCAGATAAAAGTATAAGCTTCCGTGGCGTAGTGGTTAAGAAGTGTACTTTCAAATTAGAAGGAGGCGAGTTCGATGCTGGCTGGCGGCGTATGTTTTTTTTTTTTTTTTTTTTTTATATTTATTCACCTCTTATGACAGATATTTAGCAAACCGTGTCTGCTAAAATCAGCAGATTTCTCATATGGCTCAAAATGGGTGTATTTTCAGCAGATTTTTCTGCTGATTGGACAGAGAATTTATTTTGAGTGTAGGAACATAAGTCATATTTGTGCCAAGTGTCAGGAGTCTAGCTCTTTTATTTTGGACTGCATCGTGTTAACTACAGACGGACGGACGGACAGACGGAATGTCTTAGAATCGATCACTGATCATAAATATATATACTTTATGGGATCCTAGACCGATATTTTGATGCGTTACACACGGAATGACAAACTGAGTATACCCCCATACTGTAGTTGGAGGGTATAAAAACTCGATCTAAATTTTCAAAGCCCTTCGCCAGTTTTGGTCTACTTATTGGTATACTTCTATTTATTGTTTCGTACCATTCAAAATAGAAAATCGTGTTGCACAGTGTAATCAGACAATTTCTGGACTTATACCCCTGATATTCATTAAGATCTGATTACTATACAACAAATAAAGACTTTTTGAAAAACACAAGAACTTTACTTTATAGTTTCGATTCTACTACCAAAAGGTAGTAAACCCCTATACTCGGATTGTCAAGTTTGATGACTAGTGTCCGACCGAACGCACTTTTTCAGACCGAACCCGTACCCGAACCCGAAGTTCGGTAAATTTTGCAAAGTTCGGCCGAACCCGTACCCGAACTTTTTTTTTATTTAAAAAAAAATTGTTTTTGTGAATAATTTTGAAAAAAACAACTACAAAAAGTGTTTTTTATTAGTTGTACTATTTTATAGTAAACAAGTGAGAGTGTTAAATTCGGCTGTGCCGAATCTATTATACCCTCCAAAATGTAAAAAAAAATTAAAAAACAAAAATTTGTCAGAGGCGTTTTTTTTTTTTTTGGGGGGGGGTTGATATGGTCAGTGGGGGACGTTGAGAGCACCTTCCCGTCGCGATAAATATACCAAATGTTTCATTTAATTAACAAAAATACAAAAAAACATGTAAAAAAGTGTATTTTTTTAGAGGTTGGTTTAGTTCTTCAAGGGGAAACTTTTTTCCCCCTGGTCCGATTTGGCCAATTTCCGAACTTAACCTGCCTAGGAACATAAGACATATTTGTCCCAAACTTGAAGGGTCTAGCTTTTTTATTTTGGACTGCATCGTGTTAACTACAGACGGACGGACGGACGGACGGACAGACGGACGGTCATCGCTAAAATGTCTTAGAATCGATCACTGAGCAATAATATATATACTTTATGGGGTCCCCGACCGATATTTCGATGCGTTACACACGGAATGACAAAGTGAGTATACCCCCATACTGTAGTTGGAGGGTATAAAAATAAATATTTTGTACTTTTGTATACTTAAAAAAGTGGAAAAATATAGCTCAAGTTGATTTTTTTGGAAAAAAAAATATATGTCTTTTTAATAATAGCCAAATTCGAGGTGTAAAGAAGTTGCACTGGTAATATGGCTTAATTTTAAGACGATAAAAAGCAATACATACAAAAGTTCGGTGTTCGGTAAAGTTCGGCCAAAATATGGCCGAACACCGAACAGTGGCCGAACGTCACTTTTTGCCGAACTCCGTAACCGAACCCGAACGTTCGGTCGGACACTATTGATGATCAATTATTTTTAATGGGCCTCCAAAAATTCTGAAAAGTAGTGGGACCCTCAAAATATGGTGTCATCAATTTTTGTCCAACAGCTTAATCAGCTCTGTCTCCACTCCTTAAGGGGGCTCCCATAAAAGGATTACATTTTTATAAAACTGTTTCCACAGCTCTATCTGCCTCAAAAGTGCCCCAAGAGGTGTCAAATGTATGATCGACCCTTAATATTTTGTCCCTCTCAACATCTTTTCAGAACATATCCATGCTATATCTTTAACCCTTAAGGCGGTCCCCAAACATTTTTTATTTTTTTATAAATTTTTTTATGAAATCATCTCCTACCGCTTAGAGTGGTGAAAGGTGAGACCGACCCCTATTTATTTTTACCCCTCAAAATTTTTTTCGAATATAACGATTAAAGATAGATAGTAAATATGACATGAAAAAATGTTGAGGTTCAAAAACTATTGGGGGTCGGTCATAAATTTGACTACTCTAGGGGCACTCTTGGGAGAGTTAGAGCGGCGGGAGCTAATTTTATAAAAATGTCATTTTGTATGGGAGCCCCCATAGGGAGTAAGGGTAAAAATAAATAGGGGTCGATCTCACCTTTGATTATTCTAAGGCACCATGGACGTATACAGGGGGTGGGCACAGGGGGCACGTGCCCCCCCTTTTCGATTTGAAAAATTGAAAAATTTAATAAAAATTAAAAAATAAAAAAAGTAATTTCTATCGAAATATCAGTAAAATATATTTAAAGACAATAAATATTGGGTTTATCTAATAAAAATTATGTGTCAGGTCATGAAAATATATTTCTATCAGAGACCATAACAGTTATGAGATTTATTGAAAAAAATCAAATTTAACTGTTCAAAAATATTTTTTCAAATAAAAATTAAAAATAACAGTTTGAAATGATTTATATAAATATCTGTTCAAAATAACAGAAATAAAAAACTTTTATTTTTTATAACTGTTACTCTTTGAGCCTTAAAAAACTCGAGTTATTAAAATAAAACAACAATAAACGCATGCAGAAGAATCCTATTGATATCTAATACTTCAATCATTGATTTAAAGATATAAACTTTATTTATTTTTTTTAAAAAATAACTGTTATAACAGTTATTTACTCAAATAAATATAAAATAAAAGTTATTTTAGATTGTTTGAACAAAAAGTTTTTAATAACTGTTATTTTTTACTGTTATTGAGAAAATCAAAAAAATAAATGTTATTGCAAATTTTAACACGGGACATCTTTAGAAGTCTTTTCATATATAAAATACTAACAAGGGAAGTATCTCAACACTTATGAACCGATTTGCATGAAACTTAAAATATATATCAAAGACGCAATTCTAAGGTTGGGGTGTCTCGGCTTATCGGCCATATCGGGGATTTAGGGGTTCAAAACATGGGTCAAAAAATGGCGAAAAAATAGTTTATTGGATTTTTCAGCCATTTCTTTTGAAGAAACTATATGATGTTTTTACATGAGAAGAAAGGTTTTTTTAATGCCTATCCAATGGTGGCATAACCTTGTAAAAATTCGGCTTCTTTAAATATTTTTGTCAGGAAAATGTGTAAATTTTGGGGGGTACTTATGTGAAGACATAGACCTAAGATATCCATATGGATAAGAAATAATCTTTATTAAATTTAAGTCGACCCGTATTTTTGCCCTAGATGATATTCCTGTTAGTTCGGAAGTTATCAAAATTTTCCCGAAGGTCCACATGGTTTCATAAGGGGACAGCGAAATTTTTAAACTCCGATATGGCCGATAAGCCGAGACACCCCAACCTTAAAATCGTCTCTTTAATATATATTTTAAGTTTCAGGCAAATCGGTTCATAAGGGTTGAGATACTTCCCTTGTAAGTTTGGACAACATTCGTTTCATGATTTTTTTTTAAAACAAAAAGACACATATAACTGTTATATTTGGTCTCTGATTTCTATAAAAAAATGTTCAAACTATAATATTCTAAGACACTTTTTCTATATTCAAATCTATATTTCGATAGCAAATTTTTAGATTCTGAAAAGTTTTTTCTATAGAAACATGGATTCTAATAAAATTTTTCAAATGGCACTCACTTTAAATTCTTACGTGAAGCAATAAAAAGATTTTTTTTTAAATCTTCCAACTTGAATGTTTTGAAAATGTAACGCGCTAACTTACGAATACATAGCAGTCGGTCCAGAAAAAGGAGCGTTCGATATATAGAACGCGAATATCGGAAAAAAGTCAATACGTTAAAAAAGTTTTGTAAGATGATTTGGAATAAGGAGGTTATACTCTATTTAGTTTATATCTTTTGATTCTGGAAAACAATTTTCTAATTTTTTGCAAAAAGTGCTTAATTTTGATATTTATCGCAAAAAATAGTAAAAAATAAATAGGCGATGACAAAAAAAAATCTGGGAGTTGTGCCCCCCTGTTTTCAAAATCCTGCATACGTTGCTGTAAGGCACCATGGAAGCGGTAGAAGCTGATTTCATAAAATAAATTTATAAAAAAATAAAAAAAATTGTACGGGGACCGCCTTAAGAGTTAGAGATAGAGCGAGGGTATGTTCTAAGATGTTGGGATAGACAAAATATTACGATTCGATCATACATTTGACTCCTTTAGGGGCGCTTATAAGGCAGTTAGAGCTGTAGGAGCAGTTTTATCAAAGTGTGATCTTTGTATGGCAGCCCTCTTAAAGAGTGGAGACAGAACTTAGGTATATTTGTAAAAAATGTTGGGGGGAGAAACTAATGGGGGTCAGCCTAGCATTTTATTCTTCTAGGGATAATTTAGATAATTTAATTTTTATTAAATTATTTACTTAAATTGTTTTTAAAATGTTTAAGTAAATTTTTAATTGCGTCAATTAAAAAATTACTCAATTTTTGTTTTTAAATTTAAACAAGTGATTACTCAAATTTGTTTCTTCCATATTTTTTTCTGTGTAATCAATCGTTTCATGTTTGGACTTCCTTCAAGAAACACTAGTGTACTAAATAGTAGATCCTGACCAAATTTATTACACGAAAATTTTCTAACTTGTTTTTATAAATTTGAATATAACTTTTTGAAATATGTAAATTTATTTTTAAACCATTTTGTTATACAATTAGAAATTGTGTAGTTAATTAAGGGAAATGCTCATTTATTTATTCATTCATTGATTCATTTATACTTAAAATGAAAAACTTACGTCGAAAGTGAATGGTGAATAACTATAGTACTAGTATTATTAATTCAAGATCAAATTAATTAAATTAAATGCCCATATTACAACAATATTAACAATCAACTTTGTATTAAATGTAATATATATATTGGAAAAAAAATTTACAATAATAAAATAGTTTAAATATTTTTTTTTTTTAAGAAAAAGTCCCTTTCAATGTAGGTACAGAAACCCATACTGAAATGTTGCATCATTCTCAAGGTTGTGAGTTTGCCACCCAATTAAGTTTTGAGCAGCCAGACTGCAATTAAATGGTGATGTTAAATCGAGACAGAGATTTTAAAAGATTATAATTAATAAAAAATTAGTAAATGTTTAAAATTTTTTACAATTTTTTGTAATTAATTGTTATTTTATGAAAGGTGTTAAAATTATAAAAAATTCTCATTACTACACTCATTCATTATTACTATTAAGATTAAAATCACTATTATAATCCTTAATTAAGTTGTAAATAAATTAAAAAATAAATTTTCTTTATACTACCTTATATATATTTTTAATTACATATTATTAATACCATTTTCCCCATTAACGATCCCACAATTTGATATAAATGAATCAAATTTAAAAACAGTAGAATATGGTTAATTCGAACAAAAACATCGATTGAAATTCAGAAAAGAATAATTGTTATTTAGAAATATGGAAAAGATCAATTGAAATGTAGAAAAGTCGCTATTTAAATTCAAACAAGAAAATAACGTTGGTCAAGATCGACCGTATAATACCTTACACCAGTGGTAAGCGGAAAATGGATATGCAGTCCAAACATGGACCGATTGGATCTATATTTGTTTAGATCTTTAATTAGTGTAGAAAATATATAAAAACCAATTTACGTTAAGTTGGCTTGCAGATATTAACTCGCTTGAATTAATATCGGTCATAATTTTTATGTGCACTCAAAATAATACATTAGTAGATTTACTAATTTCTTTTTGCTAATGCTGGTTAGCTAACTTTTAGCAAATTTTTAGTTGAGATTAGCATGTTAGCAAAAATATCTTGTAAACTTCATTTAGCGCATTAGCAATTTTAAACAAAATTTGAACTAATTTTTTTTTGCTAAATTTAAAATTGAGTTGACCAAATTTTTACAAGCTTTTTTGCTAATATTAGCAAAAATAAATGGTAATTTTTTTTCGGAAACTAAGCCAGATAGAGCAAAATGGAGGCCCTTTGTGGTTCTCGGGCTCTCTAACTTTGGATCCAAAAAAGTTAGCATTTCCGAAAATTTTAAAATGTTCATATCTCGGTAAATATTGCCAACACAACAAAAAGTCCAAAAACATTTTTGTAGCTCTCAACACGTAGAAAAAGACCGAAAAATAATCAAAAGCTTTCCGAGTAATATTTTTGAAGTTATCGAGTTTTGTAATTCTCAAAACCCTGGTGGTCCGCTAAAATCACGTATCTCAAAAACTAAGCAAGGTAGAGCGAAACGGACACAAATTTTGGATCAAAAATTATGACGATTTTTAAGGAACCCAACTAGGTCTAGGCCCCCGAGGTCTGGACCTATCGGGTCCGAACCCAATGGGGTCCTCAAATGTGTATGAACTAAGTTGAAATAAAAAAAACTTCAGTTAACTAATTTTTGGCAAAACATTTTTGCTAACTTTACCAAAAAAATTGTGGGTTCAAAATCAGCAAATTTTCTTGTAGGTTTACAAGCTTTTTTTGCTAACATTACAGTTTTTTTTTTTTTGAGTGTGGGAACTTACAAGGGAAGTATCTCAACCCTTATGAACCGATTTGCCTGAAACTTAAAATATATATAAAAGAGACGATTTTAAGGTTGGGGTGTCTCGGCTTTTCGGCCATATCAGTGTTTCAAAATTTCGTTGTCCCCTTATAAAACAATGTGGACCTCCGGGAAAAATTCGATAACTCCCGAACTAACAGGAATATCCTCTAGAGCAAAAATACGTGTCGACTTAAATTTAATAAAGATTATTTTGTATTCATATGGACATCGTAGCTCTTTGTCTTCATATAAATACCCCCCAAAGTTTACACATTTTCATGAAAAAAGTATTTAACGAAGCCTAAATTTTACAAGGTTATGTCACCATTGGATAGGCAATAAAAAAATCTTTCTTCTCATATGTAAACATCATATAGTTTCTTAGAAAGAAATGGCTGAGAAATCCAAAAAACGATTTTTTCTCCATTTTTTGGCCCATGTTTTGAACCCCTAAATCCCCGATATGGCCGATAAGCCGAGACACCCCAACCTTAGAATTGTCTCTTTTATATATATATTGCGTTTCATGCAAATCGGTTCATAAGGGTTGAGATACTTCCCTTGTTAGTCCAAAATTTCTCGGAATACAATCAGATTTATTTAAGTTACCCAAAGTACACGTATAACACCTACAGCGAAAATTGTAATCAAATACCTCATATTTTCCGGTATTTTGAGAAATTTATGTGAATTTCCGGAGGGTGGTTGGTATGGGGATTAAAAGTAAAAATTACCCGATTTCTTTAATAACACTGTGCAACAGTGAAAAAACACAAGAGCTTGACTATATAGGTTCAATTCTATT
Source organism: Pegoplata infirma (assembly GCA_963921195.1). Lineage (NCBI taxonomy): Eukaryota > Metazoa > Arthropoda > Insecta > Diptera > Anthomyiidae > Pegoplata > Pegoplata infirma. The sequence continues at coordinate 313,659,888 of OY992536.1, read as the reverse complement.
ACCAAAAGGTAAGAGAGCCCTGTATTCAGGTTGTTCAGTTTGGTGACCAACTCCTTTTTATTGGCCTCCAAAGATTCAGAAAAGCCGAGGGACTCTCAAAATATGGTGTCATCAATTTTTGCTCAACAGCTTAATCAAAGTTGGTGCTGTCGATTAAGTATATTTGGCAAAAATGTTGGTAAAAGTCCTTTGAACAAATTTCGAAACACAAAAAGCCTCACAACCGCCCCGCAATTACCCCTTTAGAGATAATTCCAATACCGACCCCAATTAGTTTTCCCCCCTGACATTTTTTGCAAACATACCGAATTACAAAGTTTAAATTTTTATAAAACTGCTCCTACAGCTCTAACTGCCTCAAAAGTTGCCCTAGAGAAGTCAAATGTATGATTGACCGTTAATATTTCTATCCCAACACCTTCTCAGAACATACCCACGCTCTATCTCTAACCCTTAAGGCGGTCCCCATACAACTTTTTTTTATTTTTTTATGAATTTATTTTATGAAATCAGCTCCTACCGCTTCCATGATGCCTCCTAGAGTGGACAAAAGTGAGACCGATCCCTATTAATTTTTACCCCTCAACATTTTTTTCGAACATACCTAAACCCAATCTCTACTCCATATGGCGGCTCCCATACAAAAGACATTTCTATAAAATTTGCTCCCACCGCTCTAACTATCCCAAGAGTGCCCCTAGAGAAGTCAAGATGGGCTCCCATACAAAGATAACAGTTTTAAAAAACTCCTTCTACAGCTCTAACTGCCTCAAAAAAAAATTGCTCCCACCGCTCTAACTATCCCAAGAGTGCCCCTAGAGGAGTCAAATGTATGACCGACCCCTAATAATGTTTGAACCTTAAAAATTACATTCAACATAACCTAAAAATACAAAATGCTTTAATTCTGCTTCTGGTTGACATATGCGAACATAATTTTTTGACAAAAAAATAAAAAATTCGCGGATTTTTTTTTTACTAAAATTTTTTTTCGCGGAATTTTTTTTTTCAAATTTTTTTTTTTTCAAAAGTAATTTCCTTTTAAATAAATATTTTTGCAATAATCTTTTTGAAATTGTGGAGGGTATCTCTACATTCGGCAAGGCCGAATTTAACTTTTTTACTTGTTTTTTACTATTTTTTTTTTTAATTGTATGGGGACCCCTTTAACGGTTAAAGATAGAGTGTAGATAAGTTGCGAAAAAATGTTGAGGCTCAAAAACTATTGGGGGTCAGTCATACATTTGACTCCTCCAGAGGCACTCTTGAGGTAGTTAGAGCGGTGGGGCAAGTTTTTTTTGAGGCAGTTAGAGCTGTAGAAGGAGTTTTATAAAAATGTAATATTTGTATGGGAGCCCCCTTAAGGAGTGGAGACAGAGCTTTGGTATGTTTGCAAAAAATGTTAGGGGAAAAAAACTAATGAGGGGTGGTCTCACATTTTATCCCTCTAGGGGTAATTTCGGGGCGGTTGTAGGGCTTTTGTGAATTTTTTAGTAAAAATCGACCAATTTTAAGTTACCGAGTGGTCTTTTTAGGGTGGCTAATAGAGATGCGCGCGTGACACCAATTTTTCGTGATTCACGTGATTCACGCGCGAATCACGCGTGATCGTGAGTGAAATTTATTTTTACTCACGTGATCGTGAGTGCGCGTGATTAGAAAAAATATTGTCGTGCGTGAGTATTTTTTGTTTCGTGAGTTGGCGTGATTGTTTTGTGCTGCCAGAAACAGAAAAAAGTCAGAAAATCTTTATAATACTCAATTTAGAGGGTTATTAATACAAAATTGTGAGTTAAATAAATTTTTTATTATTGTTTTTAGGAAATTAAAAATATTTTTTTTACAAGAAATCGAAAAAGTAATCTCGTGAGTCTTCGTGAGCGTGATTATTTCGTGAGCGTGAGAAAAATTTTAGTTACTCACGTGAGCGTGCGTGAACGTGAGCTGTAAAAAAAATTTCGTGCGTGATCGTGCGTGAGCAATATTTTTATTTCGTGAGCGGGAGCGTGCGTGAGTTAAAATTCACTCAAGCGCCCATCTCTAGTGCCGAAACACGTTCAGATTGTTTTGGTATGTTAAAATTAACCGTGACTGCAATTTCGCCAAATATTAGGAAAAATCAACAGTACCTGTAAGTTATGCTTAAAAAAGTGAAAAAATTATAATTTGTTAAAAATAAAATGTTAACAGAATTTGTTCAACGGACAATTACCCAAAATTTTGCCAAATATATTTAAGCGAATGCACCAACTCTGATTAAGCTATTGGGCAAAAACTTATGTCACCATATTTTGATGATCCCACTGCTTTTCCGAATCTTTGGAGGCCCATAACAAGGAATTAGTCTCCAAACTGTACAATCCGCGTATAGGATTTTACTACCTTTTGGTAGTAGAGTCGAACCTATATAGTCTACACTATTTTCAATTGTATTTCAGAAATTATCAATTGTATTTCAGAAGTTATCAATTGTATTTCAGAAATTATAAATTGTATTTTAAAAATTATCAATTGTATTTCAGAATTTATCAATTGTATTTCAGAATTTATTAATTGTATTTCTGAAATTATCAATTGAATTTCAGAACATATCAAAAGTATTTCAGTAGTTATCAATTGTATTTCAGAAAATATCAATTGTATTTCAGAATTTATCAATTGTATTTCAGAAATTATCAATTGTATTTCAGAATTTATCAATTGTATTTCAGAAATTATCAATTGTATTTCCAAAATTGTATTGTAGTTCTAAAAATGGATACATAGTTTCCAATTTCAAAGGCTTCGTTCTTGGCCCAAGAGAAGCTTAAGTGTGCAATTACAATTCTGACGTTGGCTTTGAATTTTGTGTAAAGAGAGGGCGTTTGATTTAAACAAAGGCTTTGGCTTTAAATTTTGTTCTGGCATTTGTTTGTATACACACACACACAAAGAAGTACAGAAATATAATTATTTGATGGAAGAAAAATAAATTTGTCCTAAAAATTATTTTTTTTTCGGTGAAACATAAAACTCCTTTGGTTTTTTCTTGATATTTTTTTGATACTTGTTTTATTTTTATAATAATTAGCTGTAAATTATATTTTCACTTTCTTTTATATGTACTTTTCTTATAATTTTCCAATACACAGATGTGTTTCATAAACAAGATGTGTTTCATAAACAAAATCAACCCTTTTTTTATTAAAGACTGGCAATGCCAAAGCAAAAAAAAAATACTCACGAGAGAGCAAAGCCAAGAAAATAGAATTGATTCTATTCTGGCTTTGAAACGCTAGCGTTGGCTTTGAATTTTGTTCTATATACAAAATGTGTGGAAACAAGCAAAATTCAAAGCCAACGCCAGAATTGTAATTGCACACTAAGGTTTAGTTTTTTGTTTCCAAAAAAACATTTTATTCCAACTTCTTTTTCTCCAAAACACAAAAACAAAATTTCGTGTCCGAAACTTATAAAGTTTTCAAAAAAAATTTTCGGGACGTAGTATTTATTTTTTATAGTAGGACTTCGAAATTCCATTATTCTACTGTATACTTAACAAATTGTACTTGTAATCATCATAAGTGAAACAAACAGGCAGCAAACAGTAGGCACACTTCCAATGTTACCTGTACAGAAACAATTAGTTTTTTTTTTTTTTAATTTAATTTATACAAATTTGTTAAAAAATGTATAAAATTATTTATTTTAAGATAAATAAACTTTAAAATCAGGTACATAATTGCTGTTATTATGATTTAATACTTAAGTATTATGACTTTGATTATAGGGGGCGTTAATGTGAAATTTTCCCAAAGGAAATTATTTATATAAACAATTGGGTAACTGAGAGTACAGACGACCTTTGAAAGTCCTTTGTCTTTCTATAGTTTATCGATATCATGAAGAAGAAGAAAAAAATAGGGTAAATGAAAGTAAAGAAATCTTTTGAAAGGCCACTGTCCAACTTTGATTTAACGGTAAATGGTAAGACTTTGATTTTATAATAACACAGTGCAACAACCCAAATCGTAATGGAATGAAAGCTGATGTAACTTCCAAACGAAATTGAGTCTGTATCATACCCTTTGACCTGATTTGAAATTTCATAATGTAACAATTGGAAAAGACAAATTCACATACTTTTACCTCAATTTCATGTCGTCAAATCAAAATTATAAAAGTCATGTAAAAGTATGATTTAAAAAGTTCCCATAACTATGGCGTATAATGAAAATAGTTTTCAAAGATTCCCCCTAATCTAATAGTGATTGAAAAATATATGTAGGTACCAACATGTTTGTATGTAAACGTAGGCATTTATTTGAATAATTAATTAGGATTTAAATTAATGCAATAATTAGTATTTTTATATATGACGGATTTAAATGGAAATGAGAAAGGTAATCAGAAATTGTAATGACAAAAATATAAATACATACACTGTGATGCAAAATATAAGTTCAAAATTAAACCCGGACTGCCATATTTTATTAAAAAATTTAAATTAAAATTGCATTTCGTAATCCTCTTGGTCCAAGAACTTTTGTCATAACCAAAAAAATTTACATTTTTGCCTTATTTTATTTACAACTTACAATTAGTTAATTTTACCACAATTAAGTTAATTTTACTAAAATTTTGAAAATGTTCCTAAATTATTGTTGTGTATCGTTGACCTGTTGTTGTTACAAGTGAACCAGTAAAGAAGTTAATTTTTAAAGTCGCGTTATTTATTTAAATAGTACCCTGATGAAGACCAGAAAGTCTGGCCGAAATATTGGACAACAAAATAAATAATAAAATTAAAAATTAAAAAACTTTAGTTTTTTTTTTAATTATATGACCTTAAGCCGAATTAAAACAACACTAAATGTTCCTAAATATCAAAAAAAAAAAACTTTACTTAACATAATTACAATAAAATTTTTTCCCAAATCAATAAAAAATCTTTATTTTAATTTTACTTTACATCGTACACAGAAAAAAAAATTGAGTAAATTTTTAATACTATTGAGTAAAAAATTCCTCAATTTTGCACCAGTAAACGATTTAATAGTATTGAGTAAACTTTTAATAAAAAAAATATTAAATGCTTACTGAAAAATTTGAGTAAATTTTTAATTGAAACAATTAAAACTTTACTTAAAATTTTCGATTTTTTTAGGTAACTTTTTAATTGTGTCAAGTTTTTAAGTTTAAAAAAGTTTCACATTTTTTTTTCCAAAAAAAAAAGTTTTTTAAACTTTACCAAATATATTTATGTCTTTAAGGGTCGAACCAGAATCAAATTGTCGGCCAAGACAAAAAACACATCAAATTTGAATTTTTTTACGTCCGTTTGATTTTGGTACCTCACATTTGAATATTAGACACGAAAATTATTGGGCGTTACGCCTTACGCCACGTAATTTGATTCAGGTTGGAAGCTAAGACATAGGAAATTTTTTAAAAGGTGATTTTAAACTTTTACATACATATACAAAAAACTATTAACTAAATGAGAATTCAAAACACCAAAAAAAAAAATAAAAGATAAAAAATTATAAAATTTGTATTAAATTATTTACTCAAATTTTTTTTTTAATTTTTGAGTAAATTTTTAATTGCGTCAATTACAAAATTACTCAATTTTTTTTTTAATTCAAACAAGTGATTTCTCAAATTGTTTTTCTCAATATTATTTTCTGTGTAGAAAGTTTAAGGCTTTTGTGTTTGGTCCTTCGCGCAAACAACACGATCTAAGCTGGATTCACGGACAACCCATGCTTGCTGAACCAGTTGTCCATCAAGTCCTTAATAGTCTGCATTTTATGGAAGACCATTTTAAGAGACTTTCCAAAAATAAATGCTCACACGTCGTCTGTATTGGGTTTTCTTAAGGAGTCAAGCTTACAAGGAGAGTCTCCCTGGTCACGGTGAGCCTCAGCGATGTTTAGGTTGAACTTTAGTGTAGCCGAAAAGTGTAAACGCAGTTCGATTTCTTTAAGATTAAATGTCACAAAACTGTTAACAGCGAAATCGTGGCTGCTCGCATTCGCGAGATAACGCGAAATTAGTGTTTTTGTATTTTCTAAAATTTTGACATAGAAGTTTTTTTAATATTTTCAAAAACTGAGTATGTATACAGTTTTAATTGAACTTATTTAAAGGTCACAAAACAGTAAACATCAAAATCCTATCTTCTTTAGTTCGCGAGAAGTCTCCAAATTAATTATACCCTACACCACACTGTGGTACAGGGTATAATGAGTTTGTGCTGATGTTTGTAACTACCCGAAATATTGGTCCTAGACCCACTTTTAAGTATACCGATCGACTTAGAATCACATTTTGAGACGATTTAGCGATGTCCGTCCGTCCGTCCGTCCGTCTGTCTGTCCATGTAAACGGTGTAAACACGATACAGGTCGCAATTCTTAATCAATTGACTTGAAATTTGAAACTTAAGCCTCTTTTGGCCCAAGGACGAAGCCTATTGAAATTGGAAAAAATCGGTCCATATTTAGACCTAGCCCCCATACAAAGGTCCTCTTTAGTTTTGGCTCAAATGACTCTAATAGCCGCAGTTTAATAGGTATCTTTTCGAAATTTGCCAGGTAATCATGTTTTATCCACACAAATCAACATTCCGAATTTTAAAGAAATCGGACCAGTTCTTCTTGTAGCCCCCATACAAACCACCTTCCGGATTTTCACATAAATCTCTCAAATTTCATGAAAATAGAAAATATTTAATTAAAATTCTGTTTGTGTATGTTAAACGCGTTCTTTAATAACCTTATCAAATCTGATTATCATCGGACCATTTTTGGACTTAGGTCCCATGTGGAAATTTCCCCCGATATTCAGTTGAAGCGATTTATTGTCAACAAAAAGAAGCCTATTCCACTCAAGTTTGATTAGTGAGTGCTTTTTACACTTATTAAAGATTTGACAAAATATAGATCTAATCAGTCCATGTTTGAACTTGGGACCCATTTTCCGGGAAACTCTGGTGTAGGGTATTATATGGTCGGTCTTGACCGACTATAATTTTCTTACTTGTTTTTTTATGTTTTTGTTTTCGTTTTTTATCTTTGGATAGGTTTCTTTAAAACTTCGTAAAAACATGGTATGCAGTTTCACTTGTGCTTGATCAAAGGTCACACATCTGTTGACATCGAAATTGTAGGTATTACATTTCGCGAGATATCGCGGAATTATATGATTTTTTTTTATTATTTAGTTGTATTTTGAAACCGGCTCTTTAGAAATGATAAAAAAAAGTTGTATGTAGCTTGATTTGAGCATGTTGGAAGAAATTAAAACTGCCCACAAAAATATTTTAGCTGCTCACTTTCGCGAGAAATAGCGAAAAACAGCTTTTTGAAGGTTTTTCTTGTTTTGATTAAAACACGAAGTTTCTTTATATGTTGTTCAGAACGAAAATTAATTCGACACGTATTTTTTTAGCGGTCCAAACTCATTTTTAAGGGGGGTCGATTTGTGTGGGATTTTTTAGTTTTTTACGATTTACGCCTATTTATTTTTTCGACTTATTAACGAAAATATCCTAAAATTTTGTCATTTTACTCAATATGACAAAAGATTGTGCATGTTTGGACAAGTTCTTTGCACACGAAGATAGGTTTTCCAAAGACCTTTCATTTGGTATGTAACATGACTAGGTTTCTTTGTATAATATAGGAGATAAACGCAAAAAAATTAAAAATTGGCGTTTCTTCCCCCCTCATTTTCATCCCCTAAATATGAATTTGGGCCTGCTCTACAAAATAAAACCAATTCCATAAAGATTGGTGGGTGACACCAGGGAGATCTTCCTTGTTAGCTGCATTACGAGAGCGAATATTCAAAACTTGATATCTGCTGTGTTATTACACTGCAGATAGCACGTTTTGAATATTTGCCTTCGATTATCTTTCTGAAAGATTTTTCAGAAATCACAAAATGTTCAATAAGACTTGCAGCACTGTTTTTTTATTGTCTTGAAATTTTTCTGAGGTTTTCAAGATCCCCATTCTTCCAAGGGTCTGAATATCCTTGTCTGCTCTTTCTTAACGGACATACAGTCTCATAGCAGTCAGTGAGAGTTTTAACTAATTTCTCAGATTCCACTTCGGCCGACTCTATGGTAAAGATGGGATCGTGAGTGACTTCAATAACGCTCACGAAATAAAAATATTTATCACGTAAAAATATTGTACACGGATTTTTTTTAATCTCGAAAATGTCAGGCAAGAATTTCACTCACTTACGATCATGCAAAAACTTTTCCTGTTTACTCACGATTCACGTGAATCACGCGTTATTCACGTGAATCACGATAATCACGTGATTGATGCGCATCTCTAGTTAATACATGAACTTTCTTGCTTAATTAAACTATTGATTTGTTTTATTTGTACTAATATTTTGATACACACTGTATTTAGATTCTGAATTTCAAAATGTGTCATCATGCAAAATGACATTGCATAGGGATTTTTCGAAATATGGTAAATGTAACTTAAGTTGGGGATTTCCAAGAGAAAAACTCTTTCATTAAAGGCAACAATTCTAATAAAAAAATGTTTATAATAAACTCAAAACAATAACAAATTTTACTTAACTGAAAAGTATTTTCGTTACTGCAAAATAAATTACTCATACGCATGCATGTTAATGTAAAAGCAATCAAAATTACACACACACATCATTGATTTTACACTCTTTATGGTTATTGGTACCAGTGTTGCCAGTTTAGGGGTTTTGTCCCCAAATTGGGGATTTTTTTTGGAAATTGGGGATGAAAAATTTGATTTGGGGATCTGGGGATTTCATGGGGATGACACTGATTTTTTCGGGGATTTTTTGGGGATGAAATATTTTAGATAAACAAGTGTTTTTTAAATACATCAATCATAAAATAATTCTAAAATCGGTAAAATTAACTCTACTTTATTTTTGATCAATCGTGGACATTAACGCATCAAAAAAACCTCAAACGTAGGAATTATGTGAGATTTATAAAGAAATCTAAAATTTTTTATGGTGTCTGTCAAAACATGGATCGTAGTGGTATCATGTTATCATGATTTTCTTTTTCTTTAAACCAAATTGTAGATTTTCATACATTTTCTATAGTACTACATCCTTTAAATCTATTATGGAAATTATCCAATTTGGACCAATAAAATACTCTATCGGTGGTATGTAGATTAAAAATTCCGGAGTTATCCATCACTGATAAAACATTTCCGTTGGTTTTTGAATTTTATCACAATACTTGTCGAACCATTGGCGGTTTCAAATGGTGTGCTAATCACTCAACATGCAAAATACACTTACACGTTTTAGCCAAATTTCTGTGTAAAATACAACCCACCAAGTGTTTGTGTTTAAGTTAACCAAGTTTTTGTTCTAAAAAATTGGCTAAATTACTCAAAAGCGCTTTATGGGTTGCAAGTGTTTTTTGCGCACACAAAAAAATATTTTACCAATAACTTGGGAGGATATGCGTTTTTAAAGTTTTTTACATTAATTATGAAAAATGTTGTAACATTTTACCAAGTTTTTGAATAATTTTGGTTAAGGTTTGTAAAATTACACAAGGTTAAATACTTTTATGAATATTATCTAAACTTTTATCAGAAACAAGCAAAAACTTGGTAAAATTATGCTCTTTTTTGCATATTATATGCAAAAAACTTTAAAAACGCATATCCTACCAAGTACTTGGCAAAAAATTTTTTGTGTGCGTGTAGTAAATTTTGAAAAAAATTTTTTTGGGGATTTTTGGGGATGAAAAATTTTAATTTGGGGATGGCATCCAAAAAAAAACTGGCGACCCTGATTGGTACTAAAAGAGGTAATTGAAAAGATACGAGTATGTATGATAAAAAAGAGCATTCATTCATTATTAGCAATATCGTGATCATCATCATTATGTTTTACGATAATAATCATCAATTACTTAAATTTAAAAAAAACGACAACACGAGTACACAAAGCTAACTCGTTAACTGGCTGCTCTCAAACATCGACCAACAAACACAAACCCAGTAGTTATTTGATTGTTTGTTGTCCACACATAGTGTTGCCACTTCTTTTGCAATTATACATATCAGGTGTAATTTAGACTTAAATATCCACAATTAATAATTTAAGACTTAAACGTCCACAATTAAAAACAAGTAAGAAAGTTATAGTCGGTCAAGACCGACCATATGATACCCTAAACCAGTGTTTTCCGGAAAATGGGTCCTAAGTTTAAACATGGACCGATTGGATCTATATTTTGTTAGATCTTTATTTAGTTTTTTTTTTGCCAATTGACCGATTTAACTGAATATCGGTCGTAATTTTTATATGGGGGACTAAGTCCAAAAATGGTCCAATTATATTCAGATTTGATTAGGTTACTAAAGAACACGTGTAACACATACAAATAAAATTTTTATCAAATATTACAATTTTTATGAATTTTTAAGGGAATTATGTGAATATCGGGAGGGTGGTTTGTATGGGGACTACGAGAAGGACTAACCCAATTCCTTTGAAATTTGGAATGATGATTTGTGCGTACGAAATTTGATTACCTGCAAAGCGATACCTATCATAATAAGGTTATTTGAGTCATTTGAGCCTAATCCAAAGGGTGCGTTAGTATGGGGGCTAGGTCTTAACATATACCGATTTTTTCCAATTTCAATAGGAATTTTCATCCTTGGGCCAAAAGATGCTTAATTTTCAAATTTCAAGTCAATTGATTGAAAATTGCGACCTGTATCGTGCTTAAACCGATAGATAGACAGACGGACGGACGGACATCGCTATATAGCGATATATATCGACTCAAAAAGTAATTCCGAGTTGATCGGTATGCTTGAAGGTAGGTCTAGGACCAATATTTCGGGTAGTTACAAACATCAGCACAAACTCATTATACCCTGTACCACAGAGTGGTGTAGGGTATAAAAAACAAATTCTCCATAGGGAAAATTTTTTGAAATCGGGACTCCAATCCTGATCCTTATACTATCCGGTATTATTATAACCGGTAACGGGGTTCCGGCGGCCGTGCTAGTATAATCATATATCAATCATATACATTAGAGTGGTAATTAAAAATTAAATTTTCGATTTTCAATATGAACGGGTCGGAATATTGTGTAATTGAGTCTAAAAATTATTGGGTAACATTTTTAGAAAAATCGAACCACTTTAACCCATGTCACTTTGAAGTCAAAGTATAGGTTTTGGGCAAAAAAGACCATGAGAAGTACTATAATGGTACGTTTTGGAAAAGTAGTACTGCTTATAAATAAGTACACCAATACCCCGGTTTGCGTCGCTTCGGTTTGCGTCGTTTCGAAGTTGCGTCGTTTTCAAATTTCTGTGATTTCGAGGTTGCGTCGTTTTGGTTTCAGTTTGCGTCGAATGGCTTCGAAGTTGCGTCGCCAGTGCTTCGATTTGCGTCGTTGATATAAAAATGTGTGTACAAAGCTAAAACAAAAAAGGGAATTTCCCGTTTATATTTCAGTTTGCGTAGCATGACTTCGAAGTTGCGTCGTTAGTGCTTCGATTTGCGTCGTTAATATGAAAATGTTTATACAATGCTTGCTTTTATACTATGAATTTTTTATTTTTATCTTAATATTTTTATGTTTTTGTTATGTTTTTTTACTTTTTTCTCAGGAATTGTTATATTTTTATTTTAATTGAAACTGTTTTCAAAAAAAAAAAATACAAAAAAATTACATTTTTTATTGAAAAATCTAATTTTTCAGCTAAAATTATGAATCTCGGAACCAATTAAATGAAAATCAATACAAATGTATGGAAAATCGTGCTTCGGTTTGCGTCGCGTTTGTCCGGTTCCAATTAACGACGCAAACCGGGGTATTGGTGTACTATTTTGGTACTTTTCATAAATATGTAAGTACTATTTAGGTACTTTTTATAAAAAAAAGTACCCTTAGGTACTTTTTAGGATAAAGATATATTTTAGTTCCTTTAATAAAATGTACTATTTTTAGGTGCGTGGTAAGTTTTTATAAAAAAGGACCACTTTAGTACTTTTCATAAAAAGTGCTATTTTGGTACTTAATAAAAAATAATTATTTAAGTGCTTATTATAAAAAAGTACTAAAAGTTACATTTTATTAAAAAGTACTAAAATATTATTTTTTTTTTTTAATACTATTTTAGTACTTTTTATAACAAACTAAAATATACCTTTGAAAAAAGCACTCTTTTAGTACTTTTTACAAAAAGGTATATTTTAGTCCTTTTTTTGGTACGAATTTTTTAAAAAAATCTTATTAGTAAAAAATGCTATTTAAGTAATTCTCTGGTACATTTCATAAAAAAGTAATATTTATAAAAAAGTACTGTACTCTTTTGGTACTTCAACTTTAGTACTTTTCATAAAACGTGCTATTTTGGTACTCAATAAAAAATAATTATTTAAGTACTTATTATGAAAATGTACTAAAAGTTGCATTTCAATAAAAAAGTACTAAAATAGTATTTTTTAAATACTATTTTAGTACTTTTTATAAAAAAAAACTAAAACATACCTTTTAAAAAGCATTCTTTTAGTACTTTTTATAAAAGTTTTAGTACTTTTTAAGATTAAGTTATATTTTAGTACCTTAAATAAAAAGAAAGTTTTTATAAAAAAGGACCACTTAAGAACTTTTCATAAATAGTGCAATTTTGGTACTTAATAAAAAATAATTATTTAAGTACTTATTATAAAAAAGTAATAAAAGCTACATATTAACAAAAAGTACTAAAATAGTATTTTTTTAAATATTATTTTCATACTTTTTATAACAAACTAAAATATACCTTTTAAAACCGCACTCTTTTAGTACTTTTTACAAAAAGGTATATTTTAGTCCTTTTTTTGGTACGATTTTTTTTTTTAAATACTATAAGTAAAAAATGCTTTTTAAGTAATTCTCTGGTACATTTCGTAAAAAAGTACTATTTATAAAAAAGTACTGTACTATTTTGGTACTTTATAAAAAAAATGTACTTATTATAAAAAAGTACTAAAAAATAAATTTTTGTAAAATGTACTAAAATGGTACTTTTTATAAAAATTTTCTATTTTAGTACTTTTTATAAAAAAGTACAGTTTTATTTGTTTTTTAAATAAAATACTATTTTAGTATAAAAATATACTTTTTAGTCCTTATTTTAGTACGTGTTATTAAAAAAATACTATTTGCAAAAAAGTGCTATTTTTGTAATTTTCTGGTACATTTTATAAAAAAGTACTTTTTAGGTACTCAATGATACTTTTAGAGAGATATTACATGAGTTATTTTAGGTTTTTTGCAGACAAGGGAAAAATTCGAATTTTATTTAAAATTCATAAGGTATTTGAAATAAAATTTTTGTTTAAATAAATTTCTCAAAAACATTTGAATTTTATTATTTCCAAAAATAAAATTCTCAAAAAAAATAGAATTTTATTTTCCTATAAATAAAATTCAAAAAAATTAAAGATTTTTATTTTTGGTTTGAATTTCATTTTGTAAAACAAATTATAATAAAACAAAGTAATAACTGTTAGTTTATACTAATGTGGTAAACTAGAATTTTTAAATACAATGTATGTTAATTAATGGTAAATTTTGATTAAAAAGAAGTTAATAAATCCATATTACAATGAATGTTAACATAGATAGAATGCAAAAGTTAGTCTCTACATAATAAATTTTTTACATCCTTAAGATAAAATATTTCAGAATTAAAAAAATTGCATATAAAAAACTTAAATGGCATTATAGTCGTGGTCATTTTCTAACTGAATCTAACAACTATTTTCATCATTTTCTAATGGAAAACAAATATCTCAAATATATTTTATAGAAAAATGTCTCAGAATTCCAGACATTACCTTTACAAAATATTTAAATGCTTATTTGACTCTGAATAAAAGAGTTTTTATATTGAAACATTTTCCACAATTTTAAACATTTTTCTGTAGGAAAAATATATTAATTGTTATAACTTCTATAGAAATAAATCTATAAAAAATAATCCCTCAGAAACTGGTAATTTTTCCTAAGAAATACTGTCTCAGAATCCCAAGAATCTTTCTGCAAAAAAGATTTCTCAGGATCGGATAACTTTTCAATAGGAAAAACGTTTAAGAATCTGAGCTTTTCTATGAGAAATAAATTTTCAAATCTAAGAATTTTTGTTATGGAAATATTTTTAAAAATATTATTTTTTTTTAATCTTTTAGAATCTGAGAATTTTTATATGGGAAAATTTTATAAAAATCATTGATCAAAACTTTTTTATAGAAAACTATATTAGATGTGAGATTTTTTGGAACGAAAAAAATTACTCTGAATCTAAACATTTTTCTGTTTGTAAGAATTTTCTATAGAAAATTTATCTCAAAATCTTTAAATTTTCTGATGAAATAGTGTCTTAAAATGTTTCTTTAGAAAAATGTCTAAGACCCTAATAATTTTCTATATGAAAAATGTTTCAGAATCTGAAAAACTGCCTCAGAAAACACTTTTTTTTATAGAAAATTGCTATAAAATTAACGATTCTATTTTTAGAAAAGTGTACAAAATTTCTTTATAAAGTTTCTGTTCGAAAAAGCTTTCAGAATCAGAGAATTACATTAAAATATGAGAATTTTTTAAGAGGTTTTCTATAAATAAGTGGATCAGAATTTGGAAATTACTAAAAAAAAATACTATTTCATTATAAGTTTGAACTAACAAGGGAAGTATCTCAACCCTTATGAACCGATTTGTTTGAAACTTAAAATATATATAAATGAGACGATTTTAAGGTTGGGGTGTCTCGGCTTTTCGGCCATATTAGTGTTTCAAAATTTCGTTGTCCCCTTATGAAACCATATGGACCTCCGGGAAAATTTCGATAACTCACGGACTAACAGGAATATCCTCTAGAGTAAAAATACGTGTCGACTTAAATTTAATAAAGATTATTTCGTATTCATATGGACATCATAGCTCTATATCTTCATATAAATACCCCCCAAAATTTTCACATTTTCATGAAAAAAGTATTTAACGAAGCCAAACTTTTACATGGTTATGCCACCGTTGGATAGGCGTTAAGAAAACCTTTCTTCTCATATGTAAACATCATATAGTTTCTTAGAAAGAAATAGCTGAAAAATCCAAAAAATGATTTTTTCACCATTTTTTGACCCATGTTTTGTACTCCTAAATCCCCGATATGGCCGATAAGCCGAGACACCCCAACCTTAGAATTGTCTCTTTTATATATATTTTACGTTTCATGCAAATCGGTTCATAAGGGTTGAGATACTTCCCTTGTAAGTAAATTATTAAATTACATTAAATTAGAAGATAGTGGCAATTTACTATCATATGAGGATGTATTTAGCTAATTAAGTTACCTTAATATATAGAAATACTCGAACATTATTAAAATATTTACTTGTTTGAAATCTATTTATTTGTATGAAAATAAAATTCTTTTTTTTTATTAATAAAATTCTTTTAAGAATTTTAAATAAAATTTTTTAGAATTTTATTTCTTTTAAGAATTTAAAATAAAATTCTTTAGAATTTTATTTAAAATTCAAAATTGAATTTTTTGAAAAATTCAAAATTGAATTTTATCAATAACGAATTTTAATTTTTATTGTTTTTTTACTTGTCTGGTTTTTTGTGAAACTTTGACTACTTCCATGTGTAATTTCGAATTTCCCTAGTGGCAACACTGTGCACACACATAATAAACCAACTCGTAATACCCCAACAAACATTTGTGACGTATTAATTGATTCGTTGATTTTTTTTGTTTTTATTTTTCCTTCTTCAAATTTGTTGTTTGTCTACCTTAAGCTTAATAAGTACAGAATGCTGCTTAATTTTTAACTCTCTGATTGTTTTTTTGTTTTGTTTGTGTTTTTCCTTTTTTTTACTGCTGCTGCTGTTGTTTATTTTTATACAGCAGGTCTCGTGCCGTATTATGTACTTACTCTTGCTGACTGATTCAACGAGTTTATCTTAGTTTTTGTTGCATTCTGTAAAATACTAACGAATAAACGGCGAGTGAATGATTTTATTTTAGTTTTGAAAATTTTCGCATATAAAAGTAAGTCTTCGGCTAAGGTTCTGATTAGTATTTAAACCGCTGTTTAGTTTGTAACGTTTATTTTTGAGTGAAAAATATTGAAAATTTAAAATATAAAATTTTGGTGGATTCATATTTATAAAAGAAAAGCTTTTTTTATTTAAAAAAAGAGTAAAAACAAGTTAAAAATTTAAAAAGAAAAAAAACAGTTAAAAATAAAAAAATATATATTTAAAGTTTTTTTACAAACAAAAAAAAAATTATATAAACATAAATCAAACATTTAAACAGAAAAAATACCAAATCAAAATATTTAACAAAAAGTGAAAATTTCCGTTTTCGTCAATTTAAAAATAAATTTAAACAAAAAAGTATGTATTCAAAAATTTTAATAAATTAATAATTTAGATTTAAAAAAATCAATAAAAAGACATTGCAAAATTCTTTAAAAGGACTTAAAGGACTAGAAAAATGTATTAAAAAACTTCAATAAGTTTTCAAGAATTTTAAAAAAGAAAAATGTCGAATAAAAACAAATTTCAAAAGTGCAAATATTTTTTTTTACATTAATTAAAAAAATATATTTAATTATTAATTTTAGTAATAATTTTTAATTATTAAAAAAAAAAATAAAAAATTCAATAAAAGGACATTGAAATTTTTTTAAAATAAAATCTGCGAAATGAATTCTAAAACTTAAAGGTTTTTAAGGAATTCACCACAACTTTGAAAATATAAACCCAATTTGAATATAATAAGAGGAAAAAATTAATGAAAATCAACCTGGGATGGGCTTATCACTTTAACTGCTTCTTACATTCGGATATATCTTCCGCAAAGTGTTTCCTTTAACTGATGTTTCTACAGTCTTCTTCTGTTTTCGGCTTCCCCAGGATAAGAAAAGAAAATCCCTTTCCCTTATCTTAAAAATTTAAAATAACAAGTTTTCCATTTTTTTTTAACTTAAAAAATTTATTAAAGTTTTTTTTTTGTAAAAACTTAAAAAATTAAAAAAAATATATATTATTTACAATTTAAAACTTAAAAAAAAAAATATTTGAGCTCGAGGCTTGATGGTAAGGCCTCGAGCTAAAATATTTTTTCTTCTAAATCTAAAAATGAAAAAGTTCGATTAAAATAATAAATTAAATTTACAATTAAATTTAAAATTTAAAACTTTTTTTGTAAATTTATATTTTTTTTTTTTTTGTAAATAAAAAAATATTTTTTGTAACTTTTAACCGTTTTCTGTAAATAAAAAAAATTTTGTTATAGTTTTTACTAAAATTCTGTAATTTTTTATAAATTTTTTTAAAGTATTTCAAGACAAAGATATTTTTTAAACACTATTAACAGGGCCTAAAATGCACTAAAAACCTTAAAATATGCACTAAAAAGAACAAAAATATGCACCTAAAATTATAAAAATTGTGCATTTTTACATTTGAAAAAAAAAAATTATTAATAACACCGCTCAACAAATCGATGGTTTTTGGCTCCGGTTTCAAGTTTCATATAAAATTTTAAACGATTTTGACTCGCTGATTCCAAATCTCTGCTCTAAATTTTTCCATCACGTCTAGAATTTTAATTATTCGCGATTGAAAATGCGAAAAATTCGATTTTGGCCTTTTTTGAAAGCCTGCACAGCAGACACTGGGTGGAATAAAAATCTGGTATAAAGCGTTAGAGTAGAATTGAACTATGATCTCAAATATATGATCAAAAAAATTTGAAGTTGTTGCACTATTATTGACCAAACATGTATTTTAAAAAAAAAACTGTGAAAAAAATTAGAAAAAGCACCATTTTTAAAAGGCTCTAAAACAAAAACCAGATGATCAATCTTTACTGTGATGAGCTCAAAATTTAGGCAAAAGTTCATTCTTTCTTATAGACCTTTAAACCCATTAAATATATCTTCCCGTTTATACGAAAAATAACTCAGAAAAATTTGTAAAATATTTACTTTTTTTAGTTTTTCTATGAAAAATATCAAAAATAACTAAGGTATCTATCTACCTTACCTTTTTTACAAAAATGGTAATTTTAACAGTATCATTTTAAAACGCAAGTAAAGCCCAACCAAACGTAATAATTTCAAAAAAATTGTGTTCTATGTTGGAGACCATAGACAAATTATACTTTTGTGCTTTATACCAGATTTGTATTCCACTGAATGGCTGCTGTGCAGGCATTAAAAAAATGGTAAAATCGTCATTTTTCGCATTTTCAACCGTGAACTACTAAAAATCTGGACGTGATGGGAAAATTTGGAGAACAGATTTGGAATCAGGAGATCAAAGTCTACTAAAATTGATCATCAAAATTCAAACCGGAAAATGAGTGTTGAGCGGTGTAATTTTTACTTTTTAGTCTATTAACGAACATAAAATCATTTTGGTCAGAAAAGTATTTGAACTCGAAAAAAAATTGTGAGGCTTGTCCAATAAGCAAATTAATGATTAGGGCAAGTACTTTCATGCTTTTAAAAATCGAAAATATGTGGCTATAAAATGCTTCTAAAAACTAAAAATATGCACTTAAAATTCGAAAAATATACATTGTCAACTAATTGTTTTTGCTAAAATAAATAGCATTGTCAACATAAATAATTTGTTTTCAAATACTTTAATGTCCTATACAGTATTAAGCACAGGTAAAAAAATTACACTTTTTTGTGATAACAAATTTTTTGATTTTTTTTTTTTAGAAATATATTTTTAGTAATTTTTGAAGGTAAAAATTTTTTTTGAGTCTTTAGATTTTTTTGAGTGACAAAAATTATTTTTAAAAATATTTTTGTAACTTACCAACGTCTATCAGAGCAAGTTTAGCGTTTTTCAACAAGTGAATTCGGAATAGAATCCATCTAAATTTTACGGTTTTGCTTACAACTTCTTAACTACTTGACCGATTTTGATGAAAATTAAAAAAAAAAAATAGAATTAAGTAATATTTTAGAAAAAAAACTGATATATAGTCATTTCCGGGGCCATTTTCTTGTCGGAAATTTTAAAATTCGAAGGCTGTTTTATTTTTGATTAGCGAAATGTTTTAGAATAGAAAAATTGGGAAATTTTATCAAAATCTAAAAGTTCTCAAAATCTAAAAATTTTACTTTCAGAAACAAATTTCAATAAAAAATTTAGTCAGTATATCATCTCTAAAAAAAAAAAATATTTTTCTACAAGAAATAGTGAATCGGTTTTATTGTTAAAGTTCAACAATGAGTTTTGAAAAACAAGTTAATAAAAATTAAAAAAATAAAATATGCATTTATACCAGAATATGCAAAAATATGCAACTACAATTCGCTGACATTTTATTTCAAATTCATTGATTCGGATTAATATTTAATTTATATTATGTTTAGAGTGCCGTGTAAAAACATGCATTTTCATGAAAGTACTAGCCCTATTAATAATGTTGATAAAAAAATTAATTAAAAATTAAAAAAAGCTAAAACTAAAATTTTATACAAAATATGACCTAAAAATATGCATTTATAGCAGAATACAAGTATAATATGCTAAAACGAATCGATGCTATTTTCAAGCATCTTCCTCGATTAGCAAAGATATTTAGTTTATGCTGTTCTTAGTCTCACAGGAAAAACATACATTTGCATGAAAGCCCTCTCCTTAGTTATTAATAAGTCCAAAACTCAAAAATATTGGGTTAATTTTCGGAATTCTTTTATTAAAAGAAAATTTTCAAGACTTAAACAAAATATTTTCCGTGTGTAACACATCAAAATATCGGCACAGACTATATACAGACTCGACAGTAGGGTTTTATAAGAAAAAATGGGGAAAAACTAAGCGATTTTAGGAGAAAACAGAGCGGTTTTTAGTCCGTTTTACGCTAATATGGCAACACTTTCTACGACTTAGGAGTGAGTGAAACAACAAAAACCGATCTGGCATCTATTTTTCTTATGGCGCGTTATACCAGTTTTCTCTTTCTAACCTAATTCGTAGAATAATTTGAAAATAATAACCATATGGTTAAAGAATACTTTTTTGACACCTGTCACTATGTCGAGTCTGTATTAGTCTGTGATATCGGCCTAGGACCCCATAAAGTATATATATTTATGATCAGTTATCGATTCTAGCGATGTCAGTCCATTTGTACGTTCGTCCGTAGTTAACATGATGCAGTCCAAAATAAAAGAGCTAGACTCCCGCAACTTTGCACGAATATGTCTTAGGCTGGTTAGGTTGGATGGGCGTTCGCCAATTTGGCGAATTAACCTGGCCTCCAGGTTAAATTCGTAAATGAATAAAATCGGACCAGGGGTAATAAAATTCCCCCTTTAAAAACTAAACCAACCTCTGAAAAACACCATTTATGTATATACATGATTTTTTTGTGTTTTTGTATAATAAATGCAACATTTTTATGCTAAAAGAAATTCAAAGTCCTGCATTTGGACCCAGGGGATTAGAAAATGCCGTTTTTTTCAGTCGGCCCCCTTTTGTGGGCGTGAATTAAAATTATCTTTTTAAATAATGATAAACTTTTATATTAAAAAGCTTACGAATGAATATTCAAATATATATTTCGAAGGAAAACTTGTCCCCTCAATGACATCTACCGACCCCCCCCCCCCCCCCCCCAAAAAAAATAAAACGCCCCTGGATTTTTTTTTTTATTTTTTGCATGTTGGATTTTGCATGTTAAATTCGGCACAGCCAAAATTTAACACTTTTGATTGTTTTTATTAACTTTGGCATGCCGAATATGAATATCAAAAATTTTTTAAATCGGTCGAGAGGTTTTCGAGATATCGACATCTGAAATTTGTTAAAAAATTTCTAAAAATTAGTTTTGTTCAAGAAATTTAAAAAAAATCTTGTAATTTTTTCCACTGATTTTTTCATAGAGCTTAAGACAAACTTTCATTAAAATTCAATTTGATCTAAATCAGAACATTTTAACCTATGGCGCCCTTCGATCAAAGCTTAGAGTATTTAGTATAAATTCTCTAAAAAAAACCAAAGCTTTGATCGAAGGGAGGAGCCAAGGGTAAAAATTATCGGATTTGGTTCAAATTATTTTAAATGAAAGTCTGTCTAAACCTCTAGGTCAAAGGTTTCAAAAGGGTCAAAGAAAAGAAACTTTGACACTTTTTTTAATAAATTTCTTGAACGTTGGAGAAACCGCCATTTTTAGCATATTTTAAATACAGATTAGTGTTTATAAACCGGTTAACCGAAAAACCGGTTTTTTCCCAAAATTTAGTTTTTTTTGCAAACCGGTTAACTGGAATTGAAAATTTCCGGTACACCGAAAACCGGTATTTTCTGTTGGTTAACCGGTTTCTTTAAATACATGCAAAACGGATTATTTTTGCAATTATTAAGGGTTTTTACTTATTTTTTATGACATTTTCAGAATTTCGTTAAAAAAACCTTGAAAATCGGTGAGAAGGAAGTCTAAAATATTTTTTATCTACAAGAAACAATTTTCCAAATAGGGATTTTATTCCGAATCTGGTAAATATTAAAAATTCACATTGTTGTAAGCAAGTTTTGGGCACTTTCATTGAAAACTTTATAAGTGACTGTTAACCAGATTGTAAAATTCCTGTTATTGGAGAGAATGCCAATAAAAGAACATCGAAATAAAATAATGTACTGCAATTTACAACGAAGTAATGTATTTTTTAAATAAAACCAATAAAAGTTAAATTAAAGCCCCGGAGAATATGGGAAAATAAAAGCACCGTATTTAAATACCGCTATTTTGAAAAGGTATCAGTGGACAACTTTGCTGAAAGAAACAAATATGTTAACTTAAGTTATATATTCGCTTTTGTATTTAATAAAATTTAGCTATTTTAAATTTTTTTTGGGTTTGTCAGTTAACCGGTTAACCGAAAAAGCTGATTTTCGGTTAACCGAGAAACCGGTTTTCCAAAATGTCGGTTTTATATAAACACTACGACCGATTTTAAATTTGATATTCGTGTTTTACGCATCAAATTAAGACAAAACATATTTTTTTTTTTTTTTAATTTTCAAAAAACTAAAATTTTAATTGCAGGGCGCCACGGGTAATTTTAATCCGATTGTCCTTAAATTTGTGACGCACAACAGGGGTAGGAAAGTCAAAAGTTGAAGAAAAAAAGAATCGTTCACTTTGTTCGGAACTTTCCGATTTTCAAGTCAAAAAATAAACACAAAGACATTGCAATACAGGTCCAATATTTTCTTGTGTTAAACATTTCACTTTTTAAATTCCAAAATTAGCATATGTTCATTAATAATAAATCTATTTTATTTCTATTTTTATTTGACCATAAATAAATTAAAATTATATAATTGTCCAGTTATAATTTACCATAAACATTCGTAAATGACAAGATAATTAAATGACAGCAACATTGTTTCAACAATGTTCAATGAATTGTATCGTTTCTACCTACTTACGTTCACAGATGAACGATAGGAAAAACAAAATTCTAAATTTGTTTAACATTATTGTTGTGTCAAAAAACTAACAAATTTAACAATTTTTTTCAACCAATTTTTATTTTAGAACAAATACAGATTGTTGCACTTGCGCAATATGCATTGTTTAAAAAAAAAAAACTGCAAAAAATATCTAAAGTTCATTAACATCGTTAATAAATAGTAAAGTATAGTTAAATCTGAGCTTTTAAGATAATTAACAAAAAAGAGTTGCCACAACGGTAACTTGTATTTTAACAGGTTTTAGTTGTGAATAAGTTCGAAGCTTTACTACACTACAAACAAAGCAATAGAAAATCGATAATAGTAATAAGAGAACGATAGCACAACAACATGAAATTTTCGAAAAAAAAAAGTCTCAGATTTTCGTATAGGAAAAGTCTAATATATTATGGTTTTAATAAGTAAAGGAAAATGTCCCCGAGCTAAAATATCCCTTTTCGAAATATGTCATACCTTAAAGCGGCCCGTGTGTATCGTTCGCCTTCTGAAAACTGGCACTTATTGTTAGTCTCTTGCAGGGTTCGAAAAAAAACTCTAACGTACGGTACGTTAGTGTTCTGTACGGAACTATGGAGCGACCGTACGTTATCGAAACGTACCGTTCCAAGAACACATTCACTAAAAAGTTTTTTAGTGGTTGTGAAGGTGTTCGCAAACAGAATTCCGAACGTTATGCCTGCGAGTTGAAGAACAGAAACTTTACGATAACGTACCGAACTAGGTTAGAAACAAAATAAAGTTCTTTTAGTGTTCTGTTTGCGAACTTTTGAGACATTTTTTAAATTTAAAATGGCGATATCTTGAAAACTAAGCAATATAGAGCAAAACGGAGCACATTTATGGTTCTTGGGATCCCCGTAGTATCGCTAGGCCTCTACACATGGGTGGACCCCATTGGGTCCTTATTTTGTATCTAAAAAAGTTAGCATTCCGGGAAATTTAAAAATGCACATATCTCGCTAAATACTGCCGACACGACATAAAGTCTAAAAGCGGTCATGTACTACGAGACAAGATCCACAAAAATGCTTTTAGACTTTTCATCGTGTCGGCAGTATTTAGCGAGATATGTGCATTTTTAAATTTCCCGGAATGCTAACTTTAGATTCAAAATAAGGACCCAATGGGGTCCACCCATGTGTAGAGGCCTAGCGATACTATGGAGATCCAAAGAACCAAAAATGTGCTCCGTTTTGCTCTATCTTGCTTAGTTTTCGAGATATCGCCATTTTAAATTTAAAAAAAAAATGTCTCAAAAGTTCGCAAACAGAACACTAAAAAAACTTTATTTTGTTTCTAACCTAGTTCGGTACGTTATCGTAAAGTTTCTGTTCTTCAACTCGCAGGCATAACGTTCGGAATTCTGTTTGCGAACACCTTCACAACCACTAAAAAACTTTTTAGTGAATGTGTTCTTGGAACGGAACGTTAAACAACGTACTGTTTTTTTTCGAACACTGGTCTCTTGTTTCAAACGTATATTATCCAGTTCGTGTTTAAAGACTTTTTTTTGTGAGACGATGTTATGGGTGTATGACTGTCGTTTTTTAGCAAAAAAGTTTTTCTTCGGATTTTAAACGTCCAAACAAATATTTGTTCTCCTAGACCTAAAACTTATGTGGTACAAATTTGAGACCAATCGGATAAAATTAACCCATGGCGCCCGGCGATTAAAGTTTTAGATTTTTGAAAATTAAAAAAAAAAAAAAGTGAGAGTGTTAAATTCGGCTGTACCGATTCTTTTATACCATCCAAAATGTAAAAAAAAAATTGTGAGGGGCGTTTGTTTGGGGGGATGGGGATCAGTGGGGGACGTTGAGAGCACCTTCCCATTCCGATAAATATAACAAATGTTTCATTTATTTAACAAAAATACAAAAAAACATGTAAAAAAAGTGTATTTTTTCAGAGGTTTGTTCAGTTCTTCAAGGGGGAACTTTTTCCCCCTGAGCCGATTTTGCCCATTTACGAACTTAACCTGCCTAGGACCATAAGACATATTCATGCCAAATTGCAGGAGGCTAGCTCTTTTATTTTGGACTGTATCGTGCCTTAGAATCGATCACTGATCAATAATATACATATATACTTTATGGGGTCCCCGACCGATATTTCGATGCGTTACAAACGGAATGACAAAGTGAGTATACGCCCATACTGTGGTTGGAGGGTATAAAAATATGTCTGGCGAACGGTTTTCGAGATATTGTTATTTGAAATAGGAAAAAAAGGCGTTTTTTTGTACGTTCAGAAATTAAAAAAAAAATAAATCTCAAAATTTCTTTCTCTTGACCTTTTCATAGGGCTTGAGACAGGTTTTTTAATTAAACTAAACTTGAGCCAAATCCGATAATTTTAACCCGTGGTGCCTTCGTTCAAAATTTAGGAAAATTTCCACCGATATTTAAGATTTTTGAAAAATTAAAAATTTAAGAAAAATATCTTGCGACACCTTTTTTTTAATTTTGACAATTGGTCAAGCGGTTTTCGAGATATCGCCATAAAAATTTTGTCAAAAATTTCTAAAATAACGAATTTTTCGAACGTTCAAGAAATTTTTAAAAACAAAATCTCGAAAAATATTTTAACCATTCAAAGCCCTTCAAGCAAAGTTTAGAGGTTTTGGTGAAAATTGGTTTAAAACCCATAACTTTTATTGAAGAGCTCCAGGGGTAAAAATTATTAGATTTCGCTTAAATTAATTTTAAATGAAAGTTTGTCTCAAGCTATATGAAATGGTTTGGTGCTCGATTTTTTTACACGCATTTGAAGTTGATGATTTCAAGGCAATTAAAGTTTTTGTTTACAAAATATGTCCTACTTTAGGGGTCCCTGGTGGTGCGATTATTGGATATGTTAGGTCGAGCGTCCAAACTTAAGCTCGAAATTACGTTTGCTATAAGCGGTATAAATTTCGCTGCAATCGGTTTAATACTTTCTGAATGGCCGAATTATTAAAAAAAACTATGCACCGTTGCGTATGATTGTTATTTAAAGGTAATAAAAAATTAAGTATACGCCTCTTATACAGTTTTCAAGTTTATGATAATCATAGAGAAAGGATAATGAGAGTATTTGATAGACGCCAAAATCAATCTGTCATTTCTATAAAATGGTAAATTCAGTGTATTTCTCTTTTCATATACGATTTTAAATGTACTTGCCTCTTACACTAAATATAGAGAGGAAATAAAATGGTATCCAACCAACCTAATACCCACTGATAATAATATTTCACCAACTCAAAAGCGTGTATAAACAATCTAGTACTACACTTAAAAAAGTATGTCATTTATTTAAAAAGTACTTTATTTAAAAAGTTTTACGTTTTGTCGTTTTAAAAAGAAATAAATATTTGTTCAATGTTCAGTTTCTTTAAATGACTATATCTGATGTTTGTTTCAAAAATAACAACATAAAAACTAAAGACTTTCATTAGCATTCAATTTTTAAAGTCATTTGTTTTTGTTATGTAAGTAAAAATAAGTTATTCTTCTTTAATTTTTAATGATTTATGTACATTATTTTTTTTTAATTGTTGGCATTTTTTAAATAGAAGTCATTAGTTTTTACCTACTTGTGTTGGTTATTTTTTTGTAGACAAAAGATTCAATTAATTATTTTATAGAAATATAAAAACATGTTTGTATCAAGTGACTTTGGTACGATGGGAAGAGTGTCTATGCAGAATGTAGTTGATTGTGGGATCGATTCTCCAAAAAGTTTATTAAACATTTTTAAAAATAAAATTCAATAGAAAAATTTAAAAAAAAAAACCTACAAAATCATTAATTTTTAATGTTTTCGTAGGTATTTTTTTTTTTTAATTTGTTGGTAAAAATAACACAACAATCAATCATTTTTAATGTTTCCGTAGGTTATTTTTTTCGAATTTGTTGGTAAAAAAAATTAAAGTTACGTTATTTTTTAATGTTCAATGTTATTTATTTAAAAAATTTTATTAACAGTAAAATAAAGATAATCTAACCATCCCAGTAATTATTCATTTGTTTTAACAAACATCAACATTTATTTTTTACTGTTGACAAAATTTTCTAAAATAAATAACATTTAACATTAAAAAATAACCTTCTTTCATTCTTTTTTACCAAAAAATTTGAAAAAAATAACCTACGAAAACATTAAAAACTAATGATAGTTCTGTTATTTTACCAACAAATTCAAAAAAAGTAACCTACAAAAACATTAAAAATTAATGATTTCGTAAGTTATTTTTTACAATCTTCTATTGAAATATTTTTTTAAAAATGTTTAATAAAATTTTGGGGAATCGATCCCGCAATCAACTGCATTCTGGCTACACACTCTACCAGTATTGCCAGAACCTAATAATCAAAAACGGCAAAAAATGGCTAAAAACAGGCTAAAATATACACTTAAAAAATTATGTCATTAACTGTTTGTAGTTTTAATTGATGACTACTTCTGTCCTTTGTTTCAAAAATAACACACTTAAAAGTAAAGACTTTCACTAACATTCAATTTGTAAAGTCATTTATTTTAGTTCTGTAAGTAAAAACTACTGATTATTCTTTAAATTTTTAATGATTTGTGTAAGTTTTTTTTTTTTTTAATTGTTGGTATTTTTAAATGAAATATCATTAGTTTTTACTAATGATTTTTTTTTTTTTTGTAGAAAAAAAAATCTAAAAATTTTTTTGGTAGAAAAAAAAATCAAAAAATTATTTATAGAAATATAAAAACATGTTTGTATCAAGTGACTTTGGCACGATGGGTAGAGTGTCTGACCAGAATGTAGTTGATTGCGGGATCGATTCCCCAAAATTTTATTAAACATTTTTAAAAAAATATTTCAATAGAAAATTGTAAAAAATAACCTACGAAATCATTAATTTTTAATGTTTTCGTAGGTTATTTTTTGGAATTTGTTGGTAAAAATAACAGAACTATTATTAATTTTTAATGTTTTCGTAGGTTAAAATTAAAAAGGTTAAAATTAAAATTAAAAAAAGCCTTTAGGGTTTAGTTATAGAAAATGTCAACTTACATTTACTTTTGGTTTCATCCCATTTCAATTTTGGTTGTTGCACTGTGTTATTAATGAGCATTATTAGCTTATTACACTAAAAAAAAACTGGTAAAATGCCTGGTAAAATGTCTTGTAATCCCGTTCTACCAATATTTATCAATTTTCCTTGTTTTTTAACAAAAAATCTTGTACTTTGCTCAAACGAGAACTACAGTTTTATTGGTATTTTAAAAATTTTTTTTCGTAATTGTATTCTACCATTTTGAAAGGTTATTTTACAAAAAAAAAACTGTAATTTTACAACAATTTTTTTTTTGTAAATTTCCAAGTTCCGGACAAAATTTCTTTTTTTAATTGAAAAATATTAAAAAAAAGTTGACAAAATTTTTAAAAATTTATTACGAGGATTCTAGTTAATTTACAAAAATGATTTTATTACGAGGATTTATGTTGTTTAACAAAAAAAAAACAAATTTTTTGTAAGTTTACCATTTTCATTTGTAAATTTACCATTTTTTTAAACATATTTACCATTTCTTCTTGTAAGTTTACCATTTTTTATTATTTTTCCGGTTTTAAAACAATATTTTTAACAATAAAATTGGTTATTTTACCAATTTTTGGCGCATTTAAAATTACGAGGAAATCTACGTAATTTTACGAGAATTTTACCTACCTCCTATTTTACGAGAATAGCCTCGTAAAATCAAGAGATTTTTTGGTAACTTTACAAGGTTTTTTATATCCTACACCAATCTGCGGTACAGGGTATAATGAGTTAGTGCTGATGTTTGTAACTACCCGAAATATTGGTCCTAGACACACCTTTAAGTATACCGATCGACAAAATTACTTTTTGAGTCGATTTAGAGATGTCCGTCCGTCCGTCTGTCCATCTACCGGTTTAAGCACGATACAGGTCGCAATTTTCGATCAATTGACTTGAAATTTGAAACTTAAGCTACTTGTGGCCTAAGGACGAAGCCTTGGAAAAAAATCGGTCCATGTTAAGACCTAGCTCCCATACAAAGGCCCCCTTTGAATTTCGCTTAAGAGCCTCTAATAACCGTATTATAATAGATATCATTTTGAAATTTAACAAGTAATAATATTTTGTATGCGCAAAACATCATACTAAATTTCAAAGGAATCGGATCAGTCCTTCTGGTAGTCCCCATACAAACCACCCTCCCGATATTCACATAATTTCCTCAAAATTCATAAAAATGGAAATATTTGATAAACATTTTATTTTTAGGTGTTAAACGTGTTCTTAAGTAACCTTATCAAATCAGAATATAGTTGGACCATTTTTGGACTTAGTCCCCCATATACAAATTTGGACCGATATTCAGTTAAATCGGTCAATTGACAAAAAAATATGTCAATTCCACTAAAATTTGACCTGTGTGTCAAATTGGAACGATCCAATCGTTCCATGTTTGGACTTGGGACCCATTTTCCGGGAAACACTGGTGTAGGGTATCATATGGTCGGTCTTGACCGACTATAACTTTCTTACTTGTTTTTTTTTTAGTGTACCTACAAAGAGTGTCATTTCGATCGGATAAGTTTTTAAGTTCCAAAATTGACTCTGAAAAAAAAAAATTGAGCCTGTTTTAGTTTTGACAAACATCAATTTAAGATTATTTTACAAAGTTTTTTTGTAGCAAAATCACCAAAGTTGCTTGTAGTAATATAACAAAAGTTTTTGGTTATCTTTAACATTTTCAGCTGACTCAGCAAAGTTTTTTTTTGTGGTTACATGACAAAGTTTTTATTTTGAGTGCAATTTAATGATTTTGCATATAAATATTAATGTTTAAATAAATGCATATAGTTTATTTTTATACTTTCAATTGTAATTTAACAATAATAAATGTTAAATTTATTTATGCAATTTAAATATAGTAAAATTGTTTTTCAATGCATTCACATAGTTCTTAACAATTGTTCATATTGTTGCTGGATTGGATATTTATAAATGTTTATAACAACAAAAACAACAACAACAACACCAACAACAAAAAAAATATTAAATTATAGTTGATTTAATGTACCGCAACAAAATGTTAGTAAAAATCAAATTTTATTAAATGTTCACCTTCGCTAGTTTGGATGATGAGGAGAAATCTTCAATTTGTTTAGCTTTTTTTTTTTGTTTTTTTGTTGCTGTTGTTGCATTTAGTACTTTGTAAATAATTTGTAAGTGCAATTGTGGCAAATCAAGGTCAATAGTTATTTGCGCTTTTTTTTTTTTTGTAAATAATTTTTTTTTTTTCTCTTCAAGAACCCAAACAATTCTAATTTCAAGCATGGAAAAATTTGATGCCGTAGTATAATTATTGGATTTTATAATATGTTTCTCTTTTTTATACAAGTTTGTATTATTGTTTGTTTTTTAGTGTTTTTTTTTTGTTGTTGTTTTCTAAGCTAAACTTGCATAATTTAGAAATTACTAAATGGCGGAGGTGCTGATGATGGTGCACAAAATTTTGCAAATTTGCAAAGTGCATCCATAACAAATCACTATGGCGCCGTTTTTTTGCCACAACAACAATTTCCTTTCGATTTTATTCGTTCTTATTATTTGTTTTGCAAAAAAAAACAACGTTTCCATTATTTCAATAATTTACATTGTTTTTCATTCAGGCCTATTTTAAAGTGCCCTCTTTTAACAAAATTGTATTTTTAAAATAATGTGCGCAAAATAAATCATCACAAAAATTATTTTATAAGTAGCTACACTTAGAAAAATGTGCTTAATACCAATTGGATTTTTTAAATCAGGTACAGGGTGTTTAATGAGTTTATGATGTTTGTACACTCAAAAAAAACCCTTGTCAAATTACTAGAAAAAGTCTCGTAATCCCATTTTACCAATATTTGACAGTTTTCCTTGTTTTTTAACAGAAACAAAATTTTAAATTTTATAGAATTTGTTTCTTATTAAGAAATTGATCACTATATACGTTTGCACTTAATCACTGCCAGAAAGAGACTCGATCAAAATTTGCATTTTTTTATATTTTTGTTATTTTACAAATTTCCAAGGAAATTTTACAAAAAAAATCTAGTAAATTCACGAAAATTCCTTGTAAGTTTTATTGCACCAAAAAAATTGTAAATTCACAACTATTGGTAAAAAGTTTGTAAAATTACAAAAAGGCTCGTAATTTTTACTAGGAATTCTCGTAAAACAGGAGGTAGCAAAAAATCTAGTAAAGTCACAAGAACGAGAATTTTGAATTTGAATTTTGATCGCGTCAAAAATGTTGTAAATTTACAATTTTATTGGTAAATTTACAGTTATATCGTCAAATTGGAGGTTGCAAAGATTAAAAATAACAAACTTTTGTTGTAATTTTACAAGGTTTTATTTTTAGTGTAACTCTAGGGTTGCCAGATACTAGAAGTCAAAAATTTGTGAAATTACAAAAAAAGCTCGTAATTTCTACTAGGAATTCTCGTAAAACAGGAGGTAGCAAAAAATCTAGTAAAGTCAAGAGAACAAGAATTTTTATCGCGTCAAAAAAGTTGTAAATTTACTATTTTATTAGTAAATTTACAATTTTATCGTCAAATAGGAGGTAGCAAAAAATAAAAATAACAAACTTTTCTGGTAATTTTACAAGGTTTTGTTTTTAGTGAAACTACTAGGGCTGCCAGATACTAGAAGTCAAATAACTAGAAAATGGAAAATTTTAAACTGGATTTTGAAAAAATAACTGGACCCATACATAATTTTTTTTTAATAACTTAAAAAAATCAACAGATTTTTATATGTGAGATACATATTTTTATTTTAGACTACTTTTTAAATATAACATCAATTAAATTCCCGTCTCCATTGGCCACGGCAAAATGTGCTTTTTTAAGCATTACTTTTTCGAGCATCTCGAAATTTTGATGTTGAGCTCGTCAAAGGTCTGAGAATTATTGGCGTAAATTTTTCTTTTCAAATAACCCCACAAAAATAAGTCTGGAGGGGTCAAATCTGTAAATCTAGGTGGCCAGTTAAAATTCCCTGGACGTGCAATATCAAAAAAGGGCGATAATGACTGACCATCATTTGCAGATTTGATCCCTTCATACTTATTTTTTTGGTGTTTTTTAAAAAGCAAAATGTGTGAGACAATTCTCAGATCATCGACAAGCTCGAGGAGGACAAATTACATTTAGCTGGAACTAGGGTCTGGCAACCCTAGTAACTACCCAAAATATTGGTACACTAAAAAAAAAATATTGCAAAAGTAGCAAAACTTGGTTAAAATTGGATGTTGCTAAAATTTTAGTAATACAAATTAGCAAAACCATATTGCTAATCAAAAATCTGATAGCAATATATGGAACTAAGAAAATTACGATTTTGGTTTTTCAATTTTTCAAAAACTATGCTTAGGAAGCGTGGTCAAATATTGGAAAAATGGTAAAATTTGTGTCCAGTTGCCTTGTTTAAATATTTATTAAATTAAAACGGAATGCACCACAATCTCAAAAATGTATATTCTTGTATAGTTTTGTATGGGCTATCGATTAATTTTTTTTTTTTTTTTTAATTTTTAGAACCCGTTCTGAAATTTTTCATTTTTAAAAAAAGTCAATTTATCAAAAATCCGGCCACTTTTTTTTAATTCTTTTTTAAGTTAAGATGTTTGTCTATCCACACAAGAAAACTCAGACATGTGTGTTTCGTTTTTTTTCGAGAAAATCGCATTTGAATTTCATAACAATTTAATAATTTGCTTGTATTTTCTTGTTTCAACATAGCGTATGAGTAACATTTATGCAAATATTTAATACTCATTCGCTATGTTGAAACAAGAATTTACAAGCAAATTACAAAATTGTTATGAAATTTAATATTCAAATGCGTTTTTTTCGAAAAAAACAATTTTTTTTTGTGTGGACAGACAAACATCTAAACTAAAAAAAAAAAAACATAAAAAAAGTGGGCGGATTTTTTTTTTTACTTTTTTGAAAAAGGGAAAATTTCAGAACGGGTTCTGGAAAATATGGGGCAAATGACCGTAAAATTCCTATTTTAAAATCCGAAATTTGACAGGTAAACGTGTTTTGTACTCGCAAATACACCATTCCAAATTTCAAAGGAATCGGACCAGTTCTTCTTGTAGCTCCCATACAACCCACCCTCCTGATATTCACATAAATCTCTAAAATTTCATAAAAATGGAAAATATTTTATTAAAATTTTGTTTGTGTGTGTTTAACGAGTACTTTAATAGCCCAATCAAATATGATTACAATCACACCATTTTTGGACTTATGTCCCATATGAAAATTTCGCCTGATATTCACTTAAAGCGAATTTGGTTTGTGAGTGTTTTCTACACTTGTTAAATATGTGACAAGAGACAAACCCAATCGGCCCATGTTTGACTTGGGATTCATTTTCTGGGAAAGACTGATGTAGGGTTTTAAATGGTCGGTCCTGACCAACTATAATTTTCATATTTGTTTTTTTTGTGTGTACGTTCAAACATTTAAAAAAAAAATCAAAAAATTTCTTTACCTCGAACTAGAGATGGGCGCGTGAGTGATTTTTGACTCACACTCACTCACGCTCACGACAGGAATTTTTGCTCGCTCACGAGTAAATTTTTTCTACTCACACTCACTCACAATCACGTGAGTAAATTTAATACAACTCACACTCACGTGCACTCGCGCAAACTTTACTCACACTTACGTTGACTCACACTCACGAAACTCTTATTCATACAAAAAAAAATTTCAAAAACTAAAATTTCAAAAATCTTTCAAAATTTTCAACAAAATTTAAAGTTAAGCTTAATTTTACATTTTTCTTTGTTTTTTCGGGACGAAATCTTAAGTTAAGCCAAATTTTACATTTTTTTGATGCTTTTTTTGGTACAAAAGGAAATATGAAGAGAAAATAAATCACGCAAACTCACGCAATAAAATCAACTCACACACACACTCACACACACAATCACGTGATTCACGCTATAATCTGCTCATGTGCCCATCTCTACCTAGAGCTTTGACAGCCTTCATTTTAACTTAATTTGAGCCAAATCCGCTCATTATAACCCGTAGCCCCTTCGATTAAAGTTTTAGATTTTTGGAAAAGTTCAACTAAAATTATGTATTTTTGGTTTTGTGGTATGTACTAAAACTTTTCGTTCATAACTTTTGAACCGCTTAACCGATATCGCTCAAATGCAATACCAAACTTCTTGAAGCAACAAAAACTTAATATGTTAAGTTACAGTCATATCTGTGTAATATTTTGGCCGTGATCGCCATTTCAACAGACAGACACCAACACTCAAAATATTTTGTAGGCAAAAACAAATGAAAAACACACTTAAAACTAGTGAATAAACAATTGAAAACCATCCCAGTAATTATTCATTAGTTTTAAGAAACATCAGCATTTATTTTTTACTGTTGACAAAATTTTCTAAAATATATAACATTAAACATTAAAAAATTACGTTTTCTTCATTCTTTTTTACCAACAAATTCGAAAAAAATAACCTACGAAAACATTAAAAATTAATGATAGTTCTGTTATTTTTACCAACAAATTCCAAAAAAATAACCTACAAAAACAATAAAAATTAATGATTTCGTAGGTAATTTTTTACAATTTTTTATTGAAATATTTTTTTTTTAAATTTTTAATAAAATTTTTGGGGAATCGATCCCGCAATCAACTACATTCTGGCCAGACACTCTACCCATCGTGCCAAAGTCACTTGATACAAACATGTTTTTATATTTCTATAAATAATTTTTTGATTTTTTTTCTACAAAAAAATAACTGACTTGTGTAGGTAAAAACTAATGATATTTCATTAAAAAATACCAACAATTCAAAAAAAAATTACTTACACAAATCATTAAAAATCAAAAGAATAATCAGTAGTTTTTACTTACAGAACAAAAATAAATGACTTTAAAAATTGAATGTCAATGAAAGTCTTTATTTTTTAGTGCGTTATTTTTGAGACAAAGGACTGAAGTAGTGATTAATAAAAACTGAACATCAAACAAATGAATGTGGGTGTGGAACAAGGTGCTATAATCCAAAAACCAAATTGTTCAGGAGAAGCAAAAAACTAAATAAGTCGCGAAAAAAAATATTTTTTTCTAATTTCTTTTTGCAGTTCGACGAAGATGGACCATATGCATCTATGTACAAAATTTCATTAAAAACAAATGAGAGGAAGTAGCAAAAAAATCCATGTGAAATTTTGTTCTAGTGGAATAAGGTGCTATGTTACAATTTCTACTAGGAATTTCAATACATTTGCCAAGTAGTTTTAAGTTTTTTGGGGTATTTTTTAAAAATTTAAATTTAGCATGATAAATTCAGCAAAATTTAGACAGGGTCCAGCAGTATTAATTTTTATATAAAAATAAAAAAAATCAGTTAATACAACAAAAAAATTAGCTATTATATGGTTTATTTTAAACAACTTGTACCATAATGGGTTAAAAAATTTGCACAATTTATTATATAAGTTACTAACCATTCAATTTTTAAGTTTGAACTTAAAAATTTGATAGATTATCAAAATACACCCCAAGTAATTCGTAAAACAATATTATGTTTTTATATGGATATAGCACCTTTTTCCACATTTCCACTTTAACTATAAATAGATTAGATTAGAAAGCGTTCTTTATCAAACCAATGGGCACATGTTGAAGCCTAGGATGTTTTCTACACGCTAACCATCTCACATGTAAAAATTTTTATATATTACCTTTAGTTTCACTGCAAAATACATGTTAGTATCCGGGGAAAAATATTAAATATTCCCAAAAATAATTAAAATTGAACTTTTAAGGTCACTTTAGTGACCGAAAATGATCAAGTTTTTTACAAATTTGTTTACAAATAGGTCGAACCATTGAAGGAAGATACGATTTTGCAAAAATACGCGATTTCCAAAAATTGGATTTTAGCACCTTGTTCCACACCTACATTCAAATGTTTTTTCTTTTAAAAACGACTAAACGGAAAACTTTTTAAATAAACTACAAACAGTTAATGATATAATTTTTTGAGTGAATTAAACCAATTCCATAAAGAAAGAGTTCCACCAGGAAAACTTCCCTTGTAAGTGGAAGGTATAAAAAAACAACTTGTAGTTGGTGTAAAACTTTCCTAAGTGTATTATTTTCCCCATTCTTTCCCCATTTTTTATTTCTTTTTCAATATTGACGTAGCACGCTGGTCAGTTTATAAAAAAAAAAGTAATTTTACTTCCGAATAAAATAAAAAATAAATAAAAATAAACAAAAGAATTACGTATAAAATATAAACAAACATAAACAAATAAAAAAAAAACAAATGTTGTTTGTCTGTGAATTTAAAATATTGAATTCCCGCCGTGATTTTTTTTTTTTTTGTTGTTATTTTTTATTGTTAGTCACATTTAAGTTTATTAAGTGCTGAAATGCAATTTGTTTTGATTTATTTAATTGAGTCAAGTTTATGAGTATGAACTGTATTTCTTTTTTTTTTTTTGAATTTCATTCATAAGCTGTGTTTTTTTGCTCCCTCGTTAATGTTTACTCATACAATTTTGACATTGGGCAAGTTAAGTTTTAACTCGTAAAATTTTAGACGTTAACTTTCTCACTTCGATAAAAATGCTGCCTAGTTTAATTATTTATACAATTGTGAATGCTATTGAAAAAATTTATACATATTGTGAATGGGAAAATATACATAAAATGTCATCAGAGCAAAGGTAAGTTATAAATTTTTTGTTGAAATTATTTTAAATATGAATTATATTTGCAGCAAGAGATATTATATTTCCAGCCAAATTCTTTTTGGCGTGAAAAGATGAATTTTCTCACATTCGGAAGAAGAAACATATGTATATATGTGCATGTTCCTGAGTACACGATATCGGAAGGATTAACGGTTTGTTGGGACCACATAAATATTTAAACCCCGATACTTATTTTTTTGTTTAATTTAGGATGAGGACTCTCTTTGTGGCATACAACGCTGATAAAGATAATGCTAGGCAGGTGGGTGCTTCACCATGTATTTCGTGATAGCCCAATTTTCTGCAAATTCCATAAGCTTCGAGTGGCACATGGTCTTGTCGAGTCATTACCTGTTCTTGCAGAATATATATTTTTTTTATTTTAAAATAAAAGTCTTTAGAAATTTTAAAAGATTTTATTAAAATTAGTCAAAAGTCTTATAACGCTAATTTAGAATATAATAATTCAGCAATTAACAAATCGCAATACTGAACCAAATTGATTGTTATTTTTAATTTCTCCAGTTTCCGTTTTCTACTGCCTACTCTCATCTAAAAAAGAAAAGAACAATTGGTTAAATGGAATAAAATAATGGCTATTTGATAAGTATGTTCATAAATGTCAATTCTGAAAGGGAGGGCGACAAGGGAACGGCATGTTTGGAAAAAAAAAATGGGGGGTAAAATTAATGTGGGTTGCTTTTACATTTGACCACTCCAAAGTCGACTCTGGGGGGAGAATTTTTCTATACAAAAATTCTGAGATTCTGAAAAGTTCTTCCTAAAATAATTTTTCCGATTCTGAAACATTTGCTTATACAAAAGTCTCAGATTCTGAGACATTTTTTCTATAGAAAAAGTCTCAGCCTCTGAGACATTTTTTCTATAGAAAAAGTCTCCGACTCTGAGATATTTCTCCTATAGAAAAAGTATCAGATTTTGAGACATTTTTTCTATAGAAAAAGTCTCAGATTTTCAGATATTTTTCCTATAGAAAAAGTCTCAGATTTTGAGGCATTTTTCCTATAGAAAAAGTCTCAGATACTGAGACATTTTTCCTATAGAAAAAGTCTCAGATACTGAGACATTTTTCCTATAGAAAAAGTCTCAGATACTGAGACATTTTTCCTATAGAAAAAGTCTCAGATTCTGAGACATTTTTCCTATAAACAAAGTCTCAGATTCTGAGACATTTTTCCTATAGAAAAAGTCTCAGATTCTGAGACATTTTTCCTATAAAAAGTCTCAGATTCTGAGACATTTTTCTTATAGAAAAAGTCTCAGATTCTGAGACATTTTTCCCAGGGAAAAAGTCTCAGATACTGAGACATTTTTCCTATAGAAAAAGTCTCAGATACTGAGACATTTTTCCTATAGAAAGTCTCAGATTCTGAGACATTTTTTCTGTAGAAAAAGTCTTAAGGTACCTAAAAACGACGCAATATTATGTACAATATTCAATTATATTGATGGTGTGTGGGTAAGATTGACCATTGTACAATCGTCAATATTACCCACACACCATCAATATAATTAAATATTGTACATAATATTGCGTCGTCTATAGGTACCTTTAGATTCTGATACATTTTTTCCAGGGAAAAAGTCTCAGATACTGAGACATTTTTCCTATAGAAAAAGTCTCAGATAATGAGACATTTTTCCTATAGAAAAAGTCTCAGATACTGAGACATTTTTCCTATAGAAAAAGTCTCAGATACTGAGACATTTTTCCTATACAAAAAGTCTTAGATTCTGAAACATTTTTCCTATAGAAAAAGTCTTAGATTCTGAGACATTTTTCCTATAGAAAAAGTCTCAGATTCTAAAACATTTTTCCTATAGAAATAGAAAAAGTATCAGATCCTAAGACATTTTTCCTATAGAAAAAGTATCAGATTCTGAGACATTTTTCCTATAGAAAATGTCTCAGATTCTGAACAATTTTTCTTGTAAAAAAGTGTCAGACTTTAAAAATTTTTTTCCTATAGAAAAATACTCAGATTCTGAGACATTTTATCATACAACAGTAATGCCAGTTCCCAACTATGAACAGACCCCCAAAGTTTTTCAACCCCAACATTTTCTCAGAACATACATACCTAAACAAACGCGCTCTAAAGTTTGGTCATGTTAAAGAGGCAGAACTTCTCCATGTTGCATTTATTATACCAAAGCGTCGAAGCCTGGGGATAAGTTCGTTATAAATAAGAATTCATCTAAACAGATTTTTACTGTGGTCTGATTATAATATATGTACATACCAATTAAATATATGGCTGTTGATGGCATTATTCTCATATGGGTCCTTAATACCATCTAAAATATTGAAAAAATCCACTTGATCTTCATTATCTTTCGATTTCGAGCTGCTATCGTTACAACTACTAGTGCTTCTTGAACTAAACAGTTCATCAGTGGCACTCATAAGAGTTTCTATCGCTTCCATCATATCAGCGGCGTCTCCATTATCCCATAACAAATTCTTTAAGTAAAAATATATGATAAAATTTCATGCAATAAATCATTATTGATGTATGACAAAGAACTTACCAGTTCAATTTTGTTCCACAGAAATCAAATCTATTGAAAATGTTGTTCTTCATTATACAAATAAATTTAACAGCAAACAATTTTTTTAATTTTTTTTTTATATTTTTTTTAATGACAAACGTCTTGTTTACAAAAAATGTAAGTGATGCCAAGTTTGTTTGAAAACAAAAGTCAGTAAAAATTTTGTTTTTTTCCTAACTTTTTATGTTAACGTATTACCGATAGCAAAAAAACACGGCTATAATTGAAGCACATGGGCAAAGACTAACAAGACTTCCAACTCATTTTGTTTTGCTGTCAGAAGACCTAACTCTTTGTATGTATTTGAGTTAGGTCCTCTTTAGTATTGGTGCACCTAACTTTTTTCACCATCGACCAAAAACATATTCACCATACACAGAGTTACTTTTGTTTATTAATAATTTTTTACTTTAAAATTTTTTTGGAACATAAAAGTGGGAAAGCAAAAATAAACATTGAACACAACAGCTAGTACCTACATTAATGAATTTTGCAGTTTAAATTAAAGAAAATCCAAATATATTTATAAAAAATATATTATTAAATATCAACTCTGAATTCGTTTTCAAAATTTAACACAATTATTTCACCACTAAAAATGACAAATATTTTATTTATTTTTATTAAATATTTTTTTTATTTGAAAAAATAAAAAGTAATTAAACGAAGTGAAGAATTGCGATATATTGCAATACTTGAGGGATATTGATTTACATCAAGTCGTATATCTAAAAAAGTTGAGAAAAACTTAAAGATTTTTTGATAAAAAAACGCTATGATATTTTTTCCTGCACAAAAAAGTTCTTCAACATTTTTCGCATCGATAAAGTCGGAGATTCTGTGGGATGTCTTCATTTATCAAAAGTTTTGATTCGTATATACATAATTGTTGTTTACAGAAAATCTCAGAATGGAATCTTTTTATATGTAGAAAGTTTCAGATTCAAAGGACTATTTGGAAAACTTCTTGGATTTATAGTATGTGTTTCAATAAATTTAATGAATTTTTTCTATAGAAAGTACTATAAATGTATTTTTATTCTATAAAAAAAATTGTAAGGGATTTCTGCTATTAAAGCGGTTGCCATAGGATGTTTTTTGTCTTCCAGAAATATTTCTGAAAAATTTTTCTTATGCAAAAAAGTCTGATTCTGAGTAAAGTTTCACAATAAGAGACATGTTTTTTTACAGAAAAAATCTCAGATTCTAAAATATTTTGTTGTAGAAAAAGTCTCAGATTATGGGAAATTTTCCTTATAGAAAAGTCTCAGATTCTGTTTGCCCGTGGAGCAGGTTCGGATTAATTATGAAAATAAAAAGACAAAGATTTCAATGGGTTTAAAGAGAAAAATCTCTATTTTTATTGGTATAAATATATTACCTTTAAAATACACAAGGGTGTAGATATTTGCACGTAGTGCTTTATATGGCGATGATTGAACGAATAATACTTAACGAATAGAAAATATAAAAAGTGGCGACAAACAATGCTTAAAGTCCCGTTAACGGTTTACTAGCTGAATTCTATGCTAAACTCTTTACAGAGTTGCACGGAAAGTGTAGCAAACTAGAATTCAACTAGTATTAACCCATTAAGAAGCAAGTGTCCCAAAAAGGGGACAGTTTAAATCAAATAAAAGTATTTGAGCTTAAACATTGCCGGCCGCCTTGCAACAATAAGGGGTTGCAACGGATTCTTAGAGTTAAGTAATAAGAAATTAATTCAATTAAAGCTTTAAATTCATTTTTTATATTTTTTCAAAAAACACTTAAAGCTAATGGTCAAGGGACCGGTATTTTAAGCTACACTACCCAAGAGGATAGTGTGATCTAAAGGAGACCAGAGCTTAAAATTTATATAAATAAAATAACGAAGAGACCCAAGGGGGGTCGTTTGATCCAAGGGGATCGTATCCCTAAAGAGGGGATTGGCCAGATATGACCCAACCAAAACTGGTGTATTGAGCCAATGGAAGACCCGGGCTTGAGTATATTTTACCCTTTATAATCTGAGGGCTTACCTCAGGTCCTAAGACCAGAGCGACTCGCGACGACACGTTAAAATTAGGGTCAGCAAGCTGAAACCCAGCGAACTCTTTCTTTATTGTGTCCGGTACCGACTCGGAAGGAGTGCGGACCCCTTTCATTCGTGTGACCTTGGCTGTGACCACAATTCTGAGTGTGGGGTCGTAGGTTGACCCAAGAGTCAAACGACAAAAGTCGTCCGAATCGACTTTGGAAACGGGCAACCGAAGCTGCTGTACCAAAGTTTCACACACATAACTGCTTTTACAACACAAATCCAAGGCCGCACGTACCGGAATAGTTTTTTTTGAATAATTTTAACAAAACTATTAAGGTCGGCGAAAAAGTATTTATGTGACGTATAGGCAAGGGACACAGTTGGGAAACGGACGGAAGCGAAATTTTTGTCGAAGTTTTTTTCAGTGCAGAGGAGCGCGAAGGGCGAGACACTTTCCTGGGGACAGAATCACGGAAAGAGTGCAGGAGGTTGTGATGATCCCCCTTACACTCGCGGCACCTAAAGGTGCTAGTGCAATTTTTGGCAACATGAGAGTGCGCCAGACACCGTGAGCAATAGTGATGCATGACCACCATACGAAGTTTCCTCTCACAGGCCATTTTACGGAACTTTACGCAGGACCTGAGAGGATGTCTGCCTTTGCACACTCTACACTTAAAATTACGCTCGTCTTTTGAAGTTGGTATCGCGACAATACTCAAGCCAGAGGTTCCATTGGCACCCGATAAAGGTTCGGGTATTGTTGTTGGTGCTACGTTAGAGGTCGTAGCTTGCGGAGGCACATCAACAGGAGCAGATGCGGCCACCGTATTAGGTGAAAATTCAGGTGCAGGTGTTGACACAGGAGCAACCAAGGGGGCTACTGCAACAACTGGATCTGTTACCTCCATCGCTTCATCATAGTCCTCCAAAAGAGCATCTTCAAATAGGGTTTTTAATGCGTCCATTATGCTGTGAAACAATAAAGATTAACAGAAAGGAAAATTATGGTTTAATTCAGATTGGTCAGGATGACCAGCTTCGCGATATGTCGTCTTACAACCCCATTCGCAGTGCGCACGTCTACTACACGAATATGACCGTCACTACCCGGGTAGAGTTTAACGACACGACCTAATCTCCACGATGTCGGAGGCAATTGTTCGTGCCTTATGACGACTAAATCATTTTCCTCAATTTCACGTTCCGGATTTTGCCATTTATAACGCTTGTGCAAGCCCATTAAATACTCTTCTTTCCACCGTTGGCAGAAAAGTTGAGTAATAGCCTGCATTTTCCGAAACCGATTTACCATACTTATCGGAGGGTCATTTATTGTAGGCTCCGCAGGAGCTAGAATTGGAGAACCAATTAAAAAATGTCCAGGTGTCAGCGCTACCGGTTCTTTCGGATTGTCCGTCATAGGACCAAGAGGACGCGAATTAAGGCAAGCTTCGATTATCGCAAGAATAGTCGAGAATTCTTCAAACGTGTATTTGAATGCTTGCGCCTCCTTCCGAAAGTGAAGTTTAAAGCTCTTCACACCGGCTTCCCACAGACCACCCATATGAGGTGCACCAGCTGGGATAAAACGCCACGAAAGATTCTGAAAACTGTATTTAGAACATACCGTGGACTGACTTTCCTTAAGAAAAGTCTTGAAATCTCTCTCTAATTCACGCGACGCGCCTACAAAATTAGTACCGTTATCCGAAAAGATAGCATGAGGACAACCTCGTCGAGAAGTAAATCTTTGAAAAGCGGCTAGGAAAGTAGCCGTAGACAAATCCGATGTTGCTTCTAGATGTATGGCCTTTGTCGAAAAGCACACAAAAATACATACGTACCCTTTTGTTATTTTACAAGCCCTACCAGTGAAACTCTTTATGTCAAAAGGACCCGCAAAGTCCACCCCTGTAGTAGAAAAAGGCCTATCAAGAACAGTCCTTTCAGGTGATAGCGCGGCCATAATTTGACTGCAAGAACGTTTTCTGTCCAGAACGCAACGTTGGCACCGACCGATAACTCCACGTATTTTAGATTTCATCCGTGGAATCCAATATTCGATGCGAAGTATACGTAACATTAACTGATTTCCACCATGAATGGAAATTAAATGTACGAATTCGGTCAAAAGTTGTGTAAACCGATGGGCATATGGT
Organism: Pegoplata infirma; assembly: GCA_963921195.1. Taxonomy (NCBI): domain Eukaryota; kingdom Metazoa; phylum Arthropoda; class Insecta; order Diptera; family Anthomyiidae; genus Pegoplata; species Pegoplata infirma. The sequence continues at coordinate 313,616,779 of OY992536.1, read as the reverse complement.
AAAATGATTGGATGTTGTTCAGTATACGATAAAGATGGACATTTAGCCAAACGACCATTTAATCTCATAACACCGTCTTTGTCGAGGAAAGGATTTAAGGGAACCAAAAAACTCTGTGAAGAAATTGGTTTCTTCTCCAAAAGACATTTATATTCTTCGCCAAAATGACATTTCTGAGCAATAATGGCCAAAGGCGTTTTAGCTCTCTTTATCTCCCAATTATAAAGAGTTTTACTCTGATATAAATGACGAGCCGATTTGCGCGATTTGAGGCTATTTTCGAGAAATCTCAAGATATATGAGGTTACCCGAAGCGCTTTATCAAGGCGAGAGTATCTCGCTAGAATATCGAAATACACATCTTTCCCTCCGGCGTCCTTAAAGAAGGACACATGAGTCTTAATTTTCTGCATTTCATTGTCAGTATTAAGACCCGAAAGATCTGTGATATTCCAGTCAACCTTATTTTGACGAAGCCAATGTGGACCATACCACCAAAGATTATTGTCAGCCAACTCAGAAGGAGAAATGCCTCGACTGCCCAAATCGGCAGGATTCTCCTCGGACCGAACATGATACCAATTGTGGTTTCCAACGTTTTGTTGGATTTGGCATACTCTGTTTCGAACAAAAGTGGTCCAAGAACAAGGGTCCTTTTTCAACCAGGCAAGGACGATTGTTGAATCAGTCCAACAATAAACCTGGCGAATTTTTATATCTATTTCGCTAAGTACCGTTTGTAAAAGCTCTGAGGCCAAAACTGCCCCACAAAGCTCAAGACGTGGTATGGAAATAGATTTAATAGGAGCCACTTTTGTTTTCCCCGTTAACAAATGGGTATAAATTTGTCCATCGAAGGTTTCAATACGAATGTAAATCACCCCCGCGTATGCCTTTTCCGAGGCATCAGAAAACGCATGAAGTTCAACAGAACAACTTGGCGTATAATGAACCCATCTTGGAATCTGTATATTGTTAACTTCATGATAAGAAGTAACAAACTTTTTCCATTCATTCTCCGTTGAAAGAGGAAGCGAATCGTCCCAATCGATATTATCGAGCCAAATTCTCTGCATGATAATTTTTGCAACTATTATCACTGGGCCCAGCCAACCTACAGGATCAAACAATTTCGCTATCGTGGATAGAACTTCCCTCTTAGTGTGACTCGATTTATGTGCAATAGGAATTACACTAAAATAAAACGAGTCTAATTGAGCATTCCATTGAATGCCCAACGTCTTCGAACTACTCGACTCTACAAAAGTTAAAAGTTTAGCGTCCACCAAATACTCAGGGAGAAATCTGTCTAAAATTGTCCGTTCGTTGGAAGTCCATTTTCTCAAGTCAAATTTAGCATTAGACAATGCTGCTATGAGTTGATCACGAGCGATCAACGCAGACGAAACGTCGTGAGTCCCTGTTAACACATCGTCAACGTACATGCATTTCCGTAGAATATGCGATGCCAGCGGATACTTAGCTTCAGAATCATCTGCCAATTGCAACAAAGTTCGTATGGCAAGATAAGGGGCGCAATTGACGCCAAAAGTAACAGTTTGTAACTCATACTCCTTAACGTCCTCAGTCGGAGAATCTCTAAACAAGATACGTTGAAATGGAGTATGAGCCGAATCAACTCTAATTTGCCTATACATTTGCGTAATATCGCAATTAAAAACAAACTTGAAAAGTCGCCAACGAAGAATTAACAGAACTAAATCTGCCTGTAATGTGGGTCCAACATAAAGACAGTCGTTAAGACTGGTACCGTTAGATGTTTTATTTGAAGCGTTAAAAACTACTCTCAATTTCGTAGTTTTTCGCTCCGGTTTGACGACTGGGTGATGGGGTAAATAGCAAGAATAGGTTGTAGCCGGAGAATTTGACACACGTTTCATATGACCCAGATCCAAATATTCCCCGACGACGTTGTCGTACATTTCCTTTATCTCAGGCCTTCGTAGAAGAGAGGATTCCGTCCTTACAAACTGTCTGAGAACGTTTGACCTCGAGTTACCCAAGTTTAAAGTATTCGGAAATTCAGGTTTAAATGGAAGCGTCACGATATATCTACCATCAGAATCCCGACGTGTAGTCGCTTTATAATTCTCCTCACAGATTTTATCAAAAGTAGATAAAATCTTCTTCTTAGGGGTTTCCTCAAGTTCCCAAAATCTAAGAAGAGTTCTATTGAGAGAATCTTCCTCCGAAAATTCTACCTTAGTAGAATAGACTTGAACTTGAGGTTGCGATACCGGACCGGTAATAATCCAGCCAAAAACTGTATTCTGAGCCAATAATGAGCCCAAAATGTCCTGGCGAATTTCACCCGAAAGAATTCGAGGATATAAATCCGCGCCTAACAAAATATCGACCGGCCTACTATCGTAGAAATTGGGATCCGCAAAACGGAGGTTCGGCAAGTTATGCCTAATACAGGATGGAATATTAAACGATGGTAAATTACCCGATATTTTCGGTAAAACAAGGGCCATCGTCTCCAAAACGAGTGAGGTATCCAACCGAGAGCCAATCTTCAGAGAACAAATTTTTCTTGAAGTGGCAGATACAGCTTGATTCACGCCTGAAATCTGAGCATTCGTAGAATATGTCAAAAGTTTCAAACGATTCTGCAAGCTTTCGGAAATAAACGAAGCCTCAGAAGCCGGATCTATAAGAGCCCGGGCTTGGTACGTCGTACCCTGGTGAATAATGTTCACCACAGCTGTCCCTAAAAGCACAGATCGATTCTGCGAAGCATGAAAGACCTGCTTATTCGAAGGATGCGTTGGATTTCCACCGCTAGAGGTGGATTGCACATTCGGATCGGGAGTAAATTCTGTAGTACGGGGATTCAAAGTTGAATTCGCTACCGCATTAGCACGAACATTTCCAACCGAATGTGAAGAAGGCTGCGTAGTTGAATTCGCCGCTGCATTAGCGCGAATATTCCCAGAAGAGTTTGCAGAAGGCTGCGTATCACGATGAAGTAGTGTGTGATGGCGTTTATTACACTTGGAACAAGTGTATGAACTACCACAATTTCTAGCCTCATGTGTTTGTGAAAGACAATTTATACAAAAATTATGCTTTTTCACAGTTGAAAATCGTTCAGCCACAGATAATTTTTTAAAACGAAGGCATGAGCGTAATAAATGTACTTGGTTTTTACATAAAACGCACTTTGATGACGATGATGATGTATTTGAAACATGCGCTTTCACTTTCACTTCAGGTGCTTTTTTCGAAACATGAGAACCCTTAAGATCACGAGAGCATTCCAAAGTATCGATCCTATTCGTCAAAAATTTATCAAAATCGCTCCAAATGGACAAGATTTTCTTATTTTCAACGGTATGTTCCCACAGATCCAACGTATTCGAAGGTAATCGTTGAATGCAAATGAAAACGATCATGTGGGAAAAAAGAGGATCCGTCGTGGCAATATCTAAAACTGACATGCCTGAAAAGAACCCGTCGATACCACGCTGCAATGATTTCAAGCCTTCAATAGTCTCTTTATCGAGGACTGGAAGGTTGAAAAGAGCCATAAGATGATGATTCACCATTAAACGCAGGTTCTCGTATTTATCTTCTAAGCTCTTCCAAGCTATGTCGAATCCGCTATTGGTAAGCGGGGCTTTCGAAACTATTTCCCTAGCCTCGCCACTAGTTTTCTCAACTAAATGACATAGTTTTTCCACGGAACCTATACGCGAGTTATTTATAAAAACCGCTTTAAAAAGATCCCTAAACGAAGGCCAAGAAAGAACATTGCCATCGAAGACGGGTATATTGCAAGGAGGAAGACGCATACTGTGGTTATCCTCATCGGCCTTAACCGATACCGAAGGAGTTTGAGCGCTACTAGTCGCGTTAGCCTTCGCGAACTCATCCAACTTCTCATTAATTGTTGACAAACAATCAATGTATACGTTGAAAGTGGATGAGTATTTCGACTCGGCTGCTACAACATCAGCTGGTTTAGGCACCTTTAATGTTGTCAAATAAACAATACACGATTTGTAGGAACTTTTCACTTGATCCCACATTGAACTCAACTCCTTTCCGCGTAACTCGAGACTAAATTTAGAATGAGCGTCATCGGCGATCTTCCTAAACCCTTCTTCGAACCTGACAACTTCATCAGTTTCCCTCATGAAAAGTTCAAAAGCTGACATTTTCTTATCCATTTATGAAAAAGAAACAGAAAATTCCACAAAATGTTTCCACAAGCGCGAAAATATAAGAGAAAACCCAAATAAAAAAATTCAGAAAACGTACAACTTTGCTGTGAAATATCAAAATTTTCTTAAAAAATTAGAGAAATCCCGAAAAAAATTGAAAAATACGAAGATTTTTCGAGTTCGTAAATTTTTACTCACAAAAAAATCGAAAAATATCGATTTCGGAAGAAAAATAAACAAAAATCACTAATTTCCGAAGAAAAAGAACGAAGTTTCACGAAAAAACACGAAGATGCACGAAGATTTTCCGAAAATGTAAAAAGATTTTCACAAAAAATTAATTCGCAAAAGGAAACAAAAAAAATTTTAAAATTTTATTAAAATTCCAAAATTTTACGAAAAAGCACGAAAAAATACGAAGGCAATTACGAATTTTCCAAAAATGTCACCAAATTTCACTAAAATGCCCAAAAAATTTATAAAAATAAATTTTTAATTTTAATGTTACACAAAGACTATGTCACGACTATACCGGACAGTAGGGTACTTGTTTTGTAACAAAAAAAATCACTGTTAAAAAAAAAAACAACAACAACACGGTACGTATGTAATTGGTATGGTAAAAGAATTTTGTGTGGTACTCCGATCGAGTAGGATATAGCACAAAAGGGAATGAAAAAATAAAAACACTGCAATAGTTATATTAAAGAATTTATATTTAATAATTAGAAAATATAAATGTATGTACGTATGTATGTATGTACCATAGAGAAACATAGAGGCGAAGGCGTCAAAAATTGAGTTGTCAAAGTACAACTTGTATACATGTATTTGTTGACAAAGTACGACTTGTAAACATGTATTGTGTGGTGAATTCACATCGACAACATACGTGTGAGAAATTAGAAAAAGATAGTGATATTATTTTTTCTTTCACCTTCGCCTCTATGTTTCTCTATGGTATGTACCATGTAAAAAAAAAATCACAAATTTAACACTTTAATTTTATAACAAACCCGACGACTTTTTTCAACGAAATAAAAAGGAAAAAATAGTGTTATTTATTTTATAATTTTTTATTAAAAAATTTCAATAAGAATTAATTAATTTAAATGAAAAATTAACACTTTTATAAAAAAAAAATTATAAAAAAAAATTATTTATGTCCGTCCTGTAAACAAACGGAATGGTTGCGAAAAAAAAGTATGTAAATAGATATGTAATGACAAAATGTCAAACAAGTGGACTGTATAAACTCAAAACGCGATCAGGGTTGTAACACGATCATTCACAATAGTTCATAAAAAAATAGTATGTATTTAATATATAAATACTACTATATCAACACACAATTTTAATGTAAATGAAAAAATTTTTTGCAATTAATTTTTATTTAATTTTCACTTCACTTTCTGTATCACTTTATGTTATTTATCACAACAATAAAAAAAAATAAACGCACGTACCTTTTATTTGAAGAAATAAAATAAACTTTTAGGGAAAAAATTTAATGTTGTTGTTGGGGGTAGATGATGCCGCAAAAAAATGGATGCTGCGATGGGAAAAAATATAAGAATTAATTCCTTGTTGAAATCTTTCAATAAATCCGGGGTGAAGGACCAAATGTTTGCCCGTGGAGCAGGTTCGGATTAATTATGAAAATAAAAAGACAAAGATTTCAATGGGTTTAAAGAGAAAAATCTCTATTTTTATTGGTATAAATATATTACCTTTAAAATACACAAGGGTGTAGATATTTGCACGTAGTGCTTTATATGGCGATGATTGAACGAATAATACTTAACGAATAGAAAATATAAAAAGTGGCGACAAACAATGCTTAAAGTCCCGTTAACGGTTTACTAGCTGAATTCTATGCTAAACTCTTTACAGAGTTGCACGGAAAGTGTAGCAAACTAGAATTCAACTAGTATTAACCCATTAAGAAGCAAGTGTCCCAAAAAGGGGACAGTTTAAATCAAATAAAAGTATTTGAGCTTAAACAGATTCTGAGACATTTTTCTTATAGAAAAAGTCACAGATTTTAAAACATTTAAATGTCTCAAAATCTAAGACTTTCTGTAGGACAAATGTATCAGAATCAGAGATTTTTTCTATAGGAAAAATATATCCGAATCTCAGACTTTTTCTATAGGAAAAGTATCAGATTTTTCCTATAGAAAACGTCTCAGATTCTGAGAAATTTTTCCTATAGAAAAAGTCTCAGATTCTGAGACATTTTTCCTATAGAAAAAGTCTCAGATTCTGAGACATTTTTCCTATAGAAAAAGTCTCAGATTCTGAGACATTTTTCCTATAGAAAAAGTCTCAGATTCTGAGACATTTTTCCTATAGAAAAAGTCTCAGATTCTGAGACATTTTTCCTATAGAAAAAGTCTCAGATTCTGAGACATTTTTCCTATAGAAAAAGTCTCAGATTCTGAGACATTTTTCCTATAGAAAAAGTCTCAGATTCTGAGACATTTTTCCTATAGAAAAAGTCTCAGATTCTGAGACATTTTTCCTATAGAAAAAGTCTCAGATTCTGAGACATTTTTCCTATAGAAAAAGTCTCAGATTCTGAGACATTTTTCCTATAGAAAAAGTCTCAGATTCTGAGACATTTTTCCTATAGAAAAAGTCTCAGATTCTGAGACATTTTTCATATAGAAAAAGTCTCAGATTCTGAGACATTTTTCCTATAGAAAAAGTCTCAGATTCTGAGACATTTTTCCTATAGAAAAAGTCTCAGATTCTGAGACATTTTTCCTATAGAAAAAGTCTCAGATTCTGAGACATTTTTCCTATAGAAAAAGTCTCAGATTCTGAGACATTTTTCCTATAGAAAAAGTCTCAGATTCTGAGACATTTTTCCTATAGAAAAAGTCTCAGATTCTGAGACATTTTTCCTATAGAAAAAGTCTCAGATTCTGAGACATTTTTCCTATAGAAAAAGTCTCAGATTCTGAGACATTTTTCCTATAGAAAAAGTCTCAGATTCTGAGACGTTTTTCCTATAGAAAAAGTCTCAGATTCTGAGACATTTTTCCTATAGAAAAAGTCTCAGATTCTGAGACATTTTTCCTATAGAAAAAGTCTCAGATTCTGAGACATTTTTCCTATAGAAAAAGTCTCAGATTCTGAGACGTTTTTCCTATAGAAAAAGTCTCAGATTCTGAGACATTTTTCCTATAGAAAAAGTCTCAGATTCTGAGACATTTTTCCTATAGAAAAAGTCTCAGATTCTGAGACATTTTTCCTATGGAAAAAGTCTCAGATTCTGAGACATTTTTCCTATAGAACGTCTCAGATTCTGAGACATTTTTCCTATAGAAAAAGTTTTAGATTCTGAGACATTTTTCCTATAGAAAAAGTCTCAGATTCTGAGACATTTTTCCTATAGAAAAAGTCTCAGATTCTGAGACATTTTTCCTATAGAAAAAGTCTCAGATTCTGAGACGTTTTTCCTATAGAAAAAGTCTCAGATTCTGAGACGTTTTTCCTATAGAAAAAGTCTCAGATTCTGAGACGTTTTTCCTATAGAAAAAGTCTCAGATTCTGAGACGTTTTTCCTATAGAAAAAGTCTCAGATTCTGAGACGTTTTTCCTATAGAAAAAGTCTCAGATTCTGAGACATTTTTCCTATAGAAAAAGTCTCAGATTCTGAGACATTTTTCCTATAGAAAAAGTCTCAGATTCTGAGACATTTTTCCTATAGAAAAAGTCTCAGATTCTGAGACATTTTTCCTATAGAAAAAGTCTCAGATTCTGAGACATTTTTCCTATAGAAAAAGTCTCAGATTCTGAGACATTTTTCCTATAGAAAAAGTCTCAGATTCTGAGACATTTTTCCTATAGAACGTCTCAGATTCTGAGACATTTTTCCTATAGAAAAAGTTTTAGATTCTGAGACATTTTTCCTATAGAAAAAGTCTCAGATTCTGAGACATTTTTCCTATAGAAAAATTCTCAGATTCTGAGACATTTTTCCTATAGAAAAAGTCTCAGATTCTGAGACATTTTTCCTATAGAAAAAGTCTCAGATTCTGAGACATTTTTCCTATAGAAAAAGTCTCAGATTCTGAGACATTTTTCCTATAGAAAAAGTCTCAGATTCTGAGACATTTTTCCTATAGAAAAAGTCTCAGATTCTGAGACATTTTTCCTATAGAAAAAGTCTCAGATTCTGAGACATTTTTCCTATAGAAAAAGTCTCAGATTCTGAGACATTTTTCCTATAGAAAAAGTCTCAGATTCTGAGACATTTTTCCTATAGAAAAAGTCTCAGATTCTGAGACATTTTTCCTATAGAAAAAGTCTCAGATTCTGAGACATTTTTCCTACAGAAAAAGTCTCAGATTCTGAGACATTTTTCCTATAGAAAAAGTCTCAGATTCTGAGACATTTTTCCTATAGAAAAAGTCTCAGATTCTCAGACATTTTTCCTATAGAAAAAGTCTCAGATTCTGAGACATTTTTCCTATAGAAAAAGTCTCAGATTCTGAGACATTTTTCCTATAGAAAAAGCCTCAGATTCTGAGACATTTTTCCTATAGAAAAAGTCTCAGATTCTGAGACATTTTTCCTATAGAAAAAGTCTCAGATTCTGAGACATTTTTCCTATAGAAAAAGTCTCAGATTCTGAGACATTTTTCCTATAGAAAAAGTCTCAGATTCTGAGACATTTTTCCTATAGAAAAAGTCTCAGATTCTGAGACATTTTTCATATAGAAGCAGTCTCAGATTCTGAGACATTTTTCCTATAGAAAAAGCCTCAGATTCAGACATTTGTTTATATAGAAAAAGCCTCAGATTTTGAGATATTTTTCCTATAGAAAAAGCTTCAGATTCTGAGACATTTTTCCTATAGAAAAATTCTCAGACTCTGACACATTTACTTATAGAAAGTCTCAGATTTTCTTATTGAAATAGTCACAAGTTTTGAGACATTTTTATTAAAGAAGAAATATCAGATTCTGAGAGATTTTTCTTTAAAAAAAGGGGGGTATATCTGGGAGTTTTTCCATAGGAACATTTTTCAATCTTTTTTAAATTTTTCTGTAGAATTTCCGTAGCTTACAAAAGATTTCTTAAAAAAAACATATTCGTTTTTAAACATTATTTATTATTCGTCACCTTCAGTATGAAAATAAGTAAATTTGAAATTCTTTGTCGCGAACAGCTTCGAAATCTTCAACACGATAGACTCAAATCATTTGGGCACTGGTGTTTCCAAATTATTTCGAACTTCAGGTCCCAAAAACCCATTACAAACAAAACAGTTTCAACAATACCACATAGACTAGGTATATTTAGCACTTGTAGTATTTTGGTCTTCATGGTAATAAAGACACCATTGGTTTGTTGCAAACGAAAATAATTTTAAAGTTTCTGCACATCACGGGAACATACTTTAGACCTTTGTAACTGAAATATACAAAAAAAAGGTATTCCAAACACAAAATAAATTAAAAGCAATATTTACCTTTAATTATGCTAATTATTAAAAATTCCCTGCACAATTTTTCATTCCCTCTTTCTACAGCAAAACCCAATGGGATTTGTACGATTACAAGCTAAAATAATACAAATTATTAATCTAAAATCAAATATAATAAACTTATTTCACTTTAATATAAGTACATACCAAGTTTTCTGTGCAAAAAACACAAAAATCATCCAAAAATTGGATGATTTGTAAAAAAAATAAAATATACAACTTTTTGTTTTTTATTTTTATTACAAATGTCATATTTTATTATTTCACCACAGTTTCACAAATGTGTTGAATACACAGTACCTATATGTGTGAATTATTTTTTTGAGGTTATGTAGAGTTGGATGTCTTGTTAGTCTTTGCACATGGGTTTCGATTTAAAAATATGTGACGAATACAAATCATAAATTTTCCCCCTCAATTGGGGAATTTTTTAAGAATCCCAAAACAAACTAAACATAACAGAGTGTAAAATTTTATTGTGCCGAATCTTCAATACCCTAATATTTACAAAAAAAAAATATAAACAAACAAAATTTGTAAAAGGTGATCCCCTTCTGCCTCGTCCACAATTTTTACTTATCTATTTTTAATGTACAAAAAGTCCAGGTGGACTGATTTTATCCATTAACGAACTTTACAAAAAAAGTGTGGGATTAAAATTCCTTCGCAAATTTTTTACGATTTTCAAATTTTTTTATAAAAATTTTATTAATTTAATTTAAAAAAAAATCATTGACCAATTTCATTAATTTCATTAACAAAATTCTTTCAGTGTATACTAAACTTGTATTATTATTATATTATTATTAAATTTATTTAATTTTAATTAAAAAAAAAAAACACTTTCAATTTTTGTTTACCCAATTATAAAGTTCAACGAACTTCAAACAATTATCAATACACTAAAATTATACTACTAGAGGCACTAAGACAACTGTCTCATAACTTAATGGGGCTGGCTATACACTATACTTTTGTTTATTTAATTTGTTAAAACAAAGTTTAATTATGATTGAAGAAAATATACAAGTCCATCCATCAAATTGTTCAAGCTTTTTTTTAGTTTCATTAAAAACTGAAACTAGTTTTTAAACAAGAAAATTAACTTTATAACGTTAAAAATATTTTTAATTTTTGGAAATAAACACCAAAAATCGGAAGCCGTTTAGTTAAAGCCTATGTAATAAAAAACAAGTAGAAAAGCTAAATTCGACTTGGCCGAATCTATGAATACCCTCCACAATGCCCATTTTAAGTGATAGTAAATTTTCTAACGTGAAAAAAATAACAGTTACGATCAGAAATATTTTATTTAGCGTAAAAAAAATTTTTTTTAGAAATTTTTGAAAAAAAAAAAAAAAAAAAAATTTTTTTTTGAGTGTAAATTTTTTTTTTTGAGTGTAAAATTTTTTCGAATTTTACATTAAAAAAAAAATTTACTAATTTTTTTTTTTGAGTGTAAATTTTTTTTTGAGTGTAAAATTTTTTTCGAGTGTATTTTTTTTGCTCATAACTTTTGAACCACTGGACCGATTTCGCTGGATTGCAATACCAACCTGACCAGGTAAATGCCCAACATATATGCCAAACTTCAGGAGCCACCGTAAAGTCTTTCAACAGACAGACGGACAGACGGACGGACGGACGGACATCGCTAGATCGTCTTAAAATCGATCGAGGATCATGAATATATATATTCATGACTAATATTTCGAGGTGTTACAAAAGGAATGACAAACTTATATATACCCTCTATCACTAGAGTGGAGGGTATAAAAAATATTAATATTAAAACTACTTTTTATGCTTTACAGACAAAACTGCAACAAAGTATAAATACACTACTCTACACGGTTTTTGCACAACATTTTCTAAAAAATGCTGGCATCCTTCGCACAAAAAAAAAAAAACTTTGTCAAATTACTAGGAAATTCTAGTAATCCTATATTACAAATATTTTACCGTTTTCCTTGTTATTTAACAAACAAATTTAGATCGAAATTTACATTTTTGTTTTGTAATTTTACAATATTTTTTTGTAATTTTACAAATTTCCAAGATAATTTTCCAACAAAAAAGGTGTACATTCACGAAAATTCCTTAATTGCGCCCAAAAAACTGTAAATTTACAATTTTATTGGTAAAATGCTTGCTTTAGTAAAGTTACAAAACCTCCTTGTAAATTTGATCGTGTCAAAAAAATTGTAAATTTACAATTTTATTGGTAAAAACCTTGTAAAATTACAAAATTGTTGGTAAAAAGCTTGTAAAAGGAATTTTTGTCAAATAGGAGGTAGCAAAAAAAAGTTACAAGTTTTTCTTGTAATTTTACAAGTTTTTTTTTAGTGTAAACACGAATCTGTCATCAGAAAAGTTGTATCAAAGCGCCTTTTCGAGATATACACAGACAAATTTTTTAATATTAGAAAAGTGTATGTCAAAGTTATTCAGATTTTTTTATTCGAATTCCCAATAAAATTACCTAACTTTTGCAAGAAATCCCGACTCGATATGATCAAGGATGTCATCAGGACATTATAAGGTAGTTTAAAATGTCCTTTTTTTTTTGAAGTATCCGAATTTTACTGTCCAAAGCAGATATGTTAAGAAGACACTATAGTTAAGAGAACCTGGGGTTAAAACCCAAAATCCGTTGAGTATATCCAGAAATATTTGCCAAAAAAGTGAAAATTTTTAACCAAATTTGCATATTTTTTAACACACACTTTGCTGTTTTGAGGGCTAGGTCCACAAAAAAATGAAAATGCCTTATTTCGAGAAGGCGATTTGATACAACTTCTCTGATGACTGATTCGTGCTTAGGAGGCCAAAATACTTCAGAAAATGTAGATTTTTGTAGAGTAGTGTTATTTATACACTTAAAAAAAAATTAAGTAAAATCAACTAAAAAAGGATAAAATGAAACACACATACGACTATTGCTTAAGGTGGGTTGGAACTACACTCAAAAAAATAAACTGGTAAAACGCCTGGTAAAATGCCTTGTAATCCCGTTCTACAATATATATGGGATATTTCACGTCAACGGGAGATATCGAGTTTAACTTAAATGCGACAATTTAAAAAAAAAATATCATTTGCCATATTGGATTCGCCATTTCGAATTTTTGAAATCTGAATAAAAATTCGGAATCAGCGTCCCAAATAACCCCCGGATAACTAGTTTCAAGGAAATCGAAATTAAAAAAAAAAATTAACGTCATATTGGATCCGCCATTTTGAATTTTGGAAATCTAAATTCAGAATCGTGTTTAGTGACCCATAATACACCCGGGAACTGAGTTTTGTTTGAATGCGACAACTTAAAAAAAAAAACATCCGCGTCCCAAATAGCCCCCGGATAACAAGTTTCAAGGAGATCAAAATTAAAAAAATAAAAAATAATCGCCATATTGGATCCGCCATTTTGAATTTTGGAAATCTAAGTTCAGAATCGTGTTTAGTGACCCATAATACACCCAGAAACCGAGTTTTATTTGAATGCGAAAACCTCGAAAAAATCATGCGCCATATTGGATCCGCCATTTTGAATTTTTGAAACCTGAATGAAAATTCGAAATTAGCGTCCCAATAAACCCCCTGATAACAAATTTCAGAAAAATCCGATAACTCCTTCATTAGTTTCCAGCATATCCCGATAGGGGTATCCCGATTCGCGCCGCCATATTGGCTCACTTACCATTGGGTTCAACTTCCGCCACTCAGCTTTCAAAAGTAGAGATCATTGGCTAAATTTTAAGCCATAATACAACTCTCTACGATCAATAGAATTTTGGGGGTGGGGGGTCTCCCGTTGACGTGAAATAGCCCATATATTTACCAATTTTCCTTGTTTTTTAACAAAAAATCTTGTACTTTGCTCAAACGAAAACCACAGTTTTATTGGTAATTTTACAAGTTTATTTTCGTAATTGTATTCTACCATTTTTAAAGGTTATTTTACAAAAAAAAAACTGTAATTTTATAACAAAGTTTTTATTACTAGGATTCTAGTTGAATAACAAAAAAAACTGTTATCTTACAAAAATTATGTTTTACGAGGATTTATGTTGTTTAACAAAAAAAAAAACAATTTTTTTTTTGTAAAATTTTTTTTTTTATTGAAAAATATTTAAAAAAAAAGTTGACAAAATTTTGAAAAAAATTTTATGAGGATTCTAGTTAAATTACAAAAAAAAAAAAAAAACAGTTATTTTACAAAAATGATTTTATTACGAGGAAATTTTTTCGAAAATTTACCGTTTTGGTTTGTAGATTTACCATTTTTTTAAACATATTTAACATTTTTTCTTGTAAATTTACCATTTCTTTTTATTTTTCCGGTTTTAAAACAATATTTTTACCAATAAAATTGGTTATTTTACCAATTTTTGGCGCATTCAAAATTACGAGGAAATCCTCGTAATTTTACGAGAATTTTACCTACCTCCTATTTTACGAGAATAGGCTCGTAAAATCATGAGATTTTTTGTTTTTTTTTTTATTGTACCAACAATAATTTTCTTACTTGTTTTAATTTTCAAAGCCAACATTTTCTTAACTAAACTTGCATTATACACTTCAAATGCAAGCATAGCATAAATTGTACAAAAAAAAAAGTTGATAAATAAGTTATAAAAGTAATTATCTTGATCATTTCAGATTCAGATTAATCGTAAAATTATTGCAGTGTAGGAATATGTAATCAAATTTTACAACTAACCATATAATTGTCGTACTTCATTGATTGTCATTAAATATTATGTACCTGCTGCTACAATCATAATTTACAATTATATATAGTATGAGCAACTAACTAACGAACATACATGAGAACGGCCCATTACACTGTGCAACGGCCTAAAATTTTGCAACAAAAAACTTTTTTTATATACCCTCTAACTACATCATGGGGGTGTACTCAGAAATTTAGATAGACAACGCCAGATCCAATCAAAATCGATCGAGGATTTCGAATATGTATACTCATCCAATACTCGTATTCCGATTAGTTACAAACGGAATTAAACTAATTCCACAGTGCAACAACCAAAATCGGAATGGGATGAAATAAAAAGCAAATGAAAGTTAACATTTTCCAAAACAAATCCCACTAGGCTGTTTTTGAGTGCAGCGCTAGATTTTTTTAAACGCATTTGAAGTTAGTGAACTTTCATTAAAATTATAATAATAATTACTTGAAAACTGTATAAGTGGCGTATACTTAATTTTGTAATTGCCTTTAAATACCAATCATACGCAACGGTGCACAGTCATTTTAATAATTTGGCTATTCAGTAAGTAGGTACTTTACCGATCGCAGCGAAATTCATACCATTTATAGCTAACGAAATTTCGAGCTTAAGTTTGGACGCTGGACCCCACATGTCCAATAAGGGCACCACCAGGGCCCCCTAAAGTAGGACATATTAAGAAGGTATACAAAAACTATAAATGCCTTAAAGTCACCTACTTCAAATGCATGTAAAAAACAAGTAAGAAAATGATAGTCGGTCAAGACCGACCAAATAATACCCTACACCAGAGTTTCCCGGAAAATCGGTCCCAAGTTAAAATATGGACCATTAGATCCATATTTCGTCAAATCTTTAATAAGGGTAAAAAACACTCGCAAATTAAATGTGAGTGAAATAGGATTATATTTGTTGATAATAAACCGCTTTAAATGAATACCGGATGAAATTTAGAAGTGGGTCTAGGACCAATATTTCGAGTGGTTCCAAACATTAGCACAAAGTCATTATACCCTGTACCACAGAGTGGTGTATGGTATAAAAAGTAATTATACCCCACACCACTCTGTGTACTCAGTAACTACCCGAAATATTGATCCTAAATCCACTTTTAAGTATACCGATCGACTTAGATTTGTGATTGTTTTTTACACTTATTGACGCTTTGGCAAGAGATAGATCCAATCGGTCTATGTTTGAACTTGGGACCCATTTTTCGGGAAACACTGGTGGAGAGTATTATATGGTCGGTCTTGGACGACTTTAATTTTATTTATTGTTAAATGTTAATTTTCACAAGTTCTGTTTTAGCATTTTTTATTACTTTTTGTTGCACTGTGTAATTAATTAAGTTTGTTAATTTATCATTTCTAATCAAATTTAAGAACTATTTATCATTTTAAATTTTCTATGGTTGTTACTTTTCAGTTTGTTTTTGTTTTGTTGTTCTCTTTAAATTGCTTTTAGATTTACTTTGGATAATTACAATTAGCGAAGAAGGGGATTTTGTTTTTTTCCATTTAGAACTTCTACTACAAATTTACTAAATTACCGATTGCAATCAATTACGTTTTCATTTCAAATTGGTCATCAAAAACAATCACAAAATCATTGCAAGACTTCGGTGACTGGATAACATAAATAATTAAATAAAATAATTATATTAAAAAAAAAAAAGACATGGGAGTGATTAAAACAATAATAATTTAGTTAAACTGATCATACTAATCACTTATGTAGTAATTTATTTGTTAAGGAATAACTAAATAATACATTGTTTCATTTTTTATTTAATTTTTTATTATTATGGTAACAAATGGAAACAAAAATGTAATTAAGTGCAATACATTGTTTTTCATTTTATAAATAATTCTTTTAATAATTTTAATTTTTTTTTACAATTTTTTTTTTATATTGTTAAATTGGTTTTGTTTAAAGAATAATTACTGTGCTTAATTACAAATTGATAGTTTGTTAATAATACTGTTCTCGAATTTAACACTTTTTTTTAACAAGCTGAGCACCCTGCTGGTAAAGTTAATTCGAGTACGCTGAATTCAATGGTGCTAGTCATTTTTCGAAGTTAGCGCTCGAATTCGCGATATTTGCGATTTTAAGTTTTGAAACTTTGCGATATTTTTTTTATACCCTCTACTTAGTGAAAGAGGGTATACATAAGTTTGTTATTCCGTTTGTAACTCATCGAAATATCGGTCTGGGACCCCATAATGTGTATCGGTCAAAATTACGATACAAAACCACAAATCTGGACGTGGGTCTTCAGAATTTTTTTATGTTATGAACACAGATGCTTTATGGATCCATTTAGACATTCCCATTAACAGTTTAATTAAATTCCAAAAACTCGCGATTTTATTCGCGATTTCAATTTTTTAAATTTTTTACTTGTTTCAAAAAGAGTATCATAAAATTATTCATATTTTTTTTTATTCGAATTTTCAATAAAATTACCTAACTTTTGCATGAAATCCGTACTCGATACAATCAAGGATACCATCAGGACATTAAAAGAAAGTTCAAAATGTCCTTGTTTTGGTTTTATAATTACAAGTATCAGAATTTTGCAAGAAATATTCTATTCAAAGCAGATATGTAAAGAAGAAACTCCAAAAAAGAGAACCGGTGGTTTAAATCCATAATACATTAAGTATATCCAGAACAGAGCTTCAAAGGATTTCATTCCTTAATTCGATTTGGCATTCTGAATGAAAATTTTGTGATTGCATTCCCCAATCATATTTTAGCGAATTGAATGAATTCACTTTAAACTCATTCGATTTATAAATATCGAATGCATTCGATTTACTTTTCATTCGACTTTAAAAAATCGAATGCACTCGATTTTTTTTCATTCGACTTTTAAAAATCGAATGCATTCCATTGCGAATGAAATCTTTTCATTCAATTTGAAAAATCGAGTGGCTTATTCATTCATTGCATACAAAACTTAAAAAACTAGCCAAGGTAGAGCAAAACGGAGCCAATTTTTTGTCCCTAGTATCGCCAACACTCTTCACACTTTTTGTCGTGTTGGCGGTTAAATACTGTGTCATATGTGCATTTTTTAAATTTTCGGGAATACCAATTTTTTGGATTCAAAATTAGAGCCCATTAGGGTCATCATATGTAAAGACAGTCGGCGATACGATAGCCCAAAATTTGGCTCCGTTTTGCTCTATCTATTTAAAAAATCGATTGCATTCGCAGTGGAATGATAAAAAATCGAATGCATTCGATTTTTCTAAATCGAGTGAACAAGAAATCGAATGCATTCATTTTTTCCATTCAATCGAATGCATTTCAAGGACTGCATTCGATGTTGATTTATGAAATCGAATGCATTCACTGACTACAGAAATTGAATGGATTTTTTTGAGAATTCATTCGAAAAGGATTTCATTCTTCGAAGCTTTGATCCAGAAATATTTGCAAAAGAAGTCAAAGTTTTGAACCAAATTTGCGTATTTTTTTCATACATTTTTTTGTACCAATTTTTATGATTTTTTTGGTAAAATTAAAAAAAAAAAATTAATTCACATTTCCTAAAGTATTTTTGCCTCCTAAACACGAATCTGCCCTCAGAAAAATTATATCGCATCGCTTTCTCGAGATAAAGGAATTTTTCAATTTGTGTGGACCAAGCCCTTCCCAGCAAAATTTTCGGTTGCAAAGAACCGATTGTTGAACAACTTATACTTCCCTAGAACCTGTTCTAATTCTTGTGCAACACCGATTCCTTTTACAAAGGGATTGTCCCAAAAGCAACAGGTGTTTGTAAGCAAAATTAGAACATATTTTTGTTCCTCGGAATCGGTTCTAGAAGTAAAATTTGGAACAGAAATGAGACACCACACTGTGGTACAGGGTATAATGAGTTTGTGCTGATGTTTGTAACTACACAAAATATTGGTCCCAGACCCACTTTTAAGTATACCGATCGACTCAGGAACACTTTTTGAATTGATTTTTAGCGTTGTCCGTTCGTGCGTCTGGCTGTCAATGTAAACGGTTTAAACACGATACAGTTCGTAATTCTTAATCAATTAACTTGAAATTTGATACTTAAGCCTTCTTTGGCCCAAGGACGAAGTCTATTGAAATTGAAAAAAAATGCGTCTATATTTAGACCTAGCCCCCATACAAAGGTTCTTTTTAGTTTTGGCTCAAATGACTCTAATAACCGTAGGTATCTTTTGAAAACTTAGCAGGTAAACGTATTTGTCTTCACAAATAACCATTCCGAATTTTAAAGGAATCAGATCAATTCTTCTTGTAGCCCCCATACAAACCACCTTCCTGATTTTCACATAAATCTCTCAAATTTCATGAAAATAGAAAATATTTAATTAAAATTTTGTTTGTGTCTGTTAAACGCGTACTTTAAAACCTTATCAAATCTGATTATCATCGTTTCACTTTTGGACTTCGGCCCCATGTGAAAATTTCGGCCGATATCACCGTCCGACTGCCAATATTAAACATGAACCGGATGATATAGATCAAATTGAGTAAAACTGCATTTACAGTTTTTCATTTCGTGATCCTCCCCAGCAATATTTTCCGTTCCAAATAATCGGTTTCAGAACGCATCATATATGATTTTTGTTTGAAATTGTCCCGAAAGCAATCGTTTTTTAGAGCAAGTAGTTTTTTTGAAAAATAATTTTACATAGAAAATATTCGAGAATCTATTGTAATAGAAATCTGTTCCAAAAAATTTTCCTGGGTCTTTCCTTTAAAAGGATTTCAAAACGTTTTGTAAAATATTTTTGAAATATTTGTACTTGTCCTAGGATGACACTAGTGATGGCAAATGAAAGAGGAGAATTTCCCCTAATTTTTCCATTTTTTATTTTACCATATCAGGATAAAAGAGTGCGAATAAAGTCATTTGAAAAATTTATCAAAATATTTTGTGGAAAATTTTTAATGATATTAAAGGATACATTATTGAAAGAACGTAACTTACCTTTTTTCCTGATATGTGAAAATAATAAAATAGGAAAATTAGAGGAGATTCTCCTCTTTCATTTGCTTTCACTAGTGACATCCTAGGACAAGTACAGATGTTAAAAAAATATCTTATAAAATTTAATCCTCTAAAACTTTGAAGTCCTTTTTAAAGGAAACAGGATCAGGAAAAGAAAAATTGTAAATGCAGTTTTACTATATTTAGTCTCTAGTTTCAAACGTATATTATCCAGTTTGTGTTTAAAGACTTTTTTAATTTTTGTCGGACGGTGTATTTCACTCAAATTTGATTTGTGAGTGTTTTTTACACGTATTAAAGATTTGACAAAATACAGATGTAATCGGTTCATGTTTGAACTTGGGACCTATTTTCCGGGAAACTCTACTGTAGGGTATTATATGGTCGGTCTTGACCGACTATAGTTTTCTCACGTTTTGTATGTATTGTTGAACTCTTTGGACATCATAAAAAACATCTATTTATTTTTATTCCATTCTATTAAATAATAATTAAAATTTTTTTAAATACAATCTAGCTAAGAATTTTATAATTGTCAACTTAGCATTTTAAGTATAAATATAAAATAGCTAGAAAGTTATTAACACAAATCCAATATAAAACTCTTAAAACAATTTAAACTATTAAATAATAAAATTAATTCATAAACAGCTATTGAATAAATATTTTTTCTTTAATATTTGAGAAGTGAAACAGTTGAGAAGTGAAACCGAGATTTTAGACTTAATATATTACCCAAATGTAAGTTATGGGTCTGATCGAGTAATTTATTTTTTTTGGTCCCATGATCAAGAGAATTGGTAACACTGACCGTCGTCACGTTGTAACGAAATAGAGCAATGGTTTTGATGGGAATCGAACCAACGACCCCCACGTTTATAGACAAGCACGCTACCAATTAACCTACAGGGCCCCCTGTAAGAAGTTCTGTCAAACATTTTAAAATTTTGTTATTAAATGACTTCGCGCACTTAAAAAATTTATAACTCCAAAATTTATTAAAAGGATTTTAAATTTTCGAACCGTAGAACTTCCGAAGTCTATCAAAATTTTAAAATTTATTTTATAATTGTTAATAAGTTTAACACATGGCGCTGTTGATATTGATAGTAAATTAACATTTAAACAATCAACAATGAAGTGTTCAATAGTTTTTTTATTAACTTAGTTTATTGTTTAATTGTTTTAATAGTTTTGTATTGAGATTGTGTCAATAAAATAACTATTTAGCTAAGTTATACTACTAGCCATAAGTAGACAATCATATAATTGTTTCATAAATTGAATGCTCAAGAAAGCAAGCAAAATAAAAATAAATTCGGTCTTGCCGAAAGTTTGGCACCTTTTCACAATGTAAAAAAATTATTTGAAAAAAAAAATATTTTTGAAAAAAAAAAATTTGAAAAAAAAATTTCCGCGGAATAGAAATTTTTGGTGAAAAAACAAAGATTTTTTTAAATATGTCTGTTTTTGTTTAAATAGGATTCGGTATCCAATTATGTTCACATATGACAACCAGCAGCCGTTTTAAAGCATTTTGTTTTTTTAGGTTTTAAAACAGTGGTGGAAATTTTTAAAATTCATATGCCCGCGGGCATAGGCCAAAAAAATCTGCTTTTACAACGTCGACGCATATAAAATTGTGTTACTTTGTTGACTTTTCGCTTGCTACTTCCACACAAGCATAAATGTTTTAGTGTGTGCCCACTAGGATGGCTCGTTTTTTGGATTTTCTCTATGAATTCTAATACCCGCCAAAAGTGTAAGTCCTCTAAGGGTAACTCACATGCAAAATATCACTCCGATCGGAGTTTATCTTCTGTCCCCATGTTGAGCCTCAAAATTGGGATTTTTGAAGAAACCCTTAAAAAAAATAAATAATTATGTTTTTTTATTAAAATTTTTAAAAATTATTTTGGGCCGTGATCTCCTTTTTAACAGACAGAGGGGCATTGCTAAAATGTCTGATCAACAATACTGTGCAACAAGAAAATGAGCCTCAATGGCTCCAATGCGAAAAGAAAGTAGATCAAATTGACAAAATCACCCAAAGGTTTTGTAAAGTTAGTTTGAATTTATTTTTTATGGCCCACTAAAGTTTTTTATTTTTTTGAAAACGTCAAACAAAACTATAATAAAGGCACATCTGAGCTTAAAAAAATATGGATGGATGCGTTCACTGAAATAGTATGGGTGCTCTTTTGTCGATGGACATGGTCCATGGACTTCCCTTGTCTGACTTTCTCAGGTTTGTGAATGCAACTGAGAAGTTCTGAGCAAGCACCTTTCACTTTCTTTAAACTTTCTCTCATTCTTTACTAATCTTTCCTTCTAGGGTATGGTACAATGGACTATTTTAAGTCTGAGCGCCATGGACTCGCCTAGCTTTCTTTCAAGGCTTGTACAACCCACCCTCAACTCAACTCAACTCAATGGGTGCTCTTTACCTAGAAAATATTAACCCTCTAACTGCCATTTAAAGGGGGTAATTTTAGTATTTTTTTTTAATTGCACATAAGTTCTAAAAATTTAACACAGGATGTTCTAAAATATTTTCATAATTTTTGAGAAAGATTATTCTATATAATCTTTCTCAAAAATAGAATTTTAAAGATCGAATAATAAATAATTTTTATTAATTTAAAAATTAAAACAGAATATTTTCATAATAAAATTTCGGAAGAGAGATGAAAGATAGAAAGGCTTCAGTATGGCAACACTGTAATTGCGCGTGTTGTTATTTTTGAGAACAGTTTTTGCATCGCCATCTCTTATTGATCTGGCGAATTATTTTGAAGCTGTGTTTAATTTATTTTATTAAATTTGTTTTTAGTTGTTACTAAAAAAACGTTTTGGCTATAGCGAATTCAGCTCTCATTAACATTTGGCATGCCCACCCCTGTAATAGAGTTGAGGCGACTATGCTTGAAATGGTTGTTTAGATTAATAGAATGTTTAACAAGGTGTTGGGTTGGATTGATGGTTTTAATAATACTATTAGATTTTTATATCTTTACATGTTAAAAGTTATTAGCAATTATTAAATTGGACAATGCAACAGCAACAAAAACTATTGTGTTTTATAAAATCAAATTATACAAAATGTTTAAGTTAATGGAGGTGGAGGTATTTAATTTTTTTAAAGAGAAAATCCTAAATTACTATAAATTAAAATAAACTTTATAACACTATTATTAACAACAAAATTGTCCATTGTATATGTTTCATGGACAGAATAGATAAAAATTATAGCGGAGAAATTTTGACATTTAAAATTTTCAAAATTTCAAAATTTTAAATTTTCAAAACACTGTCTAAGAAATCACGACTATGGAGAAAAAATTATTTTTTTTTTATTTAAAAGGAATTTTTGGCCTATTTTTAAATTTAAACTGGGATTTCTAAATTTCTGTTAGAGCTTAAAATTTTTTTTTTATTTGTCAGGATCCCTTTTTAGAACCAGCTTCTCGGGGTTACAAATCGGTTTTAGCTTGGTAAACCCCCGTTCTACTGCAGTGCCCGAAAATTAACGCTGCTCTTTTTATACTCACTACTGTATATATATTTATTAATCGTTTGTGGCATTGAAAATAATTGAAAATTGATCTGACAGGTAATAAAAAAATGTATATAAAATATATTTTAAATGTCTAAAGAGAATGGATTGCGATAAAAAGAATGTAACAGTTCTATTCTCATGCATACTCGTATTCCATGTTCAGGGCATGTTTCAATCCTTAAACCAAATGACAACTTTTTCTTTTCCATATAAATCAATGAATAACTTTAAATTTACTTTCATACAAGCCTAAAATCGATTACACTGTTAAACACGAAAATGTATTTGGCTTGACCAAATAGAAACCCCAAAGGATTTTTGTCACATACTTACATTTTTTTTATGGTCCACTGAACTTTTTCAAAGGCGTGTTTAAGGGAAAATTTTAGAACTTGTTTAAGAACTATCATAGACGTCCACTAAAACGTGCATTCCACAAATATTTTTTTGCATCAAATTTCACTAGCTGAAGGTTTTTGGCTGAAGGTTTTTGGTTTGCGCGGAATACGTAAAGTCTTTAGTGAAATTTGATTGAAAAACATTTGTTGAACATTTTAACCTTTTAAATGCCATTTTTAAAAAGACTTTAAGGTATTTTAAAAAAGGACAAAAATTAACTCTTAAAATGGGAGATAGAGGGTTAATTTGGTATTAGAAAATAATCTCCATAAAATGCTATATTAAATTTCAGAACAAAATTTTTGGTTTCCACGTATATTAATGCGATTTTTTTACTTCGCATTTTTATGCACAAACTTAAAACCTTAGACAACCCTTGGTATAATCTGACGCAAAAAGTATTCATAGAACATTTTAACCCTTTAAATGCACGTTTTAGTAGACTTTTATGACCGTTTTTGAAAAAATTGCTAAAATGTCACCTTAATATGAGCGATAGAGGGTTAATACAGGGTGGTCCAATAACTGGTATCTTTTTAAAACATGCAATGAAATGAACAATACTCAATAGTTTTGAAACCTTATGGCTTTATTTGAAAGAGCAAATATTCCCATTATTTATGGCAAACGACTTCATTCATGCGGTTGCCTGGGTTAGCTCCGCAGTAGCTCATTCTCGGCACCCATTTTTCTAATGTTTCTGGTTCTATCTCACGAATGGCTTGAACGATATTCGTCGAATGGGCCTAGAACATTTCTGGATTTCCCATGTTGCATGAATCTTTAACGAGACCCCTCAAAAAATTTTTTAAAGTTGTTAATCGGCAGCTCTGAAGTGATCAATTGTCACCGCGAATATG
The DNA here is from genome assembly GCA_963921195.1 of Pegoplata infirma. NCBI lineage: Eukaryota > Metazoa > Arthropoda > Insecta > Diptera > Anthomyiidae > Pegoplata > Pegoplata infirma. The sequence continues at coordinate 313,592,506 of OY992536.1, read as the reverse complement.
GCGAAAAACACGATTTCCGAACTAAGTGCGCAAAATATCGATTGTTTGATAAACTGTGGGACATATTGCGACATCCTTCTGAAAATAAATGTCATCCAAGTTGGTATATTCTATTACGGCCAACAAAAAGTCGGTAATCATGGCTATGTAGCGCTCATCTTTGACGAAAATGGGAGTTTCAGCTGTATTTTTGAAAATATTGTGTAATGATGCTGATACTCAAATCTATTGCTTTCTATAGATGAATTGGATTCTTTACAATACCTTGCGAGTTTTACGATCCCAAGATGTACCAATTTGTTTGTTAACATAACCTCATTTGAGTGCCTTATTTCGGTTAAAAACTTTTTTTCGAAAAACGTGCAGTTTGGCAGCGCAGTACTGCGCTACAACGCGATACAGCGGAGCAAGCCGAAGACGCATCAATGAAGTCGTTTGCCATAAAAAACGGAAATGTTTGCTCTTTCAAATAAAGCCATAAGGTTTCAAAACTATTGAGTATTGTTCATTTCATTGCATGTTTTAAAAAGATACCAGTTATTAGACCACCCCTTATGTCCTAAGAAAAGCGCTATAAAATTTTACTGAAGACAAGTTCGTTACTTACAATTAGTTCAAAAGTGCATTTCGATTATTCATTAATTATTTGACACGTCATTAAAAAACTGGTAAAAAAACTGGGGTAAAAAATTCTATAAATCTGAACCTTTTTATAAAAGGCTTTTATATTTCCTGAAAAAATTATCATAGACACTTGAAATTTGCAATGTAGAACCAATCGATAAAAAAACCTTGTAAAATGACAAGAAAATTTTGTAACTTTTTTCTGACAGGAATTTCTCCCATTTGACAGGAAAATTCCTTCCAATTTTACAAGCTTTTTACCAATAATATTGTAAATTTACAATTTTTTTGACGCGATAAAACTTACAAGTAGGTTTTGTAACTTTACTAGATTTTTGCTACCTCCTATTTTACGAGAATTTCTAGTAAAAATGACAAGCTTTTTTGTAATTTTACAAGCTTTTTTGGCGCAATAAAACTACAAGGAATTCTCGTGAATTTCCTAGATTTTTTTGTACAAAAAGCCTTGGAAATTTGTAAAATTCCAAAAAATTGTAAAATTACATACAAAAATGTAAATTTCGATCGAAATTTTGTTGTTAAAAAAACAAGGAAAACTGTCAAATTTTGGTAAAATGGGATTAAGTAATTTGACAAGGTTTTTCTTTTGGGATCATTCGGTAAAAAAAAAACATTCTGGGTAAAAGGAAAAAAAACGTACATTCGGTACTTTTTATATTTCCTCACAGAATGGATCTAGAAACTTGAAATGCAGGATCCTTCGGTGAAAAAACCGTTTTAGAAAAAGTACTTTTTCAAAATTCCGTTTTGTACTTAAAGTACTTTTTATATTTCTTGAAAAAATTCAAGTAAAATCCTTTTCTAAAAAAGACATTCTGACAAAAATACTTTTCGGAAATTCCGTTTCGGGGTCAAAAAGCGTAAAGTTGAGTTGAGGGTGGGTTGTACATTAGGTGGCTCGTTTTGGGCTTCTAATACCCGGCAAAATTGTCGGTCCTCTAAGGGTGACTTACATGCAAAATATCACTCCGATTAGAGTCCCCAATTTGACTCTCAAAATTGGGATTTTTGCATAAAAATGACTTTAAAAAAAAAAAAAAGTTTTTTTTACTAAAATTAATTAAAAATTATTTTTGTATAATATTTGATCGTAGAAACTTAAATATGAAATTTAAAAATTTTATGGTATCATTAACCCGTTCAAACTTGATACCAAACAAGTAAAAAAGTTAAATTCGGCCTTGCCGAATGTAGTGATACCCTCCACAATTTCAAAAAGATTATTGCCAAAAACTTTATTTAAAAGGAAATTACTTTTGGAAAAAAAAAAAAAAATTAAAAAACAAATTCCGCGAAAAAAAATTTTGGTAAAAAAATCCGCGATTTTTTTCTTTTTTTGTCAAAAAATGTGTTCGTACTTGTTTAAATACCATTTTGTGTTCAATTATGTTCACATATGTCAACCAGAAGCCGAATTAAAGCATTTTGTATTTTTAGGTTATGTTGAATGTACTGAAATTTTTGAGGTGTGCTTACATTTCCGTTCATAACTTTTGAACCGCTGAACCGATATCGCTCAAATGCAATACCAAACTTCTCGGGAGAACTTCCAATATATATGTTAAGTTTAAGTCATCTCTGTGCAATATTTTGTCCGCGACAGCATTTTCCACAGACAGACAGACAGACAGACAGACGGACAGACGGACAGACGGACATCGCTAGAATGTCTTAAAATCGATCGGGCATCATGAATATATATACTTTATGGGGTCCCAGATCGATATTTCGATGAGTTACAAACGGAATGACAAACTTATATATACCCTCTATCACTAAGTGGAGGGTATAAAAATTGCATACCTTTTTTTCAAAATTTAAAAACAAGTAATTTTTTTTTAAAGCCCTTGTTTGCAAAAATCTCAATTTTGAGGCTCAAAGTGTGGACAGTAGATAAACTCCGATCGGAGTGATATTTTACATGTGAGTTTGCCTTAGGGGACCGACACTTTTGGCGAGTATTAGAATTTGATCAAAGAGAAAAGCCCAAAAACGAGCCACCCTACTGTACATGCCTAAAAAAGAGAGCTCAGACTTAAAACAAACCGTTGTACCTTTAAAATAAAGTGTATTTTTGGTACTTTTACTATATCCTGAAATAATGATCCTAAATACTTGAAATTTAAAATGTAGAACCGTTCGGTGAAAAAAAAAATGGAAAAAGTACTTTTTTGAATTTCCGTTTTTAAAGGTGTAAAAAATGTGTACTTTTTGAACCTTTTATATTTCCTGAACAATGAAAATTTTGAATGTAGCATACTTTGGTGAAAAAAAAATTGAAAAAAAAAATGTGGTTATATTGAGTACTTTTGGTACTTTTTATATTTCCTGAAATAATGGTCATAGAAGCTAGGAATTCGGAATGCAGGATCATTCGTTGAAAAAAAACCGTTTGCATAATTTTTTTTTTTTTTGGAAATAACCTTTCTTAGCGGGGTCAAAAAGTGTACTGTTGGTAGTTTTAATACATCCTGAAATAATGATCATTAAAAACATTCTGAAAAAAGTACTTTTGGGGAAATTCCGTTTCTAAGGGTCGTTAAAAATGTAAAAAAAGTGTACATTTGGTAATTTTTAAATTTCCTGAAAAATGGATCCGGAAATATGATATTTAAGATCATACAGCAGAAAACAGTTTTTGGAAAATTTAATTGTAGGAGGATAAAAAAAGACCAAAAGGGTTCTGCAATATACATTTGTCCATTTTAAAAGTATAATTAATTTAGTTTTATTTGTAGCACAGTGCAATCGTTATTTATTGAATGTGATAGCAGTCAACAATTGATTTTTATTTTTTTGTTTTTTACAAATATTAAAAAAAAAAATATGTTAAAATTTTTTTTTATTTTTTACGATGAATTTATAATGTTCTAAAACTTATTTATGCCTTTCGAATTTTACAAAAACAATAGTTAAAAATAAAACACACAAAACGATTTATGAAAACCTAACAAAAAAAAAAACACTAGGATGGGAAACTATTTTGTAATTGTTATTTATTCAATTTATTTCCTACTTCAAAATTATGCATCTCCAAATTACCGTTTAGTATTATTAGTTTTTTGGAGGAACACAATACAACTGGTTTTAACATATTTTTTTTTTTTAATTTTTGGTTTAATTATCATATTAAGTTTTGTAATTACCTTGTCTATCTTTATGTTAATATACATGAAATAATTACTTTCAATTATTTTTTGATAATAAACTAATTTTAGATATTCTGTGATGTTCTATATGGTTGTTTGTCTTTTTTAATATAATTAAATGAAAACCTTTAACAAAAAAAAAGTAATTAAAATTAAAATGGCTATGGTAACAACATTTAATTTTTATGTATAAGATTTTTTTTTGGTTAAGTTCAGGGTTATAACAGTTTTTTTTTTTTTAATTTTTTGTGTAATAGCCATCAAAATAGTGTCGATTAATTTCCTTCCTATATTGTTAATAATGTTGTTTTAATTGTACAGATGTCTGTAGCTTTACACATATCACATATAATAGGTATAGAATAAATACAGGGAATGGCCAAAATAATTTGGATATTTAAAAAATAAGAAAGTTAACTAAATTTTTAGAAAAAACGGGAATGATTTGGCTCCGAAAAATTTTTATACCCTCCACTCTAGTGATAGAGGGTATATATAAGTTTGTCATTCCGTTTGTAACACATCGAAATATTGGTCTAGGACCCCATAAAGTATATATATTCATGATCCTCGATCGATTTTAAGTCGATCTAGCGATGTCCGTCCTTCCGTCTGTCTGTCCGTCCGTAGAAAACACGCTAACTTTTGAAAGACTTTACAGAGGCTACTGAAGTTTGACATATATGTTGGTCATTTACCTGATCAGGTTGGTATTGCAATCCAGCCAAATCGGTCCAGTGGTTCAAAAGTTATGAGCAGAAGAGTAAATTTCGGCAAGAGTGTTTCGCGAATTTACGAGATAAAAAACACGATAACTTTCGAAAGACAATAATAAGACTGCTGAAGCTTGACATGTATCTTTACCGTTCTTCAGGTCTGTTTGGTATTAAATTTCAGCTCAATCGGTCCAGTGGTTCAAAAGTTATAAGCAAAATCCTGAATTTCAGATTAGTCTCATCTTAAATGCCACGTGTTTAACAAGTTTTAAAAGCATTGGTGGTATCTTAACAATGCTTTTCAAACTTGTTTAGTTTTAAAGCAATGCTTCTTAAACTTGTTTAGTTTAAAAAGCATTGGTAACTTAAAAATTACACTCGAAAAAAAATTTACACTCAAAAAAAAAATTACACTCAAAAAAAAAATTTACACTCAAAAAAATTTTTACACTACATTCAACATACGGCTAGTTCGATTGAGAAACGAATTTTCTCTGTAATGCATTGTGCGATAAGTTAGATATTCGACTAAGAACGGATGTGATCTGTGATCTACTGGATAGACGAATACTACGAGCATGCACCCGCGTCTCAGGGAAGAGTTCACCTATCTCAGCTGAGCACTTATCGTGGTAATATCGATAGAACAATGACAACAACTATCCGAAGTTTAAAAAGCATTGGTAACTTAAAAATTACACTCGAAAAAAAATTTACACTCAAAAAAAAATTTACACTCAAAAAAAAATTTACACTCAAAAAAATTTTTACACTACATTCAACATACGGCTAGTTCGATTGAGAAACGAATTTTCTCTGTAATGCATTGTGCGATAAGTTAGATATTCGACTAAGAACGGATGTGATCTGTGATCTACTGGATAGACGAATACTACGAGCATGCACCCGTGTCTCAGGGAAGAGTTCACCTATCTCAGCTGAGCACTTATCGTGGTAATATCGATAGAACAATGACACACAACTCACTATCCGACGATTCTCCAATGAGTCAATACACTCAGAAAAAAATAACTAAAAAAACGGGAAAACTTACTAAATTCAAGGAATATTGAAAATGATTTAGCTCCATTGCCATGTTTTCCTTCTTTTAAGTTCATATTTTTCTTAAAAATAAGAAAAGAAAAAATTTTAATATTATGCCAATATGAACTAAAAAATGGGAAAAATTTTATTTCATTTTAGCTCATACACCTTTGAGGACCCGATTGGGTTAAGATCCCATTGGGTTCGGACCCGATAGGTTTAGACCACGATGGGCCCAGACCCAGTTGGGTTCCTTAAGAATCGTCATATTTTTTGATCCAAAATTTTTGTACGTTTCGCTCTTCTTTGCTTAGTTTATGAGATACGTGAATTTAGGGGACCACTAGGGTCTTGAAAATTTTAAAAACTCGATAATTTTAAAACTATTACTCGGTCATGTTTTCCGTGTTAAGGGCTACAAAAAAACTTTTTGTTGTATTGGCAATATTTATCGAGATATGAGAATTTAAAAATTTTCGGAAATGCCAAATTTTTTAAATTCAAAGTTAGGACCCATTAGGGTCTACACATGTGAAGAGGACCGGCGATACTATACTCAAAAGAACCAAAAATGGCCTCCATTTTCGAGATATTGCCATTTTAAGTTTTTTGAAAAAAAAAATACCCGATTTATTAAAATTTTACTAAAATAGTGGAAAAAAAACTTCCTCAAATCTAAGAAAATGAACTAATTGGTAGAAAATTACGTCTTTAAACTAAAGAAGAGCAATATTTCTTAAAAATAAACAGCCTTACCACAGAATTGAATAATAATTTTATTTCCATACAAATTGTTTTTGTTTTTAAAATCGACTTTCAAAAAAAATATGGACAATTTTAAATTTAAAATAAAACTTTTGTTAAAATAGACTTTTCTGGATGCCCTACTGTCATTTATGAGCTTGAACGCACTCCTTTGCACCCCGCTCAGAAGCTCCAAGATAGACCTTGAGGCTCCTGTCCAGATATGGGAGTTGTATTCCATTTTCGGTCGGTAAATATAAGGGAGATCAGACGCAGTGAAGTAATTCATGCACCGTTTTAAAAAACCTAAACACTAGAATGCTTCTTTCGACACTTGAAAAACATGCTGATTCTAACGAACATCACATTGAATTTACATGCCTAGAACATCAAGAGTGTCTGATTCCTCAATAGCTATACCCCCCCATGCATACAGATGACGTTGATTCCACAGACCGTCTGTGGGTCAACATACACTCAAAAAAATTATGTAAGTAAAATCAACTGAAAATGTCAGTTAAAATAACTAATTTGTAAGTTGTTTTGGGGTCAACTACTTCTTTAGTTAAATCAACTAACAATGTTAGTTATTTTAACTGACAAAAACAACTGACTTATGTAGTAAAAACTACTTACATTTGTAGTCAAAACAACTAACACATAAAGTAAAAATAAAATAAACAATATATATTTTTTTTTTTTTTTTAATTTTTCAGAAAAAAAAAATTTAAACCAAAATTTTTCAATTTTTGAAAAATAAAAAAAAAACGAAAATAATTTTTTTTTTTTTTTGGAAAAAAACTTTAAAATTTTTCAGAGATAAAAAACTTAAATTAACTACTTTAAATAACTGTTACTACATTACAGTACTTTTTTATTAGTTGTTCAAAATCGACTTAAAATAACTAACAGAAATAGTCGTTTGATATCTTTCATACAAAAACAACTAACAAAGAGTTGAGAAATAAGGCCATATGGCGTTATTACCAACCACTGTTGGAATTAAAGCCATATATGGCTTTGTTACTCATTTGAATATTTTTTTAAAATGTTCATCATTATTTTGCGGAGAGTGTGGAAATATATTTCTACGTAAATTCTGCTACTCAAAAAAAAATTATTTAGCGAAGCCGCTAAATTAATTTATGGAGTTTGAAATGGCGTACGGACATAGCGCCCAAGGTCTTATCGCCCAAAACCGTAAATGTCATATCGCTCAAGCTGCGACATATAGCCCAAAATGATAGGTCTAAAAATGTCATTTCTCCCAAAACCAAATTGTCAAAAAATCCAAAATATTTTTTTTAGACGAAATGTCGAAATTACGAATTCTATGATTTGTTTTTTTTTTTTTTTTTTTTGAATAAAGGTTTTCTGCGTAGCCGGCCTTTGGCCGGGCTTAGGAATTACATACTCCATTCATTAAACCCACCCTCTCTGCAGTCCAAAGCTATTTTGGTTATCAGGTCTTTTTGAGGCATAACAAATTTGATAGCGCAAAGGCCTGCTACCCTAGAAAACTTTACTTTGCGAAGAGGGTGGGTTTAATGCATGGAGTTTGTAATCCCTAAGCCCGGCCGAAGGCCGGCTACACAGTAAACTTGTTTTTGTTAAATAATCTTTAAATTAAAAATCCCGATAACAAACAAAATATTTTGCGGAGAGGGTGGGGAATCCTGTCCACAGGCGTCTAAGGAATGGAGTTTGTAATCCCTAAAATAGTTAAACAAAAAAAGATTTTCTGCGTAGCCGGCCTTCGGCCGGGCTTACACACTCCATAAATTAATTTAGCGGCTTCGCTAAATAATTTTTTTTTTTTGGGTAGCAGGATTTACGGGGAAATATATTTCCACATTTTCAACTGATATGGCGTTATTTCCACTTTGGTTGCAAAATCAATATGACTTTATTGCTCAATCGTGTTGGTAATAAAGCCATATGGCCTTATTTCCCATTGAATTGAGAAATAAGGCCATATGGCCTTATTGCCTATGGCTTTATTTCACCCCCCCCCCTAGTTTTCTGAGTGAAGGTGCAAAATCGGGCTCCTCGCTTTACTAGTGCCGATGAAAACTGAATTTTCACAGACAAAAATAAGTTTTATTATCGTCCATATTACAACGGGCTTGCCCTGCATATTACAATGTATGGTTTTATAAATGAATGTAAACCTAACACAATAATATAAAGACAGCTGATTTCCATATCTTACACATCTATACGGCACATCATTTATCTTCTACCATTATTTTTGATTTTATACATTCACTATGAAAATTAAGAAGGTCAGTGATACATACCATTCTATCATTAAATTTTACGGAATTTCTATTCAATTCAAATAAATGCAATGTTTAACATATGGGGGTTTTCATCTTAAGTGACACAACTTTGAATCGGGAAGAAACTGGTAATATTTTACTTTCTTAAAATCCAAAGACTGATATAAAATAGAGATAAACACATGAGCAGATTAGATTCACCTGATTCACGCGTGAGTGAGACTGAATTCAATTTTATTCACGTGATTGTGAGTTAGTGAGTGTGAATGGAGAAAAAAATTGCGTGAGTGTGCGTGAGTAAGATTTTTACGTTAGTGAGTGTGCCTGTGTAGATTTTTTGTGTGAATTTGCGTGATTTATTTTCTTACATGGCTTAACTTTTTGAATTTTTTTTTTGTTTAAATAATTGTGTGAGTCAACGTGAGTGTGAGTGAAGCTTGCGTGAGTGCACGTGAGTGTGAGTTGTATTAAATTTACTCAAGTGATTGTGAGTTAGTGTGAGTAGAAAAAATATGCTCGTGAGTGAGTGTGCGTGATTCAAAAATTCCTGTCGTGAGCGTAAGTGAGTGTGAGTCATAAACAACTCACGCGCCCATCTCTAATATAAACACACCTTAAGAATAAGACCTAAACTTTCTTTTGAGCCAAGAAAGGGTCCAATTAAAAAAAAAAAAATATTTTCCCAAAAAAAATTTATTTAACCAAAAAAAAAAATATTTCGCCAAAAAAAAATCAAAAAAAAAATTGTTTAAAAGATTGAATAAATACATATCTAAAACACTTGGAAAAAGTTTTTATAAGAGCAATCGGTAAAGTTACATGAACGCACCTGTTTGGCCAAAATATCGAAATTCTGGAAGTTCTTGACCGATTTCGTTAAAAATTTGTATCTTTACTACTACTATATAATTGGACTAACCTTTGTGCAAGTTTTATCCCGATTGAAAAACATCGGTTTCAAGAGTTGTATCACTTGAGATGAAAACCCCCATATATATCTAACTATGGCAAACATTAATTTTTATAATTCAACTTTTGTGCATATATGGCTAAATATGTAATTGCATCATTTAGTTTAAATATTTAAACAAAATTAAAAATTATTGGAGAATGTTATTTAGTGTCCGACCGAACAGTTCGGGCAAAAACAAAATACATTTGGTCAAGATTCTGGTGTGTTTTAAACATATTTTACAGCTTTTTTGAGCCGAAATTTTCCGGTGACAACCGGGTTTTTCTGTTAACGAACAAAGACGATTTTTAGTTAAGAACAAAGTTAGGCACAAATAACAATGTTTGGTTTTTTTCAACTTGAACGAACTTGCGGTTACTGAACATGGAAAATGTGGCTTCAGAATCTTCCACTTTTAAAAATAGGATTATCAGGATTTTAAATGTTTCAAACAACCGAATTCGTATCATTCGACTTATCGGTCGGTCACTTGAATTTTCATGATTTGTAGCTTAGATGTCAACTAAAAAATATTTCTATAATTTAAGCAAACTTGTTAGAATATACAATTAGGTGATAATCAAGTTTATAAATTCGATAAAATATGCGGCATAAAATAAAAAAAAAAATTGCAACATTTTAATACAATGTTGCAAAGATTTTAAACGATTATACATATCAACTGTATAGTACGCACTGGTTTAGCCCAAATTTGGATTACAACAGTTTTAGAAATCAAAATGGAAAATATTAAAATATATTTAAATTTCCACTTGTGACCCTTTGAGGGCGAGTTTTTGACACATAATTTAACCCTTACATCTTAGAAAAGCTTTATTTAGAAAAGCTCACTTAAAATTCTGAAAAGCTCACTAAAAATTCAGAAAAGCACAATTGAATTCAGAAAAACCCAATTGAAAATCAGCAAAGCCAAATAGAAATTTGGAAAAGTCTAATTGAAGAAATGCTGATAATGGAAGCCTGGCAACTTCCGAAAGCTGTCAACATCTTCACCTGTATTGTCACTTAATTTTTTCTGATGTTCTCATTGTACAACAATTTTTATTTCTCCAAACTGAAAAAAAATTCAGTTCTCCAATTAAACTCAGAAAAGATCAATTGAACAGTACATGCGAATAAGGACGAATAGACAACGTGTTATTTTGCTGTATATTTGATCACATTTTCAATTAGACTTGCAAAACTTGAAGAACTGTTGTTGGTATTTCGCTAACTCAAAATACGAATGTCGTGTGTAAGTTTTTCCGACAAAAATATTCAGACACTCAAAAAATTCTTCATCTGACACTTCCAACTCATTCAACACATCCGTTTTTCTCTAAAAATTTCTAGAAAATTATAATTTTTTTATAGATTGAAAACAACTACAGTGAGCGTCAAAAGAAAGTGTACAGGTCCTAAATGGATGTAATTCGTTAACGACAAAGTTGACAATTAAACCCCTTATTATTATTAATCGACTACCATTTAAAAACATGCTATTAAGGAAATTTTCCAAGCTTTAATTTAAGCTTGATAGCGTCCCGATTGAGCAAATATTAAATGAGATACGAGGGTAGAGCTGGAAAATGAAATAATTTGTTGACGTTTTTTAGAAAATTTTTAAAAAATATTTCTAAGTTAATTTTTTTCATGTTCAAACATAAAAAATTTAAAAAATAGTGCAGTAGTTAAAATTCAGTTGTCAACACATTTTTCCAACGACCCAAATCAAAAATTTTTTAATGCAGTAAAAAAATATACATTTTTTTGACCTCCAAATTTTTTGCCCACCAATTTTTTGTAAACAAAGAAAAGATTTCATTGTTTATTAATTTAAGTACACCTAAGTGTATAGTAATGAGATATGAAAATAATTAAAAATTTTCTTTGTTTACAAAAAATTGGTGGAAAAAAGATTTGGAGGTCAAAAAAATGCATATTTTTTTACTGCATTAAAAAAATTTTGATTTTTGTTTGGGTCGTTGGAAAAATGAGTTGATAACTGAATATAATTTATTGTACTATTTCTTAAATTTTAAATGTTTGAACTAAAAAAAATCAACTTAGAAATATTTTTTAAAAATTTTCTAAAAAAAAGTCTACAAAAAATTTCATTTTCAACCGCAACCTCGTATCTCATTTAATATTTGCTCAATCTGGATGCTATTAAGCTTAAATTAAAGCTTGGAAAATTTCCTTTATATAATGCTTTTTAATGATAGACGATTGATAATAATAAGGGGTTATATTGTCAACTTTGTCGTTAACGAATTACATCTATTTAAGACATGTACACTTTCTTTTGACGCTCACAGTACATATAACAACTGTTACTACATGTAGTAATTTTTTGTATTTATTTTTTAAAACGACTACAAAAAATAGTTGTTTGAGATTTTTCATACAAAAACAACTGAGGTTGCAGTTGCAAATAATAACAACTACTTACTAAACAAATGACCGGCATGTAGTAACTGCAGTAATTTTCTAAGTGGAGGCAAAAACGCTTATAACGTCTTTTTGATTATAATTATAGTAAATTTCACTTAGGCTGATGAAAATATAATACTTACAAGGGAAGTATCTCAACCCTTATGAACCGATTTGCCTGAAACTTAAAATATATATCAAAGAGACAATTCTAAGGTTGGGGTGTCTCGGCTTATCGGCCATATCGGGAATTAAGGGGTTCAAAACATGGGTCAAAAAATGGCGAAAAAATCGTTTTTTGGATTTTTCAGCCACTTCTTTTTAGAAAACTATATGATGTTTTCATATGAGAAGAAAGGTTTTTTTAATGCCTATCCAATGGTGGCATAACCTTGTAAAAATTCGGCTTCTTTAAATATTTTTTTCAGGAAAATATGTAAATTTTGGGGGGTACTTATGTGAAGACATAGACCTACGATATCCATATGGATATGAAATAATCTTTATTAAATTCTAGTCGACCTGTATTTTTTCCCTAGATGATATTCCTATTAGTTCGGAAGTTATCAAAATTTTCCCGAAGGTCCACATGGTTTCATAAGGGGACAACGAAATTTTTAAACACCGATATGGCCGATAAGCCGAGACACCCCAACCTTAAAATCGTCTCTTTAATATATATTTAAAGTTTCAGGCAAATCGGTTCATAAGGGTTGAGATACTTCCCTTGCACAGTGGAAGATGGACGCGCATCGTAAGAAAATCAAAATTGTCCGCGATTTGATCGGTTGAACATGGGTTTGATAAAAGGCATCCTAGGGGATAGAAAACCATTCATAAAATATTTATATGTCATTTACTTTGACCAGGGCGTCTCTCCAAAGTCCAAACATTTTCAGGTTTTTTTAAAAAATTAAAATTTTTTGGAAACCTTTTTTAAATGATTGTGTAAAACTATTTCTAAGTAAGCTAACATCCTGAAATTTTAACACAGCTTTGACAATATATGTAACTTATTAAAACTGCTCTTATAAGCTAAAATTTTAAACCGCGTTATTCGTTACTTGACTGCCAAATTTTGTAATTTTTTATGAAATGTGTAAAAAAGACTCTTAATTATAGACTGCATCTTTTGTGGAACCTTGTGGATACAGACAAATTCAATATGGGGTGAAACTAGAGGTATTTATCTAAACGAGGAACTTTATTTCGTCTGCAGTAACTTGCAATTAAATACAGGATAAGGCTTCAAAGTAGGGTCCATAAAAGGAAAAAAAAACTTATATATATTTATTTTTTTAAATTTTTATTTTTCGAAATTATTAAATATCAGCTTCAACCTATTTAGATATTTACAAAAAAAAAATTGGTGATGCTGCATAGGCTTGAGAAACTAACTAAATACCCAGCAAAATTTGGCATTACTAGTAATGGGATTTGTAATCCGGAACAAATGTTAATAAGTAGTTACTTGTTGAAACACTAATTATTTTAACAAGGGCGTGAGACAAAAATAAATAGTGATGAGAATTAAGATAAATAAGTACTTACAAGGGAAGTCTCCCTGGTGTCACCCTCCGATCTTCATGAAATTTGGATATGTTGTTAAGAACGAAAATTATTTAGAAACGTATTTTTTTTAGCGGCCCAAACGCATTTTTAGGGTGGGTCGACTTGTATGGGGGGAAATTGACCTTTTTCAGTTTTTTACGATTTACGCCTATTTTAACAAAATTTAATATAGGCATGTGTGGTATCAGATTAAAGGTATTAAAAATACCTATCTCGTGGTGCTAACAACGGGCCAAAGAAGTTAATATTTTTCGACTTATTAACAAAAATGTCCAAAAATTTTGGTGTTTTACTCAATATGACGAAAAGTTGTGCATGTTTGGACACGTTCTTAACATACGTAGATACATTTTCCAAAGACCTTTCATTAGGTATGTAACATGACTAGGTTTCTTTGCATAATATAGGAGATAAACGAAAAAAAAATGAAAAATGGCCTTGTCTTCCCCCCTCCTTTTTACCCCCTAAATATAAATTTGGGCCGCTAAAAAAAAATACGTGTCCCTTTATTTTTTCTGATCTACAAAATAAAACCAATTCCATAAAGATCCGCGGGTGACACTAGGGAGACTTCCCTTGTTAGTTACTCTCGTTTTACTAAAAAGGAGTAAAAAACTATTACCAATAAAATGTAAAATAGCTATTTACCAAATGGGAGTAATAAACACATTTAAGTGTTAAAAATAAAAAAAGTTAAAAATTGTCAAATTTTTATTGAGTTAAGTAATTCGTCACAGCAAAACTTATAATCTCAATGTATGGATGGTGGACAATGAGTCCTACTGTACATAAGGTCCTGATACACGAAAGTAAGATTATTCAAAATTCGGTGTTACCAGTTGGTAATAAAAATATTTTGAACTATGTAAGCAATTCATTAACTAACTTATACAATTTAAATATTAGGTCAGTTATCAGAAGAATCGTTAGAAAGGTCGCATAAATATTTTAAGATTTACTAAAGCAATTTTAGCAGAAAAAATTCAAGAATAAACAATCTAAAAGATATTTTTCAAAAATTTATGGTAGAATCAGATCCAAAAATTTCCATTTTACGTGAAGAAACATCGAACTTCGTATAAAAAGGTTCCTTATCCAAAGGAACTATTGCAACTAATACAAAAGAACTAATTTTTTTTTATTTATTTATTACGATATTGCATTATCGTGTCTATGTGAATTTGTTTTTTAACCCTAGCATGTTCAACTGGGCTTTTCGAGGCCCATGTTGATTTTAAGTAGTCGCCATTAACACCCACCAACACCCCACGCCCAAGTCTGAGCCACGCATTAACAATTAGCGTGGTACAAGTCTTCTACATGCTACGCAATCCCAGCAATCAATTAAAAGCTTAAAAGGGGAAAAAATTGTAAGGGCCTCGCCAGGCCCAGTAGAGTCACTTACCACTGCCCAGGCAGTCAGACATCCTAGGGTTAATGTTTTAATCCTGTTATTATTCATTTTTGGTTTATTACTACTATTTATTTATTATAAATCAATAAAATAAAATTGATAATAAGTCATACGTGTCGGATATTTTAGTGTAGGGTGAAAGGTAATGTTTGCAAATATTAAATTTATCTTTTTTTGTGCAATTTTAAATAGGTTTGATACAAGCAATTCCACTTATATATTTATATTGTCAGATTTGTTAACTAAAAAAGTCGATACATTTGGTCATAATTTAACTCAATTTTTTACATGTATTTTAACTAATAATGTTTAATGATGTATATTTACTCTACCCGAACGACATTCAGTAACAATATATCAAAAATGTCAATGATCTTAACATTTTTTTAGCATTTGTTCATATAAATAAATTAACCAACTTTGCATTCAATTTATATGTAGGGTGCAAGGAGGACAACAAACTTTGATCACAGCTTTAATTGCTTAAGGTCCCTAGTTTTTAGAATGCCTAATTTTGTTTTACAACTCCTAACCGTTTAGAAGATATTGTCAAAAATCTTCGATGCGCGCGTTTTCCATACAAACCGTCCACTGTGCCTTGTTAGACTTTATTCAATCCAAAACTGGAGAGAACCCATAGTGCCAGTTTGACGATATTTAAAACCGTCTTCTGATGATTTGGTTGTAATACATAACGGACTACAAGGATACACTTTTTAAGGATTGCAAGGACAGGCAAAAGAAGTTTTTTTTTTTTTTTTTTTTTTTTTTTTTTATTCATATCATTTGATGCAGAATTGTGCGTTAGTTCACTCCTAATTTAATAAAAAATAATAAAATATACGAATTGTTGGACTAAAAAGTAGAAATTTTACCAACATTTTTACAAAGATTGTATAGTTTTACTAAAAACTGCATTTATGCGAAAATGCATAATTTCGAAAAAGTGGTATTTTAGTCCTTATTCATATGAACTGTTCAATTGTAATTCACAATGTCACTTGTGAAGCCAGTTTTAAACATTTTCACCCAAGTTAAAATAATCTTTAAATCCTTTAATTTTGATAAAAAAAAAAAAAAAATGTTGTACTCTTCTTTTTGAATCGCATTAATAACTTAATAGTAAGATTAATATTTTTTTTTCTAATAATGTTAAACATGTTTAATACAATCATAAATCATATTTAATGAAAAATATATATAATTATAATATTCATTACGCATCATTAAACATAACAAATGTTTCTTAAATATACATGAATGTATTAAGTTTCTAGTAGTTTTTAATAGTTTTCGATTAAAACTGTTCTAAAACAAGTAAAACTGAAAAATAAAATACAGCATGACCGATTCCATGAATACCCTTTACAATGCTTGAACATATTATTGCACAATTTATAAAAATAAACTAAACAATTTTTAATTTAAAAGCGTAAATTGAAAAAATTGGAATCTTTCGTATTTTAACTGATCTCTTTGAATTTCAAAATATATATTTTTTAATTGAAAATAAGTGAGAAAAGTTATAGTCCTAAAATTGATCAATAGGATCTACACCATTTCCAATTGAATTTCAGAAATTATCAATCAATTGTATTTCAGAAATTATCAGTTGTATTTCAGAAGTTATCAATTGTATTTCAAAATCAATTGTATTTCAGAAGTTATCAATTGTATTTCAAGTCATTTGTATTTCAGAAATTGATATAAGTGAGAAAAGTTATAGTCCTAAAATTGATCGATATTTCAAAATCAATTGTATTTCAGAAATTATCAATTGTATTTCAGAAATTTTCAATTGTTTTACAAAGGTTAGTTTCTGAAATACAATTGATAATTTCTGAAAAACAATTGATAAATTCTGAAATACAATTAATAATTTCTAAAATACAATTGATAAATTCTGAAATAAAATTGATAATTTCTGAAATACAATTGATAATTTCTGCAATACAATTGGAAATGGTGTATAACTAGGCTGACCATTCGTACTGATTTTATCAGTACATGTACTGATTTTTGGTCACGTGTACTGTTCAATAAACGATGTACTGATTTGTACTGATTTGTACTGATTTTTTTAAATATGTGCTGATTGAACTGATTTTTGAACATTTCAACATAAAAAAAAATTTATTCAAAAATTCTATACAAAAACTTGAATTTCCATTAAATAAGTCATCAGAGAAGTTTTTTATAAATCAAGTCTGACAACAAAATGTATCTTCACTCAAAAAAAAAACTTTGTAAAATTACAAGAAAAGTTTGTAATTTTTTTTTTTTTGTATCTCCTATTTGACAAGCTTTTTACTAATAATTTTGTAATTTTAAAGCTTTTTACCAATAGAATTGTAAATATACAATTTTTTTGACGAAATAAAACTTACAAGGACGTTTCGTGAATTTACTACACTGATAGAAATTTGTACATGACAATAATGAAAATCTACATTAATGTTATGAAAAATGACGTTAAAAAGGAACCTATGTAGGGTTTCATTGATTTAATGAAATAGGTATCATAAAATGTAACTGCAAGAACAAGTTTCATTAAATTAATGGAAATTGTTCATACAAAATATAATTAAAATTTTATGAACATTTTTCATTACTTTAATGAAAAAAGTATTTAATTCTTATGAAATACTTTCATTGAATAAATCCTACTTTTTATTTTTTAAATAAAATACTTTCATTAAATAAATGCTACTTTTATTTTTAAAATTAAATATTTGTATGAAATTTGTAAAAATCTTTTTATAGAATTAAAAATAATAAAAAATGGTTTTCACTTAGTTTTCTCGCAAAAAATTGTACTCCAACCTTAAATTGTAATACATAATTAAAACCACGAACTAATAGAAAACAGCACGAATTTAGTAAATAAAAAATTAATAATTTACTTTTTATTTCAAATTTCATAAAAAAAGTCTGAAAAAATTACAAAAGTTAAAGAAACACTTTCACCTATTTTTTATTTTATCTTTACATTTTACTCAGTTCTCTCACACAAAATTTTACTATACCATTTACTTTTAATACATTAGTAAAACCACGAAATAATATAAAACAACGCGAGTTTAATAAATACTTATAATTAATCAACAACATTTTATTTTAAATTTCGTATAACAATTCTAAAAAAAATCACGCTCTGATCAGCTGTTTTTTGCGCGCGTAAACTAACAGACTAAACAGACGCGACACGACAGGTTTCAAAAAACAGCAAATTTGGTAAACAAAACTTAATGAAATTTTTTAATGAAACTACGAAATCTAATGAATCAAAATTAATGAAAATCTGGCACAATATGTATGAAATTTCATTCAGCATATGAAATATTTCATTGTTATAATGAAACAACGTTAATGAATTCCATTCATTAGTGATATGAAGCGTTTTTCTATCAGTGTAGATTTTTTGCTACCTCCTATTTTACGAGAAGTCTTAGTAAAATTGTAAATTTACAACTTTTTTGGCGCAATTAAACTTACAAGACTTTTTTGTTAAATTATCTTGGAACTTTGTAAAATTCAAAAAAAAAATTGTAAAATTACAAAAAAAAAAAATTAAATTTCGATACAAAATTGTTTGTTAAAAAACAAGGAAAACTGTCAAATATTAGTAAAATGGGATTAAAAGACTTTTTTCTAGTAATTTGACAAAGTTTTTTTGTGTGTATCGATAAAAAGCTTCTATATGATAATCGGATTGAAAAATATTGTAAAGGAAAATTGATAAAATATTTTAAAACCATTAATTTGAAACAACAAAAATAAATCTACTGATTTGGTTCAGAGATATTTTTATTTAAGTAGTTTTATTCACCTTATTTATTTTTATTCACCTTTTTTAACCTTTTTATATTTTTGTTTACGCACACAGTGTTAAACTATGTAATTTCCTACAGTAAATTAGGCAAATTAAAATGAGTCCAACAAAGTGGTGTAGGGTGTAAAAAATATACAAATTTTGCAGTTTTAAAAATTTTTCAACTACGAATCAAACAAACTTATAATATCCAAAAGTAGAGTTAAATAAATAATTGACACCCGTGAAAATTCATATAAATAGTTGTTTAAGAGTATTAAATGTATTTTCAATTAACCCCTTAGGCAGTTTATTTTAAATGAAAAGTAGGTTGGATTGTCTGTTAAAAAATCAACCACTGTGAAATTTGTTTTTTTTACAAAAAAGCAATAATAAATCAGGAAAAGTGGTAAATAATAAATTGCAATGGCACTACATATTTGTAATTACAATTTACTTCTTTGAAGAAAACTTGATTATCCAATGGTTCATACAAATTACACTGTGCTACAAAAAATACAAATTATTATATTTCAAATGACTTGTGCAAGTCGTAGGTCTAGTCGAGTATATTGCAAAAAATACGCATTAAACTTGCCAGACACCTTCCAATTTTAAAGCTATTTTAATTTTTTTTTTTACTTTATTCACTAAACCCCATATCACTCAGAAACTTTTTCTGCCATAAAAATTTCCAAAAATCTTGTCAGACTCCTTCAAATTTTAAAGTAATTGTCAAAAAACGTTATTTTGATACTTTTCGTACTAAATCACTTTTAGCTTTGAAACTTTTCCACCGAATTTAAATTTTAAAATTATTTTTGTTATCTAAACTTTATTTTTTAGAAAAATTATCACAACTTTGTCACTTCTTAATTGAATTTAACAGGCTAAAGTTCATCATGTTCAAATTGAAAATAATTTAAAAAGTTTCTGAGTCAGACGTGGTAAAGTTAGAAAAGTCCCCAAAAAAGTTTAATGACAATTACTCTTAACTTTGAAGATGTGTGGCAAGTTTAATGTGCAGTTTAACTGGTCATTTAAAAAGTATATTATTTTTTTTTTCTTTTTTGTAGCACAGTGTAATGTATGTACCATTGAAAATTCAAGTTTCCTTCAAAAAAGTAAATTGTAATTATTTATAGTGCCATTGCAAATTAATATTTACCACTTTTCCTAATTTATTACTGCTTTTTTGTAAAAAAAAAAAAAAAAAACACAAAAACAAAAATATGCCAGTTACAGTGCGTTGTGGCCATGAATTGATATCAATTAGAAACAGACAATTTCAATAAGTTGCCCAAAATAAAGCAGTTCTGTGCTAGTTTTAGAGTACACACAAGCACGGCACGACATAAATCTTTTCTGCCGTGCATGTTCTGTTCGTTAATTTAAAGCCTAATCACAGACTAAGTAATACAGACACGACAGTAAAGTTTTATAATAAAAACGGCAACATATTGGAAAGCAAAAAATATGAATTTCACCATAATTTTTCCATAAGCTTGAAATTCATTTGTTAAATCAATTATAATTTTAATTGACTTTAAATCAAAAAATTTATAAAATTTTTGATCAAAATCAAAAAAATTATAAATTGAAATAAAATTCAAATAATCACCTACACTCAGAAAATTATTGCAGTTACTACATGACGGTCGTTTGTGTAGTAAGTAGTAGCTGTTGTTTTTAACTACAATTTCGGTCGTTTTTGTATGAAAAAATCTCAAACAACTTTTTTTTGTAGTAGTTTCAAAAAATAAATACAAAAAATATACTACACTGTAGCAATAGTTGATTTATGTAGTTGTTTTTAGTTTTTTTTCTAAAAACTCGTTTTGTTCTAGAAATTTTTATTGCAAACGAATGTGTCGAACGAGTTGGTCGTGCGGGATGCGGAAGGAATTATTTTAATACCAAATGAATAATATCTAAATAAATTAAATTACAATTTATTAAATATAATTATAACAAAAAATATGTTTTTGGAAAAATATTATTGAGCGAAAGAAAATAAGTGGATAAATGAGATCAAGAACAATATATAGAAGAGGATATTCAAAGTCCAAATGCAAAAAACGGTTTTGCATTTTTGCATTTTTGCATTTCTTGAATAGGCGGGAAAAAACGGGAGTTGGGTGTGTCCAACAGTTGCGCATATCAAAAAATTAAGATTTTACAGCGAAAAATTTTGAATAAAACTTGAAAAAATTTAAAAAAAATTAAGAAAAAATTTTACCAATAAAAAAAAATTAAGAAAATTAAGAAACAAAAAAATTCCCAAAATATTTTATTTTCAATTTTCCAATTTTTTTTATGGATAAGTAATTTCTTAATTTGTTCTTAATTTTTTGTTTAATTTTTTTAAGTTTTATTATAATTTTTTCCCTGTAAAATCTTAATTTTATGAGATGCGCAACTGTTGGACACACCCAACTCCCGTTTTTTCCCGCCTATTCAAGAAATGCAAAAATGCAAAAATGCAAAAACGTTTTTTGCATTTGGACTTTGAATATCCTCTTCTATATATTGTTCTTGAATGAGATAACAAGTGTGTATAATATAGCGCTCACATAAGCGTGCGTAAAATCCAATCGAAAAAAAAAAAACAAAAAATGTATGCAGCAGCGATGCCAACTCAGCGCGTTTCGCGCTAGATTTAGCGCTTTCTGACCTCCCAAAAAGCCCATTTTTTAAATCTAGCACGTTTTTAAAAAAGGCGCTAAACTGGCGCGTTTTCACTTTTTCATTTAGCGCCCTTGGCGCTTTCTTTCTACAACTAATCAATGCATGAAAAAATGTACATTTTACATCAGAAACGTCATAAAAACAGTCTTAAATTCATATTTTTCACGTAAATGCTGTAGTACAACCATAGAAATGTGAAACTTTGTTAAAAATTAAAAAACAAAAAGTGTTTTTTATAAGAAAAACAGAAAAAAAATTATTTTGAAAATTATATTTATCCATTTTTTAGACATATTCTGCGAATAGGCCTGATGATTTAACAAAAATTTATATTAGAACCGTTAAATTAAACATAGTTTTTTAGCGCTTTTTGGCGCTTTTTACTTTATTAAAATTTGGCGCTTTTTAGCGCTTTTTGAGTCACTATTTTGTGCGTTTTGCCTGTAAAAAGTTGGCATCACTGGTATGCAGTGTTTTGTTTTCTTATGAGCGTGCCATCTTTCTTTTCTTTGTATACACAACAGAACAGGTACATACTTTTTTGAAACATTGAAAATAAATTTTTTTTTTTTTATAAATCAATTTTACCAAAGCATTTCGTTTTCTTTTTTTTTATTCCAGACAAATTTTGATCAGTAGCGGTGAAAATTTAAAATAAACTATTAAAAAACAAAGGTAATTACAATCAATTTATTTTGTTTAACATTTTATTAATATAATTGTTTTCTTCTATAATTCCAGATAAATACACCAAAAAAATTTAATTTCATGTCGAAATTCTATACAACCAACTGAAATGTATTGCTTTTTAAATAAATAAATATCAATCACTTAAACGTTTACGAAATTTTTTTAAATAAAATTTCAGGCAAGTGTAGCAAAAACAACTGTATACCGTCTTTTGTAGTAGTTTTTACTACATTTTGTAGTTGAAAATCAATAGTTAAAAACAACAACATATTCAGTTGTTTTTACCGTAATGTGTAGTGGACGCCTTTTCAACAACAAAATGTAGTCAAAACAACTGTCTTTTGTAGTAGATTTTACCGACATACTTTTTTGAGTGTACAATTTGATGATTTATATAACAATTTTCTTTATCGGAGGAGTTTCAATTAAAAAATTAATTTAATTCGCGTTTTTGTTGATTGACTTTCGTTTTCAATTCTTTCTGTGTATGTTTCAAGACTACTAAAAGTATAAATCCACTGTAGCACAGTGTTATTTATTTGCCATAAAAATTATAAATTTTCCATGTAGTCACATGTGTAGCATGAGTAGTAGCTACAACAATAAAAAATAAATAAAATAAACTATAATTTTACAAGAATGATTATGTTGAACTAAAATTTGAATATTTGTAACATGCAACTTGAAAACTATAGGGGGCAGGCAGGAAATTACAGAAATTATTGAAGATAATATTATATAATTTTACGAAAAACTTTTTTGTTAAAATCACTCAACCTAGTTTTCATTTAAAAATTTGTTCCGATGCCGATGTTTAAACCAAGACCATTTTATTAACTTTTATCATTTTTAATATCCTTTCGAATTTTAATATTTTGAAATTTTTTCTTTCAATTATCGACGATTTTAACTAGACCTTTAATCGTAACAAGAAAAATGTTTAATTTTAAAATTCAAAGGAATATTAAATTTTTAAAAATTAGGTGAATGGTGAATGGTGAATGAACTCCCAAATCGAGCACCATATTTTATTGTTTACAAATTTTAAGAAGAAAAGCTATTTATAAGAAAAATGTGTCAGAATCTCAAGAATGTCTCAAAATATGAATACTCCTAGATTCTGATAATTTTTTCTATAGAAAAATACTCGGTTTTTGAATATTTTTTCTGTTGAAAAATTCTCATTTTCTGGGACGTTTTCTATAGAAACATTTTCAGATTATAGACATTTTCCTATAGCAAGTTAATCAGATTCTGAGTATTTTTTTCTGTAGAAAAATTCTCAGATTCTGAGATATTTTTATATAGAATATGAGATATTTTTCTATAGAAAAATTATCATATTCCGAGGCAGTTTTCTATACAAAATTTTCAGATTCTGAGGCAGCTTTCTATAGAAAACTATCAAATTCTAAGACATTTTTTGTTTAGAAAAATTTTCAGACTCTCGAGACATTTTTTCTATAGAAAAATTATCAGGAATTGAGATTTTTTTTTTTTTAGATTCGGAGACATAGAATTTTTCTATAAAAATTTTCAGATTCTAAAAAAAAATTTCATAGAAAAATTATAAGGTTCTGAGATATTTTTTTTATAGAAAAATTATCAGATTATGAGAATTTTTATACGCTCCACTCTAGTGATAGTTTCTGTTTGTAACACCTCGAAATATTGGTCTAGGACCCCATAAAGTATATATATTCATGATCCCCGATCGATTTTAAGACGATCTAGCGATGTCCGTCCGTCTGTCGGTCTGTCTTGAAAACACGTTAACTTTCGAAAGACTTTACGGACGCTCCTGCAGTTTGGCATATATGTTGGGCATTCACCTGGTCAGGTTGGTGTTGCAAAATACTGAATGTCGGCAAGGGTTTTTCGTGAATTTACGACTTTCGAAGGGTAATTCTGAGGATGCTGAAGCTCGGCATACACATTTTTCGTTCCCCTGGTCTAGTTCGTATTGAGTTCCAGCCAAATCGGTCCAGTGGTTCAAAATTTATTAGCAAAACCGTGAATTTCAGATTAGCTTCACCTTAAATTCACGTGTTAAAAACTCGTTAAACATGTTTAAAAAACATTAATACGTCACAAAAAATATTTTACAACGTATTTTTGTCACTCAAAAATATTTTTACACAACAAAAAAAAATACAAAAAAATTTTACACTCAAAAAAAATTTAGTAATTTTTTTTTTACACAAAATAAAATATTTCTTATCAAAAATGTATTTTTTTTCCACGTTACAGAATTTACTATCACTTAAAAAGGAGGGTATTCATAGATTCGGCCAAGTCGAATTTAACTTTTCTACTTGTTGTTTTTAATTTTGCCCCAATTTGTTCTCACAAACGAACTTCAATGTGCGTGCGGCACGCCAATTTTCAACCGCGACCACATTTTTCTCAAATTCTGAGACAAATAATTTTTCTACAAAAATTTTTAGATTCTAAAATTTTTTTATGGAAAAATTATAAGATTCAAAGACAATTATACCCTACACCAACGGCGTATGCAGGACTGTTTTTTCAGGGCCCAACAACAACAACAAAAAAATTTTTGTTGTTTTTTTCGTAAGATTTGTGTTTTCCAATACATAAAAAAATATATTTTTTTGTTGTTGTTGTTGTTGGCCCCCCCCCCCCCCCCTCTGTATACGCCGATGCCCTACACCACTCTGTGGTACAATGAGTTTGTGCTGATGTTTGCAACTACCCGAAATATTGATCGTAGACCTACCTTCAAGCATACCGATCGACTTAGAATTACTTTTTGAGTCGATTTAGCGATGTCCGTCCGTCCGTCTGTCTATCTATCGGTTTAAGCACGATACAGGTCGCAATTTTCAATCAATTGGCTTGAAATATGAAACTTAAGCCTTTTTTGGTCCAAGGACGAAGCCTATTGAAATTGGAGAAAATCGGTCCATGTTAAGACCAAGCCCCCCTACAAACGCCCCCTTTGGATTAGACTTAAATGACACTAATAACCGTATTATAAAAGATATCGCTTTGAAATTTAACAGGCAATCAAATTTTGTATGCACAAATCATCATTACAAATTTCAAAGGAATCGGGTCAGTCCTTCTGGTAGTCCCCATACAAATAACCCTTCCGATATTCACATAATTCCCTCAAAATTCATAAAAATGGAAATATTTGAAAAAAAAATATTTTTAGGTATTAAACGTGTACTTTAGTAACTTAATCAAATCGGAATATAATTGGACCATTTTTGGACTCAGCCCCCCATATAAAAATTTCGACCGATATTCAGTTATTGGTCTATTGGTAAAAAATTAACGAATTTCACAAAAATTTTATCTGTATGTGTTTTCTACACTAAATAAAGATTTAACAAATAACAAATCCAATCGGTCCATGTTCGGGCTTGGGACCCATTCTCCGGAAAACACTGGTGTAGGGTCGGTATTGACCGCCTATAACTTTCTTACTTGTTTTTAATATAGAAAAATTATTATCATATTCTGGAATTTTTTTTTTAATTAAAATTTCTCCGATTCCGAGACTTTTTTATATATAAAAATTATCAGATTCTAATTGTAAGATATTTTTTTACAGAAAAATTCTAAGATTCTGAGACAATTTTTTCTATAGTAAAATTATACGGTTCTGAAACATTTTTCTAAAGAATTTTATATTTTTTTTATGGTTTTATGTTTCAGTGTTGTAAAAGAAACATTAAAAGCTTATATTTATTAAAACATAATTTTAGGCATAAAGAAAAATTGAAAAATGACACTTTAGAATAGATTTCGATCGCTAACGACTCCGAGAATTAGATTTATATAATTTCTACGCAAGGTATTAAGTTACGTATACGTTACAGATTTGGTTTGGTGAGTGCTATCATTGACATAATCTGTCAAGTTTTGCGAATCCTCTTGTTGACTTATTTATAGTTAAAATTTTAAGATTTTTTTAGACTTTTGAAATTTGGCACACGTTGGTCCTTAGTGGTTTAAAATAAACTACTTTATAGTGTTTTAATTTTATATCACCTTTAATAGGCTTTAAATCAATTAGTTCGCATTTAATTAAAAATAATAGTAATTAATATACATACATATTTAAATATGCGTAATTTTTACAAGACATAATACATGAATAATACATGTTGTAATACTTGACTAAACTAAACTCTTGTTTGTTCTCATTTTTAGATACAAATAAAATACACCAACACTTTGCAGCAACATGGGTACCATAGCTAAGCTGTCAATTGTCAAAGGTCAACAATTAGATTTTGCTCCCAGACCGCTGCACAGAATATATGAAGAAAATATTATACATCATTCGCATAAAACGGCTCTAATCTATAATGAGGATAACAGCAATAATTTGCAAACTCCTCGCCAATTAACATATTTGCACATGAATCAAATAGCCAACCAATGCGCCCGTTTGCTGGTACGTGAAGCTACACAACGTTTTATACAATCGAATGCAGATGGTGACTTTATTATAGCCGTATGCATGCAACCTTCCGATGCTTTGGTAACCACTCTAATGGCTATATGGAAATCGGGAGCTTCTTATTTACCCATAGATCCAACATTTCCGGCAAATCGTGTTCAACATATTTTAAAGGAATCATGTCCCATAATGGTTGTACACGATGATGATGTGGAGAAGTCACGTTTTGGTCCAGTACCGGCATTGGCTATTTCAGAATTAAGTCTGAATTCATTACAATTGAGCGATGAGAATTTAATGCCAGAAGAAATGTTGGGCAATGGTGATCCTGAATTGGCAGTTGTTTTATATACTTCGGGCAGTACTGGCATACCGAAGGGTGTAAGATTACCACATGAGGTAATATTGAATCGTTTACAATGGCAATGGACTAGATTTCCCTATGCTGAACATGAAACGGTGGGCGTATTTAAGACAGCTTTAACATTTGTTGATTCAATTGCTGAACTGTGGGGTCCTTTATTGTGTGGTAAGTTAGAGAAGTAAAAGTATTAAAGTTGGATTGTTCGATACCTTTTCCGAATGAAAATGTGAAAAAATTAGGAAAACATTTTCAACTTAAACATTTTTGGAGGTTAAACTTATAATTTAATACAAAATGAAAAAAATAAGTGAATTAAATTCAAAAAACAAAATTAGAAAATAACAAAAAAAGAGGAAATCCACCCCCCCCCCCCCCCAGACCAAATTTCAAAAATAAAAATAAGGGAAAAGAAAAAAAGAAAGAAGGATTTTTTTTTTAATTTTCCAGACAAAATTTCAAAAAGAAAAAAAGGGGAAAAAAGAAAGAAGGAAATTTTTTTAAAAAATCTTCCAAGGCAAAAAAAAATTAAAATCCAAAAATTTTTCATCGTCAAAAATCTTAAAATTTTTAAAGGAAAAATCTAAAAATTTTTAAAGGGAAAATCTGAAAATTTTTACATTGGCATTTTTTACATTTGAGAAGATTAAGATTGACATTTATAACAACAAGTTGTTAATAAATGTGTGACTGCGTCAAAAGACAGAGACGGTAATTAGTCGTCGTATGATTAACAAGGACAGTGAAGGCGTTTACAAATAACAATGACGGCGGCATACACATATTTGGCGGCGTCATCAAAACGGCAGGCTTTGTGTCGGTGTTTTTCAGTGTTGGAAAATGCAAATAATAGAAATACAGAGTTGTATCTAACTTTACCAGATTGCGTTTGCCGATTAGAGTCTAAACTACTAGATTGAAAAAATAAATTTGTATGGGCAATCTAATAGATTGAAACTGGATTGAAGCCACAATCTACTTTAAGCTAGCTTAGAGGACCAGTGTAAACGCACTATTAGAGTACATTTAAAAACTTAACCACAGACTAATACAGACACGACAGTAAAATTTTATAAAAAACAAGTAAAAAAGTTAAATTCGGCTTTGCTGAATGTAGGGATACCCTCCACAATTTCTAAGATTATTGCAAAAACTTTATTTAAAAGGAAATTACTTGTTAAAACAAAATTATGAAAAAAATATTTCCGCGAAAAAAAAATTTGGTAAAAAAATCCGCGATTTCTTTCTTTTTTTGTCCAAAACTAGGTTTGTACTTGTTTAAATACCATTTGGTGTTTAATTATGTTCACATAAGTCAACCATCAGCCGAATTAAAGCATTTTGTATTTTTAGGTTATGTTGAATGTACCAAAATTTTCGAGGTTTCCTTACATTTTCTTTCATAACTTTTGAACCGCTGAACTGATTTCGCACAAATGCAATACCAAAATGCTTAGGGCCACCACAAATAAATATGCTAAGTCTTAGTCATATCTGCTTAATACTTTGGCCATGATCACCATTTCCACAGACGGAAATCGACAGATGGACAGACCGACGGACATAGGACATAGAATGTCTTAAAATCGATCACTGATCAATAATATATATACATTATGGGGTCCTAGACCGATATTTCGATGAGTTACAAACGGAATGACAAACTTATATATACCCTCTCTCACTAATTGTAAGTGGGGGGTATGAAAAATGACTTACAAGGGAAGTCTCCCTGGTGTCACCCTCCGATCTTCATGAAAATTGGATATGTTGTTAAGAACGAAAATTAATTCGACAAGTATTTTTTTTTACGATTTACGCCTATTTAAACAAAATTAATATAGGCATGTGTGGTATCAGATTAAAGGTATTAAAAATACCTATCAAAGGGCAAAAGAAGTTAATATTTTTGGACTTATTAACAAAAATGTCCCAAAATTTTGATATTTTACTCAATATGACGAAAAGTTTAGCATGTTTGGACAAATTCATAGCACACGTAGATAGGTTTTTCAAGGCTCCTGAAGTTTGGCATATATGTTGGGCATTTACCTGGTCAGGTTGGTATTGCAATCCAGCGATATCGGTCCAGTGGTTCAAAAGTTATGAGCAAAAGACTGAATTTAGGCAAGGGTTTTTCGTGAATTTTTGAGATAAAAAGCACTATAACTTTCGAAAAGCAATTCTGAGGGTGCTAAAGCTTGGCAGCCTCCAGCCTCGTTTGTATTGAATTTCAGCCAAATCGGTCCAGTGGTTCAAAAGTTATTAGCAAAACCGTGAATTTCAGATTAGCATCCCCTTAAATTCACGTGTTGAAAACCCGTTAAACCTGTTTTAAAAACGTTGGTAAGTCACAAAAATATTTTACAACGTATTTTTGTCACTCAAAAATATTTTTATACCAAAACAAAAAAAATACACTCGAAAAAAATTTTACACTCAAAAAAATTTTACACTCAAAAAAAATTAGTAAATTATTTTTTTTTTTTTCAAAAATTACTAAAAAAAATTTTTGCACAAAATAAAATATTTCTAATCAAAACTGTTATTTTTTTCACGTTAGAAAATTTACTATCACTCAAAATGGGCATTGTGGAGGGTATTCATAGATTCGGCCAAGTCGAATTTAACTTTTTACGTGTCCCTTTATTTTTTCTGCTCTACAAAATAAAATCAATTCCATAAAGATCCGCGGGTGACACTAGGGAGACTTCCCTTGTTAGACTTTTTCTATAGGAAATTTTTTTTTTATGGGAAAAATCTCTCAGATTCTGAGACTCTTTTTCTATAGGAAAAATATCTCAGAATTTGATAGTCTTTTTCTATCGAAAAAATGTCTCAGAATCTGAGTTTTTTTAAAGGAAAAATGTGTCAGAATCTGAGAGTTTTTCTATAGGAAAAATGTCTCAGATGCTGAGACTCTTTCTATAGGAAAAATGTCTCAGAGTCTAAGACTTTTTCTATAGGAAAAACGTCTTAGAATCTGATACTTTTTCTGTAAAAAAATGTCTCAGAATCTGAGAATTTTTTTAAGAAAAAATGACTTAGAATTTGAGACTTTTTCTCTTTGAGACTCAAAATCGGAGACTTTTTCAATGGGCAAAATGTCTCAGAATCTGAGACTTTTTTATGGAAAAGATGTCTCAGAATTTGAGACTTACCCCCCTATTCTAAGAAAATTGTCATCTATAATAAATGACAAAACTATAACAAGGCAAATTTTCTATGTAAGTATCTTCACAATTAGCGAATTTTGCAAAACATTTTTCATGACAAAGGCTTTGCCAAATTGTATTTATGTATTTACACATTTTTTGAATCAATAAAAATTATTAATATCGCGAGAAATCAAAATACAAAATTCTATAACAAATTGTTATAAATGACAATTTTTTCTAGAATAGGAAAAATGTCTCATTATTCTATTTTTCCTTTGGCGTTTTATATTAGTGGTCGTGTTTCAGACAGGTCTCCAAGAAAAGTTCACCATTCAAATAATACTCAATGGTGAACGCTACACTTAAAAAATTATTGCGGTTACTACATGATGGTCGTTTGTGTAGTAAGTAGTAGTTGTTGTTTTCAACTACAATTTTTTGTAATCGTTTTAAAAAACAAATACAAAAAATTACTACATTGTAGTAACAGTTTTTTTATGTAGTTTTTTTTAGTCTATAAAAAACTTATAATTTTCTAGAAATTTTTAGAAAAAAGGATGTGCAAGAATTGTTTCTAAATAATTTTAACCGTTTTTGAAGCTTAGAAGTTCTTTTTTGTTAATAAAAAAATTCAGACAATTTGAGGTACAGTAAAAACGACCGTAATTTGGAGTAGTTTTTACAGTTTTTTTGTAGTTGTTAATCAATAGTTAAAAACAACAACAATTGTTGGTTGATTTTACCGTAACATGTAGTTGACGCCTAAACAACAATAAATGTAGTAGTTTTAACTGTCTTTTGTAGTGGAATCTACCGTCATAATTTTTTTAGTGTAGAGACCAACCGGTCAATGTTAGGAGTCTTTGACTTCGCCACCTCTAACCTAACCTAAATAATACTGAAAATTTAATTTTTTTTAAACTTTGAAAATTTTTTCAGAGATAAAAAAATAAATAACGGTTACTACATTACAGTACTTTTTTGTTAGTTGTTCAAAAAAACGACTTAAAATAACTAACAAAAATAGTTGTTTGATATTTTTCATACAAAAACAACTGACTTTGTAGTTGAAAACAACTAACTACTGTAATATATACGAACAACTAACATGTAGTAACTTACATAATTTTTTTAATGCAAAACATTAACTGAAAAATCGCAAAAACGGTACTTGATAGAAAAATTTGGAATCAGGAGGTCAGTTAGATG
Source organism: Pegoplata infirma (assembly GCA_963921195.1). Lineage (NCBI taxonomy): Eukaryota > Metazoa > Arthropoda > Insecta > Diptera > Anthomyiidae > Pegoplata > Pegoplata infirma. The sequence goes on along the minus strand of OY992536.1, from coordinate 313,561,200 downwards.
TTTTACTGGGAGGTTTCGGTTAAAATGTAAAAATAAAATAAAACAAAATACTAAAAGATAATTTACTTCTTTCCAGGTCTCGCAATTTTAGTGGTACCCAAAGTCATTACTAAAGATCCTGAACGTCTGGTTGAAGTATTGGAAAAATATAAAATTCGCCGTTTAGTTTTGGTACCAACTCTCTTACGTTCCCTGCTCATGTACCTTAAATTAGACGGCAATCGCAGTGGAACTGCAACAAAAACCGAGCATAAACTTTTATATAACTTACAAATATGGGTCTGTTCGGGAGAACCATTACCCGTTCCTTTGGCTATAAATTTCTATGATTATTTTGAAGAAGGTAACCATGCTCTATACAATTTCTATGGATCTACTGAAGTAATGGGCGATGTAACATATTTTACGTGTGAGAGTAAAAAACAATTGCAACATTTTGAACGTGTACCGATTGGAATACCAGTTACCAATACGGTTATATATTTGTTGGATGCCGATTATAGACCTGTTAAGAATGGTGAAATTGGTGAAATATATGTATCGGGTCTAAATTTGGCTAATGGTTATGTAAATGGAAGAGATCCAGAGAAATTTTTAGAAAATCCTTTGGCAGTTGAATTGAGTAAGTAGGGGAATAAAGTGAAATTGAAACTGACCATTTTAAACGTTCATGAATTTTGATACAGATTTTAAATCATTTTGTGTTTTACGAAATCGTAAATTTTTCCATTTTCTTCCAGAATATTCTCGCATATATCGTACTGGTGATTATGGTTCAGTTTATGATGGTTTCGTCATGTATGAAGGACGTACTGATTCTCAAATTAAAATTCGTGGTCATCGTGTCGATCTGTCAGAGGTGGAGAAAAATGTTGCTGAACTTCCAAACGTGGACAAAGCCATTGTCCTTTGTTATCATGCCGGTCAAGTAGATCAGGCTTTATTGGCTTTTGTAAAATTACGTGATGATTCACCGCTCTTAAATGAACTACAAATTGAGGGCAAGTTAACCGATAAATTAGCCGATTATATGATACCCCAAGTGGTATTGATTGATCAAGTTCCTCTTTTGGTAAATGGTAAAGTTGATCGTCAGGCTCTATTGAAGCTTTACGAAACTGCTAATAATAATGAGGGTGACTCTTGTATTGTTTTGGACTTTGATTATTCTCAAGTACCCGATGAATTAAGAGCTGTAGCTGAAGATCTTTTCGAGACGGTAGGAAGTGTTATTGGTCGTTCAACCAGAGCCACTTTGACACTAAACAGTAATTTCTATGAATTGGGTGGTAATTCCTTAAATTCAATTTTCACCGTTACATTGTTGCGTGAAAAGGGTTATAGTATTGGTATATCGGAATTTATAGCGGCGAAAAATTTGGGTGCAATATTACAAAGTATGACCAAAGATCGTGAAATAAATATGGTAGAAGATACTGAGTTATGGATAAGTGCATGCCCACATTTGGATTTAGAAGCTATACCATTGCAATATTGTCATAAAAATGATGTAATACAGTAAGTTTAGAAATGACTTATTAAATTAAGACTTTATTTAAAACATATAATTTTTTTTTCAACAGAATCATTGTGGATAGTTTTTATGGTAAAGCTGATTTAGAGCAATGGCTTAAACCCGATATTTTACGAACAGATTATAGTGATATTATTTCGGTAAGTTGAAGTTTAAGTACATTTTTAAGTAATTATTGTTGTTTTTTTTTTCAAAATTAAGCCGTTTATCGCCATATCCGAGACGTTATAACTGCTCGAATTCACCTTTATTTATAAAACTTGTTATGTTGTTTAAAAGTCCATCCAATTTTCTTAAAACAAAATTTGTAACCTTTGTAATATCTTGTTCCTTTTCTGTGATATCTTAGGTTAGGTTGTTAGGGGCTGCTGACGCTTTACGTCAACACACGTAGACTCTAAGGTCCGTTCTGATACCACGGGACTGTAATAGGCTTTCCTACTAGTTCTGCCGTTAAACCAATTTGAGGTTCTTATGAAACTCCTTAGATATTGAATATTGGCATCCGACAAATCAGAAAGATCGTGCAGCTTTCTAGATCCCAGTGAAGCAAGTCTCTGACCAGAAAGTGCCTGGCAATGACAGATGAGGTGTTTGATAGTTTCCAACTACTCTTCATCCATGCAACTCCGGCAAAAGTCATTCGACGGCACATTTAACCGCTCTGCGTGTTTTCCCATAAGACAGTGTCCCGTAATTTTAGCAACCACCGTTAAAATCTCTCTTAGAAGCGATATTAGCTCACTTGTGCGCCTCTGATTAATAGAAGGCCAAATCTATCGTGTTGTCTCACACGTCCACAAAGCCTTAGATTTTGCTTGCAAGTTTCTAGAGGCATACCAGCACATTCCAATTCTGTTGGAACCTGTAAGATAGTTCCCAGTCTTGCAAGCTCGTCGCCTTTGCAACTCCCTGGAATGTCTCTGTGCCCTGGGACCCACATGAGTATGTCAAACTGCTTGGCCATCTCATTTAAAGACGTGCGGCAGTTAAGGGCAGATCTTGTTTGACTCCAGGGACTTGACCGCGGCTTAACTGTCAGAATGGATGTTGACTGCAGTTGAAAACAATACATTGTAACTCAACCAGTTAGCCACTTCATTTATTGCCAGCATCTCTGCCTGGTAAACACTGCACTAACCCGGCAATCTTCGAGCCAGGCTCAACCCAAGCTCCTCCAAATAGACTCCAAAAGCCCAAATTGCTTGGCTTTAAAGACGTGCGGCAGTTAAGGGCAGATCTTGTTTGACTCCAGGGACTTGGCCGCGGCTTGGCTGTCAGAATGGATGTTGACTGCAGTTGTAGACAATACATTGCAACTCAACCAGTCAGCCACTTCCATTATTGCCAGCATCTCTGCTTGGAAAACCATGTAATGATCCGGCAATCTTCGATCCAGGCTCAACCCAAGCTATTCCGAATAGATTCCAAAGCCCACTAGTTCGTGCAGCCTCGATCCATCCGTGGTAATTTATGAAGGCTCCACTACCCGAAATTCCCTTCATGGAAAACCATTCCCTGCTTGGAAAACCATGTAATGATCCTGCAATCTTCGAGCCAGGCTCAACCCAAGCTATTCCGAATAGATGCCAAAGCCCACTAGTTCGTGCAGCCTCGATCCATCCGTGTTAATTTATGAAGACTCCACTACCCGAAATTCCCTTCATGGAAAACCATTATCTGCTTGGAAAACCATGTAATGATCCGGCAATCTTCGAGCCAGGCTCAACCCAAGCTATTCTGAATAGATTTCAAAGCCCACTAGTTCGTGCAGCCTAGTGGTAAAGTGTCGCTCAAAAAGGCTCATAGATGGAGAACAGTCCACATTTTCTGGTATTGTTATCTTCTTCAAGATCGCGCTATGGCCACAATCACTGCTCGCTCCTCCATTGCAGTGTGCTGTTAAGTCGTGGTGACAACGTGGTGTCAGGTGAAGAAGGATTTCTAATCGACGCCATTCTTTGTACCTCCGCGATGAAGACACAGTTCCCTTTTGGCTCTAAAGCAGGCCACCAGACAATGAATGGACGCACCACCGCTGTATAAATCCAATGAACGTCTCGAGGGCTAAATCACCATCGTTTTCCAATGGCCCTTTTACTGGAATATTACGCCTGAAACTTTTTATCTAGAAATATTTCAAGATACTTGGCTACATCTGAGAAGGCGATTTTAATGCCGTCCAGATATATAGGACCTTTTTGAAAAAAGATTTAAAAATTGTTGTAATCTACATATAATGCAATTTTGCAAATCTGTAAAATTCTATTCTCAAAAATATTATTTTTTTGTTTTATTTATTTTCAGGACATTTGGAATGATTTAGTTCAAAAGGATTTAAGTTTCGTAGTACGTGATAGAAAAACCAATCGAATTATTAGTACCGCCTTGAATTTTGATGTCCGCGATGAACCAGAAGTGGATGTTAAATCCAAATTGATAATAGTATTCGAATTTCTAGAATTTGTAGAAGGACCCATAAGGTAATTTAACAACTTTTTACAGCAAAAACTATTTTTTTAAGTTTACCTACTAACGTTCTCTCGTCTTCCAACAGGGATACCTATTTGCCACAGGGTATGAATAAAATTTTACATTCCTTTATGATGGGAACACATGCTGACTTGAATCCTCAAGAAAATATTTCTTGTATGCATTTTATGGAATCTGAAGTTTTAAGATTGGCCAAAGCAAAACAATTTGCTGGCATATTAACCACCAATACCAGTCCTCTAACACAGGTAAAGATTTAACTTAAAATCCCTCTAAAACTTAAAAATATTTTACTAAATTATCTTTATTTTTCTAATTTCAGCAATTGGGCAATGATGTTTATAATTATAAGACATTATTGGATTACCAAGTTAATGAATATGTTTATACGGATGGCACTAAACCATTTGGCAAAGCTCCTGACTCCCAAAGAGCTATTGTTCATTGGAAGGAAGTTACTTCTTAAACTAACCAACTTAACAACACAAAGTTGTTTGATCCAAACAAATTTTAAATTATTGTCCAGTATTTAGCAAACATTTAAAACAAATTGACTATTTGCTTTGGTGCTCATAAAAATCATGTGAAAAGGAAGAGGTTAAGAAGATTGAATGAATGAATGCATTCCACATTAATATTCATAATATGCTATTTACATTATAAGTGTACCTTTAAATCATATTTGATTTATCTCATTATTATTATTATTTTATTATTTTTTTTAGATTTCATTGGCATTAATTTTGATGTTAATTAGTTTTAAGAATTTGATTTTTGTCGTTCGTTAGTTTTTAAGAATTATTTAGTTCAATATACATACATACTACATAAATTTTCAAATAAATCTTAAATGTACATACATACATAAATAATTAATTTTTCTGAGTTTTATTTATGTTTTTTTTTTCTGTTAGTACAGATCAAGCGCGGGCTCTAATTCTATTTATTATTTTACGATTTACAACTGACATTTTTTTAATTACATTGTGATACCACGGGACGGTAATGGGGTTTCCCTACTAGTCCCTGCCATTAAACCAATTTTAGCTCAGAAATCAGAAAGATCGTGCAGCTCCCTTGATCCCAGTGAAGCAAATCTATCACCAAAAAGTGCCGGAAAAAGGCAGATTGTGTTCGATAATTTCCAACTCGCGGGCTCTAATTCTATTTATTATTCTACAATTTACAACTGATATTATTCAAATTACATACATTACATACAAATGTACATAAATTTCAAAATTTTTATGGGAATTTATGAGTTTCAAGTGTATTTTTCCATTTTCAAGTAAGTTATGTAGGTAAGGTTGTAAGTAGCTGCTGACGTTTTACGTCAGCACACATAGACTCTGAGGTCCGTTGTGATACCACGGGACGGTAATAGAGTTTCCATACTAGTCCCCGCGTTAAACCAATTTGAGCTGCTTATGAAACTCCTAAGATATTTAACACCCGAAAAATCCGAAAGGAACTGCACGATGCTGCCTTGATCCCAGTAAAGCAAGTCTCTGACCAGAAAGTGCAGTTTCCAACTCGCGGACTCTAATTCGTCGGCCTCTGTTCTGTCTTTCACAACTTTTCAATTCACATGAAAATTTCCGAATCACATGAAATCTAGTTTAGTGTTTTGTTGATCTCGTTTTCATTCGAAGTTGAAATCGAATAATTAAAATGTAAAAAAATGTATGGATGTGAAATCTAGAACACCAAAAAAATTCGGAAATTTTTTTTACGATTTACAACTGAAATTTTTCAAATTACATTCCAATGGCCCTTTAACAATAATATAAATCAAAATTTGCTTTTCTCACCCGTTCATCAATATTACAGATGAAATTCAACTTCCTGTCTAGAAATACTCCAAGATACTTGGCTCCATCTGAGAAGGCGATTTCAGTACCGTCCAGAGAAATAGGATCAAAACCAAGATTCTTATTTTACCTTGTAAACAATCATTTACTCCCAGTTCTCAGTCTCTTGCCCATTTAGACAGATTTTTCAGAGAACCCTGAAAAATGTCTCTCAATGTTGGCAAGTGCTTCCTCTTTACCGCTATCGCGATATCGTCAGCATATGCAACAACTTTACAGCCACGTGCTTCTAGAGAGTGCAGCATTGAATTTAGTGCGAGATTCCAAAGAAGCGACAAAAGAACATCTACCTTTGGCGTGCCCCTATTGACAAATCGAGATATGACAGACGATTTTCATCAATAAAACGATCCCATGCTTTACTCCCAAACCAGACAATGCCATATTTATCGAGTCTGGGGTGACATTATTAAAAGCTCCCTCTATATCAGGAAAGACCACCATAGTGTACTCCTTTACCGAATGCGAACTCTCGATAGTACTCACGAGCTCATAAAGAGCAGTATGCATGTTGCCTAGTCGAAAGCAACCTCGGTTGAATCACTCTATGCAAATATGAGACCATCATTCGCTCCACAAAAAAAGAAAAAATCCTTCGGAGCTGTGTGAGAATTTTTCCTACCTTTAGGATAAAAACTACTTTACCCTCCATTTTAACGACCAATTTATGCATGACGTGTAGAGATTATACAGCCAAGGGGCTATATAGTCCGACACTTGCTGCATCTCAGCCGGGATTATACCATCAGGTTCAGGGGATTTATAGGGACTGAATAGATTTGTCAAACCCGGTTTTCAAATTTTTCGATAAACCGGTTTTTCGTATTTTTCCGGTTTTTTGAAACCGTTTTTTTTTTGTCGAATTATTCAATATACTTGATTTCCCTAGTTTCTAAAACTTGTGTGGTACAAATTACAGGTTTATCGAATAGCATTAACACATGGTGGTTTTCAAAATTTTGGGATTTTTGAAAACGACATTGATAGCCATATTAATACACAGACTTACAGCAATTAAGGATGATGTTAATATGTGGCAAAGCTTTTAATGATGATATCAGAGATTTGATATTTTTATTGAAAACAAAAGTGGATTGGCTATTTAAATCTGCAAACACACAAAAAATAAATTCACTGTTTTTGATATTTGTTTAACATGTAAGCCAAATAATTATTGTTTTTTTTTTTATTATTATTATATAATTATTGTTTATTATAATAATTTTAAACTCTCATTGAATTATTTTTTTTATTTTCTGTTTTTTTTTTACCAAATATTTTAAAATTGTTTTTTTTTTTTTGCATTTTAAATAAAATTATTTTAATTTATTAAAATTAAAATGCTTTTTCTTAGCTCATTTGATTATAAACTTGTATAAAGTATTGCAAAATAAAAAAGGTATTTAGCGCACTAAAATTTAAAAAAGAAAAATAATATGGAAATTTAAAATAATTTAAAAATAATAAAAAAAAGAAAACCAAAACTTTGAGAGTTTAGTAGAAATTTATGGTTTAAAGGATAGACTAAAACGAGTTAGGCTAAACGAAAGGGGGCTATTTAGGAAGGGACATACATTTTTGTATTATTTTAATATATTCTGATGATGTCTTATTATATATTTTATATATAGTTTTTTTTTTTTTTTTTGTTTTTGCATTATTTTTTTTTTATAAATCTAAGCATTATGAATAAACTACCAGGGTTTTTTTCTTTATAATTTTTTGTTTTAATTTTTTGTACAACTAAATTAATATTAAACGTTTTACATATAATTTTTTTCATAATTTCTTCTTTCAGTATATAGAGAATTAAAATGTTATAAGAATTGTTTGTTATGTTGTTATGAAAATTTGAAAGAAAAAGTAGATTTTTGGGTCAAAAAAAATTTGAAAACTATTGTATAATTTTATCTTATTTAATTAAAAATTCTGTAGAAATGAAATTTATATATTCCTTTCATTATTTGAAATATATTTAATATAAAGGCAAAATTATGAAGATGATGATGATGAAGATGAAGAATGATATAAAAATAGATAAATAATAAAGAAAGGAATTTGCAAATTAGAGAAAAAAACATGATAAGAATGTACTTACCAACATTTAACAAATTCTAATGATTATTATTGTAAGTAATGTAAGTTTACTAAGCAGCTAAACTGCGTTTTAATACAGCTTTTTTTTGTTTGTATAGAGATGAATGATGTTTTTTTGTAGAAAACTAGGCATGATTAAGTAGTAGTTTTAATGATAAGGGTGATTATGAAGATGGCTGGCTAGGATAGCTAGCTCACTGTGTTATTGTTTTTAAAGGTGTTCCTCTAGAAGATATTTTAAAAGTTGTAACTCTGCAATTACAATTTCATACATGTTGTGTTGTTAAGCGCTTTTACTAAGCTTTCCCTATGATGAGTGTGGTTTTACATTACATTTTTTTCCTATTTTTTCATTTAAAATTTTTCTTTGTTTTTCATTTTTTCAAATTCTGTTTTGATGTTGAAGGGCCCGTTGCTGTGGCGGGCCTTATTCATTATATTACCACTGAATTTTGTGTTTGCATAACGTTACTACTGCCACCGCCGCCACTGTCGCCCGAACTTTGATTACTTTGATCTAGGCGTCTATAGTTTTGGAATGTTTTCCACTCTCCAGTATTATAATCCAAACGTATATGAGACTCAACTAAACATAAAGCTGTTTGGCCATCTTCTTGTTGAACTTTTTCCTAAAAAGAATTAAAACAAAAAAAAAGTATTAATAACGTATTATTAAAATATTATTAAATTGATAGTGATAATTACCTCTGATTCACCCAATTTAATAACAATCACATTTTCTGAATTTGGTCTAGGATTTTCACGCATACCAGCCATGAAGCCCAAAATTAAAGCTTTATCAGGTCTTGAAACTCTATTTGCTTTACGGAACATTTCATGGGCTTTATGAACATTGTAATTCTAAATGGAAATAAAAAACAAAATTTTTATAATAAAATTTTTAAATTTAAACAAATAACAACTTTAGATAAAAAAAGTCTTTTTCGGTAAAAAATTATTTTTCAATAAAAAATTCTACACCATTTACAAAATTTAATTCGAAAAAATCGCAGTTCAAAAATTCCATTTGTAATTCGGAGAGTCTATTTATAATTCGAAGATTCTACTTGTAATTCCAATATTGCATTTGTAATTCAAAAATTACAATTTGAAGATTCTTATTGTATTTCGAAAAGATCAATGTTGTCGCTAAAAGATCAATTGTAATTCCAAAAAGATTAATAGAAATTCAAAAAACATAAATTTTCATTAAACAATTAAGAGTGTTAAATTCGACTTAGAGTTGTCAACTATTCGGCATATTTCAAAAACCGGTTTTCTAATAGTTAAAAAACCGCCGTTTTTGAAAAACCGGTTTTCGGTTTTTTTTATATGAAAACCGGTTCGAATAACCGGTTTTTTCGTTTTTTTTTTTTAATAAAATTAGTTAAAAATAAAAAAAAGGTTTTTATTTGTTTTTAACAAAAAAAAAAGACGAAAAAATAATTGTACACAATTCAGTCTTATTAAATAAATCAAATTCAAAGCTTTAAACAGCATAATAAAATCGCAAAAGCGTTGAGAAAGTGTTGTGGACGGTTGTACGAGCGTTTTGTATACCAACTTCAAAGCGCCTTTAGAAGATCCAAATAATAACATCGATCTACGCTAGGTTTAAAGTGTTTAAAAAGCGATGTAAAAAAGTGCTATGAGTACGTTTTTTTCAAAGTCATCAAAGCGCTTTAAAAACCCAAAGTAAAGAATTTCTGTTTTAGTTCGGTTATAATAATTTGTTTGATACAAAGTGAAATATGAAAAAAAAATTGTTTGTACTGCAAAAAACTTAGAAAATTTTCAAAAAAATTTTAGAAACTATGAAAATTAAAAAAAAAAAAAAAAAATTAAAAACATTTTTTATGATTTTTTTTACTTAAAAAAAATTGCCAAAAAACTGCTATTCAAAAATAGTTTCGGAAAATTAAAAAAATTTAAAAAAAACAAAATCTAAAGAACTCGTAAAACGCTTTTTGAATACGCTCGCAAAGCGTTGTATTTTACAAAATTTGTAACAAATGATGACCAAAAAATAAAGTATTATAAATTCGAAAATTTCGAATAATTCGACACAAAAAAATCGATTTTTCAAATAACCAGAAAAAACCCGGGCTTAAAAAACCGGTTTGGAAAAACCGGAAAAAAACGAAAAAACCGGTTTTTCGAATAATTCGTAAACCGGTTTTGACAACTCTAATTCGACTGTGGCGAAACTTCAATGCCGGCCAAAATGTAAAAAATTAAAAAATATGTCAGGTGCGTTTTTTTTTTGGGAGGAGTCAGCGGGAGGAGTTGGGAGACACTTTTCTCTCGCGAAAAATGTTGGCAAATCAATTTATTATTTATTATGTGTTGGCACTTAAGTACACTCAAAAAGTTATGACGGTAGATTCCACTACAAAAGACAGGTAAAACAACTACATTTGTTGTTTAGGCGTCCACTACATTTTACGGTAAAATCAACCTAAAATTGGTGTTGTTTTTAACTTTTGGTTAACAACTACAAAAAACCGTAAATAAACAACTTCAAACTACATTTATTTTTGCTGTAACTCAAATTGTGGGAATTTTTTTATTTAAAAAAAAACTTCTAGACGTAAAAATAGTTAAAATTGTTTGGTAATAATTCCTGCTGCATCTGCCACTTCCAACTCGTTGAACATATCCGTTTTTCTGTTTTTTTTTTTATAGACTAAGAACAACTACAAAAAACAATAAAACAACTGCCCAGGCAGAAAAATACGAACGGGAGAGCGCTGGCAAAGTACTTTTTATGGTCGCTTGAGTGCTGGGAAAGCATCACAGTTTAGTACTCTCCCAGCGTCCAAAATGATAACCACGGTAAACGGTATGCCGTAGCTATTTTAAAGCGCTTTGAAAGCGCTTTAAAAACTATATATATGGTACTATTATAGCACTTTTAGAACAAAAAAATGGGACGTATCTAAATTGTATAAGTCCATAAGACACAATTTTTTTTTGTGTTTATTTGAATAAAGAAATTTATTAAATTAGGATAAAAAATTGATTGACTAATTTATTAGGATAAAAAAAAAATTTCGACAACCTTCGAAATATTTTCCTGGAAAATTTTGTTTTCCGTTTTCTTTGCGTTTTGGAATAAAAAATTTATTAAAAATGCTTTTAGGAAAAATTTTGGAAAAGTCCCGAAAAAAGTGGTGTATTGAACCGAAACGGGTTGTGTTCCAAAGGGATAGTTCCAGTGACATTTCATATCCGAAGTTTAAGACACTTTCTCACGAAAGAAACAGGTGTTTTTATATAAAAGGTGTTAAGTTTGTCATATGTGGGTCATTATGTATAAGTGACATATCATGAGAACTATCAAGGACCGGCCACTAATCCTGCAGAGAAATAAAAAATATTCCAATTGTTATGAAAATTAATAAAATTTTAATAAAAAATTTATATTTTGAACGGATTTAAATAGAAAAACATTGGTAAAGCGCTTGGAAAGCACTTTTTCGAATTCATACTACCTTCTACATAAAAAATTAAGTGCTTCGCCGAGCCTTTTTCTTTGGAACGGTTGGCAGTTTCTGCCTGGGTGTTATTACAATGTAGTAATATTTTGTATTTATTTTTTAAAACGACTACAAGAAATAGTTTGAGATTTTTCATACAAAAACAACTGAAATTGTAGTTGAATACAACAACTACTACTTACTACACAAATGACCGTCATGTAGTAACTGCTATTATTTTCTAAGTGTAATATAATTTTATCATTATTAAAACATTTTTTTTATATCCAAGTCCACAAAAGGGGGAAGGGCCGAAAAAAAATCATTTTTGTACCCTAGGTCCGAGTGCAGGACTTTGAATGTCTTCTGACATAAAAATGTTTCATTTATTAAACAGAAATGCAAAAAACTGTAAAAAATGGCGTTTAAGAGACTGGTTTAGTTCGTCAAAGGGTAACTTTATTCCCCCTGATCCGATTTTGCTCATTACCGAACTTACCCATAAGACATATTCGAGCCAAACTTCAGCAGTCTAGCTCTTTTAGTCTGGACTGCATCGTGCTTTCTATAGACTGACGGAATTATCTATTTTGAATTACAATTAATTTTTTTTTAATTACAATTGAACTTTTTGAATTGCAATTGATCATTTTTGAATTTAAATTGATATTTTACGAATAACAATTAATCTTCCTCGAATTACAATTGAATTGATTATTTGAATTAAAAATGGAGTATTTGAATGACAAATATAATCTTCGAATTATAAATGGAATCTTCGATTTAAAAATGAAATCTTCAAATTACTAAAAGAATCTTCGAATTATACTTGATTTTTTTGAAAAACATCTGCAAATAGTGTAGTTATTGATGTAACTCGATAACACAAAATGTTGTATCGATATGTATTGATAACTATACTATCGATAACTGTATACTGATGTATCAATGTTTCGATAACTATTTATCGAAGTATCGATACATTAACATTTCTATAGAAAAATCTAAGGTTATCGAAAAATTTTATATAGAAAATTCTAAAGTTATCTATTTATACCGATAAAACAGAATTTTTTATATGAAATATTTAAACATACAAAAAAAAAAAAATTCCAATGAACGACTTTCATAGTATTTGTGAACAAATTCATAAAATTTATTAACTTTTTCATAATATTTATAAACTTTTTTATAGTATGTATTAGGGTGTTCAGCCGATTAATTCTTGTTCGATTAATCGAACAATTTTAGACGAATAATTGTTCGATTAATTTTAAATTGCTAATTTCGATTAAAGGATTAATCGAAGAATTAATGTCGATTAATCGAATAAAAAAAAATATATGGTTTTTCTGGAAATATGCATATTGTTTTGAATTTTAAGTCAAATAAACAAACCAAATGTATGTGACCGCTGGAATTCAGAAAAAAAACAGTCATGTTTCTATAGTGGTCCTTATTTTAATTTTTTTTCGGATTTTCGCTGCTCTTGAAGCTTGGTACATGATAAAATATTGGGCCAAATCAGTTCAAGTGTTGGGCAAAAACCCACTAAATTATAAAAATATAAGTTAAAAATTTTATAAATATATTTTTTGTTTAACATTTTCCCAAATATGGTCAGATAATAAATAGTAGCATAAAATTTTTGTGATATCGGTTATCCATATAATTTGGCAACAAAAATAATTTTTGGATTCTACCCATTTCTCAAATCTCCAAAATATTATTTTTTAATTTTCGCAGAATACTCAAATTTTAAAACATTTTGTTATGCTTTTACGTTTGTGTTATTTTTTTGCTAATAAAATGTTAAAATACCTGTAATTAATATTGTTTATTTACTTAAGTACCAATTTTTTCTAAAATTGTCGAAAAAAAATCTTGATATTTAGAAAACTTCTGAATTTGGAATTATTCGATTAATCGATCAATTTTCAAATTTTATTCGTTTAATCGAATAAGTCAAAAACGCCAAATTTCGATTAATCGTTTAATCGAACAATAAAAAGACCCGATTAATTGAACATCCTAGTATGTATTTATAAATCAATCACAAGAACTATTCAAAAATTTTTCATATATCACAAGAACTATTCAAAAATTTTTCATAAATAATATGAAAAAGTTCATAATTTTTATGTATTTGTTCATAAATACTATGAATTTCGTTCATTGGCAAATATTTTTTTTTTTGTGTAGTAAACAAATAAAATTTCCATTTACTTACCGATAAAGATAATCCTTTACGCTGTGGTGCTGCCTGCTGTTGTTGTTGCTGCTGCTGTTGCTGTTGTTGCTGCGGCATTTGTATAATATGTGTACGTTGAATACCACCCGTATTAGTTTGCTGTAATTGAATTTGTTGAGTACCAGATGCTGCCATACCGCCTGTGGTAGTTATTAAACGTTGTTGAGTTGTTGCTGGTTTTTGTTGCAACACTATTTGTTGTGGCCGCAACTGTGTCTGTTGCTGCAAGGCTGGTTGCGTTATGATGGTGCGTTGTATTTGAGTCTGTTGTTGCTGCTGTTGTACCGGTGTTGTTTGCACTTGCACCAATTGAGGCTGCTGACCGGGTCTTTGTATTAATGTCAAACCTCCGGGTAGTGTTGTTAGGCCACTTTGAACATTTGTCATTACCGGCCGTATTATAGTTTGTTGAGGTTGCTAAAATGAATAGAAAAGTAAATTGTATAAAGTTAAAAACAATTGAAAAATTTTAATTTGGCTTTGTCGAATACACTGTATGTTAGCTGTGATCGATATTTCAACAGACATATGAATTTCGCTATAATGTCTTAGAATTAAGCACTGATCAACAATAAACATAGTTTCTGTAGATCAATATTTTGATGGGATCCAAGAGGAATGACAACTTATATATTATATGCTGGGTAAAAAAAAACTTTTTTGGTAAAAAAAAACCTTTTTGGTAAAAAAAACTATTGCTGAAATAAAATTTTCGGCGAAAAATATTTTTTTTTTTTTGTGAAAAAAAATATTTTTTTTGTAAAAAAAAAAAATTGAAAAGTTTTTTGTATAAAAAAATATTTGTACCGATGTTGGTTGCCATCTCAACAGACAGACAAACGGACATTTCTAGATCGACTTAAAATCGATTGGGGGTCACAAATAATATATTTTTGCGGTCTCACACCGAGTATTGTTTAAGCTGTGTTTATATCATACCACTGAGTATTAAGACCTGTCAAAAAATCGTGTGTAATATGATTTTGTTGACAGTCCAATTAGACTTTTGATTTTATGAAATATTTCAAAAAATGGCTGTGTGTTATTAGATTTGCACACAAACAGCTGTTTTTAAAAATGTCTTTTGATTTTGTTTATGATTTTTTGGCAGTATTAAGACTTTGGTAATATTTTACTTTCTTAAAATCCAAAGACTCGGTGGGATGATCTAAACACACCTTTAATTATACTTACATTAGTTCTGTTTACATTTGATATTAAACTCGTTGTTGCCTGCGGTTGTTGTTGCACTATCAAATGCTGTTGTTGTGGTATTAATGTGGTCAACTGTTTCGAAGTCTGTTGCTGCTGCTGCTGTTGTTGTAATGTTATTGTTTGAGGTTGTTGTTGCATAGTGGTAGCAGATGTTGTCTTCACAAGTCCAGGCGGACCAGCCGCAGTTGTCATGAGTGTTGTGGCACCTGTGCCTAATGTCTGCAAACCACTAACATTACTAATCGGTATTTGCTGATACATATCACCACCGATGTTACGCAAAATCACACCCTTTTGGGTTAAAATAATAGTTTTATTCTTAACATTTGCATTGCCAACAACGCCCGACGAAGATGATTGGGCAGAGAGTTGAGCGGTGTTAGTGTTTGAACCACTCGGTTGTTGCATAAGAACTTGGGTAAGTTTAGGTTGTTGGGTGGCGGTATTATTGGAGACTAATGTGTGTTGTTGTTGCTGCAATTGAGCTTGTATATGCTGTTGTTGGGCAGCTTGAGAAGCAGGCTGTATGGTTACTTGACGATTAGGCAGTTGAACATTTTGTATATTCAATAAAGTTGGTTGTTGTTGGTGGTGAGATGATGATGATGTTGATGCAGCAGATGATGACGATGTGGATATAAGTGGCGGTGGATTACCATGGGATTGTTGTTGAGTTTGTTGATGTTGCCGTATGACCACAGAAGAACTAGGTGAAGTTTTTAATAAAATCTTGGTAGGAGTTTGGGCTGTAGATGATGATGCGGTTGTTGTATGGTACGTAGTCTGTTGTTGTTGCTGTTGTTGACGATTTGTTGTAAATGTTGTTAATGTGGGTAAAGTTTGCTGTTGTTGTGTGGGTTGTTGTTGGGTTAATATATATTGTGTGGTCGTAGTTGGCTGTTGCTGTTTTATAATTTGTTGTGTTTGGTGTTGTTGAATATGTTGCTGTTGTTGTTGATTTGCCTGTTGCTGCTGCTGCTGTTGCTGTTGTTGAGCTCTTTTAGCTGGTTGTATGATAGTTTGTGATATAATCACCGGTCCACTATTTGTAGCATTCTTTAATTGACTCAATGGCATTGATTTTATAGCTTGTGCCGTCTGTGGTGTTGCATTTTGTGTTGTGGCCGTTGCAGTGGCAAACTGTTTTTGTCTTAAGGCTGCCGTTTGTGAAGGTGTTGATGCCAATATAACTGGTGTTGAACTGTTTATCAATATTGGTTGTTGTTGTTGCTGCTGCTGTTGTTGTGGCTGTGTTACTTTTCCCGTTTTAGTGGATGTTATTTTCACAGAAATATTATTTGGTAAATTGGCCAAAGCATTGTTGGTGGTAGTTGTGGTATTGGTAACAGGACGCATAGGTTGTTGTTGTGTTATAATCGTTCCCGGTTGATTGGTATTACGTATCAATGGTTTAATTTCTAGTTTTTCCATTTTTATTGGAGTAGTTGTTGTATTTTGCTGTCTTACTGTTAAGGTTTGTTTTTGTTGTTGTGGTGAAGTACGTATAATAACATGTTGTGTGGTTGGTTGTTGCTGATGTTGCTGCAATTGTTGTTGATTAGATGAGGACGCCAACGAAGACGTTGTTGTCTGTTGTATTTGATGCAATGTTGGCAAAGCTTGTTGTTGTATTATAACTCGTTGCTGTGGCTGTTGTTGAATTTGATGTAATTTATGTTGTGTCTGCTGCTGTTGTTGCTGCTGAATACGTTGACCCAATGTTTGAGTCTGTATGTGTTGTTGTTGTTGCTTTATGGGTGTTGTCGGTGGTTCCAATTTTTCCACTTTTATATTGGCCGGTACCAAAATTTCTTCACTTTCAATTTTAATTTCTTGTTTAATACGTTTATGGACATGATTTAAGTTATTGTTGTTGTTATTATTAGAAGATTGCTGTATATGATGTTGTTGAATCTGCTGTTGCTGCTGCTGCTGCTGCTGTTGTGGTTGTTGGGCTTGTAAAGTAATTGTAGTTGATTTTTCTGTGGCAGCATTCGTTGCGCTTATCATAGCTGTTATTAATTTTTGTGTATTCGGTTTAGTATCTTCCAATTTAGTATCTTCTAGAAGACCTGATGGTGTATTTTGGGTATAACTCAATGACGGCGGTGCATATTCAGGAGTAATAGACGTCTTACTATCTTCAATCTTAATCGTAGAAGATGTTGCTGGTTGAATGATAATATCCGTCTTAATATCTTCTTTAGTATCGGAAGCATGACCACCTTCATCAGCACTACTACTTTGACTTTGATTAAGAAGATTCGTTTCAGTTTTAATTTCAAAACTAGCATTGGCTGAGGTGGGTGTGGTAGGTGCCTCCTTGCCCGGCTGAATGGTATTATTCGCCGTTGATGGTGATGTACTACCAGCCGCCGTAGCAGCAGCAGCTGCCGCAGCGGCCGCTTTTTGTTCTTGTTTACGTGCTTGCTCTTCTAGCTGTTGTTCACGTTTACGTTTCTTGGCGGCCGCATAGCCCAGTGGTTGTTCAGACAATTCTATAAGTTTTATACCACCATCCTTACGTCCCGCTGGTGTACGACTTAAATTAGGCCTTTGGGCATTAGCCGCATTAATGCTAGGACTACGAAAACCTGATGTAGGCACTCTAGAGGGAATACCTTTCAGTGGTGTAGTATCTGTCATTTTACGTGGCATGCCACGAGATCTAAGGGGTATAGTAGGAGCAGAAGTTTTTTTAAGCGATGATTGGGCATCGGTCGATTTATGTAAAAGTTCTGTACGCAAGGCAGCACTTTTCGGTTTGCGTTTAATGGTAAAATGCTTAACAGTATTTGGTTGTTGGCCGACCTGCAAGCAAAAAAAAAAAACGCAAACAAAATTGTAGTTTATAATTTGTATAAAAATATTTGGATTAAGATTTTTTTAATTTTCAATTTGAGGTCTATTCGATTACCCAAATTTCTTACTATTTTTTACTACAACTGGAAAGTCTTGTTTACTTTTTGTATTGAAAATTTCCAGCTGTAGTAAAATGAGTAAAAAATAGTAGATTGTAGTAAGGTAATCGAATAGACCTTTGATTAGGAGGCTAAATTTAAAATTCTTCTTTTAATTGTTGTGTTGAAACATACCGAAAACTCATTGGAAAACTAGAATGACCGTGAAATGATATTTGACAACGCATTGTAATGACAGTAACTTATTATTGTACCATGCCGAAAACATTTATGGATAAGTCGCACATGTCGACACCCTGGTATCTGTATATATTTTTTAAAGTTATTAAACTTGTATACTCGATTTTTATTTTTACTGTAGATTATTAAAAGTATGAAACTCTTATATTTAATAATGGGTTCTTGAATTGTAAAACTCTTATACTCAAAAGAGCATTTTAAAAAGATGAAGGTTTTCGTATCAAGTGACACAACTTTTGAAACCGATGTCTTCTGATCGGGATGAAATGCACCAAGGTAAGTCCTATTGGATTGTAGTTTGGGCATAAGTTTTCAACGAGATCGATCGAAGACTTTCTGAGTTAGGTCGAAATTTGATTATAATTTAAAAGTTTAAAATTTTTTTTTTTTTTAATTTTTGATTTACATAGACCTCAACTCTTTAATCTAAGTGAACACTTCAGTAATTGCTTTTTGAACCAATTTGTACATAATGGTAACTAACAAGTACTATATTGAAATTTTCAATACATCCCTAAGCAAGAGGTCAATCCAATGTTGAAAAATTTGTAAAATCAATGTTTACCCAACGTCAAAACGAAAGTCGAACGATCGTTGGCTACTTTTATCATTTCAACTCCGGAATGACATCGTAGACTTAGAAACGGGTATGATTTGCCACCGTTGGTACCCTCCCCGCCAACTTAATTCCAACGTTGGCCCGTTTGTATTTTTCTGCCTGGGATACTTTGCGGCGTCATCAAAACGGCAAGCGTTGTGTCGGTAAAAAAAAAAAAGCTAATAGTGTGTTTACATTGGAATTCTAATCTGGGTTTAATTAATTAAGGCTGGGTTTTCGAGATCTCAGTACAATTAGGTTTAGTTAATCAAAAAACTTGTGCTGCCATTACCAAGTTTGTAAACAAAATTCCGGCGGAACAGCTTAATTTTGCTTAAAATGTTTCTGTTTAATGAAATAATAAAAAATAAATCATATTTCGCCGAAAATATCCTACTTTTAGAATGCGTTAAACTAAGTTTAAACTTAATTTACATCGAAAAAACCCAGTCTAAAAAAATAAATGGAACAAGTTGAGTTTACTGACATTAGACAAAAAAAAATAATAATTAAAAAAAAAAAAACACTTTTAGCGATGATTACGAAAAGAAAATTGTCGGCGACACGTATTTAGCGAGTTATATCCACTTGAAGTTTTTTGCTTATACATATCTTCGTTATTTATTGTTCGATTTTAGAAATATTGGTGTCATTAGAAAGGTAATTGAAATACCTTCCATTTTGGTTTAAAATATTAACCCAGAAAAGGCAAAAAAAATTTCGTAAAAAATCTTTTTTGCTAAGCGGCCTTCGGCCGGGCTTAGGGATTATAAACTCCATAAACTAATTTAGCGGCTTCGCTAAATAAAGTTTGTTTTGCGTTTCAAGCCTTTTGCCCGGTTATAATATTCAAATTTCAAGTCGACATAACTGGCGAACCAGGACTGTGATCACTAGGGATGAGATTTTCATCCACTAAAAAATCGAAAATATGCGCCTTAAATATGCGCTAAAAATTTCAAAATATGCACTAAAAAACCTTAAAATATGCACTAAAAAATTAAATGTGTACAATAAAAATCTTGTTTTCATTGGAAAAACTTCTTAAGAAGCAACAAATAACGCCGGGTTTAAATAGTAACAGTTCAAGCTTTATGTAAGCAATATTTTTTAGAAATTAAGAAAATCTACAAAAAAAAAAATTAAAAAAAAAAAAAAATTCTTATTTTCAAAATAAATTTTTAAAAGTTAAAATAGTTTTTGGAAAAAACTAATTTCAATTTGTGTTTTTGCTAATTTATGCCATAATATGCAAAAATATGCACTTAAAAGTTAGAAATATGCACAAAATATGCATTTAAAATCAAAATATGCAAAAATATGCATTTTCACCAAAATATGCAAAAATATGCAAAAACAAATCGATGCCATTTTAACGGAAATTTCTTGATTCGGAAAGATAATTGGTCGTTTGGTGCATGGAGCTATCAGAAGAAGACCCTGCCTTTATGTGTGCTTTTCATGAATGCCGGCATTTAAATTAAAATCCAAAAAAAAAATAAGCTAGATTAGAGGATTAATGTAAACGCACTATAAACTACTAGATTAAAGGACCAGTACAAATGCACTATAACCGGAGGTTATGCTAACTTTAATTTAACTGTATATTGTGGGGGTTTTAAAAAATATTTCTTGATAAAAAATAGCCAAATTCTTTAATCGAATCAAAAAAAAAAATTGTATATCCCCGAAATATTAGTTTTAAAAATAAGCAAAATAATAAAAAAGGATAATTGTATACAGTACTCAACTCACCACAGATACTAAAGCATTCTTATTGAGATATTGACATTCCAAAGGCAACATGCCCAAGTCACTATGTTTGGCTACCAATTTACGTAAATCGTTGACCATATCCGTGAATATTGGACGGGTGTCCTCATAATCCGAGATCTCTGTATTGAGCGAGCTGGTCGCTGGAAATGTTTTCATACTTTCGGCCAACATGGAAACCCATAATTCGGAATCTAAACCAGCTACTTCGATTACTTCCTCTAATTCGGCTTTCCACTAAAAACAAATTAGATTAAAAATAAAATACTAGAAAAAACACCAATAACAAAACAATAACAAAAATATTGGTTGGTTGATTTGATCCCCCACACAAGTGGCGGGAAAAATACAACACTGACTGAAAGAAATCGTCAGCAAAATGATCCAACAACAAATTAAATTTTAAATATTTTAAGAAAATTGTAATTTTTTTTGTTAAATTTTTATCACACACTTTTTTGTACTATTAATTAAATCACTTGAATTCTCTTTTATATCTTGAAATTAATTAAATAAACAATTACAATTGGATATATAATATTTTCCACCATACTTTTTTTTTATTTTTTGTTTTCTATTTCACCAACACTTTTTATGTTTTATTGTTGTAAATGCATTGTGTGGTGTTGGTGGTGGAAGATTGGTGTATCCGTGTTTGTTTGTGTGTGTATGTGCCCGAAACTTGATTTTTTCACTAATTCACCAACATGAAGAAAAAAAATTTTTTTGTTACCTCTTCAACAAGACGACGAGGAATATGGAAAAAACTTAATAATAATTTTAGTTTCACTTGTGTCTGGAGATCGGGAAAACACTCCTTTATGTTGCGCAACACTTCCTTGTTCAATTGGGAACATATTGAACCACTAATCCACGAATCATTAGAGGTTCCGAGTTTATTATGCAGCCACAGTGATGTGTCGCTGTCTCGCGTCGTCATTTTTTCTTCTTCTTTTTTGCAATTATTCTTTAAAAACCGACTAAATTATTAATATTTATGTAAAAATGGCGTCTAGCGTCACTTATGATTGCTTTGTAATTGCA
This sequence comes from Pegoplata infirma, assembly GCA_963921195.1. Taxonomy (NCBI): domain Eukaryota; kingdom Metazoa; phylum Arthropoda; class Insecta; order Diptera; family Anthomyiidae; genus Pegoplata; species Pegoplata infirma. Next base: position 313,539,684 of record OY992536.1, on the reverse strand, counting down.
ATTATTTGTAGAAAATTATGTTTTATTTTTTTCTTCTACTTTTTACTTTTTGTCATGACGTTTTTTTTATTAAGAATGAATAAATTTTCACCACACCATGCGTAGTTGCAAAAAATGGTAGTTAAGCCATTGATTTCAGGCAACACTGTTTGTGGTGAAATTCTAAAACGAGCAGTACCTTTTTTTCATTTTAAAACAACACAGCAACACTTAAGCGATTTTGGACAAAACAGCAACACTTTTGTAAAAACATGACACGCAAAAAAAAATTGTGTTGGAGTGAGTAAAATTCTGTCATAAATTAACGAAAAAAAATATGCTTAAGGTACCTACAGACGACGCAATATTATGCACAATATTTTTGACGTTTACCCACAAATGGCATACATAAAAATACTGTATAAAATATTGTACTGAAAAAAATACATGCAGATTGTGCATAATATTGAATCATCTATACACGCAAAAAAAAATCTGTGTCGGAGTGAGCAAAAATCTGGCATAATTTTACCAAAAATATGCTAAAACTACAACCGACGAAGTAGTTTTCGTAATTTAGCCAAAACGCTTATGTAAAAAATTTTGAAGAAAATGCTAATGCTATTTAAGTAAAAACTTGGTAAAATATACCAAACGAGATATGGTGAAATATACCAAAATTATTAGAAAAGATGACTAAAAATAATGCTAAAAATTTCCACATTTATGCTAAAATAAATTTTCAATAAATTTTTGTAAAAATTTGTATATTTGTTGAATTTAAAATTTTCACAGAATAAATCAATATTAATATAATAAATGTTGTGTAGGATTTAATTTACCACCGACCAACTGACCCTTTTTGTACAATTTTTTCGAGTGACTGCTGCATACGCTTCTTCTTGAAGTAAAGGATCCGCTATAGCTTCACGAATTTATTTAAAAGCATCCTGTAAAAATAGAAAATTATTACAAAACATAAATTTTTAATTTAAAAAATTGGTAAACCCCATTGGTCTCTTGGTATGGAGGAACACTTACTTTGTCATTCCATTTGTAACTCATCAAAACAGGTCTGGACTCCCTTGGCTTTGCGTTTTTATGTTTTAACTTTATAACTTAAGGCAGGACTGGTGTCCACGCTCTTTATTGTAGTGAAGGATTCGCCATAGCTTCAAAAATTTATTTACCAGTACCCTGTAAAAATAGAAAATTATTACCAAACACTAATTTTTATCTAAAAATCTATTAAACCTTATTGGTGTCTTCAGAATGCGGGTATACTCACTTTATCATTCCATTTGTTATTCATCGAAACATACGTCTGGGACTCCATTGGGTTTTCTTAATGAATGGTGTTTTATAGCACATTAAGACTGACTTTGAAACCTCGTTGAAAATACGTATTTTCATTTTCAAAACTCAGCCGTTCACACCCGAAAAATTTGACACTTATCACGTTTTCAAAATTTACCGAACAAAATTCGAGATTATACACTCATAGAAATATCTTACACTGAGGGAAAAAAACATATTTAAATCAAATATGTTCATGTTTATTTTAAGTATGCTACATTTTTTTGGAAAAAATTTTAATTTTAATATTGTTTTTGATTGATTTTAACATAACATGTTTGTTTTAAAATTGCATACAATTTTGATTTAAAATTGATCCCTTTAAATTTAATATGCTGTCATTAAGAGTCGTTACAAATTTTAAAAATATCTAGTTCAAATATTTGTATTAAAAATAATATTTTTCATGGTTATTTTAAAGTTGAACAATTTAGTTTTTTTGACATTTATAGTTTTTTTAAATGTCAAAATATAATAAAGTTGGGCAATTTTATTTTAAGTAGAAACAATGTTAAAATATTATTTCATTAAGAAAAGACGCCCATTTTTTCACTTCTCTAGATGTGAAATTAATTTGAGTGAAATTAATTAAAATAACTAATATAAAATTAAAAATTAAAAAAAAACTAAAGTGAAAAAGAAAATTATTAACAATAAAAACAAAAATAAAACTAAAAAAGTTAAAAACAAAGTGAAAAAATATAAAGACGGAAAAATATAAAAAAAGAAGTGCTAAAGAACGAGGAGGGGATGTCTCTATATAATTGGCAGAAAATGAAGACTTCTAACTTTAGTTTTTCATATATGGTATATAAATATTAATCTAAATGTGTTTATTTTTTATTTTTTACATTTGTTGTAATTAGATATAGTGCTATAATAAGGGAAGAAGTACATCCAAGGCTTTGGCTTTGATTTTTTTTATGTATAGCGAAAACCAAAGCCAACAAGCAATATTTAAAGCCAAAGCCTTGAATGTAATTCTACCCTTAGATGTACAATTAGAGTAGTGTTAATTTTTTTTTGGTATGTTATTAAAAAATATTGTAAAAATAATTTGAAAATAAAAAAAACTTTAACAAAAATATGTATTGTTTTATTTTAAATTTCATGGTTTATAGGTAAGCAAAAAGCTGCAAAAGAAAAACAATTTCCCATATTTAAATTAATATTGGTCAACTTTAAATTAAAATTTGTTGCATATTTAAATTTAGCATGGCCAATTTTAAAACAATATTGTTACATCTTAATTTTATAATGTTGTCTACTAATCGTGTCATGTTAAAAACAACTAGAAACATATTTAAATTAAATAAAAACAAACTTTGTTCTATTTCGTCACTGTTTTATATTTAATTTAAAGTTGTTTCTGTTTGATTTTAATATTTTTTTTTTCTTAGTGTAGTAGAAAAATTAGTAAACCCATTGTAGATCAAGTTTTACAGAATATTGCCGTATTGATATCGTTGAATAATCAGTAAAGTTGAATCAACTATTTACAACGATTATACAGAATTCAATAGATAAAACCAAAAAAGAAAAAACAACCCTGTTCGTTCATTTTTGTATTATCAAGTTGGTAGCAATGCATTGCAATGTGAAATTTGTTTGTCTCTTATAAAATTATTTTTTGTGTTTGTTTCTTATAAAAATATTTAATATTATAAAAATAAATAAAAATAGGATCTGATGATCAGATTCTGATCTGTAAATATTTGGTAAGTACACGCAAAAAAAAACTTGTGTCGGAGTGAGCAAAAATCTGGCATAATTTTACCAAAAATATGCTAAAACTACAACCGACGAAGTAGTTTTCGTAATTTAGCCAAAACGCTTATGTAAAAAATTTTGAAGAAAATGCTAATGCTATTTAAGTAAAAACTTGGTAAAATATACCAAAAGAGATATGGTGAAATATTCCAAAACTATTAGAAAAGATGACTAAAAATAATGCTAAAAATTACCACATTTATGCTAAAATAAATTTTCAATAAATTTTTGTAAAAATTTGTATATTTGTTGAATTTAAAATTTTCACAGAATAAATCCATATTAATGTAATAAATGTTGTGTAGGATTTAATTTACCACCGACCAACTGACCCTTTTTGTACAATTTTCTCGAGTGACTGCTGCCTACGCTTCTTCTTGAAGTAAAGGATCCGCTATAGCTTCACGAATTTATTTAAAAGCATCCTGTAAAAATAGAAAATTATTACAAAACATAAATTTTTAATTTAAAAAATTGGTAAACCCCATTGGTCTCTTGGTAAGGAGGAACACTTACTTTGTCATTCCATTTGTAACTCAAAACAGGTATGGACTCCCTTGGCTTTGGGTTTTTAGGTTTTAATTTTATACCTAAGGGCAGGATTGGTGTCCACGCTCTTTATTGTAGTGAAGGATTCGCCATAGCTTCAAAAATTTATTTAGCAGTACCCTGTATAAATAGAAAATTATTACCAAACACTAATTTTTAACTAAAAATCTATTAAACCTTATTGGTGTCTTCGGAATGCGGGTATACTCACTTTATCATTCCATTTGTTATTCATCGAAACATACGTCTGGGACTCCATTGGTTTTTCTTAATGAATGGTGTTTTAAGTGATGAAAGCAAAATTAACTTTAACATTCTTTTATCTTACATTTATTTATCTTTTAGAAAACTAATTATTTATTTTTATTTATTAATTTATTTTTATTTTATTTATCAATTTCCTTTTTACGTTTTTATAACACAAAAAATAAACAAACAACGCACACAAAAAAAATGAAAATGGCGGTCTGTATTTGTTTTTTTGTTGTTTTCTTTCGATAAATTTTTGTGCAGGTAATTTGCGTTATTGTGCAAGCTACTTGGTTATTTTACATAAAAAATGAATTATGTTACTTTAACATCGACAAGCATAATATTAGCAAAAATTTGGTAAAAAAAATTTTTTGGTATGAAAAAAGTTTTACCAAGTAGGATTGCTCAATCTTACACAGATTTTTTTTTGCGTGTAATAAAATACATTGATTACTTTATGTATTCATACTATATTATAATTTTGTTTTTTGTTTTTTTTAAGGTTTTTGATTTGGTGTCATTAGAAAACTGGAGAATGGCTTACGAGTGCATAACATAAATAAACGAAGTGTGTGTGAAAATCTCGTATTTAAATATTGCAGCTTAAAAAGCCGGTGATAATTCTAAAAAAATATTGTGATTTATACTTAATAAAAGAATATTTATAAATAACAACAAGCTTTTTTTATTAATAAAATTTCTTATATCAACAAAAATATGAGTTGAGTTTACAAAAAATACGAGTTGATTTACAAAAAAACGAGTTGATCAACTTTTACAAAAACTGACAACAATTTTTATTGAAATCAACATAAATATTTGTAAGGTCAAAATCAACAATGATTTCTGTTGAATTTACAACGATTTTCTTTGGGAATACAATGATTTTTGGTTGAGTGTAATCAATAGTTAATTTAAAATTTCTTAAAATTAACTATGGATTTTGTTAACTATACCACTACGTAATTTTTTGGGTGCATTAATGTGAAAACCCCTAATGGTAAAGAAAAATGTCAAACTCCAAATTGAGAATGATCAGTAAAGCAAGTGTCAAACTATATTTATAAACATTTATATTCTAGGGGAAAATAAAATCACCCATTTTTTTTTTAAATTGCAGTTTCTTGTGTTAAATTTATTATAAAATGGACTTTGCAATAACAAATACAAATCCTAGTCATCCTAAAACAGTTTCAACATCCGCTAAACTTTTAATATTTGCTACAGGCGGTGTTGGTGTGGGCCTGTCCGTTGTTTGTTATTCCTTTGTTGCGCCGGCTTTTCGACGCATTTGTTTACCTTATGTTCCAGCTACAACAGAACAAGTGTCTAATGTCTTACAATTCTTACCACGTAATATCCCTAAACGTTTACTCGATATTGGTTCTGGAGATGGCAGAATAGTTTTAGGTTTGTTTAGACATTCTAGTTGGGTTAGGTTTACATAATATAATTGCTTGTTTTTTTTCTTGTTATAGCCTCAGCTAAACATGGTCTGCAATCGGATGGCGTTGAACTTAATCCCTGGCTTGTATGGTGGTCCCGTTTAGCAGCTTTACGTGAAGGTGTGGGTTCAAAAACACGATTTTTTCGTAAAGATCTTTGGAAATTCGATTTGAAACCATATGACTATGTTGTCATATTTGGCGTGGAGCAAATGGTATATTCAATCTCATATTTTCTATTAAAAAAGTCATATACACCATTTACAGATTTTATCAATATGTATATTACACCGTCAGACAAAAAGAAAAAAGTCCTTAAACACAAACTAGATAATATACGTTTGAAACTAGAGAGTAAATGTAGTAAAACTGCATTTACAGTTTTTCATTTCGTAATCCTGTTTCCTTTCGAAACGACTTTAAAGTTTTAGAGGATTAATTTTTGTAAAATATTTTTTAAATATTTGTACTTGTTCTAGGATGCCAGTGATGGCAAATGAAAGAAGAGGATCATCTCCGCTTATTTTTCCATTTTAATATTTTGACATGTCAGGAAAAAAGAGATAAGTAATGTCCTTTTAAAACTTTATCCTTAAACATCATTTAAAATTTTTAACAAAATATTTTGATAAATTTTTAAAAGGACATTATTTATTAACTTCCTTTGGCTGTCGGACTGTGTTATTATATAATATACATATATAACATAATTCGAAGATTCTACTTGTAATTCGAAAATTCCATTTGTTTGAAAAATTCCATTTGTAAATACAAATTCCATTTAAGAAGATTCAAATTAAAATCGAAAAAAAAAATTTTGTATTCAAAAAATATCAATTTTTAATTCAAAGATTTTAATTGTATCAAAAATATCAATTGTAATTCAAAAAAGATCAATGGTAATTCGAAAAAGATCAATTGTTATTCAAAAAACATCAATTGTAATTCGAAAAAGATCGATTGTAATTCGAAAAAGAACTACAATTATTAGTAGAATCTTCGAATTAAAAATGGAATATTCGCATTACAAATGGAATTTTCGAATTTCAAGTAGAATTACAATTATTATTTTTTGAATTACATCTGTAAATGGTGTAAAACTTTTATTTTAGAAAAATGGCAATAAATTCGAATCTTAAAAAATTGTCAACATCTAAAGAATTTTTCTATTGGCACATTATCTCAAAAACTATGATTTTTTTCATAGAAAAAATGTTGTAATCATTTTTTTTTTTATTTCAGATGAAAGATTTAGAAACAAAATTAATTGCTGAAGCCCCCAACTCTAAAGTGATAGCTTGTCGTTTTCCATTGCCTAATTTAGAACCTTTAAAAACAATTGATGAAGGTGTCAATACCGTATGGTTTTATGACCTTAGCAAGATACGCCAAAACCAAGCTGGCAATAGGTAATTAAAAATACAAAGTAGTTGATTTTATTGTTTTTTTTTTTTATTTTTTGAAAATATAATAAAATAAAATTTAAATGCATTTTTGACGGCCAATAAAAATACATTGCAAAAATGTTTTTTATATATAATAATATAAAAAAGTGGTGTCCTAATAAGAACACTTATATCTAAAATAATATAAATACTACATTTAAAAAATTGTAGAAATACGCTTTTGTTTGCTAGCGTATCTGGTTTTTATCAATTACAAACTGGAAATAATACACAAGACTTTTTGATGACAATACGAAGTATAGAAATAGTGAAAGAAAAAAAATTGCACTTTGGGAGATTTGGGGTTAATGACATGCTAGATTAAACTTTTAAGCTTGGTTATGAACTGCTAAAAATTAAGCTGTTTAGTGCAATTTTTTGTGTTTCTGCTACAAAGAGATTCTTCTTCATATTTTTTTCTTTAATTTTTTTAACCCAATGTTAAATACTATTAATTTTTTGTGGTTACAACGCTTATGCTATATTGTCGCTAAAAGCGTCTACCAAAATAGGAAAAATTTTCTCTTTCTTCACGGTAGACTTCTACAAAACCCAATTTCATATAGTATTGTACCAACGGTAGTCCATGATCTATAGCTGGCAGACGTACATGAACACCAAAACAACCATTAGCTCTTAGAGTGGCCAATAATACGGTAATTAAACGTTTGCCTACTCCATAATCTGGCGTTAAGCAATTCTCTAAAACCGCCGAAGTCATAACAGCTGGATAAGAACTTAAAACGTCTGGCGGACATTGGGCTTCATACTCCAAATAGTACTCATTTAACATAGTTCCAAGCATATTATTGACAGCTTTTGATTTTGTAAACCCAGATACTTGCTCCAATAGGCGCTTGGAATATTTTTCTCTCATTTCTGGTATCCAACACATGGCATAATCACGCGAGTAAGTCTTACTATCTAAAGCAGCTGCGGCGTAACCAACAATTTTACCACCATTGTCAGTGGCTACAATACAAAATTCTGGATGCAAGGTAGTAAATGGTGCTATAAAAAAATCTGGTATAAGATCTCTTATATTCTCAGATAATTCCAATTGTGCTTCATTATCAGTAGCTGGTGCAGTCAATGATAAAAATCCTTGTATGCAAACTTGATAAACAAACTCTTCATCCAATACAGTAAATGGTCGCATATCATACCAATCAGTGGTAGGTAATTCTGGCAGTTTATACATAAACAAATCATTACCTTGGTCGACTGGCATTAGACGTTGTAAATCTGCTATAAGACCACCACGAAAAACCCAAGGTTCTTGATCGCCAGACATAAAGGCTTCTTTCCAACCTTTGCTAAACCCTTTAACAAATTGAAAAAAAAATAATACATTTTTGTACTCAATAAATATATGGATAAAACTTAAACCACTTACAAGTGTATGTGCCCTGGGTATAGCTATAAACATTAGCCGGAAACTGCCCCAAACGTAGCCATTTAACAAATGCATCTAATAGAGATAAAGCACCAGCTATATCCCATACGTAGGAGAATAAATCGTGACATATTTCTTTATTAGCACACAAAGCTATCTTGCGCAATAGCTCTTGTACGCAATCACATAGTTTTGAAAAATATTCAGATCTTTGTATCCATTCAGCTACTTCCGGTTTAGTGGGTGTAATTACTCCTACCGAGTGTGATTTTTTACACTTACCTTCTATAAGGACATGAGCATTAGCTTTAAGCCAGTTAAATTCATTAAGTAATTTAAAACCACGAGTGCCATGTTCAAAGGGTAAATAGAAAAGATCGCACAATAAAAATAAATCGTCAGCATTAATTTTAGAAGATACAGCTGTTATTCTAAAAAATTTTGTTTGGAAAAAAATTGGTAAAAGAAATTAATATTGAAAAAAACAATGTTGGAAAAAAAATTTTGGTAAAAAAATGTTGTGCAAAACATTTGTGGTAAAAAAAATTTTAGTTGAAATTTTTTTTTTGTGAAATTTAGTTTTTTGTAAAAAAAAAAATTGTTTAAAACAAGTAAAAATTTGAATTCGGCCATTAAACCCAGCAAAACTTTTCGGAGTCATTCAAAAATAACTAGTTCTAGAAGTACTTCAAAGCTTGTCACGATAGGTTCTCAAAGAGCATCCTGGAACTAGTGATGTCACAACTAGTTCTAGAAGTGATCCAAAAGGGTAATATTTTGATTCCAAAGAACTTTTTTGGAGTAGTTTGGGAACTAGTGATTTGGAACTAGTCGTACATGACTTCTGCACCACTTCCATGAAGCAAATACTGGTTCTCAAACAACATCTTGGAAGCTGTTTCAAAAACTTATAATTTTTTTCAAAAAAACAAAAAATATATGTATATTTGATTATATATATCTCTGTCGCATCTTTTATTTGGAAAAAGTCAAACTTTTTGAAATATGTACAGAGCGGCTAAAAATATTTTTAAGTATTGGGTAATTTGTTTGGTCTTATTAAGTATTGGGGCATTAGTGCACTTTATTTTCTACAGCTTATATTACAAAAAGTAAACAAAACTTTCCAATTGTAGCAAAATTAGTAAGCAATTTGAGTATTCCAACTAAGCATACAATCGTATATTTTTTGGTCCCTACAATATTTTTTTTCTTCAAAAATCGCTTATTTTCCTTCTAGATAATTTCCAATCGCATTAATGAAATAATAAAAATAATACGGAAACAAAAAATACTACTAATTTTGTTCAGTAAAGTGCTGAAATTGCGTTATATTTTCAACAAAAAATAATTCAAAATGTTTTTTTTTTGCAAAAAAAAATGTACAAAATGTTCCTAGACTGTTTCGCTAGAACTAGTTCTGATGGTGACAATTTCAAACAAGAATCATGGGTTAAAGAATAGGATAAAGAATTGGTTCTAGAATGACTTAAAGAACCGTTCCATACATGGGTTCCTAGACTACTTCCCTAGAACTAGTTCTGATGGTGACAATTTCAAACAAAAATCATCACTCTGAGAACGAGATAGAGAACTAGTGACTAAGAACTAGTCGTACATGACTTCTGCACCACTTCTATAAAACAAATACTATAAAACTAAAAAAAAAAAAATGTGTCAGGGACTTGGTAAATTTTATAATTTTTTTTCGGGACTTATAAGGAGTTCACACTTACGACCTTATACCCTGTTCTCACGTACAGCTAAAACCCGTTTTAAACAACAATATTTTTAGGATTTTCTTTGCCATCTTTAATTTTGAAAAATATGTATTGTTCATTATTAATATGTTACGACTATACCCTAAAATTTTACATTTCTCGTCTGTTAGTGGTTATCTTGTTTCTCGATTATACTAATTTGTTTCCGTTTTTTGTGACAACTTTTTTAAACTTAATTTGTTGTTCTTTAGTTTGCTATTTTAAAATTTGAATTAAAACTATTTTATTGAATTTGTTGAGAAAAAAATTAATGATTTTTTAGTATTTAAACTTAAAGGCTTATTGTATTGCAAATAAATAATTATATAGTAAAATAGAATTAGTGAATACACAACTTCTAGAAGGCATTCCTGAAGTACTTCCACATTCATGCCACAATAGCTTCTTGGAAGTAGTTTCTGTCGTGACCATTTCAAAGAAAAATCATGGGTTAAAGAATGGGATAAAGAACTGGTTCTAGAACTAGTTCTGGTAGTGACAATTTCAAACAAAAATCATGGGTTACAGAATGGGATAAACAATTGGTTCTAGAATGACTTATGGAACCGTTCCATAGAAGGTGTGATTGTTCCTAGACTACTTCCCTAGAACTAGTTCTGAGGGTGACAATTTCAAACAAAAATCATGACTCTGAGAACGAGATATAGAACTAGTCGAGCTAAAAAGAAGGACTCTAGCACTAGTTCTAGAAGTCCTCCAAGTTTTGCTGGGTAAAGCTTAAAAATAAATATAGCAAAAAACTTTATTAAAAAAAAAATTGGCAAAAGAAATTCATTTTGACAAAAATTAAAAAAAAAAATGTTAGTCAAAAAATAAATTCCACGAATTTTTTTTCGGCCGTTATCATTTCAACAAACAGACATCGCTACATAGATTAAAAATCGATCAAGGATTACGAATATATACCTTATAGGGTCCCTGACCGATTTTTCGATTTGTTACAAACGGAATGATAAACTTATATACCACAAAATGGAGGATATAATTATAAAATCTTTAAAAATTACTTACTTTTCAACTTCTGTCATTTCAGCATTAGATATAGGAGAAGATTCTACACTTTCAACTTGCATAGTATTCTAAAAAAATACGTTTTTCATCAATATTTTTTTATAAAACAATTACAAAATTGTACTTAACTTACATTTGCATCACTGATGGAGGCTGTTTCAGCCATAACTATATCCTCATTCGTGTTTGTTACCAAAGGTTTGCTGATCTCATCTTTTGGTGATATTTGTGATGTGACACTACTACTACATTCCATAGGTTCATTGCCTGTGCTAAGAGGACTAAGATTATTGTCATCTACCATGGCATCTAAAGATAACCCAGAACTATCAACATCTACCGTCTTTTCTTCTATTATTACATCGTCTTGTAACTTCTCAACTGCTTTAACAGACTCTTCCTCAACCTCGGGCAGAACTTCTTTATCATTATTTTCTACAACAGCATGATGGGGTTTGGGTTTCTCCAAAACGTCTTCATGTTTTATGGGTGATATTTCATTATCTGTATCACGCATATCTTCACTTTCGGTATCAGATACCTCCTTGGCAGCCATTATAGGCACCGAAACAATTGAAATTGGTATTTTTTTGGGTAATTCAATATTTGAAGCAGCCGTAGTTGGTATATGATTTACAATATCTTCATTAGTAACTACTTTTGTAGGTGAAACTAGCGAGTTCATAACCGCATTTGATATGGGATTAACCGATGAAGAATTGACGGTACTACAAACATCTGCTAAGGCTTGCAATTGTGTAGTATTAACCTGGGGCACAGTTACAGTCTTTGAATTTGTAGATGTTGTTGTGGTAGTAGTTAAACTCATGCAAGTATTAATTGAGGGTATAATGGGTATAATGGGCATAACCACTAAATAATAATAAATTAAGTAATTTAGTTGTTTTAGAAAATTGATAGTTCCATAAAAGATAAAAAATGTTTAAGTTATAAAGTTTTTTGTAATATATTTATTTTACATTGTGGAGGATGTTCATTTGACAAGAACAAATTTAGCTTTTAATTTTTTTAACTTACTTGTAACTTGCGGTTGAGGTTTTGCGATTGGTCCCCAAGCTTCTTTTTCTATGAAAAATTCCGGTAACCATTCGTTAATGGCATTTCTAATATGTTTAAAGAAAAACATTTGTAATTCATTACCCGTATATCCTACATTATAAATAACTTACTTGAGAGCAATGCGAGGATGATAGATATTCTTGGACATACAACATTCAACTGGTAAATCATCAGAGCCATTGTCTTCATCATTTTCTGTTTCTAATTTAATGTCGGCTGATATAGAGCCTTCAATGAAAATAACAATAAATGGATTTTCTTGTTAGATATTTATATAAAAGAACCTACTATTTATTTTTGAATCCAAACTACATCTTGACCAAGAAGCCAATGTATGAATGGCAATTGTATTGCCATGAAATTCACAATTTGGATTGGTCATTACACCGCGTAAATGTGGTATCAATTCGGGTGAACGTCCAGAATAAGGACCCAAAAATACCCTCTTTTGATCATAATCATTAGCATGTAAATTATCCCAAATCACTGGGGGTCTTCTAAGAATTTCAGTTATCTCTTGTATTGATTCCAAAGTTATAATTTTCGATATTACCTTGCCGCCAGTCCACATGATATCAATTTCATGATTTAGTTTCGAGCCCAATGTATTCAAATACTCGGAATCGTGAACTGACGGCACTGCACGTGTACTGCAGTACTGGGTGGGACAAAATAGGAACCTTGGATTTCCAAGATGGCTAAATATTTCATTTGTAACAGAAACTTGGGCATTAGCAAAAGTTTGATAAACTTCCTTATCCGACTTGGACAGTTCAGATTCAATGTCATCAAAGAGCAAAGCAAAAGCTTCACAACCAAATTGGGACACCTGATCCAATTTCCGTTTTAAAGTTTGCAATTCCTTTTGGCTGCTGTAGTTCATATCCAAGCCAGGTGACAATGCATAATAGAATGTAATGCCCTGTTCCTTGGAAGCAGCTATCAAACCTGTTAACAAAAATAATTAAATGTTTCCTTTTAACTATTTTTTCTTTATTTACCCGATAAGTGATCTGCCTCTTCAACGGTATATAACTCACGCCAGTAGGCGCGATGTTTATAATCATCTTTTGGAGCATACACGTAAGAATCCATACCCCACTTCTTTAGCCTGTACATAAACAAAATATTAAGAAAAATTACACAGTTGGTTTTGCTATTTCTTTACATACTTTCTAAATAAATCCTTTCTTTGTTCCGTAGTCCAGGGACGCCCATAGAATCCTTCGATAACACCACATATAAACGCAGGTTTCTTCTGATCATTTTTGGGCTGTTCCTTATTTTTAATGTTGTTGTTGCTGCTGCTGCCACCGCCGCCACCACTGTTTTCTTGTACACTCGGCGTAGTTGTTGCCTTAGTTTCATCACCTTCTTCCATATTCAGTGCTTTTGTTGAGTTTTGTCTCACGAGCGCTTTTAAAAAACTACAAATTTGATTGAAGCACACTTTAATTGAGTTGCTATTATAGAATCTAAGTAATAATTTTCGAAAATTCTTTTATTATTTTAAAAAATGTATAAAATTCGCTGGTAAAACAGAATGTGCAAAAATTCTCGGCAAAACAAAACTAGTACTGACAATTGAGTATTTGTTGTAATCGCAAAGTGCCCATCTCTATTCAAAGAGCTGCCAAGGTATAAGATTATAATGTCAATATTAGTTGCTTTGCAGACCGCTAGATGGCGCGTACAATTCATAGAAAATTGTAGACGATAGAGTCGCATGCGGAGTCTTAGTGCGCAATTACAATTCTGGCGTTGGCTTTGAATTTTGCTTGTTTCAATATATTTTGTGTGTAGAGCAAAATTCAAAGCCAACGCTGGCGTTTTTTGCTGTACATACCAAACGCACAGACTAATACAGACTCGACATAAGTGACAGGTGTCAAAAAAGTAGTTCTGAACCATATGGTTAATATTTTCAAATTATTCTACGAATTAGGTTAGAAAGAGAAAACTGATATAACGCGCCATAAGAAAAATGGATGCCAGATCGGTTTTTGTTGTTTCACTCACTCCTAAGTCGTAGAAAGTGTTGCCATGTTAACGTAAAACGGACTAAAAACCGCTGTGTTTTCTCCTAAAATCGCTTAGTTTTTCCCCATTTTTTCTTATAAAACTCTACTGTCGAGTCTGTATTTAGTCTGTGCTAGAGATGCGCGCGTGACACGAATTTTTCGTGATTCACGTGATTCACGCGTGAATCACGCGTGATCGTGAGTGAAATTCATTTTTACTCACGTGATCGTGAGTGCGCGTGATTATAAAATATTGTTTCGTGCGTGAGCGTGCGTGAGTAATTTTTTTTTCGTGAGTTTGCGTGATTGTTTTGTGATGTTTGAAACAGAAAACGAGTAAAAAAAGCGTCATTATATTGAATTTAGAGGGTAATTAATACAAAATTGTGATTTAAATAAATTTTTATTGTTGTTTTAAGAAAATTAAATACTTTTTGGCCAAGAAATCTAAAAAAGTAAAAAAAAATTGCGTATTTTAATTTCGTGAGTCTTCGTGAGCGTGATTATTTCGTGAGCGTGAGAAGAATTTTAGTTACTCACGTGAGCGTGCGTGAACGTGAGCAGAAAAAATAATTTCGTGCGTGATCGTGCGTGAGCAATATTTTTATTTCGTGAGCGTGAGCGTGCGTGAGTCAAAATTCACTCACGCGCCCATCTCTAGTCTGTGCCAAACGTATGGGAACAAGCAAAATTCAAAGCCAACGCCAGAATTGTAATTGCACACTTATGGTGATTTCTTTTCTGAAAAAAAATATTTGCCTTTTAATGGTATACATTTTTAAAATGTTTAACTCACACCTTCAAAAATTTGCATTTTATTTGACTGGAATAGAACACAACATACAAAAATACTCTGCCCTGTATTTTTTAACAGCTGTTTTGAGAAAACAACACAGAAAAAGTCAGCTGTTGTATAAGGCAATTTCAACCCCGTGATTTTTTACGGGGTAAAAAGTGCAACTTTTTTGCACTTTATAGGGCAGACATTTTTAGAAAAGAACACGATATTCTTTATAATGGTTGACATTTTTTAGAAAAGAACACAAAAACATAATTTTTGGGGCGAAATGCAAAAAAAAGGCATATTTTTTGCCAAAAAAGAAAACACCATTAGTCGAGATCGCGTCGGAGAAGCCTTCCTTACTCTATGGTTTTACCAAGTAGGTGTTTCTTCACAATACAGCAGCAAGCAGCAGACAGCAAAATTTTTTACATGTATTTTGTTGTTGGCGCAACAACAAAATACATGAAAAACTTTTGCTGTCTGCAATTTGCTGCTGTATTGTGAAGAGACACTAATACATCAACCGTTTTGTAGAAATGGCATCACCAAAGATAATTGGAAAATTCTGGAAATGCCAAACTAAAGTTCAAACGTAAAGCAAAGAGAGACAAAAAACAATCTGCATTCACTAAGAAAAAAAAATTCTCAAATCAAGCTAAAACAATCTCAAATTAAAAATAAAACAGTGACAAAAGTCAACTAACTTTGTTTTTTCTCAATTTGAAAATGTTTATCGACACTTTTAATATGGCTTGAGTAACAACCAATATTTTAAAAATGAAATGAAACAACGTTGATTTGAGAATGTTTTCATGTTCAAATCAAATATGTACATAATCAAATTAAATATTGAAAATTATTTATATAATTTTCTTTGTTTCCTAAAATTTTTAATATAAATAAAACAATTAGATTTTTTTATATTTATATACACATTTTATTTATTTATCTTTACCACAGAAATAATATAAAATATCGTCGCTGCTCCGAAGAAAACACCCATATGAATAAATAAAACAATTAGATTTTTTTATATTTATATACACATTTTATTTATTTATCTTTACCACAGAAATAATATAAAATATCGTCGCTGCTCCGAAGAAAACACCCATATGATTCTTAAAAATTGGTAAAGACGTCTTCGAATTAGATTAATTTTATCTATTCGCTGTCCTTTAAAGCTACACCTTTTACATACACATTTAAATAATATTGCCAATCTACTTTTTTCACAAATTAGCTAGTCTCTTCAATAAATACACGAGGTGTTTTTGTCAGAGTACCGACGATAAAATAGAAATCAAGTAATACAAAAAAACTCCGGGATGGCTTATTGTTAATTTCCTTCTGGATTATAGGTACTCCACATTAATTTCTGCACATTAATTTCCACATCCTTTTTTTATTTATGTATGTATTCTCTTTTAACTTTTATCACTTATTACACAAATTTAATATATTGTTTTACTTTAAGAAAATATTTATTGATTTTCTCTTACTTTTTTAATGAAAGTTGAAAAGTTTTCACTATTAAAATAATTGCATCATTTTTGAGGCGTCGTTGTTAAAGTTGTTAAAAACTCATTTTGCTATTGTTTACAATCAAAATGATTATTTTCATCATGGCACCATCATGAAATAAAAAGGAGTTTTGTATATTTAATTTAAAAAATATAATTTTAAAATCAACACCGAAATATATTTAATTTTATAAAATTCCACTTCATTATTAAAATTTGTTTAAAAATTTTTAGAATTTTAAAAATGAGTACGAAAATGTTTGATTTGACGATGATTTTTTCCCTCAGTGTTCTCACTGTGAAACTGGTATCTTCCTTCTCGCTCACATCCAGCTACAATCAGGACTGTGCTCACGTAAAATGATAGTTGACAATCGTCGATTTTTAGTCTTGTCGCACCTAAATTCAACAACATGTTTCCCTGTCTGTCAACGCCGTTTAATACCATATTCGCATTCATTTTAATTAGTTTTAATTATTGGTTTTCCCCATACAATTTTAAACACTTTATCTGTGAAAATAAAACGCCGTTTAATTTTGACGTTTAAATTGTATGGGGAAAACCAATAATTCAACTAGTTAAAAGTGACAGCGAACACTGTTCCAGCATATTGTGGTTTATTTATGACAGATTTTTGTTCACTCCAACACAGATTTTTTTTACGTGTACAAATCGCTGTTTTCGTCATAGAGTAAAGGTGTTATGATACTTGCTAGTTTTTGTATTTTTTATATTTTGGAGAACAGCGCAAATATATTTTCATAGAAAAACTGACCAAGTGTAAAGAGTATGACAATATCATGAAAAAACTTAAAACGTCAAAAAATATACGGGTGTTATCGATAATTTTGCAGTGACTGTCAAAAAAATATAAAAATTTTCAACTTGAAATTGACATTTCCAGAATAAAATGTTAACAGTGTTGCCAATTTCATTTGTTTTTGCTCGAATGAAGCGGTTTTACATTTCTTTTGGGTGTTTTTTACACTGTTAGAGGTTTTCCCGCTAAATCTAGCGCTTTTTGCTTGGTTTTAGTGGGGAAAATTAGTTTTTAGCGGGAACGGTGCTTTAGCGGGAAAATCTAGCTTTTTTTTTTTTGATTTAGTGGCGAAAAATTTAGAGGTTTTTTCCAATTTTTTCAATCAAAAACGCCAAGTTCGTCGAATTTAAGCGCTTTTTTCGTAACTTAGCGGGAGAATTTTATATTTTCCCTCTAAATTTTTTTCGGTGGTTTCTTGTGCGTTTTTTTTGTAAAAAGTCAATTTTGGTAGAAAAAATAATTTGGAGGTTTTTATTTTAAATTTTTCTTTTTTGTCAATCAAAAATGCCAAGTTTTTCGGTTTTCAGCGCTTTTTTTTTCGTAATTTAGCGGGAGAATTTAAAATGTTCCCCGCTAAATTTTTTTTTGGCGGTTTCTAGCGCTTTTTTAGTGAAATTTGGAGGTTTTTGGTGAAAAATAGTTGGCAACAGTGGTTTTTTAGCTATTTTGGGCGAGTTATTTTGAAAATAAAAGTTGGCAATATTGTTTTTTTTGTTTTGTTTTTATTTTATTGTATTTCTTGTTCTTTCTCGCATTTGTTGTTTCATTCGATCAATCCTAAAAAATCCAATACAGAAACTAGCAAGTATCATACCACCTTAAGGAGTTTTCTTTTATAAAATCCTAATGTCGCGTCTGTTTAATATGTGACACTATTGTGAATTCAGCTTAAATGAAACACAAATGTTATCGTTCTTTTGCCATCTCAATTAGTTTCTTTTATAATTGGAGCATAGTTTTAAAAAATTTTTTTTTAATTAATTTATTTAGCTTTAAGAAACTCTCAATTTCATAAATGCAACCTTTTATTGTAATACGAAACTATCGAGAAGATGATGAACTTAAATGTCAGGAATTGGTGCGTGACTACATCATGTCCTTTGCTACAAAATCATTTTTCTGTTTTTGTTTTCGAGAGGTAAGGCGACATGGGAATGCATTTGTGTGGCCACCGGTGTGGCATTTGTTTTAATAATATAAATCAAATGCAACAGAGCAAAAATCAATAACATAATATGAAATGACCTTCTTTCTTTTAGATAACACTACAATTTATAGTCATTACATGGGCTATACTTTTTATATTTTTGGGCGTTCCTTTGACATTTTGCTCCCTAACAATACCAGGATGTATATTTTTTCTATTTTCGGGAACATATTTTTCATTTTATGCTAAGGCGGTGGAATCAATGAGGGTAAGTTTAATGCAATTTCTGGTTTGGAATTATTTTTGCTAACATATTTTCTGTCGATTTTCCAATAGACCAAACCAAATCAATCCTTGGTGGCTGAGTGTTATGAACCTTTTATATTTCGCTTGAAGCCTAAAGAATGTACATATCAAATTTTTATGGATGATGCTCCCTATGATCAGTCGTTTAAAAATAAATTTCGTAAAAAGGTAGTATGAAAAACACGGAACTTGATTTGTTTTGGGGATGCTCTTATATAGAAAACTTCACTTAAGAATCAAAGAATTTTTCTGTAATAAAAAGGATTTTTTCAAGGAAAAAGTATCTTAGATTCTAAGAATTTGTCTATAGATAAAATGCCTCACACAGAATCTGAGATTTTTTTTAGTAAAATGTAGTTTCTGTAAATTTTTGTTTAAAACAAATTCTCAAAATCTGATATTTGTATACCCTACACTCTAGTGATAGAGGGTATATATAAGTTTGTCATTCCGTTTGTAACATCCCGAAATATTGTTCTAGGACCCCATAAAGTATATGGGGCATTCCAAGCCAAATCACTCACTTTTAGACCCGACCCCTTACGATTTATTTTATTTTTGGATATGTTTTAGTACTTATTAAATGCAACTTGGACACCAATTTTCAGCCTTTTATTTCAAGATGGTGTTAAGTAATCAATTTTTCAAAATGGCGATTTTCTCAAAAAAATTAAGAAATTGAAATTTTCAATTAATTTTGACCATTAAAAAATATAGATATTTTAAAAAAGTTGGACAACGTTTTGTTGGTATTTAAATGTAGTTTTAGAAAAAAAATATGAAAAAATTATTCGAAGTAATTATCACTTATTTTTTGACGTTTAAAAATTAAAATCGACTTTTTGAAAAAGTCCGAAACCTTCGATCTTTTTGTAAAAAACTACAAAAATTCTACTCTAAATTACGCAACTTTTAAGCCATAATTTGAGATGTGATCACAATTCTTTCTATTTTTTTTTTAATTTTAAAAATTGCACCTTTTATTTTTTGGCTCTGATTTATTTTACATGGTGCTCCAAAAAAAATAAATTGGTAGATATTGACCCCAACTTAGAACGATCGGAAATGGGTAAGGCGTTTAGCATGGTTCTAAAGTTTAAAAAACGGATTACAAGGAAAAATATGATTTTTTTTCTGTTTTCGCAATATTTTTGGTATTTTAAGTTAAGTTTAAATTCAAGCAATTACAGAATTATGATGTAGAGTAAAATGACTTTCTAATAATAAATTTTGAAAAATTGATTACTTAACACCATCTTGAAATAAAAGGCTGAAAATTGGTGTCCAAGTTGCATTTAGTAAGTACTAAAACATATCCAAAAATAAAATAAATCGAAAGGGGTCGGGTCTAAAAGTGAGTGATTTGGCTTGGAATGCCCCATATATATTCATGATTGTCGATCGATTTTAAGTCAATCTAGCTATGCCCGTCCGTCTGTTGAAAACACGCTAACTTTTGGAAGACTACTGAGGCTGCTGAAGTTTAGCATATACGTTTGTTATTTACCTGGTCAGGTTGGTATTGCATTTAATCGAAATCGGTCCAGTGGTTCAAAAGTTATATGCAAACTCGTGAATTTAAGTTTCGGAGTTTTAAAAATTGTAAAAGGATATGCGTTGCTCTACATAAATCATATTTATTAATTTTGATGCGCTGAACACGAATACCAAAAAAATTTTAAAATCTGTTTCGAGATGTCGTTATTCGAAATTTGGGAAAAAAAAAATTTTTCTAGATTTTTTCAAGATTTTTTTTAAAAAAAAAGTATAAAAAAAATTCTTTCCCTTGACCTTTTTATAGAGCTTGAGACGAACTATCATTAAAACTTAATTTGAGCCAAATTGAATTATTTTTACCCGTGGCGCCCTTCCATCAAAATTTTTGGAATACTTTTTTTATTCGAAGAGCGCCACGGGTCGCTCTCTGATTTGGCTCAATTTAAGTTTAAATAAATGTTCGTCTGAATCTTTATGAAAGGGTCAAGGGAAAGAAATTTTGATATTTTATTTAAAAAATTTCTGGAACGTAGGAAAAAACCACAATTTTTTCCAAATTTCAAATAGCGATATTTCAAAAACCGTTAAATCGATTTTCAAAATTTTTTGATATTTTTTGGATATTCAAAATTAATATGATGTATCACAATTTTTAAAAATCTTTTTTTTTAATTTTTAAAAATTCAAAATAATCTATTATTAATACGATTGACCTCGTATTTGTAGAACACATGTTTTCGGCCTAGAGGAATAAAAATTTGTACGGACGTTCAAAATCCATAGCACATGGACCCAAATTACCTATCACATTTCGTGAAGAAATTTCTTAACCCCGGATACATCACTTGTGACATGTCACTGGACACACCCTTCTTCAAGCAAGTTTAGGTTTACAAAAATGGTGACCAAATCGGGTAATGCATGGCATTTCATTTCTCTTTATTTAGACTTTTGAAAATCGTTAACACGAAAATCCTAGCTGATCCTGTTTTCGAGTTAATTCTAAATAATTAAAGTGTTCGGCAACAAAAACCTTCCAACAAACAATATCCAATTGATTCATAGATTTGTTCTCTCCTGATTCCAAATTTGCCATTCAAATTTTTGTAGCACGTACCGTTTATGAGATATTCGCTGTTACAAATTAAAAAAAAAAAATGATTTAGCACTTTTGGGGTTCACTGTTACATATTCTAACGTTGTCTCCAAAAAATAGGACTTAATTTTATATAAAATGGACCTCCTGATTTCAAAACTGCAATCCAAATCTGTGAAGCATGTTTCTTTTTCGAGATATTCGCGTGAAAAAATTCAAACGCGAATATTTCCATAACGGAATAAGCCAGAAAAAATTGGATGGCACTTTTGAAATCAGGAGGTCCATTTTATATGAAATCGAGTCCTATTTTGTGGAAGCAACGTAAATAAAAAGGAATGAAATGCTACATTACCCGATGCTGTCACCATTTTTAAAAAACCTAAATTTGCTTGAAGAGGTGTGTGTGGACCTGCCCCTTAAAAACACAAACCATTTCTGTTCATCACTGATATTTCCCAGAACATATTAGATTTTTTTGGACTTAGAATTTTTGTTTGTGGGACTTTCAAAAAATATCGAAACCTTGGAATATATCACAACAAAAATTTCAGGGCAACATTTTTTTGTGGGAAAGAATTCGGAATTTGGAAAAGAATTCGGAATTTGGAAAAAAAAATTCTAAAACATTTTTAATGATTTTTTTACTGCAAAACGCCGGGGAGAGAAGTTTTCAACAAATTTTCGAGACTTAGAAAATTTGTCAATTTTTTTTTTTATCTTGCCTCACAAGATAGGTAATTTTGGATCGTCCGACACTATTTTTCCTGCTGGGAATTTAGAATCTGAAATGTTTTCGGTAGGATCTCACTATTTCAGATATTTTTAGGGAACAAATTAAAAAAAAAAACTTTACTCTGTTTACAGATAATAGCTTGTGTCAGTGTTAAAAATCACAGTACTGTTTACAATGCTGCTTGGCTTTACAGATTTGCTGTAGCTCCTGGTTATCCCATTAACAAAATTGTCGAACCTATGATTAGTTTAGTATCTAAAAATTGTGTCCAACAAGGCTATGGTAGTCTGGAATGTACCATGTCTGAATGGCAAGAAGAAGAACGTGACTTTTATGATAATTTGGGGTACGTTAACTTTTACTAACAATTTTTTTTTTTTATTTTTAAATTTTTATTGTCTGTTTTTCTTCAAGGTTCGCAACACGCCAAATTTATCATAAACAAATTATTGGCAGCAGTTTAACTGTTATGAAAACTCAACTAACTTATGACTTAAAAACAGATGATACTTTGCAAAAGCAAAATTAGTTTTAGTTTATATTTTTTTATATGTATTGTAGCTTTAAATTAAGAAAATTAATTATTTAATTAAGAAAATTAACACTAGCACGAATTTATTGAATCTCTGCCACAACACATTCCAATTTTTTATAGATATTTACACACATACACAACTTTTTAAAAGTATTTTGCATACAATTTAAATAAAACAAAAGTAACACAAAATCACAAAACAAATCTTCCTCTCAAATAAAAATTTCCTACATAAAATTTTTTATTACAAAATTTTTTTATTAAACAAATGTTTTTAAATAAAAAAAAAAACTCATTTCAAGATTAACAGCCTAATATTTGTTGTTTTGTATTAAAATCAAGTGAGAGTATGGAATTCGGCTGTTAAGAATCTTATACCCTCCAAAATGTAAAATAAATTGTCAGTGGCGTTTTTGTTTAGGGGACAGGGGGGTTGGTGGGAGATATTAAGGTCCGACAATATTAATCATGAACCGTATGATATACGTATGAAAGTAGAGATCAAATGGAGTAAAACTGTATTTACAGTTTTTCATTTCGTAATCCTGTTTCCTTTTAAAAGGACTTCAAAGATTTTTTTCATTTCGTGATCCTGTTTCCTTTTAAAAGGATTTCAAAGATTTAAAGGATACATTTTGCAAAATGTTTTTGAAATATTTGTGCTTGTCCTAGGATGACACTGGTGACGGGAAATGAAAGAGGAGGATCTCCCCTACTTTTTCCACTTTTCTATTTTGCCATACCAGGATAATATGAGGTAAATAAAGTCATTTGAAAACTTTATCAAAATATTTCGCTGAAAATTTTGATTGATATTGAAGGATACATTTTTGAAAGGACGTAAATAACCTCTATTTTCCTGATATGTAAAAATAATAATATAGAAAAATTAGGGGAGATCCTCCTCTTTCATTTGCTATCGCTAGTGGCATCCTAGGGCAAGTACATGTATTAAAAATAAATTTTATAAAATTTAATCCTCTTAAACTTTGAAGTCCTTTTAAAAGGAAACAGGATCACGAAATGAAGTTTTACTACATTTAATCTCTAGTTTCAAACGTTTTTTGTCATGTTCGTGTTCGACGACTTTTTTCATATGTGTCGGACGATGTTATAATTTTTGCACTCAAGTATTACAATTTTTTTTTTTTTTTATAATAGAAGAGTTTTTTGTTCATAGGATCGAATAGGTCCCAACATCACTAAAGGGTTAATATTCTGAATTTAAAAATGGCTATTATAAAGACCTTTTAAAATAACATCAAGTAGTTTCATTAATATCAGCTCAGAAAATCTATTGATGTTTAAAAATTCAAAATCTTCTAAAATTTGAACTTTGACCTTTTATAAGTTTCCTGATATAATTTGGATCCGGTAGATGGCGTTTAACGAGGTTTCGAGCCAAACTTTTGGAAATACGTATTTTCAAATGAAACCTTTTTGTAACGAGGTTTCAACGAAAGTACGAACGAAACCTTTTGAATTTCATAGTTCAACGCTTTGACTGTTATAATAAAAGAAAATAAATTAAAGAAAGTGTAAAAAATAAAAATATTAAAATATTTTTATAAAAAATAACTATTTCTCAAAAGATTTCAATAAATTATTCTAAAATAACGCGTAAATTTATTGTGTGTTTTTAAAGATGGAATAGTCGCAAATTTTTTTCGGTAAATTTCGAAATTGATAAGTGTCAAAAATTTCGGGTATGAACGGTTGAGTGTTTAACATGAAATTATATACATATTTTCAATGAGGTTTCGAGGTCAGTGTGAATGTACTTTTGAATAAAAATAATTAACAAATTTGGACCCGCTAGATGGCGCTGGTGTAAAGTTATTAAAAAAATTGTTAATTTTAGTGCAATTTGACGGCACTTCAGAATGTATGTTTTTTCCTTATGTGAAAATCGAGTATGTATGAATGTACCCGATAGATTGCGCCGGGGTGTATGTATATTTGCTCATGTTAAATTGATTTACCGTCCGGCCAAAACAACGTTTGCAAGGACAGCTAATTATAAATAAAACAATGTTATTTTTTCAGCATTTGAAATTGAAATTTGTTTATTTTTTTTTTCATATAATTACTATATAAGCTTATTATTTAGAATCAATTTTTTAATTTTAAATAATTTTTATCTTTGTTTAGTTTGTTTTGTAATTTTTTTTTGTTGTTTATAAATAAATAAAATATATAGTTTTTCTTTATTATTATATTTTTTGACATTTATAGTTTTTCTTTGTAACTTGAAAAAAAAAATTAAAATATTAATTACTATAATTAATTTGTTTGCAAAAAAAAGTCGCATAAATAATTAGCTGCATAATAAGAGTAAGTAAGATCAATAAAAATGGATAAAATTTTTAAAAATATAAACTGTGCCTACTAAGGAAACAAATTTCCATTACAAATATTAAAAATTAAAAAAAAAAAAATTGGAAAAAAACAAATTAAATAAAAGGAAACAAATATAAGCTAAATCTGTAAAAAAAAGATCCGCTGGTACTGTTAACATCCCAGCCAGAAATTGCCAACGGTACAAAAAAAAATGTACTGGTAGAACATTGGCTATAGCCAATGTTCTATGTTCTGTGTATACACAAAAAATACTACGCTTTGCAGAAATATCGAAAAGTACAAAAAAACATGTACTGGCAAAACATTGGCTACACAAAAAATACTACGCTCTGTCAAAATTTCTCATTACATATACAGTACAAAAAAAATGTACTGGCAAAACATTGGCTACACAAAAAATACTACGCTTTGTCGAAATTTCTCACTACATATACAGTACTAGGGTTATATAGTCGCAACAAAACGTCGACTTTTCGACTTTTTCAATTTCTAAAAAGTCGATTTTTCGACTTTTTTCAAATTTTTGACTTTCTTCCCCTTTTTGACTTTTTTCTACCTTTTCATTTTGTCGATTTTTTGTAAATAAAAGTTTAGTTTTGACTTGTTATAAGCATTTAGGTGGTATTTTTTTTATTGTATTTTATTTATCAATGTTGGCTACCAATGAAGGTTAAAAAAAGTCGAAGAAATCGAAAATGTGGAAAAGGTTGAAGAAATCGAAAGCAAAAGTCGATTTTCGATTTATAGAACCATATCACTGAGGTGTTTACAATAATCAAAAATATTGGTAAATATTGCACTTAACACTTTCTAACTCATGAATTTGGCATTGACATTTTTGCTTCACATACAAAATACATGGAAATACCAATAGCTTCAGTTGTTATTAAACTCGGCTCTCATTTGATTTTTTTTTCAGAAGAAAGAAATTATTTTCATCTGGCAAAAGTAAAAAAAAAAATTAAAAAAAAAAAATTGAAAAAAGTCGAAAAAATTCGAAAAAGTCGAAAGAAAAAGTCGACTTTTCGATTTTTTTAGAACATACAGTACAAAAAAAAAATGTCCTGGCAAAACATTGGCTACACAAAAAATACTACGCTTTGCAGAAATATCGAATAGTATAAAAAAATGTACTAGCAAAGCGCAGTTTTTACACAAAATATTACACTTTGTCGAAATTTTCTCATTATATACAGAACAAATTAAAATATTTTTTTTTATTAAATTTATTTTTAAAAACTTATTATTAAATAATGATAAGAAAATGCTTATTGGATTCTGGTTAGTGATTTGGATAGAGTTTGTTGCGCTGAATCCAAATCCGGAACCCAAATTTGTCTATCACGTCAGAATTTTGAGTAATTCGCGGTTAAAGTTCCGAAAAAGGGCATTTTTGCCATTTTAGAAAATTAAATTCCAAGAAAATTTGATCTTGTCTGAAAGAGAAAATTACAGACTTTCGAATGAGCTTGATACCAAGTCATTTGCATTTCAGGATCTTATTTTATAGGCCTTCAAAAATGGTCAAAATGGGCCTTTTTTGACACATTAACCGCGATTTTCTCAAAATTGTGACTTGATAGAAAAATTTGAGTGACGGTTTTGGAATCGGGGCACTAAAATCTATCAACTTTTTTTGGTTTCATCCAAAACGCAGCGACAAACCTTAGATTTGTAGAGCGGTGTTATCTTTACATTTTAGAAATGAATAATAAAACTGATAAATATTATTTAAATTACGCATGTAAAAGAGTCATTGCAATATTTTCGTTATGAGATGTTGTAAGAATACATTTAAATTCAACCATGCTTATATTAATTTCAGTACAAATTTCATCTAAATTTTCAACACGATACAAACCAATTTCACTTGAAGGCATTGGATAATCAAAATAATTAGAAATTTTAAGAAAAATGTTTCCCTTTAAAAATATGTCTTTAGAATGTTAGCGCATAGACTGTTTACGCATAGCATTTTTTGTTTTGACCACTGTTTGCCAACGTTTGCTAGAACCGTGGGCACACGTACAACTGGCGTTATCATTTAGATACTGTGCCAGTACAGTATTTTTTGTTTTTAATACGGTTTGCCAACATTGGCTAGAACCGTGGGCACACGTACAACTGCCGTTATCATTTAGATATTATGCCAGTACAGTATTTTTTGTTTTGCCCACAGTTTGCCAACATTGGCTAGAACCGTGGGCACACGTAGAACTGGCGTTATCATTTAGATATTGGGCCAATACGGTATTCGTTGTAGAACGGATGTTTTGCCAACGTTTGTTGTACCGGTTACAACGCTTTGCCAATGTAGGCCCCACCGTATTTTTCTGGCTGGGATGCTGTTAAATAAAATTTTTAGAATTAAAAAAATATATAGCCTACATTTAGGCGCTTTTAAGTTAAACACGAATTAAGGATTCGTTACAGTTAATATGAAATGTTAACAATATCAAAAATTTGTTTTCACAACACTTTAAAAAAAGTTTTAATTTTTGAAATAAAATTAGAGTTTTGAAAGTAAAATTAGAATAAAATTAAAAACCAACTTTATTTAATAATTTTTAGCTTAAGATTTTTAAGTTTGTAAATGCAAATTATCATTATTTCCTTTATCATTATTTTTAATTTTAAATATATCATTTTATCTTAAATTTTATGATTTCCTTTTTAATTACCTAAAAGTATGCTATATTTGTTATATTGTTTCTACAAACATGTTTACTTAGCAAAGCGTTAACAGTACCAACGAAAATATACAATATTAGTCTAAAAAATTGTGAATTCAGCTTAAACATTATAAACTGAACAAAACAGACGAAAAACCATATAGTATTTTGAAATATAATAAAAAAAGTATTTTAAAATCCTAATAAAAAAAATATATATATATAAAGAAAAAAGCTTCTTAATAATGCCATGCGTTGCTACAAAAGTCGGCGGTTAAAGGCTTAATAAAGGAAAAGGTTCTCTAGGTGTAGTTCATAATTAAAAATAAAAAAGCCATATTTTTAAGGGCCTGAACATTTGTTTTTTTGTTGCCACGTGTTGATAAAAAAAGCTGCATACGTGATGATGATGGTGGCGAGTGTTTTAATGTATTTTTGTGTTTTTAATTTATATAATTAAAAATTTGTTAATTTTTTTTATTATTGTGGTGTATTGTAGTGTTTTAAACTTGTTTGTTTTTTTGGTTGTAGTTCTTTTTACTAAAGCTGTTTAACATTTAATTGGTTTTGATTTTTGTTTTTGTATTTCATAAGGAGGTTTGCAAAAAAAATTGTTTTTAGAAAAAATATATGTTTTGTTTTGGTATCAATTTACACAGTTTTGGTTTGGAAACTGCTTTAGGTTTACAAAAAACTAATAACCTCTTATTTCAAATTTTTTATATTTTATATTTTGGATTTAGAATAGTTTAACACGTCGCTTTAGTTCATTTCGTCGCCATTGGGGGAATCTATAAAAATCGGCTCTCGTACATTGTAAAGCATGCTCAAATTCAACATCCGATAAATGGCGCTGCAATAGAAAATAATAAATATAAATTAAACAGTAAAATTAGGAAAAGGTCAATAATAATTAAAATAAATTAAAAAAAAAGTTAAATTTTAATATTTTCCACAATTTTAAAAAAATAATTGCAAAAAATTTTATTTGAAAAAAAAATAAAAATATTTTTTTGTGATAGAATCATTAGTAAAAAATAATTTTAATAATTTTTTTTGAGAACATTTTTTTCGCGGAATTTCTGTTTTAAATAAACGAAATATCAGTTCAGAAGTTATGAACGATATATTTTTGGGTATATATAAGTTTGTCATTCCGTTTGTAACTCATCGAAATATTGGTCTGGGACCCCATAAAGTGATCAGTGATCGATTCTAAGACATTCTAGCGATGTTCGTCTGTCTGTCCGTCTGTGGAAATAGTGATCACGGCCAAAGTATTAAACATATATGATAAAGACTAAGCAAATGTACTTGTTATTGTCCTTAGTAGTTTGGTTTTGCATTTGAGCGAAATCGGTTCAGCGGTTCAAAAGTTATGAACTAAAATGAAAGAACACCTCGAAAATGTACACAACCTAAAAATACAAAATGCTTTAAATTGGCTGCTGGTTGGTATATGTGAACAGCATTGGACACAGAATGGAATTTTTACAAGTAAGAACCAATTTTTTTACAAAAAAAAAAAAAATTTAGCGGATTTTTTTTTTCACCAAAAATTTTTTCCGCGGATTTTTTTTCAAAATTTTTTTTGTTGCAAATAATCTTTTATTACATTGTGGAGGGTATCAATCAATACATTCGGAATTTAACTTTTTTACTTGTTATAATTATAATTACTTTAAAACTGTATAAGGCGTATACTTAATATTGTAATTGCATTTAAATAACAATCATACGCAACAGTGCACAGTGGTTTGTTTTTAATAATTCGGACATTCAGTAAGTATGGGACCGATTGCAGCGAAATTCATACAGGTTACAGCTAATGTAATTTCGAACTTATGTTTAGGCGCATGTCCAATAAGGGCACGACCAGGGGCCCATAAAGTAGGACATTTTTAGTATACAAAAGCTTAAAGTGCTTTAAAAGAACCACCCAAGCAGAAATTGACGACGGTTATAAAAAAAAAGCGTTCTGAAAGCACTGTAACAAAAAAAAGAACGTTCTCAAAACGTTATTTTCGAACGCTTTACGAGCGTTTTCGAAAAGCGTTCTGAAAGCACTGTAACAAAAAAAAAGCATTCTCAAAACGCTTTATTCGAACGCCTTGAGAGCGTTTTCGAAAACCGTTTTGAAAGCACTTTATTAACAAAATACATGTTCGTTTCAAAATTAAATGGTTTTAAAGCAGTTTTTGCAAACGTTTTTAATTTTTTTTCGTAGTACATACAAGTATAGTATTTTTTAGATTATACTCAATTTTAAACAAATTGTTATAAAAACATTTTGTTAAATCAAATTAAATAATTTTTCCCTACCACCACATTGAAAACGCAAAATTTTGAAAACATAAAACATTTTTTAATTTGTAAATCTATTTTAAGTTTTATTATTATCATTTATGCAAAAGAGTTATAGCAATTGTTTCGTTATAAAATTTACAAATAATGCATTTAACTTCTACAATATGCACACTGACTTCAATAACATCTTCACGTAAATTTTTAACGTTATAAAGTCCTATTTCTTTTGATGGAATTAGATAGACAAAATAATCGTTTATTTCATTAAAGATGTTGCCTTTTAAATATCATAATTCCATGAGAGACCGAACAAAATCTGACCAGGGGTCTTTGAAGTTTTCCAATATTTTGCACACACAAGCGCTATGGAACCATTTAAAGATATCATTTATCAGATCCAAAGAATTTAAAAATTTCGCGATTTTATTCGCGATTTTCAAAAAAAATGCAAAATCTGTGTAACTTTGAACAGCTATATATTTTTATTTATTTATTTATTTATTGGTTTAATCTTATGAATAAATTCTAAGACTAAAAAAAAGTTAAAGGAGCACTAGCTGCCAAGGCTATCAGCTCGAAAAAATACTTGTACTATTTACAAAGATATATTTACATTGGGGTTTTTGTTTAAATTCTTAGTTTAGTTTGTTTTATGTAGCTATAGATATTACTAATGTTTGATATGGAGGGGTCTTGTAGAAGACTGAAAGCTGGTTCATTACTAAAGTGTGTTCTTCTTAGGCTGCTTAATGTTGGACACTCGCTGAGAAGGTGTTTGATGGAGAGGTTGTTATTACAATTAGGACAGGTTGGTGTAGTAGTTTTTTTAATCCTGTATTCGTGAGAAAAGATTGTATGCCCAAGGCGAAGTCTAGAAAAGATTCTTATTTTGTTCTTATCAATTGTTGTTGGATAAATAGGAGGTTTGTAGTTTGGATTAATGTTGTGATAGTGGTGATGGTGTACCTGATTGTTTTTGACTTTAATTCTAATATAGTTTGTTATATGGCGACGAATGTCAATTTTTTCAAAAGTTGCATCTAGTAAAACTGGGGCGTAGGCAGCGTGTTTTGCTGCAATATCGGCTTTTTCATTACCTGCTATGCCTATATGACTAGGGATCCAGTGTATTCGGATTTTATCCTCGTTGCCAATGAGGGCATCTCTAATTTTTATTACTGTATTCCATTTGTTGTTAAAAGGATTTGATATCGCTTTTAGGACGGAGAGGCTGTCGGTAAAGATAATAGTTTTCTTTTTATCACTAATTGCCAATCGAACAGCTCGATAAATGGCGCATGATTCAGCTGTAAAGATCGATGATTGTTGGTTTAGAGTGTTGAGAATAAGGGGCCTGCCCAAGTCGTCTACCGCAGCGTAGGCTGGAAGGTTATATTGTGATTTAGTCCCATCTGTGTATATAAAGCGCCAGCAACTGTTCTTTAAGGATAATTTTTTTTCGGCAAAAAGGCTTAAAAATTGGTTTTTAGATGTTTCGTTCTTTTTAAGCTTTGATAGAGAAAGATCTACGGATATTTTGTTGAAATTCCACGGTGGTTTGTTAATAGTCTTTTTATAGGTTGTTAACGGGATATTCATTTCCAAAGCAAGCTCTAATGATTTTTCTATTGCAGATTGAATGCGCCTTTTTCTTTTGGCTTTCATAAATGACGAGATATCGGTGTCTATTATTGAGTTAGTACTGGTGAGTAGCTTTGGTAGGATCCTACCATTAATTTCATAAATTCTGTTTTCTATGGAGGGAAGTCCACTTTCATTGAGTATGTTGTTTATTGGGGTTGTTCTGTATGCGTAAACTGAGGCTTTAGCAGCTTTGTGATAAGCAGATTTGATTATGTTTATTGTTGATTTACAGCTATTTCCGTAGAGGAACATGCCGTAATCTAATTTGCTTAGTACAAGAGTTTTTGTGAGGTATGTGAGTGTGTTTATGTGCACATAGCTTTTCCACGATAAATAACGTATTATATTGGCTCTTGCTAATAATGAGTTTTTAAGTTGAATGCAATGATCTTTCCAGTTATATCTGTGTGAAAAAATTACACCTAGAACTTTTAGATTTTTAACGTTTTGAATTGAAGAGCCGTTTGTTTGTATCACATGGCTATCTGAGTCACAATTGTGTTTTCTACAAATATGAAGTTTTTTTGTTTTTTGTAATGAGATTTTGGCACCGGAGTATTCGGTCCAAGTACTTATTTCATTAAGTGTTTGTTCTAAAATTCTGGCAGTTTCATTGTTGTTATTTCTCTTACATAGGATATATAAGTCATCTGCGTATAAACAGTGTCCGAGAGATGGGTTATTATACAGAATTTTGCTAATTTCATTAAAAGCAATTTGAAATAAAACTACTGATAGCGGTGATCCCTGTGGGATCCCGTTATTCAGAGGGAATGATTTTGAGAGATGTCCATTTATTCTCACTTTAAAACGCCTATTTGATAGGAAAGACTTGACAAATTTGTAGATTTTCGGACCTACGGACCAGGATTTAAGGATGTTTAAAATCACATGGGAGCCTATTCGGTCGAACGCTTTTTCAAAGTCAATAGACAGCACTGTGACGTGATTTCTAGCAGATAGAGATTTGGATATATAACTGTCTAAGTGCAGGAGTGCATCGTCGCAGCCCCTATTCGCTTTAAAGGCAACTTGTTCTTTTGCTATAAGTTTTTTCCTTTCTATAAACCATGACAGCCTTGTAGCGATAATTCGTTCAATAATTTTTGAAAGGCAAGGTAGTAGTGATATGGGACGAAATGATCCGACGGATGATGAGTTTTTGTTTTTGGGAATTGGCACTACTATGGCGAGTTTCCATGAATGAGGTATCTCCCCGCTTTGAAATACTGTATTATACAGCTCTAATAGCTTAAGTTTTGTATTGTGGGAGAGAGGTTTAATCATCTGATAAGATATGCGGTCAAGTCCAGGGGTTGTGCCCTTCACTTTATTTAAACAGCTGCTAAGCTCTAGTGCTGTGATTGGTTCTTCCATTGAATAAGCAATTTTGTCAGTCGTAAAGGTCAATGTTGTTGAATTTGTGGTATTTTTCGATGAGATGAATGATTGAGAGAAGTTTTGATCTGAAGAGTATTCAGCCCATTCACTTCCAAAAAAGTTAGCTATTTTTTTTGGATCAATAAGAGTTTCATTCTGAGTGTTAATTGCTTTAATGGTTGAAGAATTGCTCTTTTGTGTTAATCTGTTAATTCTGTTCCATATATCAGAAATTGGTGTATTCCTATTTATTGTTTTTGTGAAATTTTCAAAGCTAACATTTTTTGCTATTTTTAGTTCCTTGCGGAATTTAGCGTTCGTTTTCTTGTAGGCTATAAGGTTTTCCTGCGTGGGGTTAGATTTAAATTCCTGCCATAGGTTCATTTTCTCTAAACGTAAGTTTGATAGAGATTGATTCCACCATGGGACCGTAATTCTCTTTATTTTATGCGGCCTGTTTTTTGTTTGTGGAATGTGTGCGTTGGCTGCAGAGCGTATAGATTTAGTTATTAAAGCTGCATTTCTGTTACTGGAATCCGAAAATTTTCGACTGTAAATTTCTTGTTCTGCTTTAAGGGAATATTTTGACAAGTCAGCTAGTTGAACTAAAAACCTACTTGTCTTCCCGGGTGAAATGTTGTGGGCTGACAGGTTAATGGATATCTTAACTGGGAAATGATCGCTGTTATGCAGATCATCGAGTACGGACCATTGTGTTAAAGGGAGTAATGGTAAGGAGCAGAAGGAGAGATCTAAGTGAGTAAAAGAACTATGGGTGGAGAAATGTGTTGGGCTGCCATCATTGAGAATGCATAAATCCGCATCATTAATTATTTTCTCAACTAGAAGTCCACGACCATTGTTAGATGTGGATCCCCAGATTGTGTTCCAGCTGTTGAAATCTCCAATAACAAGCAGCGGGGTAGTAAAAGAAGTGATTATATCAGATAATTCACGGACTGAAATGTCTGTGCTAGGAGGAATGTAAAATGATAAGATGGTAAATTTTATATTAAGGTTAATTTCAATAGCTATGATCTGGTAGTCTGAATTTACGTGAAGTTGTTTGTGTGGTATATTGGATTTCACAAGTACACCAACACCTTGTTTTGCGGTAGTATTTAGTGTTGAATTAAAGAAGTATCCACTGTAGTTTTTTGGAGGAATTAGTGTAAAGTTGTGTGGACAGTGAGTTTCCTGTAGTGAGATGAAGCACGGATCAATTTCCCTCATTAATAATTGGAGATCGCAGTAATTGTTTTTAAAGCCTTTGATATTCCATTGCAAAATAACAAAGTCCATTATAGTTATTGTATATTTGTTATTAAAAGATGTAGATAAATGTTTAATTCTGAGGAAAATTTGAACGTTGTGATGTAAATTTAAGTGACTAAGGTGATGTTAAATCCATTGTGTCCTCTTCATGAGGATCCAATGGCACGTAATACTTGTTGTTCTTTATTAAATTTTGTGTTATGCTAGATAATGGAGACATTAAATAATTTGTGTTTGTTTTTAAGGTGGTATTTTCTGTTGTGTTATTTGCTTTTGTTATTTCTGCTGTATAATTTACAGTTTGATTTTTTATTATTTCTGTTGTAGTAGTGTTGGATTTGACTTGTTTTGGAGTAGTTTCTAAATTTTTTGTTGTTGTTTGTGTTGCATTTAAAGTTGTTTGTTCTTTTGAGTTATTGTTTTGTTGTTGCTGTTTTGATGTTGATGGTTGAATGTTTAATGCGGTATTTGGTGTTGTTGGTTGATTATTTATATTTTCTTTGCGTTTTGTAGGAGATTCGTTGGCTATGGAAGCATATGTGTTGTTAGTGGTAGTTAAAGGTATAGGATTGGACTCTTTGTATTTGCGACGAGCTTCACCTAAGCTGCAGTACTCTTTTGTCTTAATTTTCAAAATTTCCTTCATTTGAACGTAGCGTGGACAATTTTTATCCGTTGACGAGTGGTCGCCGGAGCAGTTGGTGCACAGTGTGCGAGTACATTTTTCTTTATCGTGTGGGGGCAGGCTGCATTGAGGGCACGTGGCTTCCCCTTTACAGCGTTTATTCGTATGTCCCAGGCGTTGACAGTTTTTGCACATCATTGGATTAGGAATGTAGTGGTCAACTTTACACTTATACCAGGCTACATCTACAATAGAAGGAAGCCGATAAAGGTCGAAGGTTAGTACCATTTTTCCGGTTGGTGATCTAGTTTTCATATCTTCGTTAAGCTTAGTAAATTTGTAGACTTCAGTTACTCCTTGTATTTTCATTTCTTCTACTATTTCTGTTTCCTTAACGTCTTTTAAACAAGGTGCGTATATAACTCCTTTTACAGAGTTCAATGAGTCATGAAGTTTGCATTTAATTTTACATAAATTTGATAATGCGCGAGTTTTCAGAAATTTATCAGCTACACGTTGGTTTTTGGTGAGTATGAGTAGGTTACCATCACGTAATGAAGTAATTGAATTGATCTCGGTGCTTATACTTTCAATACCTTTTTTAACAGCAAATGGGCTAAGGCTTGTAAATGATATTTTGGGATCATCTGAAGAGATCAGTACATATTTTGGGTTGTTGAAGTGGTTATTTTTTTGTGGAGGTAAATCGGGAAAATCATTTGGTCTTTGCTTTTTTTTGGGGTTATCAGTAAGATCTCCCAATAGATGGTATCTATTGTTTGAAAATTTATCCGGGGGGCCCGGAGCCATGATTAAGTTTTAATTTATTTGCTTTTTTTCTTTTTTTTTTATTTACTTGTTTTAAAAAATTCCAAAGGGGAAAAGAAAAATACACACGTGTGAGTTAAATGTTAAAATATTTACGATCCGTTATACTATGTATGTGAGTAAGAAAATTGCAAAAGAAAACAACCGTACGCTTTGAGTGCTAGTCGGTGACTGTGTATATATTTTTAAGTACTCATTGTATCTTTATGAAATAAAGCGCAAAATGATAGTACGTTAGTCTATTTTTACATTTAAAAAGATGGAAAAAGTTTTGAAGTGCATTTTGCGAAACTTTTATCCCTTTTGATTTTTTTTATTTAACATTATTATTTTCTTCATCATTTTTACTAGAAAAAAATGTCCTCATTTGCTGAAAAAGGTTTCGAGTTTCCAAAAAATAGCGCAATTAGAAATGGTTTCGACATGTAAAATGGTGAAAATACTTTGCCCATTACTGACCAAAAACCTTTTTTTGATTTGTTAAATATATCCATGCCATCCACATGAATAATAATTTCGATTTTTGGTTCAGTGAAATTATTGGGATGAATTATTTTATTTAGAGTTTCCTTTATTCCAAAAAATTTAAAAACTCCTAATGTGTCATCCATACTTCTCATTATTTTACTGTCACTTCTAACGCCTGATGTTCCAAGTAAGGTTTTGCAACACTTCGGAAGTGATGTATAGCCTTCAGATCTAAATATTATTAGTATTTCATCAATACATTTTTGTTTTTTTATTTTCTAAAATACTTTTATAAAAAAAATATCTACAATTAACGAATAAAAAAAAATATCAGCTTTATATGAAGTCCTTTAAAGTACTGTTTTTTCTTATTTCAATTGCTGGAAAATATCTTTAATTTTTGTATTTAAGCTCTTTATAAGTGCTTTACTTTTGGTTTTTAAAGCGCTTTCATGACTTTAAACAAAACGTTCTGAAAGCACTTTTTTAAAACGCTTTTAAAACGCTTTAAACCTAGCGTAGATCGATGTTATCATTCGGATCATCTGAAAGCGCTTTGAAGATGGTATATGGAACGCTTGTAGAACCGTCCACAGCGCTTTCACAGCGCTTTTGCGATTGTATTTTTCTGACTGGGCAACTTCAAATCTAGGCCTAAACTAAAAAAAGCCTTTAGTGTTTTGCTATGGAATATGTCAACTTTCATTTGCTTTTGGTTGCATCCCATTGCGATTAGTAATTGCAATTAATTTGATATGGCACAGAAGCCATAACAAAAATCATGGCTTCTGTTGTTGCATTCTCATGTGCTTCTGTTTTTTTTTTTTCAAACTTATAATCGTGTTTCTTAAAAACAACGGTTTTTGCTGAGGATATTGCTCAAATGCAATACCAAAGTTGTGGCAAATCAGAAGGCATTTTGGCCGTTATCGCCATTTCAACAGACAGACGTGCATGGCTAGACCGTCTTTAAATCGACTGATATTTCGATGAGTTAAAAACAAAATGACTAACTTATATATATATACCCACTACCACTACGTGAAGGTAGGGGGTATATACCGATAATGGCCAACGGGCTAGGTTATAGCAAATGAAATAAATAAAAAAAAAAATCGTGAAAAAAAATTTCGGCGAAAAAAGTATTTTTTTTTTGTCAAAATAAATGTTTGTTCGTGTTTTAATACCATTTCTGTATCAAATTCCGTATTCCTGTATCCAACAGCATCTGGGAGATTACCGCGTATTTCGATTCGAAACTGAAACGTTTTCGAACAGAATTTTCTTTTGGCAAATAATTAAGAAGAAAATATTTTTTTAGTAACAAAATTCTTTAGCGCCTGTCTGGTCTTCTTCAAATAATGTAAAAATATAAAAAAATTTAATTTTACAAAAACGAATTTATTGTTACATGTTTAAAATTTTCGAATTCGAACGATTTCTTTCGAAGAAAGTTACGCGGTAACCCCCCTGAATAAATTTAAAATTTTTAGGTTATGTAGAATGTACCAACATTTTTGAGGTGTACTTGCATTTTGTTTCATAACTTTTGAACTGCAGAGCCAATATCGCTTAAATGCAAAGCCAAACTGGTCAAAGCATAGACAAGTGTATATATGGAAGATGTGTCTTATATTAGGCATGTCAACAAAATGATGGACATCACTAGATCGATTTAAAATCATTAAACGATATTTCGATGAGTTGTAAACGGAATGACAAACATATAAATGCACTCTACCACTAAGTTGAGGTATTAATTATATTATTTTGTATAGCCACGTTTCAGAATCTGGGAATTTTTCTATAGGAAAAATGCCTAAGAATTTTTCTATAGGAAAAATGTCTCAGAATCTGAAAATTTTTCTGTTTCCCAGATTTTGAGAAATTTTTTCTGTAGAAAAAAAAATTCTCAGAATCTGAGTATTTTTCTATAGAAAAAATGTTCCGGATTCTGAGATCTTTTCTACTGGAAAAATGTCTGAGAATCTGAGATTTTCTATAAAAAAAGGTATCAGAATCGGGGAATTTTTCTGTAGGAAAAATGTCGCAGAATCTGCGAATTTTTCTATAGGAAAAATGTCTCAGAATCCGAGAATTTTTCTATAGGAAAAATGTCTCAGAATCTGAGAATTTTCTATAGGAAAAATGTCTCAAAAAAATCTGAAAGTTTTTCTATAGAAAAAATGTCACAAAATCTGAGAATTTTCTGTAGAAAAAAATTCTTAGAATCTGAGTATTTTTCTATAAAAAAAAAAATGTTTCAGAATCTGAGAATTTTTCTACTGGAAAAATATATGAGAATCTGAAATTTTTCTATAAAAAAAAGTTACCAGAATCTGGAAATTTTCTGTAGGAAAAATGTATCAGAATCTGAGAATTTATCTATAGGAAAAATGTCACAGACTCTGAAATATTTTTTTTATACAAAAAATGTCTCAGAATCTGAATTTTCTCTATAGGAAAAATGTCTCAGAATCTGAAAATTTTTCTATAGGAAAAATGTCTTAGAATCTGATAATTTTTTTTTTATAGAAAAAATTCTCAGAATGTGAGATTTTTTTATAGAAAAAATTTCAGAGATTTTTTTTTCTAAAGAAAATCTAAAAGTTTTTCCATGTTTTCTTACCTCTAAATTACAACGATCAACATCCGAAGGCAAACGATAGTTTGTGATAATTAACAAATGATAAGGATAAATTTTAGCTGGTTCATGTACCAACATCGAATGGGCCATATTTGGCAAGCTACGGCGTATTAAACCAACTTGGGGATAATGATAAGACAAAGCTCCTGAATATGTGCTAGATGCGGGTAAATCACCACCCATTAATGCGCGTCTATCACCTTCGGTTATAGAATCAACTGAGGCTGAAAAAAGAAGTAACAATTATGATTATTAAAAAAAGAAACATACAAAATTTTTAATTCCAAAACTCACCTTCTGATTTGCCACAACTTAAATCTGTACTGTGCGTTTTATCACCGAGACCTCCATATGAAAAATCCTAGTTTAGTTTAAAAAAAAAGTTTTGAAATTTTTAATTTTTTTTTTGTTATTGGTATTCTTGGTTTTTAAATTATTTGTATAATTGCACAAAATTAAAAGCCATTAAGTACCAAAACAAATAAGGAAAAATAAATAATAAAACACATGCTGAAAATGTTGATAAAAATGAGAAAAGGTAAAATGTGCATGCTTTAAAGCGAGGTGTAATGGTTTAAAAAATAATAATTATGTAATCTAAAATATGTTTTTTTATTTATTTTTGTCAAGATACGGCCTAAATCTCCATAACTAAAGAAAAGTATTGAAAAAGCATTTTAATTTTTATTTACAAATATGTACTGGGTAATTTAAGATGATAATAAAATGTTTTTTCCCTAATTATTTTAAATAAAGGTGAATTTTTAGTTTCCAAATTTCTATACAAAATACAAAGGCGTATGATTAATATAAAATCCATACTTAAAATTCACACTCATTCGTCTCATTACTTCCTTTTAACTAAGGCGTATGATGATTGCAAAACTACAACATCACTCATACGTATTCCTACCCAGCAAAAAAAATTCGAAGTAGTTCAAAACGAAGTAGACTTAAACTACATTAAAAGTAGCAATTAGTGAATATTTTTTGTTGCAAAAAAAGTAGTTTAAAATAACACCCAAATATGTCAATAAGAAGGACAATAATATGGGTTCCACTACTTTAGAACACTATAGTCGGAATGAGTTTTTTTTTAATATTTTTCAAACGTAATATTTATTTAAATTTATTTAATAGAGTTTTAGTCCAAACTATAGTTTTATATATAATTGAAAGGCAAAAAGTTAATATTTGATAGGTTACAATTCCAGGAATAAAAACATTTTTTTTATTTTTAATTTGTTTAATCTTAAATTTGGTGTAAACTGATTTTGTTTTTTTACCTTTTAACTACAGTATAGAGGGTACACTCACTTTGTCATTCCCCATAAAGAGAATCGTCGCCTAAAATGCAAAACAAAGTGACAACACTTTTTTTAAAATCAAGTTATTGATTGTGATGCATTGTCCCCCTATAAAATTATCAAAATGTGATTTGCTAGTTGTGATACAATTCATTAACTGAAACCATTTCCAAAAATTCAGACCTATCCGATGAATAATGACGGACTTATGAACAAAATTAAAAAAAAATGTTTCACAACGTTTTTCGCTGCTACTTTAAAAAAGCAAAATGTGTTGGATTGTTGGTAACGATATATTATATTGATCAGTGATCGATTCTGAGAAGTTCTATGAACATCCCTCCGTCTGTCTGTATGTAACACGATGTAGTCCAAAATAAAACAGCTATCCACCTATCCACGTTTGGTACAAATATTTTTTATAGTCCTAGGTAGGTTAAAATCGGAACGGAGGGGAAAAGTTTCACATTGGAGAAGCGAACCAACCTCTAAAACGCAATTTTTTAGCGATCATTGTTTTTTTGTCAAGCAAATGAAACAATTTTATGTCGGATGAAGTATAAAGTCCTGAACTTGGACCAATTTTTTGAGGTACGAACACTTTTATTGATGCGACTGGTCCGCGACCTTACACGGTTAATTGTTGTTGTTGTTGTAATAGTCGAAAGATAAATAATACAAGATATGGAATATATGAATTTGAATTTTAGATATTGATAATTAAGATATAACTGGAGTAGAGTCTTGCAGATCCAGATCCAAAAATCGAGCAGCTTCAGCTGGGTGGGTCCATAGTGACAATGTTCCCAAAAAAAAACGATTTTTGCCGCTACAAATCATATAAAAAAAAACCTTATTCGAATGGAACGCCACCTTATAGTATAAGGCTTATAAACATGATTACAATTATTCTCCTGGTCAAAAATCCGGTCTCCATACTTTTTAAGGGTAAAGCTCAAACATTGCTCTTAAAGACCAATCTTTTAATAAAGTGTTTTCCCCCAAAAACTTTTTTTTTAATATGACAGCATTGAAATACAAATGAGGTCTGCATCTTAAAGAGGAAAGTTTTAGCTTAACCCAAAACGGCGATTTTTTTGAACTTTGACCAAAATTTTTTCAAAAACCAGATGTGATGGAAAAGTGCGGAGACCGGATTTTTGACCAGCAGAACTAATGTAATCAAGTGTATAAGGTCGCGTCCCAGTCGCATTTTCGATGTTTAGTAATGTTATTAGAACATTGGCATCGTCAGAATCGCTTACTAAATCTACTTCCTAATGAATTCTAAAAATACACTTTTTAAGTAGTACAAAAATGCTCTTAAATAGTGATCTTAAAGATGTAATTAAACTTTACATACAAAAACTTAAACTATGACAACAGTATGAGTACTACTTTATATGTACTTAAAAAATGTAAAAAAAACTACTTATTTTGCGCGACACCGCCATGTTAAATTCACTAGAGTTTCAGCAAAGTTAGAACTACTTTAGCAGCAGTTGAACTACTTTTTATTAACATTTTAGTATGTTCTTTTTTTGCTGGGTACCTAAACTATACATTTTTTTTTATTAGTTTTGACAAAAAAAATATTTTTAAACAAAAATTTCCGCGGAAAAAGAATAACGCGAACACAAATTTTTACGTTAAAAAATAGTTTTCCTTGTTTAAATACCATTCGATGGCATCCAATTTTATTCACATATGTTCACCAGCAGCCGAATTAAAGCATTTTGTATTTTTAGGTTATGTGGAATGTACCAAAATTTCCGAAGAGTCCTCCCATTTTCGTTCATAACTACTGAAACGATATAGGTTAAGGGTGTCGGTCGTTCCGAAATCTCCAAAAGTCTTAAAATGCTTATCATATAACC
This sequence comes from Pegoplata infirma, assembly GCA_963921195.1. NCBI lineage: Eukaryota > Metazoa > Arthropoda > Insecta > Diptera > Anthomyiidae > Pegoplata > Pegoplata infirma. Next base: position 313,497,763 of record OY992536.1, on the reverse strand, counting down.
AGTACCGTTTTAACCATTAGGGCACGTGCTCAGTGCCCCGACCTCACGGGACCCCGTAAGCCAAATAAATTTGGTTGTAATGCTTTTTAAAAGCAACATTTTTTGTTGAATTTGTTTTTAAAAAAATTTCAGATTTTTTTATAGATAAGTCTCAGAATCTAACACATTTTTCGTATAGAACAAATCAACATCTTAAAATATTTCTATTAGAGAAATTTGGCTTACATAAAAAGTCTCAAATTATAAATTTTTCCTAGATTCTGAGAGTTTTCGTTTATGGTCGGTCTTTACCAAAAAGTATCAGATTCTGTGACAAAAAAAGTCTCAGATTCTGACAGATTTTTAGTATAGAAAAAGTATCAGATTCTGAGACATTTTTCGTATTAAAAAAGCATTTTTCGTATAGAAAAAGTCTCTGATTCTAAGACATTTTTTTGTACAGAAAAAGTCTTAGATGCGTATAGAAAAAGTATCAGACTCTGAGACATTTTACGTATGCACAGAGGGCCAGACAGATCGATTTCCGGCCAAAAGTCCTTATTTGTAAATTCTCAAAAAAATGTTTACCAGTTTGTTGGGCATATATAGAAGCAGGTTTTCTGAACTTATCTTTATGATCCAATTACACCCTTTCCTTTGACAGGTCTTAAAAGTTAAAAAAGTCGGTAAAAAATTTTTGAGATACTTTTTTAATTTTTTTTTTCCAAACTTCTATTGCTAATGTTTAACTTTTTGTTTGAGTGGTTCAACCTTATATATAAGCCTTTGTAAAGAAAATAACATGGACAAATATAACTCATCTGCCTGGCAGCAATTCGCGTTTTTTGTGAAAAAAGTTATAATTTTTTTTAGCTATTTACCTCGCGCCGAAAAAATCCTCAGCGATCCTCAGTTTGATACAATCGGTCTATATTTTTTTTGATATAGAATGGATCCATATCTTTCGAAAAAAGTTGCCCAAACTTGCTCGAAATGAAAAATGGCGAAATTACAGCTATATATGCAGTGGTCCGAGATTTGTTTTTAAAAAAATAATTTAATCCAAAATAATGTTTTACGGCTTGAATAGTTTTTTTATCGTCAGAGAGTGCCTTAAGTGTAGAAAAAAAATATCTACAATTCTAGTTTTTTTTTGTAGAATTATGGAAAATATCAGTTACACCATTTCCAATTAAATTCAAAGATTTTTTATTGAATTTCCAAAATAAAGAAAAAAAGTGAATAATTTGTCGTCACCATTTCCTAAAGCTTTTCTGAAACTAAGTAAGTCATTTACACCATTTCCATATTTATATCAAAAATAAAAAAAAGTATATATAAAAATTATGTTCGTAGATTTAACTTGAGACACTCTTAATACTCTAAAAACTAATTTTTAGTTAGATCAGACAAAGTTAAAAAATCTAGCCGCCATATTGTTTCTGCCATATTGAATTTTATCAGTTCGATTTTAAGATAACAGACCCGGAAATTTACTAGGCCACACTTTCAGCTAGCTTCCACAAAGAAGAGGAATATAACTGTTTTTTATTACTTGTAACAAACTTTACTAAGCATATATAGTCCGCCATTTTGTTTTTCAAAATTCACGCCAGTAATTCAGATTCAGATTCCAAGGCCCCCTTAAAACAAAATTTGAGTTAAATCGGACAATTATTAAAAAAATTTGTCCGCCATATTGGATGCGCCATTTTGATTTTTTTCGTTTTTAGTTAAATTTTGAAATCAGCGACCCCGAAAGAATCTAGAAGCACATTTTCATCCGGATCCAACAACGATAAAGATTTTTGGCCGGAGTTGGACCATTCTTTAAACTTTAAGAAGCATATTTAGTCCGCCATTTTGTTTTTCAAAATTCGGAGTAGCAATTCTTATTCCGTAACTCCAAGACCGGCATAAAACAAAATTTGAGTTCAATCGGACAATTAAAAAAAAAATATTGTCCGCCATATTGGATCCGCCATTTTGATTTTTTGGGTTTTTAGCTTAATTTTGAAATCAGCGACCTCGAATTCCTCTAGAAGCACATTTTCAGACGTATCCAACAACGATAAAGACTTTTGGCCGGAATTGGATCATGCTGGCCCTGTGTGGTATGGAAAAAGTCTCAGATTCTTAGACATTTTTCGAAAAAAAAAGACCCAGATTCTCAGACATTTTTCGTATAGAAAAATTCGTAGATTTTGAGATATTTTTCGTTAAAAAAAAGTACCAGATTCTTAAAAAAAAACTTTGTGTAGAAAATACTTTCTGAAACATTTTTCTTATAAAGACGGTCTTAGATTCCGAGACATTTTTCGTATAGAAAAAGTCTTATGCCGCTGTTCCAAAAAAGTAATTCACAAAAAAAATTAAAAATAATTTTTTTTTGGTGTTTTAGAAAAAGTTTCAGATTCTGAGACAATTTTTCTATAGAAAAAGTTAAAATTTTGAGACCTTTAAAAGTCTCAAACTAAAAAGTTTTCAGATTCTGATTTATTTTTCCATAGAAAAAGTCTCAGATGCTAAGTTTTATTTTTTTAAAGGAAAAGTTTCAGATTCTGAAACCATTTTCAATAGAAAAAGACTCAGATTCTGAGACCATTGTCCCATAGAAAGTCTCAGATTTTTTAAATGTTGACGTTGTTATAAGTCCCAGAAAAGGGCTGGTCTTCTAAAATATTTTTCGTAAAGAAAAAGACCGTATTCAAAATGAAAAACGATTGACTAACATCCAGTGTCTAACTTTTTTATTCGCAATTTTCCATCAGGAAAAGTAAGGCTTGCGATGGTGACAGTTTCCGTTAATTTAACGGTAATTTTTGTGAAATTTGTAATAATGTGTGTAGGCCGCTAAATTTAAGTTTTAAAACAACGATACGCTTGAATTTAAAAGTTCCCCGTTGTTTTCTATAAACAACTAATGCAGTAAAATAATAATTAAAAAAATTTCTACATAAGTACTAAATAATTTATGTGAAATGAAAACCAAAAGGCAATAAATTACCAAGTAATAAAAATTGAAATTATAAATAAACTAAAAATGAACTTTTATCATTTTGGAAAACTAAAGCGTGAAATTATAACTAATCACACTGACTACGTATAAGCTGATGACATAAATATGTATGTAAAAAATTAAAAATAAAATGCAAAGTAATTAATAAAAACAAAAAAAAAAAAAAATATAAATATAAATAAACCAAATAAAAGCGAAAATGATTATAAAAATAGTGTATGTAGTAGATAGGTAAGCAAGTAATTTGTATATTGAATGAAATTAAAAGCGCTTACGGTGACGCCGTGCATAATGGCGCCGGCCGATGTGGTTGAACTAAAAGTGTGGGAACGTGGAGCTAAGCCGTATCCAGGTTTAGGTACATGACGAAGAGAGCTCACCACTATAAATAGTGGAGTTGTATAAATATGTAAATCAGGCACACAGAGAGAGAATAGTTAAAGAAATACAGAGTATACACAACACAATATAAATGAGTAGACAAATTAGACATGCAGTTTTTTTTTTGATTTATACGATTTATATGATGATGATGACGTTGTTGATGTGATGATGTAGTGATGAAAGTCCATAAATTTGTAAATGTTTTTTTTTTTGTGTGTTTATTTTATGATTTGTGGTGTGATTGTTTTGATAATAATGATGATGATTATGTTGAAAATTGTGATCATGTTGGTTGATTTAATGTATGAAATGGAAAATTGTAATAATGATTTTGATGGTTGATGTTTTTTGTTTGTTTAATTTGTTTGTTGTAAATTAATGTTTGATTTATGATGATATTTTTGTATGTTTTTATTTGTATTGTAGGAAAAAGTGGCAAAAAAATAAATTAGTTTTTTTTTTCATTTAATGTGCATTATTATAAAAAAAAATTGTTATTCACCAAAAGCACCATTTTAAAAAAAAGGAGTAGACATTAACATTTATTAGTCGCAGTTGAAATAGTGTTGTGGTCGTTCCATTCCATAATTATGTTGACGATGATGTTTATGATGATAATGATGAGACAGATATAGTAGTAAACACAAATATCCCATATATAGTGTATAGGAGTCAATGTAATTCAATGTTGTTTAGATCCATAAATATTAATAAATTTTAGTTTTTTTTTGTTTGTTTTTTATGTTAGGCAGCATTAAAAAGACAAGAGGAAAAACAAATCAAAGTGTAAGAAAAAGAAACAAGAGAAAATAATTTTTTTTTTGGTTTTTTATAATGAGAAAAACAATTGTTATAATTAAAACCATTATTACTATATAGTTGGTTTGTTTGATAATTATTGAGTCTAGTCATGACGGAGGAATTAACCACAGACTACTACAGACTCGACACTTATGACAGGTGTTAAAAAAAGTAGTCTTGATATACACCATTTACAGATGTAATTCGAAAAAGATCAATTGTAATTCGAAAATTCTACTTGTAATTCGAATATTCTACTTGTAATACGAAGATTCCATTTGTATTTCGAAAATTCCTTTTGTAATTCGAAAAATTACAATTGTAATTCGAAAATGATCAATTACACAGGCCAACAAAATTTGAAAAAAGGTCGAAACCTCAGGACTATAATATACTTTTCTAAGGGTTTGAGCTGCGCTGAGTACGAATATGTACTCAGATTCTCTCCATAATATCAGGTTTTCGAGATATCTTAGCTTAAAGTTTGAAAAAACCCTGTTTTTCGCCATATTCGAGACGTCATAATTGCGCGAGTTCACCTTTACTTATAAATCCTGATATGTAGTCTGAAAGTCCTACTTCATACCTTTAAAATAACTGTTCCACATCTTTTATATCTTGTTTCTTCTCTGAGATATCTTAACACGAAGTTTAAAAAATGTTAGGTTTTTGCTATATTCACGGTGCAAATTTATTCCTATGAATGCAAATTTGCTACATTTTGCTTTTATTTTACGACGAACTTATAAAATTCCTAAATTCCCAATTAAAAAAACAAAAAAAAAAAATGCTTTTTGAATTCTTTAGATATCTTGTCTATTTGCTGAGATATCGCCCGTTGAAATTTATATGATGTGTTTAATGAATACATACCACTCTCAGCCACATCCAGAGTCACGAAACGAAAACAAACTTCAGGTTAAGATATCTCAGAGATTAAACAAGATATTATAAATGTTAAACATTCATTTTGAATGTAATTTGTAGGACTTTCAGACTACATATCAGGTTTTATAAACAAAGGTGAATTTTCGCAGTTATAACGTCTAGAATATGGCGAAAAACGGATTTTTTCAACTTCAAGCTAAGATATCTCGAAAACCTGATGTGATAGGCAAATTCTGAGACCAGATTCGGATTCAGCGCAACTCAAAATTTAAACTTAACAATTTTTTGGCGTGTGTTATTCGAAACAGATTAAAAAAAAATCAAAAAGGTTAATTGTAATTTGACATACATAAAATATTAATAATAATTAGAAGATTCCAATTGTAATTCGAAAAAAAATCAATTGTATTTCGAACAAGAGTTTAAAATTCGGCCGAATCGTTGATAACATCCAACACGTAAACAAATTAAAAAAAAAATAAAGGGGTGTTTTTGTGGGGGAAGGGGTGAGTCGGCATAGACCATTGGCTGTCATTTCCCTACTCACGTCTTATGTTTACAAACTCATTCATTATGCTTTTTGCACTATATTTATACAATTTTACATTATTTAAATATGTTTTTTATTGGCCACGCCCACAAAAGGGGGCGTCCCCTAGGTCCAAGTGCAGGACTTAGAACTATTCCGATATTAAAATGTTTTATTTGTTTAACAAAAGTTTATTAAAACCTGTAAAAATGGCGTTTTTTTTAGAGGTTGGAATAGTTCCTCAAGGAGGAACTTTTTCCCCCGGCCCGATTTTCGCTATCACCGAACTTAAACCTCCTATGACCATAAGACAATTTTGTGCCAAACTTCGCGAGGGTAGCTCTTTTATTTTGAATTGCATCGTATAATCCATAGGCGGGCGGACAAACGGACATCGCTAGAATGTCGTAAAATCGATCACTGATCAATAATATATATGGGGCATTCCATGTGAAATCGGAAACTTTAAAAATTTTTTTTTTTTAGATTTTCCCAATTTGTTTACTGTTTTTAGTACCCTTCGAAAACTCCTTCGTGGTAAATTTTCAGATTTTTTTGATGACCCGTTCAAAAGATATCGAATTCTTAAAAATTGGAAGTTTGTTCCTTTACTCAAACTTCTTTTACTCATAACTTCTTCAATAATGGTCCAAATTTCAATTTTTTTTTTTCAAAATTACGTACTTTTAAAAAAAAAAATCCAAAAAAAATCTTAAAAGCGCTCTAGTATGCGATTTTTAAGTTTTAAAATTTAAATCTCATTTTTGAAAATGTTTGTACTCTTCGATTTTTTTGAAATTTTTTTGTGTAAAACTTCTATCGATTCTACAAATTTTTTGCCAAGGAGGATCGTGGGATAACGATTATTACTATTTTTTAAAATTTTTTGAAAAAATTTATTGTAATTTTCCAATCTTAAAATCATTTCTACTGCTCCAATGGTGTGTCTTAGAGGGGTCATTTATGAGACCGACCCCATTAATTTTTACATCTTAACATTTCTTTGGAACAAACTAATACCCTATCTCCAATTTCTAAGGGGGCTCCCACACAAAACGACATTTTTTTAAATTTGCTCCAACCGCTCTAACTGCCCTAATAATGCCCTTTAACTGTAAAGGCGGTCCCCATACAATTTTTTTTATTTTTTGTAAATTTGTTTTATTATCCCTAAGTAGGGAGTGGAGATAGGGCGTAGGTATGTTTTAAAAAAATGTTGTAGGGTAAAAATAAATGGTGGTCGGTCTCACTAATGACCACTCTCGGACGCACCATTGGACCGGTAGAAGCTGATTAAATAAAACAAATTTACAAAAAATAAAAAAAATTTTATGGGGACCGCCTTAACAGTAAAAGATGAGGGTAGGTGTGTTCAGAGAAAATGTTTGGACTAAAAAAATATTGTGGGTCGTTCATACATTTTGTTGCTCTAAGGGCATTTTTAGGCCAGTTAGAGCGGTTGGAGCAAATTTTATAAAATGTCGCTTTGTGTGGGAGCCCCCTTATAAATTGGAGATAGGGTATTAGTTTGTTCCAAAAAAATGTTAAGACGTAAAAATTAATGGGGGTCGGTCTCATAAATGACACCTCTACGACGCACCATTGGAGCAGTAGAAATGATTTTAAGAGTAGAAAATTACAATAAAATTTTTCAAAAAAATTTAAAAAATAGTAATTTTCGTTATCCCACGATCTTCCTGGGCAAAAAATTTGTAGAATCGATAGAAGATTTACACAAAAAATTTCAATAAAATCGAAGAGTACAAACATTTTCAAAAATGAGATTTAAATTTTAAAACTTAAAAATTGCACACTAGAGCTCTTTTAAGAATTTTTTGGGATTTTTTTTTTTAAAAATACGTAAAAAAACAAAAATTTTGAACAAAAAATTTGAAACTTGGGCCATTATTGAAGAGGTTATGTGTAAAAGAAGTTTGAGTAAAGGAACAAACTACCAATTTTTAAAAATTCGATATCTTTTGAAAGGCTCATCAAAAAAATCTGAAAATTTACCACGAAGAAGTTTTCGAAGGGTACTTAAAAATGAAAACAAATTGGGAAAATCAAAAAAAAAAATTTCAAAGTGTTCGATTTGACATGGAATGCCCCATATATATTTTATGTGGTCCTAGACCAATATTTCGATGCGTTACATGAATTACAAAGTGAGTATACCCCCTATACTGTGATTCGTAATAAATCAATTGTAATTTGAAAAATATTATTTGTAATTCTAAAAAGAACAACTGTAATTCGAAAAATATTAATTGTAATTCCAAAAAGACCAATTGAAAGGCTTACTGCATTCTACTGATTGACAAATTTTCGGCAGAAGTCTTGCTAAAACCCTTCGTACAAGTATCTTGAGAATGAAATTTTTGTAAAAGTTCTATTTTCTACATTATTTCGAAAGTTTTAAGGAAAAAACTACAATAAAATGAAATGTTGCTTATCGAGTTTTTACAATAAGTCCTTCAATTGTAATTCGTAGATTCAAATTGTAATTTGAAAAATATCTATGGAAATTCAGTTCATATTCACATAATGAAAACGTTCATATATTTTATGAAAAAGTTTCATAAGAAGAACAATTCCTAAAATTTTACATTATTTTCATAAATGCAATTAAATTTTCATAGTTTTTTTAAATCATAGACATTATGAAAAAAATCATTGATTTAATGAATAAATTCATTGGCTCATTATGAACAATAATTATTTCTGTGTAGTCCAAATTTGGCCATATACAAGCCATTTCGTCTTAGAATCGTTCACTGAACAATAATATTCTAGACCGATATTTCGATGCATTATGCACGCAATTAAAAAAGTAAGTATAACCCCATACTGTGGGGTTATAAAACATGTCATCCCTAGATTATATTTAAAAAAGATCAAAAATTCCTAGATAACTAATCTTTTCTACCCAAATCATGTCTTTAACGAATACTCTTAATAATTATCAAACAAACCACGTTAAAAAGAACTATATAGTAACAATTATAACCATTTTTAATAAACGTAAGTAAAAGAAAAAGGGGGTATGGTGTATGCATGATAAATAAATGTGTGGTTTAAATGAGTTTTTAAGTTCGATGATGTAATAATAAATTCATTATTATGGCCTAAAACCACAAGAGTTTAGTTTTGTAAAATGTATACCAACAACCAAGATGTTTTGTTTTAATTAAAAATAAACACAGCATTTACAAAATACAAAGCAAGAGTTATATAGTTTAGATCCTCCATTATACAAGTAATAAAGTTGAGATTTTTGGATTTTTTTTTTTTTATTTTTCCATTATTCACACTTACTGAACTATAGCCATTGCGTATATACGGCGGCAAGGTTGAAGTTTTAAATCCATATCCAGGTTTTGGTGGTGATCGGTAGGAATGTATAGCTGTGTGTTGTTTTATTTATTTTAGGTAGTTGTAGTTTGGTATTTTTGAATTTTAGATTTTTTTTTTCAAGATTTCAGTATCAAAACAAACACCCAAATAATATTGTTTTTTGGTTTAATTTAAATTAAAATAAATTTAAAAGAAAATTAATATAAAGTAAAATAAAATATAAGAAAAGGTCTTTTAACAAAATAAAAACAAAAAGTAGTATTAAAGAATTTAAATCCCATAACCTTGGCTACTTAAGTAAATTTTGGTGATTTTTTTTCGAAAATTTTAAACGTTTTTGTTTAGAAATTTTATAATGTAAAGTTATAGTTTAGACGAGTTTGTTTATTTTTTTAAAAAAATGTTTTAAGATTTGAGAGTGCTTTTGGTACTTACCGTTATAACTGGGTGCGTTGCCCAACGATTTGCCAAGTGATCCTCTGTAGCTAGTTGAACGATCAAACATTTCATCTTCGTAGAAAGGTTTTTGATGATCTAAATTACGTGATGGTGAGGCACCAATTGGAGACTCGTATCTAAAAAAAATGCAATATAAAACATAAATTATGAGTGCTTCATTCGATGGTATCGAAATTTTTAAATTTCCTACACAATGCTAAACAAAATTACAGCAATACATTTATTTCAGAAACAAAAACCAAGAAGTAAGAACGAAAATGATCCCCCGACACCACCCCCTTGCTTAATAAAAAAACTCTCCCTAAAACGTCCCTGAAGATTTTTTTTTAATTTGTATTTAACGCAAGGGGAAAGGTGTCACGCCATACTTCCGCCGCTATCCCTGCTCCCAAAAATCCCACTGTCAATGTTATTATTTTTTTAATTTGGCTGCATGTTGGAGGATATAAATGACCGAAAAGACCGTAGCAATTGCTTGAAAATTTTGATGGTCTTTTTCGGTCCTAAGGACGGCACATTTTAGTGGTTGCTTTAAATGGCTCCATATAGAACATGGATATTCTAGACATAATTGCAAATCTACCACCAACTTTTTGTCTAGGTGGTAAAACAAAAATTTTAAAAATCGGCTGTTAAATTCATAAAGTCATGTGTTACGTGAAATTGCGACGGTCTTTTTCGGTCTCAAGGACGGCATTTTTTTTTTGCGGTTACTTCAAATTGCTTCATATGAAACAAGGATATTCTAGACATAATTGCCAATCTACCTACAACTTTTTGTGCAGGTCGTAGAACAAAAATTTAAAGAAATCTGCTGTTAAACTCATAAAGTCATATGTTTTCCATTTATTAACGTGAAATTAAGAGTCTTTTCGGACCTATCGACGGCACTTTTTAGTAGTTGCTTCAAATGGCTCCATATGTAACAAGGATATTTCAGACATAATTGCTGAAATACCCACAGCTTTTTGTCCAGGAAAAACTTTTAGAAATTGGTTGTTAAACTCAAAAGGTAATAGCTTTTGGGGTCCTGGAAAATTTGAAAATGCCTTATGACTTTTTTTATCGTGTGGCCAATATTTACCGAGATTTTGGTATTTTAAAATTTTCCGAAATGCGAATTTTGTAATTAAAATGTCGGACCCATTGGGACCACACTTGGATAGAGGAAGGCCATTCCATATTTGTTTTTTTTTTTGAAAACTTTCTCCGTTTTGCCCTATCTTGCTTAGTTTTAGAGATATTGGCATTTTTAATTTTTAGCGAAATAAACATTAAAATTTTTTTTTTTTAAGTTTTGTAAAAATTACAATAAACTAAAATAATGTGCTCGATTCTGAAATACAATTTCACCTTTCACCTAATTTTTAAAAATTTGTTATTCTTTCGAATTTTAAGATTTTTAAATTTGTTTTTGTTATTGTTATTATTAAAGATATTAACTAGATATTTTATTGTTACAAGAAAAAATTTTAAAATCTTAAAATTAGAAAGAATAACAAATTTTTAAAAATTTGGTGAAATCGTATTCCAGAATCGAGCACAATATTTTATTTTCGACTCTTGATTTATTCTTAAAAGTGGTTCTTAATGAAAATTTAATAAAAAAAATAGAAGACCGGTCTATCCGAGCAGACAGGTTAATCGGGTAAACCGATGAACACAAATACCGCTTTTAAGTCCGGTAGTTTTTGTGGTGATTAACAAAGTTTCTGTTTCGTTTTATATGTTTCATGCGGGAAATCTTTCGATGTGCGAGTTATAGAACACTTCTACTAGTTCGATATTGCCATTGATGAATTTAACCAGCCTACGAACATAAGATATTTTCATGTGAATCTTCAGGAACTATCCATTTAAGTTTGAACAGCATTGTGTTTCCCGCAGACGGACGGGCATCGCTTAAATGTCTAAGAATCGATCCTGAATCAATAATATATATTTGTAGGCTTCAGGTCCGATATTTCGATGAGATACACACAGAACAGTAAAAATAGTAAACTCCCAAAGTTTGGTTGGAGGGTATAAAAAACTGTAAGCAAATGGGAGTTTTTTTAGAAGTTGCTTAATTCTTCAAGGTAAAACTTTTTTTCCCTGTCTCGATTTTGCTCGTTTACAAACTTTAAACTGCCTAAGGCCCTTAGGATTATTCTTGTCTAAATTTTATCGGTCTAGCTCTGTCAATTTTGCAATCTTATCCAATTTTAATTAAACTACAAAAATGTTGTTTTCATAATTACCTTAATTTATAAAGTGGTTCTTTGGATGCTGATGGTGTACGTGAAGCATTTCTGGGATCTAAATTTTGCTGTTTCCATTTACGATATTTCGCTGTCTCTTTTAAATCTTTAGCAATAGCTGAACCAATACCAGAATTTAATTTTTCTAATTCTTTAGCTTCACGTTGTAGGCGCCTAAAAAACAATTGAATAGTATTAAATAAATTTTGAGAATATCAAATCTTACGGCCATATTCATAAGAAAAGGTAATGTTATACATTCCAGCAACGAGCTGCTTACTAGAAGATGTTTTAACCTTAGCCGACAGTTGGCATACAGTTTATTCATAATGATTTTTAAGATTTTTCGACTGGCGCAGTCTTTCAAAACTATACTAAAACATTATATGATCATTGTGGTTCTGGCTAAAGAACAATATTTTTTTGAATACATTAGCCTTGTTTTTTGCAGACCGAATTAAGATTAGGATGAACTCTATTTAGTTAAAAAATGGGTCAAATCAAGTCCAGAAATTTTTTTTATATTTTTTTTATGAATCTACATACAATTAGCAAATATGAACAGGAAAACAAAATTAAGCGTTGTCCAAAATATAAAATGGTATCAATAAATTTGAGTTAATCCCAGGATTTAACTAATATTATTTTTCATTCTTTACATTTTGGACAAAGCTTAATTTGTTTTTCTGTTTATGTTTACTAATTGTATATAGTTTCAGAAAAAATTTATAAAAAAAAATTCTGAACTTGATTTGATCCATTTTTTAACTAATTAAAGTTAATCCTAATCTTAATCCGGTCGGCAAAAAACAATCCTATTGTCATGAAAAAACGTTTCTCAATTGAGAACATCAATTGAGAGAACTTTAGTCAAGAGTTGGTAGAGGTTTTTTGTTTACTTGTTAGGATTTTTTTATGAATAAACTTGTTAAATCGAATGTAATTTTTTCGTTAGGAATATAGCCATTAAAGAATAAAAATAAACTACTTACGAATCTGTTTCACCATTTTTAGTTTCATCTTCATCATCTGATACGGGTACTCCCTTATATGAGTCGCTATAACGCCTCCTACGTTCAGGATCTGTATAGGGATAAGGTGGTGCAGGAAAATCATCACGTTCGATTTTAGGTTTTTCACCTGGTTGTGGCTTTTTGGCTCCCGGATAATGTGACAATTCTATGGGTTCTTCGTTGTTCATGGCAGGGCTTTTTGGTCTTGGTGTTTCTGAACGTATAGCATCGACCAACACCTTCATGGCACTACGTGTGCGTGAGTTGGGCCGTGATGGTGGTCGGCTACCAGCCACTGAACCGGCAGTACTAGTAGCATACGATGATGGTCTATGGAAGTGTGGTGATAGTGGAGTCTTATCATATGGATCAATAGGTTTACGCAAATAATTGGGAGCATCCGTTAAATAGCTATAGGTGTAAATACGTGAAATATCTTCACCACCATGACGACCATATTCACGTAAAATTAAACCAGGACTCACCGTACGATAATGCTATAAAAAAATATTTTTAAACAGAATTTAGTAAAAATTATAAAGGAATCATATAAAGAATTTGAGATTGTTTTTAAAAATTCTCTATCAATTTAATTCATTTCGTTAGTAAGTGAGAGAGATATAGCAATATGCGAATAAAGCAAAAAAATTGTGTAAAAAAGAAAAACTTAAAAAAATAATAAAATAAAAAACAAACCTTGCGGCTAGAGGAATAAACGGAACCATTAAAACTCGGCGTTCGGGATCGTATGTACTGCAAACAATAAAAAAATAAAAAAGAAAATTCTTGCAAGCTCAAAATGATGTGAAAATAAGTAAATAAAAATTAATATATTAAATAAAATGCATAGTTAAAAACTAAAAAAATAATGAAACAAAAGTGAGTTTTTAGGATTTAAAAATGTGTTTTTGATTTTAGGGAAATATAAGTGTTTGATGGATACAGAAAAACAGATATTTTTTTTGTTGATTTGTTTAATAAAAAATATTTATCAATATAAAAGATACCAAGAAACCAACAAGTTTTTAATATGTTGATATTTTGTATAATAATTATGCCCTCTATTTTAGAAAAACAAACAAAAGTCTTAGGAGAATTACTAAATACACCGATTTAATTACTTTCGAATTTGAATTTTCTCCGAGTACAAAAATTGTTTTTTAATTGGTTCAATTAATAAAGTAATTGATTGAATTATTTTAATAATTGAAATAATTACTAAAGTAATCAATATTACAAATTTCGTAATATTAATATCTCAAGTACTTGTTTCAGTTAAAAAGTAATTGATTCAATTATTTAAATAATTGAATCAATTACTTTAGTAATCAATTCTACAACTTTCGTGTTAGAAGGATATTCAAATACTTAATTAATTGAATTAATGTATTTAGTACTTAATTAAATTTCTCCTATTTTTTTTCTTTTTTTCCCGATAGAGGGTGTAACTTAAAAAATAAAGCTAGTTTGTTTCTTACATAGTCTTCTTTCAAAATGAAGAATTTATCTCATGTTATTTAAATATTTTTTTATGGAACAAACCAACAAAAAAAGTGGCTGTTTACTGTGTAAAAGAGTGTTTTCTAAGGCTCAGGCCCTAAATTAGTAGCGGTGATGTTTTCTTTATACAGCCAGTTTTTAAGGTGATTTGATTACTTGGTGTTATATAGAAAATTTTTAATTTCGGTGTGTTCATTTTAAAATATTAAATTAAAAAAAAAAAAACAAAAAGATTTTAAGAAAATTTGTATCAGGTATCGTAGATGAATAACCAACAAGAGCAAAAGAACATAATATTTCAAAATTTTTTAAAGTTCTGAAAATTGGTTCTGAAAAAGCTTTAGAAACTCAGGTTCCTGATTACACCGTCCGACAAAAATGAAAACGTTAAACACGAAGTGTTTAACGACTAAATGAAGTAAAACTGTATTTACAATTTTTCATTTCGTGATCCTGTTTCCTTTTAAAAGGACTTTAAAGTTTTAGAGGATTTAATTTTATAAAATATTTTTTTAATATTTGTATTTGTCCTAGGATGCCACTAGTGATGGCAAATGAAAGAGGAGGATCTTCCCTAATTTTCTTATTTTTACATATCAGGTAAAAGGAGGAAATTTACGTCATTTAAAAACTTAATCCTTCAATATCATTCAAAATTGTCAACAAAATATTTTGATTAAGTTTTCAAAGGACGTTATTCACATCAGTGAATAAAGATTCTCCTCTTTCATTTCATTCAGTGTCATTCTAGGACAAGTACAAATATTTCAAAAATATTTTACAAAATGTATCGCTTAAAACTTTGAAGTCCTTTTAAAAGGAAACAGTATCACGAAATGAAAAACTGTAAATGCAGTTTTAATCCATTTGATCTCTCATTTCAGACGTATATAATCCGGTTCATGTTTAATATTGGCTGTCGGACGGTGAAATCGGACTTATCACTAAACTGTGTTAAAAAAACTTATTCCGGGGCCATGCATCTACAAAACACCCAACATTTTATTTAAAATCCTCATGTTTATTTTTTTTTAAATCAACTTGTTTTACTTTTGTAATAAAATCCTGTAAAATATTTATAAAACTAAAAAAAACCTTTTAAATCCTTAAACTCACCATATCACTTAAAGCACTCGAACTCATACGATCACATTCAGTATCTGTAAAATTGCCATTTGAAACACCGACACCACCACCGCCTCCATTTAATATTAGGCCACCCTCATTGGGTCCTGGACCACAACGTGGATGCCAGATGGCACTGCCTTGTAAATACATTTCCTCACCATCACCAAAGGGATCACCACATTTGGTGCAGCGAGCACATGTTGGATGGAAATGATGATTTTCGCCGGCCTGTAAGACTTTACCGCTAATAAAACGATTACAGTACGCACACTTGACACCAAATGACTTTTGATAGCATTTCTCACAATATGGTACACCATCTTTGCCCATATACTCGCCATTGAGTACAGCATTACATGATTTACAACGGAAGCACCAAACATGCCATTGACGATCTAATGCAACTAATGCTTGCCCCTCTTTTAACATTTCACCACAGCCAGCACAATCGTTTGGATCGTAGTCCTCTTTTAAATGCGCCTTATCTGATAAAACACCACTGGTCATTTGTTGATGAGCCGTAGCACGAGTTGGTGACTCGGCAATGGGTGTTGGTGATACTGTACCATCTTTGGCTAGTTGTTGTTGTCGTATGGGTGAAGCAGCACCGGGTCCAGCAACACAATTTTCACAAAGCACCTCTTTACCCGTATTAGTTACCTGAAATAAAAATAGAAAAAAATTTAGTTTAGACAAACAAATAATAAGTTTTCATTTAAATATAATAGGTGTGTTCCAGAACGTTACCGCGGGTGCCCGCGGGTACCCAAACCAGCCCGAAAAGCGTTCCCGTACGCAAAAATTGGGTAAATGAGAGAGTTTTTGAGAGAATAAATTACTTTCTCATTTTACCGAACTTACCCGCACTTTTTTTTCGGGTAAATTGGTAACAGTCAGATGTTAAAAAACAGCTGATTTTTTTTGTGAAGCTAAATTGGAAATTTAAATAAAATAAACAACTAAACCAAGGAAATGTGTTATTTCAATACAAAAAAAGATAATTTGTTATTAACCTTTATGTGCTCGGTAGTCTACATTTGTAGCATTTTTGCATAAAAAGTTGAATTAAAAAAAACTGTCCACAACAACATGGTCCGATATTTTCAGTAGCTTCCTAAAAATCAATTCTAAGCAGTTTTAGCCACTAACACTTTAAAAAAAATAATTTATAGCACCTCCCAGACCCTACTTTTCAAAATGACCATCTCCTGGCGGATAGTCTACAAATGTAGACATCATATAAAATGTATGGAAATTAACATCACTTTGAGCTTTCATTTTTCGCTGGCGTTAATAAATTAAACGATGAAGATACACATGCATTGAGGAGTACAGAAGCAGTTTGTTATTACCGTGCAATAATGCCGAAATCTCGGTTCAAGGACATTTTGCGGTTTATTTGGTTTGATAGAGTTGCTGGACAGGTTAACGATAAGGTTGATCTAATTTCTGCGTTATGGGCTATAATGAGCATCAGTACCGGCGCGCCGGTACTATCAACCATCGGGAGAAATTACAGTTGACGAACAATTATTTGCATATCACGGATTTACGCATCCCACCCAAGCCTGCAAAGTATGGCATATAAGTCTGGCTCACATGCGATGTAAAGTAATTTTTTCCTCTCAACAGCGATATTCTTGTATAAATCTCGCTGTTGAGAGTAAAGAAGAGCTCAAATGCAAGCCGTGCAACAAATGTTGGAGAGAGTGTCGTGTGTGACAATTTTTTCACATCATTGAATCTGGGTAGGCATTTGATGTCAAAAAATCTTACTTTCAAAAAGTCAAAACTCAAGACTTTGCTCTGGTCTTTGGCAATATTTTTGAACATGCTAGATATATGCTTTCTATCTAGCCGCATTCATAATATTTTCGGAAAAAAACGACCATATCTACCAAAGAGTCAATCAACGAAAGTTCCTGCGAAGCCTTGCAAAGTAGCCCTTCATGCCAGCAACTGTACAGCGTTCTGAAAATGCAAGGGTATTAGGATATGCTCTAACACACCTGGCCATTGAAGTGGCGCTTGATAGTTTTCCTGTTTCTGGCACTAATATGAACCACCCGCCTGATAGTTTTACCAACATACAGCCCATGCACCCTGATCGTTTTCTTTATTGTCAAGTTTAAATTTAAACATTTTCACCTTAACTTTGTATCTAAAAATCATATATTTCTTAATAATTATGTATTTAAGTAGAACACTATGCGTGCTAGTGTTTTTTTCATATGTTTTCCGTAAAAAAACATATTTGCTACAAATGTAGACTTCCGACCGCCAACGTAAGTTTACAATCCCGAGCACATAAAGGTTAAAATAAACTTTTACAATTTGTTTTCTTGTTTAAAGTAATTTTTCTTACGAAAATATTTTAGTGTTATTGGTTTGTTTACATTTTCTATTATTTTGGGCTTGAAATGTGGTTTTTAGCGTTCCCGTACTTTTGTGCATTTTTGTGGTATCGTGAGAGGTTTTTGATTTTCTCTCATTTTACCGAACTTTACCCGGAAAGTTCTGGAACACACCTAATATATATCGTCGGAGCGCCAACCAGAACCGCAATGTGTATTTCAAAATTTTTTGAAGAGACTTTAATAAAAGCTAAATTTGGTACTTTTGCGATGTTTTTTTTTTATTCAAATTAATGTAAAAAGCAAATCTGCAATATTGATTAAATATTTATGAAAGAAATATTGTTTTAAAGCGCCGCCGCGAAAGGTCAAAATAAAGCTGATTTGTATGCCTCTTAAAAAAATTCTGAAAAACACATAGCGGTTCTGGTTGGCGCACCGACGATATGTAAATTCCATTGACAAGATCAAAAAGTTCTATATTGGGGCATGTCACAGAATCAATTCCGTTCGGATTTGAAAAAAGTGGTTTACTCGTAAAATGCAAAGCAAATATTTTTTTTCGGAATGAAACCACTTTTATGCGCTTTAATTTTTGAAAGTGATTTCATTCCGAAAAAAAAAATATTCGTTTTGCGTTTTATGAGTAAACCACTTTTTTCAAATCCGAACGGAATTGAGTCTGTGACATGTCCCATTATCTGTTATATTTCATTGAAAGCCTTATCAATTTTCTTACGCCACAAACAGTTAAATATTTTCCGAGGGCTATGAGTCACATGAACGTCATTCATTTATTGAGTATTTAATGTTTATTTAAGACAGGTGTCTTAAGTCTACATAGTTTCTTTCAACACTTTCCAGGGAGAAAAAAGTTCTTAACGTTTAGCGTTATCTAGGTAATGTTATCTGCATTCGAATGGGTATACTCTTTGAAAAGTATGTACAAATTCATATGTGGAAAACATAACACAACATGATATTTAACAATAAAAGTGAGAGTTTTTTTCAATCGATTAACAATGAGAAAGTGAATAACTCCAGGGGATGTAACTGAAACTATTTTTTTAAAATCAATTTTTTCATATTTTTCAATTAACTTTATCACTTTCATGTGAAAACGTGAATTCAGCTGTGTCGAATTTAAATAAACCTTCACTTGCATGTTATCTTGATATTACATTCGTAATAAATAATTACCCAGGCAGAAAAATATAATCGGCTTAATGTCGACAAAGTGTTGGCGACAGTGACTTAAGTGCTGGCATATAATCGGTTATACAATTTTACAATGTCTCCAAAACGACTAAATCATAACATTGGAGTAGAGCCTGTCCACGCTGTTTTGCAATGTTGGCAAAGCGTCGGATGTACAAGTTTACGAGTAACTACACAGGGTCGAAATAATAACGTCAGTTATTATTATTAAAACAAACAAAAACTTTTTTTTTTTCAATTTATCATCAAAAATGCCACCCGCTATAGAATTTAAAAGAAAAACAAAATTAACTTATAGCAGGAAATATTTTTTTTGTGTTTCTTTGAAAAGCGGCCTTTCGCCGGTAGTTTTTAATCACGGCAAACTCAAGATTGGAATTCGAAAAAGATAAATTGTAGTTCGAAGAAGGTAATTGTAATTTGAAAAAGATGAATTATAATTCGAAATTAAAACAATTGTAATTCGAACAAGTAGAAAAGTTAAATTCGACTTTACCGAATCTACTATGAATACCCTCCACGATGCCTTTTTTAAAGGATGGTACATTTTTTAACGTGAATAAAATTAACAATTTTGATTAGAAATATTTTATTTTGAGTAAAAAACTCTTTTTTGGCATTACAAAAAAAAAAAATACATTTTTTTTGAGTGTATAACTTTTTTCGAGTGTAATGTTTTTTTACTGTAAAAATATTTCTGAATGAATGCACGTACGTATGTACACAAAATATTGTCATTTTTTAAAGAAAAACTAAATTTTTTTTTTTGGGTGTAAAATTTTTTTCGAGCGTACAATTTTTTTTGAGTGTAAATTTTTTTTTTTAGTGTAAAATTTTTTTCGAGTGTAATTTTTATGTTACCAATGCTTTTAAAACTAAACAAGTTTGAAAAGCATTGTTAAGTTACCACCCACCAATGCTTTTGAAACTTGTTTAACACGTGACATTTAAGAAGAAACCAATCTGAAATTCAGAGTTGCTTATAACTTTTGAACCACTGGACCGATTGAGCTGAAATTCAATACCAAACAGACCTAGGGAACGGCAAAGATATATGCAGTCTCATTATTGTCTTTTGAAAGTTAGCGTGTTTTTAATCTCGTAAATTAGCGAAAAACCCTTGCCGAAATTTACTCTTTTGCTCATAACTTTTGAACCACTGCACTGTGGGCCAGGATTTACATTTTTTGGCCAATACACTCAAAAAAAAAAAAACTGTAATGTTAGCAAAAAAAAGCTTGTAAACCTACAAGAAAATTTGCTGATTTTGAACCCACAATTTTTTTGCTAAAGTTAGAAAAAATGTTTAGCCAATAATTAGTTAACAAAAAAATTTTTTTTGACACATTTGAGGACCCCATTGGGTTCGGACCCGATAGGTCCAGACCCCGATGGGCCTAGACCTAGTTGGGTTCCTTAAAAATCGTCATAGTTTTTGATCCAAAATTTGTGTCCGTTTCGCTCTACCTTGCTTAGTTTTTGAGATACGTCATTATAGGGGACCACTGGGGTCTTGAGAATTAAAAAACTCGATAACTTAAAAAATATTACTCGGAGAGCTTTTGACTATTTTGCGGTCTTGTTCTACGTATTGAGGGCTACAAAAATGTTTTTGGACTTTTTGTTGTGTCGGCAATATTTACCGAGATATGAGCATTTTAAAATTTTCGGGAATGCTAACTTTTTTGGATCCAAAGTTAGGGCCCACTAGGGTCCACACATGTGAAGAGGACCCGCGAAAGTATGGAGATTCTAAGAACCAAAAATGCCCTCCATTTTGCTCTATCTGGCTTAGTTTCCGAGATAGAGCCATTTTAAGTTTTCTGAAAATAAAAAAAAATTTACCATTTATTTTTGCTAATGTTAGCAAAAAATCTTGTAAAAATGTTGTCAACTCAATTTCAAATCTTAGCAAAAGAAATTAGTTCAACGTTTGTTTAAAATTGCTAAAGTGCTAAATGAAGTTTACAAGAATTTTTTGCTAACATGCTAATCTCAACTAAAAATTTGCTAAAAGTTAGCTAACTAGCATTAGCAAAAAAAAATGAGTAAATCTACTAACGTATTTTTTTGAGTGTAAAGTCTGTAAGGCAACACATATTAAAAAATATTTTTTCGGAATGTCGACATCTTGAATTTTGTCCACCTTTAATATCTTTTTATTATAGCTTAAAGTTTTTTTTTGCATGAGGTTAAAGTCAATGTTTGAGATTTTTTTTTATATTTTTTATTTATGAAACAAATAATTTTTTTTTGTACTTCGACAAAATATTTTTTTCAAATTTTCGGTGAAGTTCTCCTAAAGACATACCTGTTTGTTCAACACATGATATAAACTGCCAAAAAGTAAGCTGTAAGCATATTTTTTTTAAATAAATTATGGAAATTCATACTTTTGTTGAAATCCGCCTTTTTTCAACACCAAAGTCCAAAAAAGTCCAAACGATATTGACAAACCTCGAACTACGATCTGTCTCTGACAATGTATTCTATTCACATTTTTGCGACCCTGTGCGACCGTTCATAAATTTTTGATCTAGAGACAATAAACCAAAATATGACGTTTAGAAACGCCCTAAAATGGAACTTCAACATTTTTCGATATTTTTGTTTCTATTGATTTCTAATAAAAAATGCCTCACTTTTTCAACATTGGCGTGATAACTGCTGATGGGCACGTGAGTGAATTTTGACTCACGCTCACGAAAAAAAAACATAATTTACTCATCAGTTTTTTTTCTCACACTTACTCACTATTTACTTGAGTAAACAAAACACCACTCACGTGTGACTCACGCTCACTCGTAACTCACGCTCACTCGTAACTCACGCTAAACATTTAAAACACGAAAAAAATTGTAAAAACTGAATCAATACAATTAAATAGTTTTGACTCACGCAAAAAAATTGCACTCACTACGAATCACTCACGCAAAAAATTGTCTCACTCACGAACAAAAAATTTTAATCACGCTCACTTTCGATCACGAGTAATTCACGTGACCAGCGTCCATCTCTAGTGCTAAACATTAAAGCTAGTAACGCATTTAAGCGGGCTTATTTTGGCAATAGCATTTTTAATATTTTTTACAAAATTGTAAGCTTGTAGCATTATTTGTACATTTAGGATGGCAAATGCTTATTGGAAATAAAAAAGTTCTCTCTTAAATGAGCCACTGAATAAATCAACTTTTTGACGCATTTAAAAGAGAAATATTTTATTAAAATCTTCTGATAAAAGCAAAAAGAGGGATTTATAAAAACTTAGAAATTTAAACATTGTACATTTTTTTAAAAAGATATGTCCTAAATTTTGGATCCGCCATTTTGATTTCAAAAAATCTGAATTCGTATTCGTGTTGTGCAATCATTTCCTAGTGATATTTTGAAACATTAATCAATAATTTAAATATCTTGTCTGCCATATTGGATCCGCTATTTTGAATATTTGATTCTTAAATCAGATTTGGCATTCCAAAAACCATCAAAATCAGACAACATAGAAAAAAACTTAATTTTTTATTTGACGCCATATTGGATCCGCCATTTTGAATTTAAAAATCGGAGCTCATATTCGTAATTACTGACACTAAATACATAAAAAATTACTATTTTAAGTACAATTAGCTAAGAATTACAAAAGCATATTCGCCATATTGGATCCGCCATTTTGAATTTCAAATCTTTAATTCCAAAATTAGTTTTAAAATCCGAAAAACCATTAAAATCGAAATTTTTGGCCAAAAGAGACAATATATAAACAATTTTAAATTTAAATTTGTCGCCATATTGGATCCGCCATTTTGAATTTTAAAAGTCTGAGCTCATATTCGTTATTAACGATCCCAAATACATCAATAATGATTATATTAAACACAATAAACAAAGAATTAAAAAATCATGTCCGCCATTTTGGATCCGCCATTTTGAATTTTGAAATTTTTTTTCCAGAATCGTGATCAGCGATCCTTTAACACTCATATGCAATACTTTTTTGACATATAGGTTAAGCGGTCTATTTATGGCCAAAATTCAGGGATGCTGGCCCACAGTGCACTGGACCGATTTGGCTGGATTGCAATACCAACCTGACCAGGTAAATGACCAGCATATATGACAAACTTCAGTAGCATCTGTAAAGTCTTTTAAAAGTTAGCGTGTATTCTACGGACGGACGGACATCGCTAGAACGACTTAAAATCGATCGAGGATCATGAATATATGGGGCATTCCATGTGAAATCGGACACTTTTTTTAGATTTTTTTTTTAGATTTTCCCAATTTATTTACAGTTTTTAGTACCCTTCGAAAATTCCTTCGTGGTAAATTTTCAGATTTTTTTGATGACCCGCTCAAAAGATATCGCATTTTTAAAAATTGCTAGTTTGTTCCTTTACTCAAACTTCTTTTACTCATAACTTCTTCAATAAGGTCCAAATTTCAAATTTTTTTTTTTCAAAAATTTTGTTTTTTTGCGTACTTTAAAAAAAATCCCAAAAAATTCTTAAAAGCGATCTAGTATGCGATTTTTAAGTTTTTAAATTTAAATCTCATTTTTGAAAATGTTTGTACTCTTCGATTTTTTTGAAATTTTTTTGTGTAAAACTTCTATCGATTCTACAAATTTTTTCTTTTTTCGAATTACAACTAATCGCTTTCGAATTGCAATTGATCTATTTTGAATTACTATTGATCTGTAATGAATTACAATTGTAATTTCTGAACTTCAAATGGAAGTTTTGAATTTTAAATGGAATAATTGAATTACAAGTAAAATTTTCAAATTACAATAGAATCATCAAATTACAAATGGAATCTTCGAATCCCAACTATAATTCGAAAAAGATTAATTGTAATTCAAAGGTTTCATTTGTAATCGGAAGATTTCATTTGTATTTCGAAGATTTCATTTGCAATTCGAATATTTTACTTGTAATTCGAGCATTCTAATTAAAAAATTCCAATTGTTATTCGAAGATCCCAATTGTAATTCGAAAAAATCAATTGAATTTCAATTGACATTTTTTGAATTATCATTGGAATTTTCGATATTTTTCGAGTTTGCAATTGTAAATGGTGTAAACAAAATTACTGACCTTTCTCAATAACAAAAAAACAAAATTCCTAAATAATTAAAATATACATTTTTTTAATTTTCTTACCTTACTACCCGATTTAAATGGATGTTTACATTTGGAACATGTGAAACACTTTTGGTGATAAGTTTTGCCCATTGTCGAAACGACTTCTCCTTCCACATATTGCGAACAGGCTGAACATTTTGTACCATATAAACGTTGATAATCGGGTATACAATAGTAAGCACCATCTTTGGTAAAGAAACCACCTGTGGCTAATGATTTCTTACACTGACAACATTGGAAACACGCCTTGTGGAAATGTTTATCAGCTACACGTAACACTTCACCGGAACATTTTTTGTCGCATTTGGCGCAATAGATTTTTTGCTTACCTGTAATGAAGAAACAACAGAAAGAGAAAAACATTGTAATCATTACACATGTCAAACAATAGAAAAGCTACATAAATATTAAGAAATAAACATGAAGATGTCAAAACAAAACAGAGAGAAAAAAAGACTACACCTCATTACAAACCGATGATTATCTCATCATAACTATAAAAAACAACAACAGCAAAAACTAAAATTGTACAAAATGTTGTAGTCATCATCATCCTCATAACATAACTTTATATGTGTATTTAAAATAAAAATAAACATACATTTGTTTATTTATCCGTCTGTCTGTCCGTCCGTGTGTTTATCTATGTGTCTCAATGGTCAGAGGTGTAAAATAATTATTTGTTAATTTTTCATTTTTAACTCTAATTAAGGTTGCAATATGCAACTATCGCCAAATATCATAAATTTGATACATCATTTGTTTTATATCCTTGAACTATTAAATTAATTTAAAGAGAGCTCGTTTTGTGCCCATATGAAGGGCATTAAGAAACAAATAACACTAGTAAACACCGAAAACGAGACATGGACACGACCTTATGCACTGGTCAAAAATCCGGTCTCCAAACTTTTCCATCACATCAGGTTTTGAGAAAATTGTGGTCAAAGTTCAAAGAAATCACCGTTTTGGACATTTTTGGAAACTCATAGCGGATGAACCCGAGGTGAGAAAAGCTTTTCGTGAGAAAAGCTAAAACATTTCTCTTCAAGGTGCAAAACTCATTTGGCCAGTCACCTTATCCCTTTCAGCACCAATTATTGTCTTTCAATGATGCCCAGTATCGAAAAAAACTTTTTTTTAGGGAAAAAGAATTTATTAAAAGACAATTGGTGCTCCAACGCTTAATGTGACTGATTAAATAAGTCATGCATCTTGAAGAGCAATGTTAGGGCTCTACCCTTGACTTATTTTAAAGTCCTTAACACATCGGGTTTATCCGCTATAAATTGTCAAATATGTCCGAAAACGCGTTTTTTTTTTTGTATTTCAAATTTCTCAAAAACCTGATGTAATGTAAAAGGTTGGAGACCGGATTTGTAACTAGGAGAGTAATTGTAATCATGTGTAAAAGTTGACGTTCCATTGGCACAGTTTTTTTTTCATATGGCTATTAGCGGGAAAAATCGGTTTTTGGGAATAAAGACAACTGGTGCCCAAAGGGTTAATGCGACTGACCAAATGAGTTTAGCATCCTTAATAGCAATATTTAAGCTTAATACCAAATTCGCATTCATTTTTTTTAAACATGTTTAACCACTTAAACATGTTTAAATTTAAACTTGTTAAGGTACATAAACATGTTTAAGTGCTTAAACATGTTTAAAAAAATGAATGCGAATTTGGTATAACCCCCGACTTATTTTTAAGTCGCTATCACGACGGGTTCATCCACTATGAGTCGTTAAAAATGCACAAAACCGCGATTTTTTTTAACTTTGACCTCAATTTTCTCAAAAACCTAATGTGATGAAAAAGTTTGGAGACCAGATTTGTGATTACTAAAACAATTGCAATTAACTGTTAGAGGTCGCGTCAAGTAGTAGCATCAAGTTTTTTTCAAAATGTTCAGTAGTGTAATACATACTATGAACTAAAGTTTTTTTTGTTGAGTTTACATTCAGGGCATTTTAAAATACATATTAAAAAAATAAAAAATAAATCCGCGATTTTTTTGAAACAAATTTTATTTCCGCGAAAACTGTTTTGAGTTGTTTTATACTATTTAACGCAAAAAAAATCGTTAATTGTTATTGTTCAACATTTCTCAGTGCAGTTAACGAAAATGCATACATTCTTTTTGAACTCTGTATATAAAGGCGAATTCAC
Source organism: Pegoplata infirma (assembly GCA_963921195.1). Taxonomy (NCBI): domain Eukaryota; kingdom Metazoa; phylum Arthropoda; class Insecta; order Diptera; family Anthomyiidae; genus Pegoplata; species Pegoplata infirma. The sequence goes on along the minus strand of OY992536.1, from coordinate 313,471,584 downwards.
AGTGATGACGAATACCTCCAATATTTTTATACTCTCCACTCTAGTGACAGAGGGTACATATAAGTTTGTCATTCCGTTTGTAACACATCGAAATATTGGTCTAGGACCCCATAAAGAATTTTATTCATGATCCTTGATCGATTTTAAGTCTATCTAGCGATGTCTGTCTCTCCGTAGAAAACATGCTAACTTTTGAAAGACTTTACAGAGGCTGCTAAAGTTTGGCATATATATTGGTCATTCACCTGGTTCAGCGAAATCGGTCCAGTGGTTCAAAAGTTATTTCGGCAAGGGTTTTTCGCGAATTTACAAGATAAAAAACACGCTAACTTTCGAAAGACTGCTGAAACATGGCATATATCTTTGTCGTTCCCCAAGTCTGGTTGGTATTGAATTTTATCAAAATCGGTCTAGTGGTTCAAAAGTTGTAAGCAAAACCCTGAATTTCAGATTGGTTTTGCCTTAATTGTTGAAAAAACCCATTAAACAAGTTTTAAAAGCATTGGTAACTTAACAATGCAACAAAAATTTTTTACAAAGTAATTTTGTTACTCAAAGAATTTTTACACTAAAAAAATATTAAGACTCAAAAAAAAATTTTTCACTAAAAAAAAATATTTTTTTATGAAATGACACACTCAAAAAAATTTTAACAGTCAAACAAATTTTACACTTAAAAAATTTGCACTCGACATTTTTTATTAATTACACGATTAAAAAAAAATTACTCAAAATAAATTTCTAATAAAAAATTTGTAATGCATTTTTTTTGCGTTAGAAAATTACTATCAGATAACAAGGGTATTGTGGAGGGTATTCATAGATTCGACCAAGTTGAATTTAATTTTTCTACTTGTTTTTTTTTTTTCAGTTGTTTATTCAATTAGGAAAGTTCAACTAATTACTTGAGGTTTTATTGTTGTACAACTACAACTACTACTTTTTGTATGGCAAGTAATTGGAGAAAAATTACAAACATTTCACTTTGTTCATAATTGTATTTGTTTTATGCATATAATTAAAAAAACCTTAAATATTTACACACGCGTACTTCTTCTCTTCAATTTACTTACTCTAATATGTATACTCTCTCTATATATGTATCTCTCTCTGTTGCCAATATATCACTCTTTTAAAATCATTTTCAAATCTATAATTTGTTGTTTCTACAAATGTTATTGAAATTTAATTGTATTCATAAGTATTTGATCTTGTAAACAAATGTGAGATGAAGTTTGTTTGTATTTATAATTTTTTGCATTTATAACTTTTACACCCAGTTTCTGTAATACGAACGCCATTGGTCTGCGACGAATTTGCATGTACACTCAAAAAATTATGTAGGTAAATTCCAGTGAATATTCACTTAAAACAAATGAAATTTTATTTAAAAACCATTCTACTGTTTTTTCATTTAAAATAAAAACACATTACAGTCAATTTTAAATGTTAATTTAATGACTAACCAAAACATTAAAAAACTACTGAATATTCACTTATTTTGTATTGAAAAACAGTAAAACTATAGAAGAAATTTTTTACTGTCGAAAATGAATGTAACAGAAAATTCGTTTTTAAGACAGTAAATTATATTTTTTGAACTACAGAAATAGTAATAAAATTAAATCCTTTATAAAATAACAGATTTTTCTTTTAAAATAACTTTACTGATTACTTTTTAAAATAACCTACAAACAGTTAATGACATAATTTTCTTAGTGTATTTTGTTTTTGTTACAATAACAAAATACACACAAATTCGTCACGAACGAATGGCGTTCGTATTACAGAAACTGGGGGTTAGTCTCGGAAAACAAAAAATTAAAACAATATAAATAGCATGAGGGAGAATTGACTTGACTCCCCCTTAAAACAATTAACAGATCTATTTTTATTTTTTATTTTTAATTATAATCCACCGTATGTTTTTGGTTTGTTTGTAGTGATTATGAAATATCATTTGGAAATTATGATCTTGAAAATATACTTTATTTTTTCAATTTTATTAGGGTTTATAACTTCAAGGGCTAAAATTTTAAAAATAGAGAGATATGCATGTTTTTTTAAATTTAAGTATAAAAATGATTTATGGTAATTAAATGGGAAGTCAGTTTTTAATAGATTTAAATTTTGTTTTGAATGCATTTACAGTGTAATTTTTTTTAATCTAATAATAATTTTTAAATAAACAAATATTTTTTATTGCAATGAAAATAAAAATTTGTAAACAAATTTAATTAATTTTTACAATTTCTAATACTTACAGAAAAATTTAAACAGAATATTTATTTAAGATTAATAAATATGCCAAAGATTTGCGTGTTAAATATTTCGCAACAGTTGGAAAACGGTAGATGGCACGATACAGTCCAAAATAAAAGAGCTAGCCTCCTGCAATTTGACATGAATATGTGTTATGGTCCTGGGCAGTTTAAGTTCGTTAATAGGCAAAATCGGCTCAGGGATAAAAAAGTTCCCCCTTGAAGAACTGAACCAACCTCTGAAAAAATACACTTTTTTTACATGTTTTTTTGTATTTTTGTTAAATACATGTAACATTTGTTATATTTATCGGGATGGGAAGGTGCTCTCAACAAAAACAAACGCCCCTGACAATTTTTTTTCACATTTTGGAGGATATAAAAGATTCGGCAAAGCCGAACACTCTCACTTGTTTTTGTTCAATAGGTGGGATTTTAACCTTTAATTTTTGCTATAAAACGTAAAAATCGACTATTAGAAGAGTTAAAATAAAATTTTGAGTTTTTGTGAAGTTCAAGTACAAAAGTGGAATCTTAAAGCATGTAAGAGTTTTCTATACCCTCCACTGTAGTGATAGAATAGTTTGTCATTCCGTTTGTAACACCTCGAAATATTGGTCTAGGACACCATAAATTATATATATCCATGATCCTTGATCGATTCTAAGACGATCTAGCGATGTCCGTTCGTCTGTCTGTTGAAAACACGCTAACTTTTGAAGTACTTTACAGAGGCTCCCGAAGTTTGGCATCACTGTTGCCAAGTTGGAGGTTTTCCCGCTAAATCTAGCGCTTTTTGTTTGGATTTAGTGGGAAAAATTTAGAGTTTTTTTTCCAATTTTTTTTTTTTCAATCGAAAACGCCAAGTTTGTCGAATTTCAGAACTTTTTTTGTAACTTAGCGGGAGAATTTAATATTTTCCCGCGAAATTTTTTTCGGCGCTTTTTTGCGCGTTTTTAGTGAAAAGTAAAAAATAATTTGGAGGTTTTTTGTTAAATTTTTCTTTTTTGTCAATCAAAAATGCCAAATTCGGTTTTCAGCGCTTTTTTTCGTAATTTAGCTGGAGAATTTAAAATTTTCCCCGCTAAATTTATTTTTGGCAGTTTCTAGCGCTTTTTTAGTGAAATTTAGAGGTTTTTGGTTAAAAATAGTTGACAACAGTGTTTGGCATATATATTGGGCACTGATCTGGTCAGGTTGGTATTGCAATCCAGCAAAATCGGTCCAGTGGTTCAAAAGTTATAAGCAAAAGAGTAAATTTCGGCATGGGTTTTTTTTTAAATTTTTCCTCTGAAAATTGGCCCAATGGTTCAAAAGTTATTAGCAAAACCGCGAATTTCAGATTGGTATCACCTTAAATTCCCGTGTTGAAAAGCATGAGCTTTAAAATAACTAGCATTGAAAACATTGGTAAGCCACAAAAGTAGCTAAAAAAGTATTTTTGTCACACACAATTTTTTTTATACAAAAAAAATTTACATTCGAAAAAAATTTTACACTCAAAAAAAAAAAAAAAAATAGTAATTTTCCTTTCTTTTTACAAAAATTTACAAAAAACTCAAAATAAAATATTTCTAATCAAAATTATTAATTTTTTTTTACGTTAAAAAATTTGCTATCCTTTAAAAAGGATGGTATTCATAGATTCGGCCAAGTCGAATTTAACTTTTCTACTTGTTTTTAGCTTTTTTTTCTGTTTTTTACAGATGCCTACACAAAAAAAAACCTTGTCAAATAACTAGAAAAAGTCTCGTAATCCCATTTTACCAATATTTCACAGTTTTCCTTGTTTTTTTAACAAAAATGTTTCGATCGAAATTTACATTTTTTTTGTAATTTTACAAGTTTCCAAGGTTTTTTTTACAAAAAAATCTTGTAAATACACGAAAGTTCCCTGCTAGTTTTATTGTGCCAAAAAAGTTGTAAATTTAAAATTTTATTGGTAAAAATCTTGTAAAATTACGAAAAAGCTCGTAATTTTTACCAGGAACATTTGAAAAATAGGAGGTAGCAAAAAATCTAGTAAAAACACGAAACCTCTTGTAAGTTTTTTCGCGTCAAATAATTTGTAAATTTAAAATTTTATTGGTAAAAAGCTTGTAAAATTACAAAATTATTGGTAAAAAGCTTGTAAAATTGCAAGGAATTGTAGTCAAATAGGAGGTAGCAAAAAAAAGTTACAAAATTATATTGTCGTTTTATAAGTTTTTTTTTAGTGTATTTATTATTTTTGAACCTCAATATTGTCAGAAAATTCCAGTCTTTGGCCCCTGTAAAATTTCTATGCCGAACATCACCAGGGGCTAAAGATTGGGTTTTTGAAACAACTCAAGTTATGGATAAGGATAAATCTGCAAAAAAAGAAAAATTTTAAACTCGAGTTAGAGTTGGTCGAATTTTGACATTTAAGTCCATTAGCTCCTTTTTCGGATCCATGTATTGAATTTTGTAGAAAAAGTTTTCGACGAATTTTTCTTCAATCTTCTTAAAAAGTAAAAAAAAACAATCAAGACTCTAAAATTTTACCGAATTTTTTGAAAATCAAAATTTTTTTTTAATGTTTTTTTTACAAAAACCACATTTCTATAAATTTTTTGTATGTACTGTAAAGAAAGTTTATGTTTTTTCCCTATGAGACCGATTAGATTAGGGTTGTCTGACGGCCTGGAACGGTCTGGATCTTACAGTTATTTTTGGTCTAGTCCAGTTTTCAGCTAAAATATAATTTGTCCAGTTAAGGAGTGAGATCATAAAAATGTTAACACACATTTTTGCCTACAACTTTGGTGTAAAGCTTCCAAATTTTTTTTTTTTCGGCAGTTTACATTTTAAAAATATGTCAGTTAATAAATTAATTTACATCATGAGTTTTAATTTGCAATTTTTTACACAATGGACGATGAAAGAAAAGTGCGTTCAAAAATAATTAAATATTTTCAACAAAACCAAACATGGACATACAAAAAAATTGCCAAAGAAACTAATGTATGCCGCCAAACAGTTTCAAAAGTGGTAAAAAGGTATCTGGAACACCTAACAATTGAAAGGAAGCCGGGAACAGGAACAACGACTGGTTATCGTAACATTGGTAAGGCATATAAAGTTAAAAGCATCCTTAAGAGAGCTCCTAACACATCTGGCAGAAAAACAGCTCGGTTAGCCCAATGCTCAGACTTTTTTGTACGTAAAGCAGAGTACGTATTTGCTCACGAAAGAAGCTTTCATTTTGGCACATTCATTCATTTTTTGAAAATGAATTTTGTTTGTTTTTAATTTCATTTCATTTTATGTGCTTTGAAAAAATTCGATTGTTTTCATTTTTCGTTGCTTGTGTGTGTGCAGTGAAAGAAGAAGTAATCAAATGAGAATGAAACTTAAAAAAAAAGTTTCATTTTCATTTATTATTTCATTTTCATTTATATTTCATTTTCGTGTGCTTGAGATTTTTATATTCCGTGCACACGAAAGTGGCGCACGAAATGAGACAGTTTCATCTGCATTTCAGCTTCATTCTCACGGAAAAACATTTTTAACGGAAAATTTAATATTTAACGATTTTGTTTTTTTTTTTTGGAAACCAAGCCATTTAGTACAAATAATTTTTCAAAAAACTTTAATTTTTCAAAAAAAACAAATTTTTCATAAAAAGTTGAATTTTTCATAAAAAGTTGAATTTTTCAAAAAAGTTAAAAAAATATGATATTTTCAAAGAACTTTAATTTTTCAAAAAATTTTAATTTTTTACAAAAATTTAAATTTTTTACAAAAATTTTAATTTTTCAAAAAAAATCGAATTTTTTTAAAAAAATTTTAATTTTTCAAAAAAAATCGAATTTTTTTAAAAAAATTTTAATTTTTCAAAATTAACAAAATTTCTCAAAAAAGTAAAATTTTTTCAAAAAACTTATATTTAAATAAAAAAAAAATCACAAAAAGTTGAATTTAAAAATTAAAGTTTTTCAAAAAAGTAAAAAATTTTTAAAAAAGTCAAATTTTTCAAAAAACTCAAAAAGTTGACTTTTTCAAAAAAATTTAATTTTTCAAAAAAAAAAAAAAAAATTCAAAAAAGTTTTAATTTTTAAAAAAGTCAAATTTTTTCAAAAAGTTGTAAATTTTTTAAAAAAGTGAAAACTTTTCAAAAAACTTAAATTTAAAAAAAAAAAAAAATTCACCAAAAAGTTGAATTCATAAAAAAATTGAAGTTTTCCAAAAAAGTTTGTTTTAAAAAAAAAATCAAAAAAGTTAAATTTTTTAAAAAAAGTCTTAATTTTTTCAAAAAACTTTAATTTTCAGAAAAAGTTTACAAAAAGCTGACTTTTTAAAAAAAGTTGAATTTTTAAAAAAAAAAATCAAAAAAAGTTTTAATTTTTAAAAAAAGTAAAATTTTTTCAAAAAGTTTTAATTTAAAAAAAAAAATTAAAATACTAAATTGACGTCCCTTTGCTTATATTTTGATTATTTAAAAAGTTATTCGCAATTTAAAAATCTAGCAAAGAAAAATTTGATCTGGAACCGCTAAAGAGGTTACGCAGGGATAAAAATGACAAAAATATCATCCATTTTGCTCTACATCGATTATTTTTTGAGATATAAATAAAATACCAAATTAACGTCCTTTTGCTTGTATTTTAATTATTTAAGAAGTTATTCGCAATTCAAAAATCAAGCAAAGAAAAATTTGATCTGAAACCGCTAAAGAGGTTACGCAGGGGTGAAAATGACAAAAATATCATCCATTTTGCTCTAAATCGATTAGTTTTTAAGATATAATTAAAATACCAAATTAACGTCCTTTTACTTGTATTTTAATTATTTAAGAAGTTATTCTCAATTTAAAAATATAGCAAAGACAAATTTTATCTGGAACCGCTAAAGAGGCTACGCAGGGGTGAAAATGACAAAAATATCATCCATTTTGCTCTACATCGATTATTTTTTGAGATATAATTAAAATACCAAATTAACGTCCGTTTGCTTGTATTTTAATTATTTAAGAAGTTATTCGCAATTTAAAAATCTAGCAAAGAAAAAATTGATCTGGAACCGCTAAAGAGGTTACGCAGGGGTGAAAATGACAAAAATATCATCCATTTTGCTCTAAATCGATTAGTTTTTAAGATATAATTAAAATACCAAATTAACGTCCTTTTACTTGTATTTTAATTATTTAAGAAGTTATTCTCAATTTAAAAATATAGCAAAGACAAATTTTATCTGGAACCGCTAAAGAGGTTACGCAGGGGTGGAAATGACAAAAATATCATCCATTTTGCTCTACATCGATTAGTTTTTAAGATATAATTGAAATACCAAATTAACGTCCTTTTGCTTGTATTTTGATTATTTAAGAAGTTATTCGCAATTTAAAAATCTAGCAAAGAAAAATTTGATCTGGAACCGCTTAAGAGGTTACGCAGGGGTGAAAATGACAAAAATATCATCCATTTTGCTCTACATCGATTATTTTTTGAGATATAATTAAAATACCAAATTAACGTCCTTTTGCTTGAATTTCAATTATTTAAGAAGTTATTCGCAATTTAAAAATCTAGCAAAGAAAAATTTGATCTGAAACCGCTAAAGAGGTTACGCAGGGGTGAAAATGACAAAAATATCATCCATTTTGCTCTACATCGATTATTTTTTGAGATATAATTAAAATACCAAATTAACGTCCTTTTGCTTGTATTTCAATTATTTAAGAAGTTATTCGCAATTTAAAAATCTAGCAAAGAAAAATTTGATCTGAAACCGCTAAAGAGGTTACGCAGGGGTGAAAATGACAAAAATATCATCCATTTTGCTCTACATCGATTAGTTTTTAAGATATAATTAAAATACCAAATTAACGTCCTTTTGCTTGTATTTTGATTATTTAAGAAGTTATTCGCAATTTAAAAATCTAGCAAAGAAAAATTTGATCTGGAACCGCTTAAGAGGTTACGCAGGGGTGAAAATGACAAAAATATCATCCATTTTGCTCTACATCGATTAGTTTTTAAGATATAATTGAAATACCAAATTAACGTCCTTTTGCTTGTATTTTGATTATTTAAGAAGTTATTCGCAATTTAAAAATCTAGCAAAGAAAAATTTGATCTGGAACCGCTTAAGAGGTTACGCAGGGGTGAAAATGACAAAAATATCATCCATTTTGCTCTACATCGATTATTTTTTGAGATATAATTAAAATACCAAATTAACGTCCTTTTGCTTGTACTTCAATTATTTAAGAAGTTATTCGCAATTTAAAAATCTAGCAAAGAAAAATTTGATCTGAGACCGCTAAAGAGGTTACGCAGGGGTGAAAATGACAAAAATATCATCCATTTTGCTCTACATCGATTATTTTTTGAGATATAATTAAAATACCAAATTAACGTCCTTTTGCTTGTATTTCAATTATTTAAGAAGTTATTCGCAATTTAAAAATCTAGCAAAGAAAAATTTGATCTGAAACCGCTAAAGAGGTTACGCAGGGGTGAAAATGACAAAAATATCATCCATTTTGCTCTACATCGATTAGTTTTTAAGATATAATTAAAATACCAAATTAACGTCCTTTTGCTTGTATTTTGATTATTTAAGAAGTTATTCGCAATTTAAAAATCTAGCAAAGAAAAATTTGATCTGGAACCGCTTAAGAGGTTACGCAGGGGTGAAAATGACAAAAATATCATCCATTTTGCTCTACATCGATTAGTTTTTAAGATATAATTGAAATACCAAATTAACGTCCTTTTGCTTGTATTTTGATTATTTAAGAAGTTATTCGCAATTTAAAAATCTAGCAAAGAAAAATTTGATCTGGAACCGCTTAAGAGGTTACGCAGGGGTGAAAATGACAAAAATATCATCCATTTTGCTCTACATCGATTATTTTTTGAGATATAATTAAAATACCAAATTAACGTCCTTTTGCTTGTACTTCAATTATTTAAGAAGTTATTCGCAATTTAAAAATCTAGCAAAGAAAAATTTGATCTGAGACCGCTAAAGAGGTTACGCAGGGGTGAAAATGACAAAAATATCATCCATTTTGCTCTACATCGATTATTTTTTGACATATAATTAAAATACCAAATTAACGTCCATTTGCTTGAATTTCAATTATTTAAGAAGTATTCGCAATTTAAAAATCTAGCAAAGAAAAATTTGATCTGAAACCGCTAAAGAGGTTACGCAGGGGTGAAAATGACAAAAATATCATCCATTTTGCTCTACATCGATTATTTTTTGAGATATAATTAAAATACCAAATTAACGTCCTTTTGCTTGTATTTCAATTATTTAAGAAGTTATTCGCAATTTAAAAATCTAGCAAAGAAAAATTTGATCTGAAACCGCTAAAGAGGTTACGCAGGGGTGAAAATGACAAAAATATCATCCATTTTGCTCTACATCGATTAGTTTTTAAGATATAATTAAAATACCAAATTAACGTCCTTTTGCTTGTATTTTGATTATTTAAGAAGTTATTCGCAATTTAAAAATCTAGCAAAGAAAAATTTGATCTGGAACCGCTTAAGAGGTTACGCAGGGGTGAAAATGACAAAAATATCATCCATTTTGCTCTACATCGATTAGTTTTTAAGATATAATTGAAATACCAAATTAACGTCCTTTTGCTTGTATTTTGATTATTTAAGAAGTTATTCGCAATTTAAAAATCTAGCAAAGAAAAATTTGATCTGGAACCGCTTAAGAGGTTACGCAGGGGTGAAAATGACAAAAATATCATCCATTTTGCTCTACATCGATTATTTTTTGAGATATAATTAAAATACCAAATTAACGTCCTTTTGCTTGTACTTCAATTATTTAAGAAGTTATTCGCAATTTAAAAATCTAGCAAAGAAAAATTTGATCTGAGACCGCTAAAGAGGTTACGCAGGGGTGAAAATGACAAAAATATCATCCATTTTGCTCTACATCGATTATTTTTTGAGATATAATTAAAATACCAAATTAACGTCCTTTTGCTTGTATTTCAATTATTTAAGAAGTTATTCGCAATTTAAAAATCTAGCAAAGAAAAATTTGATCTGAAACCGCTAAAGAGGTTACGCAGGGGTGAAAATGACAAAAATATCATCCATTTTGCTCTACATCGATTAGTTTTTAAGATATAATTAAAATACCAAATTAACGTCCTTTTGCTTGTATTTTGATTATTTAAGAAGTTATTCGCAATTTAAAAATCTAGCAAAGAAAAATTTGATCTGGAACCGCTTAAGAGGTTACGCAGGGGTGAAAATGACAAAAATATCATCCATTTTGCTCTACATCGATTAGTTTTTAAGATATAATTGAAATACCAAATTAACGTCCTTTTGCTTGTATTTTGATTATTTAAGAAGTTATTCGCAATTTAAAAATCTAGCAAAGAAAAATTTGATCTGGAACCGCTTAAGAGGTTACGCAGGGGTGAAAATGACAAAAATATCATCCATTTTGCTCTACATCGATTATTTTTTGAGATATAATTAAAATACCAAATTAACGTCCTTTTGCTTGTACTTCAATTATTTAAGAAGTTATTCGCAATTTAAAAATCTAGCAAAGAAAAATTTGATCTGAGACCGCTAAAGAGGTTACGCAGGGGTGAAAATGACAAAAATATCATCCATTTTGCTCTACATCGATTATTTTTTGACATATAATTAAAATACCAAATTAACGTCCATTTGCTTGAATTTCAATTATTTAAGAAGTATTCGCAATTTAAAAATCTAGCAAAGAAAAATTTGATCTGAAACCGCTAAAGAGGTTACGCAGGGGTGAAAATGACAAAAATATCATCCATTTTGCTCTACATCGATTATTTTTTGAGATATAATTAAAATACCAAATTAACGTCCTTTTGCTTGTATTTCAATTATTTAAGAAGTTATTCGCAATTTAAAAATCTAGCAAAGAAAAATTTGATCTGAAACCGCTAAAGAGGTTACGCAGGGGTGAAAATGACAAAAATATCATCCATTTTGCTCTACATCGATTAGTTTTTAAGATATAATTAAAATACCAAATTAACGTCCTTTTGCTTGTATTTTGATTATTTAAGAAGTTATTCGCAATTTAAAAATCTAGCAAAGAAAAATTTGATCTGGAACCGCTTAAGAGGTTACGCAGGGGTGAAAATGACAAAAACATCATCCATTTTGCTCTACATCGATTAGTTTTTAAGATATAATTGAAATACCAAATTAACGTCCTTTTGCTTGTATTTTGATTATTTAAGAAGTTATTCGCAATTTAAAAATCTAGCAAAGAAAAATTTGATCTGGAACCGCTTAAGAGGTTACGCAGGGGTGAAAATGACAAAAATATCATCCATTTTGCTCTACATCGATTATTTTTTGAGATATAATTAAAATACCAAATTAACGTCCTTTTGCTTGTACTTCAATTATTTAAGAAGTTATTCGCAATTTAAAAATCTAGCAAAGAAAAATTTGATCTGAGACCGTTAAAGAGGTTACGCAGGGGTGAAAATGACAAAAATATCATCCATTTTGCTCTACATCGATTATTTTTTGAGATATAATTAAAATACCAAATTAACGTCCTTTTGCTTGTATTTTGATTATTAAAGAAGTTATTCGCAATTTAAAAATCTCTTTAGCGATCATAGATCAATTTTATCTTCGCTAGTTTTTAAATTAAAAAAAAAATTAAAAAAACACATTTTTTCCAAAAAAAAAAAAAAAAAAAACATATTTTTCATTCAAATTCAACTTTTTTGATTTTTTTTGAAAAATTACACTTTTTTAAATTTTTTTTTTAAAATTTTTTTTTTTTAATTTATTTTTTTTTTTTAGATAAAGTTGAAATATTTAAAATTGTTTTCTTAACAATGTTAATGTTTTTAAAACATTAACTTTTTTTTGAAAAATTATTTTTTTTTTTGAAAAAATCAACTTTTTTAAAAAAAATTAAAGTTTTTCAAAAAACTAATTTTTTTTTTTTTAAATCAACTTTTTTAAAAAATTATTTTTTTTTGAAAAATTCAGTTTTTTTTTGAAAAACTGAAGTTTTTAAAAAAAATTTTACTTTTTTAAAAATTTAACTTATTTAACCTTTTTTTTAAAATTTCAACTTTTTTGAAAAATTAAATTTTTTTTAAAAAATTAACTTTTTTTTGAAAAATTTAATTTTTTTGAAAAAATCAACTTTTTTTGAAAAAATCAATTTTTTTTGAAAAAATCAACTTTTTTTGAAAAATTAAAGATTTTTAAAAAACTAAATTTTTTTTTGAAAAAATCAACTTTTTAAAAAAATTATTTTTTTTTGAAAAATTTAGCTTTTTTTTGAAAAATTCATCTTTTTTGAAAAATTTAATTTTTTTGAAAAAAATCAACTTTTTTTGAAAAATTAAAGTTTTTTAAAAAACTAAATTTTTTTTGAAAAAATCAACTTTTTAAAAAAATTATTTTTTTTTGAAAAATTTAGCTTTTTTTTGAAAAATTCATCTTTTTTGAAAAAATTAACTTTTTTTGAAAAAATCAACTTTTTTTGAAAAATTAAAGTTTTTCAAAAAACTATTATTTTTTTTTTTTAAAAATCAACTTTTTTAAAAAATTATGTTTTTTTGAAAAATTCAGCTTTTTTTTTGAAAAACTGAAGTTTTTTAAAAAAAAAATACTTTTTTTAAAATATTAAACTTTTTTGAAAAATTAGCTTCGGCACAACCAAAATCGTAAACTATTGAATAAAAGAAAAAAATATTTAATCCGTGTGCATGAAACTGAAATACGCTGAAACTAACTTTCATTTCATTTTCGTGAGACTGAAAATAAAATAAAAATTCTCACGAAATGAAAGTCTCAATTGCCTAAAATGAGAATGAAAATTATTTTAAAGTTTCATTTATTCAATTCTCATTTGATTACTTCTTCTTTCACTGCACACACACAAGCAACGAAAAATGAAAACAATCAAATTATTTCATAGTGCATGAGTGAGATATACAATTTTTATTTTCTTTTAAGAGTTTCATGAAACTGAAAGAAAATGAGTGAGCAAATACGAAGCCTGACGTAAAGTGTAAGGCGGGACTAAAGTCCTACAAAGTTCAAAAAGTTCCCAATAGAAACGCTTTTAAAAATTTGGAGGCCAAAACCAGAGCTAGAAAATTGAAATCAAATTTTATAAAAAAATACAACTGTTGTGTAATGGACGACGAAACTTATGTCCTGGCTGATTTTGCGCATCTCCCTGGTCAAGAATTTTATGTTTCCGATGTTCGAGGAAATGTTGCGGAAAAATTTCGGTCAAAAAAGCAAACGAAATTCCCCAAAAAATTCCTAGTATGGCAAGCCATATGTAGCTGCGGCCAAAGAAGCCAGTCATTTGTGACATCTGGCTCTATAAACAGCGAAATTTATATCAAGGAGTGTTTGCAGAAGAGACTTCTTCCGTTCTTGAGTCAGCACAATGTATCCACTTACTTTTGGCCCGATTTAGCATCTTGTCACTACAGCAAGAAAGCGCTGGAGTGGTATAATGATAATAATGTGGTTTTTGTACCAAGAGAGGCAAATCCACCAAACTGCCTGGAGCTCAGGCCAGTGGAGAGATATTGGGCTCTTGTTAAAAAAGAATTAAAGGGCACAAAAAAGGTCTCCCAGGACATGCAAGATTTCAAACGTAGATGGACCACCTGCTCTAAAAAGGTGACAGAAACTACCATAAAAGCCTTAATGGGAGGGTTTCCGGAAAAAGTGGATAACTTTGTTCGTAGTGGTTAGAGTTCCATGCGGTTTTTTTGTTATGATTTTGTATTAAATTTTATTTAATAAAAATTTGGTTTGAAGTCTTAAAATTCAGTAGTCTGTTTTTTATTTAACTTTATGTGTGTTAACATTTTTATGATCTCACTCCTTATAAAAGAATTTCTTCAATTTAAAATATTAATATTTATTAAATATATTTTAGAGTGTTTTTGGACTACTTTTTAAATAAAACATCAATCATGAATAAAACATAAATGCCTCTTTTGGCTACTGCAAAAAGTGTTCTTTTTGCTGCATTTTCACTTCTTTTTTCTTTACTTTTTGGAACAGTCTAGCGCTGATTTCGGCACAAATGTTTTCCTTGTACTCTTATATGCCATTTACATATACCTCGAAATCCAGAAAAAATGGGATTTCAATGAAAATCCAAGTAAATCCAATTACTTTTTTGGATTTCAAATGTCAAATCCCATACAAAAAAAACTTGGATTTTGGGAAAATCGTAAAATCGCAATTTAAAATCCTAAAAAATTTCTACTACTTAATTGTACAAAATGGGTTTTCCCAAAATAATCATCCCTAATGCTTTTTTTACAACGCATCCCTAATGCTTTTTTTACAACACACGATTTTTTTATCAGCTGTTGTTGTTTTTTTATAAAGTAAAAAAACAATTAAAATTTATTTTTTTAAAACTATTAAAAGATTAATAAAAACAATGTTTAACAATGTTTCATTTAAAATTTACCATTGCAAATGGTAAACGCACAATTTAGTTGACCAATTTGGTCTTCCTAATAAAGAAAAACACTCAATGGTGGCGGCCCCAAACTTGGCAAAAATGTTAATTTTCTTGCATTTAAAAAAGAAGCAGCTCTACATAAAAACACATTTTTTGATACTGTGGTCCCAACATATACTAGTGGGATTGAAAATATTGGCTCCGGCAAAGAAAAATCATTGTTTTTAGAAATATTTATAAAATTGGGTAATTTTCTAATCAAAAAATGTGTTTTTATGTAGAGCTGCTTCTTTAAATGCAAGAAAATTAACATTTTTGCCAAGTTTGGGGCCGCCACCATTGAGTGTTTTTCTTTGTTAGAAAGACCAAATTGGTCAACTAAATTGTGCGTTTACCATTTGCAATGGTAAATTTTAAAGAAACATTGTTAAACATTGTTTTTATTAATCTTTTAATAGTTTTAAAAAATAAATTTTAATTGTTTTTTTACTTTATAAAAAACAACAACAGCTGATAAAAAATAGTGTGCAGCGTTGTAAAAAAAGCATTAGGGATGATTATTTTGGGAAAACCCATAGTTGTACAATTAAGTAGTAGAATTTTTTTGGATTTTAAATTGCGATTTTACGATTTTCCCAAAATCCAAGTTTTTTTTTGTATGGGATTTGACATTTGAAATCCAAAAAAGTAACTGGATTTACTTGGATTTTCATTGAAATCCCATTTTTTTTTGGATTTCGAGGTATATGTAAATGGCCTATAAATAGCATATTAGCAGATTTTGGCAAAATCTTTATTTTCTTTGTAAATCTAATTTAAATACAAATTTTTAACGATTATCTTTTAAATAACAAAACTTGTTGAAATTAATTCTAAAAAGTTTACAATTGAAATTTCAGTTTACTTATCGTAAATATTAAAGTTTTATTTACAATTCTTTGTAAAAAAAAACCTGTAAATATTTCCTGTTAAAAATTAAAGTTACTATAACAACACGATTGACCTCATACACAATAGTTAGAATGACCTCTATTTTGTTTTATTAATAGGAGTAAGTAACATTGAATAAGGTTTGGTTTCTGTTTCTCTCTTCAACACCGTTTTCAACTGTAACACAATTTTGATCTATTGAAATTTTTGTTTTGAAATTGTTTAAAACTTTTTTTAAGAAAATTTATGCTAACTGTCATAGTAATGTTCATTAATTTTTTATACCCTCCACTTAGTGATAGAGGGTATATGAGGCATTCCACACCAAATGTCCCGCTACAGAAAAACATGTGTCCCGTAAATTTCTGAATAGGTTGTTTGGATAGCCCTACATGAAACTAAGAAAATTGCGTTTTTGGTTTTTCAAATTTTCAAAAACTGGGCTTAGGAGGCGTGGTCAAATATTGGAAATATGGTAAAATTTGTGGTGAGTTGCCTTGATTAAATATTTATCACATTAAAACGGAATGCACCACAATCTCAAAAATTTACATTCTTATATAGTTTTGTATGGGCTATCGATTAAATTTTTATTTTTTTTTTTTAATTTTCAGAACCAGTTCTGAAATTTTCTATATTTAAAAAAAGTAAATTTATCAAAAATCCGGCCCTTTTTTTTTAAATTTTTTTTTTAAGTTTAGAAAAAAATTCAGAAACACGTTCGTCGTTTTTTTTCGAGAAAATCGCATTTGAATTTTAAATTTCATAACCATTTTGTAATTTGCTTGTATTTTCTTGTTTTAATGTTGCGAATGAGTATTATCAATTGCATAAATATTACTCATACGATCTGTTGAAACAAGAAAATACAAGCAAATTACAAAATTGTTATGAAATTTAAAATTCAAATGCTATTTTCTCGAAAAAAACGAAAAATGTTTTTCTGATTTTTTTGTGCGGATGGACAAACATCTAAACTTAAAAAAAAAAATTGAAAAAAGTGGCCGGATTTTCGATAAATTGACTTTTTTAAAAAATGGAAAATTTCAGAACGGGTTCTGAAAATTTTCCAAAAAAAAAAAAAAATTTAATCGGGCTATCGATTCAAAAATATAAAAGAATGTAATTTTTTGAGATTGTGGTGCATTCCGTTTTAATGTGATAAATATTTAATCAAGGCAACTCGACACAAATTTGACCATTTTTCCAATATTTGACCACGCCTCCTAAGCCCAGTTTTTAAAAAATTGAAAAACCAAAAACGCAGTTTTTAAGTTCCATATAAGGCTATCCATACACCCTATTCATAAGTTTACGGTAAACATGTTTTTTTTCGCTGGACATTTGGTGTGGAATGCCTCATATATACGTTTGTCATCCCGTTTGTAACTCATCGAAATATCGGTCTGGGACCCCATAAAGTATATATATTCATGATGCCCTATCGATTTTAAGACATTCTAGCGATGTCCGTCTGTCCGTATGTCAGTCCGTCCATCTGTCATTAGAAAATGTGATCACGTCCAAAATATTACACGGAGATGACTGAAACTTAACATATTTATTGGAAGTTCTCCCGAGAAGTTTGGTATTGCATTTGAGCGATATCGGTTCAGTGGTTCAAAAGGTATGAACGAAAATGTAAGGACACCTCAAACATTTTAGTACATTCAACATAACCTAAAAATACAAAATTCTTTAATTCGGCTGCTGGTTGACATTTGTCAACATAATTGAACACTAAATGGTATTTAAACAAGTACGAAATTTTTTTTTTACAAAAAAAGAAAAAAAATCGCGGATTTTTTTTACAACATTTTTTTTTCGCGGAAATTTTTTTTCAAAAAAGATTTTTTTTTCAAAAATAATTTCCTTTTAAATAAAGTTTTTTGCAATAATATTTAAAAATTGTGGAGGCTATCACTACTTTCGGCAAGGCCGAATTTAACTTTTTTACTTGTTTTTAATGACACTGTCCAGCATTTGTTAATTTTTGGATGCCTCTGGGATCTAAAATCCTGTTTCTTTAATCGTTCGATGCTGATTCCGAATCTTGTTGTCAAATATTTCCATCATGTCAGATTTATAGAAAATTTATGTATCAAAGTTGACAAAAACGTGTTTTTGGTCATTTTTAAGATGGCTAAGGTTGCCACAGAATAAGCAGACATTTATTGCGTTTATCACCTATATTATGCAAATAGACATGTTACATACTAGAGATGGGCGCTGGTCACGTGATTTGCGTGATTCACGTGAATCACGCGTGAATCACGCGTGAGTGTGAGTGATTTTCATTTCAATCACGTGATTGTGAGTGAGTGTGAGTTGAAAAAAAAATTTAGTGAGTGATTAGTGAGTGAGTCATTTATTTTTTGCGTGAGTTTGCGTGATTAGATTTTTGGATTTGCCAAATTTTTTTTTTAATTTTTTTGTAAAAAATTTTTTTTTGGATTTTTTTTTCTTTTTGGTAAGAAAATTTTATTGCGTGAGTAGATTTTGCGTGACTCACGCGTGAGCGTGATTGAGTCTGGCGTGAGTCACGCGTGAGCGTGAGTAAGTTTTTTATTACTCACGTGAATGTGAGTGAGCGTGAGTAAAAAAAAAATTGCGTGAGTGATTAGTGAGTGATTCGATTATTTTTTGCGTGAGCGTGAGTGAGTGTGAGTCAAAATCCACTCACGCGCCCATCTCTATTACATACTAAATGAAAGGTCTTTGGAAAACTTATCTTCGAGTGCAAAGAACGTGTCCAAAGATGCAAAAAGTTTTGTCATATTGAGCAAAATACCAAAATTGTAGGACATTTTTGATAATAACTCAAAAAATATTAATTTTTTTGTCACGTTGTTGGCATCAGAAGACAGGTATTTCAAATACCTTTAATCTGATACCAAATATGCCCATATTAGTTTTGAGTGAATAGACGTAAATCGTAAAAAATTGAAAACAACATATCCCTAGTGTCACGGAGGGTGACACCAGGCAGACTTCCTTGTTAGACAATAATTCGTAATTGCAGAGAGAAGAGGTTTTCCGCAATTGTCCTCATAAAAATAGGATTGAATCTAGTTTGACGGAAAAAAACGGCGGAATTTAGTTTTCATATAAAATGTATGTAACAATTGCGAAAAAACGCTTTCCGCTCCAATTGTGATTATTCTTTTACAAGGGAGGTCTTTCACCCGCCGATTGTCCTGAAACTTGTTTATAGGAAAGAGGGGTGCAAAATAAGAGTTACCTGTTTTTTCTTAGCTGCCCAATCCCACATTTAGCCGGTCAAAGGAGAGGGGAAAAAACGGGATTTTTTCGTTTTTTGAGGCCTATCCAATGGCGTATCGGCCGTGTCCGAATTCGGCTTCGTTAAGTTCGGTATTGTCAAAAATGTATTAAGGAAGCCAAAATCATACATAATAAACTCTATTAAATCTAAGCTGGGTCAGATGGGTTTCGTTTATCGAAATTCTTAAAATTTCGGCTTTTATACAGATTTTCCTAAAGCCTACATTTTTCATAAGGTGGCAACCTTTTTTTAAATTTGAGATTGGGCATCTAAATTAACAGGTAACTCTTATTGTTCAGAAATAGTCAGTGGAAACAAATTTTTTTTTTTTTTGATTTCTTGAACGTAGGAAAAAAACCGTAATTTTTGGAAATATTTTGACAAATATCAAAAGGCGGGATCTTAAAAACAGCTCTACCGATTTTATAAATTTTTTGATATTTATATTCAGTATGCCAAAATAAATAAAAATGTTGTATGGCAAGATTATTTTTTTTATTTTTTAATTTTTCAAAATGTAGAAAATTTCCAAAAATCCAAAACTTTGGTCGAAGAGCGCCATGGGTTAAAATGATCGGATTTGGCTCAAATTAAGTTTAAATTAAAGACTGTCTCAAGCTCTAACAAAGGGCCAAGGAAAATAAATTTTTAGATTTTCTTGAAAAAATTTCTTAAACGGCCATTTTTTGCAAATTTAAAATACTGATATCTCTCTGTTGTTCGTTCATCTAGTTCAATCGGTCAATTTTTGTTTTCGTTCAACAGTTCGTGAATGAAGAATTCTGTGGTTTGGTTTCCGTTCACAAAAAAAAATGTTGAGTAAAAACATTAAGAATGGTTTAAGTAAACCATTACAAATGTATGTTTATACCCGACAGATGGCGTTGTAGTTATAAAAATAACAGTTTCAGATAGTTTTGGAAATGGTGTTGTAGTTATTTTACTCTTGTAAAATACAAAAAAATAGGCATACATTCTGAGTTTTTTTTTTTTTTGAAGTAAAACATTTTGGTTTTCTGTATATTTTTTGTTTAATTCTTCTAACTCTAACAAGTGACATCATCATCGTAGTCGACTTTTTTGTAGTCGACACGGTGTCGCAATTAAAATATACGCACACACATGTATAGAACCACTTTAGACAGAGTTTATTATTTTTTGTTTTCCTATTTGAGATAGAAAAAATACACTAGACGGAGAATAATGAAACGAGACAAAACTGGCTGACACAATAAGTAGAGTTATGTGTGCGTGTATTATTAAATTAAAATAAAAAAAATTATATCAAAGAACTTCTTAAATATTACTAGATTACTAAATATTTACAGAGTTATTTAAACAAATTTCAACAGAGAAATAAGGTTTTTATGAGGAAGTTTTTAAATGAAATATTCGTAACAAATATTTTTGCTGATCAAGTTTAATTATAAAAAAAAAGAAATCAATGATTGCATAATTGTTATCAATTTTTTTTTTTTTGTTTAAACAATACGTCATCATGGCTTAATAAAATAACAAAAAGATTATGAGTGAGAATAAAAAATACAAAAAAAAAAAATAAATATTTAATAAACCACCGACTGGCCGGCTAAGCAACAAACCTTCGCTTTAGACCCCTCACTCGTTTTTTTTTGTTATGAAAATTATAACATGTTATTATGGGTGTATGACTAGGGTGACCATGTTTTTTCTGGAATCAGTCTACAAAGATCCTAAATAGTTTTTCTTATACATAAGTATTCAAAAATATGTTTCACCAATAAAATATTGCCGAAGACCCTTATATTCTTAGGTCATTTTGCCCCTCGAGATAAATGTAATTTATCATCTTTTTCGAATAATCTCTTTCGAATAACAATTGACCTCATATCGGGCCAATTTACGGATCAGATCATATATGAACATATATGGAGACATATATGATAATATATGGTTATATAAATCTATATATCGTTGGCTTAGTCGGCAAACCTGTCAAGTCCGTTTTTTTTAATTTTTCAGGAGAGACAAAAAACTGTCTAACTTTTTTTTGGGTTAACTTTTTTTAAATCTGTAAACGCAGTTTTTTTCTTAAGTTCATCTTGTTTAACCCCAAAAAATCATAGAAATCTAAAATAAAAGAAAGGAACACTTTTAGGCTCTTTTTGAACTTAGCACATTTGCTCTTTATAATTTTCTATTTTAAATGTGGACTTAGCACATTTTCTTTCCATTTTGTGGACTTAACAGATTTTCTTGTATTTTTTTTTTTTATTTTTATTGATTTTTTTTTGTGTTTTTTATAATAAAAAATACAACTACTACATACTTTTTCATTGTTGTAGACAAAAAAAAAAGAAATTATTTATAACCTAAATCGTAGGGTGGGTCGATGATATGGATATTTGCGAATCTCGTGAACTAATAGCAAAAAGTCGGTGAGCATTTTCGAGCTGATAACGGGAAAAATTATTAAAAAAAAAAATTCCAGGCTACTTTTAGTCCTCTACAAGCAGTTTAAGTTTTTGAAAAAAAAATGTTTTTTTAAAAAAAATATTTTAAAAATTTTGTGTTGACAAAAGCTTTTAGCTGAACAACAGCTCCAGAAAATGAATTTTTTTCTTTTTTTTTGTTTTTTTTTATTTAATTTTTAAATATCCTTTTGAAGATGGTCAGCATAGGGTTATATAGTCGCAACAAAAAATCGACTTTTCGACTTTTTTCAATTTCTAAAAAGTCGATTTTTCGCCTTGTTGACTTTTTAAAAAGTTGACTTTTTTCGACTTTCTTCGATTTTTAACTTTTTTTTTGACTTTTTCCAGTTAGTTTTGACTTGTTGTAATCGTTTAGGTGCTATTTTTTTCGGTTGTATTTTATTTATCAATGTTGGATACCAAAGTAATGAAGGTTAAAAAAAGTCGAAGAAATCGAAAATTTGGAAAAGGTTGAAAAAATCGAAAGCGAAAGAGTCGACTTTCGATAGAACGCTATCACTGAGGTGTTTACAACAATCGAAACTATTGGTAAATACTACACTTAACACTTTCTAACTCATAATTTTGGCATTGACATTTTTGCTTCACACACAAAATATATGGAAATACCAATAGCTTCAGTTGTTATTAAACTCGGCTCTCAATTGAATTTTTTTTTCAGAATTATTTTCATCTGGCAAAAGTAAAAAAAATTAAGTCGATAAAGTCAAAAAAGTCGAAAAAAGTCCAAGAAGTCAAAAGCAAAAGTCGACTTTTCGACTTTTTAAGAACAAAAAAGTCGATTTCGACTTTTCGACTTTTTCATACAAAAAGTCGATTAATCGACTTTTCGACTAGAACCCTAGGTCAGCAATGTTGACTGAAATGCTGGGACAATAAAAAAAAAATAAAATAAAATATGTTTATATTTTTCATTTAATTAATTTATTAACTCATGACCTAATGCCGAACAAAATCAACAAACTACTAAACTAAAGGTCAACTATTCACAACTTTAAACAATTTTGTGAAATAAAAAATTCCAAAAATTATTGCTGATAAATTTTGGTCCATGGAAGCACATAAAAAGCCAAATTTTCTTTTCTTAATGCGCTTTATTTTACTAAATTTTACCAATTGAATTAAATTTTGAAAAAAAAAAATGTTTTTTATATAAAAAATCTAACTTTTCTGGCTTTGGAAATGCCATCATGTACTAAAATTTATCAGCAAAATTTTTTTGGAATTTTTGTCTTTATAAGTTATATTTTGCAAAAAAAAAAAAACGAAGAACAAGCATGTATTTCCATGAGAGCTTTTTTTGCGTCCTTTTAATAAAGTAAACAAACCTCGAATTTAAATCTATTGAAGAAATTTGTTGATACAAAATGTGTGTTGTTTTCAGCTGGACTTAGCACGTGGCTTTCGATGTTTTTTTTTTTTTTTTGGACTTGACACAATTTCTTACCACTGCATAACAAGAAGAAAAAACAACATAACGGCATTTTGTTTTTTGTAAATGATGTGTTTTGAGTTATACTACTTAGCATACTACATCAAAAACTCAATTTGCATAAAAATTGGACTTGACAGGTTTGCCGACTAAGCCAACGATATGATCCATATATTTTCATATATGATCATATATATTTCATTTTTACCCGGGTGTAAAAACCTCAGTGATAGGGTTCTATAAATCGAAATTCGACTCTTTTGCTTTCGATTTATTCAACCTTTTCCATATTTTAGATTTCTTCGACTTTTTTTGATAGGGCTGCTTTGAGTGCTTATAACAAGTCAAAACTAAACTTTTTATTTACAAAAAAATCGACTTAAAAGTTAGAAAAGGTCGAAAAAAGATAAAAAGTCGAAGAAAGTCAAAAAAAGGGGAAAAGTCGAAAAAAGTCGAAATAAGTCGAAAAAAATCGACCTTTTAAAAAGTCGAAAGGTCGAAAAGTCGACTTTTTAAAATTTGAAAAAAGTCGAAAAGTCGAAAAATCGACTTTTTAGAAATTGAAAAAAGTCGAAAAGTCGACTTTTTGTTGCGACTATATAACCCTACTTCGAATTACAATTGATCTTTTTATACCCTCCACTCTAGTGATAGAGGGTATATATAAGTTTGTCATTCCGTTTGTAACACCTCGAAATATTGGTCTAGGACCCCATAAAGTATATATATTTATGATCCTCGATCGATTTTAAGTCGATCTAGCGATGTCCGTCCGTCTGTCTGTCCGTAGAAAACACGCTAACTTTTGAAAGACTTTACAGAGGCTACTGAAGTTTGGCATATATGTTTGTCATTTACCTGGTCAGGTTGGTATTGCAATCCAGCCAAATCGGTCCAGTGGTTCAAAAGTTATGAGCAAAAGAGTAAATTTCGGCAAGGGGGTTTCGCGAATTTACGAGATAAAAAACATGATAACTTTCGAAAGACAATAATGAGACTATGGCATGTATCTTTGCCGTTCCCCGGGTCTGTTTGGTATTAAATTTCAGCTCAATCGGTCCAGTGGTTCAAAAGTTATAAGCAAAAACCTGAATTTCAGATTAGTTTCATCTAAAATGCCACGTCTTTTAACAAGTTTTAAAAGCATTGGTGGTAACTAAACAATGCTTTTCAAACTTATTTAATTTTAAAGCAATGCTTTTTAAACTTGTTTAGTTTTAAAAGCATTGGTAACTTAAAAATTACACTCGAAAAGAATTTTACACTCAAAAAAAATTTTACACTCAAAAAAATTTTACACTCAAAAAAAATTTTGTTTTTTTTTTTTACAAAAAATGTCAATATTTTGTGTACATACGTACGTGCATTCACTCAGAAATATTTTTAAGGTAAAAAAAAACATTACACTCGAAAAAAATTTTACACTCAAAAAAAAAAATTAGTAATTTTTCTATTTTTTTTTTTTTTTAAATGACAAAAAAAGAGTTTTTTACTCAAAATAAAATATTTCTAATCAAAATTGATAATTTTTTCATGTTAAAAAATTTACTACCCTTTAAAAAAATGCATTGTGGAGGGTATTCATAGATTCGGCAAAGTCGAATTTAACTTTTCTACTTGTTTAAATTACATCTGTAAATGGTGTAGAAAAATTTAATTTTAAGTAAAAACCCTTTTTGTTAATAATTTTAGTAAAACTAAAGATTAAATGTAAAAACTTCTTTTGTAAAATATTTTTAAATATGGATAAGTAAAAATAACTTATCCATTTTAAAAATTGAGTTTCTTTAAACATTTTTTGAATCAGGACACATGACTAAAAATCAGTACATGGTCAGCTTAACTACATATGACCGAGTTAGTTTTATCAATGTTATACATAATAAAAAAACAAAAAAAAAACTGAATAAGCTTATTTAAATAATGTTTGAATGTATTTTGTCTATATATTAACATTGAAGAACTAAACCCAATAACATGAGAATGTTCTTCTTTCACATGCTGCCAGTCAGTCAGCCATCAATTTACTATGGTTGTAACCTTTTTAATATTGTATTTTTAACAGTTAATTTGTTGTTGTATAGCATTATAAAACATAATAGAAAGTAGAACTTTAAAGAATCAATTCTCATCAAAATCCCAGTCGGATATAAAATCACTACTGACATAAGTAAAAAAAGTCTGACAGTAAGTTTTTTTAAGTGTGTATAACTTTGCTTTTTTTGATAACTTCAATTTTCAACGATGATTCCAAATATGGCTTGCAAATCTTTCCATCACGTCTGGTTATTAAAAACCTCAAGTATTTTTCTGCATTTTTAAAACCTTTTCTTTTTGAGAGATCTTGAGATCTTACCACTTATTTTTGATTAACTTTTGGATGCTCATTCGGAATCTGGTTTCCAAATTTTTCCATCACGTGAAGTTTTTGCGAAAATCGAGGTGAAAGTGTAGTTTGAGATAATTTTAAGAACATTCTAGCGTTGTTCGTCTGTCAGTCCGTCTGTTAAAAGCACACTGCAATCCAAGCCAAAAGAGCTAGACTCCCAACATTTGACTCGAATATGCCTTGGGCTGGTAAAGTTCTTAGATGGACGAAATCGGTCCAGGGAGAAGAAACTTCCCCTTGAAGAACTAAATAAACCACTATTAAATTCCAACTTGGAAACAGAGGGCTTAAAAATTTAACCTTTTTCATTTTTTTACGATTTACGCCTATTTACTCAAATTAATATGTATAGGCATATTAAGTATTTGGTATCGTGTTGAAACAACGTGCCAAAAAAGTAAAATTTTGGCATTTTACTCAATATGACGAAGTGTGTGTGTTTAGACACGTTTTTAGGAGATAAACGCAAAAAAACAAAAAATTATCTTTTCTTCCCCCCTCATTTTCTCCTGTCTGTTTGACTTTACCGAGACTTCTGAAGTTTGGCATATATGTTTGTAATTTACCTGGTCAGGTTGGTATTGCAATCCAGCAAATTCGGTCCAGTTGTTTAAAAGTTATGAGCAAAAGAGTAAATTTCGGCATGGGGTTTTCGCGAATATACGAGTTAAAAAACACGCTAACTTTCTACAAACAATCCTGAGGCTGCTGAAGCTTAGCATATATATTTGTCATTTCCCTGATCTGATTGCACAGAAAAAAATATTCCATGGAAAAAAACAATTAAATATTTGCTCAGCTTAAAATTTGACATTCAATTAAATTTTTCTTGAATCAATTAACCATTTGCTCAAATCTGAAAAATTCACAGCATGAACTTGAAAAACAAAAAAACTTATCAAAGTAGGCTTTGTCTAACAATGCGATGAGCGCTGTTGAGTTTTTGTTTTAGTTTTCGTTAGTAGCCAAACAGAAAAGTACGTGAACGCACACAAAACGAAGAAACGAAAAATAATATAAAACACAAAAAAAAAAAAAACAATTTAAAAAATGATTGACAAAAAACACTAAAGTATGATATTGATTAACCATTCACTCAAATCAAGCATTGGTTTAATCAAAAATAACCAAAAAATATTGAATAACCACTCACTCAAATCAAGCATTGGTTTAATCAAAAATAACAGAAATATACCGATTAATCATTTGCTCAAATCAAGCATTAGTTTAATCAAGGATCAGTCAATGACTGACCTACAATTTTAGTGCTTGATCCAACAATTTTCCTCATTAGCTGACTTTTAATTAAAATAATGCTCAACCTGGTGTATTTCGTGCTTGATCTAACAACTCATTTTTATCTGTGTGGCATTGAATTTCAGCAAAATCGGTTGAATGGTTCAAAAGTTATTAAGAAAACATTGAATTTTCTCCTAAGGGTAAATCACATGCAAAATATCACTCCGATCGGAGTTTATCTTCTGTCCCCATTTTGAGCCTCAAAAATTGGGATTTTTGCAAAAAAGGACTTAAAAAAAAAAAATTGGCATCATTTTTTTTTTTTTGAGTGTAAATTTTGTTTTCGAGTGTAAGTTTTTTTTGTTTTAGTGTAAAAATATTTGTGAGTGACAAAAATACTTTTTAAAATATTTTTCTGACTCATCAATGTTTTTAAAGCTGGTTTAACGGTTTTTTTAACACGTAAATTTAAGGTGAAACCAATCTAAAATTTAAGGTTTTCTTAACAACTTTTGAATCATTGGACCGATTTTGATATTCAATACCAACCAGACCAGGGGAACGACAAATATATATGCCAAGCTTCAGTAGCATCAGAGTTGCCTTTCGAAAGTTAGCGTGTTTTTAAACACTTAAGTTCGCAAAAACCCCTTAAAGAAATTCACTTTATTGATTTTTACCAGGGTTGGCAACCGATACCCACCTAGAATAACGGTATTTGGCTATTGTACCGCAACCAATAAAGATATGGACATTTTCAAAAGTGATTATGAAAGCTGATGAAATTTCTAGTATTTTAAATTTGTCAATTCGTGTTTCTACCGGTTCGTTTTAGTTATATAATACCGTTTCAACCGGTATTATAAAGGTATTGACCTATATTTCAAAAACGAACCGGTCGCTCAAAGCGGGGACGGAATATAAACTCCGATCGGAGTGATATTTGCCAAGTCGAATTTAACTTTTCTACTTGTTTTTATTTGTTAGCTGATATAGTCAAACCTGCGTCACTTTTAAAATTAAAAACCAGCCTAACAACATCACAAAACTCGACATAAGTGACAGGTGTCAAAAAAGTAGTCTTTAACCATATGATTTATTTTTCAAATTATTCTACGAATTAGGTTAGAAAGAGAAAGCTAATATAACGCGCCATAAGAAAAATAGGTGCCAGATCGGTTTTTCTTGTTTTACTCACTCCTAAGTCACAGACTAATACAGACTCGACATAAGTGACAGGTGTCAAAAAAGTAGTTCTGAACCATATGGTTAATATTTTCAAATTATTCTACGAATTAGGTTAGAAAGAGAAAACTAATATAATGCGCCATAAGAAAAATAGATGCCAGATCGGTTTTTTTTGTTTCACTCACTCCTAAGTCGTAGAAAGTGTTGCCATGTTAGCGTAAAACGGACTTAAAACCGCTCTGTTTTCTCCTAAAATCGCTTAGTTTTTCCCCATTTTTTCTCATAAAACTCTACTGTCGAGTCTGTTTATAGTCTGTGCCTAAGTCTTAGAAAGTGTTGCCATGTTACCTTAAAACTATCTAAACCCGCTCTGTTTTCACCTAAAATCGCTTAGTTTTCCCACAATTTTTGTTATAAAACTCTACTGTCGAGTCTACATTTAGTCTGTGACATTATCATGTTAAAAATGTATTCTTTTAAAGCTCTGTACTTGGGTACTTGTAAACTTACTGTGTAGCAAACATATGTACTTACTATATGTAGCATGTTCAAATGAGAACTTTGTTCAGACAGTAGTATTGTTTTTGAATGTTAGTTTGCATGTTTTTTTTATATGTATATCTTTGTTTTCAATTTGTTTAAATTAAATTTTATTTGTTGATGTCATTGTCACTCACGCATAAAGAATGCATTGATTACACTATAACATTTATTTATTAAACAAGTGCTAATGTATGTAAAGTAGGAAAAAATAAATGAAGGGGTTCTTTTACATAGACTGACCATGGAAAATAGAGAAAATAAAAAAAAATTCACACCGTATTTGAAAAAAAAAATATGTTGGAAATTCCTTCCTCAACATTTGAAAGTAACTAGCATACTAAATAATTTAATTAGCAACTGGTGACAAAATAAATTTTAGTTCAGTTTATTTCTATTTCTGTTTTTTTTTTTCAAAATTGGAAATTTAAACAAATTAAAAGACAGTCTCACCAGTGCTGGCAAAGTACTTCCTCGTCATAAAATATTTTTTTGCAAAAAAAATGGTCACTCTAATATTTTACATGATTACCCTCAATGAAAAATGTCAATATTTATTTCTGTACTATATATATAATTCCCTTCATTTCCAGTTTATCTTATAACTCAATCAAATTTTTCTGCAGTCCCATGTTCTTCTCTTATAACATTTTCTCATCTATTCTTAGCTTTTATCTAATCGAAAAGTTTCGAGTTTTATATTATCAAACAACAAGAAAATAACAAACTGATATGTGAAGTAAATATTCTAAAATATTCTCAGATGCACTTGTTGTATGTATGCTTAAGATAAAGTAAAGTAACAAAGTACATACAAGTTCTACAACAAACATTTGTACTTCATTCACAGTCAGTTTGTTTTATTCATTTTCATTATTTTAGTACTTTTTTGCACAAACATTGGAAATTTAAAAATAAAAATACTTTTACAATTGTCTGTGGTTAAATTATAACGAGCTTAAGTCGAAAATTGCAAAAACTTGTTTGTTTTCATAGAAGTCAAAAAAAATTATTAATTTGTCTAAATTATTTTTTTGAGTGTGTTACTTCAGATGCCAATGCTAATTTCTGGTCCCGTCTGTGGGTTAACATACCACCATCGGAGATTTTAGAAAGGTCCTTGTAAAGTGCGTCATTCATATTTTGTTAAATACTTTCAATTTTCAAGATGATCGAATCTTGCGAAAAAGCATTCAACAAAATATTCGGACATGTGCGCTTATGATAACGACCGCACTTTGTTTCACTCCGACGAAGTGAAACGAACGAAGTGTCTTGCGACTTTCTCCGTAAGACAATTATCCGGAAACCCAGCGACTAGGCTTACGGGTATAAATAAATGTACGCGCAGACTAAAAGGGAATTCTGGAGCATTATTGTGCCACATCGAACATTTATTACACTACTAAACATCGACTGGGACGCAACCTTATACTTTTGATAACAATAGTTCTGCTGGTCAAAAATCCGTTATTTAAATTTTTCCATCATATCAGGTTTTTGAGAAAATTGCCGTTTTGTGCATTTTTGGCAACTCATAGCGGATGGAGCCGATGTGATGGCGCCTTAATAATAAGTCGAGGGTAAAGCTTAAAAATTACTCTTTAAGATGCAGAACTTATTTGGTCAGTCGCATTTACCCTTTGTTCACCAATTTTCTTTTAACAATGTCTTATTCCAAAGCATCAAAAAAACGTTTTTGGCGAAAAGACCTTAGTAAAAGATAATTTGTGCTACAACAGTTAAAGCGACTGATCAAATGAGTTATGCATCTCAAAGAGCAATGTTTAAACATTACCCTTGACTTATTTTTAAGTCTTCAGCACATCAGGTTAATCCGCTATGAGTTGTCAAATATGTCCAAAAACGAGATTTTTTTGTACTTCAAATTTCTCAAAAACCTGTTGTAATGGAAAAGTTTGAAGACCAGGGGGGTAATTATGTAACTTGATAATCGTCAATCGTATCGTTTCCATCGTTATTCCATTACCATATAGTGTCATTTTATGGTAATAGAATAATGAGCTAACGATGACGATTGACGATTATCAATATACATAATTAGCCCCCAGATTTGTGACCTCGCGGAAAAAAAATCGATTTTGGGGAATCAGGCATCATTGAATGACAATTGGTGCCCTAAAAATAAAGGCGACTGATCAAATGAGTTCTGCATCCTTAAGAACAATGTTTAAGCTTTACTCTTGACTTATTTTTAAGTCGCTTTCAAATCGGGTTTATCCGCTATGAGTTGTCCAAAAATCCCAAAACGGCGAATTTTTTTAACTTTGACCTCAATTTTCTCAAAAACCTGATGTGATGGAAAAGTTTGGAGCTTCGATTTGTGATTACAATTTTGTAAGGTCTCGTGCCAGTCCCATTAATTTTTTTTTTAAATGTTCAGTAGTGTTTTTGGACCCCACACCCTCGTTTGAAACCGTGTTTAATATATTCCAGCTAGAACCAATTGGACAGAGGGACTCGACATACCTGAGAAGGCACACAACTGTACTACAGATTCCACTTTCGACTACCGGACCAGTGCAGTGTATTTCAAGCCAAAATCATGGCCATAAAACGTGCTGCAAGTTGAATAGGGGGGCAACAGATATCATTCAGGAATATCTACCTTCGGCAACTGTATTGCCGATTTTTACTTCATCGAACTAACGCCTGTCATTTCTCACAATGCGGGTAAGCCGCGGAGCGAGGTTAGGTTAGAGGGGGCGGAGTCAAAAACTCCTCACAAAGACTGGATGGTACATAGCGAAACTACAATAATTCCTCAGTGAAGCTTATAGAACGCGTTAGTCCTAATTGCGAATTGTTTTATTTGCTTTAGGGCGTCATTTAAAACCGTTTTTAAGCTCTCGAAGACATGTCTCGAAGACATGTCTGCCCGCGAGCTCCGCGGAGCAAGACTCCGATATCGTAATCGATAGGTAGTGACGTGAACCCATGTGTTTTAACACGAGGATGGTGTGGCTCTCATATGATTTTCGACTTACCGGTTGCGGACGTAATGGGGCACAGTGCACGCTTCGAAGCACCGCCAGTAAAATAAGTATCCCCAACTAAGACTATTGCCAGGGATGTCATTCTCTGTCAATGACCGCAAACGGATTTAATATAGATATCAAATTCATTAATCCTGAATACGGATCGATTCGGGTTGAATCTTAGTGAGGACTCTTGAGCGATCTTTTCTATCTCATTAACTTTTCTTTCTCTTCTTTTTCAGGTAACTTAGAGCCACGTTCGTTGGAGAATTTTTATGCGCTGGACAATGCCTGCTTACCTTACCAAACCTAATCCTAGTGACACCCTCCGAAAGGAAATTGTCAGTAGGTTTTTGACACCAGGAGGTTTTTGACACCTGCCAAAAAGATATTTTTCATAGATAAGAATTTAACGTTTCGGTTCTGAGTGGAAAACGCTGAGAGTCCAACATTATGAAAAATTGCAGAAATTGAACTGTGAGGTTCAAGTAGTTTCATTTTATTTCTTTTCACAATAATTTAAATTTTTAATATCGACTTAATCTGTTATAACTTCTTGCCATAAATTTATTTGTATATTTTTGTTGTATATTTAAATGTGGCGTTGAGATATATTTTTTTTGGTTTACGTGAAAGTATTTTTATTAATTTTTTTTGGAAAATATGACGTAGTTGCTTAAAATATGTCGAAAAAAATTACTTCATTAAAAAAATTTCAAAATATTAATTAAAATAATTATTCATTTGAATTGAGACAATAGCAAACCGACATCATATGAAATTTAGGAATTTTCAAAAAATTTTATAATTTATTTAAAATTTATGATTTGTTTTTTTTTTTTTTAATTTTCTTTAGTTCGTAATAATATGAGCAATAAAACGAGATAAATTTTTTTAAAATTTTTTTTTGTTATCTTGGCCGTGCAAAATTGAAATTTTCATTGTTTTTTTTTTATTATTTAGAACAAAAAGCTGTTTTGTAGACGACAGACTTTTTGTATTGTCTTTTCAAATTTGTTTATTTACAAAGAAAAAAAAAATACTATAAAAGAAAAGTAATGAGAGCATCATGTCATCGACAGGAATTTATTATGCATTTTATTATGTTTTAACAAGAAAAATGTTTTGTTTTTATAAAACAAATAAAATTGAAAAACAAACAAAAAAATGCATACAAATATAACGAGACAATTTCATGGTTTTAGATGTGCAAACAAATTCAAATATTTATCTAAATTTTTGTAAATTGCTGAACTACACTAAAAATTTAGTTAATTTTTCCATTTCTTAAATTAAGTTAATTTTCCCATTTTTGGTAAATTCTTTTAGTGCATACCCGAGTAAAAGTTTGAAGGATCAGTACTGATACTAAAAATGGATCGCTATGATTAGGATCAGTTTTAATCGGACGGATACAATTTCATCCAAAAAATGGGTTAGTATAATTAGAAAAACCCTTTTTTTCCGATGAAATTGAATCCGTCCGATTAATACTGATCTAATCTTAGCGACCCATTTTTCGGATTAGTACTGATCTTTCAAACCTCGGATCAGTACTGGTCTATCTAATCTCGAATCAGATGTGATATATAAGAACATGAATAAACATTTTTACTCATTTTATGAGGCATTTCACACCAAATGTCAAGCGAAAAACATGTGTTTTTATTGATAATCCTATATGTAATTGCGATTTTGGTTTTTTAATTTTTAAAAACCTTGGCTTAGGAGGCGTGGCTAAATATTGAAAAAATTGTCATATTTTTGTCGAGTTGCCTTGATTAAATATTTATCAAATTAAAACGGAACGCACCATAATCTCTAAAATTTGCATTGTTGTATATTTTTTATGGGCTTTCGACTAAAATTTTTTATTTTAAAAAAATTTTCAGAACTTGTTCTAAAATTTCCCATTTATTAAAAAAGTCTATTTACCAAAAATCCGGCGACTTTTTTTCTTTTTTAAGTTTAGATGTTTGTCTATCCACACAAAAAAAAATCAGACTCGCGTTCTTCGTCTTTTTTTCGGGAAATTCGAATTTGAATATTAAATTTCATAATAATTTTGTGATTTGCGTGTTTTTTATTGTTTCAACATGGCGGATGAGTATTAAATATTTGCATAAATGTTACTCATACGCTATATTGAAACAAGAAAAAACAAGCAAATCAAAAAGCAAAAATAAAAAAATCGGAAATTTCAGAACGGGTTCTGGAAGTTTTTCAAAACAAAAAGTTTTAATCGATAGCCCTTTAAAAATAATGAAATTTTTTCAGTATTTAGCCACACCTCCTAAGTTTAGGTTTTGAAAAATTGAAAAACCAAAAACTCAATTTTCTAAGTTCCATAAAGGGCTATCAAAAAACCTATTCAGAAATTCATGAGACACATGTTTTTCTGTAGCGGGACATTTGGTGTGGAATGCCTCATATCATAGTCCAAATTTAATTGCATATTTTTAATTGTATTAAATCAGATCTAATTAAATGTCAAATTTATGCCAATGTTGATCAAATCCGAGATATGCACTGACTCACAGTGAAAATGGTCCACTCGTTATTACATAGAAATTCGTTAAAGACAAAGAAAACAATACCAACCCATATTTTTATAAACCAAGTATTGTATTAAAAACAACTATTTAGGTATTTTATCAAGCTTTCCTTTAAGCTTGAAAGCGTCCAGATTGAGTAAATAATAAATGATCTACGAGGGTCGAACTGGAAAATAACATTATTTATAGACATGTACATTTTTATTTTAATATTTTACAAAAAATTGGCGGTCACAATAATTGAAGGTCAAACAAATGCCGACTGTACATTTTCAGTTAAAATTACCTTTTGAGTCGATTTAGCGATGTCTGTCCGTCCATTATTTATAGACATTTTGTAAATTTTTATTTTAATATTTTACAAAAAATTGGCGGTCACAATAATTGAAGGTCAAACAAATGCCGACTGTCCATTTTCAGTTAAAATTACCTTTTGAGTCGATTTAGCGATGTCTGTCCGTCCATGTAACGTTGTGCGCACTATACATACAGGTCGCAATTTTTAACCGATTTGTTTGAAATTTGAAACTTAAGCTTCTTTTAACCCAACGACAAACGCTATTAAATACGAGTCAAATGACCCTAACAACCGTATTTTAATAGGTATCCTTTCGAAATTTAGCTGGTAAACGTGTTTTGTATTAACAAATGACCATTCCAAATTTTAAAGGAATCGGACCAGTTCTTCTTGTAGCCCCCATTCAAACCACCCACCCGATATTCCAAAAAAATCTCTAAAATTTGATGAAAAAAGAAAATATTTTATTAAAATTTTGTATATGTGTGTTTAACGCTTACTTTAATAACCCAATCAAATCTGATTATAATCACACCATTTTTGGACTTAGGGCCATATGAAACGATCGATATTCACTTAAAGCGGATTTTTGGCAACAATTAAAACCCTATTTCAATCAAATTTGGTTTGTGAGTGTTTTCTACACTTATTAAATATTTGTCAAGGGATATACCCAATCGGTCCATGTTTAGACTTGTGACCTATTTTCCAGGAAATACTGGTGTAGGTATTATATGGTCGGTCTTGACCGACTATAGCTTTCTTACTTGTTTTTGTCTGGGTCGTTGCAAAAATTAGTTGATCACTGAATAAAATCTGGACGATTTTTTAAATTTCTAATGTTTGAAATTGGAAAAAGTGACTTGAAAATATTAAAAAATTAAAAAATGTTTATAAATAATATCATTTTCCAGTTCGACCCTCGTAAATCATTTATAATTTACTCAATCTGGACGCTTTCAGGCTTAAATTAAAGCTTGATAAATTACCTAAGCAGCAGTTTTTAAAACAATACTCGATTTATAATAATATGGGTTGGTATTGTTTACTTTGTCTTTAACGAATTTCTATGTAGTCTGCACGCGTCAGATTCCATTGTCAAGACTATTTAGCAAACATAAAAACCATATACTTCCAGTAGCAAAGGGAATTTAAATGATAAATCGATAATGTTCAAACAAAGAATTAGAAGAAGAAAGCAATCTCTAATACTTAATGGGAATTTAAACTATTTAATTTTACGTTAGAAAAATTACTATTCATGGATTCAGCCAAGTCGAATTTAACATTTTTTACTTGTTATTCTTAAATTCACTTTTACTTAAAATGTTTTGAAAAAGAAGGGTGGTCATAGATTAAGCCGAGCCAACACCGTAATAGATTTAAACTACATTTACAAATAGCAATAGCGATAATAACTTAAAGCTTTCACCAAGTTTTTTTTTTTTTTATTTTAACAATCACGAGATCATCTACCCTGCCTACGATAATCTAATCAAATACATTTTTCGAGTTTGCGGATTTTTTTAATTCTTTAAATAATTTGTAGACCAAAACAAACCCTATTTTTTCAAAAATTACAATTTTAAAACGTCCAGGTCTTCATTTAAAAAAAGTTCATTAACACATTTCCAAAATATTTTGCTTTATAAACTGTGACTGACTCACCCTCAAGATAACCATCAAAATTATTTTTTTCAATTCAAAAGGCGTGGGCAATTTATAATAAATAAACACAAGTATAACATCTAATTAAATTATTGTATAACTTGAATTTAGCCACAAAATTTAAATATAAAAAAAAAATTAAAAAAATAATAATAGGAATGAATATCTTACGTATAGTTCCAAAAAAGTTTAAAAATCGGGATGAATTGCTCTTTTTCATAATCTTAGAATTATTTTATATATTTTTTTTAATATTTAACAAGAAATTAAAGTTTCTTTTGTGCACTAAACGAAATACCGTTTTCTTTTTTTTCCGAATTTGCTAATAAAATTTTCACCGAAAACAAATTTATAACAAAAGGTGAATGAATAATCTCAACATAGCACAAACCGCAGACACTAAAGAAACAAAATGGACTAAACTGAATGGCAGATGTAAACTAACATCGGACGGAGAGAGTATGCAAAAGATTTATCTGAACTGAAACATATATATCTATAGAAGATATCCGCATATATACAAAATATTCGTATGTATATATACAAATATGCTAAAATTAAGTAAGAAAAACATTTTCAAAAAATAAGAGAAAAAACATAAGAATTTATAAAAATAACAGAAAAGTTAATATACAAACACCATTTCTAATTGTATGTTTTTCAAAATGTTTGAAATGTATTTTTAAATTGTTTAAATTTAAGTGAAACAAGTAAAAAGTTAAATTCGATTTGATTAAATCCATTCAAAAGTATTTTTTTGAGTGTAAAAATTTTTTTTGAGTGTAAACTTTTTTCGAGTGTACCCGTTTTTTGGAGTGACAAAAACACTTTGTAAAATATTTTTGTGGCTTAATTATGTCTTTCAAAGCGCGTTTATTGTTTTTTCAACACTTGAATTCAAGGTGAAACCAATCTGGAATTCACGGTTTTGCTCTGGAACGATTTCGCTCAAAATCAGTATCAACCTGACCAGGAAAATTACAATTATATAGTTGTCTTTCGAAAGTTATCGTGTTTTTAACAGACAGACAAACGAACGGACATCGCTAGATAGAAATAAAATTGTTTGAGGATCATGAATTTATATACTTTATGGGGTCCTAGACCTATATTTCGAGGTGGTACAAACGGAAAAAAACTTATTTTGCCCTTCATAATTGTAAGGAGGGTGTAAGATGAAAACCCCTACATCAAGAGCACATCAACTAAACTGGCTCTCAGGTAAAGAGTAGCAAATGCTACCATATTAAGTACGGTGTGCGGGACGGACCTGGAAAAGAAAGCTGACTATATCTCACTGTAGTCGAACTTTGATGTTCAAATACAAAGTATGAAACGACTGTGCCGAAAACTCTGTTATGGCAGCGATTGCGATCTCTATTTTTACTTACGGATCGAAGATGGAGTTGGAGACTTCCGCACAAGTGTTATATTTTCCAGGCTGACGTACTATCAATTGATAAAGCCGTGCAGATGATTATGACATGGGACCTACGTCTTTGCGCCATTAACATTTTCGTGAACAGTCTTGCAGATCTGAAGGCATTAGAATCAAACACTGTCAAATCGTGAATTATTAGGAACTGAATACAGTCACTTCGTCGAATCAGTCAGCACACAGACAAGCTAATCTGGGTCCCTGGACATAGTGAAGTCGCTGGGAATGAATTGGCTTATGGATGAAAATGAGTCAGTGAAGCACTTGTTGTGGGAATGTCCGGGTCTGAAGAAGCGCCGCCTTAAGTATTTGGGTCAAAGATTTTTCGATGACCTGGAATGCCTAAACGGTGTCTCATTGAATTCTCTAGAGAATATATCTTAGGGGGCCCCCGTAGGCTAGTTGGTAGCGTGCTAGCCTTTCAACGTGGGGGTCGTGGGTTCGATTCCCACCAGAGCCCTTGGTTTTTTCGCTACAACGAGACGACGGTCATTGTTACCAGTTCTCGCTTAGGTTGAATTTATTAAAAATGAGTTGTAAATAAATAGAAAGAATAAATTAAAATAATTGATCATGTGATCAAAAACTATATATCTTAGAGAATCGGGGTGGTTTGGGAAGTAGAATAGGGAATTAACAATTAAGGGAATCACAATGGGTCTTATGACCTCCGAGTGGGAGAAAAATAAGAGTTGCAATTAGCAAAAAAAAATGTTGGTTTTATATTTAAGAAATTTATAGGTTTTTGACATGATTTTTACTAAACTCTTCGCGACCCCCAGAAATATATCCTAAATATATCCTAGATCAATATTTCGATACGTTACACATGGAATGACAAAGTATTACTCCATACTAGAGATGGGCACATGAGCCGATTAGAGCGTAATTCACGTGATTCACGCGTGATTGTGAGTAAATTTAATTTTACTCACGTGATTGTGAGTAAGTGTGAGTTGGAAAAAAATTGCGTGAGTGAGTGTGCGTGAGTAAGATTTTTGCGTGAGTGAGTGTAAGTGAGCCGATTTTGTTGCGTGAGTTTACGTGATTTATTTTCATTTCATATTTCCTTTCGTACCAAAAAAAAGCAACAAAAAAATTTAAAAATTTGGCTAAACTTATGATTTCGTCCCGAAAAAAGCGCAAAGAATTGTAAAAGTTCGCTAAACTTTAAATTTTTCTTAAAATTTTGTAAAATTTTTTAAATTTTAGTTTTTAATTTTTTTATAAATATAAGTTTCGTGAGTGTGAGTCAACGTGAGTGGGAGTGAAGCTTGTGTGAGTGCACGTGAGTGTGAGTTATATTAAATTTACTCACGTTGACGTGAGTGTGAGTGATTCAAAAATTCCTCTCGTGAGCGTGAGTGAGTGTGAGTCAAAAATCACTCACGCGCCCATCTTTACTCCATACTGTAGTTAGAGAGTATAAAAAAAATTGAACAATGTTTTTTAATAACTTTGTTTTATAAGATTAATTTTTGCAATTCTCAATATCAATTATTTTTTTAAATTAACTCAATTAAAAATTTTAAATAAATTTCATAAAATGTAAATTCAAATTCTAAAAAAATTTATAAAATTATTAACATTACTGTTTCCATAGGTTAGGTTAGGTTAGGTTGTAAGTGGCTGCTGACGTTTTACGTCAACACACGTAGACTCTGAGGTCCATTGTGATACCACGGGATCGTAATAGGTTTCCCTACTAGTCCCTGTCGTTAAACCAGTTTGAGCTTCTTATGAAACTCCTTAGATGTTGAATTTTGACATCCGACAAATCTGAAAGATCGTACAGCTCCCTAGATCCCAGTGAAGCAAGTCGCTGACCAGAAAGTGCCGGGCAATGGCAAATAAAGTGTTCGATAGTTTCCAACTCCTCTTCATCCATGCAACTTCGGCAAAAGTCATTCGACGGCACATTTAACCGCTCTGCGTGCTTCCCTATAAGACAGTGTCCGGTAATTATAGAAACCACCGTTGAAATCTCTCCTCTTGGAAGCGATATCAGCTCACTTGTGCGCCCCTGATTAAGAGAAGGCCAAATCAGTCGTGTTGTCTCACACGTCCATCCATTTGCCCATCTTTGATTAGTCTCCGTCGCAGAACAAAGCCGTAGGTTTTGCTTGCAAGTTTCTAGAGGCATACCAACACATTCCAATTCTGTTGGAACCTGTAAGGTAGTTCCTAGTCTTGCAAGCTCATCGGCTTTGCAATTCCCTGGAATGTCTCTGTGCCCTGGGACCCATATGAGTCGTATGTTAAACTGCTTGGCCATCTCATTTAAAGACGTGCGGCAGTTAAGGGCAGATCTTGTTTTCAGAAACATTGAATCCAGGGACTTGACCGCGGCTTGACTGTCAGTATAGATGTTGACTGCGGTTGTAGACAAGACATTGCAGCTCAACCAGTCAGCCACTTCTTTTATTGCCAGCATCTCTGCCTGGTAAACACTGCAATGATCTGGCAATCTACGAGCCAGGCTCAACCCAAGCTCTTCCGAATAGACTCCAAAGCCCACTTGTTCGTGCAGCCTCGATCCATCTGTGTAAAAATTTATGGTAGCTCCACTACCCGGAGTATCCCCCATCCAAGACTCCCTGGATGGTATCATAGTGGTAAAGTGGCGCTCAAAGAGGCTCAAAGAGGAAGCACAGTCCACATTTTGTGGTATTGTTATCTTTTTCAAGATCGCGCTATGGCCACAATCAATGCTCCTCCATTGCAGCGTGCTATTAAGTCGAATTGCCGACGCAGCCGCATACTGCCTACCCAATATGTCCAAGGGTATCAAGGGTATTCTGAGACATTTTTCCTATAGAAAAAGTCTCAGATTCTGAGACATTTTTCCTATAGAAAAAGTCTTAGATTCTGAGACATTTTTCCTATAGAAAAAGTCTCAGATTCTGAGACATTTTTCCTATAGAAAAAGTCTCAGATTCTGAGACATTTTTCCTATAGAAAAAGTCTCAGATTCTGAGACATTTTTCCTATAGAAAAAGTCTCAGATTCTGAGACATTTTTCCTATAGAAAGTCTCAGATTCTGAGACATTTTTCCTATAGAAAAAGTCTCAGATTCTGAGACATTTTTCCTATAGAAAAAGTCTCAGATTCTGAGACATTTTTCCTATAGAAAAAGTCTCAGATTCTGAGACATTTTTCCTATAGAAAAAGTCACAGATTCTGAGACATTTTTCCTATAGAAAAAGTCTCAGATTCTGAAACATTTTTCCTATAGAAAAAGTCTCAGATTCTGAGACATTTTTCCTATAGAAAAAGTCTCAGATTCTGAGACATTTTTCCTATAGAAAAAGTCTCAGATTCTGAGACAATTTTTCTATAGAAAAAGTCTCAGATTCTGAGCTTCGTGTTCTGAGCTATTTCAGATTCTGAGACATTTTTCCTATGGAAAAAGCCTCAGATTTTGAGATATTGATCTATACACTACTGTGGTTCCCTTATTGGACATGTGGGGCCAGCGTCCAAACTTAAGCTCGAAATTACGTTAGCTATAACCGACATTAATTTCGCTGCAATCGTTCCAGTACTTAGTCCAAATTCAGACAGGGCAATTTTAATTGCCGCAATTCTGATTTTATAGTGTATCGGAGAGAGAGGGAAGAATCTTATCTCTCTCTCTGATACACTAAAAAATCAGAATTGCCGCAATTAAAATTGCCCAATGTAAATTCGGTCTTACAGAATGGCCGAATTATTAAAAAAAACACCCTGCACCGTTGCGTATGATTGTTATTTAAAGGCAATTACAAAAATAAGTATACGCCTCTTATAGAGTTTTCAAATATTAATAAATAAAAACAAACTTTGCTTTTAATTTTAACCCATTCCGATTTGGGTTGGTGCACTGTGTTATCATTAAAAAAATTTCTGCAATTGAAAAAAAAAAATTGCACATTTGAATCTTTAATCTACATTTTGCAATTTTTTTAAGTAAAAATCTACAAACACCAGCTAAAATCGGTAAAACCCAGCAAAATTTGGCATTACCAGTAATGGGCAGGGTTGGCAACCGAAACGAATAACGGTATTGGTAACGGTATTGGTATTACATATTTTTTGTATCGGTAACGGTAAAGGTAACGGTATTTTGAATTATTTAGGTAACGGTTAACCGATACCGAAACAACGATACCGGTACGTACCGGTATTATGAATAAAATTTACCAAACACGTTAAAAAGTCACAAATTTGTTAAAAACACGTAAAAAATTAAAAATTTATTTAATAAAACTAAAAAAACTGATAAATTTAGTGCATTTTCAACATATAATTATATAGACTATTAATTAACTCAGAATTTAATTAATTTAATTCACGCAATATTGCAATTCAACAACTAAATTATTGATTTTTTACGTGTCTGTCCAATCAGCAGCAAAATGTGTGTCCAATCAGCAGAAATATCTGCATTTTGAGCCATTTAAGAAATCTGCTGATTTTTGCTGACGGGGTTTGCTAAATTTCTGTCTGGATAAATCAGGCAGAGTTTGCAAAAAAATCTGTCAAGACCGCAGATAAATCTGCTGATTTAAGATGAAAAATAAATAAAAAATACTTTTTTTGTTAAAAATTTTATAAAAGAAGCGAAATTTTCAATAAACTTAAAAATTTTTTTAAGAAAATTTTTTAATTTTTTTAAGAAAATTTTCTTACAAAAAGGATAATTTCTGTAAAATTATTAAAATAGTCAGGTGATTTTTTCACATTAGAGCAATTTTTAGTTTTATTCGTTTAAATTAGACAAAAATAAAAAAAATGCCAACAAATTTTGTTTGTAAAATTACAAAATAATCTGCTAAAATTTGAACAAAAATATTTTTTTTAAATCAGCATTTTTTTTTAAATTTAATGATAGAGAATAAAGTAAAAGTATTAATTTTAGCAGAAAAATCTGGTAAAAGTTTTCTAATTCAAACTGAAAGTTGTTTTACAGATTTTTCGATAGAGTTTTTCTTCAGACTGTAGGACTTGGGCTAATTATGTATTTAACTCTAGAGAACCACCTCTCCACGCTTAACTGCATGGATGACAACGCCAGCAACACTAGCGATTTGGCACAATTCAGAAAAAGAATGTTTACATTACGTGGCACTCACTTTTCTCTTCGGAACTTTTTAGATAAATTGGCAATGTGATCATTGGTTGTACCGATTTCGACATATTGTTTATCTTAATTTAGTTAATTGTGAATGTGATCATTGGTTGGACCGATTTCCTCGTTGTTGTTGTCCAAATAACAATACGATGTGCAATGAACAAAAATTTGATGTTTTATTTTACGTACATTTAAAATATTTTAATTTATTTTTTATCTGCAAAAAAAAAATTTAAAATAAGTAATATTCAGACAACCGAAACAAAACCGTTATAATACCGGTAAAAATCCGAATAAAGGTAATGGTTTTTTATCGGTAACGGTATTTAAAGTTTTTTATTTCGGTATTGGTAACGGTAACGGTAATCAATATTAAAGGGTTTTTAATCGGTAACGGTATTGAAAGGGTAACGGTAGCCAACACTGGTAATGGGTTTTGTAATCCGAAACAACTGTTAATAAGTAGTTACTTATTGAATGAAACACTAATTATTTTAACAAGGGCGTGAGACAAAAAAAACTAGTGAAGAGTATGTAGATAAATAAGTAGTTACTGCCTCGGATTATTAATAAGGAGAAAAAACCCATTACCAATAAGAAGTAAAATAATTAGTTAATTAAAAGCTTTAAAATTTAACTTGTTTTTACTAAAAATTAAAAATTGAGTAATTTTTATTGAGTTTTTAAGTACTTTTAAAGTAATTGAATTGTAAAGGTTAAAAAATGCGAGTGCAAGGAGATATTATTACTTGAAAGTACTTTTATAGCATATTACTGAAAAGTAGTTACTTTTAGGCTTAAAATAATGTTAATGGTAATGTGTACTCATTATAAATAATGTACTTGGTAATGATTACTTTTCACAACTCATTACCATGTTTTTGCTGGGAACTGGCAACAATGGCACGGAAACGGACCTAGCATGTTACCTCATTTGTCGAGTGTGTATAAAAAAAGCACTTTTCATTGACACTTTAGTAAAGAAATACAGATAGAAATACAAAACACAGAGAATCTGAGACAAAACAAGGAGAATCCTTTCGCTTTCATTTGCGTGATAATATCACATT
Source organism: Pegoplata infirma (assembly GCA_963921195.1). Classification (NCBI taxonomy): domain Eukaryota; kingdom Metazoa; phylum Arthropoda; class Insecta; order Diptera; family Anthomyiidae; genus Pegoplata; species Pegoplata infirma. The sequence goes on along the minus strand of OY992536.1, from coordinate 313,428,229 downwards.
GAATGAAAATAATTTATTATAGTTTTTTCGTCTTTAATTTAATGATTTTTTTTTTTATTTTTTGCTTTGCTTTCTTTTTATAATAGAAACAAAAAAACAAAAACTTACGGTAAATATGCATAAGAAAAGATTTGATAAGTTGAGAAAAACCCCATCAAAATAATAATACAAGTACCTAAGACAAATAATTATATGTGCATTTTTTTATATCGAGTTATAGGAAAGAAAAGAAATTATTTTTTTATGTTTGGTTAATATTTTATTATGTTTATATATAAGCATTAAAATCATAAACATTTTAATTTTATACCTTATTTTTTAAAACTGAAAATAACGAAAAAGGAAATACTCCATATATTTTCTATAGAAAATAATTATATGTGCATAGGAGAAAATTCCTATATATTCTTTTTGATTTGCAATGTAATTAAGTACTTTGTGAAAATTTGTGTTCGCCTTGTGTATTTAAACTTTTTTAAGCCTAGGAGGCATAAAACCCGCCAAGGTTTTTAATGTACCAATACCTCTTGTCCCCCGTTTTGTCAGTATTTAAAGTTAAAGTTCTTTAATGGTCTTGTACGGCTTTGACTTTGAAATGACCTTGGCACAAAAGGTCCTTAAGAGGAATTTACTTGGGTGAAGGTCGAAACTAATGGCTGACCTCTTCAATAGTGGTATGTTGTGCGCATATAGGAAGTTTTTTGTCAAACGAGTGACATGGATTTGAGCGTTATCTTGTGAGAATGTCCAATTATCTCCATACAGTTCGGTAGCAAAGTCTATTAAATGGTCCCCAACAAGTAAAAATATATTTTTGCACTATTTTTATTGAAAACAAATCATATTCAAACCCTTCTTCATGATCCAAATGTATCTTATTGCATAACGGATTCGAAACTGTGCTTTCGAAAATTGCACGTTTGGCGGAAATGTGTTAAATCTCTATAAGAGAAGTGGTGACCATCAGCGCCGTCTTAATTTAGCTTTTTTTCGTCTTATTTAGTGATAAAAAAAGTTTAATTTGGATGGCAATGATCGTCAACACCAATGTTGGAGAGATTTAAGACAGCCGCGCCAAACGTGCTATATGCAAAATCACGGTTGCAAATCCGTTATGGTATGGGGTGCATTTGGATGAAGAGGACGGTTCCGAATATGATTTGCCCATACTAAAAATAATGTAAAAATATAATTTTACTTGTTCGGGAACATTTAATAGACTTTTCTACCGAACCGTGTGGAGATAATTGGACATTCCACCAAGACAACGCTCCAATCCATGTAACTGGTTTAACAAAAAACTAGTTTAATGCGCCCAGCATACCAATTTTGAAGTGGCCAGGCATTAGTCCTGACATAAACCTAACTAAATTCCTCCTTAGGACCCTTTCTGCCAAAGCCGTAAACTACGCGCTAAGGACTTAAATTTGCGATATTGACGAAACGAGGGAAAAATGGTATTGGCACATTAAAGAACTTGATTGGTTTTATGCCTCGTAGTCTTAAACAAGTATAAATATTCATTAAATATTCATATAACCTAATTATATTGTATATCAAAAACAAAATATATGAATTATCCTTTATGCACATATAATTATTTTCTATGAAGCATATTTTCATTCCTTATTTTCTGTATTAAAAAATAAAGTTTAAAATTAATGTTTTTATGATTTTAAAGCTTACTTAAAAACATAACAAAATATCAACCAAACTTGAAAAAATATTTTGTTTTCTTTCCTATAACTCAATATAATACAGTGCACATATAATTATTTGTCTTAGGTACTTGTTTGTGTGGATGTTGAATGATTGTATAAAATACAATATATGTATGAGTGCTTTGAAATCAAAAAACTAAAAAAAAAATCTTTTCATTCATGACACGTTTACGTGCGATGACATACTACGGCATATATGGATGGACGGACAGACAAACGTATTGGGTGTAAATTCAGACGGACAAACTATGAAGAGACACTATTGTTGTTAAAGCACGTTAGGCACGTTACCGCGAAACATTAAATAAGAAAAGAAACTAAAAAAATTAAATAAAAAATGCAACAAACAATAATAATACAAGTAATAATAACGATGATAATGATGACAATAAGAAAGACGGACAAACAAGTGTCCCACCATGTAAGTAAGCATGTTACGAGTGTATGTAAGCAATTCATTCAATTTAACTAAAGCCAACAGGCCAAAGCAAACCGATCGACCAAACCAGCAATTCAACCGACCCATTATGGAGAACACTAAAAATTAAACGGACAAAAAATGTGTGTGTATATAATAGATTTTTGTATTAACATGAGAAAAATGTATTGAAATGAAAGGCCGTGGACAGACAGACGTTTATTCACCCGTCATTTTTTGTGACATTAAAAAAAAAAAATTACAAAACACACAAAAAAGGGGGAAGGAAGTACATACATACATACCATACATTCATTATTTAAGAGACGAGCGAACAATCAAGCTGAAATACAATGTAGTTTAAAAACAACAAAAAAGCTAAACATCAGTGGCCAAGCACAATATATGAACAGTGATGACAACTTTTTGGATAAAACCTTAAACGTAATAAGTGTATATTTTACAAAGATTGGTCAGCCATCTACTAAGACCTTACAAACTCCCTACTTCATTTACAGATGGGTTTCGAAAAAGATCAAGAGATTAATTGTAGTTCAAAAAAAAAAATCAGTTACAAATTTTGATTTATAATTCTAAAATTCCACTTGTAATTCGAAAAAGATCAATTTAATTTGAAAAAGATCAATTGTAATTCGAAAAAGATAAATTGTGATTCGAAAATTCGATAATACAAAAGAATCACTTGTAATTCAATTAAAAAAAATTCTACGTTTCTGAGATATTTTTTTTCAATATAAAAATTCTCAGATTCTGAAATATTTTTTAAAAAATTTAGAAAAATTTTCAGATTCTGAAATATTTTTTCTATAGAAAATTCTCAGATTCTAAAAATTTTTACACCATTTACAGATGTAATTCGTAAAAGATCAATTGTAATTCAAAAATTCCATTTGTAATTCGAAGATTCCATTTGTAATTTGAAGATTCCATTTGAAATTGAAAGTTTCAATTTGTAATTCGAATACTCCAATTGTAATTTGAAGATTCCAATTTGTAATTCGAATACTCCAATTGTAATTTGAAGATTCCAATTGTAATTCGTAAAAGATCAATTTCAATTCGTAAAAGATCAATTGTAATTCGTAAAAGATCAATTGTAATTCAAACAAGTGAGAGTGTTAAATTCGGATGTGCCGAATCTTGTATACCCTCCAACGTTAAAAAAAAAATTGCAGGGGCGTTTTCTTTTTTTTTTTTTGGGGGGGGGGGGGGTCCTTGGGGACACCTTCCCTCTGGTCAAAAATGTTTACAAATTTAATTACTATGCTTTTTGTACAAAAGATATACAATTTCATCATTATATAAATTTGCTAATATCCACGCCCACAAAAGGGGGCGGACCAAAAAAAAGGCATTTTCAAATCCCCTGGGCCCAAGTCCAAGACTTTGAACTTTTTCATGCATAAAAATGTTTCATTTGTTTGATAAAAATACAAAAAAAGCCTAATAAAAGTTACCTTTTTTCATTGATTGGTTTACTTCGTCAAGGGGGAAATTTTTCCCCCCTGGTCCGATTTTGCCCATCTTCGAACTTAACCAGCCTATGAACATAAGACATATATTTGCCAAATTTCAGGAGTCTAGCCTTTTTATTTTGGACTGTATCGTGTCTTCCACAGACGGACAGACGGACATCGCTAGAATGTCTTAGAATGGATCACTGATCAATAATATATATACTTTATGGGGTCCTAGACCGATATTTCGATGCGTTACACATGGAATGACAAAGTGAGTATACCCCTATACTGTAGTTGGAGGGTATAAAAAGATCAATTATAATTGGCAAAAGATCAATTGTAATTCTAAAAAGATCAATTGTAATTCTTAAAAGATCAATTGTAATTCGTAAAGGATCAATTTTAATTCGTAAAAGATCAATTGTAATTCGTAAAAGATCAATTGTAATTTTAAAAAGATCAATTGCAATTCTTAAAAGATCAATTGTATTTCGTAAAAGATCAATTGTAATTCGAAGATTCTACTTGAAATTCGAACATTCCATTTGTATTTCGAAGATTCCAATTGTTATCCGAAAACAAACAAGTAAATCAACAAAAAAAAGGTTTTTAAAGGCGTTTTCGACTCGTTGACTCGTTCGTTTTCGAATTACAATTGAAATCTTCGAATTACAAATGGATTCTTCAAATTACAAATGGAATCTTCGAATTATAAGTAGAATCTTTGAATTACAATTAATCTTTTACGAATTACATCTGTAAATGGTGTAGATTCTGAGATATCTCAGAATCTGAAAATTTTTCTATCGAAAAAATGTTTTAGAATCTAAGAATTTTTCAATAAAAAAATATCTGAAAATCTAAGAACTTTTTAATTAAATTCCTAAATAAATTTCTATAGAAAAATTGTTTTAGAATCTATGAATTTTTCTATAGAAAAAATGTCTCAGAATCTGAGAATTTTTCTATAGAAAAAATGTCTCAGAATCTGAGAATTTTCCTATACAAAAAATGTCTCAGAATCTGAGAATTTTTCTATAGAAAAAATATCTCAGAATCTGAAAATTTTTCTATAGAAAAAATATCTCAGAATCTGAGAATTTTTCTATAGAAAAAATATCTCAGAATTTGAGAATTTTTCTATAAAAAAAATGTCTCAGTATCTGAGAATTTTTCTATAGAAAAAATGTCTCAGTATCAGAGAAATTTTTTTTTTTTTGCTTCATTAGGTTTTTGTTACTTTTTGCCTAAAAAAATTTATAAATTTTATCTATATTGTATAACAATTTTATTATTTGTAAAAATTTCTAAGTAGAAAAGGTTTATATATTGCCTGAACTCTTTATGAAACAATATTTTGTTTAATGTAAATATTTTCTCATGTTATGTAAATAAAATTGAATTGAATTGAATCAGAGAATTTTTTTTTTAATCAGAATCAGAGATTTTTTTTAAAGTCTCATAATCGGAAAATTTTTTATAGAAAAAATTTCACAGAATCTACGAATTTTTCTATGGAAAAATTTCTCAGAATCTGAGAATTTTTCTATAGAAAAAATGTCTCTGAATCTGAAAATTTTTCTATAGAAAAAATGCCTCAGAATCTGAGAATTTTTCTACAGAAAAAATGTCTCAGAATCGGAGTTTTTTATAGAAAAACATTTTTTATAGAAAAAATGTATCAGAATCTGAGAATTTTTCTAATCTCAGAATCTGAGAATTTTTCTAATCTCAGAATCTGAGAATTTTTCTATAGAAAAAATGTCTCAGAATATGAGAAATTTTCTATAGAAAAAATGTCTCAAAATCTGAGAATTTTTTTTAAGAAAAATTTTTCTATAGAAAAATTGTCTCAGAATCTGAGAATTTTTCTATAGAAAAAATGTCTCAGAATCTGAGAATTTTTCTATAGAAAAAATGTCTCAGAATCTGAAAATTTTTCTATAGAAAAAATGTCTCAGAATCTGAGAATTTTTCTATAGAAAAAATATCTCAGAATCTGAGAATTTTTCTATAGAAAAAATATCTCAGAATCTGAAAATTTTTCTATAGAAAAAATATCTCAGAATCTGAGAATTTTTCTATAGAAAAAATATCTCAGAATTTGAGAATTTTTCTATAGAAAAAATGTCTCATAACCTAGGAGTTTTTTTCTGGAAAAATTCTCAGATTCTGAGATATTTTTACCTACCAACATTTTTTTAAAAGAGGGCTCCTATACAAATTTTAATGGGTGCAAATTTTGAATAAATTTGATTTTAAGGGGTTTGGCAATATTTTTCTAAGGGTTTTGAATCGGTTAAAATTTATTTAATGGTATCGGTTGCCAACATTGTCATTTCCTTTTTCCGTTTCCTAGAACTTTATCCAAAAGATCTAAATTGGCATTACTACAAAACTACATGTTTTTTATTAAAATAACAGCAGCAGTTTGTTAAATAAAATAACTTAATAGACTAAACAATCTAAAAAGACAATGTTTATAATCACAACAATGACGTATATTTAAAGATATTATGTACATTATTTACTTCTAATACCAAGATGTAAAAAATATGTCATGCAAAATAAAACAAATACAATATTTTTTAAAAGTTTATTATGATTATTGATACTTGAAAAAACAGCAATGTTTATTTAATATTTTCTAATGTGTGTGTGTTTTTTTTTTGTGTGGAATTGGTGGAATATAAGTGTATTTTGCCCACAGTTTGTGGATAGGTCGGTCACACACTGGTGATATCATACTTCGAATTCGAATCCATTGCAGAAAATTCTAATTCGAAACAAACACACCAAAAAGACTATGCAAAAAAATGAGAAACATGTCTCTTTTTTGTCTGTGGCTTTTGCTCTCTTTTTATTGAACCCAAAATAGGGAGTGACAAAAAATACCGCACTCTTTTCACATGTTTTATTTAACATAAAAAACATGTAAATTTAATTAAAATATTAGTAACAAATAATACTTTTAGCAAATATTTATTAACACCTTAATTAAGTTGTTATCAAAAACAGTCAGATATTTACTTTAATTAAATTCCATTCTGGTATTTGTTTTTATGCCAAAAAAAAATAACCACCCTAAAAAAATTCTGTTTCACCTTTTTTTCTTTTTGACATTTTCATGTTTTTTTTTTTTTGTCTTGTTTCTTAATTGCGAACTCACCCATTACACTCTGCTTCTCCCTTTTTTTTACTTTTTTTCAATGATTTCTTGTGCTTTTTCTAATCTTTTTTTCTTATTGCTTTTTTCTATCACTTTTTTTTAACTTTTTTACAAATTTTATCGTTTAACTTTTTTATATTCGAACTTTCATTAACTTTTTAATTAAACACTTTTATTAATGAAAATGTTGGCCGTTGTTTATTAAATTCTAAAATAAATGCATTTTTTCAATTCTCTTTTTGAGATTTCTTTAAAATTTTATAAAAAGAAATAGTACCAGGAAATTACAATAAAAAAAATGTTTAGAGTTGAATGTCACCACAATTAACCACCGCACAGATAAACCGTTTTCCGTTTTCGACGACCACTTTTTTTCGACTGAGGTAAAAAAAGTTAACGCAATTGCTGCAAACTTCACAAAATAGAGCTAAATTATAATTGAGTCGACAGTCCACAAAACCACAAATAGTGTTCACGAGCGTGGGTAAATACATAATTTTAAATTGATAATAATTTTAAGGTAATAAGTAAAATTAATTTAATTTAAATTTAAAGTACTTAAAAAATATTTACCTAATTTTACAAATAAATTTATTTTAATTCTATGTGAATATATATTTTATTGAATATAATATTTTTGAAATCGTGATTAGCATCAAAATACCAATAAGACCGACCTCCTTTTAGTTCTAACACTAACCCCAGAAGGGCTTTGTTATTAAAACAATTAAACATTTCAAGGTATTTACGTTGTAAAACGTCACAAAACATTAGCCCCTCTATATTTAATTGAATTAAATGCCTTCGCTTTGTCGCGTTTCCGCTTGAAGCCCTGTTTGTGATTTAAATTTATTAAAAAGTCTGCAAAGAGAGAGAGAGAATTGAGAGTAAAGTGATGCCAGACCATCAAAATGCCAGAGCTGCCAGACCTATGTAATTTATCATTTTTCGATAAATAGAAAAATTTAATTTAAAATACAATCGATTGCATTTGATTTTTTATTTTAAATCGAATGCATTCAAAGTTGTTATTTAAAACCGAGGCCCTTTGGTCCGTATAGGAACTACATGAGGCCTTATGATCCTTATAGAAACAACAGAAACCAATATATTTAAAATCGAACGTGTTCAGTAAATATTTTTGAGCATTCATTCGAAAATAAAAAAAATAAATAAAAAAAATATGGTTTGTCCTTCCGTGTGTAACTCATCGAAATATAGGTCTTGGACCCCATAGAGTGTACATATATCGTTGGCATACAAGGGAAGTATCCCTCCGATCTTCGTGAAATTCATATATGTTGTTTAGAACAAAAATTAATTACACATCTACATATTCTTTTTAACGGCCCAAACTTATTTTTTAGCGTCTCAAACTTTTTTTAGTTTTTTACGATTTACCCCTATTTAATCATAATTAAAATAGGCATATTTGGCATCAGATTGAAGGTATTTAGAAGACCTTTCCCGTGATTCTACAAACGTGCCAAAAAATACAATATTTTTCGACTTATAAACAAAAACGTTCCAAAATTTTGTCATTTTACTCAATATGACGAAAATTTGTGCATTTTTGGATACATTCTATGCACGTATCGATAGGTTTTCCAAAGACTTTTCATTTGATATGCTTTCAAAAATATAGGAGATAAACGAAAAACTTAAAAAATGGTCGTTTCTTTCCCCTCATTTGCAAAATACGTGTCCAAATATTTTCCCTGCCCTTTAAAATAAACCCAATTCCACAAAGATCGGAGGGTGACACTACGGAGACTTTCCTTGTTAGTCGGCATATGAGGAGTTCCGGCTAAAACTTAAATTTTGAGGTAAAAAAGATTTGATTTTTGTTTTGATGGCACATCAAAGAAAGTTGGCATAAATATTAGAAGCTATTAAAGAATAAGAAATTCGTTCGCGTCAATTAAATCGCGCAAGGGGGTCAAAAGTTATGGCGGTTTTAAGATTTAGCGGTTTTAAAAAATCTTAAAAATATTTTAAATATTTTTTTCTATAGAAATATATATATACACATTTGTTGCATGCGTTATTAAAACATGTCAGGATATATAATTTCTTCTAAAATATATGCGTCCAACCTGAATCAAATTACGTCGCGTAAGGCGTAACGCCCAATAATTTTTCGATTCTAATATTTAAATGTGAGTTACCTAAATCAAACGGACGTAAAAATTTCAAATTTGATGTGTTTGTTTTTGTTTTTTTTTACGTCTTGCGCTACGCATTTGATTCTGGTTCCACCCTATAATATAAATTTAACCCTTTAATGACCAAACGATTTAAAAAAAAAATATCTAAGTACCTAAAATCGCGATTAATTCGCGGTAAAAGAAAAGTTTCACAATTTTTTATAACATATTTAGGCAATGCGCGTTGGTATTACTGAAAAAAAAATCACGGAAAATCGTATCATTGAACCAGTGTTTAAAAAAATCGGTGATGCTTTTTTATATCAAGAAAATTTAATATGGTCCAAAAAATCTATAATCATCAAAATTTTTTAACCCGCCTCTAATTTTATGATGACACATCAAGTGGGATTTCATTTAAAAAAAATTTCATCCGATTTCGTGTAAAGCCTTGGATGTGCCAGATCAAAACAGGTTTAGATAAAATCATCGCGCTTTCCGCTCAGAATGGCTTAAAGTAAAAAGTCAAAAAGCAAATCAGTTCTACTCGTTAAGGCATTATGTATGTATTAAAATGAACATGTATGTATTAAAATGACCATGATGCATTCATTGCTACTAAAAAAAATTGGAAACAGATTTGCAAATTTCGCACAATTTTCAAAAATGCCATAAAATTTTTGCAATTTATTTTTTATAAACCCGCCAGTGATTTTTTTATGCAAACTCCTAAAAAACTCGGTTTACGCAAGAGTCCACCAAATTTCGAATGAAACCGCGAATGTGCCTCGCGAAAAACTGGTATTTTACAAAAAATTACGTTTTTTCTTTCGAACTTTGATCTGCTGAAACTCCTTAACTATTCGTGGCACATTAACGGGATTAATTCCAAAATGTTAAGAATTACAACAGCTACCAACTCTAGTTCGACTTTTTTCATTTTATCCCTGATCAAAAAACCTCGAAAATTTAAAAACCCTTAATTTTTGGTTTCAAAACTTAACCGTCTTATAACTTCTTACCAAGCGATGAAGCATCTATCAAGCCAACATTTAAATAATCTCTTATATGTACTGACTTTGTGTTATGCCGGAAAAGATTGAAATATAAGGAGAACTTAAAAAAAAAAGCGAAAGAAGGTAAAAACTATGGATTATTTCAAGCCATTTTTATCGATTTTTCAACTTTAACCCTCTGTAACTTTTACGGATAAAGTGGGGTAATCCTTAAACATTGCTCAGTGATGGTTCAAGGTCTTGTTTACACAAATGCATTTACAGTTTTTCTAAATTCCAAAAACTGCCGGTTTTTTTAAACATTTATTTCAGTTTCACTGAGTTGAAATTTAAAAAAGATTTCATGATATATGCTAATTTCCTTTTTAAACATTTTTTCAGGAGGGACAAAAAACTGGCTTACTTTTTTAGGTTAACATTTTTCAAATATGAAAACGATGGGAAAGGAGAAATTCTCCCCAGACCAAAGTTTTAAAAAAATAGAAAAAAAGGAAAAGAAAGAAAAAAAAATAAAACCAATTCCACAAAGATCAACGGGGAGACTTTCCTTGTTAGTCAGCATATATGTTAAGTTCCTTTATCGTCGAACCTGAATCAAATTACGTCGCGTAAGGCGTAACGCCCAATAATTTTTCTTTTTTACAATTTAAATGTGAGGTACCAAAATCAAACGGACGTAAAAATTTAAATTTTGTTTTTCTTTACGTCTTGCGCGACGCAATTTGATTTTGGTTCGACCCTTATAAATTTTTTTCAGGAAGTACAAAAAACTGGCTTACTTTTTTAGGTTAACATTTTTTAAATCTGAAAACGATGGGAAAGGAGAAATCCTCCCCAGACCATAGTTTTTAAAAAAGGGGGAAAAGGAAAAGAAGTAAATTTCCTAAAAAAAATTCCTAGAATATATGTATTAAGTTTTGTACAGAATACAACTTTATTTGAAAATTCATATGCGAAAAATGTTTCAGAATCTTGTGTTTTTTCTTTTAAAATTTCCTACAATCTTAAAAAATTTCACAAAATCGGCAAAATTTTATTTTGAAAACTATTTTTGAAAATAAAATTTTTATTGTATGTTTAAGGATCTGAAAATTTTTAGGATGGAAAAACAATAGGGCGATATATCGCCGATACGATATTGCGGCAATACGAAAATTTATCATTTTAATAAAAAATCAAAGTAGTATTTTTTATTATATCGCCGTTTTCTCATACGAACAATATTTTGGCGATAAAAAAAAAATATTGAAAATTTTTACTTCTTTGCCAATTTAAAATAAAATAATTAATCAAGCACAAGAAATCTTTGAAAAATATAAATTTGGCCAAAAACCACAAATTAGCTTTCATAGATAAAATTAAAAATTCAGCGAATGTTGCAGATATATTTTTCAGGTGAATGCAAATGTTTTTAGTCCTGTTAACGTGACCAAAATATGAATGAAAAAAATAATGTCTATTTTCAGCTTCAGGGAATCGATATACTAGCTGTATCACCGAATTATCATTTTAGTGATATTCCGGCGATACATAGAAATCTTTTATTTTTCGTTTAAATTATTATTTAAATTATTATTTGGCGATATTGCCCTTTTATCGCCGAGACGAATTGTTGTCGTATCGCCGGGATGTATTGCCGTCGGGTAACAGTTTTCCCCAAAGGGTGTATCGCCGGCGATACGATTTCGATAATTGCCGCAATAAAATTTATCGTCTCGGCAATATAACCGGCGAATTGATATCGTATCGTTTTGTTTGCAGGTAGATTAAAATACATTGAGGGTTGCGACTTAAAATTTTTTTTGTTTACATTTATTTCGTATGTATTAAAAAAAATCACTGCTAAAGTCTAATAAAAAAGCTTTCATCCCTTTTAAGAAACTATGTTTTGGCAATAAGGAGCATAAATATGTTATCTGTAAACTTTAAATGTCTAGATCTGAAAAATCGGCTGCAGATGTACAGCGAAAACTACTAAACCGATTTCAACGACTTAAAAAAAAAAAAAAAATATACATATAGCCGTTTTTGCTCGTTCGACAATGAACGAAGAATGAAAAATTTTAATCAGCAATAATTTTTCTAGAAAAAACAAATTATTTTAACCCTCTCGTGGTTACACAAATAAGTGTAAAAGAATAAATTAATTTCTAAAAACTTTTCGGGAGGAGGAAAGGTTTCCACTGAATTCTGTGATTTATTGAAAACAAAAATTAATTGACATTTGCTTCTGCAGGCAATTTAAAGTTTGGATGAAATTTAATTATTTTTTTTTTTAATTTTTATTGTTTTGCATAATAATTTTAAGTATTTTTAATTCATTATTTAATAACATTACCAACAAAATAATTATTTATTCATATTTATATATAATTATTAATATAATCTTTTTAATTTCAAAAAAGGAAAAAAATAAAATACGATAAAACAACTATTTTATATATTCTTCTTAAATACCATTTATAATGTAGTATTTTTATTTGTTTAAAAAAAAAGATTGTATATAGATTTACGGCCATTTTATATGTATTTTTTTTACTTTTATATTTTTTTGTATTTAAAACCGGCACTGGGGAGACACAAAAGAAAACGGATTTTTAAAATTTGTTTTATTAATTATTTTGTTTAAGGAGGAAAAAATATAATTTACCAAAATTAACAACTAGGTGAAATTTAAGTGCGCTGGATTTTAACTTAACTATTTTTTTCGGTTTTTATACGTTTAATATTCATTGTTTTTTATAACTTTTTTTTTTTCTTAAATTCCCTTGTATTATCTAGATATTATATTTCATTTATAAACATTCATGTAATTTAGCGCATTCATACACCATACAATATTTTTTTGATTCCATTTCTTGTTGTTTTTTTTTTTAATTTCAAATTTTCGCTAGTATAAATTAATGTTAATCAATGTTTATTTTCCATTGTGGATTTTCTTTAAAAGAATCTTTTTTTCTTGTATTTTGATAACGTTTTTTTTTTTAATTTTAGTAATTTTAAGTTTAGTAAACTATTTCAAAAAATTCACTACTAAAATTTAATTTAATCTTGTTTATATCAAATATATTTTTTGTTGTGTAAGAAAATTCAAAGGTTGTTAAAAAAAGAATTGTGTCCCAGACTTACTCTTCTTCTGAATCGCCATCACTTGAGTAACCGATTTGTTGATGTGCTCTTCGTACAAATGGTGCTGTAATCACTTGTCTACAAAAGAAAATAAATTGTGGTCTATTAAAAATGTGTCTTTTTCTCGGAGTATTATATATCTTACGCTATTCTACGATAATGGTTTAACCACTCTTCTAGCATTTGGGCGACTAAAAGCGGACGTTTGCGTAATTTTTGTTGGGCCACCAATAAACCTCCTTCAGTAACACATACATCAAGCCATTGACGCATTATAGATTCTTCCCGTCCCATCTAAAATAAAAAAAAATCATTAATTTTCAAAATAAAAATATTTGAAAATTTTTTCTTACCTCTGCTTGTGTTAAAAAATGTATTGGCAATAATTTGGATTCACAGTCCATTAAGGGCAAGTATGTAACATCCTCGGGCTCATCTCGCCGCAAATCAATACGGGCAAAAGGTTCCATGGGTACAAGAGCACTAAAATGTCCTCGAGTATAACCCAAAGCAATTGGAGATTTTATACAAAAGTTTTGATCCCAAAAAAAAGGTAAATATAATCCTAGAATATCATGCGGTTAATATAAAACAAATCATTTTCTATCTCTTATAGAAATACCTTCAAATCTAGCATAACCTATATCTTCACCACGGAAGCTTTTAACATATTTAACACCATAAACCACAATAGGTCGTCTTAAAATATGAGCCAATGCAAAAATATGTAATTGTTCTAAAGATGCTCCCGGCTGGCTAGCTAACGATAATAATGTTGTCCAATCTTCTTGCCACTGAGCTTCCTCTAAGGTGAAATGCAACATAGAGGCTTGAACCATTTCATATTCCTTCCAGCGTGAATAGAAGCTTCAAAATAAATAGTTAATTAAAAAATAATAATTTCTTTTACAAAACCAATTTTCTTACATAGGAGCACATTGATGTAAACTATCTGCCAAAGCTCGTCGTAGTATATTATCTCGATCAAAAACTCCCCAAGTGGCCTGCATAGCTGAATCTAGTAAACAATCACCAGCACTACGATTCCATAAAACCATTAACCTGGAACCCAAACGAGCGGTTATCTCCAAAGACCAGTTTAGAGCTGGTGGTGGATTTTCTAATTGTTTTTGGGCATCTCGATCTAATAACTCATCATATAATTGTTCTTGTATCGGTAAAGGTAATTCCTCAATTTCGGATGGTAGCGAAAATGTAGCATGTTCATGTACATAGGTACAGGGAAACATTGATTTTCTCATACGCAACATATTGGCAAAATGTCGACGTATATCAGCAGCTAAATCAGGAGCCACATACGAGGGCACTCTCTTTATACCAGGACCAGAGCCAGAAATTTGCGCTAATAACATGGGTAGCATTTCCTCACGATGAAACCTAATAGCCAAATGTATAAGAGTATGACCAACATCAAAGGCTGAATTACGATTTAAAGCAGCTATTTCAGTACTAGTTAAAGAGCGGGCTGGATTACCGCCACATGAAAGGTAGGCTTCAACAGCACTAAAGTTATTTTCCACCACACCTAAATTATAAATAAAAATAGACAGAAAGTTAAAATTTTGTGTTTGCACATCAATTATATCCCCAGCAGAAAAAAAGGGTGTCAGTCGACCCCTTTCCCTTGATTGGTGAAAGCAAGACATTTCACAAAATTGACAGGTTAAAATAGGATAAGTATATTTGGGAGAGTCACTAAACTTTCCCAAATATACATATCCCGTGACCGGCGACAATAGGACAGATCAAAATATATTTTTTTTTAATTTTGTCACAAACATTTTTTATGATTTTTTTGTTTTGAAGTAAAAAAAAATTTGAAGTTAAAAATGCTTTTGGAAAAAAAAAATTAACAATTTTATAAATTCCCAAAAAACAATCCAAAAGACACAAATATTTTTTGTACAATTTTGAAAAATTTTCCCGGACATTAAAATTACTTGCAACAAAAATAACACCGCTCAACACTCAATTTCTGGTTTAAATTCTGGTGATCAATTTTAGTAGACTTTGATCTCCTGTTTCCAAATCTGTTCTCCAAATTTTTCCATCACGTCCAGATTTTCAACCGCGAATAATTAAAATTGTAGACGTGATGGAAAAAAGCGAGTCAAATCTTTTAAAATTTTATATAAAACTTCAAACCGGAGCCAAAAACCTTTGATTTGTTGAGCGGTGTAATTACAGATGCTTTTAGCGCAAAAAATGTTCGTAATATTTTTTTTTGTGTTTTGGAGTAAAAAAATTTTCTCACAAAAGTGACAGGTGGTTTTATATAAATGTGTCAATGTAATAAAGTACAACAAAAACAAGAAGGCATACAGCTCTAAATTGTTGATTTTAGGGACAAGCCCATATAAAACTATATAGATATTCAGTAGATTCTGAAGTAGATACGAATGCATGTGCTTTTTTTGTGGTTTTTGTTGTATTTGATTACATTTGTTGTAGATTTGCAGCACTCCACTAGCAAGTGGAACGATTTTTTTTTGCCGGTAACGATTTCTTTATTGACAACAAAAACGGATTGCCTGAATATAATATGTATTTTTTTAATTACCTAAACATGCATTTAACCATTGCCAATCAACTTGACGTCTTATTTGTCGTATTCGTCGTTCCTGTCTCTCTTGTATTGTATCACAGTTGTTAATAGTATCGGAACCTACAATAAAAAAAGTACATAATTATTTTTTTTTTTTAATTTAGTAAATCTAACTTACCCAATTGGTAAATATTTTGTTGTTTATTAAAGGAATTATTCGATGAGACGGTATCATTCAATTTATCACTACAGGCTATATTAGTTTGATTATTACTGACACCACTAGCATTATTTTCAATGCTATTAGCAGTGCCCGAACAATTACTATCACGAGGATTGCCACACATAGAACATTTAAGACTTTTTGGAAAGTTTTCATAAGTACAAGTCTAAAAGTAATTCAAATATCATTAGAGATAGTGTTTTGGAAATTTTGGTTTTGAAAACTTACATTGCAGGCCCATTTATGTAAATAATTTTGTTGTTGGGGATTAGAAGATGTAGCAGAGGATGGTGAGGATTGTGAATTACACTGTTGTTGTGTTTGTGAACTATTGGCGAGATTATTGAGATGTGTTGTTGAACCTTCAAGGGGACTCAAACGTTCGGCGGCTGCTCCAGTAGCAGCATTAGCACTTGCTGCACTATTACTAGCATTCATTTCTGCATCTATATTTGATGCTATATGAAGTTTACTTAGCCTCTCTTGAATATGTTGCTGAAGTTGTTGCTGGCTTTGAAAATTGTTTTGAGAAGAATTATTACTATTACTTGCTTCAGCTACCGCAGATCCGCAATCAATAATTGATCTTGAATTAATATTATCACTTAAACGTTTATCATGATGCTGCTGCTTTTGTGAAACTGAAGCAATTTGTTCTACTTCAATCTGTGGTGGCATGGATTGTGGTGGTTGTGATTGTTGTTTGAAAGAAGCTACAGAGGTAGCACCTATATCCTGCGAGGGACTCGTATCCAAAGCAATATTTCTTTTACTATAACATTGAACACAACGTGAAGCACGTGGCCAATTAAGATAAGTACACATTTTGCAAGACCATTTTTTATCGCTGGTATTGACTGCAGCTCCAGCTGAACTTTGTGTATCTTGGGAGCGTGAGCAAGCATTAAAACTAGACGGTTCAGCATCTGTAATTTCAGCTACTGCACCTCGAGCTTCACCATCTAACTCATATGAAGTTTGAGGAGGACTTAATCTAAAAAAGATTTAAGAAAAGTTTGATCAGTCTGTTGATATGTAATTAGTTCAAAAATGTTTACCTGAATATATCCTCATTGACCATGGGTTTAACCCCTTTACACATGGTACATTTTATAGCGGAGGGAAAATTTTCATAGGTGCAATAATCGCATATCCATTTTTGTTGTTTTGAACTGGGATCGCACATGTTAAAAAGCTTACTCCTGTTTAAAGGAAAAACTGCTTTACAGTAATGACAACAGCGACCGCTTTAAAACAAAAGCTGTAACTGTGTCTTGATTTAAAACAAAATCTGTAACTGTGTCTGGATTAGATGTTTTCCTAAACAATTGTTTTTCTGGCAACTATAATTTCAGCGACTTTTCACAGTAGTTGTAATTAGTTTGTTTTAAAGGATTTGATAAATATCAGCTAGGTGTTTTTGTGGATTTAAATAATGTTGTTTTTTAAATTGTTGGTAATGTTATGAAATTTGATTTAGCCAATACTCCAGGTTATTGGAGGTACATTAATACTAGAAGAAAAAAAGTAAAAAAGGTTATTAGACAGAGTTATTTTTAACACAATTTTTATTCGATGATAGTTAGGACATTTTTTGTTCGCTAAAATTGGAGCTGACATTCCCATGCTCTTAAAACATAAAACTAAATTTTATTAAAGACAAAAAATAAAATGGTGAAACTGCATTTTATGGAGGAAGATCCCTAGAAAATTCTGAGATCTATTTGGTTTTCAGTAGTACCATCGAAAGATACCCATCTGACAATATGGACTTTCTTATTAGGGAATATAGTGCCCCCAATAACCAATTTTTTGCTACTGCAGAATGCAGTTTGAAATTCACAATTTTCGTTCATAACGCCTATACCGTGATTACCCATAAAAATTATCTTTTGTAGCAGTGTCAGCAACATCGGTAAGGGCGTTGAGTAATTGTCAGGTTTTTGACTTTTGTTTTGAATGTTGCTGTTACTATTTTCATATTCATGGGATCCCATTTGATTAGTGAACGATAAGCTTTTTGTTCCAACAAAATACCAACGCCATGATGATAGGCGTTATCGCCTCGCTGACCTATATATATAAAGTACTTGGCCAGTGTTAGGCTTTTGTTCGCCAAAGTTTATTTACCATTGTTCAAGAATGCCGAGTATTTCGATGACTGACAAGCGAAATCTCCCTGGTGTCACTCGCCGATCTTCATGGAATTGGTTTTATTTTGTAGAGCAGGAAAAATAAAGCTACACATTTTTTTTTAGCGGCCGAAATTCATATTTAGGGGGTGAAAATGAAGGGGAAGAAACTGTAATTTTCAGTTTTTTGTGTTTATTTTCAATATTATGCAAAGAAACCTAGCCTTTGGAAAACCTATCTTCGTGTGCAAAGAACGTGTTCAAATAATAAGTTAATAAGTCGAAAAATATTTTACTTTTTTGGCACGTTGCTAGCACTACGAGATAGGTATTTTAAATACCTTTAATCTGATACCAAATATGCCTACAATGATTTTGAATAAATAGGCGTAAATCTTAAAAAACTGAAAAAAGTCAACTTCCCCATACAAATCGACTCCCCCTAATAATGTGTTTGGCAGCTAAAAAAAATATGTGTCGAATTAATTTTCGTTCGGAACATATCCAAATTTCATGAAAATCCTAGGGTGACATCAGAGGGACTTCCCTTGTGAGTTTACCTGTCTGTGCTAGCTTTGTTACTTTGCGTGTGTCAATTCTTGTCCGGGATTTCATGCCAAAGGTCATTGTCAAGTTTTAGCAGTTTATTTCTTTGTTTATGGTTTTTAACCTAAGGTCTCAAGCCTTTTGATGGGGCTGTCATCTATGCTTAAAAAGCATAGCAATTCTGAATATACCATCAGAATGTGGTTTTTATTGTAATTAGAACTTGGATATGCGGAGTTAGGATAAACTCTCTGCATCGCTTTAGACAGAAATTTGAGATCGTGATACCGAGTAAACCAGAGTGGGATTAACGTAGCCCATATGTGGACTTTAGAAGTCTACAATGGTATACTGACGGATCAAAAATGCCCTCTGGAGTGGGAGCTGCTGTCTACGGTCCAAACACGCGGATCTCTAACAGGCTATTATAGCCAGGCGCTATCTTCCTAGGAGTTTAAATCCAAACTGACACTAGAGTGTTTTGATACCCTCCAACAGCCGGGCGAAACAAAATTACCCTATTTTGAATCCCTGGTCATAAGAGGTTTTGAGTGTAATGAGATAGCGGATGAGCTTGCTAGAAATGCCTCCGTTACTCCTATGACCGGACCCGACGGAAATTTTATATCGTGATACCGAGTAGACCAGAGTGAGATGAAGGTAGCCCATATGGACACTAGAAGCCTACACTAGTGTACTGACGGATCAAAATTGCCCTTTGGAGTGTGAGTTGGTGACTACGCTACAAACACGAAGATATCTGACAGGCTGAAACTATTATAATATGCGCTAAAGTTATTATTGTAAAGCAATGGTTCTCAAACGGTGGGTCGCGACGCCCCCCATCACTTAAGGTCCCTCCGTAATCACTGTGCAGTTGTTAATTTCCAGAGATGCCTAACACTGATTTTTAAATATTTTTGGTTGAATCTGGGACCTGACAGTTCGTTTTTTATTAACTTTTCGATGCTGATTCCGAATCTGGGTTCCAAATTTTTTTAATGCGTTAGGTTTTTGAGAAAATTAAAGGCAAAGTTTCCAGAAACGTATTATTGTGCACTTTTAAGAGCTTTGTATGTCAAATTTTAGGATGCGTCTGGGATCTGACCACTTTTTTTCCATTTACTATTTAATGCTCATTCCGAATCTGGATCCAAATAACGGATCTATGTTCGTAATCGAATAAAATTTCGATCATTACCAAACATTGTTACATAATTTTGGAAAAAGAACTATCATTACTCCAAATTGGACTTTAAATACTTTCGTGGTCAAAAATTGTGTTTTTTTTTATTTTTTATAAGCTTTTTACGTGAAATTTTTGGTCTGGGATCTGACCACACGGTTTCGATTTATCTTTCTATGCTGCTTCTGAATTTGGTTTCCTAATTTTTCCATTACTTCAGGCTTTTGAAAAAACTAAGGGCAAAGCTCACGTCAATAATTTATTTTGTTTTATGTTGGGGGTCGCGAAAAATTTTAAATATTAAAAAGGGGTCGCAAAGCAAAAGTTAGTGAGAAGCTCTGTTGTAAAGGATATGAAGGGTACACATATTTCAATCTTCTCTGATATCCAGGCAGCACTTCAAGCGCTAACTTCCTAGGAGCTTAAATCCAAAATGGCACTAGAGTGCTTTAATACTCTTTAACAGCTGGTAGGGCGAAACAAAAATTGTCCTATTTTGGATCCCTAGTCATAGAGGTTTTGAGGGTATTGAGATAAAGAATGAACTTGCTAGAAATGCCCCCGCTCCTCCTATGACCGGACCCGAACCCTATTGTAGGGTGAATTGGTCCACCTACTCGACAATGATTATGGGTTTAGAAAGGACAGACTTCTTAATCTTGTGAGAGAATTCAGGAAGTCTATGACAATCCAAAGCACTAATCGCACCAATATTATATGGAAGTATTCTTAACCCTTATGTGTGTGGAAAAAAAAACCTTCTATAGGGTGGATAGGTACCTGGGTACCTTCATGCAAATTGTATGAGAAATCTAATTTTTTGTCTTGTATTGTACAAAAAATCGATGGTTAATGATATAATATTAGAATTTTACTCTGGTTTTCCCCCTTTTCATATATTTTTTAAAATCCTACACCCAAAAAAAATTTTGTAATATCAGCAACTTTTTTGCTTTTGAAAACGCAATAGGTACCCAGTAGAGATGGGCGCGTGAGTAAATTTTGACTCACGCACGCTCACGCTCACGAAATAAAAATATTGCTCACGCACGATCACGCACGAAATTAGTTTTTCTGCTCACGTTCACGCACGCTCACGTGAGTAACTAAAATTTTTCTCACGCTCACGAAATAATCACGCTCACGGAGACTTACGAAATTAAAATTAACAAATTTTCTTTTTACTTTTTTTGATTTCTTGCACAAAAAGTATTGATTTTCCTTAAAACAATAATAAAAATTCATTTAAATCACAATTTATTATAAATTTCCCTCTAAAATCAATATAATGACGATTTATTTTACTTGTTTTCTGTTTCAAACAGCACAAAACAATCACGCACGCTCACGCACGAAACTATTTTTTCCAATCACGAGCACTCACGATCACGTGAGTAAAAATAAATTTCACTCACTATCACGCGTGATTCACGTGAATTCGTGTCACGCGCGCATCTCTAGTACCCAGGTACCTGTCTACACACATAAGGGTTAATCACAGAAAAAGTGATGTGAGTAGGTTACTGACAGGTTTTCTTACCAAACAAATTAAAAGTAAAGTAAATTATCACTTTCATAATTTAAGGCTTTGTACATCGTGTAAGTGCGTCGCATTTTGTAGGATCAGAAGACGGTTCTTAGACTGGGAAATATTTAATTCTTAGGGTATAAGGGCTAGATTTTCCATCCTATTATAATGTTCATTAGGAACATTGAACAGAGTTTAAATTTAACTTAAAGGAGCAAGTTTAGTTGGCAGACATTGGTTCCCGCGTTATTGGCCTCCAAAGTTTCGATATCGAATTTAATATATATTTTCAAATAATTTTCCGATTAGTACAAGATTGGTTTCAAGCTTATTTAAATAACTTTAATTTGATATTTTAAAATACATGGATTCATTCATTAATCCATTGTGGCACAACCCTAAATTTTAGATTTTTTACCCAAAGTTTTTGAAGAAAATTTTGATATTTTTCGAGTTACAATTGTAATCTTCGAATTAAGGACATGTAGAATCTTGGAGTCACCATTGATTGATCGAATTACATCTGTAAATTCTGTAAAGAGGAAATTGGGACACAAGTGAAGCATATTAACAGTGGCGGGTACAGCTTTTGGGTTTGGGGGGGGAAAAATTTTTTTACTTCGAAAAAAAAAATCAAAAATTTACGAGCAAAAAAATGGATACGTTTTTTTAAAAAAAAAAGTGACGGGAAAGCTATAAAATCATAAAATTTATTAGTTTTTGCCGATGAAGGTTCGTTTTTCATGATCATATTTCGTTTAGATAATTTTTTTTTTTTAATTTGTTTTAAAAGAAAATTGTATATTTTTCGTATACATAAGAATCTATCTATCTATCTACATATGAATAGAATTTTTTAATAGAAGAAATTCCCCCTAGATAAAAAAACATCAGAGGTTGAGACATTTTTCGTGAAAAAATAATTTTTTATAGGGAAAATGTCTCAGAATATAAGACTTTTCTTTACGAAAAATGTCTCAGAGTCTGAGACTATTTTCGTATAGAAAAATTTTCAGATTTTTAAAAGAAATTTAAAAGAAAATTTTACATTTTTCGTATACATAGGAAGAGTCTAAATCTTAGAATTTTTGAATAGAAGAAATTCTTCCTATAGAAAATATCAGATTTTGAGACATTTTTTGTTATTTTTTGTTTTGTGTCTCAGAATCTGAGACTTTTTTCGTATAGAAAAATTTTCAGATTCTAAGAATTTTTTTCCACAGAAAAAGTCTCAGATTCTGAGACATTTTACAATAGAAAAAGTCTTATAATTAAAAGCATTATTGAGACATTTTCCTATAGAGAGGTCTCTGATTATTAGATTTGTTTCGTACTGAAAAAATTTTAGATTCTGAAACCTTTTTTCTATAGAAAAAGTCTTAGATTCTAAGACCTTTTTCCTAAAGAAAAAGTTTCAAATTCTGAGATCCTCTTCGAAAAGAAAAAGGCTCAGATTCTCAGACCTTTTTCCTAAAGAAAAAGTCTCAGATTCTGAGAGCTTTTTTTATATAAAAAAAATTTAAAATTCTGTCACTTTTTCTCTTAAGAAGAAGTGACAGATTCTGAGACCTTTTTCTGATTCAGAAATCTAATTTGATTATAAGACACTTTTCCTATTCTGTGATCACAGATTCTGTGATCCTTTCCTAAAGAAAAAGTCACAGATTCGGAAATGCTTTTCCTATAGAAAACGTCTGAGACTTTAAGACCATTTTCCTATAGAAAGGTCATAGATTCTGAGACCTGTTTCCTATAGAAAAAGTTTGAGATTCTGAGACAATTTTCTGAGATTCTGAGACCTTATTCCTATAAAAAAGTGTTAGATTCTAAGACCTTTTTCCCGTTGAAAAAGTCTCAGATTCTGCGACCTTCAGTAAGTTTCAACTTCTGAGAGTATTTTTCAACAATAAAAAGTATTAGACTTTATCTTTTTAAAAAAGACTCAGATTCTGAGACCTTTTTACTTAAAATAAGAGTCAATTTCAGAAACTCTGACACTTTTTTTCCAATAGAAAAATTCTTCGGCGACCTTTTTCCTATAAATAAGTTTTGAATTTTTTCTTTAGAATTTTTCTAAGAATTTTTTCTTTAGAAAAAGTTTATTCTTTAGAAAAAAAAAATAAATAATTTTATGTATGTAAGTTCGACAATCAACATTTTTAAGATTTTTAGATATTTTTCCTATTGCTATGTAGAAGACAAAAATTTTTTATATAAACCAAATTAAGATCCTGTAATATTTTTCTGTACAAAAAATGCATATTCTAAGCATTTTGTTTATGCCAAAATTCATAATAAGATTGACAGATATTTTTCACAAACAATTTTTAGATTAATTCACTTTTCCCTTAAAAAATTAAAAAATTTTCCCTACTAAAATTTTCAGATTTTTTTCTATGAAAAATTTTATTCTCTTTCTTTCCTTTTCTTTTTTTTTTTTTTTCTTTTTTTTCTTTTTTTTTCTTTTTTTCCTTTTTTTTTTCTTTTCGAAATTTGGTCTGGGGGGGAAATTTCCCCTTTTTCCCCCCCCCTTGTACCCGCGCATGATATTAAGGAGGCTGCATAATAAATGGTTGAAATTTACAACTACACGTTGCAGTTATATTTATATTTCCCATATTGCCTTTGGCGGGAATAAATAAATAGAACAATAGATCTCTTTGCATCAGATAAGGCAAGATAAGGTACATTAACAGCCGTCCGCTTTAGAAAGTTTTTAATTTAATTTTATTTTTTTGTTTAATCAAATGCATAAATGTTCTTAACTTTTTCTTTCAATAAAAAATCACTTATATTAAATAAAGACAACCTTGTAAGAAGACACCAAAGT
The DNA here is from genome assembly GCA_963921195.1 of Pegoplata infirma. Taxonomy (NCBI): domain Eukaryota; kingdom Metazoa; phylum Arthropoda; class Insecta; order Diptera; family Anthomyiidae; genus Pegoplata; species Pegoplata infirma. The sequence continues at coordinate 313,404,137 of OY992536.1, read as the reverse complement.
TCACTTTTAAGAATCAAACAACGTCATCTATGGCCTTCATCATGAACCCCATTAAACAGCATTTAGAACAAAAAATGCATTTTCTTTTTACTATAAATTTTGCACAATTTACTATTATTATACATTTTTGTTATTGCACTTATAAAGTATAATTAAATGGCATTGACTTCCTGGTCATCTGCTATATTAGTATATTAAATAATCAGTGCTTTAAGCAACAAAGAGACATAAAAAGAAACAAAAAAACACCAAAAACGGTAGACAGTGAAATAATCACAGACGATAGACCCAATTTAATGGCCATCAATATGCATTAACAATTTCTGCTTTGAATAATTGTTTAATTACCATGTTTACATAAATATTTATTGAATTGACAGATAATTATTTTGTTTTTTTAATTGTTTTTTTAAATCTCTTGTTTTTTTTTCTAAATATCAAAAAAGATGCCAACACGTAATAAAAAAATAAAAGAATGACATAAAAAATAACAAAATACCAGCGGAGGCACACACGAAAAAGTAATCAAGAGCAAGTTATCATCTTTTTTTCAGAGCACTTATATATACTATACACATTTTATTAATATTACATTTGCCATCCAACAATCACTTATAATTATTATCATATTCATCATTTTTACCTCCCCTCTGCCCACCGCCAACGCTTTTGTAATAACAAAATGTGTATTTTTACTTAAATTTATTAATTATTCGATTGAATGTCTTTATTTTCTTGCACATCACCCAAAAGCCCCCGAAAAAAATCCAACTTTCACTTTGTTAGGTCTTCCTCAGTTTTCCTTATATTTTTTCCTTTTGCATTTTTGTTATTTATTTTCATAGACTATCAAATTTTTTTCGCAATTATTTATGTATATTTATTTACCCCTTTATTGTAGATAATTTATTTAATTATTCATGATTTGTTGTTTTATTTTTTAGTTTGTTGGTATTTAATTTCTGTAAAATTACAAACGAAAATTTTTTAACACTGGTAATTTTTTCATCAGCCAAATTTTTCGACTTTTACGTTTTGTGTTCACTTTTCTTATTAAAATACTGTTTTATCGGCGCTGTCAGAAAAATTAGACAAAAGAGAATGGGAAATATAAAACAATGTGTAGAGTTACCGTGTTTCATTAATGGGATCGGGATTTAAATATCTAAAATTGAGAAAACTACACGCAAAAAACACTTATACCACACGCACAAAAACTGTGTCGGAGTGAGCAAAAATCTGGCAATATTTAACCAAAAATATGCTAAAACTACAACCGACGAAGTAGTTTTCGTAATTTTGCCAAAACGCTTAGGTAAAAAATTTTAAAGAAAATGCTTGTGCTATTTAAACAAAAACTTGGTAAAATATACCAAATGAAATATGATGAAATATACCAAAATTATTAGAAAAAGTAACTAAAAATAATGCTAATAAATACCAAACTTCCAAATTTATGCTAAAATATTTTTTTTTATTAAATTTTTGTAAAAATTTGTATATTTGTTGGTGGTTATTCATAAACCCTGAAATATATTTAAAGTAGGTTTATTTGACAGATATTGTAGGAATAATTGGCAAATAAACCTACATTAAGTCTACTATAAGTATTATGAATAAGAGCCGTTGAATTTAAAATTGTCACACAATAAATCCATATTAACATAATAAATGTTGTGTAGGATTTAATTTACCACCGACCAACTGACCTTTTTTGTACAAATTTCTCCAGTGACTGCTGCCCGCGCTTTTTCTTCACGAATTTATTTAAAAGCATCCTGTAAAAATAGAAAATTATTACAAAACACAAATTTTTAATTTAAAAAACTAGTTAACCCCATTGGTCTCTTGGTAAGGAGGAACACTTACTTTTTATCATTTCATTTGTAACTCATCAAAACAGGTCCATTGGCTTTGCTATATAAATGATTTTAATTTTATAACTAAAGGCAGGACTGGTGCCCACGCTCTTTATTGTAGTGAAGGATTCCCCATAGCTTCGAAAATTTATTTACCAGTACCAGTGGGCATCAGGTTGGTTGGCTACCATTTAATTTCCTCTCTCAAAAAGTTGGTTCTCTTAGTGTTACCTATGCTATTGCATGTAAAAACATTAAACATTAAACATTAAGAGAACCAATTTATATAAAGTGACATATTGTTTTGGGGCCTATCAAAATCTCTGATATATTCTTTACTCTATGACCAGTACCCTGTAAAAATAGAAAATTATTACCAAACACTAATTTTTAACTAAAAATCTATTAAACCTTATTAGTGTCTTCGGAATGGGGGTATACTCACTTTATCATTCCATTTGTAATTCATCGAAACATACGTCTGGGACTCCATTGGTTTTGCTAAATGAATGGTGTTTTAAGTTATGACAGCAAAATTAACTTTAGCATTTTTTTATCTTACAATTATTTATCTTTTAAAAAACTAATTATTTATTTTAATTTATTAATTTATTTTAATTTTATTTATCAATTTCCTTTTTACGTTTTTATAAAACAAAAAATAAACTATCAACGCACACATAAATACAAAATGAAAATGGCGGTCTGTATTTGTTTTTTTGTTGTTTTCTTTCGATTCATTTTTGTGCAAGTAATTTGCGTTATTGTGCAAGCTACTTGGTTATTTTACATTAAAAATGAATTATGTTACTTTAACATCGACAAGCATAATTTTAGCAAAAATTCGGTAAAAATTTTTTTTTGGTATTAGAGTATTCAAAACCGAAACCGAAAACCGGTTAACCGGTTTTTTCAATTTCAGAAACTCGATCGGTTTCGAATAGTTTTGAATTTCGAATATTCGAGAAACCAGTTTTTTGTGTCGGTTAACCGGTTTTTATAAAAAGGTTTAAGCCCCTATGACACTACATTTTTTTGTATTGATGAAATTTAAGTGAACAGTGCAAATATATCACCATAGGAAATCTGAACAAGTGTGAAGAGTAAAAGAATACTAATAAAAAATAGTAAACGTCAAATTTTATTCTTGTGTTATCGATAAATTTGGTTATCAAATGACTGAATGTCAAAAAAAATGTAAAAATTTTACATATTTTTTTGACATTTATGCATTAATGATATTAAGTGTTTCCAACTTTTCTGTTTTTCATTAAATGAAGCGATTTTTTGTTTGTTTTTGGCGGTTATTTGAATTTATACAGCGGGTTTTTATTAAAAAGAAAGTAATCACCACTATTTGTTTGTTTATTTTATGTTTCTTTTTCATTTCTTCTTTTGCTGTTTCATTCTTTCAATTAATAAAAAATAAAATACAAAAAAAATCTAGTGTCATAGGAGCTTTAATATAATGAATTAAAATAAATATTGACATTACACAGTTTTTTAGAAACACTCATATAACTTAGCGGTACTACCATAATCAGTTTATGGATATGTTGGTATGTCAATATCAATATATCAACGAGTTCCGGATGTCCGTCTCTTCCTTTATCATTGAAATCAATATATATTTTTTTAAATTTGGCACCTTGGAGTTCTATGGCAAACCATTTTTTTTTTAAATTATCCTTTTGAAATTGTTGAAACCGGTGTGGGCTAAATCAGCCCAAATGAATATGTTAGGACAGATGTCTGAATTTATTATCAATTGTGCTCTTTAAACAATTCAATAAAAACAAATTTTTAGATAAAGGGGCCTGTCACAGACTCAATTCCGTTCGGAAGTGGAATAAATGGTTTACTCGTAAAACGCAAAGCTAATACTTTTTCGGAATGAAAACACTTTTATACAATTCAAGTCCACTTTGATTTTGGTAAATAATTTCATTCCGAAAAAAGTAATATTCGTTTTGCGTTTTACGAGCAAACCACTTTTTTCAAATCCGAACGGAATTGAGTCTGTGACATGCCCCAAAATCTTTACGGATTTCCGCTCGCAATTGCAAAGAATTCAAATTTAGTTGTTACTTCCTGTCGAAGTTTCCAGCGAAATTGTGCGACGTTAACGGTGTCATACAGATGATGCTATTTTCGCTATGACTTATCGATTTTGAGTTTATTGGTTTATGCATGTTTTGTAAAAATATAATTAAATTTAATTAATTTTAAACCTGAAGAATAAAAACCGATTTAACCGGTTTTTTTGCTAAAACCGAAACCGAAATCCGGGTTTTCAAAATTAAGCTTTTTCGAATAAACCGAAAACCGGTTTTTGAAAATGGCCGGTTTTTTGAATACACTATTTGGTATGAAAAAAGTTTTACCAAGTAGGATTGCTCAATCTGACACAGATTTTTTTTTGCGTGTATATTTAAAAACATCTTTGTAACGGCATTTAAATTATGGCAGCTCTACTATTAAAACCTGTTACCATTCACAATAGATTTGATTTTTGCTCTTTATACAGAGATGTATTTGCCGATAGTACAGTGCTCGCTCTTGACCAGCAATATACATTGACAAACACGAGCAATAAAATTTGGTTATAAACGACTTTGCAATATTAATTTATTTAAATTATTGTAAATGTAACAATTTAAATAATTATAAAATATTTATTTAAAACAAAATATACATATTAATATATAAATTGTTATTTATAATAAAACATTTCATATATTTTGTATTAAAACGAATAAACAAAGAAAACAAAGCAACTGATAAAAACACTTAAAAAGCGAATAATGAAAACAAAGAAATGAGCAATTAAAAAAACTACTCTTTTAAACGAAGATCATACAACGCACAGAAATATTTTTATTTTATAAATTAATTCTAGCTTAGTAATGCACTTAAAACGAGATTATAAGTATTGTTTTAATTAAATTTCCATTATATAAAAAAATAATTGGCAAATTAAAAAAAAAAATAATTAAATTTCCATATAAGGAAATAAAGTGAAATGTTTTCAAAGTGAAATTTTAAAGGAAGCTCTCTAAATTATATATGGCTTCGGGAAATTGAATTTTTGTCAAATAAAGAAGAAAATAAAAACTTCTAAAAAATAATACTCAGAAATTAACGAAATTATTTTTAATTTTAAATAACTACTGGCCGTTTTTAACACTTTCCTTTCGCAATAACTTAATAATTAAATAAAACAAGTTTGTTGTTTGAGTCTTTTTCTTTTTTTGTTGGGATTGCCTCAATTTTTGGCCCCATAAAAGAAATCACAAATATAAAAAAAAACAAACCTAGTGGAGTAGGGTTTTAAAGTTTTATTATAAATTACATAAAATTAGTGTTAATAAGCATTAACGAAATATGACATTAAGAACACGGGCTTTGGTGTTTTCTACGTTTTTTGGCAGTTGCATAGCCATTGGTTTGTTGTTGGTCAGTTTAACAACCAACAGTTGGGTGAGGGCAACACCAAAACGAAGAAATTCAGCGGTAAGTACCAAAAAAAAAAATTGATTAATTGTTTTTGCAAAATAATTATATATTATTTATGTTTTTTTTTTTTTTGATAGATTAAATACATACATAATTATTTTTTTTGTTAATTCTAGCATTACACCATTTACAGATGTAATTCGAACAAGTAAAAAAGTTAAATTCGGGATTGACGAATGTATGGATACCCTCCACAATGTCACAAAGATTATTTGCAAAAAATGTCTAGAAATTTTTTTTTTTCATTTTTAGAAAAAAAAATTTTAGCAAAAAAAAAAATTTTTTTGTTGAATTTTTTTTTTTTTTTTTTTTTGTAAAAAAATATGTTTGTTCTTGTTAAAATAGCATTTGGTATCCAATTTAATTAACATTTGTCAATCAGCATCGTAATTAAAGCATTTTGGATTTTTAGGTTATGTATGTAGAATGTACCAAAATTTTCGAGGTATCCTTACATTTTGGCTCGTAACTTTTGAACCACTGAACCGAATAAATAAATATGTTAAATTTCAGCCATATCTGTTTAATATTTTGGTCGTGATCGCCATTTCAACCGATAGACGGACATCGCTAGAATGTCTTAAAATCGATCACTGATCAATAATATATATAATTTTTGGGGTCCTAGACCGAAATTTCGGTGTGTTACAAACGGAATGACAAATTTATATATACCCTACTACTACTAATAAGGAAGGTCTTTCACAGGGCACCCACCGATTGTCTTGCAACTTGATTATGTGAATGAGGGGCAAAAATAAAAGTTAGTTATCTGTTTTTTTAGCTGCCCAATCTCAAGTTTAAAAAAGGGTTGCCACCTTATGAAAAAATAAGGGCTTTCGGGAAAATCCGTATAAAAGCCGAACTAACAGGAATTTCGCCAAACGAAAAAATAAGGGTCTGCTTAATTTTGAAAGAGATTATTATATATGATTTTGGCGGTCGTACGTATATACATCTTAATATATAAACTACCCCAACGATTATCATTTTTGACAATAACGAACTTAACGAAGCCGGATTTGGACACGACACATATATTATTGGATAGGCCTTCAAAAAACCTTTCGACCTGAATAAAATGTTCGTATAGTTTCTTTTGAAGAAATGGGAAAAATCCTCAAAAAACGAAAAAAACCGTTTTCCCACTCCCCTTTGACCCGCTAAATGTGAGATTGGGCAGTTAAAAAAAAACAGGTGACTCTTATTTTGCTCCCCTCTTTCCTATAAGTTTCAGGACAACCGGTAAATGCCCTGTGAAAGACCTTCCTTGTAAGTGGAGGGTATAAAAAGATTCCTTTTAAATTAAAAATTCTATTATAATTCGAAGATTCCATTTGTAATTCGACAATTCTATTTGTAATTGTAAGATTCTACTTGTAATTCCAAAAATCCATTTGTATTTCGAAAAATCCGTTTGTAATTCGAAAATTCAATTTGTAATTCGAAGATTCCATTTGTAATTCAAAAAATTTCACTTGTAATTCGAAAATTCCAATTGTAATTCGAAAAATATCTTTTGTAATTCGAAAAATATCAATTGTAAGTCGAAAAAGATTAATTGTAAGTCGAAAAAGATCAATTTTAAGTCGAAAAAGATCAATTCGAAGTATCCAATTGTAACTCGAAAAAGCTCAATTGTAATTCAAACAAGTAAGAATTTAAGAAGCAAAAATTCCATTTGTAGTTCGAAAATTCCAATTGTATGTAATTCGAAAAAGATCAATTGTAATTCGAGGATACCAATTGTATTTCGAAAAAAGATCAATTGTAATTCGTAAAAGATCAATTGTTATTTAGAAAAATTTCAACTGTAATTCGAAAATAATAAATAGTAATTCAAAATAGATGAATTCGAAAAATATCTGTCGAACGGTTTTCGAGATATCACTATTTGAAATTTGCAAAAAATGGCGGTTTTTTCTTAAATCAAGAAATTTAGAAAAAAAAATTTTAATTTTTTTTCTTGACCCTTCTACACCTTTTACAGATGAAATTCAAAAATAGCAATTGTAATTTGAAAATTATTTTTGTAATTAAAAAATTAATTTTGTAATTCAAAGATTCCATTTGTAAATCGAAAATTCTACTTGCAAATTGAAGATTCCATTTGTAATTCAAAATTCCAATTGTAATTCGAAAAACATCAATTGCAATTGATCCTTTTCTAATTTTAGTTCACTCTAGTTCACAAAAGATCAATTGTAATTCGAAAAAGATCAATTGTAATTCCAAATAGATCAATTGATATTTTTCAAATTACAATTGATATTTATCGAATTACAATTGACTTTTTTCGAATTTCAATTGATCTTCGAATGACAATTGATTTTTTCGAATTACAACTGATCTTTTTCGAATTACAATTGATCTTTTCGAATTACAATTGATCTTCTTCAAACTACAACTGATCTTTTTCGAATTACAATTGATCTTTTTCGTATTACAATAAATCTTTTTCGAATTACATTTGATCTTTTCGAATTAAAAATAATCCTTTACGAATTACAATTGATCTTCTTCGAATTAAAAATTATATTTTTCGAATTACAAATGATTTTTTCGAATTACAATTGGAATGTTCGAATTTCAATTGATCTTTTTGAATGACAATTGATCTATACCAAATTACAATTGTTTTTTTTTTTTTTTTGAATTACAGTTGATCTTTTTCCAATTACAATTGATCTTTTTCGAATTACAATTTTTTCATATTACAAAAGATCTTTTTCGAATTATAAATGATTTTTTCAAATTAAAATGATCTTTTTCGAATTACAACTGATCTTTTTCGAATTACAACTGATATTTTTCAAATGACAATTCGTTTGCTTATTTTTGGTATGACCCAAAGACCATTTACTTTGTTTTGAGAAAAACGAAAAAGAAACTTTTCATCAACTTTATTAAAAATCTACACGATAGATTTGTTTTTTACTTTTGGTATCGATTGCTTAAAATGTTTTAAGATAATATATAAATTTTTATACGTTTTTGCACAAGATATCAAAAGTTATTATGATTTTAACAAAAAAATACTTGGTCGCGTTTTGCTCCATATCCCGTTTAAATGAATATTTTCTTAAAAAAATTTAATTTTCTTTCACGTGGGTCAAAGTCAACCTGAGTTTACCTTATTAAATTATCTTTAATTTTGGCTATAATTAGCAAAGTTGGGCCTGGATATCTTTAAATTCTTACAATAAATTCATTCCGGATGAAAATAAAGTGCATAACAATCATAAACAATTGATTTCTAATTCCATTTGGCAAATGGTTTATGGGTCACACCAACAACCAAGCGTCAATTTTTAGTTTGTTTTGATATGCACCCTTTCAACGTTATATGCATCAAAACAAAAGTAGAGAAAAATATTTTAACTTTTAGGTGTAAAATTTGCTTCATGTGCAGAAAATTGGCGTATGCAGCAAACCAATGTTAAGACAATGTTAATATTAGGGATATGAAGCAAAGTTAGGGCTAGATATCTTCTAATTTATACGATATATAAAAAAATATATTACGGATTTGGAAAGAGGACATATTAATCATATACAATTGATTCCTAACTCCATTTTCCCAAAAATGGTCTTTGGGTCATACCAAAAATAAACAAACGAATTGATCTATTTCAACTGACAATTGATCTTTTTCAACTGACAATTGATCGTTTTCAAATTACAATTGATCTTTTTCAAAATACAATTGATCTTTTTCAAATTATAATTGATCTTTTTCAAATTACAATTGATCTTTTTCGAATTTCATCTGTAAATGGTGTTGTTGTCATAGATACGTTGTTTTAAAGATTTAACAAATAAAGGTTAAAGTAAAAGTAACGGGAGTCATTTTAAATAAATGAAAACAAAAATGAGAGTGTTAAATTCGGCAGTATGTACTGCAAAAAAACTTTCCAGAGGCGTTTTTGTGGGTGGGGGGGGGTGTGTGGGGTTCGTGGGGAGTCGTAAGGGCACACTTTTCTAGCGCGATAAAAAATTTGTTTTATTATGATTTTTATACTAAATAAAGTAATAATAGCTTATTAATTTTTTAGCAACCACTAAAGTGGGCGGACATCTTGAAATACTCCAGGTCCAAGTAGGGTTCTATAGTCGAAAAGTCGATTAATCGACTTTTTGTATGAAAAAGTCGAAAAGTCGAAATCGACTTTTTTGTTCTTAAAAAGTCGAAAAGTCCACTTTTGCTTTCGATTTTTTCGACTTTTTTGAATTTTTTTTGGACTTTTTTCGAAATTTTATTTTTTACATTTGCCAGATGAAAATAATTTCTTTCTTGTGAAAAAATTTCAAATGAGATCCGAATTTAACAACTGAAGCTATTGGTATTTCCATGTATTTTGTATGTAAAGCAAAAATGTCAATGCCAAATTCATGAGTTAGAAAGTGTTAAGTGCAATATTTACCAATATTTTTGATTATTGTAAACACCTCAGTGATAGGGTTCTATTAATCGAAAGTCGACTCTTTTGCTTTCGATTTTTTCAACCTTTTCTACATTTTCGTTTTCTTCGACTTTTTTTGATAAATAAAATACAACCAAAAAAATAGCACCTTACAACAAGTCAAAACCAGTCAAAACTAAACTTTTATTTACAAAAAAAAATCGGCTTTTTAAAAGTTGGAAAAGGTCGAAAAAAGTTAAAAAGTCAAAGAAAGTCGAAAAAAGTCGAAAAGTCGAAAAACATCGAAAAGTCGAAAAAAGTCGACCTTTTAAAAAGTCGAAAGGTCGAAAAGTCGACTTTTTAAAATTTGAAAAAAGTCGAAAAATCGACTTTTTAGAAATTGAAAAAAGTCGAAAAGTCGACTTTTTGTTGCGACTATATAACCCTAGGTCCAAGTAAACTTTTTTTGATACATTAATGTTTTATTTGGTAAACAAAAGTACAAAAAATCTTTAAACATATTGTGTTTTCAGAGGTCCGATTTTACCCATTTACAAACTTGACCAGCCTATGACCATGAGACATTAGAGTGACATTTCTTCTTCAACTTTTGATTTTCCTAAATGTTAGAAATTTACAAAAATGTTATTAAATTAAAAAAAAAAAATACGGTTTTTTCATACGTTGAATTAACGTTAATTTTTTTAAAATATCTTAATATTTCTTTCCCTTGAATTTTTCATAAAGCTTAAGACAACCTTCACTTTATGTTTATTTAGACCAAATCCCATCATTTTAACCCGTGGCGCCCTTCGATCAAAGTTTTGGATTTTTGGAAAATTTCCACCAAAATTTAAAAAAATTAAAAAATAAAAAAAAAAAAAAATTCTTGCGATAAATTATTTTTATTGAATTTGGCATGCTGAATACGAATATCAAAAAATATCTGAAATCGTTTGAGCGGTTTTCGAGACATCGTCATTTGAGATTTGTGAAAACAATTTTCAAAAATGGAGGTTTTTTTCCTAGTAATTCAGGTATAAATCAAGTAAAAATCTCAAAACTTTCATGTAAACATAATAACCCATGGCGCTCTTCCTTCAAAGTGTAGAGTTTTAGGAGAACGTTTTTTTAAAATATCAAAACTTTGACAATTTTTTTTTTCTTTTTTTTATAAACAAAAAAATTTTTCAACATTTTTTTTTGGACAAGCATTTTTATTTCCCAAAAAAAAATTTTTACCACAATTTCCTTTTTACAGTTTTTCTATAGAAATATTTAACAAAAAAAATGTTCTTTTATTAAAAATTATATATTTTTTTTTATTTTAGGAATCCAATGGTGATGTTAATTATGGCTTATTTTACGGTAATAAAGATTTAGATTCTGGCTTTGGGGTACGCAGTAGTCCAGTTGATGGTAAATATAAGCAAACAAACACTTCAAAATTTAGTAACACTAATTATTTTCTTTTCCCCCCAGTTTATACTTTCATACAAACTCAACCGGATACTATGAATTTTTGGCTTTGGCTTATAACAGCCCTAGGCACTGGTTTAGGTTTACTTAGTTGTGCCATTTCTGCCATAGCTGCTGTTATCAAAGCTGCATCGGCTTCTAAAAAACCCGGCACTATGCTCATACTAATTGCCTCAAATATTTCTTCGGCCGCCAGTCAAGTTGTAGCTTTTATCTGTTGGCTTGTACAATTCTATCAATATTTACAGCATAATGTATTGGCTGTGGAGGATCATAAACACAATTGGTATAGTCATGGTTTGGCCTCATTGGGTTATAGTTTCTATATGGTCATTATATCAACTCTAGTCGTTTTAATTAATATAACCATATTGTTGTATGCCAGGCATTGTGAAAATCGTCATCGCCAACGTTTGGAACCAATAAGTGAAGAAAAAAATCAAATGGCTATAATGCTTTATTAATGAAGAAACAACAACAAGCAAAGAAATTTACTCTATGAGTTAAATCTTTGTCATCATCATCATCGTCATCTGCTGTAAAAGTGTGTATATTTTGTTTACATACAAATGAAAATCTGCCTTTCCAAAAATTATCGTACAATTTTAATGAAAATATTGCCTTTAATTGTGTTCTTTGTGGTTAAAGAATCTCCTAAATTACTCATATACTACTTATTTTTAAAGTATTTTATCACTGTCGTAATATTTTTTTATTATAAAAAAGAATCGAAACTGTTTTAAATGTATTACATACTAAATTTTACACCATTTCTTATTGTATAATACAGAATTTTTTAAATGTTTTTATTTTTTATATTTAAGAATACTCTATAATTGTTTTTTTGTAATTCGAACTTGTCTGAAAGTGTTTTAATAATTTCTTAATATATTTCAAAATGTTCCAAATAAATTTCGATCACAGCATCATTTAACCAATTTAAATCTCGTTAGTAATTCGAAGATTCTACTTGTGATTAGATTCCATTTGTAATTCAAAGATTCTACTTCAATTCGAAGATTCCATTTTTTATTCGAAATAGATCAATTGTTATTCAAAAAAGATCAATTGTAATTTGAAAAATTCAATTAATTTTCGAATTACAAACAATATGTTCGAATCACAAGTATCAATTACAAATGTTAACTTCGAATAAAAAATGCAATCTTCGATTTAAAATTACTTTTTTTTGCATTACATATGTAAATGGTGTAGAATTTATACAATTTTAATATTTTTGAGTCAAAATTTAATATATAAAATTTCTAAAAACATTTGAATATTTTGTTTATAGTTTTATATTATACAATTGCAAATAGTGTACAACTTACTTAATTAAGCAATAATCTCTACAATTTATATTTTTATAATTTTTTTTTTTAAACTTTGTTCTTTTATTTTTAAACATTCCTTTTGTTTTACTCTGCATTTATATTTAATATACTTTTTATCTTAAAAAAAATCTCATATACAATATACTTACAGTGGGTGAAAATACAATGGAAACATTTCTATTTATAGAATTGCATATATGCAATTTCTTAAAGACAAAATTAACAATACTAGACGTTAATATTATAAAATGATATGTTAGTAATTTATAAAGCCTTAATTTAAGCTTAATAGCGTCCAGATTAAGCAAATATTAAATGAGATACGACGGTTGCGCTGGAAAATGGAATTATTTATAGAAATTTTTTATAACATTTTTTAAAAATATTAGATTTTTTCCAAGTTCAAGCATTATAAATTTTAAAAATTGTACAAAAGTTTTTTAATTTAGTGATCAACAAGGAGAGGACTTTCATGCAAATGCATGTTTTTTCTTGTTAGTCTTAGAACAGCATAAACCAAATATCTTTCCGAATCAAAGAATTTACTTGAAAATAGCATCGATTAGTTAGTGCATATTTTCATTTCATATTTTGCTAGAATTTTGTTATAAATGCATATTTTAGGGTCATATTGTGTATAAAATTTTAGTTTTAGCATTTTTTTCCTTTTTTTATGAATTGTTTTGTAAACGTCATTAATTTGCCTGTTGGGAACTTCACAAATTTTTTTTCGAGGTAAAATACTTGTCTGACCGAAATGTTTTTTTTCGTTTATACACACACAAAATTTTAGGGGTAAAACTTTTAATTAAAAATTTTAAAAATTCCATTTTAGTTCTTAATAATTTTTTTAATTGATATAATTAAATTTTATAAAAATGTAATTTTGTATGGGGACCGCCTTAACAGTTAAAGATAGAGGGTAGGTGTATTCAGAAAAAGTGTTTGGATTAAAAAAATATTGTGGGTCGGTCATACATTATGTTGCTCTAAGGACACTATTATGGCAGTTAGAGCGGTTGGAACAAATTTTAAAAAATGTCGTTTTGTGTGGGAGCCCCCTTAGAAATTGGAGATAGGGTATTAGTTTGTTCCAAAGAAATGTTAAGACACAAAAATTAATGGGGGTCGGTCTTATAAAGGACCCCTCTATGACGCACCATTCTAGCAGTAGAAATGATTTTAAGATTGGAAAACTACAATTAAATTTTTTCAAAAAATTTTAAAAAATAGTAATAATCGTTATCCCACGATCTTCCTGGGCAAAAAATTTGTGGAATTGATAGAAGTTTTACACAAAAAAATTTCAAAAAAATCGAAGAGTACAAACATTTTCAAAAATAAGATTTAAATTTTAAAACTTAAAAATCGCATACTAGAGCGCTTTTAAGAATATTTTGAGATTTTTTTTAGAAAGTACTTAAAAAAACAAAAATTTTGAAAAAAAAAATTGAAATTTGGACCATTATTGAAGAAGTTATGATTAAAAGAAATTTGAGTAAAGGAACAAACTACCAATTTTTAAAAATTCGATATCTTTTGAACGGGTCATCAAAAAAATCTGAAAATTTACCACGAAGGAGTTTTCGAAGGGTACTAAAAACTGGAAACAAATTGGGAAAATCTAAAAAAAAAGTTTTTCAAAGTGTCCGATTTCACATGGAATGCCCCATATATTTTTTTTTTTCAAAAATGAAAAAATGCAGAGTTTTTTATAATTTTCAGTGCATTTTTTTGTAGTTTGAAGTGCATATTTGATGATTTTTAGTGTTGATAAATAGCACCTTCGTTGATAAATAGCACTAAAACGTCAACGAAGTAAAATAATAAAATAATGGCTATTAAACACAGCTTCAAAAATAATTCGCCAGATCAATAACAGATGGCGATGCAACAACTGTACTCAAAATTATTAACACGCGCAATTACAGTGTTGCCATACTGAAGCCCTTCTAACTTTCAAATCTTTCATCTCTCTTCTATCCCCTTTCCGAAAGAAACATCACGGTTACATTAGTAATTTATAGGCAGCATTGCCTGAGTGTTGTTTCTTTTTTAAAAAAAAAAAAAAAAAAAAAAAAAAAAAAAATTAAATTTTTTAAGCACAAAAGAAGAAATCCGCATTTTTGACCTCATGTCTTTTGACCACCAATATTTTGTAAACAAAGAAAAATTAAAATTTTTTTACTAAGAGGACAAAAAGTCTTCTTACTTTTGGCAAACGGTCGGTTATCCTATTAGTGGGAGTACTTGCAGGACACTATATTTTTGGCCAAATGGCCGTGCGTATAGGAATTTTTGATAAGGACTATTGTAGAAGTTGTGGAGAAGTGGAGGAGGAGGAGTCAGTAAAGCAATTGTTATATGAATGTCCGGTATGGCGTCCCGTCAAATTTAAACTTCTTTAAATGAGTAGTACCTGCCAAACGATGGCCACTTTAGAGCTGATTATTGGAAAATTTATGAAAAAGTTTTGCAAGGTCATCTTCAGTCGGCAACCAGCGGTCTAAGTTCGAAAAAATTACGTATTTCGACCAAAGTTCATGTCCGAATTTTTTGACCAAATCCGGCTCAACAATTCGTAAATTTTGTGTACTTTAATATTTGTAAAAATTCCACAAAGGCGATTTTGGTCCACAGATGCTGATTTTTTTAAACTATTGTTATTTAAAAAAACGCGATTTAGGTCCAAAAGTGCTGATCAGCGATTTTGGTTTACAGATGCTGATCAGCATTTTTGGACCAAAATCGTGTTTTTACATTTTTTTATATTTTTTACATAGCAAATCGCGGTTTTGGAATTTTTTAAATATTTTCCCAATTAAGTACGCAAAATTAACGAATTTTGAGCCGGACTTGGTTAAAAATTCGGACATGAATACGAGTTTTTCCCCAACTTTGATAGCTGGTTGCCGACTGAAGATGACCTTGCTAAATTTTCCCATATTCTGCTTTAACGTGGCCATCGTTTGACAGGTATTAAGATACGAAATTCGAATGTTTAAATTTGTCGGGACGCCCTAATGTTGTGTGCTGATGAGTAGCCCCTTTAAGCATTTGGTGCAAAGATTTTCCGAAGCCTTGAATTGCCCAAACGGTGTCTCATCGACATCTCTAGCAGAACATCTTAGATAATCGGGGTGGTTTAAGAGGTATAACATTTTTGTATCAGAGGGGAGTAGGGAAATGGCAATTAAGGGAATCACAATGGGCCTTATGGTAACCTAAATTATTTTAATATCTCTTTACTATACACTTATGTGTACTAAAATTAATAAACAATTACAACTTTTCTTTGTTGACCAAAAATTGGTGGTCAAAAATGCGAATTTCTTCAACTGTATTAAATGTTTTTTGTTTGGGTTGTTGGAAAAATTAGTTAATCACTGAATAAAAACCGCTGGACAATTTTGTAAATTCTTAATGTTTTAATTTAGAAAAAACGACTTAAAAATATTTAAAAAAATTCTGAAAAATGTCCATAAAATATTTCATTTTCCAGATCGACCCTCGTAGTACATTTATTATTTACTCAATCTGGAAGCTATTAAGCTTAAATAAAAGCTTTATAAATTACATACATTACCTTTTTTTTTTTAAATAACACTCGTTTGATAATAAAACGTTAAGCATTGTTAACTTTGTCTTAAAAAAATTGCATCTGCTATAGAAAAGTTTCGATTGTATTGTCACCCACTGTATATATATTTATTATTTACACCATTGAATAATAATTATTAAAAATTTCAACGTTTTTTTTGTCAAAATGGTATTTAAGTCATTGTAATATGTTAAGTTTTTAATTAAATAAAATAAGTTATAAGAGAACTTAAAAAATAATAAATTATTAAAAACTTAATAATGGCATTTATTAAAATGTTAAAATTCTGATTTTTATTAAAATAAAAAAGCTAAAGCTCCCGGCATTTCCCAGTTCGACTTTGACATGAATATCTAAATAGCTTTTCCCCAGCGCCGCCTGTCGGGCCATTCATACATGCACAATTTTCTCATGACGAAACATACATTCTAAAATTACGCAAAATTTCAGTGAAATAAAGAATTTTGTTAATAACTTCACCCCAGCGCCATCTACCGGTTACACATTTTATCAGAAAACTTATTTTTTATAAATTCAGATGTGCTGAACATAAATATCAAACAAAATTTGAAATCGGTCAAACGGTTTTCGACCAGAAAGTGATCCTAATCTAATATAATGGTAGAAAAAAATTAAAACATTAGGCAATTCCAAAATCTACTTAAGAATTTATTTCTACACCTTTTCCAATTGAAATTCAGAAAAGATCAATTGTAATTCAGAAATCACAATTGAAATTCAGAAATCCCAATTGAAATTCAGAATAGCCCAATTGAAATTCAGAAATCATAATTGAAATTCAGAAAAGCCCAATTGAAATTCAGAAATCACAATTGAAATTCAGAAAAGCCCAATTGAAATTCAGAAATCACAATTGAAATTCAGAAAAGCACAATTGAAATTCAGAAAAGATCAATTGAAATTCAGAAAAGCCCAATTGAAATTCAGAAAAGCACAATTGAAATTCAGAAAAGCCCAATTGAAATTCAGAAAAGCCCAATTGAAATTCAGAAAAGCACAATTGAAATTCAGAAAACCCCAATTGAAATTCAGAAAAGCACAATTGAAATTCAGAAATCGTAATTGAAATTCAGAAAAGCCCAATTGAAATTCAGAAAAGCACAATTGAAATTCAGAAATGTCCAATTGAAATTCAGAAAAGCATAATTGAAATTCAGAAATCGTAATTGAAATTCAGAAATCGTAATTGAAATTCAGAAAAGCCCAATTGAATTTCAGAAAATCACAATTGAAATTCAGAAAATCACAATTGAAATTCAGAAAAGCCCAATTGAAATTCAGAAAAGCACAATTGAAATTCAGAAAAGCACAATTGAAATTCAGAAAAGCACAATTGAAATTCAGAAAAGCACAATTGAAATTCAGAAAATCACAATTGAAATTCAGAAAATCACAATTGAAATTCAGAAAAGCACAATTGAAATTCAGAAAATCACAATTGAAATTCAGAATAGCCCAATTGAAATTCAGAAAATCACAATTGAAATTCAGAAAAGCCCAATTGAAATTCAGAAAATCACAATTGAAATTCAGAAAAGCCCAATTGAAATTCAGAAATCGTAATTGAAATTCAGAAAAGCCCAATTGAAATTCAGAAAAGCACAATTGAAATTCAGAAAAGCACAATTGAAATTCAGAAAAGCCCAATTGAAATTCAGAAAAGACCAATTGAAATTCAGAAATCGTAATTGAAATTCAGAAAAGCCCAATTGAAATTCAGAAAATCACAATTGAAATTCAGAAAATCGCAATTGAAATTCAGAAAAGCCCAATTGAAATTCAGAAAAGCACAATTGAAATTCAGAAAAGCACAATTGAAATTCAGAAAATCACAATTGAAATTCAGAAAATCACAATTGAAATTCAGAAAAGCCCAATTGAAATTCAGAAAATCACAATTGAAATTCAGAAAAGCCCAATTGAAATTCAGAAATCATAATTGAAATTCAGAAAAGACCAATTGAAATTCAGAAATCACAATTGAAATTCAGAAAATGTAAACAAACCAATTATGAGTCACCACTACATAGACACATTAATCAAATGATGTACAACAATGAGAGTATTTAACTTTATTCTCTTGCTACGTATTGTAGAGAGCAGACAGACAATAATACACTCATAGAATGTTGTAGGTAAAATTTAGTTTAACTGAATTTTTATTATTTTTTGTAAATTAATTAATATAGTGAACAAAAATATTTACTCTACCTTGACAAATGCATTAATGAAAAATTAGTTTTAAAGAAAAATAATAAAAAGTCAGTTTCACTTAATGTTACCTTAAGCATTTTATGAGTGTATTGTCTGTCTGCTCTCTACAATACGTAGCAAGAGAATAAAGTTAGATACTCTCATATACACATTTCTGTACTGCATTTGCATAATGTGTCTATGTTTGTAGTGGTGACTAATAATTGGTTTGTTTACATTTTCTGAATTTCAATTGTGATTTCTGAATTTCAATTGTGATTTCTGAATTTCAATTGGGCTTTTCTGAATTTCAATTGTGATATTCTGAATTTCAATTGATCTTTTCTGAATTTCAATTGTGTTTTTCTGAATTTCAATTGGGCTTTTCTGAATTTCAATTGTGATTTTCTGAATTTCAATTGTGATTTTCTGAATTTCAATTGTGCTTTTCTGAATTTCAATTGTGCTTTTCTGAATTTCAATTGGGCTTTTCTGAATTTCAATTGTGATTTTCTGAATTTCAATTGTGATTTTCTGAATTTCAATTGGGCTTTTCTGAATTTCAATTACGATTTCTGAATTTCAATTGGTCTTTTCTGAATTTCAATTGGGCTTTTCTGAATTTCAATTGTGCTTTTCTGAATTTCAATTGTGCTTTTCTGAATTTCAATTGGGCTTTTCTGAATTTCAATTACGATTTCTGAATTTCAATTGGGCTTTTCTGAATTTCAATTGTGATTTTCTGAATTTCAATTGGGCTTTTCTGAATTTCAATTGTGATTTTCTGAATTTCAATTGGGCTATTCTGAATTTCAATTGTGATTTTCTGAATTTCAATTGTGCTTTTCTGAATTTCAATTGTGATTTTCTGAATTTCAGTTGTGATTTTCTGAATTTCAATTGTGCTTTTCTGAATTTCAATTGTGCTTTTCTGAATTTCAATTGGGCTTTTCTGAATTTCAATTGTGATTTTCTGAATTTCAATTGTGATTTTCTGAATTTCAATTGGGCTTTTCTGAATTTCAATTACGATTTCTGAATTTCAATTACGATTTCTGAATTTCAATTATGCTTTTCTGAATTTCAATTGGGCATTTCTGAATTTCAATTGTGCTTTTCTGAATTTCAATTGGGCTTTTCTGAATTTCAATTACGATTTCTGAATTTCAATTGTGCTTTTCTGAATTTCAATTGTGCTTTTCTGAATTTCAATTGGGGTTTTCTGAATTTCAATTGTGCTTTTCTGAATTTCAATTGGGCTTTTCTGAATTTCAATTGTGCTTTTCTGAATTTCAATTGGGCTTTTCTGAATTTCAATTGATCTTTTCTGAATTTCAATTGTGCTTTTCTGAATTTCAATTGTGATTTCTGAATTTCAATTGGGCTTTTCTGAATTTCAATTGTGATTTCTGAATTTCAATTGGGCTTTTCTGAATTTCAATTGTGATTTCTGAATTTCAATTGGGCTTTTCTGAATTTCAATTACGATTTCTGAATTTCAATTGTGCTTTTCTGAATTTCAATTGAGATTTCTGAATTACAATTGATCTTTTCTGAATTTCAATTGGAAAAGGTGTAGTATTCAGCATTTTTTTGTTAAAATTACAAATTACATTCAATTTCATATTCTAATAAAATTCTAATCTAGCATCTGTATCATCGATTGCTATATTATTTGGTACTTGATGTGGCTGCTTTCCAATACTGTATCTTCTTACATATAACAAAATAAGATTAATGATGTGCAGGACAATAATAACAATTACCAAATAATACGAATATCCTAAGCTGGCATATCCTTCAGATGTAAACTTTAATTGTTGACGCAATGTATCAGTTATGGCGATATTATGCTGCAATTGACTGCCAAACAAAGCACTCCACAAAGCCAAAGACCAAAAGTAACCAACAATTGCAACACCATTCCATATGAATAGACCGAATATATTAAAAATACGTTCAACAGGATGCCATTTTAAATTGATGGTGGAGCAAATTAATGACATCAGCGAGAATATAAAACCGAGACAAAGAAACATTACACTACAAATATACATTGAGGCAGAAATGTAGTCAATTTTTGGAGAGTTGGTGATTGTTTTTGTCCAATTATTTTTGGCGGCATTACGGTATTCCACATTTTCTGGGGGATTGTAAAAACGTTTTTGTTCACAAGGATCTAGATTTTGAGAGTGTAAAACACGTTGTAATTCATCATGTCTATGATCTGAATCTCTTTGGCAACTATACATGCAGGCGTTGGAATTTATATCGCAGATAACTGTAAAATATGAATATAATTAGAATCTAAAAGAAATTTTTCTCAAAACATAATAAGAATCTTTGGTTTAAATATTCTAGATTTTTAGATAAATTTAAAAACTAAATAAATTTTTCTTAGTTTTTTTGCGTAAAAAAATACTTCAATAATTGTTTACATAATTAAAAAAATTGTTTACATTGCTTAAATAATTGTTTACATAGTGTAAATAATTGTTTACATGATGTAAATACTTATTTACAAGGTGTAAATAATTGTTTACATGGTGTAAATAATTGTTTACATGGTGTAAATAATTGTTAACATGGTGTAAATAATTGTTAATACTGTGTTTAAAATATTGAAATTAAAAAAAATTGTTTACATTGCGTAAATAATTGTTTACATAGAGTAAATAATTGTTTACATAGTGTAAATAATTGTTTACATAGTGTAAATAATTGTTTACATGATGTACATACTTGTTTACAAGGTGTAAATAATTGTTTACATGGTGTAAATAATTGTTTACATGGTGTAAATAATTGTTTACATGGTGTAAATAATTGTTAACATGGTGTAAATAATTGTTAATAATTGTTAACATGGTGTAAATAATATTTATCATGGTGTATATAATTTTTTACTTGATGTAAATATTTGTTCATATGATGTAAATCATTGTTTATACGATGTGTATATAATTGAATAAATGTCTTATAGTTGTTTACATATTAAAACATTTTTTTTCATAATTAAAAAAATTGTTTACATACATACATCCTTAAAAATATATTGTTAATATATATAATTAAAAAATTGTTTTCATTGCGTAAAGAACTGATTATATGATGTAAATTATTTTTTTCATTGTATAATTATTGTTACCATGGTGTAAATAATTGTTTACATTGTATAATTCATTGTTTAAATGATGTAAATCATTGTTAACATTATGTAAATAATTGTTTATGTTTTTCAAATAATTGTATGAACGGTGTAAATTTTGTTTACCTGGTGTGGATAATAATTTAAATAATTGTTTACATGGTTTAAATAATTTCTTCGCAGGTGAAACAGTTTCTTTATATAAATTCTGTAAATTGTTTTCATTGCGCAAATAATTGTTTACATAGTGCAAATAATTGTTAACATGGTGTAAATAATTGTTAACATGGTTTAAATAATTCTTAACATGATGTAAATAGTTGTTTACATTATGTGAATTTTTTTTTATATGAAGTAAGTCATTGTTTACATAGTGTAAATAATTAAACAAATCGCTCATTTACTTGCATAGTGTTATAACTCAAAATGTTTGAATTTACAGAAAACCTGTTTAAAGTTTGCAATTAAAATTTGTTTTACATTGCAAAAGGTCCGTACATAGAAAATGTACATAGAAAATGTTACGAATTTTTGACACAAAATAAAGCAGGATATAACAAATAATTCTGTATAATTTACTCAAAAATTACATATTTTGAGTTATGACACTATACAAGTAAATAAGCGATATATATGGGCTATTTCACGTCAACGGGTGACCCCCGCCCCCAAAATTCTATTGGTCGTAGAGAGTTGTATTATGGCTTAAAATTTAGCCAAAGATCTCTACTTTTGAAAGCTGAGTGGCGGAAGTTGAACCCAATGGTAAGTGAGCCAATATGGCGGCGCGAATCGGGATACCCCTATCGTGATATGCTGGAAACTGAGGAAGGAGTTATCGGATTTTTCTGAAATTTGTTATCAGGGGGTTTATTGGGACGCTAATTTCGAATTTTCATTCAGATTTCAAAAATTCAAAATGGCGGATCTAATATGGCGGATGATTTTTTCGAGGTTTTCCCATTCAAATAAAACTCGGTTCCCGGGTGTATTATGGGTCACTAAATACGATTCTGAATTTAGATTTACAAAATTCAAAATGGCGGATCCAATATGGCTTTTATTTTTTTTTTGTTAATTTCGATTTTGTTAATTTCGATTTTCTTTATCCGATTATCCGGGGGTTATTTGGGACGCTGATTTCGATTTTTTATTCAGATTTTAGAAATTCAAAATGGCGGACTCAATATGGCGGATGGTTTTTTTTTTAAGTTGTCGCATTCAAATAAAACTCGGTTCCCGGTTGTATTATGGGTCACTTAACACGATTCTGAATTTAGATTTACAAAATTCAAAATGGCGGATCCAATATGGCGTTTTTTTTTTTTTTTTTTTTAATTTCGGTTTCCTTAAAACTTGTTATCCGGGGGCTATTTGGGACGCTGCTTTCGAATTTTTTTTCAGATTTCAAAAATTCAAAATGGCGGACGCAATATGGGATGGTTTTTTAAGTTTTCGCATTCAACAAAAACCAGACCAAAAAGTTTAAAGCAAATCGTTATTAAAAAAAAAAAAATTAAGGCCATGTTGGATCCGCCATTTTGAATTTTGAAAATCTGATGTCAGGTTCGTACTAAGTAACTCATAATACACTCGGAAACAGAGTTTTTTTTGAATGCGACAACTTAAAAAAAACACATCCGCCATATTGAGTCCGCCATTTTGAATTTTTGAAATCTGAATAAGAATTCGAAATCAGCGTCCCAAATAGCCTCCGGATAACAAGTTTTAAGAAAACCGAAATTAAAAAAAAAAATCGACGCCATGTTGGATCCGCCATTTTGAACTTTGTAAATCTAAATTTAGAATCGTGTTTAGTGACCCATAATACACCCGGGAACCGAGTTTTATTTGAATGCGACAACTTAAAAATAAAACATCCGCCGTATTGAGTCCGCCATTTTGAATTTCTAAAATCTGAATAAAAATTCGAAATCAGCGTCCCAAATAACCCCCGGATAACAAGTTTCAAGGAAATCGAAATTAAAAAAAAATAAATAAACGCCATATTGGATCCGCCATTTTGAATTTTGTAAATCTGAATGAAAATTCGAA
Source organism: Pegoplata infirma (assembly GCA_963921195.1). Taxonomy (NCBI): domain Eukaryota; kingdom Metazoa; phylum Arthropoda; class Insecta; order Diptera; family Anthomyiidae; genus Pegoplata; species Pegoplata infirma. The sequence continues at coordinate 313,380,528 of OY992536.1, read as the reverse complement.
ATTAGCGTCCCAATAAACCCCCTGATATCAAATTTCAGAAAAATCCGATAACTCCTTTTATTTGAATGCGAAAACCTCGAAAAAATCATCTGCCATATTGGATCCGCCATTTTGAATTTTTGAAATCTGAATGAAAATTCGAAATTAGCGTCCCAATAAACCCCCTGATAACAAATTTCAGAAAAATCCGATAACTCCTTCCTCAGTTTCCAGCATATCGCGATAGGGGTATCCCGATTCGCGCAGCCATATTGGCTCACTTACCATTGAGTTTAACTTCCGCCACTCAGCTTTCAAAAGTAGAGATCCTTGGCTAAATTTTAAGTCATAATACAACTCTCTGCGACCAATAGAATTTTGGGGGCGGGGGGTCTCCCGTTGACGTGAAATAGCCCATATATAAATATTTTGTGAGATTCTTTCTATAAATTCTGTAAATTGTTTTCATTGAGTAAATAATTGTTAACATGGTATAAATAATTGTTTACATGGTGTAAATAATTCTTAACATGATGTAAATAATTGTTTACATTACGTGAATCATTTTTAATACGAAGTAAGTCATTGTTTACATAGTGTAAGTAATTAAACAAATGTTTTTATAGTTGCTTACATAATTAAAAAAAAATTTTTACATAAATACATTGCGTAAGTAATTGCTGACATGGTGCAAACTATTTTTTTCATGGATAAATAATTGTTGACATGGTGTAAATAATTGTTTACATGATAAAAATCACTACTTACATTATGTAAATCATTGTTAACATGATGTAAATAATTGTTTTTATAATGTAAATCATTGTTTACATGATGTAAATAATTGTTTTCATTGTGTAAGTAATTGAAAACACCGTGTAAATTATTGTTTACCTTTTGAAGAAATGGTATAAATAATTGTCTACATGGTTTAAATAATTTGCACTTTGAAATTTTAATGAGAACAGTTTCTTACTATAAATTGTGTAAAATGTTTACACTGTGTAAATAATTGCTTTCATAGTGTTAATGATTTTTTACATGGTATAAATAATTGTTAACATTTTGTAAATAATTATTAACAAGGTGTAAATAATTGTTTACATTATGTAAATCAATGATTACATTGTGTAAATAATTGAATTTTTTTTTAATAGTTGTTTACATAATTAAACAAATTATTTACACAAATTGTTAAAACTTTGTAAATAATTGTTAACAAGGTGTTAATAATTGTTAACATGATGTAAATCAATGTTTGGAATGTGTAAAAATTTTAACACATTATTTTTATACTTGTTTACATAATTAAACGAATTGTTTACATTGCGTAAATAATTGCTTACCTTGTGTAAATTATTTTTTCATGGTATAAATGATTGTTACCATGGTGTAAATAATTGTTTTCATGGTATACATAATATTTTACGTGACGTCAATTATTGTTTATATTATGCAAATTATTGTTTACATAATGTATATAATTGTTTATATAATGTAAATAATTATTTATATAATGTAAATAGTGGTTTATATAATGTAAATAATTGTTTACATTGTGTAAACAATTGAATAAATGATGTAAATTATTGTTTATCTGGGGTGGATAATGATCAACATGGAGTAAATTATTGCTTATATTGGGTAAATAATTGTCTACGTAGTTTAAATAATTTGGTGAGAAGATATCACTTTCAAATTTTAATAAGAACAGTTTCTTACTGTAAATTGTGTAAAATTCAATAAATTTATTGTTTTATTTATACTGTTCTCCTTTTAATAAGAGTGTTATTCAAATTTCAAATAAATCTATTCACAATTTTTAATTTTTAATTGCTAACTTCAATTTTACAAAAAAATGAATTTAACAATTAAGATTACTTACGAGTTAATGAAAATTTTAATGTTGATGCTAATTGATGACGTTCTATGGAACCTGTAAATAGACCATAGCTAACATTGCTTTGTAAACGTTCCGTTAAAATAGCAGTTGCTTCCAACTAAAAATTAGTAAAATTTTAAAATTGTTATCTTTAAAATTTAACAGTTTTAACCAATTACCCAATGTTCGGTGGTTAATGATATTATCGTTAAAATACACGCAAATGAGGATATAATTGTTGTGGCTATAATAAATTTTTGTTGATTCATGTTAAAGATGTTTAAAAAAAATGCAATTGTTGGTTGTTTAAAAATACTTTTGGGACTGAAATTACTTTAAGTTTGAGATTTTTTTTCTAAAGAATTTTGATGCCAAGATACGCATATTGATTTGATATCTTATCTTATAATTGGTTACTGTAGAAAGATAAAATTGGTAAAAAGAAAACATCATCATTATGATCAAAATTGTCACTCAATTGGTATTCAATTGAATCATATTTTAAAGAGTTTTTGAGTAACCCACATAGAAAAAAATAATAAAAACATGCTTGAAAATCGCTAACTTAAAGACGAAATATCTCTTGATTTTGACCTGTTAAAACGGAGAATGATAATGTATTTTACGACCCAAAATTAGGTTAACGTGTTTCGGCGTTTTGATGAGTCATTTAAAAAGTTAAAATTATACTAACAGTGTTATTTACATTTTTAACATCATGTAAACAATTATTTATGCTGTGAAAACATTAATTTAAAATATGAAAGCAATTATTTAAACTCTGTTAACAATTATTTACACCATGTAAAAAATTACTTACACCATGTAAACAATTATTTACACCATCTTAACATTTAATTACACCAAGTTAACAATTATTTACACCATGTTTTAAATTATTAACACCAAGTAAACAGTTGTGTACACCAAGTAAACAATTATGTACACCAAGTAAAAAATTATTTACACCACATAATCAATTATTTACTTATGTAAACAATTACTTAAACTATGTAAACAATTTTTTACCTATTTAATCAATTACTTAAACTATGTAAACAATTATTTACACCATAAAAACAGTTATTTGCAACACATAAACAATTATTTACAACATAAAAACTTATTAACAACATGAATAGAATTGTTTTGCGGCTTTTAAAAATTATTACAGTGGTGATAATTAACAGTATTTTATAAAAAATAGTCTACCATTTAAAACTTTTTTCAAAATTTGCTCTTTTTTTCTCTTTTGGATTAACTTACATATACTATATTCGCAATAATTTTGTTTTAACTAGTGTACATAAATACTTACACATGTTTTAGCACTTTAGGTACCTTCAAACGACGCAATATTATGCACAATATTTTTGACGTTTTCCCACAAATCGCATACATAAAATTACTGTATAAAATATAGGACTGAAAAAAATAAATGAAGATTGTACATAATATTGAATCGTCTGCAGAGGCCGTTACACATATTTTAATTTAAACATGTTTAAAACAAGTGAGAGTGTTAAATTTGTCTGTTTCGAGTCTTTACACTATGTAAACAATGATTTACACCATGTAAACAATTAATTACATAATGTCAACTCTTATTTACAACATAAAACAATTATGTATACAATGTTAACAGTTATTTACACCATGTAAACATTTATTTACACTTGTAAACAATTATTTATTATTATTTATTTATTGAATCTATGGAAGAACCTTACAGACTAGCAAACTTAATACTAAAATAAAATTATAACAATTTATTTATTTGATTTTTAAATCTAAATGAAAACAAAGAATATTAAATAACCTCATAGATTTAGTAAATGGCTCATTTAGTCCATATTCTGTTCTCTGAACAGAAACTAATAAAAGAACAGGTAAATTTTAAGAATTTACTTTGAATTTTTTCAACTCGATTTATGTGAGTATCAGCATTTGGACTCCAAATAAATGAAGCATACTCTAATCTAGAACGATCAAACGATATAAATAAAACCTTTTTAGAAAAATAATCAAAAAGATTACCAGTATTACGACGAATAAAACACAGGAGTGAATAAGCCTTAGGAACAATGTAATTCAAATGATTGCTAAATACAATTTAGAATCAAAAACTACACCTAAATCTAAAATTTCATCTAGTAAAGATAAAATTTGACCTTTTATTGAATATTTACACTTGTAAACAATTATTTACACCTTGTAAACAGTTATTTACACAATTAATTACATAATGTTAACTCTTATTAACACCATAAAAACAATTGTTTACACAATATAACCAGTTATTTACACAATGTAACCAATTATTTACACCATGTAAACAATTATTTACACCATGTTAACAATTATTTACACAATGTAAAAAATTATTAACACCATGTAAACAATTATATACACCATGTAAATCATTTTTTACACAATGTAAACAATTATTAACCCGTGTAAACAATTATTTAAAGTTTGATAACAATTATTTAAACTATGTTAACAATTATTTAAACCAAGTAAAGACTTATTAGCATCATGTAAAAAATTATTTACAAAATGTTTAGACGATGAAAAAACTATTAACAACATTTAAACGGTTATATACACCATTTAAACAATTATTTACCTGTGTAAACAATTATTTAAACTATGTAAACAATTATTTACAGAAGAAAAAACTAAGTTGCACTATATAAACAATTATTTACACCAAGTAGCACCATGTTAACAATTAATTAAACAGTAAATACTTATTAGCACTATGTAAACAATTACATACACCATGTAAACAATTACTTACTCCATGTAAAAAATTATTTACAACATGTTTAGACGATGAAAAAACTGTTAACAACATTTATACGGTTATATATACCATGTAAACAATTATTTACCTGTGTAAACAATTATTTACCTGTGTAAACAATTATTTAAACTATGTATACAATTATTTACAGAAGTAAAAACTTAGTTGCACTATGTAAACAATTATTTATACCATGTAGCACCATGTTAACAATTATTTTAACAGTAAATACTTATTAGCACTATGTAAACAATTACATACACCATGTAAACAATTACTTACTTCATGGTAAAATTTTTTTACATAATATAAACAACTAGTTACCACGTAAACAATTACTTACACCATGTAAACAATTATTTACACTATGTAAACATTTACTTTCACTATTTAAACAATTATTTACACCATGTAAACAATTATTTACACATCGTAAAAAATTATTTACACCATGTAAACAATTATTTACACCATGTAAACAATTATTTACACCATGTAAACAATTATTTACAGCATGTTAACAATTGCTTACACATTTTTACGCTACGTAAACAAATATTAAGGTCATTTTAACAGTTTTGTACATCATATAAATTATTTATTAATACTACATTACCCCATTTTGGATGCAGGTATATTTAGACATTTGATGACATGATGAAACATGAAATACTTCGCCAATGTTATAAAAATTTGCCATCAAAATTAATGACAGCAAACCGTTTCTTTCAGTGTATGTAAATCAGGTAATATTAAGAAATTGCATAAATCAACTAATTAAAACAAATTGAAATGTCATTCAAAACTGCGGATAAAAAAAACTTGGCAACAAACCATAAAAGAGAAAATATAATTTTCAAATCTAACTAATAGAATAAAGGAAAGGGAGTTGGAAAAGCAGTAGGTGGTGGCCTATTAATTACAGAAACGGAAGTGATCGATTTACTGCTGTGGTTAACAAAAGCAACTGAAAACAGGAACATAAATAAAAACAAAAAAAAGTAACAAACAAAAACAAACATCACCTCCATATACATATATTGTAACTTAGTTTGGATGTGTGTAGGTATGTATATTTTTTTGGGATGCTGATAATGTCCTGCTTAGAAATAAATTTCCCATCAATGTTACCAAACAATTAGGCCAAGAATAGAAAACATAATGATGATATAATTTGTTTTCAACAAACCTTAAACATACAAACACTGTCATAAATACAACTACAAACAAAAACAAGGACCATACACGTTGAGGAAACACTAAAGGAAGTAACTGACAAATACAAAGACACATACACAAACACTGACTCAGATAGAACAAAAAAAAATAGGAAGTCATCAATGTGATGGATGAAGAAATAAATGTTAAGTTTTTGTTCTAATTTGTTTTTGTACTATTTTTTTATGAATTGTTGTTGTTGTTGTTGTGTATGTGTGTAATGAGTAGGTTTCTTCATTATCCTTCCTACATCCTCAGCATCCTCATACGTCTTCTTTAGCCGGATAATTGATTTGTTTGAAAAACACTGTATTGTTGTTACATATTTTTATGAAATGACTTAGATTTTTTTTTAATGTTTAAGATTATTTGCTTGTTTTTTTTTAGAATCTTGGTGATATCAACTTGTGAGTTCCTGATGTAGTAATTAGGATTTTCTATGAATTCATACTTTTTTTTTGTGCAACAAAATAAAGCAATTGCTTCTAATTGTTGTGACATTTTTTAGTTTAGAACATTTTTTTAGGAAGAAATTTTGATGAATTACTTTTGATTTTTTGAGAAATTTTCAAGAAATAGATTTTCTGTAGCATGTGCTAAAAATGTATTCAATGAAACAAAAAAATACTTAAATAATATCCCATAATCATATTTGCAAAGAATTTGTTTTTTGAAGACATAGATTACCTTCTTGAGGCTCTGAGATTATAAATAATACAGTGAGACAAAAAAAATCAGCTAAAAATCAGATAAAAATTGCCAAACCGTACATTTATTTAGGGCCTAATTTTGTAAAACGCAACGCGGCTATTTACCTCGCGTTGGACAATTTTCTATTTTGTAAAACGCGGGGGCTGAACAGCTGTTTTTATCGCGTTGACTTACGTGTTTTTAGTACAAATTGTATGGAAAATGGAATTTTGTAAAACGCAAGAGAGTTTTTTTCATCACTTGAAATGTCAAAATGATCACTTGAAATTTTGGGGCGTTGATGTAACAAAAATGGTTTTAAATAGCAAAATATAAGTTAATAATGTTGGAATATGTAAACATACAATAAAAAAGTAATAAATATGTAAAAAAATCTTCTCCGGCAGAAGAAAAACATCGAAAATAGCTTGACGGTCCATGGCTGTTTTCAACTAATTTATGTTTAAAATACAACATTTCTTTTGTTTACTTTTTTTTGTTCTCTTGTTTCTCAAATATTCTCTTTGTAGGTGTTGCCTTATCATATATATGTGTTTCCCCACGAAAATGGGTGTGTATCCCCTACAAAATGGGTAGGCAATTTTCTCAATTTTATAATATCTGGCAACACCGATTCTAATGTAATTGACATTTCAAGTGATAACGTAAAGATTGAACGCAAAAACGTAGTGATTTACAAAATTGCATTTTTTCAGCCTCGCGTTCACGTTAGCGTTGGTGATGTGTTCAACGCGAGTGATTTACAAAATTAGGCCCTTAAAGTCGTTTAAAAAATAAATTTGTAATTAAAATATATAAATTTTCCTAATTTTGTTATATTTCATATCCCTGCTAGAAATGTGACCGGTTCTTAATAGGTCACGTGACATATCACTTTTTTTATTCTCTTATTTTTGAGAATTCTCATTTAGTTTATAGTTTTTTGTGTATGTATATAAAAGTTAAAACTCATCTTTATGAAATTTTTCTATCACTCAGAAAATTATGTAAGTTACTACATGTTAGTTATTTGTATATTTTACAGTAGTTAGTTGTTTTCAACTACAAAGTCAGTTGTTTTTGTATGAAAAATATCAAACAACTATTTCTGTTAGTTATTTTAATCGTTTTTTTGAACAACTAACAAAAAAGTACTGTGATGTAGTAACAGTTATTTAAAGTAGTTAATTTTATTTTTTTATCTCTGAAAAATTTTCAAAGTTTTTTTCCAAAAATAAAAATTTTCGTTTTTTTTTCACAACTTTAAAAAAAAAAAAAACTTGGCAAAAATTTGGTCTTAAATTTTTTTTTTTTTTTTTGAAAAATGTTTTGAAAAAATAAAAATTATATATTGATTATTTTATTTTTACTACATTTTAGTTGTTTTTACTACAAATGTCAGTAGTTTTTACTACATAAGTCAGTTGTTTTTTGTCAGTTAAAATAACTAACATGGTTAGTTGATTTAACTGAAAAAGTAGTTGACCCCAAAACAACTTACAAAGTAGTTATTTTAACTGACATTTTCAGTTGATTTTACTAACATGATTTTTTGAGTGATGTCTTTAAGATATAAATATATTTGGTAAAAAATTAAATTTTTTTTTTTTTTTAAAAGTGAAACTTTTTTAAACTTTAAAAAAAATTGATAAATTTTGAGTAAATTTTTACTTGACACAATTAAAAACTTAATTAAGGGTCGAACCAGAATCAAATGCGTAGCGCAAGACCTAAAAAAAACAAAAACAAACACATCAAATTTGATTTAGGTAACTCACATTTAAATATTACTTAGAAACGAAAAATTATTGGGCGTTACGCCTTACGCGACGTAATTTGATTCAGGTTGGACGCTAAAACAAGTGAGAGTGTTAAATTCGGCTGTGCAAATACAAAAAAAAACTGTCAGGGGCGTTTGTTTTTGGGGGTGGGGGGGGGGGGGGGGTGATGGGGGTCAGTGGGGGAAGTTGAGAGCACCTGATATTTCGATGCGTTACAAACGGAATGACAAAGTGAGTATACCCCCATACTGTGGTTGGAGGGTATAAAAAGAAAAATTTTGAGTAAAGCTTTAATTGTGTCAATTAAAAATTTACTAAAATTTTTTGGCATACATTTAATAAATTTTTATTAAAAGTTTACTCAATTTTTCCATATTTTTTAATGTTTTTGGATTAGACAACACTCTTTAATAAAAATAAAATAAAGAGAAACATTCAAATTTCCCTTCAAAGCGATTTTGATGTCGTTTATTCATCGTTTTCATTTTACGTGGTTATCCCCCTATGTCACTGGAAAAATTATGTTAGTAAAATCAACTGAAAATGTCAGTTACAATAACTACTTTCTAATTTGTTTTGGGTCAACTACTTTTTCAGTTAAATCAACTAACAATGTTAGTTATTTTAACTGACTTATGTAGTAAAAACTACTTGCATTTGTAGTCAAAACAACTAACATGTAGTAAAAATAAAATAATCAATATATAATTTTTTTTTTCAAAAAATTTTTAAATAAAAAAATTGAAGACCAAATTTTTCCAAGTTTTTTTTTTTTTTTTAAATTAAATTAATTTTTATTTTTTCGAAAAAAAACTTTTCAGAGATAAGAAAAATAAAATTAACTACTTTAAATAACTGTTATAGTACATTCACACTTACCTCGAAGCCCCGTTGAAACCTCGTGTTTTCAATTTTAAAACACTACTGTTCACACTCGACAATTTGACACTTATCTAGTTTTCGAAAACTAGAACAAAATAAAAATGTCTTTAAAAATTAATTAAATTATCCAAAAACAATTTTTTATTCGGTTTTATATTTTAATTATTCTAAATAAACAAATAATTTGAAGAAATTTTGTAAATAAATAAATTTGTTTATTTTTTATTTTTGGCATTTTCCCATTTTTTCTATTTTTCATTGTCGCACAGTGGTTAAAATATGAAAAATTATGAAATTTACGAGGTTTCGATCGTATATTCGTTGAAACCTCACTACAAAAAGGTTTCAATTTGTAAGGGAAAATACATATTTTCACATGAGGTTTGGCACGAAACCTCGATAAACGAGGTTCACACATCACAGTACTTTTTTGTTAGTTGTTCAAAAAAACGACTTAAAATAACTACCAGAAATAGTTGTTTGATATTTTTCATTCAAAAACAACTGACTTTGTAGTTGAAAACAACTAACTACTGTAAAATATACAAACAACTAACATGTAGTAACTTACATAATTTTCTGAGTGTAATCATTGATCAATTTCATATAAATTTGACGTTTGGAAACAATAATGATGGCGTTCAGCAGAGAAAGCTGCTACTCAACTGCTCCACATTCTGCTGAACGGTTTGATTTTTGACATTTCAGCCAACATGTTGAGTGAGCGCTGCTCATCAGTAGTAGCGTAATAAATTTATGCTACATTTGATCACAAACTGATACATAAGCTGTTTTATTGAATTTTTTTTTTTTGACGTTATGCAAGGAAATAAACAAAAAGAATTATAAAAAAGTATATTCCACAGAAAAAATAAATTAAAATACAACAAAATAAAAAATTATTCCAAAATTTTTAAACATTTATAAAAAAAATGCGTTCAGCAGAGTTAACTAATCAAAACGTGCTACAACTCAACTGTTGAGTAGCAGGTTTCTCTGCAGAACGCGCCCAATGATTAGCACTAATCATTGATTATATTGTGATAAGTTACCAGCCCTAAGCTTTGTTGTGATACCACGGCATGGTGAGGGGTTCCCTGCCGTTAAACCAATTTGAGCTTCTTATGAAACTACTAACATATTGAATTTTGACATCCGACAAATTAAAAAGATTGTGCAGCTCCCCTAAATCGCAGTAAAGCAAGTTTCTGACCAGAAGGTTAAGTTATGTTGTAAGTGGCTGCTGACGTTTTACGTCAGCACACGTAGACTCTAAGGTCCGTTGTTTTACCACGAGACTGTAATAGGTTTCCCTACTAGTCCCTGTAGTTAAACGAATTTCAGCTTCTAATGAAACCTTAGATATTAAATTTTGACATCCGACAAATCAGAAATATCGTGCAGCTCCCTAGATCCCAGCGAAGCAAGTATCTAACCAGAAAGTGCCGGGAAATGACAGATGAAGTGTTCGATAGTTTCCAACTTCGACGGCACATTTAACCATTCTGCGTGCTTTCCGGTAATTATAGCAACCACCGTCGAAATCTCTCCTCTTGAAAGTGATATCAGCTTACTTGTGCGCTTCTGATTAAGAGAAAACCAAATCTGTCGTGTTGTCTCACACGTCCATCCATTTGCCCATCTTTGATTAGTCTCCGTCGCGGAACAAAGCCGTAGATTTTGTCTGCAAGTTTCTAGAGCAGTGGCTCTCAAACGGTGGGTCGAGACCCTCTAGGGGGTCGCGGAAGAGTTTCAGGGGGGTCGCGAACAAATTTGTTAAAACCTTAAATTTTGGTAAATTTAAAACACATTTTTTTATTGCTGTGTTTTAAAAATACAGGTACAAATACTTTTATTAAAAAAATATCCGTTCCAAATTTTTCTAGTACGTTTGGTTTTTGAGAAAATTAAAGGCAAAGTTCGCAAAAACGTATTCTTGGTCATTTAAAAGAGATTTGTTTGTGAAATTTTCAGATGCGTCTGGGATCTGACCACTTATTTCAATTTACTTTTTAATGCTGATTCTAAATCTGGATCCGTATAACGGATTTGGATTCGTGATCGAATAAAACTTCAATCACTACCAAACATTGGTACATAATGTTGAAAAAAGAACAATCATTACTCCAAATTGGATTTTAAATGATTTCTTGGTAAACATATCTTCATTTCTGATCAGGTTTAACTGGTGTTTTTCTTTTATTTTCGGAAATAAAAAATCGATGAAGATAATAAGTTTCGATATAAAATGCTGTAGTTCGAGACCTGGTTTCCAAATTTTTGAGAAAATTGAGGTCAAAGTTCACAAAAATTGTGTTTTATTTTTATTTTATAGAAGGTTTTTACTTGAAATTTTTGGTATGCGTTTGGGATCTGGCAACACGGTTTCGAATAATCTTTCAATGCTGCTTCTGAAGTTGGTTTCCAAATTTTTCCTTTAAGTTTTTGAAAAAACTAAGAACAAAGTTCACGTTAATAACTTTTTTTCTGTTGGAACCTGTAAGCAGGGGCGTATCCAGGATTTTTTTTTCGGTGGGGGCCCAACATTTTTTTCAATATTTTTTTTTACAAAAAATTTACAGTAAGCCTTTTTAAAGTGAGAATTGTATCAGATGCTAATACATTTTTACAAAGAAGATTATCAGAATCTGAAATTTTTTTTAAAAGAAAAGTCTAAGATTCTATGACAATTTCAGTTTAGACAGTTTTTGTTATAGAAAACGTCAGACTCTAAATCGTATTTCTAATGGAAAATGTTTCTCGGAAAAAGTCACTTTAGAAAATGATTCTATAAACATATTCAAAAAATACTATTCTAAAAGAAAAGACTCCGGTTGTAAGACATTTTCCCATAATCTGAGATATTTTGGGTTTTTCTCAGATTCTAAAACATTCGACACAAAAAGTTTTAGATTCTGAGAAAATCTTTGCTTTTTCTATAAGAAAAATGAACACATTCTGAGACCGAGAAAAGAAAATAATATAAAAATTCTTAGATTCTAAAACATTTTTCCTAAAGAAAAACTCTCGGATTTTAAGAAAATTTTCCTAAAGGAAAAGTCTCAGATTCTGAATTTTTTTCCATAGAAATATGCTCAGATTCTGAGACATTATTCTTATAAAAAAAGAGATTTTTACAATAGAAAAAATCCCAGATTCTTAGCATTTTTCTATATAAAAGGTCTCAGCTTGTGTCTCTGAGAAATTTTTTTTTGTATAAAAATCTACGATTTTGAGATAATTTTCCTTAAGAAAAATTCGTTTATTCTGAAACATTTTTCATAAAAAAAGTCTTAAATTTTTCATATAGAAAAGCAGCTTCAGATTCTATGAATTTTTTATAGAAAAAATCTTAAATTTTGAGACATTTTTCAGACTCAGAGACTTTATTCCTAAAGAAAGTTCTCAGATTCCGAAATATTTTTCATACAGAAAAGCCTCAGATTCTAAGAATTTTTTATAGAAAAAGTCTCAGTTTCTGGGACATTTTATCCTATAGAAAAAGTCTTAGATTCTGCGAAAAAGGCTAATATTTTAAGGCATTATTGCTATAAAAATAGTCTTAAATTCAGAGAAATTTTTTTAAGAAATAGTCTTGTTCTGAGAAATTTTTCTAAAAGACAAAGTCGCATTTTAAGATTTGACTACATTTTAGTAACAATTGGGTCGATTTTTTGTGTACATAAAACTTCAGGTTTGAAGATATTTTTTCATTAGAATCTTAAGTTGAAGAGTTTCAAATTCTAAGAAAAAATTTTCAGATTTTGAGATTTTTTTAACAGAAAAATTGTTAGTTTCAAAATATTTTTCTTCAAAAAATTTTAGATTCTTCAATGTTTTTCTATTTTTTTAAGAATATTTTTAATATTGTACTTGTTATTTGATACCAAATCCTGAAATTTGAGAAATCATTTCGGGGGGGGGGGGGGGGGGGGGGGCTTGGGCCACTGTATACGCCACTGCCTGTAAGGTAGTCAGAATAGATGATGACTGCAGCTGTAGACAATACATTGCAGCTCAACCAGTCAGCCACTTCCTTTATTGCCAGCATATCTGCTCCTCCGAAAAGACTCCAAAGCCCACTTGTTCGTGTAAGACTCCAATAATTTTTTATCTTTCCATTTAATTAATTACAAATCATTTTTAATAGGTCTATTCGATTACCAAAATTTCTTACTATTTTTTACTACAACTGGAAAGTTTTGCTTACTTTTTGTATTGAAAATTTCCAGCTGTAGTAAAATGAGTAAAAAATAGTAGATTGTATTAAGGTAATCGAATAGACCAAATAATTTTAACCTAATCGAGAACTGGTAACAATGACCATCGTCTCGTTGTAGCAAATTCGACCAAGGGTTTTAGTGGGAATCGATCCCACGACCCCCTGTTTCATAGGCTAGCACGCTACCAACTAACCTACAGGGGATCGATCCTACCACGAGTCCCCGTGGTAGGATGGTATCATGGTGGTATTTTTATTATTGTTTTTAGGAAATTTAAATAAATAATTTTTTGTTTAAGAAATTGAAACAGTAAGATAAAAATCGGATTATTTTAATCTGTCATTCCGTGTGTAACGCATCGAAATATCGGTCGGGGACCCCATAAAGTGTATCATTGATCGATTCTTAGACATTCTAGCGATGTCCATCCGTCCGTCTGTTCGTCGTCGGTAGTTGACACGATGCAGTCCAAAATGAAAGAGCTAGACCCCTCAAGTTTGGCATAAATATGTATTATGGTCCTACACGGGTTAAGTTTGGAAATGGGCCAAATCGCAACAGGGGGAAAAAGTTCCCCCTAGAAGAACTAAACCAACCTCTTAAAAATGACAATGAAACATTTTTATGTTCGTAGTAGTTTATAGTCCTGCGCTTGGACACAAGGGATTAAAAAATTTCGCTTTTTTTGCGCGCCCCTCTTTAAAGGGCGTGGATAAAAAAATAATTTAAATAATTATAAAACTATAATACTTTAGTACACAAAGCAGGCAAAAATGAACTTGTAAACATATACCGCGAGGGCCAAGGAGTCACCCCAGCTCACAGATCCCTCCCCTACCTTGCCCCACCTTAAAAAATCGCCCTTGTCAAAATTTTTTTTTTAATTTTTTTGCATGTTGGAGGGTATAAAAGATTTGGCACAGCCGAATATAACACTCTCACTTGTTAAATATCATTTAAGTCGATAATCAGATAAAAAAAAAATTGTATATAGAACTGATCAGGCATTGAATTACATTTAATTTAAAACCAAAAACAATTAAATCCACCGATTTGGTCCGGAAATATTTTTATTTAAATAAAATCACTTTTTTAAAATGCTGAAAATTTGGAAAGTTAGCAATATCTTCAAAACTGTTCTACTTTTGAAACTTTGGACTTCATTTTCGGATTCAGGGCAAAAAATAAATGCAAAATGTCGTAGATAAAAACCGTTTAACACGATTAATTTTTATTGCTTTTAATTGTTATTAAAAGCAATAAAATTATATAAGAAACTCCTTTCGCAAAATTTTACCACCCATATCATTGCTTCCAAAATTCCCACGCAGTTGGATATATCGCTAATAGAGATAATATTTTAGCATACAATGCAAAAAAAATTGATGTATCAATTTTTTTTGAGGCCATTCTTAAAATATAAAACAAAATCTTAAAGAATACCAGCATCGCTGGAACTCCTTCAATGGAACTAAGAAGAACAGTGAAATTTGCTTTAAAGAAAAAAAAAATACAATAAAACCTACCAATGTGACATTAGAAACCCCATAATGTTATTCTTCATTCATTGGCAATGATGATGATACCACAATAGGTAAACAAACAACTGTTGGTGGTCTAAATAGAAACAGAATCAGAAACTAAACATAAATAAATTGGCCAAGAATCCTGTTCTTCTTTTTGCAACCAAACGTCATAATTATGGAATTACCACACACATTGCAAGGATTCTCTTCCCATACTGTAAACTATTTTATATTGAGCAATAGATAGCAATACAATTGCTCTCTACACTTGCTAAAAATTGAGATCCTGCTGTGAAATATTTCTTAAAAATTATACGTAACTTAACCTAAATAAAGTAAATACAAATATCAAAAATCATTGACTTTTAAACAATAAAGATTGTTCTTGTTTCTATTTATTTTTTTGCAAATTGATAAAGAAAGGTTCATAATATTGGAATCATAATCAGAATAAAAAAAAATGGTGAACAATTGCATAAGGGAGTAGAAATCTGAAAAGAGAATGGGTAAGACATACACACACATCTACAGATTCAAAGTGTAGCAAGGATTTTATTAAGGGAACAAAATTGAATCCTTAAGCAAAGTGCTACAACGAAACAACCCTCAAACGAATACTAGCCAACAGAGATGATAATGATGGTACAATTCAATTCTTAAAATAATTAAGTGAATCTGAATTGTAAAAAAATAGAAAGTGTGATATGTTGATTTATATTTTTTTACAGAAAGAGTCTAAGGTTCCTAAACGTTCTTCCGACGCCAGTATAATCTGATTCTAAAACCTTTTTCTATAGAGATCTGCCTGAGATAAAAAAAAATCGAATTTGATTCTTTTAAACATTTTTTGAGGTAATTTCCTAGATTCTGAGACATTTTTCCTATAGAAAAGAAAATTTTTTGTACCTTTGAAAAAATCTAAGAAAATTAGGCCATACAACACCAGAGGGCCAGTATGTAGAGTTGTTTGCCGAACATAATCACCTCTCACTGCTGGTTCATGGACCAACACGCATTCTGTGTGACGATGGCGGTGAAGGAAACACTCTTGACATTTTTTTGACATCACATCCTGATAAATATAATATTGAAACACTCGCACCTCTGGGTAATTCAGATAATCTCACCATTTTTGCACCCTTCTTAAACTCTGATCTTCATGAAGTTCCCCAACCAGCTTCAAAACGTTCCGTTTTTTTGTATAAAAGAGATCGTTGGTCCGAACTTTGCGATTTTCACCGATCATTTAATTTGAAACTCTGCTTTTTAGACGGGAACAATGAAGCAGCCGCGGAAATGGTTACGAATGTAATTATTCTTAGAATGAAAACATTCATCCCTGAAAGGACCATTTCGGTAAGGCCCAAAGACAAATGTTGGTTTAACCAGACATGTAAAGTGGCCGTGAGAGCTAAGGAGGAAGCATTTAGGAATTGGCGCAATGATCAGAGCCCTACATCCGAATTGTTACGCAAAAGGGCCAGATCAGAGTGTTCTAAAATACTTAGACGTGAGAAACTTATCTTCGAAAAACGTCTTCGTTCTATGGTCTTATCAGCTCCGAAGGGTAGCAAGAGTTTCTGGTCATTCGTCAAAAGGGTAAAGAATGGCTGCAATTCTTCCATTCCAACTCTTTTGAAGGGTGATCAGATTGTGATTGAACCTGTTATTAAGGCCAATGTTTTCGCTGAACTATTTTCCAGGCCAATGTTTTCGCTGAACTATTTTCAAGGAATTCTTCACTTCCGAATAGCTATCAGCCACCACCTGTTCTTGATAGGGTTCTTTTTGAAATGCTGTTAAAAAGGTGCTTTCAGAGCTGAACACAAATAAATCCCCTGGGCCAGATGGTATTCCCGCTCTAGTCCTCAAGATGTGTTCTTCGTCACTAGCTCCTCAATTGCGCAATCTTTTTAACCTCGCATACCGTTCAGGAAATTTCCATATTGCTGGAAGATTGCCAATGTTCAACCGATTCCCAAGAATGGCGTGGCAACGAACCCCGATAACTACCGTCCGATTGCTATCTGTTCAACACTCTCCAAAGTTATGGAGAGCATGATAAGTTTCCATCTGGTGAACTACTTGGAATCGAATCGTCTTTTAAATGATCGACAATATGGCTTCCGAAAGAGTCGTTCAACGGGAGACCTGATGGCTTTTCTTTCCGAAAGATGGAGCCATTCTATACACCGCCTTGGTGAAAGCAAGGTTATCGCTTTGGACATCTCTAAGGCATTCGATCGAGTGTGGCATAGCGCACTTTTGCCAAAGCTTATATCCTTTGGCGTAGGAGATAATCTTGCTTAATTTATATCGAGCTTACTCAGTAAACGTACTATTCGCGTAGTAATAGATGGGTTCTCCTCCAGAGACCATATATAAAATGCAGGGGTACCGCATGGTTCCGTTTTATCTCCATCTTTATTTTTCATATTTCTGAATGATTTTCTAGATCTTACCTTTAACCCCATTTACTCATTCGCGGATGATAGCAATATTTGTCATTCATACTCATTTGATCACAGACCTAATTCTGTTGAGGTAGAATATATGAGAAATATTATGAATGTCACACTTAATCATGACCTGGTTAAAATTTCTGAGTGGGGTCAGACGAATCGGGTGGACTTTAATGCTCGTAAGACCCAATGCTGTAAGCTGACACACAAACGCCATGAATGTTTATCTTGCCTTCTTTAAATATTGGAAGTGTAGATATTGATGAATAAGATGCTCTTGATGTTCTTGGTATGAAAATACAGTGTGATGTCCGTTGAAATAAACATGTTTTTGAAGTATCGAAAGAAGCATTCAAGTGTTTAGGCTTCCTGAAACGGTGCAGAAAATACTTCACTCCATCCGATCTTCTTCGAATCTACACGACTTATATACGACCTAAAATGGAATACAACTCAGATGTAAAGAAAACATAGTTTTATAAACCGATATGCTGCAAGAACAGACCAAAGATTGGAAACTTTAACCGCCTCTAAAAAAAAAATTCCGATGTGATCTTTCAAAACGCCGACGCACGTATATTTCTTTTGGTCTCCTCTACAAGAATCGACCGTCGGAACCCCGTAATTTTGGAAAAAGTTTGAAATTGTTGTACAGTGTTTTCAGGCAAAACTGAAGACACTGCTTAGGCCCCACGTTGGGCGCCATTTATTTGAAGGCGGAATCTGTTTGCTTCTTCCTACCTTAAAGGATACAATTACTCCACCCAATTTTCCTGAGCATGGTCGGATTACCTTTTGAATCCGTCGGTCTCCCAAGAGGTAGGACCTTGCAAATAGGTTTCGACGTCTCAAAGCCTCTTATGATTACTTCAAAAATATTTATTATATTTTACTTTTAACGAATTTTGATACTTTTGAGAGGATTTTAAAATTTTGGTACTTTTAAGACGATTCCATGATTTTCAACTTTCAAGTTCAAGATTTTTTGATAAGATGATTTTTTATTTTTGGAAACCCAATATAGTTAAAAAAAAAAAAATAATAAACATTTGGGATATGTTCAATTGAGAAACGTGCTTAGTACATTTGGACCCAATATACTTAGTAGGTACATTTTAAATGTACATTTTTAAAAGTACCTACAATTTATCATCCCTAACAACTCACATTTACTGTAGTAGTTAACATTGCATCATATTTAAGGATACAATAGTTAGCAGCACCACTACATATTTTTTTTTTATACAAATGTCAAGTCCTTTTTAATTGGAAAATTTATTGGCCAGAAAAGAAAAACCTGAACAAAATCTCATCTAGTAGTTTGTGTGCCTTTGTTTTCAAATAGTTTTTTTATGATTTTCAACCCAAAATTCTATGGCAGACATAGTGGCTGCTTTAGTGGTGGTAGAAAAAGGGCCAACATGTTCTTTTTTTAGTCAGAACTAAATCTTTTTTTGAAACCTGTGGGTTATTAAGAATATCCTTACGTTATAAAATTATGAATACAATACATTTTGACTTTATTTTTTGGTATGTTTCTTAATAATTGCTAACAAATGAATTGAATTAATTCGTGTAATAATAATGTAATTCTTGATAACAACAGATTATAGTTTTTTTTGTTTTATAATTTAACTTTTTTATTTTAAGAATGGAAACAAATCAACTCGTGTTAGTTTAAATACATTGTGTGAAGGATCTAAAAAGGATAGTTTAGTGTAAGCAACTTGTGTGGCATTTAAAGGTAATACTAAGTAGTTATACTCACTGTTAGAATGAAATTCTGGATAAATATGACAATAATTCATTGATATTATTGTAAATAACAACATTAATTGTTTTAAAATTTAAACATGTAGAAAAGTTAAAAAAACAATCGCTTATGATAGGGAATGGAAGGTTTTGAATAAACGGTTATTCTCAGATCACATGTATATAAAATTTTCTTTGAACGTGGAAGTCAATCTCAATCGAAGGAGAACAAAGTGGGAACTGCAGATCGATAATCCCAAGCGTTCCGCCAGTTATTACAACATGGAGGACATCGAAGATGCCGTAAACATGCTAACATGGGCAATAAGTGCTGTGACATCAACTGCATCTAAGCCCACTATAAGGAGTGGAGGGTCGAAAGAGTAAACCTGCTTCATAGAACTTCGACATTGCTAATTCACGATCTGTGTGTCTAAAGCTGTTCAACGAGACTAAACGTTTAGGTAATTGGACTGCATATTAAGCATCGGTCAACAGTTTTAAAAATTTGATAAGGACGGCGAAGTAACAGTCCTGGATAGATATTTGTGGCGGTGTGGAAATCTTTTTATAAGCCTGTCGCCTACGCAGGATCATTTCGAAAGCTCCCTCTGCCCCTAGCTATATCCAAAAGCAAGGAGACAGTTGGACAACCAGCGCCGAAGAGACGCTTGACCAATTTATAGTTTAGGTTAGGTGGTATAGCGATACCACAAAACTTTTTCCGCTAGCGTCGCTAGTTAAACACGTTCAAAGTCATTGCAAATTTTTTAAATATTCTAGAATCCATTCGCATTATATCCTATAAAGCACCGAAGCTTTTTTGACCAGTAATTAATCAGCGAGTCCTTCCTATCGCTGGCCAGTGGAAAAGTATGTGTTCTATCGTTTCATTCACTCCTGGTGAGAGGCATCTTTTACAACTGACGTCCAAAATGAGTCTAATATTCTTGGTATGAATGCCGGTAAGACAGTGACCAGTTATTATCCAGTCAGAGCTCGATATTCCCTTCTCGTAAGTGAAAATAGATATTTAGTTTTTCCTTGGTCATAAGATGGACACACAATTCTGCTGATTTAGCTTGTTGTTAGTTCTCGTCCTGTTCACTTTTGCAACATTGATGGAATTCTGCTTAGTTTATAGTGTTGGAGCGGGATCAACTTCAAGTTTCGCGAGTTCATCTACCTTTCATTTTCTTGCATTCCGTTGTGTCCTGGTACCCAAGGTCTGCAAGTTTTCGTAACGAGCTTATGAAAGCCTCTGCTCATTGGGGAGAATAGACTACGTTGGGCCCTCAGAAGCTCCACACCCTGTAAATTACAGGGCCCTGACGGTATTATATCATCTGACTTTCAATGGAACGCCGATCAAATAATACCATGGCTTGCAATTATATACCTTGGCGTGCCTTAGATGGTCTTACATCCCTAGGAAATGGACTTCCTCTGAGGTGGTTTTCATCCCAAAGGGAGGGAAGACATCCCCCATGAAACCAAAGGACTATAGACCGATTGGTCTTTCTTCGTTTCTCTTGAAGACTCTAGGGAGGATTATAGATGCATCCCTTAGCATGTCGATTAATCCAGAGTTACTATCTGCCTCCCAACATGCATACAAGTCACTACAGGGCAAGTCAGTGAAGACTCTCTTGTCGGACACATCGGTTCCTGGAATACAAGGACTACACTCTGGCTGCCTTTCTTGACGTAGAATGTCCCTTTAACAATGTCAAACCTGAGGCAATTAGGTTTGTCCTAGACAATTTTGGGGTGGATAATACCATAACCAGATTTGTCATGAACCTGCATGGACATAGTATTACTAGTTTAACTCTTGGCAGGTCAGTGGTGCTTAGCAGGAAGAAGTCTTATTACCGCTTCTGTAGAAATTTACTATAAATACCCTACTCGTTAAATTAGACGACATGGGGGTTAAGACCGTCGCCTACGCGGACAACGTGGCCGTTAAAGTATCTGGATACTGTCTGAACGCCTGGAATTATCTTTTGAATTTATTTCTGAATGGTATTCAGATAGCGGTCCGAGGATGCAAGCAAAACTGATCTTGCTCCATTTTTCAACAGAAACAAGTTTACCACGTTTAGCCCGCCGTTATTAAGGGGTATGGAGCTCACTGTGTTTGATAGTGCTTAGTATCAAGAAATCATTCTAAGCAGAAATCTACTATGGAACAGGCAAGAGTGGCGAAGGCAAATGCTGCCATCTACTGCTATATGAAGGGAATGTCAATTGGCTATTTAACGTGGTCGTCCGGCTCATACTTTTGTATGGAATATCTGTTTGGTGGGTGGCGACGGGGAAAGCCACTCGCCAAAAGGCATTCAATAGGATACTTAGGACAAGTGCGCAGATGATAACGTGCGCAGTTCATTCCACTCCGACGAAAGGTCTGCTTCTAATACAACTAACCGGGAACACAGCCACTAGGCTTGCGGTAATAAATGCATGGTTGAAAAAACCATATGGTCATGCAAGAATCCTGGGACATATGGCACCCCTATACCCTAGTTCAAAACCGTGCTTGAACAAGAATTCCGGGCAGGCCCGACCTCGACATGCCTAAAGAGAGACTTAATGTTTTCACTGATGGCTCCAAAATGGAAGTCGATTTGTGGGTGGAGTTTTTATGAGTCAACTGGATTATTGACTGACCTTTCGACCACCATAGCCGTGTAGCGTATTTTAGGCCGAAAACATGGATATAAAACTGACTACGGATTGGATAGATAGGGTATCAACGGATATCATTCAGGAATATATATACAGTCGAACTCGGTTATAACGAACTCGGTTATAACGAATTCTCGGTTATAACGAACTAATTCTAAAGTCCCGACGTTTTGGCAACAATTTTCACACAAAATACTTCTTTTATAACGAACTCGGTTATAACGAATCCTCGGTTAAAACGAACTACTTATTATGGTCCCATGAACACAATTTCATGTATATTTACCTTTTTATAACAAACTCCCATAAATATTTTGAAATTTGAGGCAATTATGTTTACCAAACTCACAAATGGTTTGAAATTTTTGGATAATATTATTATTTTGATAAAATTTATTTATATTTTTAATGTTTTCTTCACAGTAAGTAGTTTACTTTCAAAAAAACGTAAAATAAAACAAAATTGGAAATTTTTTTTTGGAAATAAAACTAGGTTAATACAAAATATACCCCGCTTATAGCGAACTTCGCTTATAACGAACTATTTTTGCTGGTCCCTCGGAGTTCGTTATAACCGGGTTTGACTGTATAATATATAATATGTGCTTTCACCGAAAACCAAGCGGGTCTTAGTACACTGGTGGGTGTGACTACCATGTCTAGAATTGCCCAAGAATGGCGGGAATGTCTTAATGAGATGGCGTGACATTGAAACTTGGCACTCATTTGAGTGCTTAAACATGAGATATAATTGGCAACTGTGTTGCCGATAAATTAGTCTGACAGGGGACGACTCTGCACTCTAATGAGATCTCTTATACGTCTGGCATCCATCTCATTGCAAGTAAGTGGCGGAGCTAAACTTTTGCAGACCACCAACGACAAATGACGACGTGAACTCATGTGCTCTAACACGAGGATCGTGTGGTCCTCATGTGTGGTCCAAATATAGTGACACCCTCCACAATTTCAAAAAGATTATTGCCCAAAACTTTCTTTAAAAGGAAATTACTTTTGAAAAAAAATTTCCGCAAAAAAAAAATGTTTTAAAAAAAAATCCGTGATTTTTTCCTTTTTTTCAAAAAATATGTTCGTACTATTTTAAGCAGCTGAATTAAAGCATTTTGTATTTTTTTGTTATGTTAAATGTACTAAAATTTTTGAGGTGTCCTTGCATTTTCGTTCATTACTTTTGAACCGCTGAACCGATATCGCTCAAATGCAATACCAAACTTCTCGGGAGAACTTCCAATAAATGTGTTAAGTTTCAGTCATCTACGTATAATATTTAGGCCGCGATCACCATTTCCACAGACATACATACAGACGGACATCGCTAGAATGTCTTAAAATCGATCGGGATCATGAATATATATTTTGTTCCATTGACTAATAAAGAAATAATAAAAAAAAATAATAATATATACTTTATGGGGTGCCATACCGATATTTCGAAGAGTTACAAACGGAATGGCAAACTTATATATACCCTCTATCACTAAGTGGAGGGTATAAAAAACTGACTGTTCTTCTTATTATATCTTCTGTATGTTCTAACACACTTATTTCATTTCCAGCTCATTATAAACCACACACATACTTAAAAATAAAACATTTTATTCTTATGTACTTTCCAAATCCTGGGTATTTACACTATATTCGGGTAAATATATACGCGTATTTTTATAGATATAATACCCAGTTGGCCAAATCGACAATACTTCTTTCATCGATAGTTTCTGTTAATCGTTGAATACATATGGGTGACACTTCATCCAAATTGTTGAAACAACTGCCCGCGAAATCACACAAGACCTTAACTGAAACTCGGTCATCTAGATGCGAGCACAAAATAACAAGATATTGTCGTATGACTTGTTGTCAATCATGTTAGACTCGAGATCGTCAAGGGAATTTTTTACATGTCAAATACAGGTGACAAATCACGTAAAACGAAAACGATTGACGATGATTTAACGACATGAAAAAACATTTTGATTAGTTTAGGAGAGTCATTTTAATTAGTTTAGGACTCAGAATTACTCTCTGAGTCGATTTAGCGATGTCCGTCAGTCCGTCCGTCCATCCGTCTGTCCTTCTGTCGGTTTAAGCACGATACAGGCCGCAATTTTCAATCAATTGACTTGAAATTTGAAACCTAAGCATCTTTTGGCCCAAGGACGACCCCTATTGAAATTAGAAAACATCGGTCCATGTTAAGACCTAGCCCTCATACAAACGCCCTTTTGGATTAGGCTTAAATGACTCTAATAACCATATTATAATAGATATCGCTTTGAAATTTAACAGGTAATCAAATTTTGTTTGCACAAATTATCATTCTAAATTTCAAATGAATCGGGTCAGACCTTCTGGTAGTCCCCATACAAACCAACCTTCCGATATTCACATACTTCCCTCAAAATTCGTAAAAATGGAAATATTTGATAAAAATTTTATTTTTAAGTGTTAAACTTGTAACCTAATCAAAGCGGAATAGTCCCCATATAAAAATTTCGACCGATATTCAGTTAAATCGGTTTATTTTCAAAAAAATAAACTAATTCCACTCAAATTTGATCTGTGTGTTTCTACACTAAATAAAGATCTAACAATAGATAGATCCAATCGGTCCGTGTATGGACTTGCGACCAATTTTCCGGAAAACACTGGTGTAGGGTATCTTATAGTCGGTCTTGACCGACTATGACTTTTTTACTTGTTTTTTTTTAACAAATTTTCAATTTGTCTTAAACAAGTCGTTGAAAGCGATTTCAACTACAAAATTTTGGCCAACTGGGTTAAATAAGTAAATATTTAAATCTTGTGGTTTTGGTTATAGCCCATACTTTAGCAAAAAAGTGGGTATGTCCAAGGAACCGCTAAACGATGTTATTATCTGTATAAACACACACTATTTAAGTTGATTGTCTTTAATCTAAAAATGAGATAAAAAAAATTTCCAGATTTTGTTTTTGTCTGTCTATCTGACTGACTGCATGTTATTCCTGTGTTTTCTAACTAATGAGGTCTTTATCTGTATTTTACCTATTGTCTGTATTTTGACATTAATCCTGACGCCAGTCAGTCATATTTTTCCAGATATGAGAGAATGTGGTTTAACAGAGTTGGAATAATGAACATACTATAATACGCAACAGCATGCAATACTTATGAATAGTTACATAAATATTTAAGTCTATGTATGTGTGTGCAATTGCATGTATTTTTATATCCTTTGGTTTTTTTTCTGGGTGTATTTCTAGAGCTAAATTATCTCATATGATCCTTTACATATGTTTGAAAAACGAAAATCGATGGGTTGGTTTTTAGGACACATTAAGTAAATTTAATAATCTTAATACTTTATAAAAACAATAATATTATGCGAGTTATGAGCAGTGTAAGGTTAGTACTTATGTCATTTTGTATTACAAAATTTATCAAATTAATCAACAAATGTTCATTTTAGTTTGGTTTTTTACAAGGATATTTTTATTTGTAATCTCTTTAAGGATTTAGGTGATCAAATTAGCATTTTTGGTAACCGTATAGTAAGCTTGGAAAAATTTCTTATCCTGAAAATCCAAAAAAAAAATATGTTGTAAATAAAAAAAAAAAACAAGCACGAAAGTTATAGTCGGTCAAGACCGACCATATGATACCCTACACCTGTATTTTCCGGAAAATGGATTTCGGGCGAACATTTTTATATGGGCACTAATGTAAGTCCAAAAATGGTCTCATTATATAAAGATTTGATTTGGTTAACAAAGTACACGTGTCTAGTTTTAAAGCGATATCTATTAATATACGGTTATTAGAGTCATTTAAGCCAAATTCCAAGGGGGCGTTTGTATGGGGGCTATTTCTTAACAAGGACCAATTTTTTCCCATTTTAATAGGATTCGTCCTTGGGCCAATAGATGCTTAATTTCAAGTCAATTGATTGGAAATTGCGACCTGTATCGTGCTTAAAACGTTACATGGATTGACGGACGGACATAGTTTAATCGACTGCTAGCACATATAGACTAATTGTAAGACTAAGATATTGAATTTTGTCATCCAAAAAGTCTGAGAGAACATGGCTTATTGGGACAATACAACTGACAAGGCAGGTCTTTCATGGGGCACCCACTGATTGTCCTGAAACTGGCATATGAGAAAGAGGGGAGGAAAATAAGACCCTGCAAAAAAAGTCATTACCACTTCCCAGTGGAGTGCTTTAAAACTATAACAAATGTACACAGAAAAAAAAAGTTCATACTGGGCATGTTTTTTTACATAAACTGTATGAATTCTACATGACTTTTTTTTCCCAGAACTTGTTCATACAGTTAATGAATTTGTACATACTGAGAATTACCAAAATATGGATGATATTTTGGTACATTTGGACTTATTTCTTCACTGAAACGTTAATATGACAATAGTTTATTAACATTCCGTGGTTTTTCACCTACATTTATTGGGTTTTCTGAATAAAACAACAATTTCTTGATTTTCAACTGTTATATTTATTACGCGCATAATAACATGAAAGAGAATATTGCAAATAAATACCATGATTCAGCATACCTGCTACACGCTCCCCATCAATATTTCGTGGCAGCAATTTTAAAAATTTAGCGAAATTGGTTGCGATTTTGTTAAACAAGATAACTCACATCATTTGTTGAAAGATCCAAAGAAGAACGAAATTCTGGAAAGAAATTTAGAAGATTTATAAATGAAAGTATACAAAATAGAGTAACTAGGTTTTACATACCATTTAACGGTGGAAAACGGCGATTTTTCTTAATAAATTAATTCCACAACAAAAGAAAATTGTTTGACTTTTATTTTTTTTTTCAAACAATTGTTGTTTGAATTATTTTTGAAAACAGTAGGAAAAATTCATAAATAATATGATTTTTTTAATAAATAGTTTGAATTGATTTTAAAGAAATGTGTTCATACTATTTATGAACAAAATTTGTTCTGTGTAATGAAATACAACAAAAATAACAAAAAACACAAGACAAAAACACACAAACATTCTTTTCTACTCCAGAATTCATAGATATTCAGCTCTTAACTCAAGGTAATGAGTTAAGAGCTGAATATTAACTTTTTTGGAGTAGAAAAGAATGCCTTTACGTTATTTTCTTGTGTTTTTTGTTATGTTTCATTACATTGGTTATAGTTTTAAAGCACTCCAAAAGGAAGTACTCCGCACTTTTTTTTTTCCTGGGGAGTTACCTGTTTTTTCTTAGCTGCCCAATCTCACATTTAGCGGGTCAAAGAGGAGGGGGAAAACGGGATTTTTTTTCGTTATTTGACGATTTTTCACATTTCTTCAGAAGAAACTGTATGAACTTTTTATACAGATCGAAAGTTTTTTTAAGGCCTATCCAATGGCGTATCGGCCGTTTCCAAATTCGGCTTCGTTAAGCTCCTATTTTCGAAAATGTAAAATCGTAGGGGTAGTTTATATGGGGAGGTACGTAGGTCCGCCAAAATCACATGAAATAATCTCTATTAAAATTAAGCTGACCCGTATTTTTGCGTTTGGCGAAATTCCTGCTAGTTCGGGTTTTATTCGGATTTTCCCGAAAGACCTCATTTTTTCATAAGGTGGCAACCCTTTTGAAAATTTGGGCAGCTAAAAAAAAAAAAGTGTAACTCTTATTTTTCTCCCCTCATTACCATATGCAAGTTTCAGGACAATCGGCGGGTGCCCTCTGAAAGACCATCCTTGTAAGTCGAAGGGTTTTCGATATTTTGGTTAAAAAAGAGGAGCATACTTCTAGGCTGAAAAGAATGATTAATACACTAATAAAAAGACATGACTAAAATTTAGGAAAAAATTTCTTTGAAAATAGTTCATGAATTTTCCTAAAAAATACCGAAAAACGACTCTATGTACCTGGGAATTTGACTTTTTCAATAATTGTGTCAAATCAAATTCTTTTAAAACGTATTATTTCTTACCGTTTTTTTGATAATGTTATAGTTTTTTTTTGGAAGATATTGATATTATTTTTGATTTGAAGTCTTTATTTTGTTTAATAAAAAAATTATAACGTAAACAAAATCTATTTTTTTAGAGGTGATATTTAAAAATGCTACACTAAGAAAAAAAAATTCTCAAATCAAGCAAAAACAATCTCAAATTAAAAATAAAACAGTGACAAAAGTCAACAAACTTTGTTTTTTCTCAAATTGAAAATGTTTATCGACACTTTTAATATGGCTTCAGTAACAAACTAAATTTTAAAAATGAACTGAAACAACGTTGATTTGAGAATGTTTTTTGTTCAAATCAAAAGTGCACATAATCAAATTAAATATTAAAAATTATTTATATAATTTTCTTTCTGTTTCCTAAAATTTTCAATGTAAATAAAACAATTGGAATTTTTTATATTTATATACAAATTTTATTTATTTTTCTTTACCACAAAAATATAGAAATAAAATAATATATCGTCGCTGCTTTGACGAAAACACCCATGTGATTTTTAAAAATTGTTGAAGACGACTACAAATTAGATTAATTTTTTTACACCTCTTTACGTTAATATTTAAATAATATTGCAAATCTACTTTTTCCATTAAGATTACCTTAAAACTCAACGCAAAAGTTCACAATTTGTGCTAATTTAGTCAGTCTCTTCAAGAAATACACGTAGGTGTTTTTGTCAGAGCACCGACGATAAAATAGACATCAAATAACACAAAAATTCCGGGATTGCTATCATAAAATGTTAATTTTTTTCTGGATTATAAGTACTCCACATTAATTTCCACAAACTCCACATTAATTTCCGCAAACTCCACATTAATTTCCCCACCGTTTTTTTATTTATGTCAGTACATATTTACTTTTGACTTTTGTCACTTATTACAAAAATTTAGTTTATTGTTTTACTTTAAGAAAATATTTATTATTTTTCGTTTATTTAATTTTTATGGAAATTGAAAAGTTTTCACTAATAATACGCCACGAAACTTTTCTAAAATAATTGCGTCATTTATTAGGCGTCGTTTTTAAAGTTGTTGAAAACTCATTTTGCTATTGTTTACAATCAAAATGATTATTTTCATCATGGCAGCATTATGAAATAAAAAGTAGTTTTTTTATATTTAATTCAAAAAATATACTTTTAAAATCAAGTCCGAAACATATTTAATTTTATAAAATTTCATTTCATTATTAAAATTTCTTTCAAAAATTTGAGAATTTTAAAAATGAGTGCGAAAATTTTTGATTTGACGACGATTTTTTCCCTCAGTGTAGAGGTGACAAATTTTCGATTTTTCTATTGTGTTACATAATCACCACCCATTACCAAAGTTTTGCTGGGTATGTTATTTTTTATGGTTTTTACTTTAACCGCGATGAGGGAGGGTAAGGAAATTTCTGATTTTCATGAAAATTTTATGAAGTCATTTTGACACCCAAAAAAAACTTCTTGGACCCTTTTCGGCTCAAAAAAAAAAAATAAAAATAAATATCGATACTGTCTAATGCACATACATATATGCACTCGACACGAAAAAAAGTCGAACAGCATTCTTGACACTTAGACCATAATAACCGAAAGCCCTCCAAGTAATAGTTTTTGAGTTATCCAGTTTATAAGATTCTCAAGACACTATCAGGCCCCAAATTCCTGTATCTCGAAAACTAAGCAAGGTAGAGCGAAACAGGCAAAAGTTTTGAATCAATATCTATGGCAACCCTTAAAGGACCCAGCGGGGTCTCGAACCAACAGGGTCTGGACCCATGGTGTCCGAACGCAATGGGGACTTGACCCAATCTAGTCCTCAAATGTGTATGAACTAAAATACAATAAATTTTTCCCATTTTCTAGTTAAAATTTTCCTTTTTTTAATTCACTTATATTTTGAGTGTAATAGTATGTTTCCAGTGGCATGATTTAGGCAAATCAGAGTGTTTTGAGGAAATCATGTCATTTTCTACATGTTTTCCCATACATTTTTCATATTTGCAAAACATCTCAAATTGGGTGTTTTGGTACAAAACATGTCGACTTTTTAAACTCACCACTTGTTTTGGTCAGTGCAACACTGTATCACAGACTAATACAGAGTCTGTATTACAGACTCGACATAAGTGACAGATGTCAAACAAGTAGTTCTGAACCATATGGTTAATATTTTCAAATTATTCTACGAATTAGGTTAGAAAGAGAAAACTAAGATAACACGCCATAAGAAAAATGGATGCCAGATCGGTTTTTGTTGTTTCACTCACTCCTAAGTCGTAGAAAGTGTTGCCATGTTAGCGTAAAACGGACTAAAAACCGCTCTGATTTCTCCTAAAATCGCTTAGTTTTCCCCATTTTTTCTCATAAAACTCTACTGTCGAGTCTGTTTATAGTCGGTGACTGTATTTTATATTCGAAAATAAAAGCTACTCATTCGTAGTGAGTGTTCGTTAGAAGAAGAAGACATTTTATTTTTTTTATTATTAAAATAATTTACATTTAGTTGTTAAAACATCTTTATTTAATTATAATAAACTACAAAATTAATTGTTTTTAGTAATTATTTTCTTAATTTTGTTGTTTTAACTATTTTGTAGTGAAAACGTCAGATTAATTACGAAAATTTGTAATTAATTTGACGTTGCAAATCACTTCAACTTGAGTGGAAACAGCTCTAAGTGTTTTGCTCAAATCAAGTGTTTTTGATCTTGATGGAAACATGGTTTAACACCGTTCAAAAATTTTGTCTTTAGTGACGCCCAGTGAAATTTGATGCATAAACAATTTTTTGTAGAACATTTTAACCCATTAAATGCCTCTTTCAATAGAATTTTAGGTATTTTAAAAAAGGACATAAATAACTTGTTAAAATGGGAGATAGAGTTTCTTGTTTAACCATTTTACGTACATATGTCGCACAAAATAAAAATCTTTGAAATGAGTCTCAGTCCTTATTAAAAGAATCGATTCAGTAATCAAGTAGGGAATCGATTTCCCCAAAATTTCTTAATTCCCCAACTCAATTACTTTTTGAATTTGTTTTCTGTTCCATTGGGACAAATTAAAATTCAAAATGTCATGATGACAATCTTTTCTGGAATAGGAGATTAATAACAAAATCAAAACCTTTGAAATGAGTCTCACTCCTTATTAAAAGAATCGATTCAGTAATCTAGTAGGGAACCGATTTCCCCAAAATTCCTTAATTCCCCACTGAATTACTTTTTTAAATTTTTTTTCTCGGGAGAAATCAAAATACAAAATTCTATGACAAATTTTCATGATGACAATTTTTTTCTGGAAAAGGAGATAAATAACAAAATAAGTGAACCTCTCATCAAATGTCGAAGGCTTTGAAGTGTTTTATGCTATTAAATGTTTGTAAGATTAAAAAACAAACTCACGTAATATAAAATCCATAAATCTTAAATTCAAAACCTATTGAAAATTTTGATTTTATTTGCTCAAATTTCTGTTTCTTTAAAATGATGAATATTATAGAATTAATCATGTCATTGAGTAATTCAAACGCTTGATGACAAAGTCAACAAAAAATTTGTTACACTTCAAAATATTTTTTATACCCTACACCACTCTGCGGTACAGGGTATAATGAGTTTGTGCTGATGTTTGTAACTACCCGAAATATTGGTTCTAGACCTACACCCAAAAAAAAACGTGGGTATTCAATACTAAAAATTTAACTAATTTTAGTCCAAAAGGACCTAGTGCAGAAATTGGTAACCAATACTAAAATTTTTTACTAATATTAGTCAAATCCAGTAAAAATTACTAATGTTAGTACTTTGAAGATACTAAAATTAGTAACAAATTAGTAGATTTTGGTACAATATCACTTACTAAACCTTTTACTGTAGAATTATTTTGAGTGTACCTTCAAGTATACCGATCGACTCACAAATACTTTTTGAGTCGATCTAGCGATGTCCGTCGGTCTGTCCGTCCGTCTGTCCATCTATCGGTTTAAGCACGATACAGGTTGCAATTTTCAATCAATTGACTTGAAATTTGAAACTTAAGCATCTTTTGGCCCAAGGACGAAGCCTATTGAAATTAACCCCTAGACCCCATACAAACGCCCCCGTTGGATGCGGCCTTAATGACTCTAATAACCGTTTTATAATAGAAATCGCTTTGAAATTTAGTATGTAATCAAATTTTGTATGCAAGAATCACCATTCCAAATTTCAAAGAAATCGGGTCAGTCCTTCTGGTAGTCCCCATGCAAACCACCCTCCCGATATTCACACAATTCCCTCAAAATTCATAAAAATGGAAATATTTGATAAAAATTTTATTTTTATGTGTTAAACGTGAACTTTAGTAACCTAATCAAATCGCAATATAATTGGAACATTTTTGGACTTAGTCCCCCCATAAAAAAATTTCGATCGGTATTCAGTTAAATCGGCCTATTGGCAAAAAAATAAATCAATTCCACTAAAATTTGATCCGTGTGTGTTTTCTACACTTAATAAAGATCTAACAAAAGACAGATCCAATCGGTCCATGTTTGGACTTGGGACCCATTTTCCGGAAAACACTGGTGTAGGGTATTATATGGTCGGTCTTGAGCGACTATAACTTTCTTACTTGTTTTAAAAATATAAAACTTCTTCGGTAGACAGACAGGTGACAATACTAAGATGAGAACAAAATAAATGACAAATAGTGATATATAAATCACGAAAATCAACCTTTAAAAAACAACAATATACGATTTACTTTTTTATTAAATTCAAACTAGATAATATAAATTAATAACGGTTATTAATAATACAATTACTTGACAATATGTACAATAATCAGGTTACAAATTTTAAGGACTAAAGGTGATACAAAAAAAGGAATACAATTTTTGTTGTTGCCTGGTGTACGTATGTGCATCAAGTGATAGGACACCCCGTTGCGATAAATCAATAGAACTAATCGAAGTTTGAAATAACAATTTTTGAAAAAAATTTAAGAATAATTGTTTGTTAGTTTACAACTAAAAAGACGTCACTATGTCTGGGAAAATTCTCACACTATTTGTTGCTGCTGCGTCTGCAACATGCAGAATTTTACTTTACATTCACCTCACCTAACAGGTAGGTGATATTCTACACGCCCCTATCAACTAAGTGAATCCCTTTGTTAGACAAAAGGTTGAATTTCGTTCTCAATTGTATTGAATAGAATCTAAAAAGTAGAAGAAGATGAGTCAAAATCTAAAACAGACAATGTGGCAACAACAAGTTGTACCCATCCATCTATAAGGTTAACATTGTTCAACAAATTTAGTATAAAGTGTAGTACAGCCTTAGAGTCAATTGTTTTCTAAAACCCTGCTTTGATTTTTATTTTCCAAAGTATTGACCAATTTATTATTATCCGAGAAGATAGATTTTTGTGCATAGATTGTTTTATGTGTCCTTAGGCAAGGTGGCACAATTGTTACTTATAGGCCGGCTATTGTTTGTTAGAGTTTGGCAAATACTCCTTTTTATATGAATGACATTTGGGACATCTTTGAATAATTGTTTAAGAACGTGTATGGATGGATGGAAACTCTAGACATAATGTCTATGAAAGTGTGAGAAAATCTGGATTAAAATAAATAAACCAAACCTCAATATTATATTATTGTAGATAAGTTTTAATAGCTTGGTCCCTTAACAACATTAAGGGATCTTTAGAAATTATTTCATTCATTGAGAATGATTAATAAAGACCATGATTAATGAAGACCATAATTGAGAATCTGTCTTACGACCAGTTTTATGCTGGTCCAAAGTCATTGACTCTAACTTTAAATTCGAGTTGTCGTTCCGAATGAAACTTCAATAATTGCATTCCCCAATCTCATTTTAACGAATCGAATTAAGTCGCATTTGGGGTATCATTTGATTTTAAAATATCGAACGTATTTGATTTTTTTTTCATTCGACTTTAAAATCTCGACTGCATTCGATTTTAAAAAGTCTCGATTTATTGAAATCGAAAATATCGCATTTGATTTTGAAATTTGCATGAATAAAAATGTATTGAAATTAAGAATTCATTCGATTTTTTTAAGTCGCGAATTATAAAAATCGAATGCATTCGATTTATCAAGGTCGACTGAAAACGTTTCGATTGTTTCCCTTCAATGCATTCCACGAATGCATTCCACGGAATTCATTCAATGTTAATATTTGAGATCGAATTCAGCGGAAAATTTATTTGAAAAGGATTTCATTCTTTGAAGCTCTGTGGACTACACCACTCACAATCAGTGATACAAATAGAGATGGGAGCCGGTTAGTAACGTGATTTGGAGTAAGCGAGAATTTAAAATATTTCCGATAGTGATTAGCAGGGGTGTGATTTCCATGCAAATGCATGTTTTTAGTCGATAGTCTAAAAATGATATCGACCAATTATCTTTCCGAATCAACTCAACTCAAATCAGTACGCCCAAGTTTTTATGGAGTTTTTCCTATAATTAACTCTCTGAAAACTCTTTTCTATGCAAAAACATTTTTTCAACACTCATAAAATTTAGTTGACTTCATTTGAATGTTTTTGATCGTTCCAGTGCAGAAAATATAAGAAAAACCCACAGGTTTTGAGAATAAAAAATCTCTGAGATTCGGAGTGTATTTTTCCTTAAGTTTTGATAACTCTTCCTTTTAGTAAACTTTCCAAATAATAAGCACATGTTTTTTAAATATTTTAAGCGCTTTTCATAAAGGGCTGCTTAGATGTTAACTAGTACCATTGACCACCCTTATCTACTATTTCCCAGTATTTTGAATAATTTTTCATACAAAATTATTTAAACCCAGCAAATTGTATCCTCATACTGGGAAATAGTAGATAAGGGTGGTCAACGTCTGAATATTCGGATTCATGCAATTTCTAAAAATAAAGAAAATTTATCATCCCGTAAATTTGTCGTTATAGAAAATGTCAACGATTCTGTGCGTCTTTTCATATAAACTTATGAAGATCATGCTCAGATACATTTTTGCGATAAGGAGCCTCTTAATTTACGAACTCCAATTTACGAACTCCAACGAACCAGGCCAGGGGAACGAGCATCATAAATTCACGAAAAACCCTTGCCGAAATTCAGTCTTTTGCTCATAACTTTTGAACCACTGGACCGATATCGCTGGATTGCAATACCAACCTGACCAGGTATTTAATTTTTTAATTGAAAATCCTCCGATAAAGAAAATTGTTATATCAATCATCAAATTGTAGGTGATTAATTGATTTTTTTTTTTTCAATTAATCATTTTTTCGATTTTGATAAAAAAATTTGATACATTTTTTATTTAAAGTCAATTAAAATAATGATTGATTTAACAAACGAATTTTAAGCTTATGGAAAAATTATGAAGAAATTCATATTTTTTGCTTTACAATATGTTGCCGACAATAAAAAAAAGTAAAACCCTAGTATAAAGTATATTTTTGAATAAATGTTTTCAAATAAATTGAAGCGAAAAAAATCTGGTATGTTGAAAATTTGTAATTTAATAGTTAAAGAAAATAACAAAAATGTTAATCAAAACAATAATTGACTCATTTTAATTTTGTTGATCAATAAATTTAATTGAAATTTTTTAGCCAATAATTTTTTGTGTGTTTGGCAAGAATTCCTTGTTATTTTACAAGCTTTCTACCAATAATTTTGTAATTTTACAAGCTTTTTACCAAAAAAAATTGTAAATTTACAATTTTTTGACGCGATTAAACTTACAAGGAGGTTTCGTGATTTTACTACATTTTTTGCTACCTCCTATTTACTATATTTTTTGCTAACTCCTATTTTACTAGAATTCCTAGTAAAAATTACAAATTTTTTTGTAATTTTACAAGATTTTTACCAATAAAATTGTAAATTTACAAATTACAAGAAAAACTGTAAAATTACAAAAAAAATGTAAATTTTTATCGAAAATTATTTGTTAAAAAAAAGGAAAACTGTCAAATATTCACTCAAAAAATTATAACATTAATTGTTTGTAGTTTATTTATAAAGTTTTACGTTCTGTCGTTTTTAAAAGAAAAAACATTTGTTCAATGTTTAGTTTTTTTAAATGACTATTTTGTTTCAAAAATAACAACATAAAAAATAAAGACTTTCATTGGCATTCAATGTTTGAAGTCATTTATTTTTGTTCTGTAAGTAAAAATAAGTTAATTCTTCTTTAATTTTTAATGATTTTTGTATGTTATTTTTTTTTAAATGGTTGGCATTTTTTAATGCTCATTAGTTTTAACTTACTTGTGTCGGATATTTTTTGTAGAAAAAAAATCAAAAAATTATGTATACACACAAAAAATTATGTCATTAACTGTTTATAGTTTATTTAAAAAGTTTTACTTTAGTCGTTTTTTAAATAAAAAAACACTTGTTTGATGTTCAGTTTTTATTAATAACTACTTCTTTCCTTTGTTTCAAAAATAACACACTAAAAAATAAAGACTTTCATTAACATTTAATTTTTAAAGTCATTTGTTTTTGTTCTGTAAGTAAAAACTACTGATTATTCTTTAAATTTTTAATGATTTGTGTGTGTAATTTTTTTAAATTGTTGTCATTTTTGAAGGAAATATCATTAGTTTTTACCTACACAAGTAGGTTATTTTTTTTTTTTGTAGAAACAAATTCAAAAAACTATTTATAGAAATAAAAAAACATGTTTGTGTCAAGTGACTGATGGGTAGAGTGTCTGGCCAGAATGTAGTTGATTGCGGGATGGATTCCCCAACATTTTATTAAATTTTTTTTTAAATTAAATTCAATAGAAAAATTGTAAAAATAACCTACGAACTCATTCATTTTTAATATTTTCGTAGGTAATTTTATTTTTGAATTTGTTGGTAAAAAGAACACAACTATCATTAATTTTTAATGTTTTCGTAGGTTATTTTTTTCGAATTTGTTGGTAAAAAAAAATAAAGTGACGTTATTTTTTAATGTTCAATGTTATTTATTTTAGAACATTTTATTAACAGTAAAAAATAAATGTTGATGTTTGTTAAAACAAATGAATAATTACTGGGATGGTTTTCAAATGTTTTTTCACTTGTTTTAAATATGTTTTTCATTTGTTTTTGCCTATAAAATATTTTGAGTGTTGGTAAAATGTGGTTACGAGTGTTTTTCTAGTAATTTGACAAGATTTTTTTTTGAGTGTAGATTTTTGTAAACACCGAAGTTAGTTTCTGTTTCGTTTTTGTTGTCAATTATATCCTTTAAAACAAAATTTAGTAAATTATCATTTAAAATCCTGCTAAATAAATTAATTAGCCTAGTCATTAACCCTTAGCAAATGTTTTAGTAGGCGTAGACTTGTATTACATTCCAAAATATTAGTAACTCTGAGCCTTTTATTTAATTTTGCATATAATTTAGTAAAACACCAGCTGGTTTTCTCTTAAAAATTTCTATAAAATTTTCTGCTAATTTGTGATGATTAATGCAATTCGATTTTTTTTTGTTTTTGAAAAAAAAAAAATTACAACTATATGTCTTATTATCGGCATGATTATTTGAAAATTGCAGCCCTTTTGTGTTGTGAAAAGAAAACCTTTTGATATTTTGCGACATTCATTCATGAAAATTTTTGTAAAACTACAATTGTAATGATAAAGAGTTAAAAATCATTAGTTATGCGAGTGTGTAGGACATCTTTATTTCGTTAATAATGCTGAATGACTTTGGCAAATAGCAGAAATTTTTTAAAAATAGCTGACATTTTTGCACTCCTTTAATCACTCACGCTTGGAAAATACAAAGAATTTCCCTTATCCAAATGTTTAATTACCTACTAAGTTGGAAGAGGTTTAAAACGGATATAGCTTTAAAGTTCCTGTAGGAAATTTTCCATTTTTTTTAAGCCACCTCAAAGAGATTAACAAATCTCCAAAAATGCTATAGGCTTGATCAAAATAATCGTTCATTTAATCTGTTGATGTGATAGAAAGAGAGCGAAAACGTGTAAGAGAGAGATTTTACTTGGTTTGGGTTTTAATAAAACCTTTGTGATAATTTCCAAATCGAAATGTATATAATCGCTTTTAAGAGGTTTTTATAAAACTCCCGTGATTATAGTTGGTTAGAGATTTGTAATATACATGACCATTGCAGAAAATATATGTTTTACGGGATTTTAGGTTTTGCAAAAGTTCGAAGCGGTTTTTCTTAAGCTAAGATATTTTAGATTGTAGCATGATTTAAAAAATTTAATGATTTATTTGGTCTTGTGATTAAAAAATAATGGACATTTTTCTGCAAAATTGAAATCGGTTACAACATGTATTTAGGGGATCTAGAAATATTTGCTCAGCCTAGTATAATAAGGAGTTAACACCGAATTTGGTCGCCGAAGATTTACATTTGGCTGATCGGTCTAATGAAGAGCAAACCATTTCAAGCAATAAGGTTTTGATCTCCTGATTCCAAATCTGAAATTTTTAAAGCATGTTCTGTTTTTAAGATATTGGAAAATTCATCCACTTACGCATTTTGTTCTTACATGAGTTATTTTGGATCTCAAATACGAAACGTTTTACAAAATTCAGCTGTTTTGGAGTCCCCCAAAATTATTAAATAAATAGCCTAACAAAAGTGAATATCTCATAAACGGCAGCAGAAAGAGCATTTTAGAGTGGATTTCGATCTTGAACAGTGATATCCTTCTCACTGGTTTTGCTGAAAACTGGACCTGTGCTTAATCGTTCAATTAAGAGAGCGCTCATTTTCGTTCATTTCAGATAAAAGACTTATTGTTAGTTCGTTCTTCTAGTTCAATCGGTCATTTATTGTTTGCCAAAATAGCAAAAAAAATGAACTATCGAACTAAAAGATCAAAATGAAGTAATGACCAATTGAGCTGAATGAACTAAAAGACCTAAAAGAGCTGATACGAAGTAGATAAACCGCTCAGTTAAGTGAACAGTTTAATTGAACTACGAGGGCAGCTGTTAATCGCAAAGTAAATTACATAACTTCCTAAGAATTTGACAGTAGTCTATTGACACGTGGTACTTGGTTGGAGCAGTGTTGCATTTCATATAACTACGAGGGAAGTTCGAAAATATTCAGTAAAAGGCCCTCTTCTATGGTGTAAAATTCAGAACAAAAATATTTTTTTTTGCTATTTTATATTCATTTTTGGTTTTCTCTATCTCTTACACAATTAATTTTTCTGAAAGCAAAACCCTCTATCTTTTCAAATAATTAATTTATAAACATTTTTTTGGAATAATTTCATCATGCATTACATGTTTTTATACTAATGCACTGATGTTAATTTTTTCTAAAAAATTCTTGTTTGACTTTTTTGAAAAATATGGCTCAAAATTTGGATGTCTTGTGTACATTATGAAACAAAAATCTTGATCTTAAAAATCGCGATGCTCATCAGTTTAGTCGATTAATTCTTGTTCGATTAATCGAACAATTTTAGGCGAATAATTGTTCGATTAATCGAAAAATTTTAGACGAATAATTGTTCGATTAATCGAACAATTTTAGACGAATAATTGTTCGATTAATTTAAAATTGCTAATTTCGATTAAAGGATTAATCGAAGAATTTATGCCGATTAATCGAATATTAATATGTATGACATTTTTCCGGATTTTCGCTGCTCCTGAAACTTGGATTTGTAAAACAACCTAGAATAAGTACCTGATAAAATTTTGGGCCAAATCGATTAACTCTATGACCGCGCTAAAATCGGTCAAAGTTTCGAGTTTATAAAAAAAAATTACAAATTTGAGAATATGCTCAAAACAAAATACTTTTTGTGTAACATTTTTCCAAATGAAGTCAGATAATAAATATAAAATTTTTGTGGTATCGGTAATCCAAATAAATTTGGCAACAAAAATAATTTTTGAATTCTACACAAGGCCTTTTTTGTTGACAAACTTAGATTGTTAACATGCATCAAAACGAAAAAAAAGAAACGTTAACTTCCATAAATTTCTCAATTTAATTTAGCGTCGTTTGGAATAGTTTTGTAAAATATTACACATTTTTGATGAAATATTGATAAAATTAGTTTATTAAATGTAATTTAGCTTGAAAGCAAGACAAAAACATTTACCTTTTTTTATTAATACCAAAGAGAGCCATTAACAATAAGACAATCATTCACAATGTATGCGAGTTAATTTTTAACTTCTAGAATTTTGAGCGTTAACACTAATGTGAACTTTGTATGGTAGAACACTGATAATTATGCCAACAAAAAAAGCCTACATTTTTCAAATCTTCAAAATATTTTTTTTTTTTTTTTCAAATTTTCTCAAACAAAATCGCAGAAAACTTAAAATTTTATACATTTTGTAATGCTTTTATTTTTTTTTTTTTTGTTAATACAATGTTAAAATACTTGTAATTAATATTGTTTATTTACTCAAGTAAAATTTTTTTTAAGTCTGAGTGCCATGGACTCGAAAGCTAGGCGAGTTCAAGGCTTATACAACCCAAGGCTTATACAACCCACCTTCAACTCAACTACCAATTTTTTTCTAAAATTGCCGAAAAAAAATCTTGTAATTTAGAAAACTTCAGAATTTGGAATTATTCGATTAATCGATCAATTTTAAAATTTTATTCGTTTAATCGAATAAGTCAAAAATGTCAAACCCGATTAATTGAACACCCTAATAAATACTCAAGAGTTTGTCAACTTTTGAGATAAATTTGGTAAAAAATTACACTGTACTACAGGGAAAAATACTTCTGATGTGACATAGTATATGTTGTTGGTCTTGTCGAGTAGATCACAAAAATGCCCATTAAACTTGCCAAACACCCTCAAATTTTAGAGTTATTGTCAAAAAACTTTTTTTTTTGGGACTTTTCTCACTAAACCTTGTGTAATTCAGAAAATTTTCAACCGATTTAAAATTTTTAAACTGTTTTGGATAGAAAAAGAATAGGGCTTTCCATGTGTGTGAATTGGTCAATACTTAAAAGAAAGAAATCTATTGATTTTTTCTATAAAATCAATATTTTTTGTTATTTTTTTTATATTTATGAGCTTTTTTTTAAGATAATTTAATTCTAAATACGATAAGCTTTATCCGGAAATAATTGAATAATAATTGACAGAGTTGTGATAATTTTTAAAGGTTTTTGGCGCGCTGAATCCGAATCTGGCCTTTTAATTGCGTCAGGTTTTTGAGATATTTAACATAAACTGATATATCAAAAACTTAATAAGATAGCGTAATTTCAAGGTCAAATTCGAATTCAGGAGAACAAAAACCTTTAAAATAATGAAACGCGACCTTTCAGTATGTTCTTTTATTATACCCTCCAACCACAGTGAGGGGGTATACTCTAGGGTTGCCATTTGCATTTTGAGAAAAAGAGGACGTCAGCCTCAAAAAAGGAGGACATTAGACCCAAAAAAGAGGACAATTTTGTTTAATAAATTAATTAAAAAAAGTCAACAACGCAATACAATATGCAAAAAAAAAATAATTTTATTTAGAAAAAACTGTTTTTTTCAAAAAAAAAAAATATATTTCCAATTATATTTCAATATTTTGGAAATATCCATTCTTTATTCTTTCTTTATTCTTTATTCAGTCTATGGAAACAAATCCTGACAGACTAGCAACTTATATTTTGGAAATATCTATTTATAATTCAAAAATTTCCAGTGATATTTAAAAAAATTCTAAATATAAGTCAAAAGTTTTCAACGTTTATAAGAGTTTTCTATTTGTATTTAAAAATTTTCTAAATGATTTTCAGAAAATTCCATTTGTTTTTAAAAAATTTCAGACATTTTAATTGTATTTCAAAAATTTCCATTTTGATTTAAAAATTATGTAAATGATTTTTTTTTTAAATTTCATTTGTGTATCAAAATTTTCTAAAAAGCATTTGAAAAATTTTGAAATACAAATGGAAATTTTTGATATATATGTACTTTTTTGGAATTTTCTGAAAAGCATTTAGAAAATTTTGAAATATAATTGAAAATTTTAAAATACAAATGGAAACTTTTGAAATACAGTTGGGAATTTTTGATATACTACAATTTTTGGAAATTCAGAAGGAATTTGCTTAAAATCATTTAGAAAATTTTGAAATGGAAATTTTTCATACACAAATCTTTTTTCGGAGAGCAAACTTTAAGACACACAGAAGATAATAAGTGATACCAACGTAGTTATTTTCGCACTACATAAAGTGCTTTTTACTCGAAATATACGAATTTTTAAATGTTTTTTTTTTGTATGCGTTCTGCTCTCAAAAAGTTAAAATTACTGCTGGTAAGCGAGTACAGCAATGTCAATAATTCAAACGTTAAGAAGCAATAAAAAAAAATTATGGGGAAAAGTAAAAAAGGAGGACAACCCCGGACACTGTCTAAAATAGAAGTAGGACAGCCCCGGACGCCCTAAAAAAGAGGACGGTGTCCGGGGAAAAGAGGACGGATGTCAACCCTAGTATACTCACTTTGTCATTCCGTGTGTAACGCATTGAAATATCGGTCGGGGACCCCATAATGTATATATATTATTGATCAGTGATCGATTCTAAGACATTCTAGCGATGTCAGTCCGTCCGTCCGTCTGTCCGTCCGTCTGTGGAGGACACGATACAGTCCAAAATAAAAGAGCTAGACTCCTGAAATTTGACATGAATATATCTAGCGGTCATAGGCTGGTTAAGTTCGGAGATGGGCAAAATCGGACCACGGGGGAAAAAATTCCCCCTAAAAGAACTAAATCAACCTCTGAAAAAACACCTTTTTTTATTGATTTTTTTGTACTTTTGCTTAGCAAACGAAACATTTTTTATGTCAGAAGAAGTTCAAAGTCGTGTAGTTGGATCCAGGAAGGTTCACACACATAAAAAGCCCTTTCCTTCTTCTATCCAAAACAGTTGAAAAATTAAAAATCGGTTAAAAACTGTTTAAGTTACACGTGTTTAGTGAGAAAAGTCCCAAAAAAAACGTTTTTGGACAATAATTTTAAAATGTGAGGGTATCTGGCAAGTTTGAAGGGCATTTTTGTGATCTTTTCGACGAGACCTACAACCTTAACTACCTCATTTTAAAAGTATATTCGATTTTCTGTTTTTTGTAGCACAGTGTTATTTTTGTTTTAAAAACCAGCACCGCGATTTCGGAATTTTTTATAAGCCGTAATCATTAATAAATCACCTTAAAAATTTACCGATGTCGTAAATGAAATCATAATAATTCATTTTTATTAAAATGCAAAATCCTCTATCTGATCATTTTCATTCATGTACTTTAAATATTTTTGAGAAACAAAACACTCTATCTATCATAAAATCCCCAATATTGCAAAATTTTAAAAACGAATTATATGTGAGATTCAGTAGTTGATTTAAAAACATATTGTAGAACATCGAATTTTAATAAATCTAACAATAGGCGAAGTAAACAGTTTTTTGGCTATCCTGAAAAATTGTGTTTTTTTAGATAGAGGGTTTTGAATATAGGTCCTCGATATGTTTTTTTTTATCAACACTCGTAGTTTGTAATACCGATATTTGTAATAATTCTTTAAAATTGTTTTGTAATAGAATTTTAAATTGTTTTTTTTTCCTTAAAAAAATTGTAATTAAAACAAAAACAAAATTAAAATTTTCTTTTTAAAATTTTTTAATATATTTTGTAAATTTTTCTTTATCTAAAACAGTATATAAAATAAAAAATCTTTAAAAAATAATAAAAAGTGAAATACAAAATAATAAAATAAAATGAAAAATGCTTAAAAACTAGATTTATGGAAAAAGTATCCAAAAAAGATACACTATTTACACATGTGTCGGGGAAAAAACAATGCACAAATTTTGTAATACTATTTACATAAAAAGAAAATTGAAAAGAAAAGTATTTTCTGAAGGGAAAAACACGTATTTAGATTGGGTAAATAAAGTAAATATAAATACAGACAGATAGATCGATAGATGATAAATACTATTTATATAAAAAATAATAAATATACATATTTTGTTTTGTTAAAAAATACTTGTACTTGGTAGATTTATGAGGTTTTTTGGAGATTTTTT
The DNA here is from genome assembly GCA_963921195.1 of Pegoplata infirma. Taxonomy (NCBI): domain Eukaryota; kingdom Metazoa; phylum Arthropoda; class Insecta; order Diptera; family Anthomyiidae; genus Pegoplata; species Pegoplata infirma. Next base: position 313,336,556 of record OY992536.1, on the reverse strand, counting down.
TTGTATTTGTTACTTAAGATACAGCCAGGTACAGGATAATGAGGTAATTGAGTTTTGAGGTTTTTTGAGATTTTTTTTTTCATTTTTCGTATGGTGATGATAATTTAGCGTTTTTTAAGCGAGCAAACGCGTATTTTGTCTTCTTTAAGAAACCTTATAGGAACATTGGAGAGTGGGAGTAAAAAAAAGGCCAAGCCATGGAGATTGTTTTGAGATTTGAGATTCACAATTTAATAACCATATAAATAGGGATACATGGGTACAAATATGGCTGGCCCCAATTGTCTTTCCTGTGGCATATGAGTTTTCATATGTTTCTTAAGATGATCACGTCTGCCAAATTTCTTACCACAAGCTGTGCAGGGATAGGGTCTCAATCCGGTGTGTATACGTTTATGGCGGGTTAATTCTTCATTTCGGGTAAATGTCTTGCCACATGTTTCAACATCACATTTGAATGGTCTCTCACCGGTATGTATGCGTATATGACCCTTAAGTTGACCATTATTTGAAAAGGCTACATCACAATGAGGACATTTAAATTTCTTGGGTCTCTGTTTGCGGGCATTTACAGCTTTAAGATGAGCATCTTCAGCCATAACACGAGCATATTCTTGTTCCATTAAACTTAAGGCATAAGGATCTAAAGCATAAGCAGCAGCAGCAGCGGCGGCAGCAGCTGTGGAAGCGGATGAAGGCACTGATGATGGTAATCCATTAGCTGCAGCCGCAGCGGCAGCAGCATAATATATATCACTAGCAGAGGTGGGATTCATGGAAGGCATTTGCATTGCTGTGGAAGTATGGGCAGGATGATGATGATGTTGTTGATGTGTCAAATAATGATGATGAGGTGAATGATTTTCCATGGAACCATATAAATGTTGTGCTGCATAGGATAGAGGATGTGTGCTAGAATGTGTAGCCATTGGTGGTGATGATGAGGTAGATGTTTCCATTTGTATACTATTATTTAAACTATCTTCATAACTGGAAGATTTTGTTGATAAACTGCTGGAAGAAGCACATTCACGATCACTTTCATTACCACTAAAGGAACAATTTTCTGTTTTAACTAAAGATGTTGAGGAGGCTGACATATCTTCTGCCGAAGAACCATATTCAGATTTTACTGCTGGTTTTGTAGTTGAAGAATGATGATTATCATTGCTTGTTGAAATATTATTCATGCTTGTGGAACGGGTATTACAATCCCAGGGACGGAATAGTCTGGAGTATGTTTGTGGTGGATGCATGTTTAAAGTAGACATTTTTAGTTTGAAAACTTTTTTTTTATAAAAAATATATTAAATTTTCTTTTTTTCGGTAATTTCCGTGTACTAAAACACTTTCACTCTTTTTTTTTTAATATTTTTCGTTAATTGTTTTTTCAAAAAGTAAAAAAATTTCGTTTATGTGTTCTCGTTAAGATCCGTATTGGAACTGATTGACAAAAATGTTTTGCGCATAGTATATAAATAAAAATTGTGAAGTGAACTCTCTTTTTTTTTGTTACAGAGGTCCTGATTTTTCTTTTTTCTACCTACTTGTATTACAAATCTTACCTACTTACACACAGCCACACGCACTCACACACAAATCGTTACACTACTCAATCATTTGGCTTTGGATTTTGCCTGTGGAAAACTCAACGAAAATCGCCCTGATTCATGTTTGTCGCTTGCTTCATTCATAGATTTGTATTATACAAATCCATGAGAGCATACTTTTGTGCGTACGGGTGTATGTGTGCGTTGCTTGAATCTGTGTATGTGCGTGTATCTCCGTATTTAGAGAATCCCCCTTGATAGTGTTTTTAAGGGTGTCTTTTTGGTTTAACAATGGCTTCCCACTTTTAGCAGACATCGCGGCATCTTGTCGCTGTGGTTGTGGAAAATTATATCCCTATTTTTAGCGTGTGTTTTATTATATATTTATTAAATGCAGATTTCTTTGTAGGCTAAAATCTATGGGTACACTGGGTCAGGATGGATCTTTTCGTGTAGCGATTTGAATACGAAATTTTAAACTAAAGGCATAAAATCTTAATAATTACCCCACTCAACAACCTTTTACTGGTTTAAGTCCTGATTAGTAATAGTAGTAGTCTCTGATCTCCTGATTCCAAATCTGTTCTCCAAATTTTTGCATCATGTCTAGATTTTTAGATATTTGCGTTTGAAGCGCAAAAGGAGAATTTAACTTTGGTCTAGGTTTCACTTGCATTTAAAAATGATACAGGTAAAATTACTATTTTTGTAAAGTTTGCTTTAGTTTTTATTTATTAAAAAAAAAAAATATTTAAATTTTCTGCGTAATTTTAATTTCGTACAAACCGAAACATATCTTTAACCCTGAAAAGTAAATTTAATAAAGGGTTAGAAAAAGTTTAAAAGCAGAGTAAAAAGTGTTTGTTCAGAACTTCTCACTGTGGAGAAGGCAAACAAGGTAATACCCTTGACCTGGTACATTGATAGTTTGCTTGCTCTCCCCCCTCGGCAATGAGGACCATATGACCGTATCCGCATCCTTTTCCTACAGCGATCTTCGTGACGTTCTGGAAGCGAAGCGCTCGGGTTTTCTTTATGATAAGGCGTGTTGGGAAGAATTAAATGAATTTTTTAGAAGCTTCAATCGAATACAGAACTTCTGCGCAAGCAAACGAGATCAGAATGTGATCAGAAAGCTCTGAGGCATGAAAGGGTACTGTATGAACAACGTCTACGAGCCAAAGTTTTTGCTGCTCCAAAGGGGACGAGAGCTTTTGGTCATTTGTGAAGCGAGTTAAAAATAACTCTGGTTCAACTATTCCCACTCTTATCAATAATGACCAGATACTTACTGACCCGGTAGATAAGGCGAATCTCTTGGCGGAAGATTTTGCTGGCAGTTCTATATTACCTGACAGTAATCAACGACTTCCAGCACTTCCTAGGGTAACATATTCCATGCCTAATATATTTTTTAGGACACGAGCGGTCAGAAAGGTTCTGGTCGCGGTATTTTTCCTTCATGCTGGAAAGTAGCCAATGTCACACCAATCCCGAAAAAAGATGACGTCTTGAACTCCGACAATTATCGCCCAATAGCCATTTGCTCTGCACTCTCTAAGGTTATGGAGAGTATGGTGAATTTCTATCTAGTCAATTATTTGGACTTCAATGGTCTGCTCAATGTTCGACAGTATGGTTTTCGTAGGGGTCGTTCATTAGACTTGATAGCGTTTATTTCGGAACGGTGGAGTCAATCCATTCATCGTCTTGTCGAAAGTAATGTTGCTCTGGATATTTCCAAGGATTTAGGTCGCGTTTGGCACCGTGAACTCATCTCGAAGGTACGAGCATTTGCTCGTTTTATCACAAGCATTCTCGGTAATCGTACCATTCGTGTTGTCGTTGATGGGTTTTACTCAAGGGACTTTTTACTAAATACTGGAGTACCCCAGGGCTGTTCTTTTTTTCCTCTCTTTTTCTAATGTTTATTAACGATCTACTCGGGCTTACCATTAAGCCAATTTATTCTTTTACGGATGATAACATTCTTTTTCTTTTATGGATGATAGCAACATTTGCCACACTTGCTCCTTCGACCATAGACCAAGCCAATCAGAGGTTGGTGTCATGAGGAGACATATGGATAGCACTCTTAACCTTGACCTATTGAAAATATCTACGTGGGGTCTCGAGAATAGGGTAGATTTTAATGAACATAAGATTCAATGCGCTGTCCAGACTCACAAGCGTCTTCAGGGTCCAGAATATAATTTGTCCTTTGATGGTGTAAACATTGGGGAATGAGAAGCTCTTGATGTTCTGTGCCCAGTTTCTGTAACCATGCGAAAAGTTTTCGCATCGAGAAAAATAAAACAATATTGTAGTCATTTAGTTTTTTACAGGGTGAGTACAATGGTGCTAATGTAAAAAACATCGAATACGAAAAAAACGCAAAGCTATTTTTTTAAATCACTCTGTTAAGTATAAGATGACTCTAATATTTATTTATTTTTTTCGATGCGAAAACTTCTCGCATAGTTACAGAAATCGGGTACTGGATATGATAATTCAGTGTGACATCCATTGGAACAAACATATATTTGAAGTATCGAAAGAAGCATTCAAGTCCTTGGGGTTTTTGAAACGCTGCAGAATCTACTTCACTCTATCTGATCCCTTACCAGTTTATACTACCTATATTCGTCCTCTATGACCTGGAACATACAGAACTTCATTGAGTCTACTCCAACACTCCAGGACAATTTTAGATTAGATGATTGGTTGTCACTGCAGTAACTAATTCTTCTATCCCCCCATCAATTTTCACTTTTCCAGGTCGCTCCATTAAAAATAGCAAACACTTCAGTCTTAAATACTGTAACCATTTTTCCCATAGCAATATAACATTTGGTCGCATCGTCCAAATACCAACCTCAGAGCCATTAATGATACTAGATCCATATGTGTAGAAAGTGTCAGTGTAGTTTACGATTAGATCTTCTGCGCTGCCCAAGTCTATTTTTTACTGTAAACTTTCTACCAAATTCGATGCAAGAGGTCATACCGCCCAACGAAACGTCAAACATCAGACACAGTTCCGATATCCTATTAAACAGTCGAATATGTCCTGCATTATCAAAAGAGCCATCAATATCAACAAAAACACCCAGATTATAATCTTGTTTCTTGAACACAACATTCTGATACGCATGTTCCTGAATGAATATCTCAGCCATTCGTTTAAGACTCTTCAGTAGAAAGAATAATAAACTGATTGGTATAAAACTTTTGGCCAAGGTTCAGTCTTTTTTCCCAGGTTTAGGAATAAAACAATATTTACTTCGCACCAAAATAATAGAATATACCCATAAGTCAGGCTGGCTCTGAAGATATTTTTAAGAATCTTCACTAGGATATCTTCATCACTCTCACCAATATAGGATATATGCCATCTGACCCAGGGGATTTATAGTTATGGAAGAAAATGCGTACCTGACAGATTCCTTTAGAGACTACCCATGATGACCAGTCCCTGCAAGTAGTACTACCAACAGGTCTTTCAATAATATCTGTATTTATCGTTGTCACTTTACATTCTAGAAAGTTAGTGAACTACAGAATGACATTGACATCCTGTTGATTGTTTGTGTAAGTACCGTTTGGCATCCTGTGGGAATAAAGCTTCGCTGAACTGCCTTTCTGAAAAACTTTACAAAACCTTGCCGTTTCCCTTCTCACAAAAAGTTCTATATGACTCAAATTTGGCATCCCGCCCTTTTTTTCATATTTCTTTTGTATAAAGTGGAAATTGTTTCAGTCAGCATCGTTGCGATATTTTAATGTTCTTTTAAGAAACTTTCCAGAATTTTTTCTTTGCTTTCCAAGTTATAAGTTCCACCAGGGGACTGAGTAACCTGGTCTGCTTTTTCTTAACGGACATACAGCCTCAGAGCAGTCAGTTAAAGTTTTACCCAATTTCTCCGATTCCATTTCAATCGACTCTATACTGCTAGGTATTGGTAAGAGACGTAGTAAATGCTGCAGTAGTTCCTCAAATCTTTCCTAATCCGCTTCTCGAAAGTTTTGGAATTGTCGGGTTTTCAATTCCTAGCCTATACTCGATATCATTTTACTCGTCTTACTGTTAGATATGGTAAGATCAATGACATGTTGTCTTTGTTAAGCGACAGAAGTTGAAGAATTTCTAATATTTTAAATAAACAAATTTGAAGACAAAAGAGTTCAAATTCGTTGCATTTGTGCGACTACATGTGATGTACAGACACTGAGCATAATATCCAATAATCAGCCCCAAATTGTTGGCCTCAGCGTATCGTTTGACTCTAAATAACTCTACCGAAGGTTGGGTATAAATAGAGTCATAGGGCAGATAGGCGGATAAAAAAACAGTGTCTTTCTTTTAAAAATTGCGTTTTTTTCTTCAGTGTTTTTTTTATAACTTGTTTGGCCGATTCTATTACAACAATTTCTGATTTTTTTATTTTATTTTCAAAACCATAGTTCAATTTACATTTACGCTTAATACCAATATTTAGGGTACTGTACCGATTTTTTGAATATAAACAAATTTCTTTCTCTCAAAAATGTTCAAATTTTCGCACTTTCAAAACACTGTACTTTCTATTGTATTCCACTAAACCACAATACATTTATACAAAAAAATATGAAATGTATACATTGCTAAATATTTTTATAAAAGTTTGATATTAGGGTACACTTTTGTTAATGGAGATTTAAAAAAAAAAAATGATTTTAATTTAATAAAGAAAAATTTTTTAAAAAAATATAAGGAACATTTTGAAGTCTTAAAAATATCAAACTGTTTCCCAGGAAAATTTTTTGAACCCGATTCCTATTACAATAGATTCTTGAATATATTCTACGGTAATCACGGCAAAATTTTCTATGTAAAATAATTTTTCAAAAAAACGATAGTTTTTGGGACAATTTCAAACAAAAATCATTGAATGTTAAGTAGAACCGGTTGCAGGGCAATATGATGCGTTCTGGAACCGATTATTTGGAACAAAAAATTTTGCTGGGTTGATATTGATTTTGATAAGGACAACTGATGACATGATGATCATAAATGAAACTTTTTCATAATTCATCACAAACCTAGAACAATATGATGTGTCTTTAAATTTAGAAAAAAAAATGGTATCTCAGTTTCCGCATAGCGATTTTAAAGCGGGCCCCTGCTTGGGAACCATTTTCTTGCATCTTCGACTTCTTGGGAATGCTGCTACCATTGGGATGGTATACCATCCCCTTGGCGATGAGGAACCATCGTTTGAAAACCGTTGATTTTAAAATTTTTTTTTAGAAATTTTTATTAAATGTCAACCTAATAAAAATATTCAAGCATCTTTTTCAACATAAACTTTTTTTTTCAGCAACCAAACAAAAAAAAATATACAACTAAATGACTTCTCTTGTGATACATATTAGCCTTTTCATGCCATTTGTACTCGTATTAAATTTATGTTTGAAAGAAGGAAAAACCACCAAAAACTTAAACCAAACCACCACCCAAATAAATATGTATGTATGTAGAAGGGAGTTATAGCCCTCAAAACAATTTTTAGGGCTTTGATTTTTGTCTCGATTATAATAAAAAGCAAAGTAATACATACAATTCTATCTGTATATCCCATCCATCCCATTGTATTTTTGTATGGATGGCTGTTTAGTAGAGTGTATAGTAATTGTGAATTTTACGCTTACCTACTAACAAACCCCCAATGGAAAGCATTTTTTTCAACACTAAAATTTTGAAAATCAAATTCAAAAAAATGTTTGAAAAAAAAGTTGTTATAGAAGGCAACAACGAAGGCCTTAAAAACATTTTTTTTTGCGATCTAAAAACTTATTGTTGTTAAATTTAAGTATGGCTGGCTGGATAGATGGGATTTTGAATGGATGATGGTTTTTATTTCTAAACAGGGATGACAAGTGGAGTTGTTGAGATTTTGATGTATGAGTTGTTGAGATTTTTGATTGTGTATAAAAAAGCACCAAACGATTTATGTTTAGATTATACTGATGAACGCTCTAATTTTATGTAAAAATTATATAAACTTTACAAGAAAAATGTCTCAGAATCTAAGACTTTTTCTATAAGAAAAATGTCTCAGAATCTGAGACTTGCTCTATAAGAAAAATGTCTCAGAATCTGAGACTTGTTCTGTAAGAAAAATGTCTCAGAATCTGAGACTTTTTCTATGAGAAAAATGTCTCAGAATCTCAGACTTTTTCTATGAGAAAAATGTCTCAGAATCTCAGACTTTTTCTATAAGAAAAATGTCTCAGAATCTGAGACTTTTTCTATAAGAAAAATGTCTCAGAATCTGAGACTTTTTCTATAAGAAAAATGTCTCAGAATCTGAGACTTTTTCTATAAGAAAAATGTCTCAGAATCTGAGACTTTTTCTATAAGAAAAATGTCTCAGAATCCGAGACTTTTTCTATAAGAAAAATGTCTCAGAATCTGAGACTTTTTCTATAAGAAAAATGTCTCAGAATCTGAGACTTTTTCTATAAGAAAAATGTCTCAGAATCTGAGACTTTTTCTATAAGAAAAATGTCTCAGAATCTGAGACTTTTTCTATAAGAAAAATGTCTCAGAATCTGAGACTTTTTCTATAAGAAAAATGTCTCAGAATCTGAGACTTTTTCTATAAGAAAAATGTCTCAGAATCTGAGACTTTTTCTATAAGAAAAATGTCTCAGAATCTGAGACTTTTTCTATAAGAAAAATGTCTCAGAATCCGAGACTTTTTCTATAAGAAAAATGTCTCAGAATCTGAGACTTTTTCTATAAGAAAAATGTCTCAGAATCTGAGACTTTTTCTATAAGAAAAATGTCTCAGAATCTGAGACTTTTTCTATAAGAAAAATGTCTCAGAATCTGAGACTTTTTCTATAAGAAAAATGTCTCAGAATCTGAGACTTTTTCTATAAGAAAAATGTCTCAGAATCTGAGACTTTTTCTATAAGAAAAATGTCTCAGAATCTGAGACTTTTTCTATAAGAAAAATGTCTCAGAATCTGAGACTTTTTCTATAAGAAAAATGTCTCAGAATCTGAGACTTTTTCTATAAGAAAAATGTCTCAGAATCTGAGACTTTTTCTATAAGAAAAATGTCTCAGAATCTGAGACTTTTTCTATAAGAAAAATGTCTCAGAATCTGAGACTTTTTCTATAAGAAAAATGTCTCAGAATCTGAGACTTTTTCTATTAGAAAAATGTCTCAGAATCTGAGACTTTTTTCTATAAGAAAAATGTCTCTGAATCTGAGACTTTTTCTATAAGAAAAATGTCTCAGAATCTGAAAAATGTCTCAGAATCTGAAACTTTTTCTATAAGAAAAATGTCTCAGAATCTGAAACTTTTTCTATTAGAAAAATGTCTCAGAATCTGAGACTTTTTCAAAAAGAAAAGTGTCTCAGAATCTGAGACTTTTTCTATAGGAAAAATGTCTTCGGAATTTCAGATTTTTTCTATAGAAAAAATATTTTGGAATCGTAAATTCTTTCTATAGGAAAAATGTCTTAGAAACTGAAACTTTTTCTATAAGAAAAAGTCTCAGAATATAAGACTTTTTCTATAAGAAAAATGTCTCAGCATCTAGACTTTTTCTATAAGAAAAATGTCTCAGAATCTGAGACTTCTTCTATAAGAAAAATGTCTCAAAGTCTGAAATTTTTTTTATAGAAAAAATTTCTCAAAATCCGAAACTTTTTTGTAGGAAAAATGTCTCAGAATCTGGAAATATAGGGAAAATGTCTTAGACAGGATGTCCAAAAGGGGTTGTTTAAATGAAAGTTTTTTTTCATCAATTTGATGAATTTTTCTTTATATCAATTAAAAAGCTTCATCCAAAGAAAAAATGGAACAAAAGCTTAAAATGATCAAAAATTTGTGATAACTCTATATTAAAAAGTGAAATTGTACCATCGCTATCATCTCTGTTAGAATTGGATATTGCTTTTTATTCTGTTTTAGACTTTTTGTACCCTACATCACGCTGTGGTACTGGGTATAATGAGTTTGTGCTGATGTTTGCAATTATCCAAAAATTCACCATTTAGAACAAACAACAATCAGAATCATATTCGGAATCGATTAGATTTGGTTGAAATTTGGAATTTAAGCTTTGCTTGCCTGAAGGTCCTTAAAAAATCTGATTAAAGTTCAGATCAGTTTTGGGCATAGTCTCCATTAAACTGAAAATAGTAGATCCCGGTCCCTGTGGACCGGGTAACCATTTCTGTGATTTATTTTAGTAATATCAAAAACCAGTTGAGGGTTGTCAATAGTCGGTCTTGAATAACCATAACTTTCTAACTTATTTTTTTTTTTTTTTCATTTCCGTGGTATGTAGGGACCAAATGTTTCATTCGTAGGAATGATTGAATGTATGTGTTTAAAACGCGCCCTTAATGCTTTGCGGGTTTTTGATGGTTTTCCTTCTTGTTTCCATGGATGATGATGATGATGCTTTTTGTAAGGCGAAGTGTATTTGTATGTATGCGAAAACCATTGGGGTTTGTTCAAACTTTTAGTCACTTTGTCATTTTATTAAAAGACGTAAAATTATACACACACTCATACACTCATATAAAAATCATCATGGAGGTGAATTGTTTTATAAAAAAACTTTTGTTTTTTTTTTTGTTTTTGGTCCTTAAGCAGGGGGTTGTTGATGTTCATTTTATGTTTTTTTTGTGTCCTTTTTGTTGGGTGCTCTTTTTTTGTGGGGGGCTTTTAATGTGATTATCTTTGTTGTGAAGTTAAAACAAACGATGATGAAACCCACCTTCATGGAAGATAAGAGCTTAATTCAAAAAGATTAAATTTATTCAATATAGGAAAAAAAGGAGGATGAATTAAAACAAATAGAAAGAAATCTTAAAAATTGGGGGCTTTTTCAACAGCAAAGTTATTCAAGTTATAGTTAATTTGGATTTTTATTTTTTTTTTCTGTTTAAACAATTTTTAATTTAAAATCTGGAAAAATCTGATATTAAGGATTAGAACTTAAAGTAGCGAAATTAGTTTTTTTTATATAAAAAAAAAAATTATTAATTTAAAAAAAAATTCTTACAAAATTTTGTAGCAAATAGCAGAATCTATAGCAGAACAAATATCGTGTCCAAAAGTGCAACATTTTTTATGTTATTTAAATTAAGCATGTTTTAAAATATTATTTACCGAAAATGTCGATTAAAATTTAATTTTTGCAAATTTTTATTCCCCTAGACCTAAAAATTATGTGCTACAAATTTGAAGCTAATCGGATAACATTTACCCGTTGGCACGGCGATATAAGTTTTTGATTTTTAAATATCAAAAATTTGAATCAATTTTAAAATCGGTTAATCGGTTTTCGAGATATTACAACTTTAAATTTGCTAAAAAATTAATGTTCTCCAAAATCATACACTAAAAAAGAGCCTTCGTGATACAAATGAAACAAATTCATTATTTTGTTTTCATTTAACCAATGAAGGAATTCATAAGCTTATTATAATATAAAATTTCATAAAATTTGCTTCATTAGATTTCGTAATTTCATTTAAAAATTTCATTATATTTTATTTTTAAAAACTATATTTAGTTTTTGGCATAACATAAGTGTCAAAACAGCTAATCGGAGCGGCACGAATATATTTTGTAATTTTTCACACTTTTTATTAATAATTTAAAGTGAAACGTAAATGATTCTCCTGCAAGAAAAGTGTATCTCTTTATCTGAAATCACCTATCCCGTGACTGGTAACAACAGGCCATATCAGAAAATACCTATCATGTGACAGATGATAATTGGAGTTATCACTAAACTGTCTCAAAAAAACTTAAACCGAACAAAATTTTTAAATTTTTAAAGTCCCAGATATATTTTTTTCATCAAAAATGTAAAAAAATTCATAAATTTTGAAAAATTTTACAATTCCTGAAAATTTTTTGGAAAATGTTCGAAGTCCTGGACAAAAAGTTTTATTGACAATTTTTTTCCGTTTTGAAATAACAAGTATTTTAAAAAAGAAAAAAGTTCGAAAAATTTTCCCGTTCACAAAAATGTTTGGCAAATTTTTCTTGCGTTTTGGATGGACACGATCTTTACACACTTAGGTAGGTTTTTCTAATACCTTTCATTTGCTATGCAACATGAATAGGTTACTTTGCAAAACATGGGAGATAAACGAAAAAAACTTAAAAATTACCGTTTCTTTCCCTCATTTCCACCCCATAACTATGAATTTGGGCCTCTTAAAAATCCTTGTCCCTATATTTTTCCTGCTCTACTAAATAAAACCATTATCGGAGGGTGAGTTCCCTTGTAAGTCCCGACAAAATTTTTTAAAATAATTTTTGGAAAATTTTTTGTTTTGGAGTTAAGAATTTCATTGAAAATGATTTAAAAAAAAGTTAATTTTGCAAGACCCGAAAATTTTTGGAATTTTTTTTTTTGCGTTTTGGAGTAAAAACTCATTAAGAGCTTTCAAAAAAAATCTAAGTTCCTGATTTTGTTTTTTTTTTTTTAAATTTCCTGGGCTGGGGAGGAAATATTTTTAGAATTTTTTTAGAATGTCCTAGAAATGAGAAATGCGTAAGAAATTAAAAGTGTCGAATGTAAGTAAATCTGATTTTTTTAAATAATTCTAGGAACTTGATAATTTTAATAAGATAAATAAAAAATGTCGCAGAATCTTATATTTTATCGAAATTTGGAAATTCTTCTACAAAAATCAGTAAAAGAAAATGTTTAAGGATTAAAAAATATTTGTTTGTGAAAAATCTGAGAAGAAAGTTCTCAGAATCTAAGACTTTTTCTATGGGAAAAAGGTCTCAAAATCTGAGACTTTTTCTATAGAAAAAATTTTCTATGAATCTGAGACTTTTTAAGGGAAAAAAAAACTCAAAATCTGCGACTTTTTTTAGAAGAAAAAATTCTCAAAATTCGAGACTTGTTTATAGGGAAAGAGTTTTAGAATCTCTGAATTTGCGACTTATTTTACAAAAAAAGGTCTCAGAATATAAGATTTTTTTAAAAATGAAAAAGGTCTCAAAATCTGAGACTTTTTTATAAGAATAAGATCTCAGAATTTAAGACTTTTTCTATAGGAAATATTTCTTAAAATTTGCGGCTTTTTCAATAGGAAAAAGGTTTCAGATTCTAAATTTTTTTCTATAGGAAAAAGGTCCCATTATCTGAGATTTTTTCTTTAGGAAAAAAGTGTCAGAATTTTAGACTTTTTCTATAAGAAAAAGGCTGAGAGTTTATCTAAAGGGAATTGAAACTTCTATAGAAAAAACGTTTCTGATTCTGAGACTTCTTTTATAAGAAAAAGTTTTCTGATTTTAAGACTTCTTCTATAGGAAAAAGGTTTCGGATTTTGAGACTTTTTCTATAGGAAAATGTTCTCAGATTCTGAGACTTTTTTTTAGGATAGAGTTCTCAGAATCTGAGACTTTTTCTATAAGCAAAAGGTCTCAGAAGCTGAAATTTTTTCTATAGAAAATGTTTCAGGTTCGGAGACTTTTTCTATAGGAAAAAGGTCTCAGATGCTGAAAGTTTTTCTATAAGCAAGAGGTCTCAGAAGCTGCGACTTTTTCTATAAAAAAGTTTTCGGACTCGGAGACTTTTTCTATAGGAAAAAGGTCTCAGATGCTGAGAATTTTTCTGTTGGAAAATGGTCTCAGAATCTGAGACTTTTTACATAGGAAAAGGGTATCAGAATATGTGACTTGTTCTATAAGAAAAAGGTCTCAGAATCTTAAACTTTTTCTATACGAAACAAATCTCAGAATCTGAGAAATTTTCTATAATAAAACTATCTCAAAAATGTCTTAGAATCTGAAACTTTTTCCTGAAGAAAAAGTTTCAGAATCTAAAACTTTTTCTGTTGGAAAAAGTATTTAGAATCTGAAACTTTTTCTACAGGAAAAAGTTTCAGATTCTAAGACATTTTTCGATAAAAATCTCAGATTCTGAGCTTAGACATTTTTGGAATATCTAGCATTTATTTTCGAAAAATGTCTAAGAATCTGATATTTTCTATGAAGAATTTCTTCTATTAAAAAATTTTCAGATTTAGACTTTAAGACAGTTGTGTTAGAATCTGAGACTTTTTCAATGTGTATGCAAAGGTCCTTTTTCGTAAAAGCAAATTTTTTGGGTTCCTTTTTTTCGATAAGAAGCCCAGTTTTAGTAATAAGGAGTATAAATGTGTAATCTGCAAGATTTAAATGCATTTTTTTTTAAACTAATGTTGAAAAATCGTCTGCGGTTGTTTGGCAAAAACTATAACACAGAAAAAAATAAAAAAAATATTTAATTAAAAAATTCGTAGATTTAATTAAAAAATTAATTAAATCCGGACCAATCACTAAAATGCGCAAATAAATTAAAACTATTTGTATGCCATTAATTAAAAATAAATGGATATTTATTTAATTAAAAACTTAATACTATAAATTAAAAAATTTTATTAAAATTAAAAAAAAAATAAATAAAATTTTAATTATATAAATTAAAAATTTAATTAAAAAAAATTTTAAAAACAATTAAAATTTTTAATTCTATAAATAAAAATAAGTTAAAAACAATACATTTTTTTTTAAATAAATAATTTAAAAATACACTTTTTTAAATAAAATAGTATAAAAAACTGTTTCTTCAAACTTTACCAAATATACTTATGCCGTAAAGGCAAAGTCACTAAGACAATTTTATAAAGTTGATTACAAACCTTTTATATACATACACATAAAACTATAAACAAAATGAGAATTCAAAAAAACTATATGAGAAATAAAAAAAAACTTTCAGCAAACTGTTTATACTTACGTCTTTTTTTTGTATGTAATACAATGCAAGAAAAAACACACACACTCGCGCTCACACGAAAAAAAAACTAAGTGAAGATAAAAATTTAATTAAACAATTAATTATATTAATTAAATTTTTAATTAATTTTAAATTTAAAAACAATTAAAATGTTTATTAAAATAAAGTTAAAAATTTAATTAAACAATTAATTATATTAATTAAAAATTTATTTAATATTAAATTAAAAACCAATTAACATTTTAATTAAAATAAAATATACGATATTATTTTCTGTGAAATTACTAAATTTTGATAATTTTTTAGCATTCCCTTTATTTTTTTTTACAAAAAAAATATAATTTTTTTTTTGTGCTCGTCCGAATTGATGATTTTTTTATTGTAAAAAAACATTCCCCCCAAAACCCAAAAAACTGGCCCTTTGTTCCAACTAGGAATCCCATGAATTTATATATAAAACCCAAAAGCTGTTCCCGCCACTGGTGTTTTGTTATATTAATTAATGTATTTGCATTTTTAACGAATTTTTTCAATAACGTTGTTTACAATAACGATTTTGCTCTCTGCTGTTAAATGAAATCTTTAATAAATTTTGTTTCTGTTCATAATCTTGCGCCAATCTATGACTCCATTTAACACCGTGTCTATATTAGCAACTAACATTACCATCACGATGGCAATTCAGATTTACATTTGACGTTGATAAATGGCAAACGATTAAAATCGATTTTAACCTATGATGGTAATGGTAGTTGCTAAAATAGACACGGTGTAATACATTCAAAATCATATGCAACAAACATTTTTTTTTTGGAAATAACGTCTTGGGAATTCTTATGTATTTAGTACAGGATATATAATTAAAAAATATTTTTATTATTTTTAAATAAACAATATTAATTAAATATTATTATATTTATTTTGTATGTGGTTTTTAATTTCAATTGCTGTGAGTGCATAAAGTTTTTAAATAGTGAAAAACCCAGAAAATTTTTTAAATATTATATTTGAAAATTTCCAATGAAATTGTTAAGCATATTGTTTTATATACAATTTCCGTATGTCTATACATATTTAAAGGTAAATAAAAATACCCAAAGTAATTTACCAAAAAAAACGAAGAAAAATCTCTCCTACATATAATTTCAAAGAATTCGACGCCTTAATAGTCTGCAATTTGGGCCATTTTAACAAAAAGTTGTTTAAATCAAAAATAATTAGAGCACATACACGACGCGGAATACATGGTAATTTTTATGACCTGCTACAATTTTTTTTTGTTACAATTATGAGTAATAAAATTTTTTCGAAACAGGTAAAATAATTAGAGCAAGGATTTTTGAATGAATTTTTTGGTTAATAAAAAAAAAGGAACATTCAAGGATGTCATAAAAACATAAAAAGGATCCTAGGCTGTGATGTCTTTCTATTCAATTGAAATGCTTGTACTATTTGTACGATGATTAATTATTTTATGATTTCCTTTTCAAAAGTTTTACAACTTTTCCATTGTCTAGGTAGGGTAGGGTCTTTTATGATATTTAGCCGGGGGAAAAACCCCGTGTAAAGGCTAGGAAAAGCAAGCGCATCATAATAATCATTATTTATTTAAATATAGAAGATTTTGTAACAGAAAAAAAACGCATCATTAGCAAGCAAATACAACAATACAACCGAATCGAGTACTTATACAATCAACCCATCTGGAAGTTCCAAGTATTTATCATTAAATACACACGCATATTCCATCAAGTCCCAGCCTACGAAAAGAAAATTTCCCGTTTAAAGAAAAACAGCGGATTTTTTTTGTGTGTTTATGGCATTTGAAGAGGTATATTAAACCGCATACTTTTAATCCATTATCCTGCAAGCATGCTATAACACGCCACGCAATGCATATTACTACATCTTGTATTAGTGGACGTTTAAACGCACTTATTAAGTAAATCGTACAGGATATTTATGAATGAAAATCTCCTTGTCCTCAATGAGTGTGTTAGAGTGTGTGTGTGCTGCATGTCACAGTGAGCGCGAGTGCTGCAGGTAGTTTGAGAAAAGGTTTTCAGTTTTTAGTAGCTTATATTAGCATAGCTATTAGCGTCACTAGAACAATGAACTAACATCTTAATCCTTATGATTTCCTTTTGTTTTAAAGTAGGCCTACTTTAGTATATAGATTTATTACGAGAAAAAAAAGACTATTGTATCGTTTGTATATGAATTTGCGGTTTTAGTGACATCCTGTGTGTCGATCTTTGAGGGTGTTCCGTTTGTAAATAAATTGTTGTGATGTAACTGTACCTAATTGTTTTTAGTTGTTAACTAATTTAGTCTATGACATATCATTTGTTTTTGCACAACTAATACACTGTACGACAAAAATCAACTTTTAGTTGCACCCATGATTGGTACCAAAAAATCTGAAAGTAGAGATACAAAAAATTTACAAGTGTTTCCCAGATTTTCTAAATCAATTCGTTTAAGTGATTTTTAAGCAAATCAATATTTTGTATATATCTGGGCGTCGAGCACTTGAGGAAGTAAGGATTACGCCCACAACAGTTCATCATGGTGGCTGAAATTTTGCTAAAATACTTGTAAAAAGTACTATACAAAATTTGTGAAACATGAGGAAAATCGGTCAACGGGCTCAGAAGTTATGAAGAAATTTTCCAAATTTCGGTATTTTATTGACGGTATTCACGTCAGAATTTTTATACCCTACACCACTCTGTGGTACAGGGTATAATGACTTTGTGGTGATGTTTGTAACTACCCAAAATATTGGTCCTACACTCAAAAAAAAAGTGAACTAAAATCTGGGAAAATTAACTCAATTTTGAGAAAGAGAGGGAATGATTTGGCTCCAAAGATTTTTTTTCTTGGTTTTAGTTCATAACTTTCCCAAAAATAAGGAAAACAAAGTTATTTAATTTTAAGTCAATTTTAACTATAAAATGGGAAAAAATTATACCTCACATTTTAGAAATAGATTGGGTCTAGACCCTGGACCCATGGGTTCGAGTTAAATGGGTTCTTAACTCGAGACCCCGTTGGGTCCTTTAAGTTTCCCCATAGATTTTGAACCAAAACTTGTGTCCGTTTCGCTCTTAGTTTTTGAGATACGGTAATAAGGGGCCTGATAGGGTCTTGAGAATCTTAAAAACTGGATAACTCAAAAACTATTAATCGGAGGGCTTTTGGGTATTTTGCGGAAGTGTTCTACGAGTCAATAGCTACAAAAATGCTGTTGGACCTTTTCTCGTGTTGCCAGTATTTTCCGAGATATGTGCATATATAAAATCTCGGGAATTTCAAATTTTAGATCTAAAATTGATACCCCGACAGATATGCAGAGCTAGGCTATTCCATATTTTTCTTTGTAGTCTTTCTTTGAAAATTTCATCTGTTTCGCTCTATCTCGCTTAGTTTTCGAGATATCGCCATTTTGAATTTTTAACTTAATTCTCAGAAGTCATTAACTAAATTCTAAGAAGTACACTTCCTCAATTCAAAGAAGAGAAATACGATGATGTTTTCTTTAGTAAATTTTAACTAAACTTGAACTAAATTCACAGAGAAAAATAAATTTTCAACTGAATTTTTCAGTTGTATCAACTCAAAATTCGGTTGCTGCTACAACATTTCCATCTGCCAAACGAAATTTGTAGTTGTTTCAATTAAAAGACAGTTGTATCAATAAAATTTAGTTGTAACTACCTATATTCATTTGTTACAACCTTAATACAATAGCATCAACCGATTTGTTGTTGCAACAACTGATTTTCAGTTGGAAATTACCAAATTTGTTTTCTGTGTGTTGTTTTTTAAGAAATATGTCTTAAAAATAAAGATACAATTCTTAGATTTGTGGAAAATTTCTTTGGCAGTAAGAATTTTTTCCTAATATTTAAAAAATCCATTTAAAGAAAACTATGAACTAATTATAAGTAAATGAACTAAAATTTTTTCCTCATAGTTAAGAAAATTTCTCATTTTTAAGTTAAATTTAACTAAATTTTAGGAAAATTCATGATAAATTTTCAAATACACTTTTTCCTTAAATTTAGTTATGTCTTTTTTTTCAGTGTAGACCCACTTTTAAGTATACCGATCGACTCTGTCTGTCCATGTAAACGTTGTAAACACGATACAGGTCGCAATTACACCGCTCAACACTCATTTTCCGGTTTGAATTCTGATGATCAATTTTAGTAGACTTTGCTCTCCTGATTCCAAATCTGTTCTCCAAATCTTCATATCACGTCCAGATTTTTAGTAACTCACGGTTGAAAATGCGAAAAATTACGATTTTTGCATTATTTGAAAGCCTGCACAGCAGCCATTCAGTGGAATACAAATCTGGTATAAAGGGCAAAAGTATAATTTGTCTATGGTATCCAACATAGAACACAATTTTTTTCAAATTATTACGTTTGGTTGGGCTTTACTTGCGTTTTAAAATGATACTGTTAAAATTACCATTTTTCAAAGAAAAACTCCAAAAAAATAAATATATTACAAAATGAAGCTTTCTGTGTTATTTTTTGTATAAACTAGAAAATATCTTGAATGGGTTTAAAAGTCTTAAGAAAGAATGAACTTTTGCCTAAATTTTGAGCTCATCGCAGTAAAGATTGATCATCAGTCCATGTTTAGACCTAGCCCCCGTACAAAGGTCCTCTTTAATTTGGCCCAATTGGCTCTAATAACCGTATTATAATAGGTATCCTTTCGGCAGGTAAACGTGTTTTGTATTCAATAATTACCATTTGGAATTTCAAAGGAATCGGACCAGTTCTTTTTAATATTTCCGATATCACACACAGAAAAATAAATTTCCAATCGAATTTTATAGTTGTATCAACTCATAATCTGGTTGTCCCTACTAATTATGGGTGTGACAACAGAATTTTTTGGTTGTTTCAATTAAATGTGGGTTGTATCAAACGAATTTTTCGTAAGACTTCCGATATTCAATTAAGACCACCTTCATGCAAATGTATCAACCGATTTTTAGCTGTGTTGACTGAATTCAGTTGGAAATTCGGAAATTTGTTTTCTCTGTTCACATAAATCTCAAATTTCATGAAAATCGAAAACATTTTATTAAACTTTTGTTTGTATGTTTTTAAATTGTACTTAAATAACCTAATGATTATAATCGGACCATTTTTGGACTTAGGCCCCATATAATAATTTCGCCCGATATTTAGTTAAAGCAGTTTATTGCCAACAAATAGAAGCTTATTTCACTCAAATTAGGATTTCGAGTGTTTTTACACGTATTGAAGAATTGGCAAAAGATAGATCCAATCAGTCCAACTTGGGACCCATTTTCCGGGAAACACTGGTGTAGGCTATTATATGGTCGGTCTTGACCGACTGTAATTTTCTTACTTGTTGTTTTTTTATACCCTCCAACCACAGTATGGGGGTATACTCACTTTGTCATTCCGTGTGTAACACATCGAATTATCGGTCAGGGACCCCACAAAGTATATATTTATCCATGATAGAACCTAAGACATTCTAGAGATGTCCGTCCGTCCGTCCGTCTGTAGAAATACCGATGCAGTCCAAAACAAAAGACCCTGAAATTGGGCAAGACTATCTCTAATGTTACTGGTAAGGTTAAGTTCGTAGATGGACAAAATCAGACCAGGGGGAAAAAGTTCCCCATGAAGAACTAAAACGACCCTTGAAAAATACGATATTTTTTTTTTAATTTTAAACGTGTTGGAGGGTATAAAAGATTCGGCATAGCCGAATTTAACCAAAGAAATCATAAAAATTGATACGAAAAATGTATGAAAAAAATATCAAAATTGGGAGTGTCTACTAGGGTGGCTCGTTTTTGGGATTTTCTCTCTGATCAAATTCTAATACCCGTCAAAAGTGTCGGTCCCCTAAGGGTAACTTACATGCAAAATATCACTC
The DNA here is from genome assembly GCA_963921195.1 of Pegoplata infirma. Lineage (NCBI taxonomy): Eukaryota > Metazoa > Arthropoda > Insecta > Diptera > Anthomyiidae > Pegoplata > Pegoplata infirma. The sequence continues at coordinate 313,316,245 of OY992536.1, read as the reverse complement.
CGATCAGATTTTATCTTCTGTCTCCACTTTGAGCCTCAAAATTGGGGTTTTTGAAAAAAAGGACTTTTTTAAAAAAAAAAAAAAAAAATTTAAGTTTTTTTATTTAAATAATTAAAAAATTATTTTTGTATAATATTTGCTCGTAAATACTTAAATATGAAATTTAAAGATTTTACGATATCATTAACCCGTTCAAACTTGATACCAAAAAAATGCCATGATTTTGGGGGCATTCTCAAAACACCTTTTTTCAAAATTTGAAAATTTTATTAAAAAAAAAAATTTAAATATATAATTTTTTCTTACTGAATTCATTAAGAACACCTTGGAGAAGAAAAGTGTGAAATATGGCGGATATCCGTCGGACCACTTTTCTGGAATCGCGGGGGGAAGTTAGCGGATTTCAAGGAAATATAGGTTTTATCAATAATTTGGATTAATAAAATCTTATAAATTTAATTTTTGGGCAAATTAACGGTTTTTTGGTGTCCTAGAATTCTATTAGATAACTGTAAGTGTGTCATGAAATCTTACCGATCTAGGACGTCTTTAACCCACATTGGCTGGGGGTCAAAAATGACCCCTGCAGAAAATTTGAAGTTTAGAGCTTATATTTTGTGCTATAAACAAGTATAAAACGGCTTTTGTGTTTTGTACCTCAAATTTTATTTAGTATTAATATATTATCTTTAAAAAAATCGTTAACCCTTTTTGGTAGGGGGTCATAAATGACCCATTCAATAAAATTTGTTTATTTTTTTAAAGAAAATTAATTTGTGGCAATCTATTAAATAACTTTAAATCAGCCCTAAAATCTTACCTATTTAAGATATCTTTAACCCATATTAGCCAGGGGTCAAAAATGACCCCATCAAAAACTTTTAGACATAGTGCTTGATTTTTTTGATATCAACAAAATATATATTTTTTACTGAATGGGTCATTTTTGACCCCCTACAAAAAAGGGTTAACGATTTTTTGAAAGATAATATATTAATACGAAATAATAGTTGGGGTACAAAACACAAAAGCAGTTTTATACTTGTTTATAGCACAAAATATAAGCTCTAAACTTCAAATTTTCTGCAGGGGTCATTTTTGACCCCCAGCCAATGTGGGTTAAAGACGTCCTAGATCGGTAAGATTTCATGAAAGACTTACAGTTATCTAATAGAATGCTACGACACCAAAAAACCGTTAATTTGCCCAAAAATGAAATTTATAAGATTTTATTAATCCAAATTATGGATAAAACCAACATTTCCTTGAAATCCGCTAACTTCCCCCCGCGATTCCCGAAAAGTGACCCGACAGATATCCGCCATATTTCACATTTTTCTTCTCCAAGGTGTTCTTAATGAATTCAGTAAGAAAAAATTATATATTTAAAATTTTTTTTTAATAAAATTTTAAAATTTTGAAAAAAGGTGTTTTGAGAATGCCCCCAAAATCATGGCATTTTTTTGGTATCAAGTTTGAACTGGTTAATGATATCGTAAAATCTTTAAATTTCATATTTAAGTATTTACGATCAAATATTATACAAAAATAATTTTTAAATCATTTTAATAAAAAAACTTATTTTTTTTTTTTTTTTTTTAAAAAAGTCCTTTTTTTCAAAAACCCCAGTTTTGAGGCTCAAAGTGGAGACAGAAGATAAACTCCGATCGGAGTGATATTTTGCATGTGAGTTACCCTTAGGGGACCGACTCTTTTGGCGGGTATTAGAATTTGATCAGAGAGAAAAGCCCAAAAACGAGCCACCCTAGTGTCTACTTTACATATCTGCATTGAACAGTAAATATCTTGCAAATTCGGATACTTATAAGTAGGGATGAGAAATTCGAAAATATGCGCTAAAAAATTCAAAATATGCTCTAAAAACCTAAAACTATGCACTAAAAAGTAAAAAGTGTGCAACAAAAATCTTGTTTTCATAAGGAAAACTTCCTAATAATCAAAAAATAACGACAGGTTTAAATAGCATCATTTAAAACTTTATATAAGCAAGACTTTTTTAAAAATTTAGACAATCTATAATAAAAATTAAAAAGCAAAAAAAAAAAAAATCTTATTTTGAAAATTATTAAAATTTAAAATAGTTTTTGTAACAAATAAATTTTAAATTGTGTTTTTTGCTAATTTATGCCAAAATATGCAAAAATATGCACTTAAAAGTTGAAAAAACGCGGAAAATATGCATTTAAAACCGAAATATGCATTTTCACCAAAATATGCAAAAACAAATTGATGCCATTTTAACGCAAATTTCTTGATTCGAAAAGATAAATTGTCGATATCGTTTTTAGACTAACGACAAAAAACATGCATTTGGAAATCACATCCCTAGTGATCAGTATAACGAACCAGATGTAGTTATTTTACCAAAAATTTTCTTGCCAAGCCTGTCTTGTCATACACGCCGTTCTTCATGGAATTTCAAATAGTTGGCTGTAGAGAGGAAGTTCTTATTTTTAAAAATTTGTTAAAAATTAAAAAACAAAAATTTTAAAAATATTTTTAGCTTAATTGAATAATCATTTCTACATTAAGTTTTCATAACAAATCAAAAGCCGACCAAAAATAAATTAAAAACCTTTTGATAACAAATTTTATGTTTTTTTCAGACCTCAGATTTAAGGACCAATTTGAAATCCCAAACATTTTTCAATAACCAATCCTCTTTTAGTATAAAATTTCATCAAAAAGGCTGGAATAGATAGATGTATTTATTTATTCAAATAATTATAAACCCAGCATGTGGTAACATCCTCAAACAAATAAAATCCAATAGATTCTAAAATCAAATAGATATTTTAACAATATTCCGTTCATACTGCGTAAAAAAGCACTAATTCACATAAACTTCCTGCAACGTGGCAGGCAAAATATTTCGTAAAAAAAAAATTAATATAAAAACTTCAAGTGTAAAGTTAATAAGGTTTTCAAAGGGCGTTTCATAGCCTTCCGTTTACTATGGCAGTAAGAACAAAGACATACAGTTTTATGAATTTTAACATAACTTATTGGTGACATATAAAAACGTAAATCAAAATTAAATTTTCAAGTGAGTGAACATAAAAAACAGAAGAAAATTTCTTTTGCATTAAACACAATCAGGGCGACCAATAATGGCGATAAGTATGGTAACACCTTCTCCCTTACGAAAAATTAATAAAAAAAAATTGACGGGGACATTTCGGGAGGGATGTTGGGGAATACGCAGTGGCCACCTGATGAAAATCGATTGATTTCAAATCGATAGTTTTTGAAATCTCAATATTGATTATTTTGATATATTAAGAATCAAAAAGATATAAAATTCATAATTGTGTTTCTGAAATTTCCAGCTAATGGCGCCCAAGCAGGGGCCAACTTATCAAATGCAAACTAAAAACAATTCTGAAATCACAACAGCTACCAAAACAATGCGACAACTAATTTGTCAATGTTGAGCACCGATTTACTCTATTAGGTTTATTGGCTCATAAAGGAACATCTAAAGGAATCTACTACTGGATTTACTGTGGACATTTTAGAAAATAACTAATCATTAAATTAGGAATAAAACGATAAAGATAATTTTTGTTTAAATTTGAGTATTTTTTTTTTTTTTGTTGTAAGTGCCAGATATTTGAGTTAAGCACAAAAATTAATGAAAATTCTGCTTTGAGCTATGGACGCCCAATCAGGGGCCACTTACGAAAACCAAACTGAAACGCAGTCCGAAGTAACAACAGCAACTAAAACGTTTCCGAAAGCCTATTAGCCAATATTGATAATCGGTTCACTCGGTTAGGTCATTTTAGAAGAACATTGTTGGTTCAATTTGGTAGGATCGCCAATATAGGATCCTTGAAGGATCCTATTAAAACAAATAAATTTTATTATAAAATAAATAATTTTATTGTTGATGATTTGAAATATAAAATTTGAATAAATAAAATAATTTATAACAAAACAAAACTCAAATAATAAACATAAAAATCAATGAACAAAGTTATTTCAATATTGTAAAGTATGTAGGAGAATGAATCCCTACACTGGGAAACACAAAATACAGTAAACTTAGGGTCCCAATTCTGAAACGCAGAGCGAACAGCAACCATCACTATCGAACAAGTATCGGGGGAAATCCATCAAATTAAGAACGTTTCTCCAACTAAACACAAAAATGCCCCAACAAAAATACTTATACTCAAAAAAAAGTGAACTAAAAACTGGGAAAATTAAATAAATTTTAAGAAAAAGTGGGAATGATTTGGCTCCAAAGATTTTTTTCTTGGTTTTAGTTCATACTTTTCCCAAAAATAAGGAAAACAAAGTTATTTAATTTTAAGCCAATTTTTAATAGAAAATGAGAAAAATTAAATTACACTTTAGTTCATTCAAATTTTAGATTGGGTCCAGACCCTGGACTAATGGCTTCGGACCCCATGGGTCCAGACCTTGTTAACTCGAGACCCAAAAATGTTGTTTGACCCAAAAATTTTGTCCGTTTCGCTCTACCTTGCTTAGTTTTTGAGATACGGTAATAAGGGGCCTGATAGAGTCTTGAGAATCTTAAAAACTGGATAACTTAAAAAGTATTAATCGGAAGTGTTCTACGAGACAAGAGCTAAAAAAATGCCGTTGGACTTTTTCTCGTGTTGGCAGTATTTACCGAGATATGTGCATATATAAAATCTCGGGAATTTCAAATTTTAGATCTAAATTTAGGGTCTTGAGACCCCGACAGATATGCAGAACTAGGCTATTCCATAGTTTTCTTTGTAGTCTTTCTTTTGAAAATTTCGTCCGTTTCGCTCTATCTCGCTTAGTGATCGAGATATCGCCATTTTCAATTTTAAACTAAATTCTAAGAAGTTATTTACTAAGTTCTCAGAAGTTTTTAACTAAATTCTAAGAAATACACTTCCTCAATTCAAAGAAGAGAAATACGATGATGTTTTTTTTAAGTAAATTTTAACTAAACTTGAACTAAATTGTTTTTTAAGAAATATGTATTAAAAATAAAGATACGTTTCTTAGATTTGTGGAAAATTTCTTTGGCAGTAAGAATTTTTTTCCTAATATTTAAAAATTCCATTTAAAGAAAACTATGAACTACTTATAAGTAAATGAACTAAACTTTTTTCCTCATAGTTAAGAAAATTTCACATTTTTTAGTTAAATTTTACTAAATTTTAGGAAAATTCATGATAAATTTTCAAAGACATTTTTTCCTTAACTTTAGTTATGTCTTTTTTTTCAGTGCATGGGCAGTGGTTACCATATTTTTGCTTAGCGATTGAGAAATGTCCCAGTGTGGGCGCCATTTCTTAAAAACTGTAACAACATTTTTGTATATTTTTGTGTTAAGAAACATTCTTAATTTGATTAATTTGGCCCTATATGTGCTTTCGCTTTGGGTTTCGGAATTGTGCCCCTTGAAGGTATTTTCTGGAAGGATAACCTTCTCTACTGCTTTTATTGCCTCTTCTAGATTTAGTAATAAATTCTCTGAGGCTACTCAAAGTTTCGAATGATTCGTTATTTATTTATGAACTGTTTTCAAGACTGCTCTACAGTAAATCCTGTAATGGGTTGTTCTACCTTTTCGACATTGTTCCGCCTTTCTGAGCTTATTAACCTAACCAAACTAATCGTTTTGGTCGCTGTAGTGAGTTTTTCCCGATATTCCATGGTGACGGTGGTTTCTGTGTTTTTGCTTTGCAATTTAGAAGTGTGGTCCTGCTTGGGAGTTAATCCATATCAACATAGCAAAAAAAATTGAATTTTTTACCTCAATCGAACCAAATTTCATGAAAATTCGTATATATGTTAGGACTTACTAGACTTATACTCAAACAAAATTTAAGACTTTTAACTTCCGTAGTTTTGGAAATATGACGTTTCAAAAGTCAAGAAAGTCTTTTAAAGGGTAAATTGTAAATATTTATATCTTGAAAAATATTTGAGCTATATTACTCCCAGATAGCTTTTTTTAAAGGCAAAACCATCACCTTTAATATATCATTTTGCAAAAAATTTTATTTTGTGATCTTTTTAGTATATATGCACAATTCGCGATTCGCGAAAATATATCAAAAAAAGCGACATTTTTAAAAATCTGAAAAAAATATATGTTAATGGTTTGTGTCTTAACTACAAGCTCTAAAAATTTCGCGTTGGTGAACGTATTAAGTCCAGAGATATTAATAAAAATGTGTTGCCAAGTAGGAAATTTTTTTCAAATCTGATGAATATTTAATTTTTATTTTTGAATATTTTTGCAAATACATTAAATAAAATGGTGAAAAAAGAAAAGTTGATGGTACACACGAGTACTACCTATGAATACAACATAACATAATTTTTTATCGATTACACTACTTAACAAAAGTCAACTTTTTTTGCAAAGACTTCTAGAACACATTTTTGAAAGTATTTTGGACTACACGAATCTGTCACCATAAACATTTTTTCAAATTGTCTTCTGGACGTAAAGGCCTTTTTTACAGACTAAACCCTCAAACCCAAGAAATAAAGGTAATAATAAATGTTTCACACTGACATACTTCATATTATTTGTTCGTTTAATATTTTTGTATGCTTCAGCTGCAAAAACAAAGAGGGCGTAAATCTAGAAAACGCGATTATATAAAAATTACAATGGATTCGCGTTTTATGGATTCACGTTAAAGAGGGCAAAAGACTTAAGAAATTATATTTTAAACAACGAAAATTACAAAAATAAAATTATTAGGGAAAAAAGTATTTACAAATAATATATGCAAATTTTGCTCAAAATTTTGACTTTTTTTGCAAATATTTTAGGATAAATTCAATGAATTTTGAAATAATATGCATTTTTTTTTTTTAATTTTCCAATATAAAGTCATTCGTTGGTTTTAATGGGCACGAACCGCAAAACAAGGGTTATTTCGAAAAGGCGAATTGATAAAAATTTTTATGATGACAGATTCTTGTTAAGGGGATCAAAATACTTTAGCAAATGTATTCTAGAAGTCTGTACAAAAAAATACGATTTTTGTAGAGTAGTGTAATTGAGAAATATTTATGTTATGTTGTATCTTTGTGTAGTATACCGTCTGTACCATTAACTTTACTTTTTTCACCGTTTAATTATATGTATTTCCAAAAATATTCAAAAATAAAAATTAAATATTTATCAGATTTGATAAAAATTTCCTACTTGGCAACACATTTTTATTGATATCTCTGGTCCTAATACGTTCACCAACCCGAAATTTGTACAGCTTGTAGCTGAGATAACAACCATTAACATATATTTTTTTCAGATTTTTAAAAATGTCGCTTTTTCAGATATATTTTCGCGAATCGCGAATTTTGCAGAAATAAGAAAAATTCCCAAAATAAAATTTTTTCCAAAATGTTATTTGAAAGGTGATGGTTTTGCCTTTAAAACTAGCTATCAGGAAGTAATATAGCTCAAATACTTTTAAAGATATAAATGTTTATATTTCACCCTTTAAAAGATTTTCTTGATTTTTGACACGTCATATGTCTCGAACCACGGGAGTTAAAGGCCTTAAATTTTGTCTGAGTATAAGTCTTATAAGTCCCAACATATACACAAAGTTTCGTCAAATTCGGAGACATTGAAGGAAATCGAGGGTTCATGTTGATAAATTTTAACTCTTGGGCGCCATTTTCTTAAAAACTCTGTAAGTAATTTTTTACCATTTTTGTGTTTACCTGGGGAAACGTTCTTATGGCGTTTTCTTTTCTGGCAAAAAATGTCACATTTTACCGTCCCTTCAAAAAAAATTCATTTTTATACCCTCCACTCTAGTGATAAAGGGGATATATAAGTTTGTCATTCCGTTTGTAACACCTCGAAATATTGGTCTAGGACCCCATAAAGTATATATATTCATGATCCTCGATCGATTTTAAGACGATCTAGCGATGTCCGTCCGTCCGTCCGTCTGTCTGTCTGTTGAAAACACGCTAACTTTTGAATGACTTTACGGAGGCTCCTGAAGTTTGGCATATATGTTGGGCATTTACCTGGTCAGGTTGGTATTGCAATCCAGCGAAATCGGTCCAGTGGTTCAAAAGTTATGAGCAAAAGACTGAATTTCGGCAAGGGGTTTTCGTGAATTTATGAGATAAAAAGCACTATAACTTTCGAAAAGCAATTCTGAGGATGCTGAAGCTTGTCATATATATTTGTCGTTCCTCCAGCCTAGTTCGTATTGAATTTCAGCCAAATCGGTCCAGTGGTTTAAAAGTTATTAGCAAAACCGTGAATTTCAGATTAGCTTCACCTTAAATTCACGTGTTGAAAACCCGTTAAACCTGTTTTAAGAACATTAGTAAGTCACAAAAATATTTTACAACGTATTTTTGTCACTCAAAAATATTTTGATACCAAAACAAAAAAAAAAACACTCGAAAAAAATTTTACACTCAAAAAAAATTTTACACTCAAAAAAAAAATTTGTAAATTATTATTTTTTTTTTCAAAAATTACTAAAAAAATCAAAACTGTTATTTGTTTCACGTTAGAAAATTTACTATCACTTAAAATGGGCATTGTGGAGAGTATTCATAGATTCGGTTAAGTCGAATTTAACTTTTCTACATGTTTTTGTTGTTTTCTAAAAAACACTTAAAAAATTTATTATGCTTTTTTCTAAAAATGTTGCATTTATAAAGTTTCAAAATGTCGAATTCAAAATCGATTCACCTAACCGAGTGAATCGATTCTCAATATTGCACTCTTATAAATTTTTGTTGAAATTTACCCACTTTATTGTAGGTAACTGTTCTCCTACAATAAGGTGGGTAAAAATACTCTATGTGTTTAAATTTCAACAATAATAAACATTTTGTGTGTACACCTACAGGTTAATTTTATAAAAAAATTCTCTAGCTGTACACACAAAGTGTGTAATTTTAAAATATTTGTGCCTAAAAATGCATCTTAAATGTTCAAAATTACATATTAAATGTGTTTTATTACATTTTATGTGTTTTTTATTAAACAACATGAATTTTTTGTATTCCTATAATAAATTAAGCCAAAAACTCCATTTAATTATTATTTTTATAGTTTTTATTTGCACTATTTATATATATAAATTGCATAAAGAATAATCTAAATTGAACGTACTTTTTTAATGAACTAAAAAAGAAAAATAATAACAACGATGACATTTTTAACTAATGAATAGATTTTTAAACACATTTTTTTTACTTTTTTGGGAAAGAATTTGAAAATTAAATAAAATCTTAATAAAAATTTCTTAGTCGGTGATCTTTAGTGTCCGGTTTTTTTAATTCCTTGATTTCTTATAAAAAATATAATTTTTTTTCTGAGTCCTCTGTGTCTGAAAATATATAAAAAGAGTCAAATTTAAAGATTTTAACAAGTACATTATAATTATTTTTATAAATATAATACTTACAACCAATCGCAATAAACAGGGAATTTTTTTTTGGGATCCGAATTCTGATTTCATCAGTTGTTGTACTTTCAACTGCAAGTATATAGAAATATATAAAAAAGAGTTAAAAGTATTTTCATCTATAAACTAAGCTAAACACTTTTTATAAAAATTTCTCAAGAAAACCTTTTTTCTATAGAAAAATTCTTAGAATCTGAGACATTTTTCATTAGAAAAATTCTCTGAATCTTGGAAATTTTTTATAAAAAAATTATCTGAATCTGAGACATATTTTCTATAGAAAAATTCTTATTTTTTTAGATAGCAAAATTCTCAGAATCTGAGACATTTTTCTAAAGAAAAATTCTTGAAATCTTTGAAGTTTTTTCTATAGAAAACTTCTCAGAATCTGAGACAATTTTCCTATGGAAATAATCAATTCTCAGAATCTAAGACTTTTTTATAGAAAAATTCTCCGAATCTGAGATATTTTTTCTATAGTAAATTCTTAGAATTTGAGACATTTTTTTAAGAAAAATTCTCGGAATTTGAGACATATTTTCTATAGAAAAATTCCCAGAATCTGAGACATTTCTTACATAGAAAAATTACCAGATACGTCTCACAAACAGATTTTTTTTCTAAAGAAAAAGAAAAATTCTGAGGATCTGAGACATTTTAGAAAAAAAAACTCAGAATCTAAAACCTTTTTTTCTAAAGAAGCATTTTTAGAATCTGTGATTTTTTTTCTATTGATTTATTCGTCTAAATTAAATTTTTCCTATAGAAAAATTCTCAAAGTCTGAGACATTTTTTCTATAGAAATATTTTTCTGGGTAAAAAATCTTATAATCCGATACATTTTTTTCTTGATAAATTCGCAGAATCTGACGCATTTTTTCTCTAGAACAAAACTTTGAGATTTTCAAAGAAATGCTCTCAGATTCTGACATAGAAATATTTTTCTAAAGAAAAATTCTTTGAATCCGAATTATTTTGTTGGACTTACCTTTACCTGATTTAAAATTGAAAATTTCTTTAGCATTGCGAATTTATAAAATGTGAAACTTTAATTTTGTTGATGTAAGTTTTAATGCTTCTGGTATGGTTCTACCATTTTTTTTATATCAATGTTGATTTAAAACGTTGCATTATATATTTCACTTCTCTATTTACTGTTTTTTTTTTAATGTTTCTTCTCGTTTTTTATTTTATTTTTATTGTGAGAATAATAAATTTTCTAATTATTTTCCTTTTTATTATTTTTGGTTTTGACAATTTTAATTTCCATTACGCATTAAATGTTTAATATAAACAAATAATGTGTAATTTTAAAAGTTTTATGTTTATTGTTTTAAGAATATATTTATTTAAACACAAAATACTATCTAATGTGTGTAATTTTAAAATTTTTGTGTGCAAACAAAAGTTTCAAACACTTTGTGCTTAATTTTAGGCGTTGTGTGTTATTTTACATAAAAATTTACCCACTTGATTGTAGTATTTTTACAAGCATTTTTAGAGTGTGGCTAAAAGGTTTTGAAACGTTTTAGTTGCTGTTGTTACCTCGGACTGCGTTTCAGTTTTGTTTGTTTTTGTAAGTGGCCCCTGATTGGGCGCCCATAGCTTAAAGCACAATTTTCCTTAATTTTTGTGCTTAACTCAAAAAAAAAAAAATTAAGTCAAATTTAAACAAAAATTAGCTTAACAAGGAAATATAAACAGAAAAATTATCTTTATCTTTTTATTCCTAATTTAATGATTGTTATTTTCTAAAATGTCTACAGTAAATCCAGTAGTAGATTCCTTCAGAATCAATAAATTACGAATAAAACGACTTCGAATAGCCCCAGTAAAACCGACAGCCAACTGAAAGAAAACATCTTTACAAATGGTGACTTCAAAAAATTCCAAAACTGACCAACACAATTTTTAGGCAAATGGCGCCACAGCAGGGACCCTCTTCCTTAAGGCAATGCAAAAACACAGAAACTATTGACAAATTTTTTTCAACATTTACTAAGCGAATTTTCGATATAAAAAGTTGGAATTATTGGTTATAATGTAAATTTACCATTAGCGTGTCTTCCTCGTTTAACAGTATTCGTACTTTATCTATTTGAGTTTGAAATTTTTAAGAGCGAAACACAAGTATCATGGATTCACCTCCATACATTCAAATTATTGGCTAAAAATTTCAATTACATCTATTGATCAACAAAATTTAAATGAGTCAATTATTGTTTTGATCAACATTTTTGTTATTTTTTTTATCCATCAAATTACAAAATTTCATTTGAATACATTAAGTGCGTATGATACTTGCTTGTTTCAAGTTACTTGTTGCTGCATTTATTAGGGTTTTTCTATAAAAATTTCGATAACTTAAACCAAAAATTTTGAATTTATCGAAATTCCCATAGAAAAACCCTAATAAATGCAGCAACAAGTAACTTGAAACAAGCAAGTATCATAAAGGCATTAGTTAAAAAATATACTTTACATTTTGGTTTTACTTTTTTTACTGTCGGCAACATATTGGAAAATGTTGTCATTAGCTTAAAATTCATTTCATTTCAATAAAAAATTGATCAAATTTTTGATCAAAATCGAAAAGTGATTTATTGAAAAAAAAATCAATTAATCACCTACAATTTGATGATTGATATAACAATTTTCTTCTTCGAAAGAGTTTCAATTAAAAAATTAATTGAATCCGCGTTTTTGTTGATTGAAATTCGTTTTCAATTCTGTGTAGTCTAGACCAGTGATCGGCACCCATTGCACGCTGGAGCCGAACACAATCGGCAATTCACATGTATACAACACGAATGTCAACAAAAAATCAACAAAGAGCATAAAAAAAACAAATATTTTATTCAGTAGCAAGCTGACTTTCTTCAAAGCAGGTTGATGTCGCTTTGTTGAAGAAATACACCAACACATGCATATTTTTATTAAAACACTAATACTTTCATATGCCTCTTTGTGCCGACCACTGGTCTAGACACATGGATTTAAAATACTTAAAATATCGAATTCGGTGTTCGGTGAGACACTATAGTCATGAAGCCTATCGCTTTGTTTGTAACTCATTTCTAAAGGACTTCAAAGGAACTAAAAACAATCTGCTGAATTGTATAAAGAGATGAGAAAAAAAAAGAAAACGTTAACAAAATATTGATTAATAAATGTGGCAAGACATACAAATAATACAAAACCACGGTGGCCACTAAATGTTTAAATGTAACTTTTTCTTTCAAAATACTCGGTATCAACAAAAGGGGGAAAAAACAACCCCTCTTATAAAAGAGAAGTCAAGTATCATCATCATTGTCATGTATATACAAAAAAACAATAAAATTTGTAGAAAAAGATGACAAAAAAAAACTATAAAAATGGATCGAACAACAATAGAAACCCACGCGTTTGAAATACTTTATCTAGACAATAAATACATTTGGCGGGTAAACACGTGATCTCCAAAGGACAACGAAATCGATAGAGAAGAAAATAAAAATATAATGGCCTACAAAAATCCTACGGGCATAATAATGATGACAACAGGATAATGTGGTAGCTCGTGATTTAAGCCACGGGTTTTCGATATACGTATATAAAAAAAAACTGTTACATCTGCAACTTCTTCCTACATTCAAAAACCACGACGATAATTTTATTTTTTTTTTCATTTCAACTGCATAAATCATTTAAAATTGTACACAACGAAAGAAAAAAATCAAAATGGGGATGAAAAAAGAGATGCATTGCATTGGAAATATAAAACGCGTGTTTCTATGTATGAGTTTTTAAAAGCAGATGTTGATTTTTGCTGTTGCATGTCAGGCCATGAAATATGGACAAAACTATATTTTAGAAATGGCGCTTGTATGTTAAGCTCCGCCTCTAAACAAAATCATATAATTCCTTAAACCGATCAAAAAGATTTTCAAATTTGTTTTCAATTTTTGTCTAATTTTTTTTTTTGATTCTGTATTACTTTTTTGGGCAAAGTCAATGATCTGCTTATTGATTGAACAAAAAAAAACTGATTTTTAAATCCTTAGTACAATTTCCCGTTTATAAAACGGCTATTTTTTTAAATCTACAATTTATTTAGTAAAACATTTTAAAAGAATGCAGAGTTTTTGTTCGATAATCTGCTTGTCAAACTGTTTTATTCAATTTTTAAATATTCACTTGATTTCTTTTCAAAATCCGAAAAAGGTTTTTCAAAACAATTTCCTTTTTTTCCTCAATGGATTTTTTTTCGAAAGGTACACTCATAGAAATCCTACAGTAAAAAATACAGTAAATGTGTTATAACTTTAAATTTACTACATTTTTACTAATTTACAGTATAATTTTAGTTTTTAGTACGTTTTTTTTATAAGTGACCATTACTAAATACTGATTTTTTACCGGTTTTCTACTAATTTTTGTTATTAAAAATTGAGAAAAAAATATATATACAATTTTGTTTAAAAATCTAAGAAAAGACCATTTTGGTACAAAATTTATCAAAAAATGAAAAGATTAAAAAAAATTGGATTATAAAAAGCTTAGGTTGAGACCATAATTTTATTGTTTTTTTCGCAAGAATTTTTATATCTAAATCAATTTCTTTAAAATTGTATTATTTTTTTTTAAATTAAAACGAGACCTTAAAATGTTTTCTTTAATATAATATTCTTATTCCACAATGTAGAATCTACATCATCTTAGAAAGACCAGTTGTATAACAATAAAATATTACGATCATAAAATATCCTTGTGTTGTAAAATACATGTGTTTGAGAATTTGGATTTTCCGTTTTTTAAAACCAAAAAAAAGGAGAAAAAGAGAGAGTAGGAGAGTATTTATATTGAGAATACATTTTTAAAGACTGTTGTCAACGAAGAGTTTTCTTGCTAAAAGTAGCGATTTTAGTTACGTATGTAGCAAGCAATAGAGCGGATTTTATCTAAGTCACACACATTTATTACCAACTTGTTATTTTAAATGCCAATTTTAATCTTCTCAAATGAAGGGTTTATTGTAAAAACTCGATAAGCAACATTTCATTTTATGGTGGTTTTTGCCTTAAAACTGTTAAAATAATGTAGAAAATATAACTTTTGCAGAACTTTTATTCTCAATATACTTGTACAAAGGGTTAAAGCAAGACTTCTGCAAAAAATCTGTCAATGGAACATCAGCAGAAGGCGAAAAACAGGAAAAAATAAAATGTTGCTTATCAAGTTCTTGCAGTAAGCCCTTCAAATGTAAAAAATTTCAATGTAAACGGTACAGATTACAAAGTAAAATAAAATCGCATTTTACAAGATTAAAATTCCAATGTAATCGCACTATTAGTCAATTTTCAAAACGAAAAAAAAAAATGTCAATCAATTTTTATGTCCGAAAATTAAAAAAAAAATGTATGAATTTTTTTTTTTCTAAAATCATTTTTAATGAATTTTTTTACTATAAAACTCAAAAAAATGTAAATGGGACTAGGAAAGTTTTTATATTTTGTAAAAGTTTGGAAATTTGGGTTTGTCATATTGTCCCGGCTTATGGATAGTTTTTTTTGAGACAGTTTAATTATAAGTCCAATTTTTATCTGTCACGTAAAAGGCATTTTAGTGATATGTGCCGTTTTCATCAGTCACGGGATAAATGATTTCGGATCGAGAAACACCCTTTTCCTGCAGGAAAATTCAATCAAAATTAATAATTCAATTAAAATTTAAAAAAAAATGTGTAAACAACAAAGTAGTGTTTTTTAAGCAATTAATAAAAAACAATACATTTTATGTGTCTAATACTTACTGTATACAGACTTGCGTGATTTTAAAATCACTATGTGATTTTCCTTTGAACAAAATCACATAGTGATTTACCAAATCATCTCAAATTGTACTAGCATAAAGAAAAATTGCAAAATAATCTCAACTTACCATGGTAAGTTGTTGTAGTGTGAACATGGCCTAATACTGCATACAGACTAGCGTGATTTTAAAATCACCATGTGATTTTCCTTTTGATTGAATTTGAGAGTTTTTTAGTAGATTCTGACAGATTCTGATTGAATTTTCATATTGAATTCAAGATATTTTTCTACACAAAGAGGAATTCATTAAAAAATCTCCATGAAGATATTTTTCCAGTAGTTTCATCCACTTTCTACACTACAAATGAACACCTAAAGAGGAATTCATTAAAAAATCTCCATGAAAATATTTTTCCAGTAGTTTCATCCACTTTCCCTTATCATACGTCTTCTATGGTAATCTTTGATATTGTATTTATTTCAATACAATTTATTGATCTCTATCATAAAAAATTCGAGTTTTTTTTTGGTAATTGACTCAATTTCATGAATCACCGTTTCCTTGTTAAACATTTTAAAGCCAAAGCCTTTATTGTGATTACTCTAAAAAAAATCGCTATTTTTTGCGGAAAACCAACAAATTGGTAACATTGTTATTCTCAAGGCTCTCTTAATTTAGTTACAAAAAAATCTTCAATCATGTAAACGTGAAGCGGAATTGTTTTTTTTTTTTCAAATATAAAAAAAAAATAGAAAAATAATCGTGAAAACTCCAATACTTTTATTATAATTAAACAAATTCGAATACAGCACTGATGTAACATCAGGTAATACACAAAGTTCTTTAAATACTGCTATATTTATAACACAACAAATATATATTTTTTTCATTTATAACAATAGGTAAAAAATCTGGAAATATATTTTAAATTTACAACAACAGCGCAAAACAATATTAAAACCTTTTAAATGGCGTCATCATGTGTGCAATTTTTGTTTAGCAAGCGTGAGTTTTTTGCATTTTCTTACCCACGTATACACATTTTATATGTAAATTTTTTTCAATTTCTTTTCAGATGCAAGCGGTGTCTAAATAATTGAAGAACTCAACAATAAACAAACACACATCTCAAAATTATTATTTTTAAACTGAGTGTGTTCTTCAAGTGAATTTTGTGTTCAATTTGATATTTTTATTAATTTCTTTATACAATAAAAATAAAATTTTTATTTATTTTGAATTTCATTTGGAAATTTATTTCACCACAATACTAACAATTTTACTGTAAAACTGAAAATTTTCTAATTTTTTCAGTTACTCTAACTTTACCATTTTTTTATAACCGCGTTAGTAAAATTTGACTAACGCGTTGTAGGGCCCTTTAATACTAACGTGTCAGCATTAATAACAGACTTTTTAGTAAGGAATACTGTAGGATTTCTATGAGTGTATGTAATCGTTTATTAATATTTATGAATATTTTATTTAAAACAATCGATTTTCCTATTTTTTTTGTTGGTTAAAACCTTTAATCCCTAAAGGCGATCATCAGTAGTTCATTATTTTGTATTATAATTCTTCATGAAATTGTTGTTGCATTGGTCCCATACATTTACCTGATGTTGTTGTCATTTTGGTCTAAAAATCTTCTTCTGTCATGTAGAGTTATTGTTCTAAAAGTGAAAAAAGTAGATTAAATTGTATGTTATTGGTGTGATTTCAACACTTTAGTTCAATATTCACAGGATTGAAAGATTTTTTTTTTGCAAATTTTAAAAACAATTTTAATTTTAATTTCATTTAAATGTTATGGCACAGTGGTTATGTTGAAGATGACATGTTGACAATGTAAAAAAGATTATTGCAAAAAACTTTATTTAAAAAACAAATTAATTGTGTGTAAAAATACAAATTAAAAAAAACAAGTAGAAAAGTTAAATTCGACTTTGCCGAATCTATGAATACCCTCCACAATGCACTTTTTTAAAGGGTAGAACATTTTTTAACGTGAAAAAAATAACAATTTTGATTAGAAATATTTTATTTTGAGTAAAAAACTCTTTTTTTGTAATTTTTTTTTTTTTTTTTTAAACAAAAATTACTAATTTTTTTTTAAGTGTAAAATTTTTTTAGAGTGTAATATTTTTTTTACTGTAAAAATATTTCTGAGTGAATGCACGTACGTATGTACACAAAATATTCTCATTTTTGTAAAAAAAACTAATTTTTTTTGTGTAAATTTTTTTTGAGTGTAAAATTTTTTTTGAGTGTAAAATTTTTTTTGAGTGTAAAATTTTTTTCGAGTGTAATTTTTAAGTTACCAATGCTTTTAAAACTAAACAAGTTTAAAAAGCATTGCTTTAAAATTAAACAAGTTTGAAAAGCATTGTTTAGTTACCACCAATGCTTTTAAAACTTGTAAAAACATGTGGCATTTTAGATGAAACAAATCTGAAATTCAGTGCTTTGCTTAAAACTTTTGAACCACTGAACCGATTTTGCTGAAATTCAAAACCAAATAGCCTTGGGGAACGACAAATATATATGCTAAGCTTCAGCCCCCTCAGAATTGTCTTTCGAAAGTTATAGTGGTTTTAATCTTGTAAATTCGAAAAATACCCTTGCCGAAATTTACTCTTTTGCTCATAAATTTTGAACCACTTGACCGATTTCGCTGGATTGCAATACCAACCTGACCCGGTAAATGGAGAACATATATGTCAAACTTCAGGAGCCTCCGTAAAGTCTTTCAAAAGTTAGCGTGTTTTCAACGGACAGACAGACAGACGGACGGACGGACGGACGGACATCGCTAGATCGACTTAAAATCGATCAAGGATCTTGAATATATATACTTTATGGGGTCCTAGACCAATATTTCGATGTGTTACAAACGGAATGACAAACTTATATATACCCTCTATCACTAGAGTGGAGGGTATAAAAATTATGAAAAATCCGCGATTTTTTTTTTTTGTAAAAAAAAATATGTTCGTACCTGTTAAAACACCATTCGGTGTTAAATTCTGTTCACATATGTCAACCAGCGGTCCAAAATGTACCAAATGTACCAAAATGTTCGAGGTGTTCTAACATTTTCGTTCATAACTTTTGAACCGCTGAACCGATATAGCTCAAATGCAATACCAAACTTCTCGGGGCAACATGAAAAAAATATTTTAAGTTTAAGTTATATCAGTGTAATACTTTGGCCGTGATCGCCATTTTAACAGACAAAAAAAAAAGATGTAACTAAAATTTAGGAACAAATGTCTTTGAAAATTTATCATTAATTTTCCTGAAATTTAGTTAAATTTAACTAAAAAATGAGAAATTTTCTTAATTATGAGAAAAAAAGATTAGTTCATTTACTTATAAATAGTTCATAAAATCAAAAAAAAAAAACCTTGTAAAATTACAAGAAAAACTTTTAACTTTTTTTTTTGCAACCGCCTATTTGACAACAACTCCTTGTAATTTTACAAGCTTTTTACCAATAATTTTGAAGTTTTACAAGCTTTTTACCAAAAAAATTTGAAATTTACAAACTTTTTGACGCGATAAAACTTACAAGTAGGTTTCGTGTTTTTACTAGATTTTTTGCTACCTCCTATTTTACGAGAATTCCTAGTAAAAGTTACGAGCTTTTTCGTAATTTTACAAGATTTTTACTAATAAAATTGTAAATTTACAACTTTTTTAGCGCAAAAAAACTTACAATCTCTTACTAGATTTTTTTTTTTTTTTTTTTTGTAAAAATATGTTGGAAATTTGTAAAATTACAAAAAAATTTGTATAATTACAAAAAATATAAATTACAAAAAAAAATGTAAATTTCAGTCGAATATTTTGTGTTAAAAGAACAAGGAAAACTGTCAAACACTGGTAAAATGTCTAGTAATTTGACAAGGTTTTTTTTTTGTCTGTATATATTTAAATCTCATTTTTGAAGATGTTTGTACACTTAGATTTATTTTTTAAATTTTTTGTGGAAAATTTCAAAAGTCTCATACATATTTATAGAAATTTTTCCTATATAAAACGTTTCAGATTGTGAAATATTTTTCAAAAGTCTCATATTCATAGAAATATTTCCTACATAAAAAGTTTCAGATTGTGAAATTTTTTTCGTACAGAAAAAGTTTTAGATTATGAGATTTTAAAAGTCTTAATTTCACTTAAGCTTTAAAAAAAATAAGTAAGAAAATTATAGTCGGTCAAGACCGACCATATAATACCCCACACCAGAGTTTCCCCGAAAATGGGTACCAAAGATGGGTCCCATGCACCGATTAGATCTATATTTTGTCAAACATTTAATTAGTGTATAAAACACTCACAAATCCAATTTGAGTGAAAAAGGCTCCTATTTGTTGGCAATAAACCGCTTTAACTGAATATCGGGGCAAATTTTCACAAGGGGCCTAAGTTCAGAACTGGTCGGATAATTATCAGATTTGATAAGGTTATTTAAGTACGCGTTTAACTTACCCAAGCAAAATTTTAATTAAATATTTTCTATTTTCATGAAATTTGAGAGATTTATGTGAAAATCGGGAAGGTGGTTTGTATGGGGGCTACAAGAGAACTGGTCCGATTACTTTAAAACTCGGAATGGTGATTTGTGAAGACAAAACACATTTACCTGCCAAATTTCGAAAAGATACCTATTATAATACGGTTATTAGAGTCATTTTAGCCAAAACTAAAAAGGACCATTGTATGGGGGCTAGGTCTAAATATGGGCCGATTTTTTTCCAATTTCAATAGGCTTCGTCCTTGGACCAAGAAATGCTCAAGTTTCATATTTCAGGTCAATTGATTAAAAATTGCGACCTGTTTCGTGTTTACACCGTTTACATGGGCAGACGGACGGACAGACGGACGGACATCGCTAAATCGACTCAAAAAGTGATTCGATCGGTATACTTAAAGGTGGGTCTAGGACCAATATTTCGGGTAGTTACAAACATCAGCACAAACTCATTATATCCTGTACCACAGTGTGGTGTAGGGTATGAAAAGTCTTTGATTCTGAGATACGATAAGTATATAAGATAAGTATGCAAAGTCTCAAATTCTAACACATTTTTCGTATAGAAAAAGTTTCAGATTCTGAGACCTCTTTCGTACAAAAAAAGTCTCATATTCTGAGACTTTTTTGTATAAAAAAATATCAGATTCTGAGACATTTTTCGTATCGAAAAAGTCTTAGATTCTGAGAAATTTTTCGTGTAGAAAAAGCCTCAGATTCTGGGACAGTTTTCGTATAGACAAAATCTCAGATTCTGTAACATGTTACGTATAGAAAAAGTTTGAGATGCTGAAATATTTTTCGTGTGGAAAAAGTCTCAGATTCTGAGACATTTTTCGTATTGAAAATGTTTTGGATTCTGAGACATTTTTCTTATAGAAAAAGTCTCAGATTCTGAGACGTTTTTCGTATAGAAAAAGTCTCAAATTCCGAGAAATTTTTCGTATAAAAAAGTTTCCGATTTTGAAACATTTTCCTTATAGAAAAGTCTCAGATTCTGAGACATTTTACGTGAAAAAGTCTCAGACTCTGAGACAGTTTTCGTATAGAAAAAGTTTCAGATTCCGAGATCAGATTCTAAGACGTTTTTCGTATAGATAAAGTTTTAGATTCTGAGACATGTTTCGTACATTTTTCGTAAAGAAATGGTTGCAGATTTGGAGCATTTTTCGTTTAGAAAAAATTTCAGGTTCTGATATATTTTTCATAAAGAAAATACATTTTTCGTATAGAAAAAGTCTTAGAATCTGAGACATGTTTCTTATAGGAAACTTTTCAGATTCTGAGATAGAAAAGGTCTTATTCAAACCAAATTGTTTTAATTAGTAAAGAAAAATTACCTCGAGCTAGAATATCCAAACTCAAAATGTTTTTATACGTGGAGGGTATAAATAGTGATAGAGGGTATATAGAAGTTTTTTATTCCGTTTGTAACACCTCGAAATATTGGTCTAGGATCCCATAAGTGTATACGTATTCATGATCCTGGATCGATTTAAGATGATTTAGGCCATGTCCGTCCGTCTGTCTGTTGAAAACACACTAACTTTTGAAAGACTTTACGGAGGCTCCTGAAGTTTGGCATATATTTTGGACATTTACCTGGTCAGGTTGGTATTGCATCCAGCGAAATCGGTCCAGTGGTTCAAAAGTTATGAGCAAAAGACTGAATTTCGGTAAAGGTCTCTCGGGAATTTACGAGATAAAAAACATGCTAACTTTCGAAAGACAATTCTAAGGATGCTGAAGCTTGACATATATATTTTTCGTTCCCCGGGCCTGGATCGATTTGAATTTCGGCCAAATCGGTCTAGTGGTTCAAAAGTAACACCGTGAATTTCAGATTAGTTTCACCTTATACTCTATTCTCACTTACAGTTTAAAACCGTTTTTAGCAATTATTTTTAGCATTTTCTGTCAATATACTGTAATAGAATAAAGAAAGTGCTAAAAATATTGCTGCTAAAAACGGTTAAAAACTGTACGTGTGAATAGGGTATTAAATTCATGAGTTGAAAACCCGTTAAACACGTTTTAAAAACATTGGTAAGCCAAAAAAATATTTTACAACATATTTTTGTCACTCAAAAATATTTTTACACTAAAAAAAATACACTCGAAAAAAAATTTTACACCGAAAAATATTTTACACTCACAAAAAAATTTAGTAAATTATTTTGTTTTTTTTTTTCAAAAATTACTTTAAAAAAAAGTTTTTTTTCACAAAATAAAAACTTATCAAAAATTTTATTTTTTCACGCTAGAAAATTTACTATCACTTAAAAAGGACATTGTGGAGGGTATTCATAGATTCGGCCAAGTCGAATTTAACTTTTCTACAGTTTTTAATTTCTTTTTCTTAAAACAGCCAATAACATAAATTTAATTTGTACCAAAATATTTTTTTTTGTCATGCCACTTTTTACTTTCCAGCGGGGCCCCAAATTCTTGTGTGCCAAGGGTCCCCGCCATACCTTAAAGATGCCCTGAACAGATGTTTCTTATTACCAACAAAGTGGACCGGATCCAGCTAGTTTAATATATTCTTGTACCACTGTAAAAATATTTAAAACATTAATCGTTTTTCATTTTAAACAAAATTTTTAGCAATTGATCTTTCAAACATCTACTTACAGGCTGAACTTTATTCAATTTGCCGTATAACACGCTTTAAGGATTATGACAGATTTAAACGGGACATGATAAAAATCTACTTAAAAACAAATCCCAATGGCACACGAACTAGACCAACAATTGATAAACGGGAGACAGACAGACAACAGTTACCGAGCTAGAAAATAAAACAAATCCTTGGAAATAGTTTTGGTTATTGAAAATGTGAACGAAATATTTGTTTGAGGCATTGTTAAGAGTTGAATGAAATTGAGGCAACTGAAGTGGTTCGTTCAGTAGCCTAAAAATAAACCAAAACTAAATGAAAGAATGGATGTATGGACAGAGAAAATATAATGTATGGACAGACAGACAGTTATCACAGACAAACGGGTCATTCAAGGAAAGTCAAATGCAAAT
The DNA here is from genome assembly GCA_963921195.1 of Pegoplata infirma. Classification (NCBI taxonomy): domain Eukaryota; kingdom Metazoa; phylum Arthropoda; class Insecta; order Diptera; family Anthomyiidae; genus Pegoplata; species Pegoplata infirma. The sequence continues at coordinate 313,293,442 of OY992536.1, read as the reverse complement.
TTTGTAAGGTTAAGTTTTTTTTTTTTTTGTTTCAGAAAAATTTTCTATTGATGAACAAGCCCTTTCACACTTTATGCAATGAATGAAATGAAAGAAAAAAAAAAAAGCAGGAAGAATAGAAATTGAAATGAATTCATCATACGAAATTTTGTGCAACATAGAGAGAGTTACACAAAAAATTTAAAACAATTGCATTTGCAAAAAATTAAAAAGGAAAAAATTTAGAAATCCTTAAAAACAATTGTTTCCTAAAGTACTTTACACCCGAAATGACTTCCTACTGTGTAATTATTCATAGAATCTGGAATCTATGCTAGAAAGGTGCAAATAATAACCGATAAATTCATGTTTAACTTAAACAATAAAACAACATGTGACATGACCCCGAAAACAACAACTAAACCAGAAGAAAATGAAAAACAAAATCAGGAAATCCATCATCATCATCAGAAACATCTTTATCTTGTTGCATGATGATTATACAAAATTATTAAGAACAAATCAATGAATGGAAATTATTAAACATGAAAAGAAGGATGCATGAAATTTTTAAAAAAATGTTGATGGAAACGTCTTTGTAACCTTAAGATAAAATGGGTCATCTTATTAAACAAAATAGAAAACATTGTGGTAGTTATGGCATTTTAACCTCATTTTCTAGAAATTCTTTTAACTTGTGGCAAATTGATGATTGTATTTGCGACATACATCAATTACAGATGTAATTTATAAAAGATCAAATGAAATTAGATTAGATTTGAAATTCGATGACGATTAGATTTGAAATTCGATGACTTTATTTGAAATTTAAGAACTCCAGTTAAAAATTCCAATTGAAATTCAAAAATTCCATTCGATTGGGGACACCTTCCTACAATTAAAAAAAAAACAAGTAAGAGTGTTAAATTCGGCTGTGCCGAATCTTTTATACCCTCCAAATTTTTTTTGGAGGTGGGGCGGCAGTGGTAATTGAGGGGGGGGGAGTTTCTTCTCGACTATGTGTTTAAAAATTCATTCTTATGCTTTTTGCGCTAAAGAAATAAAGGGTTTTTCAATAAGAGCGCTACAAAAGTTTTTTTTAAATAAAACAAAAACGGTTTTGGATGTCAATGAAATTCTTTATTCCTCTGAAAGAACGTTCGATGCCATTATGTATGGAAATCGATTTCTTTTGCATGGCCACCACGAGCACGCTTGCAGAAGTCCACACGTTGAACCCAATTTTCGACGGTTTTCAAGCATAAATTGGCCGATACTGCTGCAATTTCACGTTCGATATTCGTACGAAGTTCATCAATCGTCGCTGGCTTGTTGGCATAGACCATAGACTTGACGTAGCCCAACAGGAATTACTCCATTGGCGTCAAATCGCACGACCGAGGCGGCCAATCGACTGGACCATTTCGTGAGATAACACGTTCTCCAAACTTGGTTTCCAATAAATTGATTGTGACATTAGCTGTGTGGCTTGTGGCGCCATCCTGTTGGAACCACATGTCCTCCAAGTCCATATCGTTCAATTGGGGCCAAAAATATTCGGTTATCATTGAACGGTAGCGATTCCCATTCACAGTAACTTGCCGGTCTTGATCATCACGGAAGAAGTCGGCCCAATGATGCCGCCGCACATTGGGTTGAACACTATCAAAACTGAGGATTAATTCAAAATTTGAAGTTGGTATATTGTAATATATTTTTTTATGGGTTTAAAGAGGATAAAATTCTCCATCAATAACTGTCAAAATTAGTGTTCTAAGTTGTTTACTTTTTTTGCTATGCTCTCTCAAAGTTTAATAATTTTAATTAATTTTGTGTACAGTGGTAAAAAGTCAAAAACGAGATATTTCAAGTGTTTTTTTTTTGTTTTCAACTAAAAATAAAAATTTTTGTAAAATGGATTCACAAACTAAAGGTATTTAACTATATTATTGACAAGCGGTTGTTAAGATAAGTATTGAAAAAATTAGTTTAATAATTTTTTAAAAAATATCCTAAAAATAGGGTATTTTTTACATATATGTTGAGTTTTGGTTGCTACTCTGATGAGCTCGGGCGTATCTGAGAACATAGTGATAAAATACAGGATTTTTGCTTTAAAATCCATGAAAGAACCAATGCCAAGACTTGCCAATACGAAAAATACAAGAGATTCTTTTTAAACATCTCCAGTGTAAAAAAATTATATGCTCGAAATCTTAATAGCTAATACTTGTTTTTCTATTGTCTTTATGTTGTTTACCGTTTTTGTTTATTGCTATTTATTGTAAATGTGTAATTTAATTATATTAACAAATAATTTTAATGATCATATATATTAGAGTGGGGTGTAAAGTTACTTTTTAACGAAATTGGTAATGTTTTTTCTTAAAATACTAAAAAGTACATATCCCATGCAGTTTTTCAAAAAAAAATCGCGAAATTGTTTAAATGTTTAAATTACATTTGGTATCAAATTTTGTTCATATTTCTCAGCCAGAAACCAAATTAAAGCATTTAGTATTTTTAGGTTATGTGGAATGTACCAAAATCGCTCAAATGCATACCAAACTGCTTAGGATAACTAGAAGTAAATATGTTTTTCTTAAAGAATATAATGTAAAGCTTTTCTAAATTATTTACTAGGTATAATTAGCGCATACGAAAAAATATGTTAGAAAACAATTCGAGTACTGAATTGTTAAAACTTAAAACAAAAATTATAATTTTTTAATTGAGTAATTATGAATTTACTCAAAAATTAGTAAATAATTTAATAAAAATTTAGTAGTTTTTTATTGATTTGCTCAAATTTTTCGATAAATTTTATTAACTATTTACTCAACACTTTTAAATTGTTTACTGGTGAAAAATTAAGTTATTATCAATTAATACTCTTAAAAATTTACTCAACATTTTTTTCAGTGGTTACAGTATAATTAAATTTTAATTTTAATTTATTAAGTTATCGATTTTAATTTTAAAGTTACAACAAAATTTATGAATCAATATTTTTTATCGACAATTTTGATTTTTTTGCATTAGTTTTGATTTTTAAATAAAAAATATAGTATTTAAAATATGTGAATCAAGTTTTGTTTTGAAAATGTTTATTTTTTTTATTTATACGATTTTTAAATAAAAAAAAAAATGTGATTCCTTCCAAAAATAAAATTTTATAAAAAATTTATTCTAATAAAAATATGTATTTTTTTTTTAAATTTAATAAAAACTCATTAAATATTCTTTAATTTGAAATTTGATTCATTAATTTATCGCTTTTGCTTCTAAAGTTACAGCAAAAATTGTGACTCAAGATAAGTTTTTCCAAAAATCGAAAAAGTGCCTAGCAGGTTAAAAATTTTTTTTTTCCATATTTTTATTTTTCAAAATAGTATTTTTTTGTTAATTAATAAGTATTCATCAATAAAAAATTATAATATTTCAAAATTACGGCATCCCTGAATTAATCCCCATTTTGCCTATCGTTCAACCCACTGTGCGCCGGCCCATAAACCTCACCAAACCGTAATTTTTTCGGGATGCAATGATGACTCATGGAGTACGTGTGGATTGCTGTCTGACCAATAACGCATATTTTGTTTATTGACGAAGCCGTTCAGCCAGAAATGAGCCTCATCGCTGAAGATGATTTTTCGATGAAAATCCGAAGCATTTTCAAGTTGTTGCTCAGCCAATTTCGGTAGTAAATTTTAATAATTTCGACTCGTTGTTGGCTCGTATATCTTTCCATCATGAAATGACAAACCTTACTGAAGAGAAATGTCAAAAGTGCAGGAAGAAATATGGCGTCGTTTGTTGTCCCTGTCTTTCTACTTTTATAGCGTCCCTATTGAAAAACCCTTTACAAGTTTATCAATATTAAAAAAATAAAAAATTATTCCACGCCCAAAAGGGGTCGGACCGAAAAAAACGACATTTTCTAATTCTTTGGGTCCAAATGCAGGTCTTTGAACTTCTTGTAGTACAAAAATGTTGCATTTGTTAAACAAAATCACAAAAAAATCATGTAAAAAAAAAATATTTTTCAGTGGTTGGTTTAGTTCTTCAAGGGGGAACTTTTTTAGCCCTTGACCGATTTTGCTCATTTACGAACTTAACCTGCCTAGGAACATAAGACATATTCGTGCGAAATGTCGGGAGTCTAGCCCTTTTTTTTTGGACTGCATAGTGTTAACTACAGACGGACAGACGGACGGACGGACATCGCTAGAATGTCTTAGAATCGACCACTGGTCATAAATACTTTATGGGGTCCTAGACCGATATTTTGATGAGTTACACACGGAATGACAAAGTGAGTATACCCCCCCCCCCATACTGTAGTTGGAGGGTAAAAAAAACATGTCTAATTACCAGAAAAAGTCTCATAATCCCATTTTACCAATATTTTACAGTTTTCCTTGTTTTTTAACAAACAATTTTTGATAGAAATTTAATTTTTTTTTTTTGTAATTTTACTACTTTTTTTTTGTAAATTTACAAATTTCTAAGGAATTTTTACAAAAAAAAATCTAGTAAATTCACCAGAATACCTTGTAAGTTTTTTCGCGTCAAAAAATATGTTAAATTACAATTTTATTGGTAAAAAGCGTATAAAACTACAAAATTATTGGTAAAGAGCTTGTAAAATTACTTGAAATTCTTGTCAAATAGGATGTAGCAAAAAATAAAAATTTCAAACTTTTCTTGTAATTTTACAGGGTTTTATTTAAGTGTGGTTCTTTAAAATAAAAAGTTGGATTTCTGCAAGGGACTCCCCCTCAGTGTATTAAGATTCATGAAAAAGTTAAACCAAAAATTTTTGAAAAGGTTCTTAAGGTCGCACCGGACTCTTGAAGTTCGGACCCTGGAGCAAAAAAGACGTTTAAAAATTTAAGAAAAAATTTTTTTGTAATAAAGTCAAATTTCGGTTTTTGGCCACTTGGTCGCCAAGCAACATTGGTGGAAAATGCCCTGGACTAGTAAGATTTGAAAACTTTGTAATATAGATCAAATGGAATAATATTCAATTGAACATTAGTAAATTTTCCCCAAAATGTTGGTCAAAGCAAAAAAAAAAATAAACGACAATCGTTGGAAAAACGCATTTTCTTGAAAATCGCTAAGTGTGCTAAATGGAAAGAGCAAAAAATACCCAAAATTTAACATTTATTGTCAATGAAATTGAGCAATAAAACTTGGAGATTTTTAATATTAATAAATACCCTCCACAATGCCCTTTTTAAGTGATAATAAATTTTGTAACGTGAAAAAAATAACATTTTTGATTAGAAAAATTTTATCTTGTGTAAAACAACTTTTTTTTAGTAATTTTTGAAAAAAAAAAAAATAAATTAACTAATTTTTTTTTAGTGTAAATTTTTTTTTTTTGAGTTTAAAATTTTTTTCGAGTGTATTTTTTTTTATTGTAAAAATATTTTTTAGTGACAAAAATACGTTGTAAAATATTTTTGTGACTTACCAATGTTTTTAAAACATGTTTAACGGGTTTTCAACACGTGAATTTAAGGTGAAACTAATCTGAAATTCACGGTTTTGCTAATAACTTTTGAACTATTGGACCGATTTGGCTGAAATTCAACGCGAACCAGGCCTGGGTAACGACAAATATATATGCCAAGCTTTAGCATTCTCAGAGTTGTCTTTCGAAAGTAAGAGTGTTTGTTATCTCATAAATTCATGAAAAACTCTTGCCGAAAATCAGTCTTTTGCTCATAACTTTTGACCCACTGAATAAACGATAATGGTTGGAAAAACGCATTTTCTTGAAAATCGCTGAAATTAAATCGCTACGTGTGCTAAATGGAAATCCAAGAAATTGAGCAATAAAACTTGGAGATTTTTAAATTTAAGGCAATAAAATATTAAAAACCATGAAATTGTGTCTCGAAAAAAGGAAATTTTTTTCACAGACCAAAAAAAAATAGTTTTTTAACATAAAAACACTTTCTCAGTAATGTCCAAATTTAAACTAATATTTTAAACAAAAAAAAAAGGTTCGATTTTTTTTTCACTTTGTTTGCGACTTTCCGATTTTGACCCCAAAAGACAACTTTTCCGACCCCGACGTTTTCGAAATTCGAAAAAATCTATATTTGCTCTACCCTAGTGAACATGCTTAAATATTCATTTATTATGATTTATGCATTTAAGTTTCACTATTTTGAGGCATGTCACAGACTCAATTCCGTTCGGATTTGGTAAAAGCGGTTTACTCGTAAAACGCAAAGCGAATATTTTTTTTCGGAATGAAATCACTTGTATGCAATTCAATTCCACTTTGATTTTTGAAAGTGATTTCATTCCGAAAATAATAATATTCGTTTTGAAATTGAGTCTGTGACATGCCCATTTATCAATGTTTTTATTTATTTTTTATGAATACACACCTGAAATGGGCTGGCAAAAACAAAATGGCATTTTCTACTCCACTGGGTCTAATTGTAAGTGCGAAACTTTGCTTAACAAAACTATAAAGAATGTTTTTTTAGAGGTTAAGTTCTTCAAAGGGTAACTTTTTCACCGGGTCTGATAGCTAGCCTATGACTACAAGACATATTCGTGCCAAATTTCAGGAGTCTACACTTAGAAAATTATTGCAGTTACTTCATGTCGGTCATTTGTGTAGTAAGTAGTAGTTGTTGTTTTCAACTACAATTTCAGTTGTTTTCGTATGAAAAATCTTAAAGAACTATTTTTTGTAATCGTTTAAAAAATTAATACAAAAAATTACTACATTGTAGTAACAGTTGTTTTATGTAGTTGTTTTTAGTCTATACAAAAAATTAAAATTTTCTAGAAATATTTAGAAAAACGGATGTGTTGAACTCGTTGGAAGTGTCAGATGCAGCTGGAATTATTTTCAAATAATTTTAACCGTTTTTGTTCAGTAGTGTAATTTACGAATTACATCTGAAAATGGTGTAGTTTTTAAGAGGATTTAACATCTTTTTTTTTAGATCAAATTTATTTATGTTTTTTAATACCCGTACTCCTCATAGTTTGCCACCAATGTCAAACTCACCTTGATTGATGCCTTTTTTTTAATGAGTGTCTCCTTCACAAGATTTACACAACTTGTGGCATTTGTGTATGTAGGTTACGCTCGTGTGGTTTCTATTGTTGAATATGCCAAAAATAGAAAAAATACGCCAATTTTTGGGTGATTTTTACTATATTTTTACAGTTAACAAAAAAATCAATTGATGTATGATGGGTAATCACAAAAAAAAAATTGAGAACAGAAATTGATGGATTACTTGCTGCATTGCATGTTAAATTTAATACTGTAACAATGAATAAAATGATGCAAACAAAAAATCAGCGCTTATTTTTTTAAAAAAGCAATAATTTACAAAAAATATGAAATTTTTATAATACAATTTTGATACAGGAGTGACAAAAAAAAGGAATTTTATAAAGAAAAATGAAAAGATGCCTTCACGAATTGAATGTCAAACAAATTTGATTTTCTAAATCGATAAATCTTGTTTTGACAATTGAATTGCGACACTGTTTTATATGTGAATTGGAGTTTACTAATGTCAAATAAGCACTTTAAAGGTAAAAGTTACAGTTCACTCAAAATAAACTGGTGTTCGATTTTGAGCCAAATGAGAAAACTGCTGATTTAAAAAGTTTGCCTAATTTCTTTATTTATAATAATAAGAAGAAGATTTTGTTTTAACAGCTAAAAAGTCTGCTAATTTTCAGCAGAAAAAACGGCGGATTTCAACAGACAAATTTGCAAATTTCAGCAAAATATCTGCTAGTTTCAGTAGAAAAATCTACTAATTTCACCATACTTGATTTGGAAAACTCTTTGGAATCAGAAATAAATCTGCTGAAATTTCATCGAGTTTGAGGTAAATGCATATGTACACTCAAAATAGTACATTAGTAGATTTACAAATATTTTTTTTGCTAATGCTGGTTAGCTAACTTTTAGCAAATTTTTAATTGAGATTAGCATGACAGCAAAAATATTTTGTAAACTTCATTTAGCGCATGAGCAATTTTTAACAAAATTTGAACAAATTTTTTTTGCTAAATTTAAAATTGAGTTGACCAAATTTTTACAAGCTTTTTTGCTAATATTAGCAAAAATAAATGGTAAATTTTTTTTATTTTCAGAAAACTTAAAATGGCGCTATCTCGGAAACTAAGCCAGATAGAGCAAAATGGAGGCCGTTTTTGGTTCTCGGGCTCTCCATAGTATCGCCAGTCCTCTTCACATGTGTGAACCCTAATGGGTCCTTACTTTGGATCCAAAAAAGTTAGCATTCCCGAAAATTTTAAAATGCTCATATCTCGGTAAATATTGCCGACACAACAAAAAGTCCAAAAGCATTTTTGTAGCTCTCAGCACGTAGAACAAGATCCGAGTAATATTTTTGAAGTTATCGAGTTTTATAATTCTCAAAACCCCGGTGGTCCCCTAAAATCACGTATCTCAAAAACTAAGCAAGGTAGAGCGAAACGGACACAAATTTTGGATCAAAAACAATGACGATTTTTAAGGAACCCAACTAGGTCTGGGCCCATCGGGATCTTGACCTATCGGGTCCGAACCCAATGGGGTCCTCAAATGTGTATGAACTAAGTTGAAATAAAAAAAATTTCGGTTAAGTAATTTTTGGCAAAACATTTTTGCTAGCTTTAGCAAAAAAATTGTGGGTTCAAAATCAGCAAATTTTCTTGTAGGTTTACAAGCTTTTTTTGCTAACATTACAGATTTTTTTTGAGTGTAATTCGAAATCAATTGTTATTAAAAAAAAAATCAATTGGAATTCGAAAAAGATCAATTGTAATTCGAAATAGATCAATTGTAATTTGAAAAAGATCAATTGTTATTTGAAAAAGATTAATTGCAATTTAAAGATTCCAAATGTGTTTTAAAAAAGATCAATAGAAATGCAGTGGATAATTCGAAGACTCTATTTGTAATTCAAAGACTCCATTTGTAATTTGAAGATTCTAGTTTAATTCGAAAAATTCATTTGTAATAAAAAAATTGTATTTGTAATTCGAAAATTCTACAGCATTTACAGATGTAATTCTAAAAAAGATCAATCGTAATTCGAAAGATTCGAAGATTCCATTTGTAGTTGGAATCTTCAAACTACAAATGGAATCTTCGAATCTTTCGAATTACGATTGATCTTTTTTTTATGATCTTTGTAGTTCGAAGAATTTATTTGTAATTCGATGATTCTACTTTTAGTTTAAAGATTCCATTTGCAATTCGAAAATTATATTTGTAATTCAAAAATTATATTTTTAATTCGAAAATTCAAATTTTAATTCGAAAAAGATCAATTGTAATTCGAAAAAGATGAATTGTAATTCGAAATAGATCAATTGTAATTTTAAAAAGATCAATTGTAATTCGAAAAGATCAATTGCTATTCGAAAAAGATCAATTGTTATTCAAAGATTTCAATTGTAATTCGAAAAAGTTCATTTGTAATTCGAAAAAGACGAATTTTTATTCGAAATAGATCAATTTAAATTCGAAAAACCTCAATTGTAATTCGAAATAAATTAACTTAAATTTGAAAAACATCAATTTTAATTCGAAAAATATCAAATGTAATTCAAAAAAGGTCAATTGTAATTCGAAATAGATCAATTGTAATTCAAAAAGGTCAATGGAAATTCATTTGATATTTTTCGAATTACAATTGGAATCTTTAAATTACAATTGACCTTTTTCGAAATACAATTGATCATTTTCAAATTATAATTGATCATTTTCGAATTACAATTTTCCTTTTATATCATCCACTTACAAGGAAGGTCTTTCACAGGGCACCCACCGATTGTCCTGAAACTTGCATATAGGAAAGAGGGGAGTAAAATAGGAGTTCCCTGTTTTTTTTAGCTGCCCAATCTCACATTTAGCGGGTCAAAGTGGAGGGGGAAAACAGGATTTTTCGTTTTTTGAGGATTTTTCCCATTTCTTCAAAAGAAACTATATGAACATTTTATACAGATCGAAAGGTTTTTTAAAGGCCTATCCAATGGTGTATCGGTCATGTTTTTTAAAGGCCAATCCAATGGTGTATCGGTCATGTCGGAATTCGTCTTCGTTAAGTTAGTTATTGTCCAAAATGAATAATCGTTGGGGTAGTTTATATGGAGATGTTTATACGCACGACCGCTAAAATCATATATAATAATCTCTATCAAAATTAAGCAGACCCGTATTTTTTCGTTTGGCGAAATTCCTGCTAGTTCGGCTTTTATACGGATTTGCCCGAAAGCCCTTATTTTTTCCTAAGGTGGCAACCCGTTTTTAAATTTGAGATTGGGCACCTAAAAAAAAAACAGGTAACTCTTCTTTTTCCCCCTCATTCCCATATTCAAGTTTCAGGACAATCGGTGGGTGCCCTGTGAAAGACCTTTATTGTTAGTGATAGAGGGTGTATATAAGTTTGTCATTCAATTTGTAACTTATCGAAATATCGGTCTTGGACCTCATAAAGCGTATATATTATTGATAAGTGATCGATTTTAAGACATTCTAGCGATGTCCGTCTGCCTGTGGAAATGGTAATCACGGCCAAAATATTACACGGAAATGACTGAAACTTAACATATTTACTTGTTGTTGCCCCAAGAAGTTTCGTATTGCATTTGAGCGATATCGGTTCAGCGGTTCTAAAGGTATGAACGAAAATGTAAGGACACCTCAAAAATTTCTGTACATTCAATATAACCTAAAACACAAAATGCTTTAATTCGGCTGACATATGTGAACATAATTGAACATATGTGAACATAATTGAACACCGAATAGTATTTACGAATGGAAGTACGAACATATTTTTTGACAAAAAAAAAGTCACGATTTTTTTTTTTTTTAGGAAAAATTTTTTTAATTTTTTTTCCTCAAAAGCAATTTCTTTTTAAATAAAGTTTTTGTTAATAATCATTTTTGGATTGTGGAGGGTATCAATACATTCTGCAAGGCCGAATTTAAGATTTTTACTTGTTTGAAATACAATCTTTTACGAATTACAATAAATCTTTTTCGAACTACAATTAGAATTTTCGAAGTAAAAATGGAATTTTCGAATTACAAATGGAATCTTCAAACTACTCGTACAAGTAGAATCTTCAAAAATTATTTATTTTTTGTCAAAATTTTTTATAAATTAAGCTTTAGACTTCTCTAAGCTAATCTTATGTAATTAGCTCTTAAGCCACAAAATAATTTCTTAAATTCAAAGAATCTAAAAAATTGTAAATATTTTATTCTCACGATATACAAAAATGTTTGTTAAACTCGAGTATTTAATTCATCAATAGAATTATAAATTACAAGGCAATTTATATTAAATCCTATTCAAACAGAAAGTATCAAAATAATACGATTGACATATTTAAAATTATGAAAATTTCAAAGAATTACTACACATTCAATCACAGACTCCGCCTGTAAAACCACTTCAAATGAAAAATTAGCTTGTATTATTATTTTTTTAACACCTCAACTTGAAAAATTCATTGTTCGGTGATTTTTTTTTTGTTTAAAGTGCCCTATATTACAAAGGATTTTCTTGTGTATCATGTTACAAATTGAATTGTAACCTGTTTGAATGCGAAAACAACAGAAAATTCTGATATAAATTCCACAAGAAGTGACATTTTCACAGGATTTCTTTGTAATAATTAGCAGATTTTTTTCATTGTTTTTTTCTTTCTTGTTTTTCCGATTGTTTTTTGTCGAAGGTGTCAACAGGTATTCATCAAAGTGAAAATAAAAAAGGTCCTTTTTTCCGCATTTAGTGAAAGTGATTAGTAGTTTGTTCTTCTCAGTCAATTCAATTGTCGGCACAATCATAAGGCTGTGCTGTGTCACATATTATTTCATACCAAGTCAAACATCAAAAGGAGAAATGCCGCTGTGTTTGTTAAAGGATATTTTGTAGCAAAATCTCTGCAAACATTAAAACGAGAGAGTGGGTACTTGTTAGTGATAGCATAAGGACTCTTCTTAAATGACTACACTTAACAAGCTTGTTCTATCGGTTGATGATGATCAAACGAATTACCGCCACCAATATTATTGATTTTGGGTTTTTCTTCGGTATACTATTTGAAATAAAAAGGCTAATATGTTTTCTGCAATTGTTTTGGCTTAAACAAATGAAATTGTTAACAAAAAATGTCATATTCTTGAGAATTTTAAAGATGCATGCAATAGCTGAAATGACTTTATTAATATTTCAATTTAATTTCTGAGAAATATTTTGGAACATTTTTGTAAACACTTTTGTTGTATTCTTCAGCCAGAACGCTTAACCTCTAAATTCGATGTTCATTATCTACACCAAATGAAGTTTAAATGCCAAAAAGATTAATTGGAATTCGAAAATTCTATTTTAAAATTTTAGAACTCGTTTCAAATTGTAAAATTTCATTTGTAATTTAAAAACTTCAGTTAAAAAAAAAGAAATAATTGAAATTAAAACAAATCAATTGAATTTCGAAAAAGTTCAATAATTGAATTTCGAAAAAGTTCAATAAAAATATTATAAATATCATGTGAAACTCTAAAAAATTAATTAAAGTCGGAAAAACAATGATTGAAAATTCGTAAATTAACAATCGAAAAAGGTAAAATTTCGTATTTGGCTTAAAGTTGTACGACTTTTAAGTAAAAATGTAAGAAAAAAAAGGGGCTAACGGAAATTGAAACAAGTGAGAGTTCCAAGATATTATCTCATTTGGATTTGTAATTCGAAAACGATCAATTGGAATTCGAAGATTCTACTTGTAATTCGAAGATTCCATTTGTTATTCAAAGATTCTACTTGTAGTTCGAAGATTCTACTTGTAATTCGAAAACTTCATTTGTAATTCGAATATTACAACTGTAATTCGAAAAAGATCAATTGTAATTCGAATATTCCATATTTTTAAAAATATCAATTGTAATTCGAAACAGATCAATTGTAATTCGAAACAGATCAACTCGAAAAAGATCAATTGTAATACGAAAAAAACAAATTATAATACGAAAAATTACAATTGATATCTTTTGAACTACAATCAATCTTTTTCGAATTAGAATTGATCTTTTCCGAAGAACAGTTGATCTGTTTCGAATTACAATTGATCTTTTTCGAATTACAATTGATCTTTTTCGAATTACAATTGATCTTTTCCGAAGTACAATTGATCTGTTTCGAATTACAATTGATTATTTTCGAATTACAATTGATCTTATACGAATTACAATTGATCTATTCGAATTAGAATTGATCTAGTTCAAATTACAATTGGACTTTTTCGAAAAACAATTGATCTATTTTGCATTGCCATTGATCTTTTTCAAATTACAATTGATCATTTTCGAATTACAAATGGAATTTTCGAATTACAAATAAATCTTTGAATTACAAGTAGAATCTTCGAATAACAAATGGAATCTTCCAATTCCAAATGAAATCTTCCAATTCCAAATGAAATCTTTGAATTACAAGTATAATTACAAATTGAATCTTCGAATTACGAGTAGTATTTCCGAATTACAATTGATCTTTTTCGAATTACATCTGTAAATGGTGTAGAAAAAAAATATGTTCGTACTTGTTAAAATACCATTCGGTGTTCAATTCTGTTTACATATGTCAACCAGCAGCCGATTAAAAGCATTTTGTATTTTTAGGTTATGTTAAATGTACCAGAATTTTCGAGGTGTCCTTTAAATTTCGTCCATAACTTTTGAACCGCTGAACCGATATCGTTTAAATGCAATACCAAACTTCTAGGGGCACCAACAAGTAAATATGTTAAGTTTCAGTCATATCCGTGTGATATTTTGGTCATGATCGCTATTTCAACAGACAGACGGACATCGGACCAGGGAAAAATCACAATTTTTTTAACATGACTTTTTTTGGCTATTTTTATGCTACAAGAAGATCCAAATCCTGCATATGGATTCAGGGGATTAGAAAATGTAATCTCGTTTTTTCGGTCCGCCCACTTTTGTTGGCATGGATTAACAAAAATTAGTCCCGCCCAATGGCCACGGCTGATCCTCACCCCCCGTAGCAATGTTTTATGGCCTCCACTTACAATTAGTAATAGAGGGTATATATAAGTTTGTCATTCCGTTTGTAACTCATCGAAATATCGGTCTGGGACCCCACAAAGTATATATATAATTGATCATGATCGATTTTAAGACATTCTAGCGATGTCTGTCTGTCTATGGAAATGGCGATCACGGCCAAAATATTACACGGAAATGACTGAAACTTAAAATATTTATTGGAAGTTTTCCTGAGCAGTTTGATTTTGTATTTGAGCGATATCGGTTCAGCGGTTTAAAAGTTATGAATAAAAATGCAAGGGCACTTCAAAAATGTTGGTACATTCAACATAACCTAAAAATACAAAATTCTTTAATTCGGCTGCTGGTTGACAAACATTTGTGAACATAATTGAACACCAAATGTTATTTAAACATATACAAACATATTTTTTTTCCAATTTTTTTTTTCGCGGAAATTTAAAAAAAAAAATAAAAAATTTCTCAAAAGTAATTTTCTTTTAAATAAAGCTTTTTGGAATAATCTTTTTTAAATTGTGGAGGGTATCAATACATTCGGCAAAGCCGAATTTAACTTTTTTACTTGTTTTTTATTCTTTTGCATGTTGGATCTTCTGATCTTTTTGTAATTTCGGTTGGATTTTAAAAGTTTAAAAATTAAGATTTACCTTTTATTTTATTCTCAAATTTAAATTTTCAAGTTTTTTATCTCAAATTTTAAGTTATTACAAAATCGATCAGTTTAATCAGCAAAATATATTGTCATATGTAGGGTGACCATTTTTTCTGAGCTTAAATCAGTACGCCCAAGTTTTTATGTTTTTTTTTTCTAGAAATAACTCTTTTTTTCTATGAGAAAACACTGATGTTTTTTCAACACTCAGAAAATGTCGTTTAAACTAACTTGACCCCAAGTATTTTGAGTAAAAACAACTGTTAAAAACATCTGCAAAAAACAACTGTTAAAAAAAACTGTAAAAAACAACTGTTGTCGCTATTTTGCAGAAAATTTAGTTGACTTCAAACGACTTCATTTGAATGTTTTTTATTGTTTCAGTGCAGAAAATATAACAAAATTTCACAGGGTTTGAGAATAAGAAAATCCCTCAGATTTTGAAGACTTTTTCCGTTAGTTTTGACAACTTTTCCTGTAAAAAAACTTCACAACTTATAATCACGTGTTTTTTTTTTATTGGCCCCGATTTTCATTGCCTCATCTAGGATCTCAGAATCATTTGGATTTATGCAATTTACATCATCTTTTTAAAAATATAAAAAATCCATCGGCCCATTGAACTTTTCGTTATAGAAAACCTCAAAGATTCTGTGCGCATTTTCATATAAATTTAGGAAGATCAAAATACCCTCATGCTCAGATTTATTTTTGCGTTACGGAACCTCTTAATTCACGAACTCTAATCTCCTAAGAATAAATTCATTATAAATTATCTCATTTTCAGACTTAAGATAGCGTCCAACCTGAATCACATTACGTATAAGGCGTAACGCCCAATAATTTTTCGTTTCTAATATTTAAATGTGAGATACCTAAATCAAACGGACGTAAAAATTTCAAATTTGAAGTGTTTGTTTTTGTTTTTTTTGCGTCTTGCGCGACGCAATTTGATTCTGGTTCTACCCTTATAAAAACAACTCTGATGACTTATATTATGTAAATTCAAGTGTTTGTACAGAATTTTCGAATAAAATTAATTTTTATGTTGAAATGTTCAAAAATCAGTACAATCAGTACGTATTTTAAAAAATCAGTACAAATCAGTACAACGTTTTTTGATCAGTACACGTGATCAAAAATCAGTACATGTACTGATCAAATCAGTACGAATGGTCAGCCTAGTCATATGATCCTTTTTTTGTAATCATTGTTACATATTTGGCATTATTATGGAAATTTGTACAAATTAACTCATCTACTCAACAAAAATTTACAAACATTTGGCAAAAATAACAAAGCGCATCTTCAGCAGCAAAACCAAAAATACAACACCAAAAATATAAACCACAATGACGATGATGATGAAATTGACATCATAAATTAAAATTATTTCCAACCCTCTGCACTTCAAACCACTCACTATAACAAACCCTTATGAAACCTATGAAATAAAAAGGAGAGAAGGTAGGAAGGACAAACGATTACTTTTTTGAAAGACCATAACAGATAAAAGTAAAAAAGTTGTATATGGCCTGGCCGAATTAATGAATACCCTACACACTAGCCAAACACCGTCTCCTGGCGATAAATGATAAAAAATGTTTGTACTTTGGTACTTTTTGTATACCCTGAAATGAAAATCCTAGAAACTTTAAATTTGGAAGGTAGGATTCTCCTGCAGAAAAAACATTCTGAAAATTTACATTTTCGAAATTATTATTCTAAGGATGCAAAAAGTGCTATTTTGGTATTTTTTTTATATTAGAATCTTAAAATTGGAAATGTAGGACCCTTCAGCGAAAATAAAGTAATAAAGAAAGTTACTAACGGGATTTTTATAATAATAACGCAAAAAGGGTAAAATATTGCACTTTGGTACTTTTTCTATTTCCTGAAATTGTTAAAGAGGAATCATCCATTAAAAAATAACATTCCGACAAATGTACTTTTAAGAAATTTTCAATTCTAAGGGCGGATTACTCAATGAAAAGTTAGCTGCTTTGTATGAAATTTGTATGAAAAAGTTAAATTTAACGGAGAGTTGTTTTATAACAGAGCATTGAGTAATCCAGCCTTAGAGGGTAAAATAGCATACTTCTATACTTTTTCGATCTCCGGAAACAATGACCAGAAAAACTAGATTTTTGACATGTAGAACCCTCCATCGGAACAAAACAGTCTGAAAAAAAATCCGTTAGGGACTTCTGATTCTATGAGAGTAAAATGGGTTAAAAAATTGTGCTTGTGTGCCTTTTCGATTTCCTAAAACAATAAGCTTATGCAATTTTTAATTTGAGATCCTTCTGCGACAAAAACATGCGGAAATTTTTGGAAATTCCGATTCTAATGGATTTAACAGTGGGTTAATGCGAGCTAATATAGTAGTTCTTATATCTATTGAGCTAAAAACACGTTCCAAATTCTGTAACGCAAGAAAGGAACGAAACGTAAATAAGATGAAATGGAAAAGAACAGGGTACGAAATCGAATGACTTTTTGTTTCTTACTTAAAATTATTTTTCTCGATTTTTTATAGCCTCTATCTTACAAGGGAGGTCTTGCACAGGACACCCTCCGGTTGTCTTTAAACTTGAATATGGGAATGAGGAGCAAAAAATAAAAGTTACGTTTTTTTATACCCTACACCACACTGTGGTACAGGGTATAATGAATTTGTGCTGATTTGTAACTACCAAAAATAATGGTCCTAGACCTACCTTCAAGTATACCGATCGACTCAGAATTACTTTTTGAGTCGATTAAGCGATGTCCGCCCGTCTGTCCATCTATCGGTTTGAGCACGATACAGGTCGCAATTTTCAATCAATGGACTTGAAATTTGAAACTTAAGCATCTTTTGGCCCAAGGACGAAGCCTATTGAAATTGGAGAACATCGGTCCATGTTAAGACCTATTTCATTAAGCCAAATCCCTTTGGATTTGGCTTAATGACTCTAATGACCGTATTATAATAGATATCGCTTTGAGCAGGTAATCAATTTTTGTGTGCATGAATCATCATTCTAAATTTCAAAGGAATCGGATCAGTCCTTCTGGTAGTCCCCACACAAGCCACCCTCCCGATATTCACATAATTCCCTCAAAATTCATAAAAATTAAAATATTTGATAAAAATTTTATTTTTAGGTGTTAAACGTGTACTTTAGTTTCCTAATCAAATTGGAATATAATTGGATCATTTTTGGACTAAGTCCCCCTCATAAAAATTTCGACCGATATTCAGTTAAATTGGTATATTGACAAAAAAAAATAAACCAATTTTACTAAAATTTGATCTGTGTGTGTTTTCTACACTAAATAAAGATCTTACAAAAGACAGATCCAATCGGTCCATGTTTGGACTTGGGACCCATTTTTCGGAAAACACTGGTGTAGGGTATCATATGGTCGGCCTTGACCGACTATATCTTTCTTACTTGCTTTAGGGAATGTTGAATGTGCCAAATTTTTTAGGGTCCTTACATTTTTGTTCATAACTTTTAAACCGCTGAACCGATTTCTGTAAAATGCAATACCAAACTGATTAGGGCAATAACAAGTAAATATGCTAAGTCTTAGTCATATCTGTTTAATACTTTGGCCGTGATCACTATTTCCACAGACGGACAGACAGACGGATATGGCTAGAATGTCTTAAAATCCATCACTGATCAATGTATATATAGATACATTATGGGGTCCTAGACCGATATTTCTATGAGTTACAAACGAAATGGCAAACTTATATATACCCTCTATCACTAACAACAAGTAGAGGATATAAAAAGAGTAGTTGACTGACTGATTCATAATTGCCCAGCCCAAACCGCTGAAGCTAGTGACTTGAAACTTGGAAGGTAGGTTCACCTCCCGGAAAATAGATTCACTAAGGCTGAATTCACTCTGACCAATGTTGATTCTATTGGGGTAAAAGAACAGTTGTAATTACAAAAAGATCAATTGTAATTCGAAAAAGATCAATTGTAATTCGAAAAAGATCAATTGTAATTTTAAGATCCCAAATGTAATTCAAAAAAGATCAATGGAAATTCAGTTGATATTTTTCGGATTACAATGGGAATCTTCGGATTACAATTAAACTTTACGAATTACAAATATTCTTTTACGAATTGAACTTTTTCGAATTATAATTGATTTTTTACGAATTACAATTGCTTTTTTACGAACTACAATTTATCTTTTACGAATTACAATTGATCTTTTACGAATTAGAATTGATCTTTTTCGAATTACAATTGAAATCTTCAAATTATAATTGATTTTTATCGAATTATACATGTGCTTTTTCGAACTACAATTGGTCTATTTCGAATTTAAAATGATCATTTTCGAATTACAATTGAATAATTTCGAATTACAATTGATTTATTTCAAATTACAATTGATTTATTTCAAATTACAATTGATCTTTTTCAAGTAGGCACAATTGGAATCTTCGAATTGCAAATGGAATCTTCGAATTACAAGTAAAATTTTCAAATTACATCCTTAAATGTAGTCTTTTGAAAGTTAGTTTTTTTTTCAACAGACAGACAAACGGACGAAAATCATCTAATAATTTCTATAACTTTTTGGGCGTTAGACATTTCAAAGTGTTACAAACAAAATGAAAAACTTATATACCCCTAAGTGCAGGGTATAAAACTAGACACTCGTACAATTTTCAAAAAAAAATCTAAAATAACGAAAGGGGCGAGTCCTTAGCCATCAACAAGATTATTTCGCATAAAATAAATTGATTCTCGCTAAAAGTCAACATTAAAAACAAAAAACTACAAAACAATTCTTCAGATAGACAAACAGTCTGTCGGTCTGAAAACACAAAACAATATCAAATAAAAAGGAAAAAACAGACAAACCAAAAGGAATAAACCACCAAATATATAAATGGAAACAATGGATCTAAACAACATTACGAGTATTATCTAAACAAAAGGATATATGACATCAAATGCAAGCAATACAAATCTACAGAATATTGAAATCAAAAAGAAAAAAATATTGAATTGAATAAAATAAATATCGAACTGAAAAATTTGTCCACAATAACTTTTACCTTTTATCACGTACATTTGAAAGTACACAGAAAAAAATAAAAAAAGTTTGAGTAAAGTTTTAATACTATTGAGTAAAAAAATACTCAATTTTGCACCAGTAAACGATTTAATAGTATTGAGTAAACTTTTAATAAAAAATTATTAAATGCATACCAAAAAAATTTAGTAAATTTTTAATTGACACAATTAAAACTTTACATAAATTTTTTCGAATTTGTTAAGTAATTTTTTAATTGTGTCAAGTAAAATTTTACTCAAAATTGATCGATTTATTTTTTTTAAAAAAAAATTTTTTTTCAAACTTTACCAAATATATTTATGTCTGAAAGACATAGAAAAATTTCATAAAGATGATTTCAAACTTTAATATGGGGCATTTCATGTCAAATCGGACACTTTGAATAATTTTTTTTTTTAGATTTTCCAAATTTGTTGACAGTTTTTAGTACCCTTCAAAAACTCCTTCGTGGTAAATTTTCAAATTTTTTTGATGACCCGTTCAAAATATATAGAATTTTTAAAAATTGGTAGTTTGTTCCCTTACTCAAACTTCTTTTACTCATAACTTCTTCAATAATGGTCCAAAGTGCAATTTTTTTTTTTTAAATTTTTTGTTTTTTTTTCGTACTTTTAAAACAAAATCCAAAAAAATTCTTAAAAGTGCGATTTTTAAGTTTTAAAATTCAAATCTCAATTTTGAAAATGTATGTACTTTTTGATTTTTTTGAAATTTTTTTGTGTAAAACTTCTATCGATTCTACAAATTTTTTTGCCCAGTAGGGTCGTGGGATAACGATTAGTACTATTTTTTTTAAATTTTTTGAAAAAATTTTATTGTAATTTTCCAATCTTAAAATCATTTCTACTGCTCTAATGGTGCGTCATAGAGGGCTCATTTCCAAGACCGACCCCCATTAATTTTTACGTCTAAACATTTCTTCGGAACAAACTAATATCCTATCTCCAATTTCTAAGGGGGCTCCCACACAAAATGACATTTTTTAAAATTTGCTCTAACCGCTCTAACTGCCCTAATAGTGCCCTTAGAGCAACAAAATGTATGACCGACCCACAATATTTTTTTAGTCAAAACATTTTCTCTGAACACACCTACTAAAGTGTCCCTTATTTTGGAAATGTTGAGACGGTACCCCCTCATTTTTTTCCTTTTGACTAAAAAATAACTCAGGAAAAATTTTACGCCCCTACGACCACGCCTTCCCTACGCGACGGGTCCTTAAAGAACGGGGCCTTAAAAATAATTTTTTCATACAAACCAAAAAATTTTTTTTTGATTTTTAATTTTTTTGTTATTAATTATAATATTACTTGGTTAGCTTATTCATGACAAAAAATTTGATTTTGGTGGGATGAGGCTTTCAGTTCTAAAAAATTTTTCGAAAAAAAAAATTTTGAGCTTTTGGGGTCCTACAGTAAAAATTTTTCTAAAATTTTTTTTTTTTAGTTTTGACAAGCAACGGTTTTAGTTGTAATGTTGCTTTTAATGGTATATATTCATAAAAAAATATTATTCATATCTGTGACATCTTGATCGTGTATCGAAAAACATCAAAAATGCATTTTTTACCCTTTTTTAGATCACGATAAAGATGTCACAGATAGGAATAATATTTTTTTATGAAAATATATCATTAAAAGCAACAATTCAACTAAAACGGTTGCTTGCCAAAACTAAAAAAAAATATTTTTTAAAAAATTTTTACTGTAGGACCCCAAAAGCTCTAAATTTTTTAGAACTGAAAGCTTCATCCCACCAAAATCAAATTTTTTGCCGTGAATAAGCTAATCAAGTAATATTATAATTAATAACAAAAAAATTAAAAATCAAAAAAAAATTTTTTTGCTTTGTATGGAAAAATGATTTTTAAGGCCCCGCTCTTTACGGCCCCGTCGCGTAGGGAAGGCGTGGTCGTAGGGGCGTAAAATTTTTCCTGAGTTATTTTTTAGTCAAAAGGAAAAAAATGAGGGGGTACCGTCTCAACATTTCCAACATTTCCAAAATAAGGGACACTCTAACACCTACCCTTTATCTCTAATTGTTAAGGCGGTCCCCATACATTTTTTTTTATTTTTTGTAAATTTGTTTTATTTAATCAGCTTCTACCGGTCCAATGGTGCGTCCGAGAGGGGTCATTAATGAGACCCACCCCCATTTATTTTTACCCTAAAACATTTTTTTACTACATACCTACGCCCTATCTCCACTCCCTAAGTAGGCTCCCATACAAATAACAGTTGGAGCAAATTTTATAAAAATGTAATTTTGAATGGAAGCCTACTTAGGGAGTGGAGATAGGGCGTAGGTATATTTTAACAAGTAGAAAAGTTAAATTCGACTTGGCAGAATCTTTGAATACCCTCCACAATGCCCTTTTTAAGTTATAGTAAATTTTCTAGGGTGAAAAAATAAAATTTTTGATTAGAAATATTTTATTTTGTTTAAAAAAAAACTTTTTTTTTAAACTAATTTTTGAAAAAAAAAAAAAAAATTACTAAATTTTTTTTTGGGTGTAAAATTTTTTTTGAGTGTAAAATTTTTTTCGAGTGTTTTTTTTTTTTTCTTTTAGTGTAAAAATATTTTTGAGTGACAAAAATGCGTTGTAAAGTATTTTTGAGACTTACCAATGTTTTTAAAACCTGTTTAACGGGGTTTCAACACGTGAATTTAAGGTGAGGCGAATCTGAAATTTACGGTTTTGCTAATAACTTTTGAACCACTGGACCGATTTGGCTGAAATTTAAAACGAATCGGACCAAAGGAACGGCAAATATATGTGCCACACTTCAGCACCCTCAGAATTGCCGTTCAAAAGTTACCGTGTGTTTTATCTCGTAAATTCCAGAAAAACCCTTGCCGAAATTCACTCATTTGCTTATAACTTTTGAACCACTGGACCGATTTCGCTGGATTGCAATACCAACCTGACCAGATAAATGCCCAACATATCTGCCAAACTTCAAGAGCCTCCGTAAAGTCTTTAAAAAGTTAGCGTGTTTTCAACAGACAGACAGACAGACAGACGGACGGACGGACGGACGGACGGACATCGCTAGATCGTCTTAAAATCAATCGAGGATCATGAATATATATACTTTATGGGGTCCTAGACCAATATTTCGAGGTGTTACAAACGGAATGACAAACTTATATATACCCTCTATCACTAGAGTGGAGGGTATAAAAAAATGTTGTAGGGTCAAAATAAATGGGGGTCGGTTTCACTAATGACCCCACTCGGACGCACCATTGGACCGGTAGAAGCTGATTAAATAAAACAAATTTACAAAAAATAAAAAAAATTGTATGGGGACCGCCTTAGGTAGGTTTGTTCAGAGAAAATGTTTGGACTAAAAAAATATTGTGGGTCTGTCATACATTTTGTTGCTCTAAGGGCACTATTAGGGCAGTTAGAGCGGTTGGAGCAAATTTTAAAAAATGTCGTTTTGTGTGGAAGCCCCCTTAGAAATTGGAGATAGGGTATTAGTTTGTTCCAAAGAAATGTTAAGACGTAAAAATTAATGGGGGTCGGTCTTATAAAGGACCCCTCTATGACGCACCATTCCACAGTGGTATATTCCGGCCAAAACCCTATAACTTATTTAATTTTTTATGTAAACTTATAAAATGTTGTAGGTAGGTTAAGAATATAATAATAAACCAATTTCGCGAAAAAAAAAATTTTCACGGATTTTTTTTTTCCGCGAAAAAATTTTTTTTTGTTCGCGAAAAATTTTTTTTTGAAGGTGTTTTAAGATGTTGTGTCTTAATCGTCAGTATTTCATCCATCTTCTTTTTTATGTGTTTTCCACAGCCCAAAAACCTCTTTATTTGATATAAATGACCCAACTTTAAAAGGCTCTAACTGAAAGACTTGGTTAAACTTGGTACTGATGTTAATTGGTAATTAATTGGAAACCCTTATACTAATTTGTGGTATAGCGACTTAAGAGCAATTTTGAGCAAAAAGTATTTTTTTGGGCTTTCCAAAGTTTGTATTTTTTATACATTTTTTATTTTTTTGGATTTATTTTCACCACCACTGTTTAAATCAAGGTTGGCAATCGAAACGAATAACGGTATCGATATCGGTATTGGTATCGTTTTTTATTTTATTTCGGTATCGATATCGGTTACGGTATTTGAGTGGAATCGATTACGGTAATACCGATACCGAAACGTCAGTACCGGTACGTACCGGTATTATCGAAAACATATTAAAACTTAAAAAAAAAATATTTTTTTTTTATTTTAATACTATACCTTAGAGCGTCCAAATCTAAACTATCGAATTTCGTTTCATAATACCTGCCTAACAATGGTCACCGAAAATCTGGTGGTGGGAAAAATCAAGAAAAAAAATTTTCAAGAGCATCTTCAGTCGGCAACCAGCGATCAAAGTTTGAAAAAGTTCAAATCAGCGATTTTGGTACACAGATATTGATTTTTAAATATACAAATTTTTGTTCAACCAAATTCGCCTCAAAAGTTGGAAGATGATGAGTATGTTATATACAAAATATTAAAAACAAATTTTGGTCCCAACCCACATCGCGGATTAAATAAAAATCCCAAAAAATGTTTCTATCCTATACGAGTACAATCGCCGTATCGATTTTTTCTTTTTTGAGATTAAAAGGGCCCAGAAAGAGTCTATTGGGAGTCAAAATGACTCCATAAAAATTTCGAGAAAATCAATAATTTTCTTATACTCCCGCATCGCTGTTGAAGTATGGATTTTTTTTAAATTTTTATTATATCCGCGGTGTGGGTGCCCAAATTTTTTTTTTTATATTTTGATGAGACTTTGGGTAAGGCATATGGAGTTCCAGCAGAAGGTTTTCCACCATAGCACAGAAATCGCTAATGAAGTTACGATTTCGCGATTTTTAATTACTTTTTAATTAATATTTTTGCATGTGATCTTGTCTAGACAGGGAAGACCTGTTTTTCGAAATAGATAATACCAACAAGAAGAGCTTGGTTGCCTAAAAATAAGATGAAATATGTGATTTTTTGGGGATTTTTTTTACGATTTTTGATTTTTACGAAAATTTTATGGAGTCATTTTAACACCCAATAGAAACTTTTTGGACTCTACTCTACAATGCATAGTGCCCAAAATTAATTTGAGTAGAAAAGCACTTTTTAATGCAAAACCACAATTTAAAATTTTTTATTAAGTAGTATTTTTTTTTTAAACATGGTTTTTAAGAAAACCGTTTCAATACCGGTACGTACCGGTACCGAAGGAAATGGTTTTTGGATACCGGTATCCGATACCAAAACTGGGTTACGGTATTGGTACCGATATTCAATTTAAAGGGTTTTGAAACGGATAACGGTATTGAAAAGGTATCAATTGCCAACATTGGTTTAAATTGATCCACGCACTCGAAATTACCGAAATGCATATGACATTTAAAAATAATGATAAGTTTTCAAAATATATCAATTTCAAGACAAAAATTTTTTTTTTTAAGTTTACAGCCTACTTGGATTTCGAAGTTGCAAATCACAACTTTTAAATTTAAAAAATAATAAATACAATTACTCAACTTTGCTTCGTTGTAAAACCTAAACTAGTCAAGGGATTGGCACAAAACTTTGTAATCGCATGTTTTGAAGTGTTAGCTCTTATTTGGCATCAATTTGGAAAAAAAGAAAAAAAATTTATTTTTTTAGTTTTGGCCGGTTTTTACCTCTGTGCATTCGAGCAGTAGAAATGATTTTAAGATTGGAAAATTACAACTAAATTTTTTCAAAAAATTTAAAAAAAAAATAGTAATTATCGTTATCCTACGATTCGCCTGGGCAAAAAATTTGTAGAATCGATAGATGTTTTACACAAAAAAATTTCAAAAAAATCGAAGAGTACAAACATTTTCAAAAATGAGATTTAAATTTTAAATCTTAAAAATCGCTTTTAAGAATTTTTTGGGATTTTTTTTTAAAAAGTACGTAAAAAAACGAAAATTTTGAAAAAAAAAATTTAAATTTGGACCATTATTGAAGAAGTTATGAGTAACAGAAGTTTGAGTAAAGGACCAAACTACCAATTTTTTAAAATTCGATATCTTTTGAAAAAAAATCTGAAAATTTACCACGAAGGAGTTTTCGAAGGGTACTAAAAGCTGTTAACAAATTGGGAAAATCTAAAAAAAATTTTTTTCAAAGTGTCCGATTTGACATGGAATGCCCAATATGTATACAAAAAACTATAAACTACCCTGCAAGCATTTGGAAGAAATATCCCCTAGAAGAAATTGCGACAATATCTTCTTTTTATCGTAATAAAAATTCATCAAAGTAGTATTTTTAAAAATCTTCCTTTTATCATTTCGAGGATATTTTAGCAATTTTTAAAAAAAATAAATATTTTTTTGTCATTTATAACGTAGACAAAATCGCCAAATTATCAAAAATTTATCTCCTAGGGGATTTTCTCCTGCGCGATACATATACGATATCTTCCTCTTATCATAGGGATGTAAAAAATACGAAATCAATACATTTTATTTATTGTCAAAAATATATTTTTTTTCGATTTTCATTGTTTTTTTCGAAATAAATCAACAAATAATCATAAAAATTGGTGTTAAGAGGTAAGTAATGAATCATCCAACAACAAAAGCTAATCTGCAAAATTTAATAATTTTCTTTAAATACATTAGGTCCTGCAAATTTTCAACAACTCAATCTGCCATTTTTGAAGAAGATAATCAATTTCAAGAT
This sequence comes from Pegoplata infirma, assembly GCA_963921195.1. Lineage (NCBI taxonomy): Eukaryota > Metazoa > Arthropoda > Insecta > Diptera > Anthomyiidae > Pegoplata > Pegoplata infirma. The sequence continues at coordinate 313,266,866 of OY992536.1, read as the reverse complement.
CATGGAAACAGTGAATAAATTATCGTTCATCACTATCGTTTGTAAAATATCTTCTTTAATTTGAATAATAAACATACTTTTATCTCCTATGAGAAAAAATGGCAACATCTTCTTTTTATCTTCTAGGTAAAATTTGAGTGATATCTTCAATTTATCTTCCAAATGATTATCTGGCAATATTGCGTATTTATCTTCCAGAAGAATTGCCTTCGTATCTCCTGGACGTATCGCTTTCGGGACACGATTTGTTCTCACGGGTGTTTCTTCCGCAATACGAAGAAGATATCCCCCGCAATACAATTTATCTTCCAGACGATACGCTAGCGTATCTTCTTCGTTTCGAAATGCTTGCAGGGTATAAATGATAATTCAAAAAAACTAAGGGAAGAAAAATAAAAAAATTATTAATTTTTAATTAAACTTTTTACTCATTTTTTTTTACTTTTTGAATAAGTTTTTAATTGCGTCAATTAAAAAATTACTCATTTTTTTTTAAATATTTAAACAACTGATTACACAAATTAATTTTCTTAATATTTTTTTCTGTGTAGGGAATACAATGAAAGCATCCAAAAATACGAAGAAGATCTTAAGATTTATACGACGACGACATTAAACAATAGAATTGTATCATTTTCAAACAAACCACTAGGATCATTTGCTTGGCACATCTGTACATATCACATCATAGTTTGGAAAAGAAAGAAAAATGATTTTATAACATCCTCTTGACACCTTTCTCTATCTCTGCCGTGTTAAGAGTAGAATTTCGTCTAAACAATGAAATTGTTTCATCCAAGTGTTTGTTTATTGTTCTTCATCTTCATTCCATCACATGCTGTTTGTGTTACATTTACTTTTCAGACCACAAATTGTTTAACATTATTTATGGTCTGACGATCGTTGCTGACAATCCTTGTTTTGTAACAAGGATTTTTTATATTTTAACGTTTTTGGTTTGTAAATTCTTTAGAAGTGGATAGACTTTTTGACGCCTTTTTAGCAATGGAATGAAATTAAGCATATTAAATTGATTTGATTATGGATTTATCTAATTGAGAGATAACGATCATTAGAAATTGTTCGTTTTAGACAAGGTGAAACGAATGGGGTTAGAACATTTGGATTAAGTTGTAATTAACATGGAAATAGTTTTGTGAATGAAAGTAAAGTTAATAAAATTAAGAAAATTATAGTCGGTCAAGACCGACCATATGATACCCAACATCAGTGTTTTCCGGAAAATGGGTCCCAAGTCCAAACATGGACCGATTAGATTTATCTTTCGTTAGATCTTTAATTAGTGTAGAAACCACACATAAACAAAATTTTAGTTAATTTCGATTATTTTTATTGGCAATAGACCGATTGTACTGAATATCGGTCGAAATTTTTATATGAGTCTAACCAGGGAAGTATCTTAACCCTTATGAACCGATTTGCCTGAAACTTAAAATACAGTCGAACTCGGTTATAACGAACTCGGTTATAACGAACTCGTTTATAACGAATTCTCGGCTATAACGAACTATCCGACGTTTTGGCATCAATTTTCACACAAAATACTTCTTTTATAACGAACTCGGCTATAACGAATCCTCGGTTAAAACGAACTACTTATTAAGGTCCCACGAATAAAAGTTCATGTGTATTTACCTTTTTATAACGAACTCCCATAAATATTTCAGAATGTGCGGCAATCATGTTTATCGAACTCACAAAAAGTTGTAAATTTTTGGTTTTTAATATAGTTTTTATGACTTTTATTTATATTTTGAATGTTTTCTTCGCAATAAGTAGTTTATTTACAAAAAAAACATCAAATAAATCAAAATTGGATCTATTTTTTTTGGAAATAAAACTAGGTTGATAAAAAATATTCCCCGCTTATAGCGAACTACGCTTATAACGAACTATTTTTACTGGTCCCTCGGAGTTCGTTATAACCGGGTTTGACTGCATATGTACATTTCCATTTAACTTTTCATTTGTTTGAAATTTTGGTTTTTTGGCCAAAACTTTTTTTATTTGCATTCAAATGGCTATCTACTGATAGAAATGCATAAAGGACTTCTAATGCAATTAGCTAACAAACACTAAAGGCCAAAAATCTTAATTTGCGATAGTAAGCGACAATCAAACTTCCGAAATGTGGAAAAGTCGATTGAAATTTCATAAAAATAATGTACTCTTTGGCCTATTGTACTTGCGCCGTCCAGCGTATTCTTCGAAGATTTAAAATATATGGTCCCTATACTTGTTCAAAATAGATGTATTTATGAATTTGATGTGCCATGAATAATAAAAAAGTTATTTGGTGGTAACGGTTTGAAATTAAAATTTCTTCATTTTCAATTTTTCGTCGTTTTTTGATCAGGAAATTTGTGCCGCTTCATACTTTTCAAAAGCTAATACGAAAAATGATAGATGTCGTAATTCCCTACAGTTTTAAACCGGTCTCATGAATGTGCCCTCAATAGGAGCGGAGTACTAGCTAGAAAAAGGTTGAGAGACAAAACGTGAAAGTCATCAAAAATCCACTTTTTTGCGAGGCACATTCGCAATATTATTTAAAAGTGGCCAGCACATCGCGTGATCCAAATATTTTTTGAGTTTTTATAAAAAAATCGATATAGCGTGTTAAAATTTTGATTAGCAAAAATTTTGCAAAAATCTTACATTTCACGATTTTATACTTTTGCTTGTATTTTCATGCGAAAAGAATTTAGATTTAAAATAAACCCGTAAGACGATTGCTTGTAATGCGTATTATGGATCGTGTGCAAAAATTGGGACTTAATGTAACTGTACGCTGAAAACGCGCCAATTTTGTCCTCAGATAAACCGCCAGGGCACACCCAAACCGCTAATAGAAATTAATTTCTATAAATGGCAATTGCTGGCACTTATAAAGCTTTATTCCAAAACTGAGCGGCATTAATAAATTTTGAAGATTGTGGATTTTATGCATCTTTATAAATTTGATTGATCAGAAATTGCATCACTTTTAAAAATTCTAAATTTTGCATAATGCACAAGTTTCTTAACTAATTTGAGGGTGCTCAATCTGAATATGACCTAATTTGGTCCATCGTCATTAGATTTCGCGTAAATTGCATATCAAGTGTTAAGAGAGCAACTTTTTAAAACAAACTTTTAACGTAAAAATCTGATTTTATATCCACGTTAATGGACGTAATTTATCCGGTTGATATTGGGGATAGTATGAAACATTAATTAACGTTGATTTTGTCAATGTCTAATAATAATTGTAATTTTGAGATTTTTTGTTTTCAATTAAAATCTTTAAACCGCCATAACTTTCGCGCCGTCAGCTGAAAGTTCTTCACGCGAATGGATTTGAACTTACTAAATGCATGTTTATACGCGTACTAAACGATTTTGATGTGCCTTCAAAAAAAATTTGAATATTTTTTAAACCTTAAAATCAAAAGTTAAATGGAAATGTTCATATATACAAAAGAGATTATTTTAAGGGTGAGGTGTCTCGGCTTATCGGCCACATCAGTGTTTAAAAATTTCGTTGTAAAACAATGTGGACCTTCGGGAAAATTTCGATAACTCCCCAACTAACAGAAATATTGTCTACAGCAAAAATCCGTATAAACTTAATACAAATCGATTGATAACACATGTTGACAAAAGTTGAACTTTTTCAATTTGACTTACCTTTGACAACTGATTTATATGAAGTTTAGTGTGCTAATTCCGAATCTATTTTAAATTCTCGTGTTAAAAACTGAGACTAATTTTAAAGTCTCAGTTTTTAACACGAACTTAACAATATTGGATGCGAGGATTCCAAAACTGATATTAACTTTGTTCTGCCTGCTTTAGTTTTCGAGTTATAACGCAATCAAATTTCGAAAAATCGTTCTCATCATTCCAGCGAAACCACTCGTACAGAGAAAAAAATATGGAGAAAACAAATTTGAGTAATCACTTGTTTAAATTTAAAAACAAAAATTAAGTAATTTTTTAATTGACGCAATTAAAAATTTACTTAAAAATTTTAAAAACAATTTAAGTAAATAATTTAATAATAATTTAAGTAAATAATTTAAAAACAATTTAAGTAAATAATTTAATAATAATTTAATAGTTTTTTTATACCCTCCACTCTAGTGATAGAGGGTATATATAAGTTTGTCATTCCGTTTGTAACACCTCGAAATATTGGTTTAGGACCCCATAAAGTATATATATTCATGATCCTCGATCGATTTTAAGACGATCTAGCGATGTCCGTCCGTCCGTCCGTCCGTCTGTCCGTCTGTCTGTCTGTCTGTATGTCTGTTGAAAACACGCTAAGTTTTGAAAGACTTTACGGAGGCTCCTGAAGTTTGGCATATATGTTGGGCATTTACCTGGTCAGGTTGGTATTGCAATCCAGCGAAATCGGTCCAGTGGTTCAAAAGTTATAAGCAAATGATTGAATTTCGGCAAGGGTTTTTTTGGAATTTACGAGATAAAACACACGGTAACTTTCGAACGGCAATTCTGAGGGTGCTGAAGTGTGGCATATATATTTGTCGTTCTTCAGGTCCGGTTCGTTTTAAATTTCAGCCAAATTGGTCTAGCGGTTCAAAAGTTATTAGCAAAGCCGTAAATTTCAGATTCGCCTCACCTCACACTGTTTTAAAAACATTGGTAAGTCACAAAAATATTTTACATCGCATTTTTGTCACCCAAAAATATTTTTACACTAAAATAAAAAAAAATACACTCGAAAAAAATTTTACACTCAAAAAAAATTTTACACTCAAAAAAAAATTTAGTAAATTATTTTTTTTTTTCAAAAATTAGTTAAAATAAAAAGTTTTTTTACACGAAATAAAATATTTAAAAAATATTATTTTTTCACTCTAGAAAGTTTACTATAACTTAAAAAAGGCATTGTGGAGGGTATTCATAGATTCGGCCAAGTCGAATTTAATTTTTCTACTTGTTATTTTTTTTTTTTAACTTTCATAGTTTTTTGAATTCTCGTTTAGTTTATATACCTTTTTTAAACTTTAAAAAAAATAAATAGATAAATTTTGAGTAAATTTTAAATTGTGTCAATTAAAAATTTATTCAAATTTTTTTTTCAATAATTTAATAAATTTTTATTAAGAATTAACTCAATACTATTAAATCGTTTACTGGTGCAAAATTGAGTAATTTTTTACTCAATAGTATTAAAAATTTACTCAAATATTTTTTTTATTTTTTTGCTGTGTATAATGCAATTTATTAATGTGCTCGATTCGGGGTACTCTTTCACCATTCACCTACTTTTTAAAAATATTTTTCTTGTAGTGATTGAAGATATTAAGTAGATCTTTAATTTTAACAAGAAAAAAACTTTAAAAACTTAGACTTCGAAACGTTTAGTCCGGAAGTCGATTCGTTCCGCTAATAAATTTTCTTGAACATTTTCGAACCTTATATCGTAATTATTGAAATCGTTTCTTTCCCCGTTCCATTTCCATTTCGTTCCCCGTTTTATATAAAAACATTTTAGGGTCGTTATCTCAATTGATATGAAAAATACCATATTAACCTACCTTAACCAATTTTTTACTCCTTTTAACCCTTAAACATTTAAATTTCAAAATATGTCCTTCTCTTCATTGTTAATTCTGCTGGAGGATTTCGGGAGATGGTAAAAGTACCACAGCACAAGAATTTACCCTTATAACCCCATTAAAATTTAAATTTTCAAAAGGTACTTTTTCAGAATGATTTTTTTTTGGCTGGAGGATCCCACATTTCAAGTTTCTGTGACCAATATGTCAGGAGACAAAAAAAGTTACAAAGTGTTCTACTTTGCACCTATTTGCCCGATTATACTCGGAATCTCAAAAAAGAATATTTTTCAGAATGTTTTAAAATCGGGGTAGTTTCGGAGGTTACTAAATTTTACGTCTTTTGACACAAAGTGATCTTATAAACGGTCAATGAAACCTAAAATAACTCAACCAGAAGGGGAATTCTAAAAAGTTTTGTATATTTTAAAATTTTACGTCGACGAACCGTAGCCTATGTCTAAACTGAAGAAAAAAAATTTTAATATCAAATGAGTAGTTTCGGAGATTTTGAAATTTTAAGTTTTTTTGACCAAAAGTGGGCGTAGAAGTGGGTGTGGTCGATGAAAGCTAGCTCATGTCAACCCTAAACGTTTTCTTGCCAAAAGTGCACCATTCCAAGTATTGGTGATAATTTTATTAAAATTTTTACTCGGGAAATACAATATAAGAATTAATCATTTCACATAAATGAAAAATCAAAAACTAACACCGATGGTAAACAACTATATATGGGGCATTCCATGTGAAATCGGACACTTTGAAAAACTTTTTTTTTAGATTTTCCCAATTTGTTTACAGTTTTTAGTACCCTTCGAAAACTCCTTCGTGGTAAATTTTCAGATTTTTTTGATGACCCGTTCAAAAGATATTGAATTTTTAAAAATTGGTAGTTTGTTCCTTTACTCAAACTTCTTTTAATCATAACTTCTTCAATAATGGTCCAAATTTCAAATTTTTTTTTTCAAAATTTTTGTTTTTTTACGTATTTTCTAAAAAAAAATCCCAAAAAATTCTTAAAAGCGCTCTAGTATGCGATCTTTAAGTTTTAAAATTTAAATCTCATTTTTAAAAATGTTTGTACTCTTCGATTTTTTTGAAATTTTTTTCTGTAAAACTTCTATCAATTCTACAAATTTTTTGCCCAGGAAGATCGTGGGATATCGATTATTACTATTTTTTCAAATTTTTTGAAAAAATTTTATTGTAATTTTTCAATCTTAAAATCATTTCTACTGCTCCAATGGTGCGTCATAGAGGGGTCCGTTATAAGACCGACCCCCATTAATTTTTACGTCTTAACATTTCTTTGGAACAAACTAATACCCTATCTTCAATTCCTAAGGGGGCTCCCACACAAAACGACATTTTTTTAAATTTGTTCCAACCGCTCTAACTGCCCTAATAGTGCCCTTAGAGCAACAAAATGTATGACCGACCCACAATATTTTTTTAGTCCAAACATTTTCTCTGAACACACCTACCCTCTATCTTTAACTGTGAAGGCGGTCCCCATACATTTTTTTTTATTTTTTGTAAATTTGTTTTATTTAATCAGCTTCTACCGGTCCAATGGTGTCTCCGAGAGGGGTCATTAGTGAGACCGACCCCCATTTATTTTTACCCTACAACATTTTTTCAAAACATACCTACGCCCTATCTCCACTTCCTAAGTAGGCTCCCATACAAATAACACTTGGAGCAAATTTTATAAAAATGTAATTTTGTATGGGATCCTACTTAGGGAGCTGAGATAGGGCGTAGGTATATTTTGAAAAAATGTTGTAGTGTAAAAATAAGTGGGGGTCGGTCTCACTAATGACCCCTCTCGGACGCACCATTGGACCGGTAGAAGCTGATTAAATAAAACAAATTTACAAAAAATAAAAAAAATTGTATGGGGACCGCCTTAACAGTTAAAGATAGAGGGTAGGTGTGTTCAGAGAAAATGTTTGTACTAAAAAAATATTGTGGGTCGGTCATACATTTTGTTGCTCTAAGGGCACTATTAGGGCAGTTAGAGCGGTTGGAGCAAATTTAAAAAAATGTCGTTTTGTGTGGGAGCCCCCTTAGAAATTGGAGATAGGGTATTAGTTTGTTCCAAAGAAATGTTAAGACATAAAAATTAATGGGGGTCGGTCTTATAAATAACCCCTCTATGACGCACCATTGAAGCAGTAAAAATGATTTTAAGATTGGAAAATTACAATAAAATTTTTTCAAAAAATTTTTAAAAATAGTAATAATCGTTATCCCACGATCTTCCTGGGCAAAAAATTTGTAGAATTGATATAAGTTTTACACAAAAAAATTTCAAAAAAATCGAAGAGTACAAACATTTTCAAAAATGAGATTTAAATTTTAAAACTTAAAAATCGCATACTAGAGCGTTTTTAAGAATTTTTTGGGATTTTTTTTTAGAAAGTACGTAAAAAAACAAAAATTTTGAAAAAAAAAAATTTGAAATTTGGACCATTATTGAAGAAGTTATGATTAAAAGAAGTTTGAGTAAAGGAACAAACTACCAATTTTTAAAAATTCGATATCTTTTGAACGGGTCATCAAAAAAATCTGAAAATTTACCACGAAGGAGTTTTCGAAGGGTACTAAAAACTGTAAACAAATTGGGAAAATCTAAAAAAAAAGTTTTTCAAAGTGTCCGATTTCACATGGAATGCCCCATATATAAAGTACTGTATAAAATAAATTAAAATTCAACAAATTCACCACAGGGTGAGTTTATATTTATATAGCATAAACACAAACCATTTAATTTTACCACTGTAAAATGTTAAATTCTGTGGTGTGTTTAATAACAGTAAAGATGCCCAAACAAATAATTGAATATGTTTGTATTAACAGTCCTAAAAATAAACTGAATAAATTTGGAAAACATGGAAGCAGGTCTGGAACATTTTTGGCATATTTTTAATTTTTAAAATAATGTTTAAAAAAATACCAAAATTTAGACCAGACTTTCGAAAAGTTAATAAAATTTTTTTAAAAAAATTCCTTATTGATACAATTTTTTTTTTTAAGTTTAAAAAAAAAAACAATAAATAAAGTACTATTTTTTTTAATTATTCTAAATTAGAAATTGCTGGATTCTTTTCTTCTTTAACAGTTTTTGCTGTTAAAGAAATTTCCTAAGAAATTTTATAATATTTTTCCCTGTAATAAAATTCCTTATCCAATTAATAAATCGAATAAGAATTTATTAAGAATAACCACCACAAAGCTGTGATGTTAATTTATATCACAGTAACTGTTAATGTAAGAGATGCCACCCCTATGAAATCAAATACAAATACCATCTTCTAACAGCAACATACTCTTAATAACTGTTACACTCTTTTATTTTGTTCGTAACGGTTAAATGATTACATTATTTTTAAAAAAGGAATAGAATGAATGATATATAACAGGGAAGAGAAATAAGATATGTATGTCATTTTGTACCAACTAAATCATAAAAAAGTACTTTTTACCTTAATAGTACCAAAACATGATTCACAGTCAATGATTAGTTGAAGTTTCTAAAAAAATCAATTAAAAGTAGGAGATTTATATGGAAAATATAATACGATCGTTTAAGATCGATTACACTGTGCTACAAAAGACCAAAAATAATTTATGCAGGGGTTCTCATATGATAATTCGGGTTGGTTGGAGTCCATAGAGTACTGATATACTCATAGTTTTTCTGGATCACTTCGTTAAGTACGTTTTTTATTGCCAAATGTGTTGAAAAACGGAAATTCTTAAATTACAATTTTAAAAAATTATTACTTTGTTAGTTTGCAACCGATTTTCGATTTTATGGATTTGTTTTAAAGGTATAGGTCTTACCTTTCAAACAAAACAAAAATATTAAAAATCGATCAAGAATTAACTGAGCTACGATCGCTTAAGTAAAAAAAAACGTATTTTTTGAAAAATTTCTCATATTCTTTACACTCTAAGTTGAAAGTGCATCATTAAACAATTTTTTTTAATTTTTTGTAAAAAAGTATAGTAAAGTAGCTTTCCAAAACACCAAAAAACATAACAATCGGTTTAAAAATGAATGAGTTATGCTAAGTTTTGTGATAGGGCATTTTTAATTTTTTCAGAAACACTTGTAATTCAAGCATTATTCATAAATCTTGTTACTAGTAGTAATTTTATGCGCATATGTATATAAACTAGAGATGGGAACGTAATTAGATTTGTGCGTGATTCACACATGATCAGAAGTGAGCGTGATTGAAAATTAATTTTACTCACGTGGTTGTTAGTGAGTGTCAGTGTGAGTGGAATAAAAAAATGGGCGTGTCAGTTACTTCCAAATCCTATTTATAATTTTTTGGGTTTGTTTAAAAAATATCAGTGTTACTTCTTAAACAAAAAACATTGTGAATCGGTTGAAAACTGGCTAAGGTGCGCTTGTTTAAGTAAAAAACCTTTTTTGACGAGTTATACCTGCAACATTTTTATGACAAAAAACATTTGACATTTTTGAAACGAAATTGGTAAAATTGTGGGATCATTTGATGGAAATTTTACCTGTTTATTAATATGCGTATGAGGCATTCCACACCAAATGTTCAGCGAAAAAAAAAACATGTGAACCGTAAATTTTTAAATGGGTTGTATGGATAGCCATGTGAGGCATTCCACACCAACTGTTCTACTACAGAAAAACCATAGTGGTTTCAATGGGATATCATTTGCAAAGTATTCGCTCTTAGGGTACTAATAAATAACAAAAATAAAATTTAAGTTTTTTTCAAAAAGTGGGCCTTGTAGGCGTGGTCAAATATTAAAAATATCAAACTTTTTTGCCTGAGTATTTATTCACGATTTTACTCACGCTCACGTGAACATCGTGACCGTAACTTATTTGTTTCTACTCACGTGGGCGTGAATGAGCGTGAGCAAAATAAAATATCGTGCGTGACTAAATTTTTTCTTTCATAAGCGTGCGTAATCGTTATTTAAAACTCACTCACGCTACCATCGCCTCTTAAAATATTTTTTAAGTATTGATGTTACTCATACGCACACGTTTTAAATACCATTATTGTATAAAATAAGCGTGTTGCAATTTTTGAATTTTGATTTTTCGAAAACAAGGCAAAACACATCTCTAAAAATTTCAGATCAGATAGAAAATTCCTTTAACTTTTTTAAAAAAATAAAAAACAAATAAAATTGCGGCATGTTTTTTGATAAATAAAGTTTAAGTTTAAATTTAAAAAATTCAGAACTTTTTCTGAAAATGTTCCAATTTTTATTTTTTTTTAATTGATAGCCCATTCAAAAATCTATAAACAGCTTTTGTCTTTAAGACTTTACTGTGTTTCATTTAATTTGCATAAATATTGAAGTAAAGATGCTCAGGCAAAAAAGTTAGATATTTTCAATTTTTGACCACGCCTACAAGGCCCACTTTTTGAAAAAACTTAAATTTTATTTTTGTTATTCAATAGTACCCTAAGAGCGAATACTTTGAAAATGATTTCATATTGACACGACACAACTTTTTTTTTTGCTGAACATTTGGTGTGGAATGCCTCATATATGGAGCTAAGAAAATTACGTTTTTGGTTGTTCAATTTTTCAAAAACTGGGCTTAGGAGGCGTGGTCAAATATTGGAAAAATGGTCAAGTTTGTGTCAAGTTGCCTTGTTTAAATATATATCAAATAAAAACGAAATGCACCAAAATCTCAAAAATTTACATTCTTGTATAGTTTTGTATCGGCTATCGATTAAAATTTTTTTGGAAAATTTTCAGAACCCGTTCTGAAATTTTCCATTTTTTAAAAAAGTCAATGTATAAAAAATCCGGCCACTTTTGTTTTTTATTGTAATTTTTTTTTTTAAAGATTAGATGTTTGTCTAGCAAGATTTTTTTAAAAATTAAGAAAATCTATAAAAAAAAATTAAGAAGAAAAAAAAGTAAGTTTTCTGATTTTCAAAATATATTTTTAAAATGCCAAAATATGCAATAATATGCACTTAAAAGTTCGAAATATGCACAATATATGCATTTAAAATCAAAATATGCAAAAATATGTATTTTCACCAAAAAAATAAAAAACTTTTTTACCCGGGACCCATTGAAAAAATTTTGGTACACAATTTTTTTCTCACTGAACATTTGGTGTGGAATGCCTCACATGTATATTTATAAACAGGTAAAATTTCCATCAAATGATCCCACAATTTTAGCAATTTCGTTTTAAAAAAACATGTTTGCAAGCGCACAGCTTTTTCTGCCATAAAAATGTTGCAGGTATAACTCTTCAAAAAAGGTTTTTTACTTAAACAAGCGCACCTTAGCCTGTTTTTAACCTATTCTCAATATTTTTTTGTTTAAGAAGTTACACTGATATTTTTTAAACAAACCCAAAAAATTATAAATAGGATTTGGAAGTAACTGACACGCCCATTTTTTTATTCCACTCACACTGACACTCACTAACAACCACGTGAGTAAAATAAATTTTCAATCACGCTCACTTCTGATCATGTGTGAATCACGCACAAATCTAATTACGATCCCATCTCTAGCTTATATGCATATGCGCATAAAATTACTAATAGTAACAAGATTTATGAATAATGCTTGAATTACAAGCGTTTCTGAAAAAAATTAAAAATGTCCTATCACAAAACTTAGCATAACTCATTCATTTTTTGACCGATTGTTATGTTTTTTGGTGTTTTGGAAAGCCACTTTACTATACTTTTTTACAAAAAATTCAAAAAAAATGTTTAATGATTCACTTTCAACTTAGAGTGTAAAGAATATGAGAAATTTTTCAAAAAATTCGTTTTTTTTTTACTTAAGCAATCGTAGCTCAGCCAATTCTTGATAGATTTTTAATATTTTTGTTTTGTTTGAAAGGTAAGACCTATACCTTTAAAACAAATCCATAAAATCGATAATCGGTTGCAAACTAACAAAGAAATAATTTTTTAAAATTGTAATTTAAGAATTTCCGTTTTTCAACACATTTGCCAATAAAAAACGTACTTAACGAAGTGATCCAGAAAAACTATGAGTATATCAGTACTCTATGGACTCCAACCAACCCGAATTTTTATATGAGAACCCCTGCATATTTTTGGTGTAGCACAGTGTTATAGTAGTAATTTATTAAATAATATAATTTATCTAAAACATTTTTCTATAAAAAGGGTATCTTATTCTGAGACATATTTTGAAAAGAAAAAGTTTCTGATTCTGAGACATTTTTTCTACAGATTTTTCATTTTCACATTTTTTCTATAGAAAAAGTCTCAGATTTTGAAAAATGTTTTCATTTTATTTGTTCAATTAAACTGGTATCATTAAAGTTCCTTTCAATTAAAACTTACATTAAAATAATGAAAATATTTGTAGAACTTGTTTGAAACGTTTTATGAAGTTTTTCATGAAATAAATGAATGAATTTATTGATAAAATGTGGAAAAGCAGTAGGTATGTGAAGGAAAATTGCAACCTTAAATTGAAATTAATTAAAATGTTCATTAATAACAATTTTTGGTAAGTCACGTGTAATCGTCACTGAAATTTTATTTGATTTACGTGATTGTAGTATAAATGGTGGAAAAAATACACTTTCACATTTTGTTATTGTTTACACTTATGCCACTCCATATTTTTTTTTTAAATGCTACAATAATGTATTTTTCTAAGTAATACAAGAAAGAAAATTTCAAACACACTTCTATATATTTATACACTGAAAAAAATAACCTTCCTGATATTAATGAAACGGATTCATTATTTTGTTTTCATTACTTAAATGAAGGAATTCATAAGCTGATTGAAATTTCATGCATGTTATGAACAAATTTTATGAAACTTGTTTCATTAGATTTCATAATTTCATTAAAAAATATCATAAGATTTTTAGAACTAAATACAACTCTGCGTTGCGAATAAAGAAAGAAAACAGAACAAAAACATACGACGTTTTATTACACCACGTGTTTAGTCTTATTGTAATTTTTACATGTGTGTTAACTTTTTTCTAATAAAATAAAATAATTTTATATTTTTTTGCTTTGTTATTGAAACTTGTGTGTGTGTTATGCTGGTTATATTTAATTGAAATTACAAGTGAAAAGTTCCGTATAAGTGTTTCTTTTGACTGTTTCTTATAAAATATAATTTGCAACAGAAAAATAGTTTTTTGAGTCATTAAAATTTTGTGATGAAATGTAGGGTAATTTGTGTTGTTCCATTGCTACGTTGTTGCTACTAGAGATGGGCGCTGGTCACGTGATTTGCGTGATTCACGTGAATCACGCGTGAATCACGCGTGAGTGTGAGTGATTTTCATTTCAATCACGTGATTGTGAGTGAGTGTGAGTTGAAAAAAAATCTGAGTGAGTGATTAGTGAGTGAGTCATTTATTTTTTGCGTGAGTTTGCGTGATTAGATTTTTTGATTTGCCAAATTTTTTTTTAATTTTTTTGTAAAAATTTTTTTTTTGGATTTTTTTTCTTTTTGGTAACAAAATGTTATTGCGTGAGTAGATTTTGCGTGACTCACGCGTGAGCGTGATTGAATCTGGCGTGAGTCACGCGTGAGCGTGAGTAAGTTTTTTATTACTCACGTGAATGTGAGTGAGCGTGAGTAAAAAAAAAAAATTCCGTGAGTGATTAGTGAGTGATTCGATTATTTTTTGCGTGAGCGTGAGTGAGTGTGAGTCAAAATCCACTCACGCGCCCATCTCTAGTTGCTACGTTTTGGCAGCACGTGTTTTTAAAGTCATCGCGTTTTTGTCTTTTATAGTTTACCTTATATGGCAATTCAGACCAATTTAAGTTTGGAGTAAAATTTTGTTGTGTGTAAAAACTAGGTGAAAACCATAAAAAGTGTGCAATTAAGGGTCATGTCACAGACTCAATTCCGTTCGGAAGTGGAATAAGTGGTTCACTCGTAAAACGCAATGCAAATACTTTTTTCGGAATGAAACCACTTTTAGCAATTCAATTCCACACTGATTTTTGAAAGTGATTTCATTCCGAAAAAAAAAATTGTTTTGCGTTTTACGAGTAACAACTTTTTTTCAAATCCGATCGGAATTGAGTCTGTGACATGCACCTAAATAAAATTTCAATGACGGTTACAGTGATGGTTACATGTGACTTACCAAAATTGTTATTATTGCAAATTTTCACTTATGGGTGTATGATACGTGCTGTTTTTTGGGAACTTGTTCCTAACTTTATTAGGGGCTTTCTATGGAAATTTTGATAACTATAACCAACATGAATTTATCGTAATTCCCATATCAAAACCTTAATAAAGTTAGCAACTAGTTACTTGTAAAAAGCAATTATCATACGCTCATTACCAACTACTATTCCACATTTAATCAATGGATATTTTCATACATTTTATGAAAAACTTAATAAAACGTTTCAAACAAGTTCTACGAATATTTTCATTATTTATATGCAAGTTTTCATTGAAAGGAACTTTAATGACACCAGTTTCATTAATCAAATGAAACCTGTCTTCGGTTGAAAACGTGAGTCATTTTTCATTAAGGTTAAGTCAATTTTCATTAATTTCACGAAGCTATTTTTTTCAGTGTAGCAGTTCAAATATTGTTATTTTAAAAGAGTTCTAAAGTTAGAACCCACTTAAATAGTATTACATTAGTAAAACCACGAAATATTATAAAACAGCGCGGATTAAGGTAAATATAAAATTAACAATTTATTTTTAATTTCGTATAAAACGTTTGAAAAAACCACAAAAACAAGTTAAAGAAATACACTCACATTTTTTATATTTATAGATTTCACTCAGTTTTCACACACAAAATTTAACCATATTCTTAAATTTTTAAACATAAGTAAAACCACAAAATAATATAAACTCGTATAAAAAGTATAAGAATAAATTTAAATTTCTTATACAAATTATTAAAATATTTTTATTTGTGTACACAGAAAAAAAAAATTTGTCAATACAATTAATTTCATTGTTAATACAATTAAACATTTAATTGAAACTGAGCCTACATTGGATTTTGTCAATACAACATTGGATTTTGTAACTTGTGAAAAAATATCAACTTAGTTTTGTCAATTAAATTCATTGTTGTATCAACAATGAAATTAATTGAAAAGTTTGTAATAAATTATGTTAACGGAAATAAACATGCTTTAATGTCAATTTATTTAAAAAAAAAATCTAAAAATAGAAAAGAAATCTAAAAATTAAAAAAAAAAAAAAAAAAAAACATTAGCCGGCAGTGGGAATCGAACCCGCAACTAACATGATACGAGTCTAGAACACTACCACCGTGCTATTCCTTATATATACTTGTAGTTGACTATACGCGTATATTAAAGGAAATAAACAGTTTTTAATGTCATTTAATTTAAAAATATAAAAAAAAATCTAAAAATAAAAAAAAAATAAAAAGAAAAAAAAATCTGGCGGCAGCTGGAATCGAACCGGCAACGAACATGGTACAAGTCTAGCACACTACCACCGTGCTATTCCTCATATATATTTGTAGTTGACTTAATGCGTATAAAAGGTGTCTGCTGAATAGCAAAAACAAAATAATCTCCAAATAAAAATAAATAAAACAAAAAAATTTTTCCGCCACCTGGCAGCGAACCCGCAATGTTCATGATTCGAGTCTAGCACACTACCACCGTGCTATCGTCACATATTTTTGTGCTTCATTAAATGAGTTTATAAAGTGTCTGTGTTATCAATAAGCATTTTGTGCGTTTTTTAACAATGATTTTAATTGATACATTTAATTGGAAATTAAAGTGGATTTTTGTCATATTAACAATATACATTGTTGATACAATTAAAAACGTTGTTGAACTAGAAATTAGTTGCTAACAATTTATTTAGTTACTTTTGATTTCACGATATTTTTTTCTGTGTACATTTTGCGTGTTTACTAAAAAAGACAAGTTTAATAAACAAAATTTTATGAAATTTTTTAATGAAACTATGAATTCTAATAAAGAAAATTTTATGAAATTTGTTCTTAATATGCATGATATTTAAATAAGCTTGTAAATTATTTCATTATTTAAATGATAAAATGAATCCGTTTAATGTATATCACCGAAGTTTTTTTTTTCAGTGTAGAAAAATTCTCAGATTCTGAGACATTTTTTGCTTAGAAAAAGTTTCAGATTCTGAGACATGTTTTCTTTAGAAAAATTCTCAGATTCTGAGAAATTTTTTTTCTTAGAAAAAGTCATATTCTCAGATGTTATTTCTATAAAAAAGTCTCAGATTCTGAGACAATTTTTCTATAGAAGATCCTCACTCTGAGACAGATAGTCTCAGAGTCTATAAAAAAAATATCAGAGTCTAAGACATTTTTTCAATTAAAAAAGTCTCAGATTCTGAAACATTTTTTCTATAGAAAATGGTTCAGATTGTGAAACAGTTTTTCTGTAGACAAAGTAGCAAATTCTGAGGTATTTTTGTACCCTCCAATCACAGCATGGGGGTATACTCACTTTGTCATTCCGTTTGTAATGCATCGAAATATCGGTCGGGGACCCCATAAAGTATATATATTATCGATCCATGATCGATTCTAAGACATTCTGTGAATAAAAGAGCTAGCCTCCTGCAATTTGGCATGAATATGTCTTATGGTCCTCGGCAGGTTAAGTTCGTAAATGGGCAAAATCGGCCCAGGGGAAAAAAGTTCCCCCTTGAAGAACTAAACCAACCTCTGAAAAAATACACTTTTTTACAAGTTTTTTTGTATTTTTGTTAAATAAATGAAACATTTGGTATATTTATCGGGATGAGAAGGTGCTCTTAACGGCCCCCGCAAATCCCCTTTCCCCCCCCACCAAAAAAAAACAAATGCCCCTGACAATTTGTTTTTAATTTTTTTTTTACATTTTGGAGGGTATAAAAGATTCGGCACGGCCGAATATAACACTCTCACTTGTTTTATTTAAAAATAAAACAAGCGATTATGAGACATTTTATTTACAGAAAAAGTTTCAGATTTTAGGACTTTTTATACCCTCCAACTACAGTGTGGTGGTATACTCACTTTGAAATTCCGTGTGTAACGCATCAAAATATCGGTCTAGGACCCCATAAAGTCTATATTATTGATCAGTGATCGATTCTAAGACATTCTAGCGATGTCCGTCCGTCCGTCCGTCCGTCCGTCTGTAGAGGACACGATACAGTCCAAAATAATAGAGCTAGACTTCTGAAGTTTGGCACGAATATGTCTAATGGTCATAGGCTTGTTAAGTTCGGAAATAGTCAAAATCGGACCAAGGGGGAAAAAGTTTCCCTTTGAGAACTAAACCAACCTCAGAAAAACAGAATTTTTTTGCAGGGTTTTTTGTACTTTTGTTAAGCAAATCCTTTTTGTGTCAGAGGAAGCTCAAAACCCTGCATGTGGACCCATCGGATGAAAATACAAGTAAAAAAGTTAAATTCGACTTGGCCGAATCTATGAATACCTTCCACAATGCCCTTTGTAAAGATAGTAAAATTTTTAACGTTAAAAAAAGAACAATTAGAAATATTTTATTTTGAGTTAAAAAACTTTTTTTGTCATTTTTGTAAAAAAAGAGAAAATTTACTAATTTGTTTTTTGAGTGTAAAATTTTTTTCGAGTGCAAATTTTTTTTTTCGTTTTTTTGAGTGACAAAAATAATTTAGAAAGTAATTTTGTGGCTTACCAATGTTTTTAAAGCTTGTCTTTTTTTAAGATCGGGTTTTTCAACACATGAATTTAAGGTGAAACCAATCTGAAATTCACTCTTTTGCTTATAACTTTTGAACCACTCGACCGATTTCGCTGGATTGCAATTCCAACCTGACCAGGTAAATGTCCAACATATATGTCAAACTTCAGGAGCCTCCAAAAAGTCGGACAGACAGACAGACAGACGGACGGACGGACATCGCTAGATCGTCTTAAAATTGATCGAGGATCATGAATATATATACATTACAGGGTCCTAGACCAATATTTCGAGGTGTTACAAACGGAATGACAAACTTATATATACCCTCTATCACTAGAGTGGAGGGTAAAAAAATAAATAAAAAAGTTTGACTCGCCCCCCTTTTGTGGGCGTGGATATAAAAAAGTGTTTTAATAATGATTAATTGCATTAAATAATTGCAATAATCATAATAAATACATTTGATAACATCTATCGCAAGGGGAAGTTGTCTCCACAACGTCTCCCACCAACCCTTCCTCCAAAAAAAAAAAAAAAATTATATATTTTTTTTCATGTTGGAGGGTATAAAAGATACAGCACAGCCGAATATAACACTATCACTTGTTTTCTATAAAAAAGGCTTAGATTCCGCGACATTTATCTATAGAAAATGTATCAGTTACTGACACAATTTTTCTATAGAAAAGACATTCTTATTCATATTCTTAGTCATTTTTTCTGTAGAAAAAGTCTTAAATGCGGCGTCATTTTTATTATAAAATAAGAGTCAATTTATAAGACATTTTTTCTACAGAAAAAATCTTAGATTCCAAGATATTTTTCTAAAAAAAAAAAGTTTCAGACATTTTTTCTATAGGAAAAGTCTTATATTTTGAATCAAAAAAAGGAATCAGATTCTGAGTCATTTTTTCTACAGAAAAAGTCTCAGATTCTACAGAATAATTCTCAGATTCTCTATAATTTAATTTTCTATAAAAAAAAACTCAGATTCTGAGACATATTTTCTATAAAAATATTCTCAGATTCTACAGAATAATTCTCAGATTCTGTGACATTTTTTCTACAAAAAAATTCTCAGATTCTAAGACATTTTCTATAAAAAAATTCTCAGATTCTGACACATTTTTTCTATAGAAAAATTCGCAGATTCTGAGACATTTTTTCTATAAAAAATTAATTTTTTTTACAGAAACATTCTAAGATTCTAAGACATATTTTCTATAAAAAAAATCTCAGATTCTGAGACATTTTTTCTATAAAAAATTCTCAGATTCTTAGAATTTTTTCTGCAGACAACAGCGACGTATCCAGGATTTTGAAAACGGGGGGGCACAACCCCCAGAATTTTTTTGTCATCGCCTATTTATTTTTAACTAGTACCCTCCCCCCGACCCCTCACGATTTCATCTTTATTATAAAACAAAAATGTCTTTTATAACAGATTTTTTATAAAAAATTTCTAGAAATCTCAAAAGTTTTTTACATGAAAACCTTCTTATTCCAAATCTTCTTACCAAACTTTTTAAGCGTATTGATTTTTTTTTTAATATTCGCGTTCGATATATCGAACGCTCCTTTTTGTGGACCTACACAAAAAAAAACTTGTAAAATAACAAGAAAAACTTGTAACTCCTATTTGACAAAAATTGCTAGTAATTTTACAAGATTTTTACCTATAATTTTGTAATTTTACGAGGTTTTTACCATTAAATTTGTAAATTTACAAATTTTTTGACACGATAAAACTTCCAAAGAGGTTTCGTAGTTTTACTAGATTTTTTGCTACCTTTTTGTAAATTTCGATTTGGTAAAAAAGCAAGGAAAACTGTCAAATATTGGTAAAATGGGATTACGAGACATTTCCTAGTAATTTGACAAAGTTTTTTTTCGTAAGCTAGCGCGTTCTATTTTCAAAACATTCAAGTTTTAAGATTTAAGAAAAATCTTTTTATTGCTTCACATAAGAATTATAAGCGAGTGCCGTATAAAAAAAATTTATTAAAATCTAAAAATTTTTCTATAGAAAAAACTTTTCAGAATCTGAGAATTTCCTATAGAAAAAATATCTCATATTTTAACATTGAAAAAGTGTATTAGAATATTATAGTTTGAAAATTTTTTATAGAAATTTATTTCCATGACCTGACACCTAACTTTTATTAAATAAAACCAATATTAAGTGTCTTTAAACATATTTTACTAATATTTCGATAGAAATGACTTTTTTTATTTTTTAATTTTTTTAAATTTTTATTTAATTTTTAAAAAATTTCAAATCGAAAAGGGGGGGCACGTGCCCCCTGTGCCCACCCCCTGTATACGTCCATGGCAGACAAATTCTCAGATTCTGCGACATTTTTTCGATAGAAAAATTCTCAGATTCTAAGACATTTATTCTACAGAAACATTATCAGATTCTCAGACATATTTTCTATAAAAAAATTCTCAGATTCTAAGACATTTTTTCTACAGAAACATTCTCAGATTCTGAGAATTTTTCTACAGAAAAATTATCAGATTCTGAGACATTTTTCCTACAGAAAAATTCTCAGATTCTAAGACATTTTTTCTACAGAAAAACTCTCAGATTCTGAGACATATTTTTTATAAAAAAGTCTCAGATTCTGAGAAATTTTTTCTATAAAAAAAGTCTCACATTCTGAGACATTTTTTTTATAAAAAAGTCTGAGAAATTTTTTCTGAGAAATTTTTTCTTTAAAAAAAGTATCAGATTCCAAGACATTTTTTCTATAAAAAAGTCTTTTTTTCTATAGAAAAATTTTTTCTATAGAAAAATGTGTCAGAATCTGAGAATTTTTCTATTGAAAAAATGTATCAAAAATAGTTCTCAGCTTTTGAGAATTTTTTTCTGTATAAAAAGTCTCTGCTACTCAGAAATTTTTTCTATAGAAAAAGTCTCAGATTCTGAGACATTTTTTCTAAAGAAAGAGTCTCAGATTCTGAAACATCAGATTCTAAGACATTTTTTCTATAGAAAAAGTATCAGATTCTTAGACATTTTTTCTATAGAAAACGTCTCAGATTCTGAGACATTTTTTTCTATAGAAAAAGTCTCAGAATCTAAGACATTTGTTTCTAAAGAAAAAGTATCAGATTCTGAGACATTTTTTCTATAGAAAAGGTCTGAGACATTGGTGACATCTGTGTGTGGTGAAGTCGGGGTAGGACCAAAAAAAGTGCAATTGTACTAAATTTCCCATACCTAATACAAAGTGTGTGAGTATTGTGGTGCTGTTAAAGCTTTGATGGTTTGCCTAAGCAATTGACTTTAGTTACCAATAAGAATATATAAAAAATTCAGTTTGCTCTGAGAGTCGATAGTGTTTGTAACGCAAAGACGGAATAATAAATATTTGAAACAAAAAAATTAAAAAAATATTATAGAAAATCCTTTAAACTAAAAAAAATATTATTAGAAATAAAAAAAACGTTACAGACTTAACGACGACAGCGACCAAAAAAAGAAAGAAAAAAATAATACACGACTAATGGCATAAGAGCTAGTCTTCCGAAATTAAAGAAAAGTGAAAAAATAAAATTACAAAAAGGATTTTCGGAAAAAGGAAATTATGAAATTATAAGATTTAAGATTTATTCAAATTGAAATTAATAAGCTCAAAAAGAAAAGTAGTAAAAAAAACAAGCATGGCTTCCGAAATGTCATAAAAAAAATATATTAAAGAAAAAGTTGAAATAATAAAAAAAAGTGCTTAAAGAAAAAAAGAAAAAAAAAAAGTGAAAATGAAAAGAATATAAAAAAAGAAAATACAAGAATTAAAATAAGGTGTTACACAGAAGAAAAATAAAAATAGCAACAAAAAATACAAAAAAGAATAAAATTTAATTGAATTTTTCATATGACGACAATTTTTCTATGATTTGCAACAACAACAATACCAGTAGAACAAATAGGCAGCAGCAGCAGCAAAAGCAACAACAATATACCTACGCAACGTAACTTAACTACATAATACGTATACGTATTTTCGTCTGTATCTATTTTCCAACAAAAAAAAAAGAAAGAAAATTCAACTACGACCGACCGACGAAAAAAAAAAATCATAAAAAAACACACACTCAAGGAAATTTTACCACCCACAGTAATAAGCAACGGGATTACGTGTGAAAAATTATTACAGATTTATTACAGCATAAACGAAAATACTAAAATTAAATAACTGTTGTTGCTGGTTCCACTAGAGATTGCTACACAGACATACCCGTACTCACCACACACACAGACACACACAACCAACCAACCACCTCCCTAAAGGATATTAAACTACTCTAAAGGATATTAAAAATGGTAAATTTTTCTCTAGTTTATTGCAAACAATATACATAAATATGTTTTATATATATATTTTTTTTTTTCATATTATGTGCCATGTAAATCTCTAAAGGATATTAATTACAAACAATTGAATTGCATTTAAATTTCCTTTAGTATTTTCTTTTTTTTTTTTTCTTTTTATTCATTTTTCTTTAATTTCCTTTTCCTCTTTTTTTTTTTTTTTTTGCTCTCTTATTGTCGATTATCGGTCTTGTTCTTCTTCTTGAACTACCGACCTAGAATAATTTTATTACATATATTCTCCAGTTAGATTCATTTCAATGCTGCTGTTTTTTTTTTTCTCAATACATTTTTTTTTTTGTTAATCGTTAAAGGGCCAAGTGTCTACTACCTTTTTTTTTAATACTTTTTTTTTTTGCATAAATTGAAAAGAAAAACATTAGTAGAAAATGGAAAATAAAAGACGACGACAATTGCATTTCCTCAATAAAAATATAACAAAAGTATAGAAAAATATCAGGCAATTGTTGGGAAATTAAAAGCAACAAAACAAAAGGATTTTAATGACTGCGGTCTAACGGCACAATAATAGAAAAACCATCCAAAGTGTAGAAATGTTGGATTTTTTTTATACTCACAGGAAAAACATTCGTATTCAAATACTCATACATACTTAAAACAGTGCTGCCAGATGGGAAGAAAGATGAAACTTGTGAATGAACCAACACACATCCCGTGTGTTGAAGAGCAGTTTCGTAATACACTTGACCTTTTCCTTACATCGCATCCTGACAAATACGATGTTGAGTTTCTAGCGCCTCTGGGAAGCTCGAATCACAACCTCATTTTTGCATCCATTTTATTTTTTGCAGTTCTTCTCAATCAGTGACGAAGCGCACTACTCTTTTCTATGAAAAGACCTGCTGGGCTGAGCTCAACGATTCCTTTTATACATTTCATTTTGAAACTCTGTTTTCTTGATGACAATGTCGACTAGACTGGGTCGAAATTCTACAAAGTGTTGGGATCGATTGTCCTTAGTGAGGGAAAGTGGTATTGGGGTAATATAAGCAGTTTATGGACGACAACTTCTTAACCGGTCCAAAACTCTATTAGCACAACGGTGCTCAAAATTGAGATTTTGGTCAAAATGGCCAAATTTTTCTAAAAATTCTAAAAATATAAATTTCATTATATTATTTAATAAAAAAAAATGTTTTATTGCATTTGATAAAAAATAACATACGTATTAAATATTGGAATTTTATTAAACATTGGAATATTAAGGTACACACAAAAAAAATTAAAAAAATTGTGACAGTTTATGGTTTAATTACAACCTATAAAGTGGTTTTGGATAACTTACCAAAGTTTTTGCTCTAAAAAACTTAGGTAAATTATCCAAAACCACTTTATAGGTTGTATTATCCCCAAAACGGACATAATTTTTTCATATTTTTTTTTTGTGTGTACAAATAAAAATATGGACTGCTTTAGAGATCATAAGGAACTGTGTCCTTATCACGAAGGTACAGAGAATAGTGTCGATGTCCATCACTGGTGCTCTTCGTACTACACCTACGGCTGCATTGGAAATCCTCCTTCACCTGATTGAGTTGAGTTGAATTGAGGGTGGGTTGTACATGCCTACACTCAAAATAATTCTACAGTAAAAGGTTTAGTAAGTGATATTGTACCCAAATCTACTAATTAGTTACTAATTTTAGTATCTTCAAAGTACTAAAATTAGTAATTTTTACTGGTTTTGACTAATATTAGTTAAAAATTTTAGTATTGGTTACCAATTTCTGCACTAGGTCCTTTTGGACTAAAATTAGTTAAATTTTTAGTATTGAATACCCACTTTTTTTTTTTGGGTGTAAATAAGAGAAAAAGTCCATTGCTCCCAGACTTAAAACAGTCCATTGTACCTTACCCGGAAAAATAAAATAGGTAGAGGGTTAGAAGAGAGTTTAATACCATATTTGCAATCATCCGAGCTAGCCCGATTATTTGCTCTCCCATTCAACTTACACGTTGAAATTAAACGACTGATGCTAAAATTGCATGGGGAAGCGTACAACCAAATCAGTTCAAATGAATGCGAATATGGTATAAGAAAAACAGAGTGAAAAGTATTTGTCTAATCTACTCAGACTAAGTAGATAGTATTCCTGCATGTTAACTCATTAAACCATCTTTTCGTGAAAGTTGATTTCATGTGAGAGTTGCTCCAACGCATCATCCATGTCATACCAATCTGAGATTCCGGATTGTGAGGAATTGTATCGGAGCCAACATTTGCCAAAGAATCGGCAATCTTGTTTCCCCGTGTAACCCGATGAACCGGAACCCACAGAAGACAGTCCCTATTCCCCCATGAGATCTCATTGAGTCTTCTCCTACACTCCTGGACAATTTTAGATGAAGTGACTGGAGAATCTAGTGCCCTAAGTGCAGCTTGGCTGCCACTGCAGATACTTGTTCTTCTGTCTCTCTCTCTGTCCAGGTCGCTACGTTCAAAATAGCAAACACTTCAGTTTGAAATACTGTAGCCATGTTTCCTGTAGCAATATAACAATTGGTTGCACCGTCCAAATACCAACCAGATCCAGAGCCATTTAAGGTACTAGATCCATCCGTGTAAGAAAGTGGGTTTAGCCAGTCTTCCCTTCCTGGAAATACTACTGTAAACTTTCTACCAAAATCTATGCAAGAGGTCGTACTGTCCAGCGGCATATCAAATATCGGACACAGTTCCTAACAGTCGACCAGGCCCTACACTGTACTCCCTATGCCATGTCCCACTCTTGCGGAGTCGGCACAAAGATTTCATGGCTTCCCCTTGAATATGTAGGTCCAAGGGAAGCATGTTCAACATAGCGTTCAGAGCTGCGCCCGTGGTGGTGCTCATAGCACCAATGATTCCCAAAGTAGCCGCTCTTTGTAGTTCATTTAGCTTGGATCGAATAGTCTTGGCCATCGTTCCAGGCCACCAGACTACTGCCGCATACGTCACAATAAGTCTAATTACTGATATGTACATCCAATGCACATTATCAGGTCTTAGACCCCATGTCTTCCCAAAAGCTCTCCGACACTGCCAGAAAATCCGAAACATATTCAACATGTTTCTTCCACACTAGCTTACTAAATAGCGTAACCCCTAAATACTTAACTTCTGTAGACAGTTGAAGAGTTACGCCCTTCAACGTGGTAAGCTGAAAACACTTGTGTTTGGTTCTTCGCGTGAACAACACGAGTGTTGTCTTGTTTGGATTGACAGACAATCCATGTTGATGGCACCAGTTCTTCATCAGGTCTATAACGGTCTGCATATTTTTTCATACCATATTAAACGACTTTCCGGATACAAATGCGCACACATCGTCAGCGTATGCCTGTATGTGTACTCCCAGAAGCGCCCTCAAGTATTAACAAAAACACCCAGAGAATAGTCTTGTTTGTTCAAGCCTTTTTCAATCATTAATGCAAGATCGTAAAGTGCAGACTAGCAAGATCTACCACTCTGATACGCATGTTGCTGATTATTTAGGGGGCATTTGATTAATGCTACTGACCTAATGAATTTCTCAACCATTCGTTCAAGACTTTTCAGTAGAAAGTATGATAAAAAGATTGGTCTAAAACTTTTTGCCAAGGTTTAGTCCTCCTTCCAAGGTTTGGGAATAAAAACAACCTTGAAATCGCTCCAAGATGATGGAACATACCCATAAGCCAGACTGGCTTTAAAGACATTTTTAAGAGCCTTCCCTAGGATATCTTCACCACTCTTCAGCATCATAGGATATATACCATCTGGTCCAAGGGATTTATAGTTATCAAAGGACGAAAAGGTGTATCTGATGGATTCCTCAGTCCTTACAAGTAGTACCACCAACAGCTCTTTCTATGTTATCTGTATTTATCGTTGTTACTTTACTTCCGGGAAAGTGAGAAGATAACAGAATGTCATTGACCTCCTATTGGTTGTTTGTGTAGGTACCATCTGGCCTTCTAACGGAATCAAGCCTCGCTAAACTATCTTTCTGAAGGATTTTACAGAGCCTTGCCGTATCCCTGGTACCTTAACCTGATATCATTGGACATATTGGGTAGGCAGTATGCGGCTACGTCGGCAATTAGACTTCATAGCACACTACAATAGAGAGCAGCGATTGCGGCCATAGCGCGATCTTGAAGAAGATAACAATACCACAAAATGTGGACTGTGTACCTTTTTGAGCGCCACTTTACTACTATGATACCATCCAGGGAGTCTTGGATGAGGGTCATTCCGGGAGGCTGCACGAACAAGTGGGCTTTGGAATCTATTCGAAAGAGCTTGAATTGAGCCTGGTTCGAAGATTGCCTGATCATTGCAGCGTTTACCAGGCAGAGATGCTGGCAATATAGGAAGTGGCTGACTGGTTGAGTTGAAATGTCTTGTCTACAACCACAGTCAACATCTATTCTGACAGTCAAGCCGCAATCAAGTCCCTGGAGATAATGTTTCTGAAAACAAGATCTGCCCTTTACTGCCACACGTCTTTAAATGAGATGGCCAAGCTGATTGATATACCAGGGCACAAAGACACTCCAGGAAATTGGAAAGCCGATGAGCTTGCAAGACTGGGAGCTAACTTTCAGTTTCCAACAGAATTGGAATGTGTTGGTATGCCTCTAGAAACTTGCAATCAAAATCTACAGCTTTGTTCCACGATGAAGACTAATCAGAAATAGGCAAATGGATGGACGAGTGAGACAACACGACAGATTTGTACTTCTCTTAATCAGAAGCGCACAAGTGAGCTTATATCGTTTCCAAGAGGAGAAATTTCGACGGTGGTTGCTGTAATTACCGGGCACTGTCTTATAGGGAGAAAAGGCGAGCATTTAAATGTGCCGTCGAATGACTTTTGCTGGAGTTGCATGGATGAAGAGGAGTTGGAAACTATCGAACACTTTATCTGCCATTGCCCGGCACTAACTGGTCAGAGACTTGTTTCACTGGGATCTGGGGAGCTGTATGATCTTTCTGATTTGTCGGATGTCAAAATTCAATATCTAAGGAGTTTCATAAGAAGTTAAAATTGGTTTAACGAGAGGGACTAGTAGGGAAACCTATTACAGTCCCGTGGTATCACAATGGACTTCAGAGTCTACGTGTGTTGACGAAAAACTTCAGCAGCCACTTACAACCTAACCTACCACCATGATCTGTAATTGCAGACACAAATGAAGAAATTTGCATTTTCTGTTTCGGAGACGTGCCTAATGGCGAAATATTTTGTCAGTAATTTTATTAGCGTTTGTTATAATTATATTTGTTATAAGGGTTCAATCTGGCAACACTGTTTATTAATGGCAATTGTTTAGTACAATTACCACTATAATGATGTAACAATGTGGGAAATTAAATACCAAATGCAAAACCCCTCAAAGCCCCATTCTCACACTCTTCCTTTTTCTTACATCAGGGAGAAACGGTTTAGAGGACAAGAGAAATAAAAAAAAATAACTTAAAAATAACGTCATGTTTGTCATTTTATATCTAAAGAGATATAAAATCATTTGTTAAGAACAAAAAATAACATTATTTTTTGTGATATTGCATTTATTCTTCTTATAACCGCCAGCCAGCCACCCAACCAACCACCCCATCACAGTCATTCATTCATCCATTTCCATACATCCCACTCTAAGCTTCTGTTATCTTTTTCTCACAGTCCACTAACAACAAAAATATAACAAAGTGTTGTTGTTATCTCTTAAAAGACATTCATACACACATAGATACACTTAAACAAAAAAACAAACACACTCAAAAACACATTGCGTTTTTTGCAGTTGTATGTCAGAGTGAGTGGTTTTTGTTTGGTAGTGTTTCATTTCAGTCGGTATATACCAGAGCCTGCGGTCAGAACCGGGAAGCTCGAGTACCCGGGAACTCGCCTACCCGGGAAGCTCAACTACCCGGGATTACTACCCGGGTAGTTGAGCTACCCGGGTAGTTGAAATGAGCTTTTTTACTTTTAAAACCGTGTAAAGTCTAAACTATTACTAGAAAGTATAGCAAAGTTATATAAATTTTAATGGAGAGATTGCAAGGAATAACCTCAAAAAATTTTATGCAAATCTAACGACAACTGTGGCTTCGGCATGCAACTACCCGTCTCGGCTCGTCCACTTTCCATACAAATATGTGAAAAACTGTACAATTTTCAAGTTTGACATCATTTTATGAAAATTTTTTAAAAACTACTTTTTAAAAAAATTACATGGCTGGGATCGGCTTATAATTGTTAATTCTTGTTTAAAATTTCAAAAGAATCCGATGAAAATTGTGGCCTTGCCAAACTACTACCCGTCCCGGCTCGTCCACTTTCCATACAAATGTGTAAAAAAGTGTACAATTTTCAAGTTTGAAGTCATTTATGAAAATATTTTCAAAGAGACTTGTTAAAAAAAATACATGGCTGGAATCGGCATATAATTGTGATTACTTGTTTAAAATTTCAAAAGAATCCGGTGAAAATTGTTGCCTGGCCAAACTACTACCCGACTACCCGTCACGGCTAGTCCACTGAAAAAAAAAAATAAAAAAAATTCAAAAAAAAAAAAAAATTTTTTTTTACTAATTATAATTGACTATATTCAAGGACACCAAATTTCAAATTTTAGTACAATCCGATGAATTTTGTGGCATTGGCGAACTACTACCCGTTCCAGCTCGCCCAATCACCATACAAATGTGTGAAAAAGCGAAAAATTTTCAAGTTTGAAGTCATTTTATGAAAAAAATTTCAAAGAGACTTGTTGAAAAAATTTCATGGCTGGAATCGGCATATAATTGTGATTACTCGTTTAAAATTTCAAAAGAATCCGATGAAAATTGTGGCCTGGCCAAACAACTACCCGACTACCCGTCTAAGCTAGTCCACTTAAAAAAAAAAAATGTAAAAAATAAAAAAAAAAATAAAATATTTTTTTTATTTACTAATTAGAATTGACTATATTCAAGGACACCAAATTTCAAATTTTAGTGCAGTCCGATGAATTTTGTGGCATTGGCGAACTACTACCCGTCCTAGCTCGTCCAATTTCCATACAAATGTATGAAAAAGTGTACAATTTTCAACTTTGAAGTCATTTTATGAAAAAATTTTGAAAGAGGCTTGTTGAAAAAATTACATGGCTGGAATCGGCATATAATTGTGATTACTTGTTTAAAATTTCAAAAGAATCCGATGAAAATTGTGGCCTGGCCATACTACTACCCGTCCCGGCTCGTCCACTTTCCATACAAATGTATGAAAAAGTGTACAATTTTCAACTTTGAAGTCATTTTATGAAAAGAATTTCAAAGAGGCTTGTTGAAAAAATTACATGGCTGGAATCGGCTTATAATTGTTATTACTTGTGTAAAATTTCATAAGAATCCGATGAAAATTGTGGCCTGGCCTTACTACTACCCGTCCCGGCTCGTCCACTTTCCATACAAATGTGTGAAAAAGTGTACAATTTTCAAGTTTGAAGTCATTTTATGAAAAAATTTTAAAAAAGACTTGTTAAAAAAATTACATGGCTGGAATGGGCTTATAATTGTTATTACTTGTGTAAAATTTCATAAGAATCCGATGAAAATTGTGGCCTGGCCATACTACTACCCGTCCCGGCTCGTCCACTTTCCATACAAATTTGTGAAATAGTGTACAATTTTCAAGTTTGAAGTCATTTTATGAAAAATTTTTAAAAAAGACTTGTTGAAAAAATTACATGGCTGGAATCGGCATATAATTGTGATTACTTGTTTAAAATTTCAAAAGAATCCGATGAAAATTGTGGCCTGGCCATACTACTACCCGTCCCGGCTCGTCCACTTTCCATACAAATTTGTGAAATAGTGTACAGTTTTCAAGTTTGAAGTCTTTTTATGAAACATTTTTAAAAAAGACTTTTTAAAAAAATTACATGGCTGGAATCGGCTTATAATTGTTATTACTTGTTTAAAATTTCAAAAGAATCCGATTAAAATTTTGGCCTGGCCATACTACTACCCGTCCCGGCTCGTCCACTTTCCATACAAATGTGTGAAAAAGTGTACAATTTTCAAGTTTGAAGACATTTTATGAGAAAATTTTCAAAGAGACTTGTTAAAAAAATTACATGGCTGGAATCGGCTTATAATTGTGATTACTTGTTTAAAGTTTCAAAAGAATCCGATGAAAATTGTGGCCTGGCCAAACTACTACCCGTCTCAGCTCGTCCACGTTCCACACAATTGTGAGAAAAAGTCAATTTTTTTAGGTTTGATGTTGTTTGTTTATGTTTTTGTGAAAAGTATGTTTGTATTTGAAGAGATATTCGAAAAGTTAGCAGTTGAAAAAATAATCCAATAGTTTACTTGCTGTTAAAGTTCAAACAAATTTTGAGCAGTTTTACTAATCCAATGGTATTTGCGGTAATCCAAACGTAGACTGATAAATTACGCAAATTTTGGCTGCTTTGTATACCTTTTTTTGTCATCAAAATCACTACCTAAAATGCGATGTAACATATTTTTTAAAACTTCTCGCGAAATATTTAACAAAAGTTATTAAAATTATCTATCATAAAACCATATTCTTAAAAAATTTGCGCACTTGTAAGTGAAACTAACTACCTATCATAAAACTCTATCATAAAACTCTATAAGAGCAGGTAGTACTTACAAGGGAAGTATCTCAACCCTTATGAACCGATTTGCCTGAAACTTAAAATATATATAAAAGAGACGATTTTAAGGTTGGGGTGTCTCGGCTTATCGGCCATATCAGAGTTTCAAAATTTCGTTGTCCCCTTATGAAACAATGTGGACCTCCGGGAAAATTTTGATAACTCCCGATCTAATGGGAATATCGTCTAGAGCAAAAATATGTGTCGACTTAAATTTAATAAAGATTATTTCGTATTCATATGGACATCGTGGGTCAATGTCTTCATATAAAAACCCCCCAAAATTTACACATTTTCATGAAAAAAGTATTTAATGAAGCCAAACTTTCATAAGGTTATGTCACTGTTGGATAGGTATTAAAAAACCCTTTCTTCTCATATGTAAACATCATATAGTTTCTTAGAAAGAAATAGCTGAAAAATCCAAAAAACAATTTTTTCGCCATTTTTTGACCCATGTTTTGAACCCCTAAATCCACGATATGGCCGATAAGCCGAGACACCCCAAC
The DNA here is from genome assembly GCA_963921195.1 of Pegoplata infirma. NCBI lineage: Eukaryota > Metazoa > Arthropoda > Insecta > Diptera > Anthomyiidae > Pegoplata > Pegoplata infirma. The sequence continues at coordinate 313,235,008 of OY992536.1, read as the reverse complement.
CTTAGAATTGTCTCTTTTATATATATTTTACGTTTCATGCAAATCGGTTCATAAGGGTTGAGATACTTCCCTTGTTAGATTCAGAATATATTAAGATGTTTGTTTATTTAAATGCGACTGGATCCTTTTTAAGCATAGGAAAAATTTATCAATGGTGAAATTACGTTTTAGAACTTAATAGAAATTGCCACACACACAGTGTAGTACACATTTTGGGATAAGAGTGTTTTTTTAGGAAAAGTGAAAAACTCGTGACAGGTAGTAGTTTAGCCAGGCCACAATTTTCATCCGATTCTTTTGAAATTTTAAGCATGCCGATCCCAGCCATGTAAATTTTTTTAACAAGTTTCATTGAAAATTTTTTCATAAAATGACTTGAAAATTGTACACTTTTTCACACATTTGTATGGAAAGTGGAAGAGCCGGGACGGGTAGTAGTATGGCCAGGCCACAATTTTCATCGGATTCTTTTGAAATTTTAAACAAGTAATCACAATTATATGCCGATTCCAGCCATGTAATTTTTTCAACAAGCCTCTTTGAAAATTTTTTCATAAAATGACTTCAAAGTTGAAAATTGTACACTTTTTCATACATTTGTATGGAGATTGGACGAGCTAGGACGGGTAGTAGTTCGCCAATGCCACAAAATTCATCGGACTGCACTAAAATTTGAAATTTGGTGTCCTTGAATATAGTCAATTCTAATTAGTAAATAAAAAAAATATTTTTTTTTGATTTTTTACATTTTTTTTTTTAAGTGGACTAGCCGAGACGGGTAGTCGGGTAGTAGTTTGGCCAGGCCACAATTTTCATCGGATTCTTTTGAAATTTTAAACAAGTAATAGCAATTATAAGCCGATTCCAGCCATGTAATTTTTTCAACAAGCCTCTTTGAAATTTTTTTCATAAAATGACTTCAAAGTTGAAAATTGTACACTTTTTCATACATTTGTATGAAAATTGGACGAGCTAGGACGGGTAGTAGTTCGCCAATGCCACAAAATTCATCGGACTGCCCTAAAATTTGAAATTTGGTGTCCTTGAATATAGTCAATTCTAATTAGTAAATAAAAAAATATTTTTTTTTGATTTTTTACATTTTTTTTTTTAAGTGGACTAGCCGAGACGGGTAGTCGGGTAGTAGTTTGGCCAGGCCACAATTTTCATCGGATTCTTTTGAAATTTTAAACGAGTAATCACAATTATATGCCAATTCCAGCCATGTAATTTTTTCAACAAGTCTCTTTGAAATTTTTTTCATAAAATGACTTCAAACTTGAGAATGTTTCGCTTTTTCACACATTTGTATGGAAAGTGGACGAGCCGGGACGGGCTCGTCCCGGCTCGTCCGATGAAAATTGTGGCCAGGCCACAATTTTCATCGGATTCTTATGAAATTTTGAACAAGTAATAAAAATTATAAGCCGATTCCAGCCATGTAATTTTTCTAAAAAGTCTTTTTAAAAAATGTTTCATAAAATGACTTCAAACTTGAAAATTGTACACTATTTCACACAATTGCATGGAAAGTGGACGAGCCGGGACGGGTAGTAGTATGACCAGGCCACAATTTTCATCGGATTCTTATGAAATTTTACACAAGCAATAACAATAATAAGCCGATTCCAGCCATGTAATTTTTTTAACAAGTCTTTTTTAAAAATTTTTCTTAAAATGACTTCAAACTTGAAAATTGTACACTTTTTCACACATTTGTATGAAAAGTGGACGAGCCGGGACGGGTAGTAGTATTGCCAGGCCAAAATTTTCATCGGATTCTTATGCAATTTTACACAAGTAATAACAATTATAAGCCGATTTCAGCCATGTAATTTTTTAACAAGTCTTTTTTAAAAATTTTTCATAAAATGACTTCAAACTTGAAAATTGAACACTTTTTCACACATTTGTATGGAAAGTGGACGAGCCGGGACGGGTAGTAGTATGGCCAGGCCACAATTTTCATCGGATTCTTTTGAAATTTTAAACAAGTAATCACAATTATATGCCGATTCCAGCCATGTAATTTTTTCAACAAGCCTCTTTGAAAATTTTTTCATAAAATGACTTCAAAGTTGAAAATTGTACACTTTTTCATACATTTGTATGGAAATTGGACGAGCTAGGACGGGTAGTAGTTCGCCAATGCCACAAAATTCATCGGACTGCACTAAAATTTGAAATTTGGTGTCCTTGAATATAGTCAATTCTAATTAGTAAATAAAAAAATATTTATTTTTTTTTTTTTTTTTTTTTGATTTTTTACATTTTTTTTAAGTGGACTAGCCGAGACGGGTAGTAGTTTGGCCAGGCCACAATTTTCATCGGATTCTTTTGAAATTTTAAACGAGTAATCACAATTATATGCCGATTCCAGCCATGTAATTTTTTCAACAAGCCTCATTGAAAATTTTTTCATAAAATGACTTCAAAGTTGAAAATTGTACACTTTTTCATACATTTGTATGGAGATTGGACGAGCTAGGACGGGTAGTAGTTCGCCAATGCCACAAAATTCATCGGACTGCACTAAAATTTGAAATTTGGTGTCCTTGAATATAGTCAATTCTAATTAGTAAATAAAAAAAATATTTTTTTTTTTTTGATTTTTTACATTTTTTTTTAAGTGGACTAGCCGAGACGGGTAGTCGGGTAGTAGTAAGGCCAGGCCACAATTTTAATCGGATTCTTTTGAAATTTTAAACGAGTTATCACAATTATATGCCAATTCCAGCCATGTAATTTTTTCAACAAGTCTCTTTGAAATTTTTTTCATAAAATGACTTCAAACTTGAAAATTTTTCGCTTTTTCACACATTTGTATGGAAAGTGGACGAGCCGGGACGGGTAGTAGTATGGCCAGGCCACAATTTTCATCGGATTCTTATGAAATTTTGAATAAGTAATAACAATTATAAGCCGATTCCAGCCATGTAATTTTTTTAAAAAGTCTTTTTAAAAAATGTTTCATAAAATGACTTCAAACTTGAAAATTGTACACTATTTCACACAATTGCATGGAAAGTGGACGAGCCGGGACGGGTAGTAGTATGACCAGGCCACAATTTTCATCGGATTCTTATGAAATTTTACACAAGCAATAACAATAATAAGCCGATTCCAGCCATGTAATTTTTTTAACAAGTCTTTTTTAAAAATTTTTCATAAAATGACTTCAAACTTGAAAATTGAACACTTTTTCACACATTTGTATGGAAAGTGGACGAGCCGGGACGGGTAGTAGTATGGCCAGGCCACAATTTTCATCGGATTCTTTTGAAATTTTTAACAAGTAATCACAATTATATGCCGATTCCAGCCATGTAATTTTTTCAACAAGCCTCTTTGAAAATTTTTTCATAAAATGACTTCAAAGTTGAAAATTGTACACTTTTTCATACATTTGTATGGAAATTGGACGAGCTAGGACGGGTAGTAGTTCGCCAATGCCACAAAATTCATCGGACTGCACTAAAATTTGAAATTTGGTGTCCTTGAATATAGTCAATTCTAATTAGTAAATAAAAAAAATATTTTTATTTTTTTTTTATTTTTTACATTTTTTTTTAAGTGGACTAGCTTAGACGGGTAGTCGGGTAGTAGTTTGGCCTGGCCACAATTTTCATCGGATTCTTTTGAAATTTTAAACGAGTAATCAGAATTATATGCCGATTCCAGCCATGTAATTTTTTCAACAAGTCTCTTTGAAATTTTTTTCATAAAATGACTTCAAACTTGAAAATTTTTCGCTTTTTCACACATTTGTATGGTGATTGGGCGAGCTGGGACAGGTATTAATTCGCCAATGCCACAAAATTCATCGGATTGTACTAAAATTTGAAATTTGGTGTCCTGAATATAGTCAATTATAATTAGTAAAAAAAAATTTTTTTTTTTTTGGATTTTTTTCATTTTTTTTTTTTTCAGTGGACTAGCCGTGACGGGTAGTCTGGTAGTAGTTTGGCCAGGCAACAATTTTCATCGGATTCTTTTGAAATTTTAAACAAGTAATCACAATTATATGCCGATTCCAGCCATGTATTTTTTTTAACAAGTCTCTTTGAAAATATTTTCATAAAATGACTTCAAACTTGAAAATTGTACACTTTTTTACACATTTGTATGGAAAGTGGACGAGCCGGGACGGGTAGTAGTTTGGCAAGGCCACAATTTTCATCGGATTCTTTTGAAATTTTAAACAAGAATTAACAATTATAAGCCGATCCCAGCCATGTAATTTTTTTAACAAGTCGTTTTTAAAAAATTTTCATAAAATGATGTCAAACTTGAAAATTGTACAGTTTTTCACATATTTGTATGGAAAGTGGACGAGCCGAGACGGGTAGTTGTATGCCGAAGCCACAGTTGTCGTTAGATTTGCATAAAATTTTTTGAGGTTATTCCTTGCAATCTCTCCATTGAAATTTATATAACTTTGCTATACTTTCTAATAATAGTTTAGATTTTACACGGTTTAAAACGTAAAAACATTTTATTTCAACTACCCGGGTAGCTCAACTACCCGGGTAGCAATCCCGGGTAGTTGAGCTTCCCGGGTAGCTCGGGTACTCGTCTACCCGGGAAACGGGGGGCTCTGGTATATACTAGAGCAAACAAGAACAAAAACAAAAAAATCGTAAATCGATAATATGAGACATGTTTAGTTCTGCTTTCATATGTAAAGCACAGCATGGCAGAGTAAAGAAGAGAGTAAATGTCACACCAAACCACCAGATGTCACTTACGCTAACTGTTATGACCGAGTGGCCCACTCAGAAATTATAATGTAATGAGAAAATGAAGAAGAAGAAGTAATAGTAGCATGTATGAGTCTGAAGGAGCACTTTCATATTTAACAGTAATATTTTATTCCTTTTGCCATTTCTGTGTGATATTTTTTTTTAGAAGAAATTTTTCTTAAACATCCCTAAAGACCAATAGTTTTCGTTGAGTTACATTATTTACACTTAAATCTCTGTTATGACCGAGTATCATTTCAAGGTTGTAAAAAAACATACTCGAAGAAGGACATTAAGTTTTTTAAGTTTTGGGGAACCCGATAACAGTTTTTTTTAAGGTAAGCTCTAGTCTTTGAAGATTTTAAATTAGGTTAGGGTGGCGGTGCCAGATCGGCACTCCACATAGACCAATTGGGCCATAGCGAAACCACAAAACTTTTTCCGCTTATCGACGTAAGCTATATACGTTGACCTTAATTGCGAATTGCTTAAAACTTTACAGGTCTATAGTCGTAATTTCTTTTAAAGTCGCGAGTTGTGAAGTCCCTACAATTGATAGTCTAGTTAGTTCCAAAGGACCTCGACGCCTGGGTGTCGTGCACCTATTGCAGCTTGCGTAAGTAATAAGATTCATGTTTTTGGCATGTTTCCCGACAATACAGTGTCCTGTTATTAAACCTGTCAACATATGACATTCTATTCTCGTGAGTGAAAATAAGCGATGGAAAGGAATGTCTTTACAAGGGGCACTCCACAAAGGGAAGTGATTTCTCCCCTTCTGTAGAATCTTGTAACAAAAAAGAAAATCGTGTCACTCAACGGAATGGGCATCAAAGTGCTTGGCTACGCTGATGACATTATGATACTTATCAGAGGTAAGTTTTCCAACGATTAGCGAGCTCATGGAATCCGCGATAAAGCTACTCTAGACGTTGGCAAAGGACAATGGTCTGGATGCAGACCTTTGAAGATTTAATTCCCTAATTCAATTTATTAAATCTGATTTAAGATAATTGAATTAATTCCCTGTTTCTATAAATCGAAAAGAATTAATTCATTATTTAAATCACTTAATTTCATTGCAAAGAATTAATTCGTTGATTTGAATCAATTGAATTAATACATTTTAATTTGAATCAACTGATTCAAATCACTTGATTTGAATCAACTGATTCAAATCACTTTTGATTCAAATCAACTGATTCAAATCACTTTTGATTCAAATCAACTGATTCAAATCACTTTTGGTTTGAATCAACTTGATTTAAACTTTTTTCACTTAAATCAAACACTAAAAATGCACATTATAAAAATCTTATCAGGTCTGATTGCGTTAAATTCATTGGAATATCGCCAATTTTAAACACACCACGCCATCAATAAACAACACTCCAAATTGTACAGTATTATTAAATGTGTACCTTTAGTCTAGAGATGGGCGCTGGTCACGTGATTTGCGTGATTCACGTGAATCACGCGTGAGTGTGAGTGATTTCCATTTCAATCACGTGATTGTGAGTGAGCGTGATTTGAAAAAAAACTGAGCGAGTGATAAGTGAGTTGGTCATTTATTTTTTGCGTGAGTCTGCGTGATTAGATTTTTTGATTTGCACAATTTTTTGATTTGCCCAATTTTTTTAAAATTTTTCTAAAAATTTTTTTTTTCGAGTTTTTTTTTTTTTTGGTAAGAAAATTTTATTGCGTGAGTAGATTTTGCGTGACTCACGCGTGAGCGTGATTGAATCTGGCGTGAGTCACGCGTGAGTGTGAGTAAGTTTTTTATTACTCACGTGAATAGTGAGTGAGCGTGAGTAAAAAAATATTGCGTGAGGGATTAGTGAGTGATCCGATTATTTTTTGCGTTAGTGAGTGTGAGTCAAAATCCACTCACGCGCCTATCTTTACTTTAGTCAATAACGAATTTGGCTCTTCAGCATAAAAATAACTTTTAACACAAAAACAATGAATGATTTACATTTTTATTATACACATACATTTCCATTATATCGAAAAGTCGTGCATTATCCCACCCTTAATGTATATGTGCAAATTAATAAATGTTATATTAAAGCAATGTCTTGCATTTTTGTGATTCCTTTGCATGCATAGGCTAAAAAATGCTGCCAATAAAATGTACACTATAAAATTCTGTTGCTTTGACTTTTTGCTTGCTACTACCGCACAAGAATATATGTTATAGTATGTGTGTGCGTGTGTAAAGTAAATACTTTGATTTAAGAAAAAAATGTTTAAATCAACTGAATCAAAACATTTTTGATTTGAATCAATTGATTTGAATCAAATTGATTTGAATCAATTGATTTGAATCAAATTGATTTGAATCAATTGATTTGAATCAAGTGAATTAATTCTTTGTTGATTTGAATCAAGTTGATTTGAATCATTATTTAAACAAGGAATTAAACAAAAAATTAGTTAATTCATTCAACAAAAAGTTGAAATTAATTCTTTTGAATCAAATCATCAAAAATTAATTCCTTGATTTATTAATATGAATTAATCTTTTTGCGAATCAAATCAAAAAGTGAATTAATTCTTCAAAGGTCTGTCTGGATGTTAATCCCAATAAAACGAACTCGTCTTGTTCACAAAAAGGACTAAGAGAGACAGTTTTGTTCTCCCCATATTAGATGGAATAACCCTGGAACTATCTTATGAGGTGAAATACCTGGGGAATGCAGAGGAAGGATTAAAAAGTCGTTATGTGCTTTTTACACCATCAGAAGAACTTTTGGAAGAAGGTCCTCTGGATATATGGTGCGATGCAACTTACTGAAGACTCAACAACTAGCGTGTGTGGAAATTAGTTCGGCACCGCAGTCTGAAAGTGATACAAAACATTCAGCCCGTGGATATCATATCTACCATCAAGAGCACAGCAGCAAAATCGTCTCTTAGGTTAAGAGAGTCGCAAAAACCTAAGCAATGCTCTTGGGCACACTCGACCATATTAAGTAAGGTTGGCGGGATGGAACTGGAACAGAAAACCGACTATTTCTCACCACAGATGAACTTTGATAGAACCCTCGAAGTCCAAATACCGACTAGAAAAGACTAGGCAAGAAACTCTGTTATAACAGAGAATGCGATCTTAATCTTTATGGACGGATCAAAGAGATGAAGATGGGTACGGATTCAGGAGCATACTCTGAATGACTCGAAATCGGGGCCTCATGAAACTTCCGGATAATGTAGTGTTTTCGAGTCTGGGGTACTTACAATTGATAAAGCTGCGCAGAAGATTATGACAAGGCACCGTCGTCTTTGCGCCATTAACATTTTCGTGGATAGTCTCGCAGCTCTGAAGGCCTTAGAGTCAAACACTGTAAAATCAGGAATCGTTAGCAATTCTATACAATCCATTCGCCGGGTGGAACCTGACATCTCGGTTTCGAAAGTGGAATTGATGAACGAAATTGATAGGATATCAGGGAATATAATGAAGGATTAGTGGATATTATTGACTTCGTGCAGGATATCGCGAACCCTGTGGCCACTGACAAATCCTAAGAAACAAAAAGTCTTCTAACTTTTGGCAAACGGAGGAGTCAGTTAAGCAACTTTATGTGAATGTCCGGGTCTAATTAGCAGCCGTCTTAAGCATTTGGGGCAAGAATTTTTCGATGACCTGGATTGCCTAAGCGGTGTCTCATTGACGTCTCAAGCTTAAGGAATCGTTGTGGTTTAAGAAGTAGAACTTTGTGAAGTGAAATAACAAGTAAGGGAATGTCAATGGCGCCTTATGGCCTCCGAGTGAATTCGCCAAATGGAGAACGACCATCCTACCCTTGTATTTTTGGTAAACAAATGAAGCAATTTTATGTCAAAAGAACTTCAAAGTCCAGCGCTTGGACCCAAGGGATTAGAACATAACAACAGTTTGCTTTTGTGGACGTTCTTCCACGTAAGTGGTGTAATTCGCTTGATTTTCCTATTTGGGATCTCCAGGACTAAGTATTCTTCAATTTAATTTAAGTCATTTTTAATCATTTCAACCTAACCGAGAACTGGGGGGTTACTGTGTAACTTTGTTCGAAAGAAATCGTTCGAATTGTGAAATTTTTAATCATTTGTAGTAAAAAACCTGTCGTTGCTTAATAATATTTTTTTATATTTTGGCATTATTTGGTGATGAGCTGACAAGCTATAAATAATTTTGTTCCTAAAAAAATATTTTCTTTCAATTATTTGCGAAAAGAAATTTGTATTCGAAAGCATTTCCGTTTCGAATCGAATTACGCAGTAACTCCCCTGGTAACAATGACCATCGTCTCGTTGTAGGGAAATAGACCAAGGGTTTTGGGAGGAATCGAACCCACGATCCTCTGTTTCACAGGTTAGCACGCTACCAACTAATCTACATTGGCCCCCTTCTACAGAACCACATGACTAAAGGCTTGGCACTCGAAACCGTACCCCAACGTAGCGTGTGTGAACATGAGAGAGCGATTATTCTTATTTGCAGACGGTTACTACATTTTTAATTTGATTTTGATTGCTACGCAATCTTACAAGGGAATTATTTCAACTCTTATGAACCAATTTGCATGAAACTTAAAATATATATAAAAGAGACAATTCTAAGGTTGACGTGTTTCGGCTTATCGGCCATATCGGGGATTTAGGAGTTCAAAAAATGGGCGAAAAAATAATTTTTTTTGATTTTTCAGAAATTTTTTTCAAGAAACTAAAAGATGTTTCCATATGAAAAGAAAGGTTTTTTTATGCCTATCCAACGGTGACATAACCTTGTAAAAATTTGGCCTACCTTAATATTTTTTTCATGAACATGTGTAGATTATGGGGGGTATTTATGTGAGGATATAGACCTACGATATCTGTATGAAGACGAAATTATGTTTATTTAATTTAAGTCGACACTTTTTTTTGGCCTAGACGACATTCCTGTTAGTTTGAGAATTACCGAAATTTTCCAGAAGATCCACATTGTTTCATAAGGGGAAAGCGAAATTTTTAAACACTGATATGGCCAACAAGCCGATACCCCAACCTAAAAATCCACTCTTTTATATATATTTTAAGTTTCAGACAAATTGGTTTATAAGGGTTTATAAACTTATACGGTATTTACACCAACGAAAACAACTTGTTTTTGAATATTTTTTTGGTTTTTGGCAAAAACTACATAAATTTTCCATACAATTTAAAAACTGCGTTGCCAACTAAAACTGAACAAAAACTAGAATTTAGGTTGTGGTCTATGCTACTATTAATTCAGTGTGAATGTTTTTTTCAATTTTCTTTTGGTAAAAACGAATGTCAAAATAAAAATATTTGTTTTTTTGTTAAATTAATATTCAAATCTTTAAAAAAAGTAAATAAATGTGTAATTTAATTTTTTTAATAACGTGTGGCTATTGTAATTTTGTGTTTTTTAGTGAATTTAGAAAATAATTAATTTGATTTGACAAACAAAAACTCTTTTTATTCGGTGTAAACAGTTTGGTTTTCCAAAATGCTTTTTTGCCAAAAACAAGTTAGTTTTTGTTTGGTCTAAACATAGTATTACATTGTTAGGGGACAGGTAGCTAACCCATTCTAAAGATTACTTTCCATAAGCTGTCTGCGAAACGTAGGGAAGTAGATAAATATTGGCTAACTACTGCTGCAACTATGAGGTGATAGCAAAATGTTAGGAAATTCGAATTAGAGAAAGTCGACTCCTCGTGAATTGATTTCGGTTTCGTGATTTATTTTCTGATTCCAAATAATAAATTGTTTTAAACTTTTTAGGATCAATGAGAATTACTACATGATTATCGAAACGAAATTTGTTGTAAATCAAATGGTTTAATTGCAGCATCCAAAATTGTTGGTCGCGATTATCGAGTTTATATTTGTTCTTACAGTCATATTTCATTTGTCTAAATTAAAAAATTTGTTTGATGCAACCAAACCACTCCATTATTATCGAAGAAGTTGGTCTTTCCTTCACTTTTTCCCGTTTACCTTGTTTCATTTTCCTAAATTTGGCTGTGTGACATAAGTATTAAATATACCATCACATGCTATGTTTGTTGGTGATTTTTTTATTTCATGCAAAACTTCCTAATCTCTCACTCTAGGGAACTCTGCCCCCTTTAAAATAACCAAAAAAAGAAGAGAGATTGTTGTGTTTTGTTTTGCTGAGTTGTTTATCAATAAATTTGTTTATTATTTTTTCTGTTCTTTTTTTTTTTGAATTCAAAAGAGGTGAAATGTTGTATGGATTAATGGTTGGTTAGATGTTTAAGCACAATTTACATTAAGGTGGGTGATGAATATACGAAATTTTAACAAATGTTTTAAGTTGTATGATTTTTTATTTGTTTCAACTGCTTAAACTTCTTCCTGTTGAGAGTAATAATACACTCAAAAAAATACGTTAGTAGATTTACTAATTTTTTTTTGCTAATGCTAGTTAGCTAACTTTTAGCAAATTTTTAGTTGAGATTAGCATGTTAGCAAAAAATTCTTGTAAACTTTATTTAGCACATTAGCAATTTTAAACAAACTTTGAACTAATTTCTTTTGCTAAATTTGAAATTGAGTTGACAACATTTTTACAAGATTTTTTGCTAACATTAGCAAAAATAAATGGTAATTTTTTTTTTATTTTCAGAAAACTTAAAATGGCGCTATCTCGGAAACTAAGCCAGATAGAGCAAAATGGAGGGCATTTTTGGTTCTTAGGATCTCCATACTTTCGCGGGTCCTCTTCACATGTGTGGACCCTAATGGGCCCTAACTTTGGATCCAAAAAAGTTAGCATTCCCGAAAATTTTAAAATGCTCATATCTCGGTAAATATTGCCGACACAACAAAAAGTCCAAAAGCATTTTTGTAGCTCTCAATACGTAGAACAAGACCGCAAAATAGTCAAAAGCTCTCCGAGTAATATTTTTAAAGTTATCGAGTTTTCTAATTCTCAAGACCCCAGTATCACGTATCTCAAAAACTAAGCAAGGTAGAGCGAAACGGACACAAATTTTGGATCAAAAACTATGACGATTTTTAAGGAACCCAACTAGGTCTAGGGCAATCGGGGTCTGGACCTATCGGGTCCGAACCCAATGGGGTCCTCAAATGTGTATGAACCAAGTCAAAAAAAATAAAAAAATTAGTTAACTAATTATTGGCAAAACATTTTTGCTAACTTTAGCACAAAAATTGTGGGTTCAAAATCAGCAAATTTTCTTGTAGGTTTACAAGCTTTTTTTGCTAACATTACAGTTTTTTTTTTGAGTGTATGTAAACACAACAGTAATAGAACTGAAAACTTGTATTTCCCTAAGCATATCCTATCAATTTCGTGGCTGTGACGTCTAAGGTAACGACTAGCATGTGTTATATGGTCCATAGTAGAGATGGGCACATGAGCATATTAGAGCGTGATTCACGCGTGATCACGAGTGAGTGCGACTGAATTCAATTTTACTCACGTGATTGTGAGTGGTGAAAAAAGTTGCGTGAGTGAGTGAGTAAGATTTTTGCGTGAGTGAGTGTGCGTGAGTCGATTTTTTTGCGTGAGTTTGCATGATTTATTTTCTTCATATTTCCTTTCGTTCCAAAAAAAGCAACAAAAAAAATTTTAAAATATGGCTTAACTTAAGATTTCGTCCCGAAAAAAGCCAAAAAAAAATGTAAAATTTTACTGAACTTTTGCTAAAAATTTTGAAAGATTTTTGAAATTTAAATTTTTGAAATTTTTTTTTTGTATAAATAAGAGCTTCGTGAGTGTGAGTGAAGCTTGCGTGAGTGCACGTGAGTGTGAGGTGTATTAAATTTACTCACGTGATTGTGAGTGAGTGTGATTAGAAAAAAGATTATCGTGAGTGAGTGTGCGTGATTCAAAAATTCCTGTCGTGAGCGTAAGTCTGAAGGATTGCAAAAGCATTCTGAGGAGAAAAATGATTATTTTCGGATGTGCAGAATAGGTTTCCGAACACAGCGAAAATTTTCATTTTTGGCAGTATGGTAATTGAAAACTTTTAATATCAAGGAACTAATTCTAAACGCATATGCGGATTTATCTCATTAAAAGCTATTAGACAAATTTATTATGGTGGCCAGGGTTACCAGAGCCATTTTGTTTTAACGGATTATCTTTTTACACTCAGAAAAAAAATTACCTAAAAAATGGGAAAACTAACTTAATTGAAGGAAAATTAATAATTTAGCTCCATTGCCATTAGAGATGGGCGCTGGTCACGTGATTTGCGTGATTCACGTGAATCACGCGTGAATCACGCGTGAGTGTGAGTGATTTTCATTTCAATCACGTGATTGTGACCCTTAGGGTATGTATCAGGGGGTCTAACGTGGGTAACTGAGTGTGAGTTGAAAAAAATCTGAGTGAGTGATTAGTGAGTGAGTCATTTATTTTTTGCGTGAGTTTGCGTGATTAGACTTTTTGATTTTCCAAATTTTTTTTTAATTTTTTTTTTGATATTTTTTTTTCTTTTTGGTAAGAAAATTTTATTGCGTGACTCACGCGTGAGCGTGATTGAATCTGGCGTGAGTCACGCGTGAGCGTGAGTAAGTTTTTTATTACTCACGTGAATGTGAGTAAGCGTGAGTAAAAAAAAAATTGCGTGAGTGATTAGTGAGTGATTCGATTATTTTTTGCGTGAGCGTGAGTGAGTGGGAGTCAAATTCCACTCACGCGCCCATCTCTAATTGCCATGTTTTCCTTCTTCTAAGTTCATTTTTTTCTAAAAAATAAGGGAAGAAATTTTGTTTTTAATATTATGCCAATTTGAACTAAAAAATGGGAACCATTTTATTTCAATTTAATTCATACACATTTGACGATCCGATGTGCCCAGACCCAGTTGGGTTCGTTAAGAATAATCACACACAGAAAACGAATTTTACGATTTCCGAAAGTCAGTTATTGCAACAAAAACTCGGTTGGAACTTTTGTATATAGATCATCACAGCTGAATATCGGTAGTCACAACTCATTTTCGGCGGTCATAACTGTCTTTTAATTGGGGCAACTAAAAAAATTGGTTGTCAAAGCCAAGTATAGTATCTGCAACCGAATTTTGAGTTGATAGAACTGATAAATTCAATTGGAAACTATTTTTTCTGTGTGCAAAGCTTTTGCTCCAAAATTTTTGTCCGTTTTGCTCTACCTTGCTTAGTTTTTGAGATACGTGAATTTAGGGGACCACTGGCGTCTTGAGAATTTTAAAAACTCAATTTCTTGAAAACTATTACTTTGAAAGCTTTTGAGTATTTGGCGGTCTTGTTCTACGTGTTAAGAGCTACAAATTTATACATATGAGCATTTACAAATTTTCGGGAAAGCCAACTTTTTAAAATCCAAAGTTAAGACCCATTGGGGTCCACACATGTAAAGAGGACCGGTGATACTATGGAGATCCAAAGAACCAAAAATGAGCTCCATTTTGCTCTATCTGGCTTACAAGGAAGGTCTTTTACAGGACACCCAACGATTGTCCTGAAACCTGCATATGGGGCATTTCATGTCAAATCGGACGCTTTGAATATTTTTTTTTAAGATTTTCCCAATTTGTCGATTTTTTTGATGACCGGCTTCTTTTACTCATAGCTTCTTCAATAATGGTCCAAATTAAATTTTTTTTTTTTCAAAATTTTTGTTTTTTTACGTACTTAAAAAAAAAATCTTATAAGTGCTCTAGTATGCGATTTTTAAGTTTTAAATCTTATTTTTGAAAATGTATGCACTCTTTGATTTTTTTTTGAAATATTTTTGTGTAAAACTTCTATCGATTTTACAAATTTTTGCCCAGTAGGATTGTGGGATAACGATTATTACTAAGTTTTGAAAAAATTTTAGTGTAATTTTCCAATCTTAAAATCATTTCTACTGCTCCATGCACTTTGGCTGCATTTTCAATTTTGGCGGCAAAAAGGAAATTTTTCAAGTATAGATTTTTACAATTTTTTTGATTGTGTTTAATTCCCAATATATTGGTAAGAAAAAATTTAAAAAGTTATGATAGTTGGCAACACTGTCGATCTGTAAACAGCTGCTAATGTATACAGTTTTTATAACACGTGTTGCAAGTTGTAAATCAACCAAATTTTAATAAATCTAAACATTTTTTTTTTAGAATATATTTTGGTTAACAAAAATGTTGTGAATATGAATTTTAATACTCAAGGTTAGTATTTTTACGAATTCTTAACATAATTAAAAAAAAAAAATTATTTCGTAGTTATTTTGGAGTTTTTTAAGGGTTATTTTTTGTGAAATTGTAAATAGTTTTATCGTCTTTAGTGGAGTATAACTGAAAATGTTAACAATTGTTAAAACATTTTTATACATGTATATCTTCGTAGAAAGCTCGGGGTTTATTGTATATTAATATGATATGCGAACGAGTGCGAACAAACGAGTTATTAGCAAAAACGTGAATTTTTGATGTTTTTTTTTTCTCAAATTCACGTGTTGAAAAACACACTAAAAACGCTTTAAAGCTTAGTGGAAAGCTACAAAAATATTTTACAGCGTTTCTTTCATTCAAAAAACTTTTTATTCTAAAACAAAAAAAAAAAAAAATACACTCAAAAAAAATTATACACTCAAAAAAATTGTACACTCAACATTTTTTTTTTTTTTTTTATATTATATTATTAAAAAACGTAATTTACTCAAAATAATAATATTTTTAATAAATTACTATCACTAAAAAAGTTTTTTTCTACTTGAATATGTTTTTCAACAATTGACTACAATTTTTTTACAATTATTCGGTATTCGGCCATATTCGTCCAAAAATGTGACCGAAGTCGAATAATGGCCGAATAGTACTTTTTTGCCTATCGAATATTCGGTCAGACACTTCAAATTATTAAGGAAGATTTTAATGAAATACAGTTTTGTGAGCATTAATTTTTTTCGAAAATCCCCCTTATGGGCGGGCCACTAGAAAAAGGGGGCGTGGACCGCCCATTTTTTCTCAAATCAAATATTTCGACAGTAGAACCCTGCATACCAAATTTGGTGAGGCTAGCTTGTCGGGAAATAGTTTTTGCCGCGATTTGGGGTTTTTCGGCCATAGTGCAATGGTGCGTCATAGAGGGGTCATTTCCAAGACCAACCCCCATTAATTTTTAAGTCTTAACAATTCTTCGGAACAAACTAATACCCTATCTCCAATTTCTAATGGGGATCTCACACAAAATGACATTTTTTTAAATTTGCTCCAACCGCTCTAACTGCCCTTAGAGTCCGTCCGTCTGTCAATCCCATACAAACGCCCCCTTTGGATTTGGCTAAAATGACTCTCATAACCGTATTATAATAGATATCGCTTTGAAACTAAGTAGGTAATCAAATTTTGTATGCAAGAATTACCATTCTAAATTTCAAAGGCATCGGGTCAGTCCTTCTGGTAGTCCCCATACAATCTACCCTCCTGATATTCACATAATTCCCTCAAAATTCATAAAAATTTAAATATTTGATAAAAAATTTATTTTTAGGTTTTAAACGTGTACTTAAGTAACCTTATCAAATCGGAATATAATTGGACCATTTTTGACTTAGTCCCCCATATAAAAATTTGGACCGATATTCTGTTAAATCAGTCAATTGACAAAAAAATTAACCAATTCCACTAATATTTGACCATTTTCCGGGAAACACTGATGTAGGTTATCATATGGTCGGTCTTGACCGACTATAACTGTCTTACTTGTTTTATTTCTTTAACGCGTGTTATACGGACAAGAATGAAACCTAGATGGAACGAAATGAAATAGAACAGGGACCACAAGGAATATAACGAGGAACAAAATGGAATGAAACAGGGTACGACGTGGAATGATTGTTTTTAACTAAAAATTTGCTATTTTTTTTATTTTTGTTTTTTGAAAACGACACCTCCTAACATTTTAAAACAAAATTAAAAAAAAAAAAAAACAAGTAGAAAAGTAAAAAACTTTTGTTTGGAATTTTGTAAAAAAAAAAAAGAAAAAATGACAATTTTTTTTTTTGAATGTAAATTTTTTTTCGAGTGTAAATTTTTTTTTAGTGTGAAAATATTTGTGTGTGACAAAAATACTTTGTTGTAAAGTAATTTTGTGGCTTACCAATGTTTTCAAAACTTGTTTTTTTAAAGCTCGGGTTTTTCAACACGGGAATTTAAGGGGATACCAATCTGATTCTTTATAACACGTTAATTCGCAAAAAACACTAACCGAAATTCACTCTTTTGCTTATAACTTTTGAACAACTGGACCGATTTCGCTGGACTGCAATACCAACCTGACCAGGTAAATGCCCAACATATGTATCAAACCTCCGTAAAGTCTTTCAAAAGTAAGCGTGTTTTTAACAGACAGACGGGCGGACGGACATCGTTAGATCGTCTTAGAATCAATCGAGGATCATGAATAAATATACTTTATGGGTTCCTAGACCAATATTTCGAGGTGTTACAAACGGAATGACAAACTTCTATATACCCTCTATCACTAGAGTGGAGGGTATAAAAATGTTTGTGCTGTCGTTATCACCTAACTTTTGTTAAGTTTGAAATTTCATCTTTAACATTTGTCTAAAATTTGCACTATTATTAGTATTTCTCTAGAGTATAGACGATAATAGTGATGATGACGACGACGACAATGATGATTTTTTCATTTTGTTTTTTCCAATCGTTTAAATTTCTCAGTCTAAAAACCTCAAGCAGTTGATGTCATATGATGTCATCCTTGCAATTGTTTCCCAATTGTTATGGTGGTTTTACATTTTTATTCATTTTCATTATTTTAGTTCACTTTAGATTTCAATTATTTTTATAAATCCAAGTGCGTTAGTCTTTTTTGCAGAAAAAAATTTTTAGATTTTCAAATGAATATCAACTTGAAAAGCAAATTGTAAAAAAAATGTGGTTTTGCTGATGCTTGAAGTTTATTGACATAGAAAAGAATTGTAGGACTTAGGCAGGAGGCATCAGATTTCATTATACTGCTGTTGCTGCTACTGCTGATAGATGGATGGTTGAGGTTTTAAATTTCACTTTTTTTAGTGTCTGCTAGTTAAAGATTAATATTACACAGAAAAAAAAAAATTGTCAATACAATTAATTTCATTGTTAATACAATTAAACATTTAATTGAAACTGAGCCTACATTGGATTTTGTCAATACAATAATGGCATTTGTAACTTTTGAAAAAAAAAATCAACATCATTCATTGTTACATTAACAATGAAATTAATTGAAAAATTTGTAAAATCTAAAAATAGAATAAAAAATAATCTGAAATCTAAAAATAGAATAAAAAATAATCTAAAAATAGAAAAAAAAAAAATAAAATAAAAAAAAAAATGTCTACCGCCATCTGGCATCGAACCCGCAACCTTCGTGCTACGCGTCTAGCACACTACCACTGTGCTATCCTTGTACATATTTGTATTTGACTAAACGTCATATTTAAAACAGTCTACAATTAGAATGATAAAAAAAAAACAAAAATTGGAAATTAAAAAAAAAAAAAAAAGTTCCGCCAACTGGCGGCGAACCTGCAACCTACATGATTCGAAGCTAGCACACTACCACCGTGCTATTCCTCATGTATAATTAAAGTTGACTAAATGCGTACATAAGGTGTCTGTGATTTCAATATGCACTTTTTGCGTTTTTAAAAATAAAAAAAAAAACAAAAATAAAAAACTGTTCCGCCAACTGGCAGCGAACCCGAAACCTTCATGATTCGAGTTTAGCACACTACCACCGTGCTATCGTCGCATATATTTGTGCTTGATTAAATGAGTTTATAAATTGTTTGTGTTAGTAATGTGAATTTTGTGGAATCTTTAACAATGATTTTAATTCATGCGTTTAATTGGAAATAAAACCGAATTTTTGTCACATTAACAATACACATTGTTGATACAATTAAAAACGTTGTTGAACTAGTATTTCGTTGGTAACAATTTATTTTGTTACTCTTGATTTTATGATATTTTTTTCTGTGTAGTAGTTCGTTTTATGACTAATTGTATAAGATGTGTGTGTTAAGATGAATTAAAAATACTTAAAGTGTTAAACTTTGTTCAAAAGTTATTGGCTTAAAATTAAATCAAAATTGTGCTCAAGTGTATAAAATCTATAGTTTAGGCCCCTATGACACTAGCTTTTTTTTGTATTGGATTACCAAGCACGGTAATGCTGTGCTCTAATCGGATTAACATGCCATTATATTAATGCAATACAAAAAAAAGCTAGTGTCATATACCCTTAAGAATATCTTTTGCATTGTTTTTTTTATGGTTCTTGATAACCTTGTAGAATTGAAGTCAATTTCATGCTGCAGATAAACGAAACAATAGACGAAGAATATATTCATATTATGAAATTAAAAGATTAAAAATATTATAGATTTATTTTTGTAAAATCATAATTATTTTTTGGGTATAATGAGAGAGGGGACTGAGAATAAATAGTAAGCAAATACCCACTTTATAAAACTACACTCTGAAAAAAAAATAACTCAAAAATGGGAAACTAACTAAATGCAAGGAATATTGATAATGATTCAGCTCCATTGCCATATTTTCCTTTTTTTAAGTTCATAATTTTCTTAAAAATAAGGATAGAAACAAATTTTAATATTATGTCAATTTGAACTAAAAATGGGAAACAATTTATTTCGGTCGTCCTCTTCTTCTTCTACTCTGTGGGTTCCAGTCTATATCATTACGGGTTACGTCCTTTGGAGATCTTCGCAATGCATGGTTAATCCAGCGCCATTTCCTTCTTAACACTTCGATTTGTATTTGATTCTGATGAGTGCGTTCCCAAAGTTGTGCATTCGATATCCTGTTGGCCAGAAAATTTTTAATATACTTCTCAGGCATTTGGTGACGAAGACTAGCAGGGTGTTCACATCTTTGGTAGCCATGTTCCACGTTTCGCACCCATCGAGAAGAACAGATTTCACACATGAATTGAAGATGTTGATTTTTTTGCGGGTGGAGGTGACTGGTGATTTCCACACTGTGCTGAGTTGGCCGAATGCTTGTCGGGCTTTCATAGTGCGATTCAGTTCATCATCGGAAGATCCTCCGGTCGTTGTTATGATGCTACCCAAGTAGTAAAAAATGTTAACATCCTGGATTTGAATGTTTTGGCTGGAAAATGGCCTGTTACATGTGGAATTTATTCTCATGGCCTTCGTCTTAGGAATATTTATTTTGAGGCCTGAATTTGCAGCTTCTGACTCTACCATTTTTAGGCTTTCTAACATGTCGGAGTGACTATGTGTTGTTAGATGGCATATGTCGTCGGCATATTCAAGATCGGCCAAACGCTCGCCAAGTCCCCACATTATGCCTCTGTTGTTGGCCGTTGCATTTTTCATAACGATGTCCAGCACAACGTTAAAAAGTAACGGTGACAATATGCAGCCTTGACGAACACCCGCTTTAACAGGAACCTTGTCGCTTATTGAGTTTTGGTGTAGTATACGACCATTTGCGTTTCTGTATAACTCCTGACTGATCTCCATTATTTTTCTAGGAACGCCTTTACAAGTCATTGCTTTCCAAATGGCATCGTGTGAAAGTGTGTCAAAAGCTTTTTCGAAATCTATAACGACTAGGTAAAGGGGCGATCTCCATTCGACTGACTGCTCAATTATAATGCGGAGGCTGTTTATATGATCTAAGCAAGACTTTTGTGATCTAAAACCCGCCTGTTCACAACGAAACTCTTTGTCAAGGGAGTCAGAAAGTCTTCTATTGATAATATTAGCGATTATCTTGTTTATCATGCTTAGAAGTGTTATTCCTCTCCAGTTTCTACACTCTGTAAGATCCCCTTTCTTCGGTATGTTGATGATCAAGCCCTCTTTCAATTCGTCGGAATGCTCATTGTTGTCCCACAATCTTTTTACCACATTCTGGAGCAGGAAGGCACTTGTTTGGGGGTCTACTTTTAATGTCGGGGGTCTACTTTTTATGTCGGCCCTCTCGGTATGGGTAGTGCAATTGCATATTGGATGTGGTATGTGCATGTCCGATTACAGCATGTTGGCATAATGATGTGTCCAATTTTGAAGCTGAGTATTTTTTGAGGTGATAAGATCGCCGTTGCTGTTTCGTAGCGGTTTTGACGAATTGAATTTTTTATTAGTAAGTTTTTTTATTGTTTTGTATAAGTCGCGTGTTCTACCTGACTCGGCTGCAGTTTGTGCTTCTGTGGCAAGGTTTTCCGCCCAGTTACGTTTGTATCTACGCGCGCTACGCTTAACTTCTCTGTCAATAAAACTGTAGTTGGCCTGGAGTCTGGATTTTTCCAAGCTTGTTCTGGCATTATTCATTTGAGACTTGGTTTCTTTTCTCGTAGTTATGAAATTACACGTTGTATCGGATATCCACGGCTTTTTTTCGGGGATTTTGTATCCAATATGTTTTGCTGCAGCATCACATATAAGGTCCCTCACATTTTCAAATTCGTCAGTAAGATTTTGTTTGGTTTCTGCTGAGTTTCTCAAGGCCTGGGTGTAGGTAGTTTTGACGTTGGGGTCATTAAGCTTCTGGAAATTTTCTGCCGCAACTCTTAATCTGAAGGTACCCACAAGGAGATGGTGGTCACTAGAACAGTCAGCACCACGTTTATTTCGCACATCTAATAGGGAGCCACGCCATGTCTTGCTAATAGCGATGTGGTCGATCTGGTTTTCTGTTCGATGGTCAGATGATACCCACGTGACTTTGTGGACTTTTCTGTGTGGAAAAATTGTAACAGCTATAACCAGTTTGTTGCCCAAACACATTTCTGTAAACAGCTCTCCATTTTCGGTCATTCTTCCTAAGCCATGGACGCCCATAGCTGATTCTCGATTTGAGTTATCGTTACCCACTTGAGCGTTAAAATCACCCATCACCAATAATATATCACCCCTGTGTACAGCTGAGGTTACTCTGGCTAGCTGGCTATAGAATTCTTCTTTAGTCTGTGTGTCAGAAGTTTCTGTGGGTGCATAACATTGTACACATGTGATGTTTCGAGCACGAGTTCGGAGTCGTGCTATAATTATTCTATCAGAATATGGGTGCCAGTCTATCAGCGCATTTCGCACTTCCCCGCTTAGTAGTATCCCCAATCGACTAGACCGTTGTTGATTGGCGGGTTTGCCAGAGTAGATCATGGTAAAATTATCAGATGTTGAGAAATCTCCTGAATCCGGTGACATGACATAATCCCCACGGACATAGTCCCCATTTCCGTTATGGGGATTATGACCAAATTCATTTCGGTCATAATCCCCATAATGGTAGTGGGGACTATGACCGAAAATTATTTGGACATAGTCCCAATAAAAAACGGACATAATTCCCAGATTTATGGGGATAATGACCACGTAACAAATGGCCTTAATCCCCATTATGGGGATTTTGTCTTCTATTCTAGTTGGTCATAATCCCCAAAATTAAAAGATTTTTTTTTACTTAAAAGTTTTTCTGCGTAGCCGGCCTTCGGCCGGGCTTAGGGATTATAAACTCCATGCATTAAACCCACCCTCTCTGCAGAAAACGGGGATTATGACCAAAATTGCTTTGGACTTACTCCCCATAATGTGAGTGGGGGTTATGACCGAAAAAAGTTCGGTCGTAATCCCAACAAGGAACGGACATAATCCCCATTGGGATTGTGACCGTTTTGGAAACAGTCATAGTCCCCACAACTATTATGGGGATTATGACCGAAATGAATTCGGTCATAATCCCCATTTCCGTTATGGGGGTAATGTCCGTGGGGATTATGTCCTGTCACCCCTGAATCCGGCCATCTGGTTACACAAAGTCCTAGAAAGGCGAGGTTGTTAGTTCTTGCTTCCCTGCAGACCTGCGCAAGCTTCGAAGAATCTAAAAGCGTCCTTACGTTCCAAGTTCCAAATCGTGTCCGTTGTTTAAAGCTGAAGGTCGTCATCAGAGAGATCGATTGTTTTTCATTTACGTTGTTTGAGGTTTCGGTAATCATTTGTTTTAAGATGAGTAGCTGAATACGGGTGGTCAATGAAAAAATTAAAAAAAAAACAAAGTGTTCGAATTGCCATTGAATGCCCCATATATAGTATTATATTGTCAAAAAAAATATTTGTGTAAGGAACTTTTTTCAAAATTTCTTTTGGATCTAAGAATGTTTTTTATACTCGATTTAGTGATAGAGGGTATATATAAGTTTGTCATTCCGTTTGTAACTCATCGAAATATCGATCTGGGACCCTATAAAGTATATGTATTCATGATCCCTGATCGATTTTAAGACATTCCAGCGATGTCCGTCTGTCCGTCGGTCCGTCTGTCTGTGGAAATGGTGATCACGACCAAAATACTACACGGATATGACTGAAACTTAACACATTTATAGGAAGTTCTCCTGAGAAGTTTGGTATTGCATTTGAGCGATATCGGTTCAGCGGTTTAAAAGTTATGAACGAAAATGTAAGGACACGTCAAAAATTTTAGTACATTCAACATAACCTAAAAATACAAAATGCTTTAATTCGGCTGCTGGTTGACATATGTGAACATAATTGAACACCAAATGGTATTTAAACATGTACGAACATATTTTTTGACAAAAAATTAAAAAATCGCGGATTTTTTTTTTACCAAAAAAATTTTTTTGCGGACATTTTTTTCAATTTTTTTTTTTAAGTAATTTCCTTTTAAAAAAAAGTTTTTTGCAATAATCTTTTTGAAATTGTGGAGGGTATCACTACATTCGGCAAAGCCGAATTTAACTTTTTTACTTGTTTTTTTTAACATTTTTAACAAATTCTAGATGGTATAACAAACCAAACGAAATGTTATAACATTTTCATTAATTTAAATCGATTAAAATGAAATCGATTTGGCGGTAAACGACTATAGAACTTGCTGATTTCTTTGTAAACAATAAGTATCATTGTTATTGGCAACATTGTAACAACGAATAAATGACATTTACGGTCTGTCAATTTCCATACAGTATTTATGACGATGTAGAAACATCTTATTGACAAATGTTAATCAAATAAAAACTAAAAGAAAAATAATTCTATTAAGTTAATTTTTCACAAGAAATTTTTGTATTTAAATCAATTCCAACACAGAAAAAAAAATAAAAATAATTGAGTAAATTTTTAATTGACACAATTAAAACTTAACTCAAAGTTTTTCGTTTTTTTAAGGAATTTTTTAATTTAGTTAAGTAAAAATTTAGTTTTTAGTAAAATTTATTTATTTCTTTTTAAAAGTTTAAAAAATTTTTTCTTTTTTTTTTGCAAAATTGTTTTTTTTTTTTAACTTTGCCAATTATATTTATGTCTTAAATACATTCATAATGAGTAAATTAAATCCAAAGTAGGTTTATTTGACTGATATTGCACGAATAATTGTCAAATAAGTATTATGAATAACTTTAAGTATTATGAATAACCCTCTTAAAAATTTAAATTTAAATCTTCGACTTTTTTTTAATTTACGTGGCAAATCTAAAAGAGATTTGAAAAAAATTAAAAAACCATTAAATTTTTATTAAATTATTCACTCAAATTATTTGAAAAAATTTTGAGTTAATTTTTAATTGCGTTAAAAACTAAAAACCTCGATTTTTTTTAATATTTTTTTTTTTATCAATTTTCCCCAAATTAAAAAATTCGAATGAGATAATTTTCAAACACAAGTCCTTTGGTTGGTGACACACTTTGAGAGCCAATAAGATTTCATTGTGTTTTAAAATTTTTCAGAATTAAGTTGCTTTCAAATTTTTTATTTACAATATAAATTAAATTTGAAGATAATTTATTATTTAAAAAAACTATAACATTCCTCTTTTTAAAATAGAATTTCGTAATTTTAATTTTATAATTTTGACATGAAAGTGAAAATGATAATGTATAGAAATATTATCATTATTTTTTCAATCTCAAAGAAATAAATCTTTCGGTTAGGCCCCACGTTGGGCGCCAATATTAGAATTAAAGTCTTTTCAGTTTCAAAATTATTTTGATTGAAGTGTTATGAATCAGAAAATTTTTCTTTAAAAAAAGTTCAACAATTATGACACATTGTTATTAAGAAACTAAATTTGAAAGCTAAAGAAAATTTTTATACTAAAAGAGTCTAATTAATGATGAAAATTAGCCCGTCCTGGGGTTTTCTGAAAAGTACAACAAAAAAAGTTTTTTTTTTAATAGTAATTAAAAGCTGTTCAGCCGATTTTCTGACACAGTTTTTCTTTACAGTGTTAAAAACAGTTTTAAATTTTCTTACTTCTTACTTTGGCACCTACTGGGTTTAATACAATTTTATATATTTAGTACCATACATACACATATTAAACCTTCTCAACTTTGATATTTGTGTATTACTCATACGTATTGTTGTTCTCCAGGAATGAGTAAATAACAAGGTTGTGTACCGAAATAAATTTGGTTATTGGTAACAGTAATTGTATTAATAACAAGTAAGAAAATTATAGTCATTCAAGACCGACAATACCCTACACCCGTGATTATCGGGAAATGGGCCCAAGTCCAGACATGTCTTTTGTTAAATCTTTTCGGGTTGTTTGTAAGGAAGCTAGGTATAAACATGGACCGATTTTTTTAGGCCTTCGTCCTTGAATTAAAAGATGCTTACATATTAATTGTCGGTGACAGGACATAATCCCCACGGACATTATCCCCATAACGGATATGGGGATTATGACCCAATGCATTACGGACATAATCCCCATATTAGTTGTGGGGACTATGACCATTTCAAAAACGGTCATAATCCCAGTAGGGATTATGTCCCTTCCCTGTTGGATTACGACCGAAAGTTTTTCGGTCATAACCCCCATTCATATTATGGGGACTAATTGTAAGTCCAAAACAATTTTGGTCATAATCCAATTATTTTGCGGAGAGGGTGGGCTTAATGTATGGAGTTTGTAAGTCCGGCCGAAGGCCGGCTACGCAGAAAAACTTTTAAGACAAAAAAATTGACATAATTATTGGGATTATATCCTATTAGCATAGTAGACATAATCCCTGTAATGGGGATTATGTCCATTTTTTACGTGGTCATTGCCCTCATAAAACTGGGAATCATGTCCATTTTTTATTGGGATTATGTCCACATTTTTTTCGGTCATAGTCCCCACTACCATTATGGGGATTATGACCGAATTCGTTTTGGTCATAATCCCCATAACGGAAATGGGGGTTATGTCCGTGGGGATTATGTCATGTCACCTTAATTGTCAACTCGTAGAAGAATTTTATTAATTAGTAAATGAAAAATGACCTCGAGCTAGAAAAAGCCTACTAAAAAAAAACGTTTTAGCGAAGCCCGTCTGTCTGTCCGTCCATCCATGTCCATCCAACGTTGTGTGCAGAATACAGAAATTTTTTTATAAATTTGAAACTTAAGCACCTCTTGGCCTAAAGAAATTGTAAAAAAAACGTTCCATGTTTTGACAGCCTCCACTCACACGTCCTCAACAACCAGGTATCCTATCGAAATTTACCACCCTCCTCACATAAATCTCTCAAAAATTCGTGAAAACAAAAACTTTGGTAACCTAATCAAATATGATTGTAATTGGACAATTTCTGAACTTACAAGGGAAGTCTCCATAGTGTCACCCTCCGATCTTCATGAAATTTTGATATGTTGTTAAGAACGAAAATTAATTCGACACGTATTTTTTTTTAGCGGCCCAAACTCATTTTTAGAGGGGTCGATTTGTATGGGGGAAATTGACCTTTTTCAGTTTTTTACGATTTAGGCTTATTTAAACAAAATTAATATACATATGTAATATCAGATTAAAGGTATTAAAAGTACCTATCCCGTGGTGCTAACAACGGGCCAAAGAAGTTAATATTTTTCGACTTATTATCAAAAATGTCCTAACATTTTGGGATTTTACTCAATTTGACGAAAAGTTGTACATGTTTGGACACGTTCTTAGCACATGTAGATAGGTTTTCCAAAGACCTTTCATTTGGTATGCAACATGACTAGGTTTCTTTGCATAATATGGGAGATAAACGAAAAAAAACTGAAAAATGGCCTTGTATTCCCCCTTCTTTTTACCCTCTAAATATGAATTTTGGCCGCTAAAAAAAATGCGTGTCCCTTTATTTTTTCTGCTCTACAAAATAAAACCAATTCCATATAGATCCGCGGGTGACACTACTTCCCTTGTTAGACTCCATATAAAAATTCCGTCCGATATTCAGTTAAATCGGTTTATTGGGAACAAAAATCGATTTTACTCAAACTTCGTTTGTATGTGTTTTAATACTTATTAAAGATCTAACAAGAGATGCATCTTGGGACCCATTTTTCGGAAAACACTGGTGTTAGTTATTATATGGTTCGTCTTTTCTTGCTTGTTTAATTATGAATTAGTGCACTGAACTAGATTAGATTAGATTAGAAAAGGCCCTATGCACTGCGACCAATATGATCTTTTGTGCAGCCTAGCAGTTGCCCTATAAGTTAAGGCTTTTGATAAAGCCAAGTATCCTATTTGGCATGGATTCCCATATGTCACTTGGAGTTAATGAATGTCGCCCTAGATGTCGAATTCGTCTGATGTTGAGTCTTGGGCACTCACAAAGGATGTGTTCCGCCGTTTCGGCGTCAATTTCACAGAATCTACATATTTCAGTGTCCGATAAATTTTTCTTCCTAAGTTGATTGCGAAGATTACAATGTCCAGTGAGGTAACCAGTTAGAATCCTTAGATCCTTTTTGTCGAGATTTAGTAGTCGTTTAGATACCCCAGGGGATGGAGAGATAAATCTTTTTGCCTGACGCTGTCCAGAACAATGGTTCCAGTGATTGGCAAATTCAGATTCTCTCCATGATCGTAAACTTTCCCTGATATGCCCAATGGGCAAACCACAGAAGGGTTCCGGACCGATAAAAGGGCGACTTGCACCACGATTGGCCAAACAGTCTGCCCGTTCGTTGCCCAGGTGCCCCTCATGGCCCGGGACCCAACTGAGAGTAAGTTCATTGTTACGGCCTAGTTCGTTTAGGGAAAGAATACAATCCATGACAAGTTTCGAAGATACATCGTAGGCTGATAAAGCCTTCAATGCTGCTTGACTGTCAGATAGTATATATATGTTTGTCCTTTTTGTGCACCTACGTAAACATTCGGACACACATATATATATGGCATAAAGTTCTGCCTGAAATATCGATGGGGATTTCCCCAAAGGTAGTGCGCGTTGGAAATTCGGACCGAAAATCCCCGCACCAGTATCCCCATTGGTCTGTTTTGAGCCATCAGTAAACCACACTTGAGATCCTGGTTCTGGATTCCAAGAGTTAGTAGACCATATGCTCCTTTCAGGAATATCAATTCTAAAATGTCTTATAAAGACTTGTTTGGGTAGCATTCTGTCAGAGATCTTAGCGTATGGGTCCCCTATGAATCGTCCCGCTATCTTCATGTGGCCCTGAAGGTCCCCGCCCATTATGTTCCCAAATTCCGGTAGTCTGGTGACACTTCTGCTAGCATCCTCCTTTACAGATATATGTAGAGGTGGGATGTTTAGCATAGCCCCCATGGCATAAGTTGGACAGGATTTTCCCGCCCCTGTTATGCCGATGCAGGCCAGACGATATACCTTGTCCAGTATAGATCTGGCCGTGCTCTGTTCCACTTTCGGCCACCAAACCAGAGCTGCATAGGTGATCATTGGTCTTACGATCGTAAGAAATGACCAATATATCATGTGAGGCTTAAGCCCCCATGTCCTTCCAAATAGCCTTTGGCAGGCGTAAATTGCCCTGGTAGCTTTTTTGGTTGTCTTGTTCAGATGAGGAGTCCATGTCAGAGACTTGTCAAGTGTTATCCCTAAATATTTCACTTCATCCGAAAAACCTATCGTGACGCCATCTATTTTAGGCATGGACAAGTCAACAATCCTTCTTCTAGTAAAGGGTATCAGTGTTGTTTTAGATGGATTAATAGTCAATCCCCTTTCCCGACACCATTTTAAGGTCATGTTGAGTGCTTGTTGCATCCGATCAGAGATAGTTGGCGTATGCCACCCACTGACCGAAATCACAAGATCATCCGCATAACCGTAGGTTCTAAAACCAGAATTATTAAGCTCATCGAGTAAATCATCTATGACCAATGTCCACAACAGTGGCGACAAAACACCCCCTTGAGGACAGCCTCTAGTTGCATTGACCGTCATAGATGTGTTACCGAGATTGAGCGTGATGACTCTGGAGATGAGCATCTCCAGGATCCAATTTATGATAAGTAAAGGAACATCCTTTCTTAGCATAGCCCTCTTAATAGCATCATAAGATGTATTGTCAAAGGCTCCCTGTATATCAATGAAGGCACAGAGGGCGATTTGTTTCGCATCCAGTGCCTTCTCTATTGATGTGACAACATGATGGACCGCAGTTTCAGTAGATTTGCCTTGTTGGTACGCAAACTGATACTTATGTATTGGTTTGCGTATCAAACAGGTTTCCCTGATAAAGTAGTCCAACAGTTTCTCCATCGTTTTAAGAAAGAATGAGCTAAGGCTAATTGGTCTAAAAGACTTAGCCAGATGTTCAGATTTCTTTCCTATCTTAGGTATAAAAACCACATTTACCTCCCTCCATGGACGTGGGACATAGCCAAATAGAAGGCTTGATCTAAATAAGCTGATCAGTTGTGGGATAATTAAATTACCCCCTTTCTGAAGCAGACATGGATAGATACCGTCCGGTCCAGGTGATTTGAAAGAGGAAAAATTTTCTATCGCCCAATGAACCCGTTCTTTCCTAAAGATGTTGGCCGTTAGACGGATGTCTCGGCCTATTAAAGAGGGATTTCTTAAAACAGGCATAGAATCATCTCCGGCCGTGCACCCAGGAAAGTGTGTTTCCAATAGAAGCTTACAGGTTTCATTGGATGATGTAGTGTAGGAACCATCCGGTCTTTTCAGAGTGCAAAGACCATTAGTGTGGTCCTGTGAAAGAGCTTTCTGAAGCCGCACAGCTTCTGGGAGATCGTCAATTTTCTCACAGAAGTTGTGCCACGTAGCCCTCTTGGACTTACGGATTTCCCTATTGTATTCAGTAAGTGCAGTTTTGTAGGTCACCCAGTCGCCTGTTTGTTTTGCCCTATTGAATAGTCTCCTAGCTTCCTGTCTGAGTTCCTCAAGACCATCGTTCCACCATGGAACATCTCTCTTCACCTTCCTGGCCCTTAAAGGACAACTCCTATCGAAAGCAAGTTTAATATTTGACTGTAAATCATATGCCTCCTGATCAATGCTTACCGAGCTCTTTATAAGCTCCCCTGATTGATTCGCATTTGCTTCTAAATGCAAACGGAAGTTATCCCAGTTAGTTTTCCTAGGATTGCGATATCTCTGTTCAGTGCCCACCGCACCCACTACGTCAAAAACCAAATGTTGGTGATCGGACATAGAAGGTTCGTCGGACACATGCCAGTTAGAGATGGCAAACCCCATATTAGAACTAGTGAGAGTGAGATCTAAGACCTCTGATCTAACTACATTTCTAAATGTGGGTTCATTTCCCCGATTCGCAATGTTAATATTATGTTTAAATATAAATTCCAAAAGTGACTCACCTCTTTTATTTATATCAGTGCTTCCCCAATTTGTGTGGTGCGCATTTGCATCACAACAGAGGATCCAGCTCAGATTCCTCCCGCTGCAGTACTCCACGAAGGCCTTGACCTCCGAGGTTGGAGCTGTAGTGAACTCACCTGGCAGATAGGCAGAAGCAATGACTACCTCGTGATCCCCTGAGAGAGAAGGCACATTTGCCAATATCGCCACCAAGTCCCCAAGAATAAACTCTGAAATTGGAAGAAATGTTATATTATTCCTAATAAATAAGGCCGCTCTAGGCCTATCATGTTGGGAATTGTAAATAAGTTTACCTTGCTTTGCAGTGAGCCCATTGATGACTCTGTTGTTTATCCAAGGCTCCTGGATAAAAAGGACGTCCAGGTCGTCTTTGGTGAACCTTCTGTTGAGCACGTGTGATGCCGCCTTGGCATGGTGAAGGTTCACCTGAAGGCACTTTAGGTGCCTTGGTGTCTTACCTTTGGAAGGTGACATTTTAGCGCTTAGGTTTCGAGGCGCGCTTCGCCATTTTCCTGCCTCTGTTGGAGTTCAGGAGCGCTGCTTCCTCAGCCGAGCCTCTTTCCCACTTGCGAGGTCTTGATGTATTCGACTCGCGGTGTCCCTGATTTCCGGTCTTTTTGCTGACCGAGGGCCTGGAAGAACTTGGCTTGGCAATGTTCTTCGAACAACATGGTTCTTCTGACAGAGCGGAGTTCTGGTTTACTCCTTTGTCAGATTTCCCCGATGCTGACGAAGTAGTTGCTTTCGCCGTACTGGGTATGCCGTGCGCGACCTCATGTTGTGGACGAGTGGGTCTGACAAGCACTGATCCATACCCATAGTTCACCTTGTTACCTTTCTGCTGTAGTACCTGCGCTGATATTGGGTCGATAGATAAGGTGAGTTCTATGATCCCACCTTTAATCACCCTTTTTAGCACCTTCCAATACTCAACAGAAAGGTCACAGTTCTGACCCTTGAGCAGTCCAAGGATTAGATCATTGGACTTATCAGCCTTCTCAGGGAAATACCCTATAAAGACCTGGGCCTTTGGCACGTCGTCTTCCGCTACAACTTTCAATACGGCCTCGCTCCATGGCTGTAGAGTAGGGACATGATCCCTTAACCACTGCACCGTATCGTTGTCGCGACAGGCGAATGCAAGCCAACCAGGCTTAAAGGTGCAGCTAGAGAAGCTAGGTTTCACAGTACCTTTTCTCAGCTCCACAATCTTGCCCAATACAGCTTCCTGAATGGCCTCAAGTTGACTGTTCGACCATCTTGTTTTAGGGAAATCAGGCGGAATTACGCCAATCTTCGTACTAGTGACGACTTCCTTGAAGGAGGGTACCGCTGCTTTTTTCTGTTGTTGAGGAGGTTCCTTTTGTGCGGTCGGCAACGCTGGTTTAACTGCAGCTTTGCGGGGAGTACCATCAACATCAATTTCAGCGGCCCGTTTTGGGGGGTGTTTTTCCTCTGTTGGCGTGGAACCATTCGATCTTACCCGTTTTCTACTCGATGTAAGCTCCTGCACCTCTTTCCGAGCTTCACGCATTGGCTTCTTACAAAGCATACGAGCTACCTCGATGTCAATACCATCATCTAGATAAATTTTAAGACGTTTCCGAGCAGCACCACTTAGTTTGATCTTGTCAGACATTGGGTTTGTCTTTACGCCTTCTACTTCATCACCGGCTGGTTTAGGTTGAGAATTTAGTAGTTCATCCTCATCATCCGTTGGGATATTAGTTTCAACATCATTGAGACCTAAGTCCACTATATGTTCAACTACATCCATTTGTTCGACTGGATTATTGAGACCTTGAATCTCTTTATCCCCAGTTGATAGGTTTACTTCAACCTGACTTTGTATTAAAGTTTTCTCATTTAAACTTTGGTTAGTTGAATCCATCTGTATAAAGAAAAGAAAATAAGGGATTAACAACAGACGCTTGACAGCAGAGCCCTTTACTGCCAGCGAGCTAATACAACCAAGGTTCGCCAGTTCCTTGGAGGCCTCCGTTCAAAAACACACTAACGTAGTGCTATTCATCCCATGGGCACGGTCCAGATAACACCGGGGATTACGGGAATTTTATTGAGATTCCGCTCTAGATCCGTCATATTTTGTTATAAAAGGGCCCTACAGATGACCCAATATTGCATACAGGACCCAATTACATTGTCAGTGCAACCAGATACTGCATACAACATTGTTCCGCCTGCAGGTACCTTAATAGACAGGGTGTGGCTCTTCACCACGTATGGTCGGTCCTAGATACCAGAGAGGCTATGGCTACTTTCAATAGAATAAGCTATCTTACGCGTCATGGTACTCTGCAGTACTCACTACTTCAAGGGGGGGTTGGTAACCTTTGGTTGTGCCATTTGCGATTTTCTGTCTTTGACGTTAAAAGAAGACTTCTTTTAACGACCAAGACCGAAATTCAACCAATGTGCACGTAAGCTCCCACATCGCGTCAAGATCGTTACCAGTGGCGGGAGAACTAAGTCTTTCTATAAACTCCAACAAAACTATTATACTTAGTTCCGGTTGCTAGGAGATGAAATCTGAATTTAGCTATGATTTTTGTAGGGAATACTGTTTTATTTAACTCCCCAGGGAGGTTTAATATCTACCCGTGGCTTAAGCCCTAAAATGGGCATGTGGATCTACAACATGACTACTAGATCGTTCATGACGTACGCTGCCATAATCTGTTGGCTGAAAACTATGCTGGGGTAAAACTAGGCAAAGCGCAGTATCTGGCTTGTACTGAAATCACGAGTGCTATGAAAATCTGCTCAGCATTGGCCGAAAAGCTATTTTAGGGTTCACACATCATTTCATTGACAACTGATCTACGGCAGCTTTACTACGCGTTGGATGAATATCGATTCATCTGACCTTCGCTACTTGAGCTATCACTACAATATCCTTCTTCAATACGAATTAAGGGAAACTTGGATATGCCATCGGATAGGATAAACTGTGAGCTTCGCTTTGGAGGGAAATTTGAGATCGTGGTACTGAATAGATAGGATTGGGATAAGGGTGGGCCATCTGTGAACACTAGAAGCCTTAACTGTTATACTGACTGATAAAAAATAAACTCTGGAGTGGTAGGTGGTGTTTACAGTCCAAACACGCGGGTTTCCGAACCCATTGGTGAG
Organism: Pegoplata infirma; assembly: GCA_963921195.1. NCBI lineage: Eukaryota > Metazoa > Arthropoda > Insecta > Diptera > Anthomyiidae > Pegoplata > Pegoplata infirma. The sequence continues at coordinate 313,201,453 of OY992536.1, read as the reverse complement.
TGACCTACAGCTTTTCAGGGGAAATTTAGGCTGATATGATCTGCGCTAGTGTCAGTATTACAAAGAGTCAATTGTATGAAGGGTACACATCTTTTAGCCTTCTCTGATAGCCAGGCAGCACTTTAAGCGTTGTCGTCTAGAGAATTTAAATCAAAACTGACGCAAGATTGTTTTAATACCCTCCAACAGATAGCAGGGTGAGGTTTCGAGGGTAATGAAATAGCTGATGGCTTGCTAGAAATGCCTCAGTTACTTCTATGACCGGACCCGAACCCTATTTTGGGGTGAATTGGTCTACCTTCTCGACCATGATTAAAGGTTTGGAGAGAGCAGACTTTTTAAACTTGTGGCAGAATTCAGGGGGTCTACGAGAACCCAAAGCACTAAACGCGCCACTATCATATGAAAGTATTCTTAATTACACCAAAAGTGACATTAGATTACTAACAGGTTGTCTAACCGGATATTATAAACTAAACTATCACTTGCATAATTAAAACCTTTGTACGTCATCTTTGTATCGACTTTGTCTGAAGTAAATAGACACAACGCAACACATATTGTTGAAATGCGTTGCAATTTGTAGGATCAAAAGACGGTTCTTAGACAATAAATTACAAAATTCTGAGGATAACAGGCTGGCTTTATTCTAATGTGCAACATAGTTGGATTTAAACTTATAAACCTTGACATAAAAAACCCAAAAGCGGCGCAGTGCCAGCCGTAAGTGCTAGATATTGCCTTGTATAATTATAATAATAGCTAAAACGCTAACCAACCTTGCAAAATAAAAAATACGTAAATTTCTGTGTGGGTTGATATTTGTTTTTGTTAATCTGTCATGTCTTATTTTCTTTAACACAATAATGTAAATTGCAAATGTATTTTATTTTATTTGCAACAATATGTAGTATAATCTAAAAGATAAACAGCTTTTGGCGCCAATCAGACTAACAAAGCATGTCATCATCCATCCATCGTTGCTTAAAAAGAAAATTTCCTAGAATTTATTCGCCTCACAAACACATTTAAGGGTTTTTTTTTCTTATACAACAACAAAAAATTGATGAATTTATGTATGGATGTATGAAACTTAAATCCTACTTAATTCCCTAACAAAAAGAAAAAATACAATGCTATAGTTTTCAAGACGTATATCGTATGAAGGCTTTTCCTTAACGGCAAATAATGAAGGAAAATCATAAAACTATTATTTAAATGTTATAAAATTAAAAGAATTTACAATACAAATATTTACTTTTCGTTAAGAAAAATTTGTTGTAATGTAGTGAAAGAAATTTTTTGATATAAATGAAAGCAGTCGAAATCGAAAATGTAAGCAAATTAAGGTTTTTTAAGTTTTCTTAATGATGCAAAATGGTAGAATCTTATAATAAAGACTTTTAATTTCTCAATTTATATTGGATTTAGCAAATTATTGAATTTACTATCTTGATTTCCAATCACTGAAGCAGTGCTAAGACATCTAGGGCCGTTAAGGGTAACCGACTTAAATGGCGCCCAGCTTGGGGCCAACTCAACAAACACTTACTTTTAAAGATCCAAACTAGATCCTTATTATCATATGATAGTACAGGGGAGGTGGGGAAGGGAAAAGGAAAATTCTCTTTCCCCTCCCTACTAAATTTAAAAAAAAAGGTGAAAAGTAAGGAAAATTAGGAAAAAAGGAAGGAGATGGAAATTTTCTAACCGACGCAAATGGCACCCAGCTTGGGGCCAACTCAACAAACACTTACTTTTAAAGATCTAAACTAGATCCTTATTATCATATGATGGTACAGGGGGAGGGTGATGGAAATGGAGTATTCCCCCCCCCCCCTACCAAATTTTAAAAAAAGTGAAAAGTAAGAAAAATTAGGAAAAAAGGAAAGGAAGGAAATGGAAATTTCGTAACCGACGCAAATGGCGCCCAGCTTGGGGCCAACTTAACAAACACTTACTTTTAAAGATCCAAACTAGATCCTTATTATCATATGATTGTACAGGGGAGGGGGGTGGTAATGGAAAAATTCTCCCCCCCCCCCCCTACCAAATTTTAAAAAAGGTGAAAAGTAAGAAAAATTAGAAAAAAAAGCAAGGAGATGGAAATTTTCTAAAAAAAATTTCATAGAAAAAATTTAAAAATTTTTTACAGGAAAAATGTGCCTTAGTCTATAAGATTTCTATGAAAAAATATCTGTCAATATGGAAGTTCTTATTATTAAAATAAATTTTCTTTGGTAAAAATTTTTGTGAACGTGATAACTTTGGTATGAAAAAGACTTAGAATAGAAAATAGAGTAGAAAAATATTACAGGATCTTTATTTGTTTTTTTTTTTTCTTTGAGCCAACATTTAGGGGATGCCCCTGCTAATCTGCATTGTGTTGGTATTGGGAAAATAGGTTATAAGGAGAAAAAAAGAAAGAGCAGTGTGAATTGAAAATTCAAATTCAAAAATATAAAAGTGCATAAAGGAAAGGTAATATGGAAAGATTACTGGATCTTCATTTAAGATCCACGTACTTGGACCAATATCCTTTACACAGGAATCAGTATGCAAAAGGCAAATCTACTAATTCGGCTTTACATCATCTGGTGACAGTTACAGAAAAAGCCCATAGGGACAAGGAAATAGCTCTTTGTGCCTTTCTGGATATTGAGGGAGACGAACCAAGGAACACTTCACCGGTTGGTTAGCGAGCACCCGAGGAAGTCAGATTCCGAGGGGCGTGTGGTGAAAGGTAGCGTAGTATTTGTGTCAGCTTTCAGGTTCGGCTGCTGGTTAACCGAGCAGCTACCGAAGGTGTTCCGAGTGTCAGGACAAGCGAGTTCCATCAGGTTTAACACCCGAGAAGAAATTTTGGCATAGGATTGTGCGGGAAACGTTGGCCAGTGATCACGGGTCGGATGTACGAGGGTTCACGAGTGGACCACTGGACAGACGATTAGACTCCATTGAATCTGCACTTTGGTGTAGAGGTGTAGATCAGGGTACATGTAGATGGATTAGGAACATGCTTGAGAGCAGGGAAATAACCGCATCTATGGGTAGCACTCGAGTCACAGTGAATGCTGTTAAAGGCTGTCCTCAGGGCGGCGTCCTATCTCCACTACTATGGTCCTTGGTGATAGACGACTTGCTTCAGAGAATAGATAAAATGGGTTATCAAGCAATCGGTTACGGGGACGATTTGGTAGTTATAGTAACTGGCAAATTCGACAATATCATCTCAGATATTATGTGCAACGCTCTTCGTTTGATCATGGGCTGCTGCACTGAAAAGGGTCTTTCCATTAACCCTAACAAGACTATTATAGTCCCGTTTACTAGGAGAAGAAATCTCAATTTAGGTATAATTTCCATAGGGAATACTACTATCCAACTCTCTAAGGAGGTTAAATTTTTGGGAGATATCTTGGATACGAAACTTGCTTGGAATTCGCATTTAGACGGCACTATCAGAAAGGCTATTGCGGCATTATGGGTGGCGAATAGGATTTTTGGTAGGACCTGGGGATTGAGCCCCAAAATGGTCATGTGGATCTACAAAATTATTGTAAGACCGATCATAACTTACGCTGCCATAGTCTGGTGGCCTAAGACTATGCAGAGGGATGCCACCGTATGACTAGGCAAGGTACAGCGCACAGTGGGTTGAAACATATGTAAACTGGGGATTATTTCAGAAAAGCCCTTTATTATAAATATTTATATTTTTTAGACTAACTATACATTATTTAGTAAAAAAAAAAATGTTTTACAGAAAAAAAAAATTATAGAAAATATTTTTTTATTAAAAAAGAAGATATAACCTTCTTATAAAAATTGGCTCCTACCGCTTTATCTGCTCCAAAAATGCCCCAAGAGATGTCAAATGTGTGACCGACCCCAAATATATTTTCAATCCCAACTTTTTCTTAGAATATACCTACCCTCTATCTTTAACCCTTAAGGTGGTCCCCATACAATTGTTTTTTATTTTTTTTAAATTTATTTTATGAAATCAGCTCCTACCGCTCCCAGGGTGCGTCTTAGAGTATTAGTCAATAAGACCGACCCCCATTAATTTTTACCCCCCAACATTTTTTGGAACAAACTTATACCGTATCTCCACTCGATAATGGGGCTCACATATAAAATGCCATTTTTATAAAATCTGCTCCTACAGCTCTAACTGCTCCAAGGGTGCCACCTAGAAATGCAAATGTGTGACTGACCCCCAATATTTTTTTAACCCCAACATTTTCTTAGAATATACCTACCCTCTATCATTAACCCTTAAGGTGGTCCCCACCGGTATTATTTTTATTTTTTATAAATTTGTTTTATGAAATTAGCTCCTACCACTCCCATGGTGCGTCTTAGAGTGGTATCCACTAAGACCGACCCCATTAATTTTTACCCCCCAACATTTTTTTGGAACATACTTATACCGTATATCCACTCGATAATGGGGCTCCCATACAAAATGCCATTTTTATAAAATCTGCTCATACAGCTCTAACTGCCCCAAGGGTGCCCCTAGAGATGTCGAATATGTGACCGACCCCCAATATTTTTTTAACCCAAACATTTTCTTAGAATATACCTACCCTATATATCAAACCCTTAAGGTGGTCCCCATTTTTTTTTTTATGAAATCAGTTGCTGCCGCTCCATGCTGGCTCCTAGAGGGTGAAATGTGAGATCAACTGTCATTATTTTTTCATCCCCAACTTTTTTTTTAACGTACGCACCCCGTATCTCCTCTAACTAAGGGGTCTTCCATAATGCCCTTTCTCATATGTTTTTCAGCTTTTTTTAGCAACTGGAGTTCTTTCACAAAAATTTTAATAAGTAAAAAAACGCGGTGCCTCTGCAAAAGTTTTGTATGGAATATATAAGCTAAAATACTATATTAAAATATCACTTAATAAAATTTGCTGGATCGCAACAAGAAATTTGTTGAAACTCTTTGTATATATCGAAAATACCCCAAATATGGAGCACTTTTTAAAAAAAATATTAAAAATATGTGCAAAACATTTATCTAAAAAACATTAATGTAATTATGTAGCCAAATACCTGAAGTTGATGGTTCCATTTTAATAAAATTACTTTTAGAACGCTTAATAAGAATTATCAGCACCCAAAATATCTCAATTTTCAGTTTTAGGCACGGCACGAAAAATTTTGAAAAATTATTTGACTTTGACAGCTCACAGTCGATAGTGTAATTTACTCAAAACAAAAGTTTTTGTCAAATAGTGTTGTAGAATTTAATTACCTTTCACCCAGTACCACACACGAATGTGTAGGATAAACTTCAGCTTTTGAATTAATCCTCACTTTTAGTACATTTCAACCCTCTGTGCAGCGTCTGGCTTGTACTCTAATCACGGGTGCTATGAAAACCTGCCCAACTTTGGCCCAAGCAGCCATTTTAGGTCTCACACCTCTCGACAACTTTATTAGATATACTGCAAATATGGCTTCACGTAGAATGAATATCGATTACTCTGACCCTCGCAAATTGAGCGGCCACTCCAATATTATTTCTTCAATAGGAATTAGGGAGAACCTAGATATGCCGACGGATAGAATAAACACTGTGCTTCGCTTTGGACGGAAATTTGAGATCGTGATACTGAGTAAACCAGAGTGGGATGAAGGTGGTCTATATATGGATACTTGAAGCCTAATCTGGTATACTGATGAATACGAATGTCCTCTGGAGTTGGCGCTGGTGTCTACGATCCAAACCAGGCTATTGCAATATGCGCTAGAGTTAATATTGCAAAGGGTATGAAGGGTGCTCATATTTTAATCTTCTCTGATAGCCAGGCAGCACTTCAAGCGCTGTCTTCTTGGGAATTTAAATCCAAAATGACACTGGAATGTTTTGATAACCTTCAACAGCTGGCCGGTAGAAACAAAATTACCCTATTTTGGATCCCTGGTCATAGAGGTTTTGAGGGTAATGAGATAGCGGATGAGCTTCCTAGAAATGCCTCCGCTACTCCTATGACCGGACCCGACCCCTATTGTGGGGTAAATTGGTCCACCTTCTCGAACATGATTAAGGGTTTGGAAAGAACCGACTTCTTAAACTTGTGGAAAAATTCAGGAGGTCTACGACAATCCAAAGCACTAATCGCGCCATTATCATATGGAAGTATGCTTAATCACACCAAAAGTGTCATTAGGTTACTGACAGGTTTTCTCACCGGGCATTTTGAGGTAAATTACCACTTGCATAATTTAAACCTTTGTGCATCGTCTTTGTGTCGACTTTGTCTGGAGGAAGTTGAAACGACGCAACACATATTATGTGAGTGCGTCGCAATATGTAGGATCAGAAGACGGTTCTTAGACAAGGAATTGCCTAATACTGCGGATATAAAGCTAGCATCTCCATCCTCTGTTATAATATTCATTAGGAACATTGAACAGAGTTTGAATTAGATTAATGGATCTTGGCACAAAAGACCCATAAGGGTCGCAGTGCCGGCCGTTAGATCTAGATCACCCCTTGAATAATATAAATAATAAGGAAAGGTATAATAATTTCCACTGATTGAAGTACTCCAACATTGTGAATGCGTCTTAATTGAAATTCGAAAAAGATCAATTGTAATTCGTAAAAGATTATTTGAATTTCGAAGAAGAACAAAAGAATTTGGTTGAAGATCAAAAAGTTCAATTGAAATTCGAAAAAGAACAAAAGATATTTGAAACGATCAATTGTTATTCGTAAAAGAACAATAATTATTAGTGAAATATTAAATGTAAATCGTAACGGATCAATTAAAAATATTAAGAGATTAATTATAATTTGAAAGTTCGAACTAAAATTCGTAAAAGATCAGTAATTAAATTATGAATAAAAGAATTTCAACTATTCAAATTTTATCAAAATATAAAAAAAAATAATTTTTAAAGAAGTTTATAGGCTTCGACACAATGTCGGAGTACTCTGTACTATAGAGTACCATCTCTAAAATTAGAGATACCATAATACGAAAAATGTGTAAGTGCGAGAGAAAAAGGAACAAATGCACTCTCTGGCACAGAGTACTCCGTCATTGTGAATTCAGCTTAAATTAATAATCGACTCATAATTCTTCGTTCTCTTCCTTTTAATTTTCCAGGCACTCCACAGAAGAACCAGAAGATCTCGCTTTTGGAATATGGGCATACTATTCCTGATATACTATTGCGTTACAGTGTATTCTGCCAAAAATGATGATAAATCAGATAAACCTTTAGATGCGGCTAATTTAGAAAATGATGAAGAATTCGATAGATCAGTAGAGGAAACATTTACATCAACAGAAACTAATGGCTTTACAGAGGTACGCTCTACAAACAAACACTGTCTGAAAATCTTTTTTCAACTAACCCCTTTATTTTGTTAGATTATTGAAGTCACTCAGACTACATATACATCAGGCAGACCTACTTGGCGTCCACCACGTGAGAATTGTACACCGCCAGCAATAGAACAATTTCCAGAACCATTAATGGGTAGATGGGGGAGACGACATGGTGGTCTTATTATACACGTATTGGTGGCGATATTTACCTTCTTTGGTTTGGCCATAGTATGTGATGAATATTTTGTGGCCAGTTTAGATAGGTTATGTGAAGGTAGGTTAATATTGTAAGAAAATTTAAAGCACTGTCGTTAACCTTTCATTTCAGAGTTAAAATTATCTCCCGATGTGGCTGGTGCTACATTCATGGCTGCTGGTAGTTCTGCACCCGAATTAGCTACTGTTGTTATAGGTGTCTTTTTTGCTAAAGATGATATTGGTATTAGTGGTGTCATTGGTTCCGCTGTCTTCAATATTATGTTTGTCATATCGGTTTGTGCTTTATGTTCTGGTACTGTTTGCCAACTTAATTGGTTTCCTATGGTGCGAGATTGCTTTTTCTATTCCATTTCGATCTTGGTGATGTTACTTATTATTTTTGATGATTATATATCATGTGTAAGTATCCTAATGTGACTCAAAAGTATTTTAAAATTAACTTTAATGCTTTTCTCTTTATCTCTTTCTATCCTTAGTTTGAATCCGTTGTTATGTTATTATTCTATGTGGTCTACTGTGTGGCTCTATGTTTCAATACACAAATCGAACGCTGGGCTTTAGGTTTAAATCTTCCCTTTAAACTTCCAACCAAAGAGGAACAATCTTCGTTGGTTACGTATAAAAATGTTCAGGAAAATAATACATATACGCAAGGCACTCAACAGCAGACTAATTTGTCACAAGAGCCTGACGCCGCCTCTTCAACAGGAAACCAGCAGCAACAAGATTATCAAAATTATACAGATCCTAATTCCAGTTGGGATCCAAATGCCGCTTGGGGTGAAACATCCGCTGCCGCTCCCGTGGGATTCAGTGCTAGAACCACCGCTCAACCGGCGGCAGATGATTGGGGTATGAGTCAATTTTCCGCCGATCAGGGTCAAGAGAATAAGGCCTATAATCCAGATCAACCAGAATCGGTAGTAACAGAATCGCCCACGGGTGATAATGCACAAAAACCAGCAGTGGGTAAACCACAACCAGCTGGTGTGGATTATTATAAATCTAGTGATAAATCCAAAGAAGCCCGACCCAATCCTCTGGATCGTCCGACGACGGGTGGTTTGCCAGCACTGATTGCCTGGTATGTCGTCTATCCCATACATTTTCTTTGCCAAAAGACAATGCCTGACTGCCGCTTGGAACAATATCGCAATTGGTATCCATTCACATTTATGATTTCCATGATTTGGATTTCATTCTATTCCTATTTTATGGTCTGGATGATCACTGTCATTGGTTCAACATTATCCATACCCGATACGGTAATGGGTTTGACATTTGTTGCTGCTGGTGTTTCCGTGCCCGATGCCCTAAGCTCAATAGCCGTTATCAAAGAAGGCTTTGGCGACATGGCCGTTTCAAATGCAATCGGCTCGAATGTCTTTGATATCCTAGTGTGCTTAGGTCTTCCGTGGTTCATACAAACAGCTATCATTAAGCCAGGCTCTCATGTCAATGTCATTTCAAAAGGTAAGTTTAAACGGGGGGTATGTCCTGATGGGTGTTACTTTATGGAAGACTTAAGGACAACTAAGGATATACATATAATTAAACATTATAATAAATTTCGAAAGTGTAAATGTCTGTCTGAGGTAAAATAATTTAGTATTGTTGATTCAGAGGCACCCAAATTGCACAATGTTATCAAATACATAAAAACACTTCAGCACTGTTAATATTTAACAGCTTGATATTTTTTAAAAAATATAGAAACAATTTTTTTATAACTCCCCGTTATCCGTGTCTCGGTAATCCCGGAAATACCACTAATTTCAGAAAAAATATGGATACTACACCTTTTACAAATGTAATTCAAAAAAATCAATTGTATTTCGGAAATTTTACTTGTTATTCAAAGATTTTATTTGTAATTCAAATTTTCTACTTGTAATTCGAAGATTGTAATTGTGATCAGTAAAATCATGTATCATTTTAGAATAAAATCTGTAAATGGTGTAGTTGAATATCGTGGGAATTTCAAGAAACGGAATAATTTCGAATACCGGTATTATGGAAATCAAAGTGGGCTCTAGTAATTGTTGTAATTCGAATATATTCTAACTAGATCCGCAATTACCATTACGATGGCAATTAGATGAATCATTTGACGTTAGCAAATGTCAAACTATACCATTTACAGATGTAATTCGTAAAAGATCAATTGTAATTCGAGGATTCTACTTGTAATTCGAATATTCCACATGTAATTCGAAAATTCCATTTGTAATTCAAAGTTTCTACTTGTAATTCAAAGTTTCTACTTGTAACTCGAAGATTCCATTTGTAATTCGAAGATTCCAATTGTAGTTCGAAAAAGATTAATGGAAATTCAGTTGATATTTTTCGATTTACAATTGAAATCGCCGAGTTACAAATAAAATTTTCGAATTGCAAGTAGAATTTCGAATTACAAATGGAAACTTCGAATTACAAATGGAATCTTCGAATTACAAGTAGAATCCTCGAATTACAATTGATCTCACGTCTCAACAAGAAAATGCGTATTGGATTCTGGTTAGTGATTTGGATAGTGTCTGTTGCGCTGATTCCAAATCCGGAGTTTATTTACACTGTGTTTTTTAACAAATTTCCATACAAATTCATACGTAAATTTTAGATTTAAAGCACTTGTGGCTAATGATTTTTTTGCCATTTTAGAAAATCAAATTCCAAGAAGATTTGATCTTGTCTGAAAAATAAAATTACACACTTTCGAATGAGCTTGATACCAAGTCATTTGCATGTCAGGATCTTATTTTAAAGGCGTTCAAAAATGGTCAAAATGGGAATTTTTTGACACTTTAACCACGATTTTTTCAAAATTGTGACGTGATAGAAAAATTTGAGTGACCGTTTTGGAATCGGGGCACTAAACCCTATCAAATTTTTTTGGTTTCATCCAAAACGCAGCGACAAACCTAAGATTTGTAGAGCGGTGTTTTTTACGAATTATATCTGTAAATGGTGTAGTCATTAATTGTAAACTATGTTGGAAGCAATTATCAATAATGTTTGATGGAAATTGCTAATCTACATAAACGGAGTATGAGTTACTCAAAATTTTAAAAGTAGTAGTGTACGACGTTTCCTTTTATATTTCGGGATTGGGCAACCCCAGTGCTGCCATCTGGCAACTGACGTTTCTGTAGCAAAGTTTGACATTTTTGACAATATACGTACTCAGAACGTTTTGACGGTTGCCAAATGACAGCACTGGGGTGCCTAAACCCGAAATTTCATTATGTTACTTTTTTTGCACTTTGTTAAATTCATAAAACTATGCAAATTTCAGCCATCAAAATTACTTCATTTAATTCGAATTCAGCTAAAATTTGGTTTAAAACCGTTACATATTCCATGTTAACTTTATTATTACTTGAATATTCGATACAACTTTTCCAATTCTGATTGAGAAATTATTATTTATATGAACCAAAATTTCATAGAATTTGATTAAATTATTACTCTAGTTCGAGGCCCAACAATTTTATTTGGGATATTCTAATAATATATTATTTATTTTTTGCTTTAAAAAAGTTAAAGCCTTTGCCCCAAGTGCCTCAGACGCCGCTTCATCAGACCCGGACATTCATATAACAACATGGCCATTTGGCCGATTATTTAATGTCCTGTCAGTACTCCCACCAATAGGCTAACCGTCCGTATACCAAAAGTAAGAAGACTTTTTGTACTCTTAGGATTTGGCAGTGGCCACAGTGTTCGCGATATCCTACATGTAGTCAGTGATATCCACCTATCCATCATTCTATTCTCTGATATACTATCAATTTCTTTCATCAATTCCAATATTGGAACCGAGATGTCAGGTTCAACCTGGCCTCTTAACGACTTAGAGCCATTCATCAGTTAAATTGTTCCCAGCGAGCCCACTATATACAGGGACCCATATTAGCTCGCTGTGTGCTGACTGATTTAATGAAGTGGTTGTATAAAGTTCCTAACGACTCCCGATTTCACAGAGCTGCACGACTGTCCATGAAAATATTAATGGCACATGGACGCCTCTTGTCATAATCATCTGCGCGGCTTTATCACTTGCTAGTTTCTCAGCCTGGAAAACAACACTTGTCCGAAAGTCTCAATGAGGCCCTAATTTTTGAAGCATTCAGGATATACTCCCGAACCTGTACTTTCCTCCAGTTTATACTTGGACTTCAAAGGTTCTCTCAAAGTTCGTCAGTAACGCATCGAAATATTGGTCTAAGACCCCATGTAGTACAAATTTTCTTGATTCTCGATCGATTTTAAATCGATCTAACATGTCCGTCTATCTGTTGATACGGGATTATAAGAAAAACGAAGATTTCTTAAGAGCGGATGTAAACTTTATTATTTGTGATGGTCCTAGGGTATTTTTATGAAAATATGGGTGATATCGCTTCCGTGGTTAAAAAGTAATAAATGTAATTAAGACAATGTTCGAAAATGTTGGAGTATTTCGTATAATCTTCAACCGGTTTCTGTTACACTTATGCTCTCTAAAAGAAAGATATGAACGGAGTTGGATAATAGGGCGTGGCACTTCACACACACCCCAAAGCTATAAAATTCTGAAACGAAATGTAAACGAAATTTTAAGTGGAGTGTAATTATGATCTTTGTAAGCTGTCTACCAAATATGGTCAGATTTGGGATAAGGGCTAAGACACCTACCATGACTCCTCCGATTTTAAATTTCTAATTTTGAACCTAATTTTGTTTTTTTCGTCAACTATGTATAGACCAATATGACATAATTTTTAACCTAAATTTATGAAATAATATTGAAAATATCAAACTTTTTAATGAAAAATCGTAGTGTAGAACTTGTTTAATTAGAATTTTGTATAAAATTGTATTTAAATAAAATCTTAATCACATCTAATTTAAAATATTAACACAAAATTTAATTGAAATATTTTTTTTCTCTTCCCTTAGGTTTGGCTTATTCAACACTGTCATTATTTTCAACAGTAATATTTTTAATACTGTCCACCCATTTGAATGGTTGGAAATTGGATAAACGCTTGGGTATCATCCTGATGGTGTGGTACTTGCTATTCATAACATTAGCCTCCCTATACGAACTTAATGTATTTGGTGAAATGAATCCACCTGAATGCTTAAGTAAGTTTTAAAATATTGTGTACTACTTGTGAAAAAAAAAATTATTACTAACTCAACACGCATCGGGCGAACCAACTTTAACCTCAAGTTACCAACACTGTAAATCTCTGTCTTGCTAATGAGCCTGGTGTGCCCCAGTACTATGTTTCGACGAAAATAAAAATCTTCGCGAGAGCCGTTTTTGAAAAAATCGCGGACAAACGTTAGAAAATTGATATTTTAAGCTTATCTCAAAAATGATGAGAGATATCAAAGAATGAATAAAGATCAAAATTATTTTTTGGGAAAAATGCAATAAATCTGCAAATTCATATTTTAAATCTGCAAATTCATATTTTAAATCTTCGCGGTTTTTGTAAAAAAATAACGACTATTGCATTTTTCGCGAGGAATAATTTTCGTAGTTAGTAATTTTTTTATATCTCCCATAGTTTTCGAGAGCTTAAAAGTTTAAGCTTAAAATGTAAATTTTTTGACGTTTTAACCGCGATTTATTCAACAATGGCTCTGCCGAAGATTTTGAGTTTTGCCGAAATATAGTAGTAGGTCACCCTAGATTCATAATCAAGAAAGATATTTAAAGTGTTCGCAAAATTTAGGTTAATGTTGTTTCGGCAGAGACGTGTCAAAAGAACACACTCTTGTAAATAAAACTCGAATCCTATTCTTAAGTGGTTATGACTTAAACAAATTTCAAACTTTTAAAATTTTTTATATAAAAAAATTATGTAAATTAAAAAAAAAATCTTAAGAATCGGTCTGTTATTCAAAATAATAGCTCTGTTTTAAAAAAAAATATATAATTAATTTAATTCTCTTATTTACAGGTGACTATTAAATTAGTTTTAAATGAAAATCAACCAAGGAAACCGAAACAACAAAAAATATTAAAACAGAGCATCCCACAAGTATTTAAGTATACATATATAGAAATTAAATTACTTACCATATAGACAATTTATTATTTTTAGCAAAATATTAAGTTTTTCTGGGTTTAAACAGAAGGAATAAAAAAAGACAAAGCTAAACTTAATTTATCAAAATAATTGTAGTTATAAAAATGAAGGGGCTGAACGATTAAATATTAATTAATTACTTGGAATTATTTTAAAATTTTTTAAATGGGTTTGAAACTCAGGTTTGGTGATTTCATATTTTTGGCGGTGAAATATTTAACTTAATTTACCCAAAATAATTGTAGTTATAAAAATGAAGGGGCTGAACGATTAAATATTAATTAATTACTTGGAATTATTTTAAAATTTTTTAAATGGGTTTGAAACTCAGGTTTGGTGATTTCATATTTTTGGCGGTGAAATATTTTTCTAAAAAAGCCGTTTTTGATTTTAGAAAAATTTTTGAATTAAAAAATTTTTAGACTTTAAAATTTTTTTATACCGCAAAAGTTTAAAATTAAAAAAAAAAAGATTTGTAGATTTTTATTCTATAAAAAAGTTAGTGTCCGATTTTGCGATAAGTCAATCTTAGATTCTGAGACATTTTCGATAGAAAAAAATTTAGATTTTCCTACCTATAGAACATTTTTAAGCTTCTAAGATATTTTTCTAGAATAAGTCTCAGAATTAGAAACATATTTCATACAAAATAATTAAAATAAAATCATAATTATTTTCATAGTAAAACATAAATTCCCGAACTGGGGCCCTACGCTGGGCGCCAAAACACGATGTGAGTCTTCTTTCTGCTCCTCAGGGCAGTAAGAGCTTTTGGTCATTCGTTAAAACATTCAGGAAATATGCTGGTCTCTTCTAAAAGACGACCAAGTGTCCACTGAACCGGTTTACAAAGCTAACCTGTTGGCTGGCCTCTTTTCAAGAAATCATCTCTTGCCGGAAAGTAATCAACCACTGCCCAAAATCGAGAGGGTATCCCAAAGGGTTTTTGAGTAGTAGGGTTCTTGAATAAATAAGTCACCGGGGCCGGATGGTATACCAGCACTGATGCTATAACAGTGCTATTCGACGTTAGCACGTCCACTGTCTAATCTTTTCATTTCGTCATACCGTGCGGTAGTCTTTTCCTCATGTTAGAAGGTTGCCAATGTGCAGCCAATCCCTAAAAAGGGTTCGGTTAATAACGCTGATAGTCGCTCAACCCTCTCGAAAGTGATGGAGAGCATAGTACATTGCCATCTTGTTAGATGGGGACTAACTTACTTTTAAACGATCAACAGTATGGTTTTCGGAGAACTTGTTCCTTTCGGAACGTTGGAGTCGATCAATCCACCATTTTGGCAAAAGTTAGGTGGTTGCTCTGGATATTTCCAAGGCGTTTTATTGTGTGTGGCACGGTTCGATCATATCTAAACCTAATGCCTTTGGTGTCGATAATGACTTCTCTCGATTTATTTCAAGTTTCCTAAGAGATCGTTCTATACTTGTTGTTAGAGTGGGTTCTAATCAAATGAGTTTCAGCTTTAATCAGAGGTTCCGCAAGGTTCTTTTTCCTTTCCTTTTTTTTATTTTTCTTAACGACTAAGTCAAATTTCAAATCCCATCAACTCTTTTACAGACGACATCAACATTCGTCATTCATTTTCCTTTGATCGTAGGTCAAGCCTTTTTGAGGTTGAGAGCAAAAGGCAGATTAAGAATGACACACTTAATCTCGAACTGTTGACAATCTCGGAGTGAGTTTTGCGAATAGGGTCAAGTCTATTGCACGCAAGTCTCGATGTTGTATGTTGACCGATAGAAATGTGTATAACTATTGAGGAATCTGACACTCTTGATGTTCTGGCCATGAAGATTCAATGTGATGTCCTTTGGAACAAGCTCGTTTTTCAACTGGCAAAAGAGCATACAAGTGTCTCGGTTTTTAAAACCGGTGTAAGAAGTACTTTACCTCTTCTGATCTCCTTACTATTTTAACCACCTATATCCGACCGAAGATGGAATACAACTTTCATATATGGGCAGGAGCTTCAAAGTCTATTTTGGAGCTCTTGGACCGTGTGCAAAGGAGGGCGTTGATGCTTTATCAAAGACAATACGATATACAACTCTATTGACTCATTGGAGCATCGTCAGAATGTGGGTTGTGTGACTCTGTTCTATCGATATTACCATGGAAATTGATATCTTAAGATAATTAAAATTTATCCATAGACCCCGACATTTTGTTCGCAACACTCGGTTGTCTGGTAAATCGCATCCGTTTGTTGTCGATTGTCCAGTTGATCACACAGCGCATAACAGAGAAGGTTTAAACTTGCCGAATGTGGAATAATCTCCCCGCAGAGGTCTTCCCAGCTTCTTGAATGTAGATAAGTTCAAGTGAATTATCCACAAACACTACTGCCTCTTTCCTCCTTCTCAAAGCCTATTTTCCTGATATGAACACAGTGCATTGCATCCCATAATACAATGTAAAATAAATAGTTTTTTTATGTTTCGAATTTCAGGTGATATATTTTTAGTAAAGAATTCTAATCTGTAAAATTTTTTGCTTCAGTTTTGAACTCAAAAACGTAAATCTTTGTCTTGAAGCCCCACGTTGGGCGCCAATAAATTTCAAATAGGCTTTTCCATTTTCTACTCAAAAACATAAATCTTCAACTTGGGGCCCCACGTTGGTCGCAAATAAATTATAAATAGGCTTTTCCATAAATATCTGCAGATTTTTTCTTAGTATGTTGTATTTTAATTAACGTTTTCTGAATTTTAAATGATATTTTCCGAGTTTTTAATTATTTATCTCCATTTTAGATTTCTAAATTTTATTTGATATTTTCTGAATTTCAATTTAAAGTTTTTAATTTAAAATAATACAAGATGTCGTTGTTCAAAAGCGAACTCATCCATTTCTAAATAATGCAATATAAATAAATTACACCGCTCAACAAATCGAAGTTTCATTGAAATTTTTTAAAGATTTTGATTCCCTTAGTCAAATCTGTTCTCCAAATTTTTCCATCACGTCTAGAATTTTAATTTTTCGTGGTTGAAAATCAGAAAAAGCTCGATTTTTGCCTTTTTTGAAAGTCTACACAGCAGTAATTGGGTGGAATAAAAATCTGGTATAAAACGTTAGAGAAACTTTAAAGTTTCGCGGTCTCTATAGCGAATTAAAAATTTTAAATGTGTATCTTTTTATCTGCATACATAATAATATTCAGATTTAGTTCATTAAAAAATAGTAGTATAAATTTTAGACTTTAAATAAAATGAAGTATGGGTATTTTGGGGACTTTTACTTAATCCGGGATGTTGGTGCCCAAGAATTTTTTGATTTTTAAATGACTTACAACTAGAGGGAGGCATTTGGTATACATGGAGAAGGTTTTCTACTATAGTATAATTTTTTTAAATGGCTTAACTCGGAGAAATCGCTGATAAAGTTACGATTTCTCGATTTTTTATTACTTAAAAGTCCCATATTTCGCAAAAACATTTTTTTCCAATATTTTTGAATGTGATCTTATCTAGACAGGGAAGACCTATTTTTACAAATAGATAATACCAACAGAAAAATTGGTTGCCGAGAAATAAAATGAAATATGTAATTTTTTGGGGTTTATACTAAAACCGTGATGAGGGGGGTAAGGACAATTTTGGCTTTCACGAAAATTTTTTGGAGTTATTTTGACACCAAACAGAAACTTTTTGGAGCCCTTTCAGCTCAAACAAAAAATAAAAGTAAAAAATGATACGGCCTAGTGTGCAGTCTTTGAAATAATGTTAAAATCGCCATTTTTCGCAGTTTCAAATGTGAATAACTTAAAAATCTAGACGTGATCGAAAAATTTAAGAACAGATTTGAAATCAGGAGATCAAAGACTACTAATTATCCAAATTCAAACCGTAAAAAAGTGTTGAGCGGAGTTATTATAGAAATTTCAAAAAATCAAAGTATTAAATTAAATAAAACAATCGTGCAGCCCTTTCGAAATTGTTAAAAAAAAACATATATCATCAATCTCATATAGTAAAATTATATATAAAATGGCACATTCTATAGAGAACAAATTAATTTTCTTTGAGTTCAAAAATACATTATAATCAATCAACCACACTATTCATACATTTGAAAGACCATATTCATCATACCTTATGAAAATATACAAAAAAAAATATATAAAAATAAAGTTAAAAATATTCATTATCAAACAAACATCACCTGCATTTAAAAATGAAATTCTTTAAAAAAAAAGAATTGAACATTAAAACATGGTAGATTGTATTCAAAATAATCGTAGCATATTTTACATTTTTACAACGCACCGTACAACAACCAAAAAAAATAAAAAAAAAATAAAATTAATTAAAAAATTGCAAAAAAAATAATTACTAAAATAAAAATGGTAGTTAGGAAATTATTTAAAATAAAAAAATATGCTTTTAGTTAATTTAATAAAAATTATTATTAAACAAATTAATTTAAAAAATTGAAAACATTAAAAAAAGTTTTTTTTAATTAATTAATATATTAAAGATAGTTAAATGACACTAGAAACAAATTATAAGCTTTAATAAATTTACCAAAAAAAAAAATTTAAATAATTTATTGTTTGTTCTGTTAACAACTTATGTTAAGTTAACATTGAAATGTTAAGGTAGAAAAATATATAAAACATACATGGACGTATACAGGGGGTGGGCACAGGGGGCACGTGCCCCCCCTTTTCGATTTGAAAATATTTAAAATTTTATACACAAAAAAGCATTATACAAAAAAAATTCACAAGTTTCTAAATATTTTGATTTTAAAAGAAAAGATTTTATTTTTTTTTTATAAAAACTCTAGAGTTTGAAATAATTTCGTTTCTAAAAAGTAATTTATACCGAAAAAGCAGTAAAATATGCTAAAAAATACATAATATTACTTTTATCTTTCAAACAAAAGGAAAAGGGAAGTATCTCAACCCTTATGAACCGATTTCCCTGAAGCTTAAAAGAAGATTTAAAATTTACACATTTTCATAAATAAAAATATTTAACGAAGCCAAATTTTTATAAGGTTGTGCCCCCGTTGGATAGGCATTAAAAAAATGTATTCTCATATGGAAACATCATATAGTTTCTTAGAAAGAAATGTCTGAAAAATCAAAAAAATCACAATTTTTTAGACACCACAACCTTAGAATTGTTTCTTTAAAATGAGGGTTTCTTCGTCAACTCTTTAAACACAGGTTTTTGTGGTCGTTTAAGAAGAATCTGAAGTTGGAATTTTAAAATTTAAAATGGCGGATCCAACATGGCGACAAATATTTTTAGAAATTAAACCCATTTGCTTGAAACTTTTTATGGCCGAGTTTTTGGGGTCCTAAATAAGAACCTGAAGTTAGATTTTCGAATGGCGGATTCTAATTTAGCAACCCAACAAGTCGGTGCGTAAAGAATTTTGAGTGAATCTGTTATTTAAAAAAAAAAAATTATCGCCATGTTGGATCATTTATCTCATCATTCATCATCTAACTGCAAATTTTTCTTAAGCGACTCCAAGAACCCGTGCATGAAGAATTTTAAGCAAATCTGTAATATTTTTAAAAAATGGGCGATATATTGGATCCGCAATATTGAAATTCAAAACCGCAACTTGGCATTCAAAACCAAAATTATTAAACAATGTTTAAACCCATACCAATTTTGGAGAGAAGGATAGCCCGGTTGATGGAAAAACCCTCATAAAAATTTTAAGTTTCATGCAAAACGGTTTCATACAACGATTTCGAGATTTTATAAAAAATCTGATATTCCAAGACATAGAAATACGAAATTGTCTTGGGGGGGGGGGGGGGTTGTAGTTAAAAAGAAATATAAATAGGGGATGACGAAAAAAATTTTGGGAATTGTGCCCCCCCGTTTTCAAATTCCTGGATACGTCGCTGAAAACATACTTTTAGGAGTAAATTTGCTTTACTAACAAATTCCTAAAATTTTGTAATTTTCTTAAAAAATTTTAAATTTTTATTAATTTTATACAACAAATTTTAAAAATCGGTGTGTTTATCAGAAATATGTCAAACAATTTATTAACTCCTATAAGTATGCTATAGTTTTTTCTTTTTCTGTAATTAACACTCAACTGTTAACTTAACAGTCGTTAACTGAACATACGACAAATTAAGAGAATTAGTTACTTAATAACCGTTTAAATAATTATTTTAAAAAATGTTTAAATTATTTTTAAAAAATTTTTAAATTATTTTTAAAAAATTTTTAAATTTATTTTTTTAAATATTTAAAACTATTTGTTTATTATCAATTTTGGTTGACTACGCAAAATGGTTTCGTTTTAAGAGCATTATAAACAAAACCCCAACACAATTTACCAAAAAACTAAGAGAACAATTAATTAACAAAAAAATGCAACGAATTTTTTGTTAACCATGTAAGAGAAAAAATATTAAAAAAAACAAAAATTAACAATATGTTAAAAAGTGTTACACAATGTAACAAGTTAAACATTAATCCATTAACAAAAGAAAATATTGAAAAATATAGAATTTGAATTTAAAATTTAAAATTTTTAGGAATAAAAAATTTTTTTTTATTATTTATTCTTGTTTTAAAAAAAATAAATTTACATTTAGTACTCAAAAAAACTAAACATTTTATAAATATCCGTTTTGTTTTAAAATTTTTAAATGCAACTTTACCTACACAGAAAAAAATATGGAGGAAACAAATTTGAGTAATCACTTGTTTAATTTTTTAAAAAAAATTTGAGTAATTTTTTAATTGACGCAATTAAAAATTTACTCAAAAATTGAAAATAAAATTTGAGTAAATAATTTAATACAAATGTAATATTTTTTTTTATTTATTTTTTTTTTCTCTTGGTGTTTTGAATTCTCATTTAGTTTATTGTTTTTTGTATATGTATATGAAAGTTTGAAATCATCTTTATAAAATTTTACTTTGTCTTGAAGACATAAGTATATTTGGTAAAGTTTGTAAAAGCAATTTTTTTGGAAAAAAAAATTAGAAACTTTTTAAACTTTTTAAAAAAATAATTTGATACATTTTGAGTAAATTTTTACTTGACACAATTAAAAAGTTACTTAAAAATATTAAAAATTTTTAAGTAAAGATTTAATTGTGTGAATTAATAATTTACTCAAATTTTTTATTAAGCATTTAATAATATTTATTAAAAATTTACTCAATACTATTAAATCGTTTACTGGTGGAAAATTGAGTAATTTTTTACTCAATAGTATTAAAAATTTACTCAAAATTTTTTTTTATTTTTTTCTGTGTAGATTTTCCACGAGAATTTCGATAAATTTAAAATTTTTGTTGGAAGTTATCGAAATTTTTTTATAGAAACCCCTTTAATAAGTCTATAGACTGAAAAGATCCAAAAAACTTTTCACAATTTAAAAGAAAAGCACACAAAAACTAAAGATTTTCCAAATATCTGTTTTTTTTTTAATTTTACCTGGATTTTCTACGAGAATTTCAATAAATTCAAAATTTATCGAAATTTTTAATAGAAACCCCTTAATTAATAGACTGAAAAGATCCAACAAACTTTTCACAATTAAAAAATGCGTATATAGGCCCAAAACAATGACGGGGGACGGCGACGGCAAAAAATGCCATTTGTTTGTTCAGTTGTGCTAACTTTTAATAAAATTAGAGTAATTTTACTGAAAAAACTCACATAGTCAATGTGATTAAGTTGGTACTACTGTACGTTTGTTACACCATTGTGAATGAAAAAAAAAAAATTGTTGTGAAAATGCGGTAACCCTGGAGTGTGACAGGGAGGGAGATTGAGAGAACCCGGAGATAAAATATAATAAGTTTTGATTTTTTGTCGTGCCGGTCACGGTTTTCAACTGTCTAATCGTACACTGTTCCTACACTTAAACGGAATGTAATTGCACTCAATTTTTTGAGAAAAATTATTTTGCGTACATCATTGCGTATGAAAAATAAATTGTTACGGTAATTATTTATTACTCATACGTTAAACAATGTACGTATAATCAGCGTTCCCAGGTACTTTTTTTCTTTGTCCCCAAAAATATAATAAAATATCCCAAAAAAATCCCCAATCAAAAAAATATGCGTCTTTTAAACAAAAAATTGTTCAATTTTTAAATGAAATTTATTGATGGTAATTTTATAATTTTTTTGCGTAGATTTAGCAATCAAGAATCCCCAAAAAATCCCCAAACGTGTAAATAAACGGTTTTTGACAATGTTAATAAACATTTTACAACCGGTGATTGCAAGTTTTACTGAATGCGATTCGTAATTTCGTAACAAAGAGTGTTTATCACTAAAACTATTTCCAAAAATTGTTGAATACATTAAATTTAGCTTCTGGTATTAAATAAATTTTATTTTAATTATCCCTGAAATATCCCCAAAATAATTTTTGAAATTCCCATAAAATTCCCCAATCCACAAATGAGATTTCTTGTCCTTTTTACTCACCTGAAATCCCCAACTTTGGGGATAAATCCCCAAGTCTGACAGCCCTGCTTATAACAAAAAAAAGAAAGTAGCAGAGCCAATTTTATAAATTTTTGTTACCTCCACTTATTGTTAGTGATATAGGGTATATTAGATTCACCCAAGTGTCCGGGCAAATTTTTGTTTTACTAAACGTAAAATTTATGTGTTACAAGTTTTAGGCAAATTGGATTAAATTAAACCGTGGCGTTTTAAACGTTTTATCGTTTGTTTTTCAAGCAAACTAAAATATTGAAGGATTTATACAGTTGTTAAAAAAAAAAACTACAAAATTTACGGAAAAATATTTTTACCAGTTAAATTATTTGTGACTGATTATACCGTATAATTTTACAAAAGTACGTTTTTTGTAGTTTGTTATTCAAAAACAAGTAGAAAAGTTAAATTCAACTTTATGAATACCCTCCATAATGCCCTTTTTAAGTGATAGTAAAATTTCTAAAAAAAGTAAAATTTTTGATTAGAAATATTTTATTTTGTGTAACAAAACTTTTTTTTTTTAAGTAATGTTTGAAAAAAAAAATAATTTAGTAAAATTTTTTTAGTGTAAAATTTTTTTTTGAGTGTAATATTTTTTTCGAGTGTAAAATTTTGTTTGAGTGTAAATTTTTTTTTTGAGTGTATAACTTTTTTTGAGTGTATTTTTTTTTTTGTGTAAAAATATTTTTGAGTGACAAAAATACGTAGTAAAATATTTTTTGTGACTTACCAATGTTTTTAAAACATGTTTAACGGGTTTTCAATACGTGAATTTAAGGTGAAAGTAATCTGAAATTCACGGTTTTGCTAATAACTTTTGAACCACAAGACCGATTTGGCTGAAATTCAATACTAACTAGGCCAGGGGAATGACAAATATATATGTTAAGCTTCCGCCTCCTCAGAATTGCGTTTCGAAAGTTAGCGTGTTTTTTATCTCAAAAATTCACGAAAAGCCCTTGCCGAAATTCAGTCTTTTGCTCATAACTTTTGAACCACTGGACCGATTTCGCTGGGTTGCAATTCCAACCTGACCAGGTAAATGCATAACATATATGCCAAACTTCAGGAGCATCCGTGAAGTCTTTCAAAAGTTAGCGTGTTTTCAACAGACAGACAGACGGACAGACGGACGGAGGGACATCGCTAGATCGTCTTAAAATCGATCGAGGATCATGAATATATATACTTTATGGGGTCCTAGACCAATATTTCTAGGTGTTACAAACGGAATGACAAACTTATATATACCCTCTATCACTAGAGTGGAGGGTATAAAAAAGTTAAAAAATAAAGTGATAAATTGACTTTTTCAAAAAATGCAGAATTTTAGACGGGTTCTGAAAATTTTCCAAAAAAAAAAAATAATCCATAGCCCATACAAAAGTATACAAGAATGTAAGTTTTTGAGATTGTGGTGCATTCCATCTAAGCCCGATTTTTGAAAAATATAAAAAACAAAAACGCAATTTTCTTAGTTCCATATAGGGCTATCAATACAACCTATTCAGAAATTCATGGGACACATGTTTTTCTGTAGCGGGACATTTGATGTGGAAATCCTCATATGTACTTTATGAGGTCCCTGACCAAAAAAGTGTACTTTTGATACTTTTTATATTTTTAAAATACTGGGCCCTTCATTGAAAAAAACATTTTGGAAAAAGTCCTTTTTGGTAAATACATTCCTAGGGTCGTAAAATTGATTTTGGTCGTAAAAGTGATTTTGGTACTTTTTACATTTCCTGAAATAATGACCTTGAAATTTGAAATCTAGGATTCTTTGGTAAAAAAAAAGTAAAAGGGGTAAAGAAAGTGTACCTTTGGTACTTTTTATATTTCCTGAAATAATGGTTCTAGAAACTTAGCATTTGAACTGTAGAATACTTCGGTGAAAACAACATCCCGAAAAAAATACTTTCTGAGGGGTAAAATATTGTGCTTTGGTACTTTTTATATTTCCTAAACAAATGGTTCTAAAAACGTGAAATTTGGAATGCAGAATTCTTTGGCGAAAAAAAAAACGTTCTAGAAAAAGTACTTTTTCGGAATTCCGTTTTTAGTGGAGTAAAGAATTGTACTTTTGGTACTTTTTATATTTCCTAAAAAAAATGTCTCAGAAACTTGAAATTTTTAATACAGGATCCTTTGGTAAAAAAGGGCATTCTTGAAAAAATACTTTTTAGAAATTTCGTTTCTAAAAGTGGTAAAATGGGTAAAAAAAGTTTATTTTCAGTACTTTTTATATATTTTTGACATAATGGACACCGAGGCTTGAAATTTAAAATGCAGAATAGACCACCCAAAAAATGTATGGGATTTGCAAAAGTATTTTTTTGTTCGCTCCACCGGCAGTTTCTGATAGATTGGCCATAAAAAATAATATCTGTGCAAGCACTGGATCTCTCGGTTGCATACAGGCCAGTCGATTTGAACTTTTGACCCCAAAAGTGACCTAAAAGCACTACAAAGCTTTTAAGTGCCATAACTCTTAAAATATGCGTTTTTTCAAAAAATACTATATAAGTTTTATTTTGCAGAATAAGAAAGCAAACATTTCCTTCATACAAATTTTTGGCCTAAGTCTAAGACATCGTGGTGTTTTTGGCGGTTAAAATAAAAATTTTTGTGAAGACTTCATTTAAAACGACCCTCGTTAAAATTTGGACGGAGACTCAAATAGTCGGTATCCACTTGAATACAATCCGAATCATGAAATTCATTGAAATTTTCTACTGTAATCCCGAGTAAAAATAAACATATATTACAATATATAACTTGATACAAACATAATAAATTATATATGATTATACAAGAGATATTTTCAAAATTTTTTTAATGCAGTCATATGTAGTAATATATAATTGAATCATGATTCGGATTAAAAGGTGTACGGTTGATATAATTATATAAAATTACATGAGGGTCAATACAAAATTTGTTTTTCTGTATAATTTAATATAAAATTATATATATCCTATTCTGTTCCATATATAACACTATATGTTTCCATTTAACCAACAATTTTCTAAGTTTTTAAGGCAAAGTATAAGAAACTTTTTAAAATGTTCCTAAACATTTCCTTGTTAGGGTTATGTATATCACCTATCTGGTTCGAAGCGTACCCGAACATTTTTTTGTTTAAGAAAATTATATGTTTGGTGAATGTATCGTTGACCTGTGGTGTAACTCAACCCAAACCAAAAAACACCAGGAGTTTACATGTTTTTATGCAATTAGATCTAATTAGATCCACTAATATATGGCAATGTCTGGTCAAAACTCGGATGAAATCAAATCATATTTTATACAAATTGATCTTTTTTAATGCAAAAACATCCACCATTTTTCGGATCAAATTGCGTTTAATTATATATTGTATTACATATCAATATATATTGCATCATATAAAAATTTTTACTCGGGACAACATTTTTTTATTCTTCAAGTTCAAAAGTAATAAGATGCCAAGTATTTTTCATATAGTATTTTGCTAACATGTTTTCAATTAATGCTAAAAATGCCTGTACTATTCAACACTTGTTTGAAATCTGCATTTTTAACTCTTCAAAATCATGGAAACCGATTGTAATCCATTAAAATTTTAACGAGGGTCGTTTAAAATAAAGTAATTTTACAAATTTGTATACAGCGTTTGGATAATCAAAACTTCAAAGTCAGCTTTGGGCTCTTCTGTAATGAAATTACCCATATAAATTCCAAATGTAATTGGTTTATGAAAACTACATATCTTACTCTACAAAATAATGGATACCGACTATTTGAGTCTCCGTCCAAATTTTAACGAGAGTCGTTTTAAATGAAGTCTTCACATAAATTTTTATTTTAACCGCCAAAAACACCACGATGTCTTAGACTTAGGCCAAAAATTTGTATGAAGGAAATGTTTGCTTTCTTATTCTGCAAAATAAAACTTATATAGTATTTTTTGGAAAAACGCATATTTTAAGAGTTATGGCACTTAAAAGCTTTGTAGTGCTTTTAGGTCACTTTTGGGGTCAAAAGTTCAAATCGACTGGCCTGTATGCAACCGAGAGATCCAGTTCTTGCACAGATATTATTTTTTATGGCCAATCTATCAGAAACTGCCGGTGGAGGGAACAAAAAAATACTTTTGCAAATTTGGGTGGTCTAATGCAGAATCCTTCGATAAAAAAAACATTCTGGAAAAAGTACTTTTTTGAAATTCATTTTTTTAGCGGGATAAAAAATTGTACTTTTGTTACTTTTTATATTTCCTGAAAATTTTATCCTATACACTTGAAATTTAGAATGTAGGATCCTTCGATAAAAAATGGAAAAAGTACTTTTTAAAAATTCAGTTTCTTAGCAGTGTTTAAAAGTGTACTTTTAGTACTTTTAATATATGAAATAGAATCATTAGTGCAAAAAAACATTCTGGAAAAAGTAAAAAATTGTACTTTTGGTACTTTTTATATTGCATGAAAAAATTGTCCCAGAAACTTAAAATTTGTAATATAGGATCCTTCCGTAAAAAAAAAAAAACATTCTGAAAAAAGTACTTTTTAAAATTCCGTTTCTATGGGTGGTAAAATGGGTAAAAAATATACACTCAAAAAAAAATCCTGTAAAATTATCAAAAAATTTAGTTAAATTTAACTAAAAAACACCTGATTTTGAACCTACTAAATTTCTAGTTAATTTAACTAAAAATATTTAGTTAACTTTTCGTAGAATGAATGTAGCAAAAAAAAACCGTAACTTTAACTAAAAATTCAGCTGAAAATTTCATAACATTTTTATGTACGTATAAAAAAAAAAAAAGTTAAGTTCAGCTAAACTTTTTGTAAAAAAATTTTAAATTTGTTAAATATTGATTTCATACACTAACACTTCACTTATTTTTTCTGTTATTTCTCAGCATTAAGTTCAGCTTAAGTAGAACTTATGAGATTTGCATAGGAGGCTACACAAGAAATTTCTAAAATTTTTTCACTTTACAAATATGTTACGAGAAATCTGCAAATTAATTAATAAAAATTCGTAAACTCAGTTTTAAAGTCAACAAAAGAAATTAATTCAAAATTTGTTCAAAACTAATAAGTACTTTCGTAAATTGAACTTAACTAAAACAAGTGAGAGTGTTAAATTCGGCTGTGCCGAATCTTGTATACCCTCCAAAATGTAAAAAAAAAAAAAAATTGACAGAGGCGTTTCTTTTTTTTTTGGGGGGGGGAGTTGATAGGGTCAGTGGGGCACGTTGAGAGCACCTTCCCATTGCGATAAATATACCAAATGTTTCATTTATTTAACAAAAATACAAAAAAAAACTTGTAAAAACGTGTATTTTTTAGAGGTTGGTTTAGTTCTTCAAGGGGGAACTTTTTTCCCCCTGGTCCGATTTGGCCAATTTCCGAACTTAACCTGCCTAGGAACATAAGACAGATTTGTGCCAAACTTGAGGTTCCTAGCTCTTTTATTTTGGACTGCATCGTGTTAACTACAGACGGACGGACGGACGGACAGACGGACGGACGGACGGACGGACGGACGGACGGACGGACGGACATCGCTAGAATGTCTTAGAATCGATCACTGATCAATAATATATATACTTTATGGGGTCCCCGACAGATATTTCGATGCGTTACACACGGAATGACAAAGTGAGTATACCCTCATACTGTAGTTGGAGGGTATAAAAAGTAGTTAAAACGCTGATTTTAACTAAAAATTTGCTAAAAAGCCAGTAAACTCGAGTTAACAAAAAAAAATTTGTTAACTTTACAGTTTTATTTTTTTGAGTGTACTTTCAGTACTTTTTATATTTCTTGACATAATTTACATCGAGACTTGAAATTTGAAATGCAGAATCCTTCGATAAAACAAAAAAACATTCTGGGAAAAGTACTTTTTTCTAATTCAGTTTTTGCTTTTTATATTTCCTGAAAAATTTATCCTATACCTCTTGAAATTTGGAATGCAGGATCCTTCCGTAAAAAAACATTCTGGAAAAAGTACTTTTTGAAAATTCAGTTTCTTAGCGGTGTTAAAAAGCGTACTTTTGGTACTTTTAATATATCCTGAAATAATGACCCTAGATTCATGAAATTTTAAATATAGGCTCATTAGTGCAAAAAGACATTCTCGAAAAAGTAAAAAAAAATACTGTTGGTACTTTTTATATTTCCTCAAAAAATTGTCCCAGAAACTTGAAATTTGTAATATAGTATCCTTTCGTAAAAAAAAAACATTCTGGAAAAAGTACTTTTTGAAATTCCGTTTCTTAAATTTGAAATGCAGGATCCTTCGATGAAAAAAAAAACATTTTAGAAAAACTACTACTTTTTATATTTCCTGAAAAAATATCCTATACACTTGAAATTTGTAATGTAGGATCCTTCCGTCAAAAAAAAAATTTTAAGAAGTACTTTTTTAAAATTTAGCTTCTTAGCGGTGCTTAAAAGTGTACTTTTGCACTGAAATAATAGCCTAGATTCTTGAAATTTAAAATGTAGGATCATTAGTGCAAAAAGACATTCTACAAAAAGTACTTTTTGGAAATTTTTTTGTAAAAAAGAGTACTCTTGGTACTTTTTATATTTCCTGAAAAAATTATCCTATACACTTGAAATTTATATTTTAGGATCCTTCGGTGAAAAAAAACATTTTGAAAAGAGTACATTTGGTACTTTTTTTAGTTCCTAAAATAATGGTCCAGAACCTTGAAATTTGGAATGTATGGTCTCCACAATCATATCTTTTCTCTGCATGTACGGAAATTTTTTATACTCTGAGTACTAAATGTAAATGTAAATTAATTAATTAATTATTTAATTACTATGTAAATTTTATTTATATTTTCTTCTTCTTTTAATTTATAAAACTTATGTTTTAAAGAAAACCCTAAATAATAATAATTATGAATTTCAAGTCAATTTTTTCTCATACTAAATTAAACATGTTCAATTTTCTTCAAAATTAAAAAAAGAGTCAATTTTTTTAACAAAAAAAAAAACAAAAAAAATTTAACTATTTTTCGAAAAATACGTAGAATATATGTTATAAATTAAATGTTAAATTGTTATAATTTTATTAAGTAAATATGTATACACAAAACAAAAACAACTCTCTATGTCTATAAATATTTTGAAAAACCAAAATAAAAATTAATAAAGAAAATTACATATAAAACTAAACTGGAAACAATAATTACTACATATAAAAAACTCGAAATGATTGCATATAAAACAAACAAAAAATCTATTTAAACTAAAATTATAATAATTTTTAAATTAAATTTAAATTAAAAATTTAAATAATATTCTAATTAAAATATTTTAAACAATTAATAATTTCAATTTAATTATTTTTGTTATTTTTTTTTAAATATAAAAAAATATTTTATTTTTAAATTTTATTTATATTTTTTTAAATAAATTTTTTTAGCTATTAAGTTAAGTTATTTAATTAATTTGCTCATAAAAATAAAATTATTTATAATAATTAAAAAAAAAAAAAACATTACGATTTATAAAACTATATTTTATTTAAAAAATTTAACATAAAAAAATTATTGCATTTCAGTTGATAAATTATAAAAATATCGAAATTAGTTTTTAAGGGCCATAATCTGAAAAAAAAAAAACAAATTAAAGTCTTTCTCATACCAAACGAAAAATTTAACAATAATAATTCCATCAAGAACAATCTGCTAGAAACTTAAAACAACTACCATAAATTCAAAATAAAGAAATTGAAACTTCCCTGTTATTTATAACTTTAAAACTAACAAAAAAAAATATTTAAAAGAAATATAGTTTTGAAAACATACATCTTTAAAAAAACACAAACAAAAAAACTTAAGAAAAATCGGTCAATTTATAGTTTCAATTAAAATTTAGTATTTAAAAAAAAATTAAAACAAATAAACAATAATGTACAATATAAAATAAACGAAAATGCACTTCATTTACATAAAAAATTAAAAAAAAATATATATAGAATAATTAGTTAAATAATCAAAAATAAAGTAACAAAAACACCGGATAGTTATGAAAAAAATAGACTATAATTTTTTATTAATCTCCTCTCTTTGTTCTATTATTATTTCTCTTGCGTTCTCTCTAGTTAATACTCTTAAAAGCTTTAAATGATTTTTAAGGGGAAGGACATATTTTAAACCACTAAATTTTGCAACCCAACCTATTGACATTTCAAATGGCTTAGGACGCTCCCGAAGTCTGCAAATTATAATCGAATTATGTTTAAATAAATTTTCTTCTCGAAAATGTTCCTACATTATATACAAGTTGTAGGCTATCCTTAAATCTTTAAAATCTTCCCCCAAATCGAATTCAAAAATAAAAAGAAGAAAGGAAAGGGTAGGGGAGGGAAGATAGAGGAAAAAAAGTTTCGGAATCTTGAAATGTCTCTTACAAGGGAAGTCTCCCTGGTGTCACCCTCCGATCTTCATGAAATTTGGATATGTTGTTAAGAACGAAAATTAATTAGACACGTATTTTTTTTTAGCGGCCCAAACTCATTTTTTGGGGGGGTCAATTTGTATGGGGGGAAATTGACCTTTTTCAGTTTTTTACAATTTAAGCCTATTTAAACAAAATTCATATACCCATGTGTGGTATCAGATTAAAGGTATTAAAAATACCTATCTCGTGGTGCTAACAACGGGCCATAGAAGTTAATATTTTTCGACTTATTAACAAAAATGTCCAAAAATGTCGTTATTTTACTCAATATAACGAAAAGTTGTGCATATTTGCACACGTTATTAGCACACGTAGATAGGTTTTCCAAATACCTTTCATTTGGTATGTAACATGACTAGGTTTCTTTGCATAATATGGGAGATAAACGAAAAAAACTGAAAAATGTCCTTGTCTTCCCCCCTCCTTTTTACCCCCTAAATATGAATTTGGGCCGCTAAAAAAAAAATAGTGTCCCTTTATTTTTTCTGATCTACAAAATAAAACCAATTCCATAAAGATCCGCGGGTGACACTAGGGAGACTTCCCTTGTTAGAAAAAATTTTAAAATTTTTCTATAGGAAAATCTAAGGGTTTTTTAAACGAAAATCTGAGAATGAGAAATCTGAGGAAGAGAAACAAAAAAGGAAATAATCTGAGAATTGTTTTCTGAGAAAAATGACTACACTCAAAAAAAAACCTCTATCTGCTGAAAATACATTTATTTTGAACAATATGGTAAAATTTGTCAAGACAGCAGAAAAATCTGTTGATTTTAGCAGAACAATCTGCTCATTTTAGCAGAAAAATAGTCTGTTTTAGCTGAAAAATCTGTCAATTTTAGCAGAAAGATGAGCTGATTTCAGATAAACAATCTAAGATTTATTTGATTTTTTCTGTAAGTACAGATCGAGCACGGGCTCTAATTATATTTGTTATAAGGGTTCAAGTTGAAAAAATGCAGAAGAAAAATTGAATTTCTAAAAATTATAGACATTTCTGGTATTTCCTATACCGGTTTCAAACACCCCAGTTAGTGTCATCTTCAGTAGGATTTTAAATGTCGGTTTGTCTTGTTAATGAAAACTGTTTTTCATATATGTGAATATTTATAGTTTCTACAGAATAAATTTTGACAGTTTCCAACACTACAATTCTATTTCTAGCAATCTCAACCTCACTTCAAACTTTCTTTCAACTTTTTTGTCTCTTACTTTATTTCGCAAGGGTTACCAACATGATCTGGAATTGCAGACACAAATGAAGGAATTTGCATTTTCTGTTTCGGAGACGTGCCTAATGGCGACATATTTTGTCAGTAATTTTATTTGATTTTTTCTGTAAGTACAGATCGAGAACGGGCTCTAATTATATTTGTTATAAGGGTTCAAGTTGAAAAAATGCAGAAGAAAAATTGAATTTCTAAAAATTATAGACATTTCTGGTATTTCCTATACCGGTTTCAAACACCCCAGTTAGTGTCATCTTCAGTAGGATTTTAAATGTCGGTTTGTCTTGTTAATGAAAACTGTTTTTCATATATGTGAATATTTGTAGTTTCTACAGAATAAATTTTGACAGTTTCCAACACTACAATTCTATTTCTAGCAATCTCAACCTCACTTCAAGATTTATTTTTGGAAAAAAGTCTTAAAACTATTTTGAGCAAAAAAATTTCTGATACTTTTTCTATAAGAAAAATGTATTACAACCTGAGATTTTGTCTATAGAAAAAATGTTTCAGAATCTGAGATTTTTTTTTCTATACGAAAAATTTCTCAGAATCCAAATTTTTCTCTGTACGAAATATGTATCACAATCAGAATCTGAGACTTTTTCCATACAAAAATGTCTTATAATCAGAATTTGAGAATTTTTCTTTACGAAAAATGCTAAGAATAGAGAATTATTCTATAGGAAAAATGTCTCAGAATTTGAAAATTTTTGTAGGTATACGAAAAATGTCTCAGAATCTAAGATTAGGAGTAAGCTCTACGAAAAATGTCTCAAAAATGTTTCGGAATTTTTCTATTCGAAAAATGTCTCGGAATCTAAGACTTTTTCTATACGAAAAACGTCTCAGAATCTGAGACTTTTTCTGTACAAAAAATGTCTCAGAATCCGAGAATTTTTTTATAAAAAAATTTTCAAAACCTGGTAATTTTACTATACAAAAAATGTCTCAGAATCTGGGACTTTTGCTACACAAGAAGTGCCTCAGAATGTTAAACTTTCTCTACAGAAAAAATATTTCAGAATCTTAGACTTTTTCTATACAAAAAATGTCTCAGAACCTAAGAATGTCTCAGATTCTGATACGTTTCTATAGGAAAAATGCCTCAGAAAGATTTTTTCTATACGAAAAATATCTCAGAATTTGAGACTTTTTCTATACGAAAAATGTCTCAGAATCTGAAACTTTCTCTATACGAAAAATGTCTCAGAAACTGAGACTTTTTCTGTACAAAAATATCTCAGAATCTGAAAATTTTTTTATACGAAAAATGGCTCAGAAGCTGAGACTTTTTCTATACGAAAAATGTTTCAGAATCTCAGATATTTCGAAAAATGTCTAAGACTCTGAGATTTTTTCTCAGAATCTGAGAATTTTTCTATACGAAAAATGTTTCAGAATCTTAGACTTTTTCTACACGAAAAATGCCTTTTCTTTAGGAAAAATGACTCAGAATTTGAGATTTTTTCTTTACGAAAAATGTCTCAGAATCTCAGATTTGTCTATACAAAAAATGTCTCAGAATCTAATATTTTTTATACGAAAAATGTCTCAGACTCTGAGATTTTTTCTAATCGAAAAATGTCTCAGAATCTGAGGCTTTTTCTTTACGAAAAATTTCTCATAATTTGAGACTTTTTCTATACACAAAAAATGTGTCAGGATTTCAGACTTTTTCTATACGAAAAATGTCTCAGAATTTCAGATTGTAGGCAGAACTTCTCCTTTAGAAAAATTTCAGGACTTATACATTTTCTATACAAAAAATGTGTTAGAATCTGAGACTTTTTCTATATGAAAATGTAAATTTTTCATTTAAAACAAATAAAAATTGAGCTCTTTTTTCGTGTAAACGAATTGATTGGGGTCTCTCGAGGTCGGGGGCCCTTGGTACGTTTCTCGTGTGCCCTAATGGCAAAACGGTACTGATTTTATTGTATAAAGATGCAATTGTTAGTCTATATTTGTTTAAAAAACCTTTAAAAAGATTTAATTTCGGAATCTGACCAAATTTTATTGGTGTTCGATAAAAATAATTGGCCGAACCCAGATTTTCGCTCAAACTCAAATAGTTCTAAAACAACAGTAAATTATAGTTGTTTCTTCAAATTTGTATTTTCCCAAGTGTCCGGGGAAATTATTATTCTACAAGACCTAAAAGGTATGTGGTACAAATTTGAGGACAATCAGATTAAATTAACCCGGTGGCGCCAAGAGATTAAAATTTTGGATTTTCGAAAATTTTTAACAAAAATACGTCTTGCAACACATCATAATTATTAATTTTGATGTGCAAAACATGAATATCAAAAACATTAAATTAAATTAAAATCGGTCAATCGATTTTCGGGATATCGCTATTTGAAATTTGCAAAAATTTTGCTGTTCATTCCAACCCGAGTAAAAATTTTAAGGATTAGTATTAATCCGCAAAATGGATCGCCAAGATTAGATCAGTTTTAATCGGACAGATACAATTTCATCCGAAAAATGGGTTTATATAATTAGATATAATTAAATAAACCCATTTTTCGGATGAAATTGTATCCGTCCGATTAAAACTGATAATTAGATATAATTAAATAAACCCATTTTTCGGATGAAATTGTATCCGTCCGATTAAAACTGATCAAATCTTAGCGATCCATTTTTCGGATGAGTACTGATGTTTCAAATCTCAGATCAGTAGTGATCTTACTCGGATATTTCAAATTCCGAATCAAATGTGATATATAAGAATATTTATAAACATTTTTACACGGGTACCTTCTAGAAATTTTTAAAGAAAATAAACTCAAAATGTCTATCCCTTAACCCGTTAATAGAGCTTGAGACAATATTTTATATAAAATTAATTTGAGCCGAATCCGATCATTTTATTCTGTGGCGCCTTTCGATCAAAGTTTTATTTTTATTTTTTTTAGAAAATTTTCACCAAAAACTCTTCTTTTTGATCGAAGGGCGCATTGGATTTAAGTCTTCTGATTTAACCGAAGTTAAAATTAAAGTTTGTCTCGAGCTCTATGAAATAGTCAATGGAAAATGTTTTACATTTTTTTTTTTAATTTCTTGAACGTAGGAAAAAACGGCAATTTTTAAACATTTTTTGACATATTTTAAATGGCGATATCCCAAAAAAAAAACGCTCGACCGATTTCAAAATTTTTTGGATATTTATATTAAGCATGCCAAAATTGATAAAATTACTGTCTCGCAAGATAATTTTTTTTATTTATTTATTTTTTAAAAAATCTAAAATTTTGGTGGATTTGGCTCAAATTAAGCTTAAATGAAAGACGTCTCTATGAAAGGGTTAATTTTAAAATTTTTTTGAACATAGGAAAGATCCGCCATTTTTTGCAAATTTCAAATAGCAATATTTCGACAACTGTTCAACTGATTTTAATTTTTTTGCCATACAAAAAAATTCCAGTCTACAGTACATGTTTAATGAATTTTAATTGATTTAAATTTAGCTTTCTCCTCGCTTTATCTCAAAAACTTTATCATGTTTGTCAATATTGCTTTAAAAATGTCTCTTCCTTGCTATTGATCTTTCTCTCTCTTTTGTTTTTTCTTTATTATTAGCTAAATATACTAAAATATGTTTAAAACCCGTACATATGAGGCATTCTACACCAAATGTTAGGAGGCGTGGTCAAATATTGAAAAAATTTTAAAATTTGTGTCGAGTTCCTTGTTTAAATATTTTTCAAATTAAAACTGAATGAAGCACAATCTTAAAAATTTATATTCTTCTATAGTTTTGTATGGGCTATCGATTATTTTTTATTTTTTTGAAAATTTTCAGAACCCGTTCTGAAATTTTCCAATTTTTAAAAAAGTCATTTAAATTTTTTTAAGTTTAAAAAATTATCTATCCACACAAAAAAATTCAAACATGTGTTTTTCGTTTTTTTTCGAAGAAAATCGCATTTGAATTTTGAATTTCATTACAATTTAGTAATTTGCTTATATTTTCTTGTTTCAACATAGCGTATGAGTAACATTTATGTATATATTTAATACTCATTCGCCATGTTGAAACAAAAAAATACAAATTAAAAAAATATAATCAGGGTTGGCAAACGAAACGAATAACGGTATTGGTAACGGTATTGGTATTACATATTTTTTATATCGGTAACGGTAAAGGTAACGGTATTTTCGATTATTTAGGTAACGGTTAACCGTTACCGAAACAACGATACCGGTACGTACCGGTATTATGAACAAAATTTACAAAACATGTTAAAAAGTCACAATTTTTTTAAAAACACGTAAAAAATCAAAAATTTATTTAATAAAATTAAAAAAAAAAAACTGATGGATTTAGTGCATTTTCAACATATAATTATTTAGACCAGCGGTTACCAACCTATGGTACGCGTACCACTAGGGGGTACGCGAAACTGTCCGCGGGGGTACGCCAAATTTTAGTAATTTTGACATTCGTTTTATATTAACCTTTCAATGATGGCTCCGCATCTGGCTTCCAAAGTTTTCCATAACGTCAGGTTTTCAAGAAAGTTGAGGTCAAAGTTCACAAGAAACGTATTTTTGTGCAATTTAGAGAGCATTTTTTGGATGATATTTTGAGATCTGACCACTTGCTTTCGATTAACCTTTCGATGCTGATTCTGAATATGGTTCCCAAATTTTTCTTTGACGCCAGGGTTTTGAGCAAATTTATGTCAAAGTTCTAAAAATACGTGTCTTTGAGCATTTTTAAGACGGCTTGTAATAGAGTGGAAATTTTGTTAAGCTCAAAATGCCCTATCAATGTAATTGGGGGTGTTTCATTCAAAAAATCACGGAATTATTGATCTGCCCTCGTATTAAAAAAAAAACATTTAAAAAAAAAAATAAAAAATTATATATTTTTTTTTACAAGTTCAAAAACTTCCGTTGTTTTAATTTTTGGCGTAGAACTGACTGGTGAAATCAGATTTACAATATTTTCAGCCGTTTTTGCTCTGCAGAAAAATCAGCTCAAAATCCGCGTTTTCAGATGCATTGAACCATCCACCCCAAGGAGCGAACATTTTTCCAAAAAAAATGTTTTGATCTCCCCAAAATCCTTCAAAAAAATAATAATACCCGCAGATATAAAATTTCAGAATTAACTCTAATATTTATGTATATGTGAAGTTTTTTTAACGAAAACAAAAAACTCGTTAGGGGGTACGCAGCTGATAAAATTTAAAATTAGGGGTACGCGAGCCAAAAAGGTTGGTAACCGCTGATTTGGACTATTAATTAACTCAGAATTTAATTAAAACATTCACGCAATATTGTAATTCAACAAATAAATTATTGATTTTTTACGTGTGTATAAGATGTCTGTCCAATTAACAGAAATATCTGCATTTTGAGCCATTTAAGAAATCTGCTGATTTTTGCTGACGCGGTTTGCTAAATTTCTGTCTGGATAAACCAGGTAGAGTTTGCAGAAAAATCTGTCAAGACCGTAGATAAATCTGCTGATTTAAGATGAAAAATCTTCTGATGAAATGAATGAACAGCCTGAACATCGAAATTGTATTTTATTTAAGTAAAAGTTTTTAAGCGAAGTTTTTCAATAAACTTTAAAACAAATTTTTTTTTCAACAAAATTTACAAACAGGTCCATTTCTGTAAAATTATTAAAATAGTCAGCTGATTTTTTCACAGTTGAGCAATTTTTAGTTTTAATCGTTTAAATTAGACAAAAAATAAACAAAAATACCAACAATTTTTTTTTGTAAAAATACACAATAGTCTGCTAAAATTTGAACAAAAATATTTTTTTTAAATCAGCTTTTTTTTTAATTTAATGACAGAGAATTAAGTTAAAGTATTCATTTTACCAGAAAAATCTTTTAAAAGTTTTCTTATTCAAACTGAAAGTTGTTTTACAGATTTTTGGACAGAGTTTTTCTTTAGACTGTACGGCTTGGGCTCATTATGTATTTAATTCCAGAGAACCACCTCACCACGCTTACCTGCGTAGATGACAATGCCAGAAACACTTGAGCGATTTATGGTTGTCTCTTCTTTTATATTCCCGATTTCGATTTGCAATGAACAAAAACTAGTTTTTTTTATTTAACGTACATTAAAAATATTTTACTTTGTTTTTTATTTGCAAAAAATTTAAAATAAGTAATATTAAGACAACCGTAACAAAACCGATATAATACCGGTAAAAATCCGAATAAAGGTAATGGTTTTTTATCGGTAACGGTATTTAAAATTTTTTATTTCGGTATTGGTAACGGTAACGGTAGTCAATATTAAAGGGTTTTTAATCGGTAACGGTATTGAAAGGGTAACGGTAGCCAACCCTGAATATAATATTCAAATGCGATTTTCTTGAAAAAAAAAACCAAAAACACATGCCTGAATTTTTTTGTGTGGATAGACAAACATCTGAACTTTTAAAAAAATTATTTTTTTAAAAAAAGTGTCCGAATTTTTTATAAATTGAAAAATTTCAGAACGGGTTCTGAAAATTTCCAAAAAAAAAAAAATTAATCGATAGCCCATACAAAACTATACAAGAATGTAAATTTTTGAGATTGTGGTGCATTCCGTTTTAATTTAATAAATATTTAAACAAGGCAAGTCGGCACAAATTTTACTATCTTTCCAATATTTGATTACACCTCCTAAGCCCAGTTTTTGAAAAATTGAAAAACCAAAAACGCAATTTTTAGTTCCATATAGGGCTATTCACACAACCTATTTAAACATTCAGGGGACACATGTTTTTCTGTAGCGGGACATTTGGTGTGGAATACCTCTTATGTATTTATTTTTTTTGTTATATTCTCTACGTTGAACCTTAAAAAAAATCATAAATAAAGAACCTACCTATTGTACAACTCCTAAACAAAAATTATATACCTATTCCTCTTCCTTTGCATTAAAAAATAAAAATGTTATATATTTCTCTTCCTTTGGATTAAATACTCTACACATTAAACATAATCTTTAAAACCAACAAATACAATATTTTTTTCTAATTCCATACTAAATATACATACATTACTCTCCATATAATATTTATACATACAGTCGATTCAAAAAGTGATTGCACACTACAATTTTTAAATTTTAAAATATTTTTGTTTTTTTGATAAAACAAGGGATTTTTTAGATCAAGCGAATGTTTTAAAAATTTATCAAGGATTAATTAGAGTTCGGTACCGATCCGATGTTTCAATATATTAAATGTGATACACAGAAAAAATTGCCAATGAACGAAATTCATAATATTTATGAGCAAATACATAAATATTTATGAACTTTTTCATAAAATTTTTTAACTTTTTCATAGTATTTATGAAAAAATGTTAAATATTTCTTAAATTACACATGTAATAATTTATTCATAAATACAACGTAAAAGTTCAAAAGTGTTATGAAAAAGTTAATAAATTTTTATGAATTTGTTCATAAATACTATGAATTTCGTTCACTGCAAAATGTTGTTGTGTGTACGATGGTCGATCTGGAAAATTCATTTACAGGTTCGTTACTCGTTTTAAATAATTAACTCAATCTGGAGGGTATTAAGCTTAAATTAAAGCTTGATAAATTATATTGCACAGCCATTTTTAAATAAACATTTGTTTAAATTTAAAAATATTTATTACTAACATTGTTTATAAAAAAAAATACTTATTTAAAAACTAAAATTTTTAGTGAGCACTCACTTTTTTTTGGGTCGACTGTACCTTGTTCTATAAAATTTAAGTTAAAATTGTTACTTTTACCTGATACTTAAATCTAAAAACTAAAAAAAAAAAAATATTTATTAAAAAAAAGAAATTTAATTATTATTTAAACAAAAAAAACAAAACACTATATACAACAACCAACAAAACAAAATAATAATGAACATTATATACATGTAAACTATACATATTTATTAACAAAAGCAAGCAAAAATTTAATATTATATGTAAATGAAATTATAACCAAAAAAATTAATTATAAAAAAAATTAAAAAAAACAAGCAACAATTAATAAAGGAATGATATTGTACAATGTTTACTGTTGATGTTATGTTAGTTTATTAAAAAATAAATACAACAAAAAAAATAATAACAATAAATAAACATAATAAAAAAATTAAAAAAACAAGATCAATCATTACAGCTTGCACTTATCAACATAAATAAACAATAATGTGGTTTTATTTAAAATAGTTTTTGTTTAACCCATTTCTTACCAGAAATTTAAACGTTGAAATTTTTTGACAAAACTTTCAGGAACGACTCCTTTTCATCCCCTTATGTGCGAAAATTTGTTAGCAACTTTTAAGACCGAAAAATTAGTCACAGACTATACAGACGATACACCTGTGACAGGTGTCAAAAAAAAAATAATTTTAAACCATATCGCTCCTTTACTTGTATAGTGTCATAACTCAAAAAATGCGTTTTTTGAGTTAATGATGCAGAATTATTCGTTATATCATGCTTTATATTGTGTCAAAAATTCGTATTAATATCTTTTAAAGTCACCGTTTGAGAAGAGTATACGCCATTATTACATTTTCTATGTACCGACCAGTTTCAACAGTAAACTTTAAACGTGTTTTCTGCAAAATCAAATATTTCGAGTTGTGACAATATACAAGTAAAGGATCGATATGTTTATTTTTATACCCTCCAACCACAGTATGGGCACAGACTAATACAGACTCGACATAAGTGACAGGTGTCAAAAAAGTAGTTCTGAACCATATGGTTAATATTTTCAAATTATTCTACGAATTAGGTTAGAAAGAGAAAACTAATATAACGCGCCATGAGAAAAATAGATGCCAGATCGGTTTTTGTTATTTCACTCACTCCTAAGTCGTAGAAAGTGTTGCCATGTTAGCGTAAAACGGACTAAAACCCGCTCTGTTTTCTCCTAAAATCGCTTAGTTTTTCCCCATTTTTTCTCATAAAACTCTACTGTCGAGTCTGTTTATAGTTTGTGGTATGGGGGTATACTCACTTTGTCATTCCGTGTGTAACGCATCGAAATATCGGTCAAGGACCCTATAAAGTGATCGATTTTAAGACATTCTAGCGATGTCCGTCTTTCCGTCCGTCTGTAGAGGACACGATACAGTCCAAAATAAAAGAGCTAGACTTTCCAAGTTCGGAAATGGGCAAAATCGGACTAAGGGGAAAAAAGTTCCCACTTAGAGAACTAAACGAACCTCAGAAAAACGGCATTTTTTGTCAGAGCAAGTTCAAAACCCTGCGTTTGGACCTAGCAAATAAAAAAAAGGTTTGAAAATTTGTAATATATGTATCAAAAGTCTCAAATTCATAAAAAAAATGTCCATAAAAAGTTTCAGATTGTGAAATATTTTTCGTACAGAAAAAGTTCCAAATTCTGAGATTTTAAAAGTCTAAAGTTCATAAAAGTTTTTCGAAAATAAATAGTCTGAGATTCTGAGACACTTTTCGTGTGCTAAGTCTTAGATTCTGAGACATTTTTCGTATAGCAAAAATATCACATTCTGAAAAATTTTTCGTATAGAAAGAAAATATCTAAGATTCTGACACATTTTTCGTATAGAAAAAGTCTTAGATTTTTCTTATAGCAAAAGTCTCAGATTTTTATAGAAAAAGTCTCAGATTCTGAGAAATTTTTCGTATAGAAAGTTTCAAATTCTAAGACATTTTTCGTGTAGCAAAAGTCTCAGATTCTGAGACATTTTTCGTATATAAAAAGTTTGTGATTCTGAGACATTTTCCGTATGAAAAAATTCTTAGATTCTGAGAATTTTTTCTCAGTCTCTGAGACATTTTTCGTATAGAGAAAGTTTTAGTCTCTGTGACATTTTTCGTATAGAAAAAGAAAATTTGCTAATCTCCAACTGAAATTCAGTTGTTGCAACAAAAAATCGGTGGATGTATTTGTATTAAGGTTGCAACAACCAAATATCGGTAGTTACAACTAAATTTTGTTAATACAACTGTCTTTTAATAGAAACAACTACACAATTCGATAGCCACATCAAAATGTAGTAGCAGCAACTGAATTTTGAGTTAATACAACTGAAAAGTTCAGTTGGAAATTTATTTTTCTCTGTGCAGATTCCGAGACAGTTTTCGTATAGAAAAAGTCTCAGTTTCTGAAAAAATTTTCGTATAGAAAAAGTCTTAGATGCTGAGACAAGTTTCGTATAGAAAAAGTCTGAGATTCTGAGACATGTTTCGTAAAGAAAAAGTCTCAGATGCTGAGACAGACGTATAGACATTCTCAGATTTTACGAAATTTTTCGTATAGAAAAATCTCAGATTTTCGTATTGAAGAAGTCTCAGATTTTAAGACATTTTTCGTATATAAAAAGTTTTAGATTCTGAGAATTGTTTCGTATAAAAAAATTTAAAAAAAGTCTCAATATATATTGTTTAAAAATATTCTCAGATTCTGATACATTTTTCGTAAAGAAATAGTCGCAGATTTAGAAAAAGTTTCAGATTGTGAGACATTTTTCGTATAGAAAAAGTCTTAGATTCAGAGACATTTTTTGTATAGGAAAAGTCTCAGATTTTAAGATAGAAAAGGTCTCATTAAAACCAAATGTTTTACACGAATATCATGGTTTAAATTTGTAAATAAAAATTACCCAGAGCTGGAATATTCCTACTCAAAATATTTTTTTTTAGTTTCTTTTTCTTAAAACAGGTAATAACATAAATTGAATTTGTACCAAAAGAATGTTTTTTTTTGTCA
The DNA here is from genome assembly GCA_963921195.1 of Pegoplata infirma. Lineage (NCBI taxonomy): Eukaryota > Metazoa > Arthropoda > Insecta > Diptera > Anthomyiidae > Pegoplata > Pegoplata infirma. Next base: position 313,158,882 of record OY992536.1, on the reverse strand, counting down.
TGCGACTTTGTACTTTTCAGCGTGGCCCCAAATAAGTGATAGCCAAAATAGTACCACCTGTATGCTAGCGATTACGGCACATATTACCTTAAATTAAAATTATGAAGCCATTTTCGAACTTTAGGCGATTTTCCTATCGTCATTCCAGGAAATTTCGATAGCGAAAACGATATCACATTTACATACAGAAACGGTGGATCAAGGCGATGACCCAAAATTTGTTGCACAGTGTAATTTTATATCCAAAATTTGTTGCACAGTGTAATTTTATAAAACATATCAGAAGATAATTTTTAGCTCAGAAGTATATTTGAACCCTTTTTTTCGAGTTTCAAACTCTGCTATCATTAAGAAACCCCTGTAATTTGGCGCAAAATATTCGTTACAATGCCATCTTTAATTTTTGAGCAACTTTGACGAAGCAAAAGGAATTTTGGGTTAACCTAGTGTAAATCCACTGTGGCACAGTGTTGGTTTTCAATTTCAAGAAATTATTTCTCCCAGTATTCGATAAAAAAATCGACAGATAATATCCACATTTTTTTGTTTACATTGAGTAAACTAATTTGTCATCGTTTATAAAAAAAAAATCCATAAATTTGTTTTCTCAGTCCTCTCCACATTCAAAATATTTCTCTTAAAATCTCTTGCCCTTTACAGTACGAGTACTCAAATTATTGATAAGAAACCAGAAATAAATATGGAAAAACAACCACTGTTTTTTTGTTGTTTAATACCAACCAGCCAAATATTTTAAACAGACCACCCTCGTGTTACGCGATACATACAATTGAAAGAAGAACACGGCTGGTTTGAAAAAATTTACAAAAATTACGCAAAACGGTTTTTTACTCAAGTCATGTTTTTTTCGAAAAAAATTTAAATTTCAAGTAGTTTCATTTGTATCGAAATTAGTTTGGGCATTGTCGAGGGTAATCATGGATTCGACCAAGTAGAATTTAATTTTTTTTACTAGTTTTTTATGTTTTTGTTCATATTGAATAGTATAAAAGTTTAAAACAGAAGCATTTAATTAACACTCTCTAATTTTGTTCGTTTAGGTTAGGTTGGATGGGTGTCCACCATTTTGCGAATTCACTCGGAGGTCACAAGACCTATTGTGATTCCCTTAATTATGTTTTCCCTACTCCCCCTCTGTTACAAAATTACAAAATATTACTTCTTAAACCAGCCCTATTCTTTAAGATATTCGTTAAGGTATTCAGGTCATCGAAAAGCCTTTGCCGCAAATGCCTATGTCGGTGATTCATCAGACCCGGACATTCACATAAAAAATGCTTTACTGACTCCACCTCCTCCACTTCTACACAACTCCTACAATAGTCCCAGTCAGAGATTCCCTTGCGCACGACCATTTGGCCGATTATACAATGTCCTGTCAGTACTCAAACCAATGGGCTAACTGTCCGTTTACCAAAAGTAAGACGACTTTCTGTCCTCTAAGAATTTTGCTGTGGCTACATTGTACGTGATATCCTGAACGTAGTCAGTGATATTCACTATCCTTCATTCTATTCTCTGATATACAATCAATTTTGTTCATCAATTCCACTATATGAACTAAGATGTTCCCCCCAACGATTTGGAGTCATGTCTTGAACATTAAACAGCCAATTTGTTCCCAGCGACTACGCAATGTCCAGGTACACATATTAGCTTGACTGCGTGCTGGCTCATACGACGAAGTGATTGTATACAGTTCCTAAGAATTCCCGATTTCACAGTGTTTGATTCTAAGGCTGTCAGATCTATAACACTGTCCACGAAAATGTTAATGGCTAAAGGACGTAGGTCCCTTGTCATAATCATATGCGCGATTTTTCAATTGCAAGTACAACACTTGCCCGGAAGTCTACATAAGGCCCTAATTTTTAAGCATTCAGAATGTACTCCCGAACCCGTATCCATCTCCATCTTCGATCCGTCCGTAAAAATTGAGATCGCATTTTCTGTTATAACAGATTTTTCCGATTAGTCTTCATTAGTTTTTTTTTTACGTTGAACCAACACTCAGGGGATGCCCCTATTAATGCAGTGCATTGTGTTGATATCAGGAAAATAGGTTATAAGGAGGAGGTAGTGCTTGTGGATATTTGACTTGAATTTATCTACATTGAAAGAAACTGGGAAACGGCTAGTTCGACTGATGAACGAACCTTCTCTGTAATGCGCTGTGCGATCAACTGGACAATCGACAACAAACGGATGTGATCTACTAGACAACCGAGTATTGCGAACAAAAACTCGGGCTCTTAGGATAAGTCCACTTATCTCAGCACCACACTTTCCATGGTAATATCGATAGAACAGAGTCACACAACCCACATTCCGACAATGCTCCAATGAGTCAATAGAGTTGGAAACCCTATTGTCATTGATTAGCATCAACGCCCTCCTTTGCACACGGTCCAAGAGCTCCAATATAGACTTTGAAGCCAATGCCCATATATGGGAGTTGTATTCCATCTTCGGTCGGATGTAGGTGGTATAAATATTAAGGAGATCTGATGAGGTGAAGTACTTCTTACACCGGTTTAAAAAACCGAGACACTTAAATGCTTCTTTCGACACTTGAAAAACGTGCTTATTCCAACGGACATCACACTGGATTTTCATGCCCAGAACATCAAGAGTGTCAGATTCCTCGATACTTATACCACCCATATGTACAGATGACACTGTTGATTCCACATTCCTGTGGGTCAACATACAACATTGAGTCTTGCGTGCATTAAACTTGACCCTATTCACAAGACCCCACTCAGAGATTGTCAACAGGTCTTGATTAAGTGTGTCATTAATAATCTGCCTTTTTCCCTCAACCTCATCAAGGCTTGGCCTACGATCAAAGGAAAATGAATGACAAATGTTGCTGTCATCTGCAAAAGAGTAGATAGGATTTGAAGTTTGACTTAGAAGGTCGTTAAGGAAAATAAGAAAAAGTGTAGGAGAAAGAACAGAACTTTGCGGTATCCCTGATTGAAGCTGAAACTCATCAGATGAGAACCCATCTATAACAACACATATAGAACGATCCCTGAGGAAACTCGAAATAAATCAAGAGAAGTCATTACCGACACCAAAGGCATTAAGCTTGGATATGAGCGCACCGTGCCACACACAATCAAATGCCTTGGAAATATCCAGAGAAACCACCTAACTCTCACCAAAATGGTGGATCGAACGACACCAACGTTCCGAAAGGAACGCCAACAGATCCCCAGTAGATACCTAACAAGACGGCAATTTACCATGCTCTACATTACCTTCGAAAGCGCTGAGCATATTGCGATTGGGCGGTAATTATCAGGGTTATTAACCCTCTCTTGGACATTATGTAAATCTCTTAACCTAACCTATATGCTTAAGAAACGCTCTTGGAGACACTCGACCACATTAAGTACGGTAGGCGAAAGGAAACGGGAATAGAAGACCGACTTTATCTCACCACAAACGAACTTTGTCCGAACCTTCGAAGTCCAAGAACCAACTAGGGAAGACTAATCACAAAATCTGTTATAGCAGAAAATGCGATCTCAATTTTTTCGGACAGATCGAAGATGGATACGGGTTCAGGTATCCACTTAAATTTTTCTGAAAATTTTAAAAGATTTTTGAAATTTTAGATTTTGAAATTTTTTTTTGTATAAATAAGAGTTTCGTGAGTGTGAGTCATCGTGAGTGTGAGTGAAGCTTGCGTAAGTGCAGTTGAGTGTGAGTTGTACTAAATTTACTCACGTGATTGTGAGTAGAAAAAATATTCTCGTGAGTGAGTGTGCGTGATTCAAAAATTCCTGTCGTGAGCGTGAGTGAGTGTGAGTCAAAAATCACTTACGTGCCCATCTCTAATTCACGGGCTGAATGTTTAATATCACATCCGACCGACCTGGGGTGCCGATCTAATAGCATTAGTGATACCCACACACTCCAGTCGTTGCACCTTCTGTATGTTGCATGATTATCCACTGCTCTCCTCCACACTAGGTCAGTATTAAGGTGGATTTACATGTTAACTACCCTTGACTAATATTTCCCAGTATTGGAGGATAACAATTGTCAAATTCAAATATTTTTTCATACAAAATTATTTAAACCCGGCAAATCGTATCACCAATACTGGGAAATAGTAAATAAGGGTGGTCAAGGGTAGTCAGTGTTGCCAGAAAATATTTGGCTCTTGTCCCCAATTTGAAAAATGAAATCCCCAAAAATACCCTACAAATTATATAAAATCCCCAAAAAATTTAATGAATATTCAAATATAAACTCTCTTTTTATTAAAAAAATGGTGTTTATTAAACAATATTTTTATATTAATTTTAAGTTTACACCTTTTTATGATATTTAAATATTAAATTTTAAATAAAAAAGTTGTATTAAATCGCCTTCTCGAGATATCGGAATTTTAATTTTTTGTGAATCAAGCCCCCAAATCCAAGAATTCTGTTGATATTAAAAAAGTGTAAATGTTGTCTTTTTATTCCTCTTCCCTACAAAATTACATAACTTTTGAAAAAAAAAATCCGGCGTCGATAAGATCAGGAATACATCAGAACATTGTAAGGAAGTTAAAAATGATTTTTTTTTGGTTTTATCCTTATAACTATTCGAATTTTTAAAAAAAGAAAAAATACTGTTCAAATCAGATATTTGCTTTTGCAAATATTTCTGGATATACTCAACGAAATTTGGATTTTAACCCCACGTTCTCTTTATTTGAGTATCTACAGGATTTTTTTTCACAATTCGAATAGTTAAGGATAAAACTAAAAAAGGAAATTCTGTACTACTGTACATGTCCTGATGGTATCGAGACTGGATTTCTTGCAAAAAATAGGTAATTTTATTGGGGGGGGGGGGAATAGAACTTTAACACACACTTTTCCAATCTTAAGAAATTTAATTTTTCTGATGACTGATTCGTATTCAGAAGGCAGGAATACTTAAGAAAATGTCTTTTCAATTTTTTCTCTCAATATTAATAAAAAAAAATATTAAAATTGGTACAAAAAAACTTATCTTTTAAAATATGCATATTTGGTTCATAATTTTGACTTTTTTTCAAATTTTTTTCGGATATAATCAATGGATTTTAAATTTTAACCTCAGGTTCTACTTATTGGAGTGTCCACTTTACATATCTGGTTGGAACAGGAAATTTCTTGCAAAATTTGGATATTTATTGCAAAAATGACGTTGTCAACTTCCGAGACATTACCTGATGGTATCCCTGATCGTATCGAGCCAGGATTTCTTGGATATAATAGGATTTTTTATAAGAAATTTGAATAAAAAAAATTTATTCCTTAAACATACACTTTTCAAATATTAAAAGAATTGTTGGTTTTGAAGGCTTGGTCCACAAAATATCTAAATGCCTTTATCTCAAGAAGGCTATTTGATACAACTTTTTTAATACTCCAAAAGTTTCTATTCGGTTGTCAAATAGTTATTTAAACGACCCACAAAAATACTAAAAGTCAATCAATACAGTTGGAGACACCAGTACATATTTTTTAGCCTTCAATACTTTTTACCACCAGTTTTTTTTTTGTAAACAAAGAAATATTTTTTTATTGTGATATCTTATTACTTTGCACTTAAGTAGATGTTCTTAAATAAATAAACAAAATTTTTTTTTATTGTTCCCAAATAAATTGGTGGTCAAAAGTATTGGAGGTCAAAAAATAATGGTTTCTTTAGCTGTATTGATTGATTTTGTATTTTTGTATGTCGTTAGAAAAATTATTTGACAACTGAATATAAACTATTCTGAGTTTGAAAAAAAATAACTTTGTTCCACCCTCGTAAAACTTTTATTATTTACTAAAATTATTCCCGACCAGCTTCTAAAGACTGCAATCTTACAATTAGTGCATTTAAAAACAATATTTTTGTTTTTCAAAAAAAGTCAAAAAATAATTAAAGCATTGTTACTTCAATTATACTACTTTGACATTAACAAATGAATGCAGTTGTAATTTTTGACTGCATTCTGTGCAATTTTAAAAATTAAATTTTTGAAATAAAGAAAATCCCCAAATTTTAGAAAAAATCCCCAAAAATTAGCGAAATCCCCAAATCCCTCCCCTGAAAATCTTGTCCCCAAACCAAACTCGAAATCCCCATTTTGGGGACAAATCCCCTTATCTGGCAACACTGAGGGTAGTTAACGTGTTAACTGCCCTTTAGTCTAATAATCTCAGCGTACATCCAGTGGGTGATAGTTCTTTTACATCCTTTCCTCTGTATTCCTTTCATAAGAAAGCTTTGAGTCAAGGATTACACCCAGATATTTCGCCTCATTAGCTAGTTCCAGGGTTCGAGTTTGGTTTTAGCGGGATTGACTCCCAGACAGTTGTCCTTTGCCCACGTTTGTTAAATCTTTTGGTTGTCAAATTTTAAACCAAACGCGCAAAAAACACAAAATTTCTTTTTTGAATTTCTGTTGTCTCAAACGTATTTCTATTGTTACAATCAAAAAATTTGTTCGATTCAACCGAATCATGCGCGTAAATCTAGGGTTAATGGTAAATGTATATGTACGTAGTATTTTTTGAGAGAATACGCAGGCAGCAAACACACTCCATCGATTTTAAGCTTTTTCCACAAAAAAATTATTTGTATTTTTTTTAATATTCTTGCTTTAGCTTTCTGTTTGTTAAGTGGAACAGTTAATGCTGCTGTCAAATTCAAATCAGTTTTTAGTTTTCACTTTACTGGCAAACCGGTCGAAACTCCGTGAGAGCACAAAAACGTTCACTTTCAATTTTAGTGAATAGAAGGTAAAAAATTCAGAAAATACTACACATAGATATGATATGATAAAATAAAAAATATGAGAAATGGGATGGTGGATGGTGTGAAGTGGTAGCAAAAATATTAAACAATAACCAGCTGGTTTGGTTTGCTTTTTTTTTGTACAAATAAATGTTTGTCAAAATGCTGTAATACTAATTTTAGATAAGAAATGTGCGATATTGCAAAAAAATCTTTAAAACTATAAACAAATAAAAAAATAAAGCGGTTTATTGTAAAAAATTGATGATTATAGTAAAAAATTGAAAAAAATGTTAAATAATTATTTTGTTCAATTATGTAACAAGTGATTTTTTGTTATTTAAAACAAAAAAAAAGCGATAAGAATTTAGTGATGTATAACCTCCCTTGCAAAAAAAACACCCTCTTTCCCTGGATCGCCTTCTTATTGAAAGAAAATAACAAAAAAAAATCTACGCAGCATTTACTGCTGCTGGTTATTTGATAATTTTGACATTGCTCTTGAAATTGTACTGAATCTGAATCTGCTGTTCTTTCTATCTGTTGTGTGTGTCAACTGAAGTAGAATCTATTCGTACATAATAAATAAATTGTTTTGGTGAAAAATCGTTATCAGTGAATGGAGGAATGTTAAATGATGTGTCGTTAAATAAAAATATAACCACAAATTATTTTTGAAAAATTTATGTGTCGAATATAAACAAATTATATTGGTTAATCCAAAGTGCAAAATAAGCAATGATATAAACAAACAAAAATAACAAGTACCTTTAAAGAAAATCAATAAACGATTACCAAATTAGTTGTTGTAAATTAATTTAACCCGACAAGTGGCTCTGAAAGTGAGTGAATACATATATGACACTTGCTTGTTTTTGAACATTTCAAGGAACTTTATCAGGATTTTCTAAGAAAATTCTGATAAATTCAAAATTTGTATGTGAAGTTATCGAAAGTATCATAGAAAAACCCTGAACTGTAATACGTGAAATTCACTTGGTATATCTTGCTCAACTCGCCGGGACCTAACGGACTACCGTAAAAATGAACCCTGAAATGAGCAAATCAAAACAAATTGAAATTTGGCAAACACTTAACAAAATATTCGATTTAAATTTTGAAAAAATTAGCAAAATTAAGAAAAATTTAAAAAAAAAATCATTAAAAATCCAGCTAGCAAGCAGACTCAAAATGGTTCATCCAAAAGAGCCCTCTTTTTAGACTCCAAAATGACTCCAAAAAAAGATTCAAAAAGGGGAAATTTTTTCATACTTTGGAGCCTATTCGGAGTCAATTTGGAGTCTATTATAAAAGTGTAGTTTTTGGGATTTTTTTTGCTGTTTTGATTTAAAAATAAAAAAATGCGAAAATTTTTGTACATTTTGAAAATCTTTATTTATCTTAAAAAATTCGAAATTAAAAAGCATTTTTAATTGTACATACACATAATAATTAAAAAAACACAGCCACTTCCAATAGCAATGATATTTTTCCTCGGATCTTCTCAAACATCAATTTGGCGTTCCCTCATTCTTCATTCATGAATTCTTAATTTTTTACAAACTTCCTTTTATTCCCGTTTATAATGGTATTTGCATACATATGTATAAAAAAACGGTTTGAAGAAAATTATTTTCTGACTTATCCCAGCAGAAATTTTGCTGAACGTTCAGCAGCTTTTGGAAGGGGAACTTGAGTAAAGGAGCGCATCCAATTGCGCTGAATTCATGCATGATTCCCTAAGGCGATGTCCCACTTTAGAGCGCTAGTTGGATACACAGAAACAGCGCTCTTTAGATGCACTGAAATCACGTGTCTTTAGAGCGCTGATTTAAGCAGAATAAAGATGCTGTAAATTCATGTATCTTTTTAGCGCTGATTTAAGCAGATTAAAGATGCAGTGAATTCATGTATCTTTGTAGAGCTGATTTAAGCAGAATAAAGAGGCTGTAAATTCAAAGTTGAAATCAAATAACTAAAATTTAAAAAAATATAACAAAAAAATTCATTCGTTTTACTTTACAAAACTTTATTTATGTGAAACAAAATGAAAAAAAAAAAATCGGAAGTGAACATCAAAAAAATATCGGAAATTTTCATTTTCACATTTTTTATGGGATTTTTTTTGGGAACAGCGGTCAAAGATGCTATGATTGAAGCGCTCTTTGCAGCGATGATTAATGCGCAATAATGATGCAGTCAAATCATGTGTCTTTGACTAAAACTCATGTTTTTTTATTCAAAAAGTGTTAAAAATATTAAAAAGGAAAGCAAGTGTGAAATTTTATCAAAAAATAATTACACATTATAAGTTTTATATAAAAAATCTTAAAAAAAAATTAAAATTTTTTCCCCTTCCTTTTACTGCATCCCTAAGAGCGCTCTTTGGATGCGCTACGGTATGCTATAAACAGATGCTGTGTCGCCAAAATCTCGATTTATTTCTGCTGGGATACATAATTTATTTTGAATGAAAAAATATTTTTAGGCTCCAAAAGAAACAGTTTTTTTTAGCCTTTTTGGATGGCTCAAAAAATATTCTAATTTTTTCACTTATATTTGTCAGTTTGGACTGATTTTTTTGACGAAACAATTTCCAAAATATTTAGGGGTTCTTTTAGACTCAAATCGCAAGGTTCAATATTGAATCCAAAAATTTAGTGTTTTTGGAAAATATATTTGAAAACTTAAATAAAATGTGTTATTTTTAAATCTTTTTTGATTTCAAAAAATGAGGGCTCCAAAAACAATAATTTTTTAGATTAATTTAAGAGTCCTAAATTATGAGTGCTCCGAAGTTTGTTTGGTGGGCAAGTAAAAAAAGTAAAAAGTTAAACTCGGCCTTGCCGAATCTATTGATACCCTCAACAATTTCAAAAAGATTATTGCAAAAAACTTTTTTTAAAAGGAAATTACTTTTGAAGAAAAACAGTTTTTTTTTTTTTTTAAATTTCCGTGAAAAAATAAATTTGATAAAAAAAAAATCCGCGATTTTTTTCTTTTTTTTTCAAAAAATATGTTCGTACTTGTTTAAATACCATTCGGTGTTCAATTATGTTCACATATGTCAACTACCAAATTTTTGAGGTGTCCTTACATTTTCGTTCATAACTTTTGAACCGCTGAACCGATATCGCTCAAATGCAATACCAAACTTCTCGGAAGAGCTTCCAATAAATATGTTAAGTTTCAGTCATCTCCGTGTAATATTTTTGCCGTGCTCACCATTTCCACAGACAGACAGATCGATCAGGGATCATGAATATATATAATTTATGGGGTCCCAGACCGATATTTCGATGTGTTATAAACGGAATGATAAACTTATATATACCCTCTATCACTAATTGTAAGTGGAGGGTATAAAAAAGAATATACAGTGGTCGAAAATACATTCGAAACTTTTTTATAGTAGATGCAATTTGTTAAAGACAAAGTTCACAATACTAAACGTTATTATTATTTAACGAGTATTATTTTCAAAAATGTTGTGTAGGTAACACCGCTCAACAAATCAAAGGTTTTTGGCTCCGGTTTGAAGTTTCATGAAGTTTTAAAGATTTTGACTCGCTGATTCCAAATATGTGCTCCAAATTTTTCCATTTTTTGCCATTTTGAAAGCCTGCTCAGTAGCCCCTAGGTGGAATAAATATATGGTATAAAGCGGTAGAGTAAAATTAAACTACGATCTCAAAAATATGTTCAAAAAAAATGTGAAGTTGTTGCACTATTTTTGGCAAAACATGTCTTTTAAAAAACACTGTGAAAAATTAGAAAAAGCACCATTTTTAAAACACACAAAAAATTATTGGCTAAAAAATTGCAATTAAATCTGTTGATCAACAAAATTTAAATAAGTCAATTATTGTTTTGATCAACATTTTCGTTATTTTCTTTAACTTTCAAATTTTCAACATACCAGATTTGTTTTCGCTTCAATTTATTTGAATACATTTATTTTAAAATATACTTTATACTAGGGTATTATTTTTTTTATTGTCGGCAACATATTGGAAAGCAAAAAATATGAATTTCTTCATCATTTTTCATAAGCTTGAAATTTATTTGTTAAATTAATCATTATTTTAATTGACTTTAAATAAAAAATTGATTAAATTTTTGATCAAAAACGAAAAAGTGATTAATTGAAGAAAACCAATTAATCACCTACAATTTGATGATTGATATAACAATTTTCTTTATCGGAGGAGTTTCAATTAAAAAATTAATTGAATCCGCGTTTTTGTTGATTGACTTTCGTTTTCAATTCTTTCTGTGAAGGCTCTACAACAAAAACGAGATGACCAATCTTTATTGTGATGAGCTCAAAATTTAGGCAAAAGTTCATTGTTTCTTATGAACTTTTAAACTCATTAAAGATATCTTCCGGCTTATACAAAAATAACACAGAAAACTTAAATCTGTAAAATATTTATTTTTTTTAGTTTTTCTTTGAAAAATATCAAAAAACTAAGGTAAATTTTACAAAAATGGTAATTTTAACAGTATATCATTATAAAACGCAAGTGTAACCCAACCAAACTCAATAATTAAAAAAAATTGTATTCTATGTTGGAGACCATAGACAAATTGTACTTTTGCGCTTTATAACAGATTTTTAAATAATGCAAAAATCGTAATTTTTCGCATTTTCAACCGTGACTAACTAAAAATCTTGACGTGATGGGAAAATTTGGAGAACAGATTTGGAATCAGGAGATCAAAATCTACTAAAATTCATCACCAGAATTTAAACCGGAAATTGAGTGTTGAGCGGTATAATTTATAAAGCTTCAATTTAAGCATAATGGCGTCCAGATTGAGTAAATAATAAATGTGCTACGAGGGTCGATCTGGAAAAAATTGGAGGTCAGAAAATATGGATTTTTTCTACTGCACTTAAAAAAATTCCCTGTATTTTTGCGTTGTTGAAAAAATTATTTGATCACTGAGTAAAAACAATTGCACCTTTTTTTAAATTTAATGTTTGAACTTGGAAAAAATTGACTTTGAAATATTTTTAAAAAATGTTCTGAAAAATGTCTATAAATAATTTTATTTTCCAGATCGACCCTCGTAGCATGTTTATTTTTTACTCAATCAGGACGCTATCAAGCTTAAATTAAATCTTTAAAAATTACCTACATAACCTTTTTTATAATACTTAATACTCGTTTGATATTAATAACGTTTAGTATTGTTTACTTTGACTTTAACAAATTGAATCTACATACTATAAAAAAGTTTTCAATGTATTGTCGCCTCATTATGTGGTTCACAACCTTTTGGGTAGCCTCAAATCCTCGGATTTCAAGCAAATAATCGACAGCTTGTTTCAAAACTATTTTTCTCGATTTATTTCGAGTTTTCTCGGAAACCGCACTATACGTGTTGTTTTGGATGGGGTTTCATCCAACGAGTTTCAGCTTAATTCGGGGCTTCCACAAGGTTCCGTTCTTTCTCCTACCCTTTTCCTAATTTTTCTTAACGACCTTCTTAGTCACACCTTCAATCCTATACATATACTCTTATGCAGATGACAGCAATATTTGTAATTCATTTTCTTTCGATCATAGGCCTAGCCTAGTGGAGGTTCAGCCCATGAGACAGAATATGAATGACACACTTACCCAGGAAAAATTTTTGAATATATTCTACGGTAATCACAGCAACATTTTCTATGTAAAATTATTTTTCAAAAAAACTACTTGCTCTAAAAAACGATTGCTTTCGGGACAATTTCAAACAAAAATCATTGATTCTGGAATGTTAAGTAGAACCGGTTGCAGGGTAATTTGATGCGTTCTGGAACCGATTATTTGGAACAGAAAATTTTGCTGGGTAATCATGACCTTTCTACAATCACCGAGTGGGGTCTGGCGAATAGGGTCGATTTTAGTGCTCTTAAGACCCAATGTTGTATGTTGACCTACATACGATCTGTGGAATCAACGTCATCTGTATCCATCGGTGGTATAAATATTGACGAATCAGACACTCTTGATGTTCTGGACATGAAAATACAATGGATGATGCTGCGGTGGTGGAGGATCCACAAAAATCATTGAAATTTTTAAGTTAGGGGGAGGTGGAGGAAGAAAAAAAAATATATTTTTTATTTTCAAAATAAATTTTTAAAATAGTTTTTGAAACAAATAAATTTCAATTTGTGTTTTTGCTAATTTATGCAAAAATATGCACTTAAATGTTGGGAATATGGACAAGATTTACATTTAAAACCAAAATATGCAAAAATATGCATTTTCAACAAAATATGCAACAACAAATCGATGCCATTTTAACGCATTTTTTTTTTGATTCGGAAAGATAATTGCACTCAAAAATTTATGTAAGTTACTACATGTTAGTTGTTTGTATATTTTACAGTAGTTAGTGGTTTTCAACTACAAAGTCAGTTGTTTTTGTATGAAAAATATCAAACAACTATTTCTGTTAGTTATTTTAAGTCGTTTTTTTGAACAACTAACAAAAAAGTACTGTGATGTAGTCGCAGTTATTTAAAGTAGTTAATTTTATTTTTTTATCTCTGAAAAATTTTCAAAGTTTTTTTCCAAAAAAAAAATAAATTTTAGTTATTTTTTTGTTTTTCACAACTTTAAAAAAAAAAAAAAAAAAACTTGAAAATAATTTGGTCTTCAACTTTTTCTGAAAAATTTAAAAAAAAAAAAAATTATGTATTGATTATTTTTACTACATTTTAGTTGTTTTGACTACAAATGTAAGTAGTTTTTACTACATAAGTCAGTTGTTTTTTGTCAGTTAAAATAACTAACATTGTTAGTTGATTTAACTGAAAAAGTAGTTGACCCCAAAACAACTGACAAAGTAGTTATTTTAACTGACATTTTCAGTTGATTTTACTAACATAATTTTTTGAGTGTGGTCGATATCGTTTTTAGACAATCGACAAAAAACATGCATTTACATGGAAATCACATCCCTAATAATTATATATTAATTTAATAGTTTTAAGACTTTTGTGTTCCTCCACCACCTCTACCGCCGTCGCCCCTCCTGATGACCCAAGAACAATATATAAAATTAATATATTGTTTTTGCTTCTCCGCCCCCTGCGGACCAACCTCCTCATCCACCACGCCCTAATTTAATAATTTTTAGTAATTTTAATGATTTTGGTATCCGTATTATGTATTGTTCTTGATATAAGTATCGATATACAAATGCATATATTCATTAATGGGGTTTTTTTAAAATACCTTAAATTGTAAAACGTAATTGTATATCGTATTATTAAATGACACGTTTAAGAATTTACTTAAAGCGCGGGAAAATATATATTCCTAAGACTGCGTTGTGAATGATTAGGTTTTTGAATAAGTAATTACCAGGGCAAGAAAAAACTACATGTAAATACACTGCCTCTCCCACCACCCCCCCCCCCCCCCCCCCAAGTGTTAATTTTTGTTATTCACGCAAGAGTCACGCGTGAATCACCATTTATGCAAATTTAATCAAAGAAACTCGTCACTAAAAATGTTTTTACTGAAAATAAAATTTTTCTAGTCAACATTTTTTTTACAATTTTCATTTTACGTTAAAAAAATAGAACGAGTACTTTTTTACTTGTTTTCGATTATTGATGCATATTTTAATGCTTAAAACTCAATTTTTAATGTGTTAACTTCCTTACCCTGGTAATTATAAATACAATCCAAACAGTGCAAAAGGCGGTTTTTTATAATATACAAACTTTTTATATGACGAATCAAATGTTACAGCTGTGGTGATACTTTACTTATTTTCACTTTGAAATTAATTTTTTTTTTTTAATTTATGATGACTTTCGCGAAAATTTTGAAGATTTTTTTTTAGTTATAGCAACTGAAAACTTTAAAAATGTTAAATTCGTCCGTTATCATTAGCCGAAGTTTCGGATGCAATACGTTTTCCATCTTTCTGGTGTCAAAAACCAAAATTATGGATTCTTCAGTTGGAATCTCAATTCCTTACATCTAAAATAAGATCAGATACGAATCCATTTGTCTTGTTGAGAGGAATGCGTGATTTAGCTTCAGGAAGGTTTTTGATGATCTGCTTAAAACGTTGTGGATGAAGAACGTTCCTTCTTCAACGAAAGTAATACTATCATTGAGTGATGAAAAACTTAATAAGCTGGCTGTTATGGCTGATAAGATTCATGACCAGTGCGACACTGTTGCTGCTGTTTCTACAAGCGGTGATGAGCGTTTAAATTTTTAGAAACCAAAAATTCCTTAAAATCGTTTCTAAAATTAATGCTTTGTTAGAAATGATCGTCGCCCTCGTTGGTCGTCCCGAACTTCATTACGAAGACCTAACCGTGGTCGTCCCGAAATTCATTATGAAAACCTAATCGTTCAAGCTCATCCAAATATGTTTGCTGGTATTCTCACAAATTTTGTTCCCGTGTTCGTCGTGCAAATTCGTAATTATGGTGAAAAAACTATCAACTGTAATATTTTAAACCTCGAAGATTGTCACCGGGAAAATTTAAAATCTTTAAAGACGAGCTCGACTACGTGCTCGATTTAGGTATCTGGCGACTATTAAAAAGCTGTTGGTCTAGCCCTATTCATATGGTGCCGAAAGGTAACGATATGTGACGGACTCGATATGTCACCGTACCAGAACGCCACCCCGTACCTCATATTCACGATTTTGGATACATGCTTGCTGATAAGAAGCTTCTTTCAAAAATTGATTTGGTTAAAGTTTATTTCCAGATACATACCTGCGAGGATAACGATATCCCTAAGACCTTTATCATTATACCGTTCGAGCTATTTGAATTCACGCGCATGACATTTAGCCTCTGTAATACAGCGCAAACCTTTCGGAGTTTCATCAACGACGTCTTACGAGGACTCGGTTTTTGTTATGCTTACATCGATGACTTTATTGTTGCTTCCGACAACAAAGAAGACCACGAGAATCATTTGCGTCTACTATTTTCCTGATTGCGCGAATTTTGTTACCCAAGATGAACTTAAACTAAATCCAGATCGAGTAGCTGCTATCCAACATTGCAATTTGCCAAAAACTGTCTGCGATATAAGCCGAGTCCGGTCCTTTGGGAAGCGATATCCGCTCACTTGTGTGCTTCTGATTATGAAAAGGCCAAATCTGTCATATTATCGTACACGTCATTTGCCCATCTCTGATTAGTCTCCATCGCGGAAGGAAGCTGTTGATTTTGTTTGCAAGTTTCTAGAGGCATACTAACACATTTCAATTCTGTTGGAACCTGTTAGATAGTTCCCAGTCTTGCAAGCTTATTGGATTTTCAATTCCCTGGAATGTGTGCCCTGGTACTGCTTGGCCATCTTAGGGCAGATCTTGTTTTCAGTAACATTGACTCCAGGGACTTGACCGCGGCTTGACTGTCAGAATAGGTGTTGTAGACAATACATTGAAACTCAACCAGTCCGCCACTTCCTTTATTGCCAGCATCTCTGCCTGGTAAACACTGCAATGGTCTGGAAATCTTTGAGCCAGGCTCAACCCAAGCTCTTCCGACTCCAAAGCCCATTTGTTCGTGCATCCTCGATCCATCCGAGTAAATTTTAATGGAGGCTCCACTACAAGAAATGCCACTCATCCAAGACTTCCTGGATGGTATCGTAGTAGTGAAGTGGCGCTCAAAAAGGCTCATAGAGGGATCACAGTCCACATTTTGTGATATTGTTATCTTCTTAAAGATCGCGCTATGGCCACAATCGCTGATCCTCCATTGCAGTGTGTTATTAAGTCAAATTGCCGACGTAGCCGCATACTCCTACCCAATTTTGTCCAATGGTATCAGGTGGTGGAGGATTTCTAATGCAGCCGTAGGTTTCCCAACAGTCAATGATTCCATTCAACTTCCTATTTAGAAATATTCCAAAATACTTCGCTCCATCTGAGAAGGCGATTTCAGTGCCGTCCAGAGAAATAGGATCAAAAGCAGGAATCTTATTTTTCCTTGTAAACAAGACAAGCTCTGTATAACTTGGATTCACTCTCTTGCCCATTTAGACAGATTTTTCAGATAACCCTGGAGAATGTCTCTTAATGTTGGCAGGTTATTTCCCTTTACTGCTCTCGCGACATCATCAGCATATGCGACAACATGACAACCAAGTGATTCTAGAGAGAGCAGCATTGAGCTCAGTGCCAGGTTCCAAGGAAGTGGCGAAAGAACACCTCCCTGTGGTGTGTTCGTTTGACAAATCGAGACATGATAGACGCTCCCAATTTATTTGTTATACATACGTCTATTGGCAAGTAGATTTTCAATCATTTAAGCAATCCCAATGGCCCTTTTACAGGAATATTAAGGAATCGTTGCTTTTTTCACTCGTTCCTCAATATTACGCCTGAAATTCAAATTCCTATCTAGAAATACTCCAAGATACTTGGTTCCATCTGAATAGACAATTTTAGAGCCGTCCAGAGAATTAGAATTTCCTTGTAAACAAGACAAGCTCTGTAGTACTTGGATTTACTGCCAGACCACAGTCTCTTGCCCAATTAGACAGATCTTTCAGAGAACCCTGAAGAAAGTATCTTAATATTGGCAGGTGCTTTCCCTTTACCGCTATCGGACATCGTCAGCATATGCGACAACATGACAACCACGTGCTTCTAGAGAAAGCAGCATTGAATTCAGTGCCAGGGTTCAAAGAAGTGGCGAAAGAACTCCTCCCTGTGGTGTGCTCCTATTGACAAATCGAGATATGAAAGACGCTCCCAATTTAGACATTATACGTCTACGGGCAAGTAGATTTTCCATCATTAAAACGATCCCACGCTTTAGTGCCAGACTAGACAATGCCTCAATTATCGAGTCCCTTCTAAAGGGTGTCCAAAATTGAGGTATCATTTTAATTTAAATGAAAAAATTAGTTTTTTTTTCAGATATTAAAAAGATTTTTATTTCAGTTTACTACAAATATGTAGGTTCCGGTTAAAAATAAAAAAATATGTGGGTCTAGTGACCCCCATTACTGGCTCGGCAGGCTCCCAATATTTTACCAAAATTATCAATCACGTTTTTCAATAAACTATTGTCAATGGTTGATATCTGTTTGATAATGTTGGTTTAAAGGTATTGAACTGTTGTGGGATTATTGCTGCACTCTTTCGATTTCAAAAAATCCCACAAAAAAAGTCTAAATGTGTCAAATCACACGATCTTGTTGGCCAATTTACTCCTCCTCTGCGAGAAATAATGTGATTTTCGAACTTGTCTGTCAAATGATCCATTGTTTCTCTTGCAGTGTGACAAGTGACATTATTCTGTTGAAACCACATATTCTCTACATCTAAATCATCAATTTTCCGCCACAAAAACCTTCGGATCATCTCCCTGTAGCGTTTTCCATTGACCGTAATCACATTTCCATTTTCGTTTTCAAAAAATATGATCTGATGATTCCTCCGGACCACAAACTACTCCAATCCGTAACTTTTTGGGGATGAAATGGTTGCTCTAAGATAACTCTTAGATTCTCTTCACCCCAAATGTGACAATTATGCTAGTTGCAGTAGTCATTGAGCTGGAAATGAGCTTCGTCGGTAAAAATTATTTTGTTAAAAATTTCTCATTTTCTTCTTTCTATTTTTGAAAAAAATTTATTAATAAAAACACGTTGTTCCTTCGTGTATCGTTTCATATTAACTAACCGGAATGTATTTAGAATCTGAAGACTAAAATTCAGAATAAAAACTACACGTAGAAAAAAATGACAGCAAAATTAAAATGATACCTCAATTTTGGACACCCTTTATATCCAGAAAGTCCACCAAAATGTACTCCTTTACGAAAGCGATCTCTCGATATTACCAACAAGTTCATGAAGAGCTGTTTCCATTGATCTACCCTTCTGTATGCATATTGCCTGGTCGAAAGCAAACTTAGGTGAATCACTTTACGCAAATATGAGTCTATCATTCGTTTTATAGTCTTTAACAAAAAAGGAGGCAGACTAATTGGTCTGAAATCATTCGGAACTGTGTGGGAATTTTTGCCAGCCTTCGGGATAAAACCGACTTTCATTTTAAAGGAATACACGACCATTTTTTTCAAAACTTTTTACACAGAAAAAAATATCGTAAAATCAAAAGTAACCAAACAAATTGTTAACAACTAAATACCAGTTCAACAACGTTTTTAATTGTATCAACAATGTATATTGTTAATGTGACAATAATTCATTTTTATTTTATTAATAACACAGACACTTTATAAACTCATTTAATCAAGCAAACATATATGTGACGATAGCACGGTGGTAGTGTGCCAGACTCGAATCATGAAGGTTGCGGGTTCGCCGCTAGTTTGCGAAACACTTGTTTTTTTTTTTTTTTTTTGTGATTATTTTTTGTTATTCTATTTAAAATTTTTTAAACATGTTTGAAGCCACATTATTATTTATTTTTAAATATAATGCCACATTTTGCATTACTGTAAAAACAGCAAAGAGTACACACTGATTCTTCAGACACTTTACATACACATTTAGTCAACTATGAATATATATGAGGAATAGCACGGTGGTAGTGTGCTAGACTTGTAGCACGAAAGTTTCGGGTTCGATGCCAGGTGCCGGCGGATGATTTTTTTTTTATATTTTTTTTTTTGTAGTTTAGATTTTTTTATCAATTTGTTTTTAGTGTTTTTTTAAATATGCTGTTTAGTCAAGTATAAATACATATGGGGATAGCACAGTGGTAGTGTACTAGACGCGTAGCATTAACGTTGCGGGTTCGATGCCAATTGTCGGTGGATGATTTTTTTTTTTTTTTTATATTTATTTTTATTTTTAGTTTATTTATTTCTATTTTTAGATTATTCTATTTTTAGATTTATTTTTTTAAAAAAGTTACAATAGCCATTGTTGTATTGACAATATCCAATGTAGGCTCAGTTTCAATTAAATGTTTAATTGTATTAACAATAAAATTAATTGAATTGACAACTTTTTTTTTTCTGTGTAGAAGGACGTCAAATTTGCACATACACCGATCATAGCCGCTGATTTTCAACGTCCTGAAAAGGCATCGCCTCATCGGTTTAGACATTTCGACTGCATTGGTCAACATACAGTAGAATTTAAAATATTTGTGATTTCCTTTAACCCTGTGGATCTCCGACTGATAATCATATAATGTTTATAACCAGGGAAACCAAAAATATGCAGCATCATGTTTTTTCCTGCGCATTGTATTGAGATATGGGTAAGGTATTTATCCGTTTCAGAAGATTTTAAGAAATCTGGCATCGATTTGTTAGAGCATATTTTTGCATATTTTAGTCTTAAGAGCATATTTTTGCATATTTTATGTTTAAGAGCATATTTTAGCATAAGAGCATATTTTTAGAGCATTTTTTCAGTTTTTATAGCATTTTTTAACTTTTTAGAGCATATTTTTAAATTTTTACAGCATATTTTTAAATTTTTAGAGATTTTTTTTTTAATTTTTAGAGCATTCTTTTCCATTTTTTTTTTTTTATTTTTAAAATTTTTGAATTTTTGTGGGAAGTTTTTTTTTTTTTTAATTTTGTAAGTTTGTTAAAATGTTTGTTTTCTTGTCAGGATGAAATGTCTGGTAACTCTGCTAGAAAAAAAAATTACATTGAAAAACAATTTAAATTTTTTCCAAAATTTCGGGGTTCTGACGATTGATTCTCCTTTGGCCTGTTCTTCATATCGGTATCACGGTTGGGAAATGTGGCACAATAGTGCCATTTTTGGCACTATTGAATGGTCTGTGGCACCACAAAAAACAGTTTTGGCCCTTTTTCATTCTCTGCAAATACAGTTGAACCTCGATTATCCGGGTTGCACGGGACCGGACTAAGCACGGATAATCGAAAAACACGGTTGAAAGAGGTTATATATTTGTCTACATTTGTATATGTTCGTGAATATATTGCACGGATAATAGAGGTAAAGCACGGTTAATAGAGGTAAAAACCATAACAAAAAATACAATATGTACGTACATGTATGAATTGCACGGATAATAGAGGTAAAGCACGGATAATAGAGGTAAAAAACAAACACACAGCATGCCGGTTAATAGAGGCACCGGTTAATAGAGGGCCAGATAATCGAGGTTCAACTGTATTGTCAAAATTTAAAAAAATATATTTTTACTTAAATTTACCACTCTAGAACCGGTCATAAACTGGTCACCTTTCCCGCAGGGATAATTTTACTGTCGAAACTGGCAATTAAAAAAAGGAATAAGTTGCGCGAAATTTAATAAGAATTTTTTTGATTTTTTGGCCCTTTTAAACCCGTTTTTGGCCCTTTTTATCCTTCAACTTGGCACTAATTGAAAATTCTCAAATACCAACACTGATCGGTATATGAAACTATGTTTTCTTTAGACCTAAGTGTAGTGTATATTCAGCAACTTCGTAGAAAATATTAAGGCAAATAATTCTGTAGAACATATTAACCCTCTAACTACCCCACATAACGGTATTTTTTTGGTTTATTCTCTAACACATTGTAAAAAACAACGCAAAAAGGGGGACATAATTTTTTTAAGAGCATATTTTTATTGTTTTTAGAGCATATTTTCGGTTTTTAAGGGCATTTCTTAAGCGCATAAAAAGTGTTTTTTAGAGCATATTTTTGGTTTCCCTGTTTATAACTAAATAAGTGTACAATGTTTAATTAAATAATATTATATGTACAAGAAAAACTATAATTAAAAAGCAACTGATAAGAAATAAACAAACAGATTATAATTATTATACAAGAAATAAAGTATATTTTATTAAATGACCCCAACAAAATATTTTTTATTTCACGATGTCATTCTCAGGGGGCTTTAACCATGTTCGTCCCATGTGCTTTACAAAAATCTAACAATTGTTCTTTCCATTACCACAGAAAGATGTTTTATTTATAAAAAAAAATTACTAACATTTTTTTGAGTGTAGTAGGTACTTATGTTTAATCAAATGTCTACAAAATTAATGTTTATTGTATTAAACAATTAAATAACAATTTTAAAAATTGATAAGCTGATTTTTATAACAATTTTTTCTTATTGTTTTCTATTCCTCCACAAGGTTAAGAGTGAAATTGCTGTATATCAACGGGAAATTTAATTAGAAACAACATGGCAACAATAACATCAACCCCACTACCAAAAGTTGACATCGATCAACCAAAATTTGATCAAAGCACATATCTCAATCGTGCCAAGCATTTCTTCCTCTTAACCAATCCCTTAAATTTATTGGCCACAAATTCTGAATTGGAAAGGGCAAAAAGAATTGTAAATGATTATCGTGCCGGTAAACCAGTAACAGATGTAAATAATGTGGAAGATTTATGGCGGGCCAAATATTTATATGATTCAGCTTTCCATCCAGAGACTGGTGAAAAGTCATTAATTATTGGTCGTATGTCAGCACAGGTTCCTATGAATACATTGATTACGGGATGTAAGTAAAATTATTTTTTTATTAATTTTAGGGAATCACAATGGGCCTTATGGCCTTCGAGTGAATTTGCCAAATTGGCGGATGCCCATCCAACCTTACCTAAGCCTAACCTATGATTTTAAATAGTTTTTGGTTCTTATTTTCAAAATTAATGCTCCGTTATAAAATAACTCCCCATTAAATTTAACTTTTTCATACAAAATTTGGCATAAGGCTCCGTTAAATCGACTGTTAGCAACTAACTGGAACTTGATTAATCTGCCCTAAATGTTCTTAATAGTACATTCACACTTACCTCGAACATTCACACTTCAATACCGAGTGGCGGTTTTTGAAGTTCAATATGGCGGATCCAATATGGCGCTTAAAACTCTTTACACACGGGTTTTTGTGGTCGAATCTGAAGTTGGAATTTTAAAATTCAAAATGGCGGATTTAACATGGAGACCAATATTTTTGAAAAATAAGCCGATTTGCTTTAAACTTTTTATGCCACGAGTTTTTGGGGTCGCTAAATAAGAATCTGAGGTTAGATTTTCATATGGCAGATTCCAATTTAGCAACCCAACAAACCTATGCGTAAAGAATTTCAAGTGAATCTGAAATTCTTTACGCACAAAAAAAATCACCATGTTGGATCCGCCATTTTGAAAGTCCAAATGCAGATTCTTCTTTAGCGACTCGTATAACCCGTGTATGAAGAGTTTTAAGCGAATCTGTAATATTTTTAAAAAATTGGGCGCCATATTAAATTTCAAAAACCGCCACTCGGCATTGAAAAGTAAATATTTTTAAGTAATTTCGAATTTTTTTAAAAAAATTTTAAACCCATACCAATTTTGGAGAGAGCGGTGACCCGGTTGACAAAGAAACCCCCCTATATATAAACGGCTGGAACGATTTGGATATTTTTATAAAATGTTCGTCATAGTCCAACTTAAGTTTCTACTGAAAGAAAAATTGACCAAGCCCACTTTTTAGATTTTTCTAAAATCGGAAAACTGCTGCACCGATTGGCAATTTTTTTTATACCCTGCACTCTATTGATATATATACGTATAAGTTTGTCATTTCGTTTGAAATATTGGTCAAGGACCCCATAAAGTATATATATTCATGATCTTCGATCGATTCTAAGACGATCTAACGATGTCCGTCCGTCCGTCTGTCTGTCTGTTGAAAACACGCTTACTTTCGAAAGACTTTACAGAGGTTCCTGAAGTTTGGCATATATGTTGGGCATTTACCTCGTCAAGCTGGTATTGCAATCCAGCGAAATCGGTCCAATGCTTCAAAAGTTATGAGCAAAAGAGTGAATTTCGGCAAGGGTTTTTCTCGAATTTACGAGATAAAAAAACACGCTAACTAACGAACGATAATACTGAGGGTGCTGAAGCTTGGGATATATATTTGCCGTTCCCCTGGTTTGGTTCGTATTGAATTTCAGCCGAATCGGTCCAGTGGTTCAAAAGTAATTAGCAAAACCGTGAATTTCAGATTTGTTTCAGATTTGACATACACGGTATACAAGGTGTTTATACGTTTATATGAATACCACTAATGTATTTTTTGTCACTCAAAAATATTTTTACACTAAAAAAAAAAAATTACACTCAAAAAAAAAAATTTACACTCCAAAAAAAATATTGTAATTTTTCTTTTTTTTTTACAAAAATGTCAGAAAAAAGTTTTTTAATTAAACTAAAATATTTCTAATCAAAATTGTTAATTTCTTTCACGTTAAAAAATTTACTATCCTTAAAAAGGGCATTGTGGAGGGTATTAATAGATTCAGCCAAGTCGAATTTAACTTTTCTACTTGTTAATGTTTGTCATAGTTCAACTTAGGTTTTAAAGGAAAGAAAAATTGACCACGCCCACTTAACTCCCACTTTCTTCGATTTATCTAAAATCGGAGAATGGCTGTATAACTAAGGTTTTTACGGAAAGAAAAATTGACCACGCCCACTTTTACCACTACTTTTTTAAATTAACTAAATTTTGAAAAGCTTAAAAACCAGGTGTCATAACAGCTTTATTAAAAAATTTAAAAATCTTACACACAAAAATATTTGTCTGTTAAAAAAAAAATTAAATGTGTATGTCTTCAATTTATTTACTTCCACCTTGTTAAACAAAATAAATAAATTCAAAAACAAAAACAAATTGTTTAATAAATTTTGTCAAGTTCATTGTACGATCAAATATCACACACGTTAGAAAAATATGCGACATAAAGAAAACACGCAAAAAAATATGTAAACTGAAAAAAACAAAATGGTAGGTGTAGTCGAAATAGTTTATTAATTAAAAAAAATTGCGATCCACGACATTTTGCATTTTCCATATAAAATCTTGCGCTGAATCCAAAAATTCAGTTTAAAGGTTCAAAAGTAGAACAGCTTTCGAGATATTGCTAACTTTTTTAAATTTTCAACTTTTTAAAGAGATTTATTTTAATAAAACTATCAGCTTTACCACAAGAAAATAAAATAAATTTAAAATGAGCTTTTAATTTTATTTCCATACAAATTGTTTTTGTTTTTAAAATCGACTTTCAAAAAATGTATTGAAAATTTGAAATTTAAAATAAAACTTTTGTTAAAATAGACTTTTTGTTTTCTTGTGGTAAGGGCCTATGTATAAACTTTTTATAAAAACATAAACTAAATTTTTCCCTCTTCATTATTAAGAAAATTCCCCATTTTTAGTTAAATTTTACTAAATTTTAAGAAAATTCATGAACTATTTTTAAGGAATTTTTTTCCCGAATTTTAATTACGTATTTTTTTGGCGTGTACTTGTGAACTTACAAAATTGTTTGTTAAACTTTCACTTTTAAAAATATTATTGCATAATTTTTCGTAGTTAATTAAATTTTTGTTCTTTTGCGCATTTAGGCATGCTTTCATTCTATAAAACCACACCAGCTGTTATATTCTGGCAGTGGGTCAATCAAACCTTCAATGCTGTGGTAAATTATACAAATCGTTCAGGTTCTACGCCCCTCTCCAAAGAGTAAGTAATTTATTCATAAACGTAGTATTTTTATTTTATTAATTCAATTAAATTATTATTAATAATAATTTCTTTTTGGAAATTTTGCAAAAAAAATTAGGCAATTGTTGACATCATATGTTTTAGCTACTGGTGGTGCTTTGACAACAGCATTGACATTGAATAGAGTAGTTAAGGTAAGTTTAATTTACACTTTAAAAAAAAAATTGCTTAAGTATTTTAAAAAGACTGCTTGGTACTTTTTTCTACCCTCCACTCTAGTGATAGAGGGTATATGAGGCATTCCACACCAAATGTCCAGCGAAAAAAAACATGTGTACCGTAAACTTCTGAATAGGTGATATGGATAGCCCTATATGGAACTTAGAAAATTGCGTTTTTGGTTTTTCAATTTTTCAAAAACTGGGCTTAGGAGGCGTGGTCAAATATTGGTAAAATGGTCAAATTTGTGGCGAGTTGCCTTGATTAAATATTTATCACATTAAAACGGAATGCACCACAATGTCAAAAATTTACGTTCTTATATAGTTTTTATGGGCTATCGATTAAAATTTTTTTTTTTTGGAAAATTTTCAGAACCCGTTCTGAAATTTTCCATTTTTTAAAAAAAGTCAATTTATCAAAAATCCGGCCACTTTTTTTTTTTCTTTTTTATTTATTTTTTTAAAAGTTTAGATGTTTGTCCATCCACACAAAAAAAATCAGAAAATCGCATTTGAACTTTAAATTTCATAACAATTTAGTAATTTGCTTGTATTTTCTTGTGTCAACAGAGCGTATGACGAATATTTATGCAATTAATATTACTCATTCGCAACTTTAAAACAAAGAAATACAAGCAAATAACAAAATTGTTATGAAATTTAAAGTTCAAATGCGATTTTCTCGAAAAAAAAGATGAACGTGTTTCTGATTTTTTTTGTGTGGATGGACAAACATCTAAACTTTTAAAAAAATAAATAAAAAAGAAAAAAAAAAGTGGCCGGATTTTTGATAAATTGACTTTTTTAAAAAATGTAAAATTTCAGAACGCGTTCTGAAAATTTTCCAAAAAAAAAAATTTTAATCGATAGCCCATACAAAACTAAATAAGAACGTAAATTTTTGACATTGTGGTGCATTCCGTTTTAATGTGATAAATATTTAATCAAGGCAACTCGCCACAAATTTGACCATTTTTCCAATATTTGACCACGCCTCCTAAGCCCAGTTTTCGAAAATTTGAAAAACCAAAAACGCAATTTTCTTAGTTAAATATAGGGCTATCCAAACAACCTATTCAGAAATTTACGGGACACATGTTTTTCTGTAGCGGGACATTTGGTGTGGAATGCCTCATATATAAGTTGGTCATTCCGTTTGTAACACCTCGAATTATTGGTATAGGACCCCATAAAATATATCTGTTCATGATCCTCGATTGATTTTAAGACGATCTAGCTATGTCCGAAGACTTTAAGGAGGGTCATGAAGTTTGGCATATATATTGGGCATTTACCTGGTCATGTTGATATTGCAATTTAGCAAAATCGGTCCAGTGGTTCAAAAGTTATAAGTAAAAGAGTGAATTTCGGCAATGGTTTTTCGCGAATTAGCAAGATAAAACGATAACTTTCGAAAGACAATTTTAAGGGTTCTAAAGCTTGGCATGTATATTTTTCGTTCCTGTGGTCTGGTTCGTATTGATTTTCAGCCAAATCGGTCCAGTGCACGGTGGTCAATTCCGGCCAAAAATCAATAACTTCTTAATTTCTGCATGTAAATAGCTAAAATTTAATATTCGAATAAAGAAAAACATATCTGATACCTAACCCAAATGTTGGACCTACAAATACAGTGGTTGGCCAAATAATCATGGACGTCTCAAATGTATCAAACATGTCTGCATATAAACAGCAATTATTTTATATCCGAATTAAGAATAATATATCTGATCTCTTTTCAAAACGTTGGACATAGAAATATAGTGGTTGGCCAACTAAGCATGCACGCAGTGTTGCCATAAGAGAATTTTGAAAAAATGCTAAATGGCAGAAAAAAAAGTGCTAAAATGCTCTACAGACCAAAAAAAAGTGCTAGATTTTTTTTCATTTTTTAAATTAACAAATAATAATTTTTAACAATAACTCTAGTTTACAACGAAAATGCGCACTAACTGTGTCTACATATTTTTTTGACCGCTAAACTTAAAAATTTTATCGAAAAAAATACTTCTAATAAACTTTTTTTGCGTTTTTTGGAGTTATTTTCACTGTTTTCCCTATATCTTGAGTAATGTACCTCCGATCTACTCGTGATAAAAACCAAATTAAAGTTAATCAAATTTTCAACAAACGTTACACACGTTACTTTCCCATCTGTTCAATAGTTTACGCGCGATAGACAAATATATTGTAAAAAGTCATTTTTTTTATCAAAAAAATTTATTTGCTGATTTAATTTTTTTTTTTTTTAACGAATCGTTGCAAATTAACAAGTTTTTTATTTACCTTAAAAGCCTGAACCTATATACAAATATAACAAAATGGGTTTCATAACCATCATCACCAAAGTTATAATGATTTTTTAGAAATTGCCAACCGTACCAAAAATTTTGTGTTGGTACAATATCGGGCTAGCCAAAAATACAACATTGCATAATGTAAAACAGTTTTACTAAAAATATTGTGTTGGCACAACTTTGTGTTTACATAAAACACTACACTATAGATTATAATTTAAAAGTTTAAAATTTTAATTTTTTTTTTTTAAGTTTTTGATTTACATAGACCTCAACTCTTTAATCTAAGTGAACACTTAAGTAATTTCTTTTTCAACCAATTT
The DNA here is from genome assembly GCA_963921195.1 of Pegoplata infirma. Lineage (NCBI taxonomy): Eukaryota > Metazoa > Arthropoda > Insecta > Diptera > Anthomyiidae > Pegoplata > Pegoplata infirma. Next base: position 313,130,771 of record OY992536.1, on the reverse strand, counting down.
GTACAAAATGGTAACTAAAAAGCACTACATCGCGATTTTCAATACTTCCCTAATCAAAAGGTAAATCCAATGTCGTAAATTTGTAAAATCAATGTTAACCCAACGTCAAAACATTTCAACCTCGGAATGACGTCGTAGACTTAGAAACGAGTATGATTCGCCAACGTTGATACCGTCGCCGCCAACTTCATTCCAACGTTGGCCCGTTTGTATTTTTCTGCCTGGGAAATTTTTTTGTTGCGGTTTCAATCAAATTTTTTTCTGAATTTCGATTGCGTTTTCTTAATTTAAACTGGGTTTTCTGAATTTCAATTGGGATTTTTGAATTTCATTAAAAGTCTTCTTAATTACAATATGGTAGAGTCCGACCGAAACCAGTTTTCGAGGCCGAACCGAAACCGAACCGAATATTCGGCTGAAAAAGTAATATTCAGCCGAAACCGAACCGAAACCGAAACTTTAAAAAAATTACCGCCTGGCATGAATAAAATTATTAAAAAGTTGTTAAAGATTAATATACAGCATATAATGCTTTTAAACCATAGAATTGTTGTATTTTTGAAAAAAAAAATATGTTTTTTAAAAAACTTACAAAAAAATTGCATATTTCATTTGCAGATTAGGAGAAAATAATTTTTGAACTGAAACAGTTTTACATTTATTGCATAAACTTGTAACATTTTCTTCAATTGAACTGAAACAAGTGTAATGAAATACAAAATCAAAAAATTCACCGACTTTTTTACATATTTTTTAAAATACCAAAAAGTTTCGGTTTCGGCTAATATTCGGCCAAAATTTTGCCGAATACCGAATTTTTTTTTTTTTTTTTTTTTTTTTTTTGGATATTTATTCACTTCATATTTATTACAATTTAGTTGGGCCTCAGCGCCACAAAGGGCATTATTGAGGCAAGCTGGCAAAAAAATTAGACATAAAAAAAACAAAATAATTAAAAATATTAAAAAAAAGTTACATATTAAAAAAATTATGTATGTATGTATAAAAAAAAAAAAAAAATATTTATATAACATTAGTTTAAAACAAAAAAGATAGAGGCCGAAACCCTATTATTCGGCCGAAACCGAGACCGAAACCGAATATTCGGTCGGACTCTACAATATGGATTTCTGAATTTCCAATGGTTTTCTTGATATTGATTGGATTTTCTGAATTTCAAAAAGGTTTTCTGTTTTTCAATTGGGTTTTCTAAATTTAAAAAGGTTTTTCTCAATTTCATTTTTCTAAATTTTGACTAGGTTTTCTAAATTTAAATTGGGCTTTCTGGATTTCAATTGGTATTTTTTAATTTCAATAATTTCTTAATTCCTATCTGGATTTTTAAATTTCTATTGTGTTTTCTGAATTTTAACTGGTATTTCTAAATTTTAATTTATATTTTCTTAATTTTTGAATTTCAATTTATACTTTCTTAATTTCTTAGGATTCCTGATTTTCAATTAGGCGCCATGAAATAAGTCCTAAGAAAAAACATTAAATAAACTCCATACGATTTGGGAATTATTTCATTATACAGGTGTAAAGAAAGCGCCGCAGGCTAAAAATTTTTAGAAGAGATTTAAAAAAACAAATTAATGTGTTAAAAAAATGCTAAAAATGCTAAAAAATTTTAAAAAAGTGCTAACTTAGCACTTGGCACTTTTTTCCAAAACTTTAGTGCTAAGTCCAAAAAAAAAAGTGCTAGATCTAGCACTAAAAGTGCTAAAATGACAGCACTGCATGCACGTGTCAAATGTATCAAACTAATTAAGATGGGGGTTGGAACCATAGAAAAAAATAGAAGTGTAACAGAGTCGTATTTCGCTTGAATAAGTATTAGTGACAGCACATTATGTAACTTTTGACGTTTAATAAAAACAATGCAACATAAAGGAGAACAACAACAAAGCAAAAAACAAAAGAGAAAAAAAAGTTTTTAAACTATCAATAGTGATTATTTTCTTTAAAAAAACGTTAAATAAAGCAAAATAAATAATAAATTTAATTAAATGATGGACAAATTTCATTTTTTATAAACAAAGAATCTAATTTGATATTAAATACGTGTGAGATGAGGAAGAACAAGCATTTTGCCACCATATTGGAAAATACATCAAATACAACACTGCTTACCTTCTAATCTTTTCTATGGTTGGAACTAAAAAACAGCCTTAGTGTTAGCAATTAAAAAAAAAAATAGATACGCAATACATTTTAATTCTGTTTTGTTTTTTTAATATTAACAATCGTAATATTTTTAAAAGTTTAAAAGACAAAGAATTGCCAGGGTTTCCAGTTAATTGTGGGATCCCTTTTTTTTAGGGCAAAATGGCCGCAGTTGTACAGCAAAAACTACTTAACCGATTTTGATGAAATTTTTTTTTGATTTGTAGATTATTTAATTTTCTAATACTTATCGTGGCCATTTTTTAAAATTTTACCTAATTAATATTTGAATGAAAGAAGAAATTGAAATTTTTCTATTTTTTAAGTTTACGTCACCAAAAATCAAATTTCTTCCAAAAAATGGCCATTAAATTATCTACAAAGCAAAAAAAAAAAAAAAAATCATCAAAATCGGTTTAGTAGTTTTTGCTGTAAAAATGCTGCCAATTTTTCCCTTTAAAAAAAACAACACACGATATTTTGGTTGAGTTTGTAGGTTTAAAAAAGTCCACCATTTGTAAAAAATGAGTCCACTAAAAAGGCTCTGGTTTAAAGAATCGGTAAAAGTAGGGGCTGAAATTTATAATACTTACTTTTTATAGTTAAAAGTACAAACTCCTTTTTTTAGCTAACCTCTAATAGCCTCTAATTGATTTTTATGGTCTTTCAAAATTATTTTTTTTTAGAGTTTTTTTTTTTTAATTTTGATCTAATTTTCATACACATCACTTTCAGACAAAAACGCATACAAATCTGCAAAAACCACATGGAATGATTATTTACCATAGGAATTAAAAAACCATGTGCGAACTTACAAAAATAATGTGAAGAAAAATTCATAGCCAACTTTTATTGAAAACTACAATATACATTTTAAAAAAAGCTGAAATGAAAAGCAAAAAAAACACAACTTTGCACCACTTTGGACAATAATATAGTGTTACAAGGCCGAAAAAAAGATTTAAGTTGTATGCTTTAAAGTATTAGCTATAATATAGCATACAAATTTCATCAAGATTTAAAAAAAAAATAAAATGATTTTTGGCCGGAATTGACCACCGTGCAGTGGTTCAAAAGTTATTATCAAAACCGTGAACACAGACTAATACAGACTCGACATAAGTGACAGATGTCAAAAAAGTAGTCTTGAACCATATGGTTAATGTTTTCAAATTATTCTACGAATTAGGTTAGAAAGAGAAAGCTAATATAACGCGCCATTAGAAAAATGGATGCCAGATATGTTTTTGTTGTTTCACTCACTCCTAAGTCGTAGAAAGTGTTGCCATGTAAGCGTAAAACGGACTAAAAACCGCTGTGTTTTCTCCCAAAATCGCTTAGTTTTTCCCCATTTTTTCTTATAAAACTCTACTGTCGAGTCTGTATTTAGTCTGTGCCGTGAATTTCAGATTGTTTTCACGTGTTGAAAAACCGTGTTTTAAAAGAACAAGCTTTAAAAACATTGGTAAGCCACAAAATTACTTTACAAAGTATTTTTGGCACTCTCAAATATTTGTACACTAAAAACAAAAAATTACAATCGAAAAAAATTTTACACTCAAAAAAAACTTAGTAATTTTTCTTTTTTTTTACAAAAATGACAAAAAAAAAAATTTTTACTCAAAATAAAATGTTTCTAATCAAAATTGTTCTTATTTTTCACGTTAAAAAAATTACAAAGGGCATTGTGGAGGGTATTCATAGATTCGGCCAAGTCGAATTTAACTTTTCTACTTGTTATAACCAGGGCCGGATTAGCCATGTCGGGGCCCCTAGGCAATGCATGTCTCGGGGCCCCTTCAGACTTTTTATAATTCCAAAAAAATAAAAAAACACAAATTTTCCAAGCACAATGTAAATTTTTTCTAAATTTCGCTGTTTTTTGTGAATAGTATACCCCTTTCTGGAATTCTCTTTTCCTTTTTTGACCTTCTTAGAAGTAATGTTTTATGGCGCTATGAAATAGCCCCCAAATGAAATAACACCCAAACAAGAAGTGAAAGAACCCCCAATGAAATAATACCCAAAAAAAAAATTAAATAAGATCCAAGAGTAAAAAATGAAATAACTCCCAAACGAAATGAAAAAACACCCAAGCATAAAATGAAAAAATCCCCAAATTTTGGATTTTATTTCATTAAGGCGTGATTAGACGAGAAAGAATTCCCCTAGATTTAAAGTAAAAAACAACTCTGTGGTAACTTTTAAAATTGGAATGTCAAATAAAATTTTATTATATATTTTTTATTTACTTTAATTCGGTTTCCAATCAACAAATTTTTGACTAAATGTGCGAAAACAAATAATAATATTATGAAAATGGTAAGCAAAAACAAGTATTAAAGAAATGAGATTTGACACAAAGTCAAAAGTATATTACCACAGAGTTGTGTTTTACTTTAAATCTACGGGTTTTCTCTCCCGTCTAAACTCGCCTTTATAAAATAAACCCCAAAATCAAAAATGAAACTGCCCCCAACGAAAAAACAAAATAAAATAAGGCCCAAATTCACAAAACCTTTATTTTGGAAATATTGTGTTTTAAACTTGATTATTTTCGAATACTTTACACTGCTTGCCAGAGCTTCGAAGAATGAAATCCTTTTCGAATGAATTCTCAAAAAAATCCATTGAGTTTTCATACTCAGTGAATGCATTCGATTTCATAAATCACCATTGAATGCAGTCCTTGGAATTCATTCGATTGAATGGAAAAAATGAATGCATTCGATTTCTTGTTCATTCGATTTAGAAAAATCAAATGCATTCGATTTTTATCATTCCACAGCGAATGCAATCGATTTTTTAAATAGATAGACTCAAACGGAGCCAAATTTTGGTCCATAGTATCACCGACTCTCTTTACATACGATGACCCTTATAGGCTCTAATTTTGAATCCAAACAAATTGGTGTTACCGAAAATTTTACAAATGCACATATTACTTGCCCACACGACAAAAAGTGTGAAGAGTGTTGGCGATACTATGGACAAAAAATTGGCTCTGTTTTTCTCTATCTTGGCAAGTTTTTTGCAAGTTTTTTATGCAATGAATGAATAAGCCATTCGATTTTTCAAATTGAATGAAAGAAAATCGATTGCATTCGCAAGTGAATGCATTCGATTTTTAAAAGTCGAATGAAAAAAAAAATCGAATGCATTCGATTTTTGAAAGTCGAATGAAAAATAAATCGAACGCATTCGATATTTATAAATCAAATGAGTCTAAAGTGAATTCATTCAATTCGCTAAAATGTGATTGAGGAATGCAATCACTAAATTTTCATTCAGAATGCCAAATCGAATTAAGGAATGAAATCCTTCGAAGCTCTGCTGCTTGCCTTCAAACTTAATGGTGCACTTTCCCGTTCGTTTGAAATTACGTCTATCTGAAGCAGATTTTTTTGTAAGCCGTTGAAAGTAGTAGCAGCGATAATACTTTTTAGATAGAATATAAAATTGTTGTAAAAAGTGGTTCATGCAACAATTTAATATCAAAAATCGCCGCAATTTTTTCTATGACATTTTCCCATGAACCGCTTTTTCTGAATTTGTAATTCTGCGATTTTGGTTAGAAAATACACTTGAGTAAAAAGCCACGCAGGCAAAAATTGGATATCAAAAATCGCAGCGATTTTTGCTATCCAATTTTCGCCAACTGCGCTTTTTCTGAGTTTTGAATCCAACATATTCTGTTAGCAAATAAAGTTTTTGTAAAAGCGCCGCAGTCGAAAATTGTGTACCAAAATCGCGGAGATTTTTGGTACAAAATTTTTAAAATGTTGAATTTATATAATGTAATAGCACCCAACACAATATTCTAAAGTTTTTATGCGTAGCCGGCCATCGGCCAAGGGTATCAGGCCTTTACGCTATCAAATTTGTTATGCTGTAAAAATGCCTGATAACCAAAATAGCTTTAATACAAAAAACCAAAGCATATAAGTCGTAATTTCGACATTTCGCCCAAAAAAATATTTTGGATTTTTTTTAACAATTTTGTTTTGGAAGAAACATAATTTTGGGCTATATGTTGCAGCTTGGGCGATAGGACATTTACGGTTTTGGGCGGACCTTGGGCGCTATGTCCGTACGCCTAAAATAAGTCCCATAAAATGATATAGACCACAAAAAAAATATGAAAAAATCCCCCAAAAAAATGAAATTTTTTTCGTAATTTTTTGGGTGTTATTTCATTTTATCGTTTGGGGGCTATTTCATAGCACCATGTTTTATTTCCCAAGAGCCTTTTTTAAGAAAAATAATTTTAAAAAATTGCTTCTAAGGCCAAAAAAGCACAAGAGAACTCAAAAAGGGGTAAAATGGAAACAGTGTTCGATTCTCACCTTAGGCCTTGATCTGTTATGCTACCACGACACGAAGGTAATTTTTACCACTTTTCGGTTAAACCAATAAATTAAACAAAAAATAAACAAAATAAAAAAAATAAAATCAAAATAAAAATAAATAAAAAAAAATTAAATTAAAAGCTAGGAGCCCCTAGCTTTTCTTCTTTGAAAATTGTATCAACAAAATACTCATCGCTGTGAAAAGAATAATGGCTAGCAATTCCCTATTTATTCTTTCATGTTTACACTGGTATTTTTTACCAAGTAATAATTAAAAACAAGTAAAAAAGTTAAATTCGGCCTTGCCGAATGTAGTAATACCCTCCACAATTTCAAAAAGATTATTGCAAACAACTTTATTTAATACTATGTTTAGACCAAACAAAAACTAACTTGTTTTTGACAAAAAAGCATTTTGGAAAACCAAACTGTTTACACCGAATAAAAAGAGTTTTTGTTTGTCAAATCAAATTAATTATTTTCTAAATTAACTAAAAAACACAAAATTATAATAGCCACACGTTATTAAAAAAATTAAATTACACATTTATTTACTTTTTTAAAAGATTTGAATATTAATTTCACAAAAAAACAAATATTTTTATTTTGACATTCGTTTTTACCAAAAGAAAATTGAAAAAAACATTCACACTGAATTGATAGTAGCATTGACCAGAACCTAAATTCTAGTTTTTGTCCAGTTTTAGTTGGCAACGCAGTTTTTAAATTGTATGGAAAATTTATGTAGTTTTTGCCAAAAACCAAAAAAATATTCAAAAACAAGTTGTTTTCGTTGGTGTAAATACCGTATAAAAGGAAATTACTTTTGAAAAAAAAAAAATATGTTCGTACTTGTTAAAATACCATTTGTTGTTCAATTATGTTCACATATGTCAACCAGAAGCCGAATTAAAGCATTTTGTATTTTTAGGTTATGTTGAATGTACTGAAATTTTTGAGGTGTGCTTACATTTGCGTTCATAACTTTTGAACCGCTGAACCGATATCGCTCAAATGCAATACCAAACTTCTCGGGAGAACTTCCAATATATATGTTAAGTTTCAGTCATCTCTGTTCAATATTTTGTCCGCGAGAGCATTTTCCACAGACAGACAGACGGACAGACGGACATCGCTAGAATGTCTTAAAATCGATCGTGCATCATGAATATATATACTTTATGGGGTCCCAGACCGATATTTCGATGAGTTACAAACGGAATGACAAACTTATATATACCCTCTATCACTAAGTGGAGGGTATAAAAAGTGCTTAAAAAAACAATAATAAAAAACAAGTAAAAAAGTTAAATTCGGCCTTGCCGAATGTATCGATACTAGGGATGCCAAACGGGAAATCCCGAATCCCGAAATCCCGGGATTTTTCGGGATTGGCAAATCCCGAATCCCGGGATTTCTTTTTTTCAATCCCGGGATTTTTCGGGATTTTCCGGGATTGACAAATTCCGAAAAATCCCGGGATTTCGGGATTTTTTTTCAAAATTTGTAATCAAAATTTATTGTTTCTCCATGGTTGTTGTCCGGTGGTGACAAAATGGATATCGTTTAAAAGGTGTTAGAAATATCTTTCAAATAAAGCAAGTTGGGCTTAATTTCTCTTACTCTTTTGGAGTACAAATTAATTTTTAGTGCGTATTACTTAATATACAGAAGGGTGGATCAAATTTTCCTTTTTTCAATTGGACTTGAAAATCAGAAAATCCGAACAAATTGAAACATTTTTTACCCTTTTTGAAACTTTCCGATTTTCATTTCTAAAAGGAACCCTATAGGTCCAAACGATTTTGAAATTCGAACATAGGAAAATTTGTTTACCCTAATATACAGTTAGCTGCCGATGTATGCATATGTCAATATTTTTTAAAAGCAGTTAAATTTTGCTGAGAGTTTAATTTATAAGGGAGCATTAACATTAACAGTTTTAGTTCGTAAATGAGTAAAAGCGAATGGGGACGAAAATTTTCCGCTTAAAAAACCAAAACAGCCCCTGAAAACCCAAAATTTTTTACCAATTTGTACTTTTGTTAATCAAAAGACACATTTTTAGTTGCACCTAGCCATTCCATTTTTATCGTCCCGCCCCTTTTTGTGGGCGTGGATATAAAAAAATAATATAAATTATGATAAAATTCTGTTACTTAAGCGTAATAAATGCATTTGGTAAAATGCGATTCGCCTACCAATAGGATAATTAATACAAATGTATCGGCGGAGGACATCTTCCTTCGCAAGAAATTGTAACAAAATTATTAATACAATTTTATCATTATTAAAATAAATATTTTATATCCTCTAAAAAAGAGGCCGACCGAAAAAAAATTATTATCTAATCTTTTGAATTCGACATCATCGCGTCTTTTACATACGGACATTGCTCGAATCTATTCACATCGGTCATAGTTGTTCCTGAATTTTCGGATTTTCTGTGCTAAATATGTAAAACTTTACGATAATTATTCAATGGTTATGAATTAATTAAATATTTGATTATAAAAAAAATTATTAAAAATATAACGTAAAAATGTTTAATTTTAATAAATCCCGAAATCCCAAAAAATCCCGAAATCCCGAAAAATCCCGGGATCCCGAAAAATCCCGAAATCCCGAAAAATCCCGGGATCCCGGGACTAGGATTTTAAAATCCCGAATCCCGGGATTTGTAAATGTCAATCCCGTTTGGCATCCCTAATCGATACCCTCCACAATTTCAAAAAGACTATTGCAAAAACTTTATTTAAAAGAAAATTACTTTTAAAAAAAAAAAAATTTTTAAAAAAAATTTCCGCGAAAAAAAATTTTGGTAAAAAAAAATCCGCGATTTTTTTCTTTTTTTGTCAAAAAATATGTTCGTTCTTGTTTAAATACCATTTGGTGTTCAATTATGTTCACATATGTCAATCAGAAGCCGAATTAAAGCATTTTGTTATTAGGTTATGTTGAATGTACGGAATTTTTTGAGGTGTGCTTACATTTTCTTTCATAACTTTTGAACCGCTGAACCGATATCGCTCAAATGCAATACCAAACTTCTCGGGAGAACTTCCAATAAATATGTTAAGTTTCAGGCATCTCTGTGCAATATTTTGTCCGCGACAGCATTTTCCACAGACAGACGGACATCGCTAGAATGTCTTAAAATCGATTGGGCATCATGAATATATATACTTTATGCGGTCCTAGATCGATATTTCGATGAGTAACAAACGGAATGACAAACTTATATATACCCTCTATCACTAAGTGGAGGGTATAAAAACTAGGGGCCCCGTGCGCCCCTAGCTGATGCGTGGCCCCTAGGCAGTTGCCTACTTTGCCTTAAGGGTAATCCGGGCCTGGTTATAACTACTTGTTATAACTATCACTAGAATCACAAAATTAAATCCTTCTTCTCATCCAAGAGAATTACATATTTGAAAGTTTAAATTTTTTATGCTAAAATAGAGTAAACAATGGGTAAAAATATAATAAAAACGTACTTTTTATATCTAATGAGAATATTCTAGATTTTTTTTACCTATCCTGCATTCTACTTAATCCTGATAATTCTGATGTCCTTTTAATTTCGTTCATAAATTCCCCCATAGGAACCGAGATGTCAGGTTCCACCAGTTTCCTCACCGCTTCAGAGCCATTCCCCACTTTGTCCAGGGACCTATATTATTTTGACTGCGTGCTGACTGATTCGACAAAGGGATTGTATACAATTCCTAACGATTTCCGATTTTACAGCGTTTGATTCTAAGGCCTTCAGGGCTGCAAGGCTATCCACGAAATTGTTATTGGCGCAAGGACGAAGGTCCCTTATCATAATAATTTGCGCGGCTTCAGTACCTCAGCCTCGAAAACACTACACTTTTCCGAAAGTCTCAATGAAGCCGCAATTCCGAGGCATTCGGAGGATACTCCCGAACCCGTACATATCATCTTTGATCTGTCCGTAAAGATTGAAATTTCATTCTCTGTTATAACAGAGTTTTCCGCCCAGTCTTTCCTAATTGGTATTTGCACTTCGAAGGTTCCGTCAAAGTTCGTCTGTGGTAAGATATAGTCGGTTCTCTATTCCAGTTCCGTCCCGCCCACCGTACTTTATATGCTCGAGTGTCCCCAAGAGTGTTGCTCAAGCATTTGTGACTGTTTCCAATAAAAACGATGACAGACTGATAGGTTTGTAATCCTTTGCGGTATTGTGGTTTATCTTTTCCGCTTTGGGGATAAAGACCACCCTTACCTCCCTCCATTCAGTGGGTATATACTCCGATGGCATGATTATTCCCAGCGATTCCATCAGGCCTTGCCATTTTGTGGGGTTTGAAGGAACGTTATCTTACATTCGTCCACCATCGTTCTGGTGACTTCATTTATCGAAATCGCCTTTGGTGAAAGGGTACCAACGGGAGTATCTCTCTTCCTCTCGTCTTTGCAGCCCAGGAAATAGGTGTCCATCAGAAGTTCAATGGTTTCCTGACTGATTTCTGCGAAAAATTCATCGGGTTTATTAAGATAACTTGGAACACCGAGATCTTTGAAAAGAACTTTAGGGATTTTCTCCAGAGAAGAAAGACCATGAATCACTTCGCCTTTCTGGTTTACTTCTTGAAAGCATTAAAATTGAGACGATAACTCTTCCAGTCTTTTATAGTATTATCTTTCTATACTTATACTTTTTTTATATTTCTTGTTTTCTTGGTTAATTTAATCCGATTGGCCTCAAATTTTTACTACATAAATTTAGGTATAGTAGAAATAAATGTGCCTGGACACTTGGGAAAGTAAGAAGTTGAAGAAAAAATGTCTCTCTAATGGTACACATATACCCAGTTAATTCCATATGGTGGTAGAAATTCAGCTAATTTCGTAGGATTTATTACGATACAAAGGTCCGAAACTTTTCATGAAAATATAACACCGGAACGAACATGATCCCGGTCCTAATGGGAATAGTTATTTGATTGTTTATATGAACCGTTTTCGAGAAGGACTTAAACGATTACAATTAAATAAAGATTCCGTAGGGAAGAATTTCAGAATTGGGTTCTCAAATTCGGCATTGAATATTACCGTTTAAAAAGAACAGAGCGTTTAAAAAGAACAGAGCATGATACTTGGAATATTTGCCCAGCAGTCATATAAAAAATATTTTTTTTTTCATTTCAGAACTTAAATCCATTAATTGGTCGTTTGGTACCTTTAGCTGCCGTAGCCGCTGCCAATTGCATAAATGTACCCATGATGCGTATGCAGTAAGTTGTTGCTTAAACTTATTCCACCTCCAAGTAACTTATTAATTACATATTTTTAATTTATAATTTTTACAGAGAACTTAAAAATGGTGTTACTTTATTAGATGAAAAAAATAATGAATTGGGTGTATCCAAAAAGGCAGCTGCTGTCGGTATTACAGCAGTAGTAGCTAGCAGAATTATTATGGCAACACCTGGAATGGGTAATTTTAATAAACCATTGACATTAATCCAAACTTTTAGTAACAAATTTTTTATTCTCTTTCCTGCTATAGCTTTAACGCCCATGTTAATCAATAAATTGGAAAAGGGTGGTTTCTTGAAACGTTTCCCCAAGGCTAGTGCTCCCATACAGACATTGTTCTGTGGTTTTGTTTTAATCTTTGCCACACCAATGGGTTGTGCATTCTTTAGTCAAAGAGCTGCCATAGAAGTAAGTACATGTTTTATTCATAATTTATTTAATTCTCAATTTAAGTATTGTAAAGTTTTGGTTTAAAATTTAAAATTTTAGTGCAGTTTGAGTGACATGTCACTCGAACCCAAACGACCTTTCACAAACTTGACACCTTTCATATAAAAACACGTATAACTTTTGGGAGAAAATGTCTCAATCCGATTACATCTCTTGAGACATGTATGGGTACCAGGGCATAACGGAATACAAGGAAATGAAAGGGCAGACGAATTCACGAAACCTGTATCTGACTGTACCACGGTGTTAGTTTTACCACCGCTCCAACACTACAAACTAAGACGAAATTCCATTAATGTTGCAAAATCGAACTGGAAGTGGAGAGAACTAATAACGTGTAAAATCAGCAGAGCTTTATGGCCAATTTCTGACCAAGGGAAAACTAAATACCTATTATCACTTACGAGAAGGGAATGTCGAGCTCTGACTGGAATAACTGCCTCATCGTCATTCATATTAAGAATATTAGACTCATCTCAGACACCAGTTTTTGCTCGATTTTGTGAAGACTTTTATCCTTCCATTGGACTCTAGCATTTTCCAGGCCGAAATAGTTGCCATAAACAGGATATCTTTACAGTTCAGTGATGAGACAAACAGAAATTAAACTTTTATGTTGACAGCCAAGCAGCTCTAAAAGCTCTCAACAGCTTTTATATGAAGTCGAATGTAGTTTTTGAATGCTTTGAGAACTTACAAAGTTTAGGGAGTATGAAGAAGGTGAAACTAATATGGGTACCAGGTCACATAGTTATTCAAGGGAACGAGAGTGCGGCCGAGCTCGCGAAAAAAGGTGTTGATGGTATTGGTATTTCTGTACATATCGATCCACCAATCCAGACTTCATATTGCACTGCAATGGCTAACAGAAAACGGAGAGAGCTAACAACAAGTACGACCAGTAGAAGATTGTGGTCGTGCTAAAATGTTCTTAGAAATTGTATGAAGGTCCGCCCGTCTGTTTAAGATGCAGTTCATAACAAAAGAGGTAGAATCCTGAAGGTTCATAAATGAAAAAAACTGAACCATATTTTGTATTCTTCTTTTACAAATAAAGCATTTTTATGTCAGAAGAAGTTGAAAGTCCTGCATTTGGACTCAGGAGATTAGGTTAAGAGGTTGACGAAATGTCCACAACAACAGTTCCAGATCCAAAGTGATATCTCGTGGAAGGAGGGGGGGGGGGGGGGCTCTATATTAATGAAAAATTCTGCCTTCCTGTCTAATAGCATGACGATTTTAGTTCTCACATATGTTCCATCCAGTTTACTCTAGTGCCTGAAAAATAAGAGCCAAAACAATTAAATCGAGTGCTAGATAATGCAGAGCACTGACCAAGAAAATGAAATGAATCTTCCAGTGGGTATCAGGTTGGTTGGCTACCATTCAATTTCCTCTCTCAATAAGTTGGTTCTCTTAATGTTGCCTATGCTATTGCATGTAAAAACTCTCTTAAACATTAAGAGAACCAATTTATATAAAGTGACATATTGTTTTGGGGCCTATCAAAATCTCTGATATATTCTTTACTCTATGGAATCTTCCACTCTTTCGGAAGAAGGTGGGGTCAAAAACCGTACATTATGCACTGGATGTATTATGCGATAATTAGACTAATGGAGAGCAGTGGATTAGAAATAATATCTCTACAACCTACAGAAGGTACAACGACTGGTGTGGGTATAACTGGTGCTATTAGATCGGCACCACAGGCCGGCCTAGAAGTGATACTAAACATTCAGCCCGTGGATATCTACGTCAAGAGCATAGCAGCAAAATCGACTCTCAGGTTAAGATAGTTGCAAATGATTAAGCAACTCACTTGGGGACACAGACGGAACTGGAACAGAGAACCGACTATATCTCCCACAGGCAAACTTTGACAGAACCTGCGAAGTTCAAATACCAACTACGGAATACTAGGCGGAAAACTCCTTTATAAATGAAAATGCGATCTCAATCTTTACGGAAGGATCTAAGATGGAGTTGGGTACGGGTTCGGGAGTATAATCTGAATGCCTCGAAATCGGAACCTTGTTGAGACTTCCGGATAAATGTAGTGTTTTCCAGGCTGAGATATCTGCAATTTATAAAGCCGGGCAGATAATTATGACAAAGGACCTTCGTCCTTGCGTCCTTGTGGATAGTCTTGCAGCTCTGAAGACCTCAAACACTGTAAAATCAGGAATCGTTAGGAATTGTATACAATCCCTTCGTCGCATCGGTCAGCACACAGTCAAGCTTAACTGGGTCCCTGGATATAGTGGGATCGCTGAAACGAATTGGCTGATGAATGTGCGAAACCAGCCTCTGAATCGGTGGGGAAACGGGTAGAACCTGCTATCACGGTTCCTAAAGTGAAATTGATGAACGAAATTTATAGGATATCTGAGACCAGAATGAAGGATAGGTGGATATCACTAATGGACATCACTGATGGCTGATGAATGTGCGAGAACAGGCTCTGAATAGCTGGGGGAACGGATAGAACCTGCTATCACGGTTCCTAAAGTGGAATTGATGAACGAAATTGATAGGATATCTGGGACTAGAATAAAGGATAGGTGGATATCACTGGAAATGTGCAGAATATTGCGAACCTTGATTAGGGAGGCCCAAAATTCCTTTTGCTTCGCTACAGGTCAACGTACCTTAATAAATTAAAGATTGTATCGTAACTAATATTTTGAGCCAAATTGCAGCACCCAACGACGATTAGAAGGGGATGCTAACTGATCACATGTGTTTGCAACCTCCGAAGAAATATAAAAAAAAAAAAAATTTCCAATCCTAAAAATTACTACATGGAATGTATCGCTACAAGAGCAAATAAGTCAAATATGGACATTTTGTCCTAAGGTTGCCTACAAAGGACAATAAGGACATTTTAGTTTCAATTAGGAAAAAAACAACAAATAAAATTTTTTGATAGTATACTCAATTTAAAGATATTTGTATTACCTTTCAAATGAACTTTATCGCAACTTAATGGTCCGCATAGTTTTTGAGTTACAGCGGTTTTAGTGAAATGCAGGGTTCCGCTTTTTTTAATATGTATTTTTTTTTTTGTTTAAGGACAAACTTAGGACAAAATGGTCACATGTGAATTGTGTGCTCTTGTTACGCTAGCATTCCATATGGTTATTTTTAAGATTCCGATAAAAAAAATGTTAAGATTTCTTTGGAGGTTGCAAACACTTATGATAAGTTAGCATCCCCTTCCAATCGTTATAGGGTGCTGAAATTTGGCGCAAATTGTTTGTTACGATGCCATCTATCATATTTTGAGGTACGTTCAGTTGTGAGTTATACTTGGTATTTTTCCATATGTTGATGGGCCACACTAATCTTGGTGCCCCTGCCAAATCTTAAGAAGACAAAGTCTTTTTACTTTTGGCAAACGGACGGTTAGCCAATCAGTGGAAATACTTAGGAGACACTGCACAATTGGAGAAATGGCCGTGCGTATGGGAATTTCTGATAGGGCCTATTGCAGAAGTTTTGGGGAAGTGAAGGAAGAGGAGGTGAACAACTTGTTATGTGAATCTCCGGGTCTGATGAGAAGCCGTCTTAAACATTTGGGCAAAGATTTTTCGATGACCAGCGAATTCCTAAGGGAATCTGGGTGGTTATGAAGTAGAATTATGTATCAGAGGGAAAAATAACAATTATGGGAATAAGAATGGGCATTATGCCCTTTAAGTGAATTCGCCAAATGGCAAACGATCATCCAACCTCACCTCTTCACAAGTCGTCTGTAAGCTCTTGTCGCCACGACTGACAGCTGTCTACATATGATCGTATATTCTAATTACCTAGTGCCTGTAAAGCCGCTCGACTATCAATGTAAATAATGATCTCGCTAGAGTAGATCATCCTCATTGAAATAAGCAGCAGCAGTCCTGTATCCTTGAACTGTGTTCTATTCATAGTTTCTCACAGTTGACACCACTATCTGTTCCTTGTAGTATCTTTGATTCATCCGGGTAGACTTCAATGTAGTGTTTCCCCACGGGTGGTTCTTTAATTAATATACCCGCATCGAATACGATATGGGGAGTTTTGTGTTGCCATAATTCCGAGCTTTTTGCACACAATTTTTCCAAAGTCTTAACTGTGTCCTTAGTGCGTATTCCTGGATGTAGAGATCCAAAGATTGCAAGTCCAAAATCAAACATAGAGCATGTGTCGATTTTTTACTTTTCCTGTTTCCCCCCAGTGGATCTGCGCCTGCAGTTTCACCAACGTTCCCCCAATATGCGGTAGTCGAAATTCTGGTATTTTTCTTCTTGTGAAGAGAACCGTTTCCGTTTTCTGAGGATTCATTCCTAGTTCACAGGCCAAAACCCACTTATGAAGCGATGAGAGAGCACACTCCATAATATCAGGGACATTCCTCTTGCCAAAATTATCAGGTCGTCAGCATAAGCTTCACTTCTTTACTACTATCTTCACTTCATGTTTTCTCAGTTCCAGTAAAGCCTTATTTAATACCAGAATCCACAGTGTCGATGAGATAACACCCCCTTGGAAAGTGGTATCCCGCCCACCTTTTGTGGGCGTGGATATAAAAGATAGTTTAAATATTAATAAAATTGTATTACTTAAGAACAAAAAGCATTATAAATTAATTTGTAAACATTTATTGCAAGGAGAAAGGTTCCCCAAATGCTCCTCTCAGAACGCCACTGTCAAAATTTGAATTTTTTACATATTAGAGGTTATAAAAGTTTCGGCACAGCCGAATTTAAATCTCTCAATTGTTTAAGACTTCATTAAAAAAATCTAAAATATTTATTTTATCCTTTTTCAGGTCGATAGTTTAGAACCTGAAGTTCAAGAATCTATTAAAAAGAAGAATCCTGATTTAACTCAAGTTTGGTTTAACAAAGGCTTGTAAAAAAATATTTGCTTTCCAATCAATGCCAGCCATGATGAATACAAGAGCTTAGCAACTTTAGAAAAAAATGTGTTAAAAATAAAACTTTACGGTGTAAATCCAACTTTACAATTGTGTTTTGACAATAATTTGAACAAATCTTAAGAAAACTATAAACAATTTATAATTATAAGTTCATTATGTTTAGTGTACGCATTTATTTTTATTTTTGTATTTTTTTGTTTGTAGGTGTGAGTAGTTAATTTAATAATAACACTATAGGAGCTTTTAAATTCCTCTTTTCTTTCAGTGCATTTATTTCTTCCTGTTTTCTATAAGACAAACTCTATTCCAAGTAAATAATAAAACAATGATATACCTCAAGAAAACAAAACAATTAGCATGACATAAATCTTTTAATAAACTTTAAATTAAATGTTTAAGGAGAAAATAAAGTTTATGTTAATACATTCATTTACACGTACATAGGGTTGCCATTTGCATTTTGAGAAAAAGAGGACGTCAACCTCAAAAAAGGAGGACATTTGACCCAAAAAAGAGGACAATTTTTTTGTAATATTAAATTAATTTAAAACAAGTCAACAAAGCAATACAATATTTAAAAACAAATAATTTTTATTAAGAAAACAATTTTTTTTCCACTAAAAAAATATATTTCCAATTATATTTCAATATTTTGGAAATATCTATTCAATTATATTTTAGAAATATTCCTTTATAAATTTCCAGTTATATTTCAAAAAGTTCGAAATATAAGTCAAAAATTTTTGTATACCAGAGTTTTCTATTTGTACTTCAAAATTTTCTAAATGCTTTTCAGAAAATTTCATTTGTTTTTCAAAAATTTCCATTTCATTTCAAATTTTTTAAATAATTTTAAAAAAATAACTTTTTAATTTAAATAAATTTAGATATTTTAATTGTATTTCAAAAATTCCCCTTTTGATATAAAAATTATGCAAATGCTTTTAAAAAAATCTTATTTGCATGTCAAAATTTTCTGAAAAGCATTTGAAAAAATTTTGATATACAAATCGAAATTTTGAAATAAACTCAATTGGAATTCTCCGAAAAGCATTTTGGAATGGAAATTTTTTAAATACAATTGGAAATTTATGAAATGGAATTTTTAAAAAGCATTTAGAATATTACAAATGGAAACTTTTGAAATACAATTAGAAATTTCTGAAATACAATTTTTGTAAATTCAAAAGGAATGATTTTAAGCATTTAGAAAATTTTGAAATGAAAATTTTTGAAACACAAATATTTTTTCGGAGAGCAAACTTTAAGACACGGCAGCTGATAAGAAATGATGTCAACGTAGTTATTTTCGCACTACATAAAGTGTGTTTTATTTTTGTGCTCGTTTTGCTCTCAAAAAGTTGACATTGCTGCTGGTAAGCGAAAATACAGCGATGCCAATAATTCAAACGTTAAGAATTAACAAAAAAAATGTATGGGGAAAAGTGCAAAAAGTAGGACAACCCCGGACACTTTCTAAAAAAGAAGTAGGACTGCCCCGGACGCCCTAAAAAAGAGGACGGTGTCCGGGGAAAAGAGGACGGATGGCAACCCTACACGTACATCACAATCAAGACACTAGTTTGTTTTTGTTTTTAATTTTCTTATGCCTATTTTTATTAATTTTTAATTTCGTTTTAAGAAAATTGTATACACTTTGTTAATTAAATTAATTGTTTATTCTCAATTTGTAATAAATAAAACTGTTGAATATTTTCTGTGTTCATTATACAAAAACAAAATTACTTTAATAACTGTAAAGCAAAAACAACTGCCAGAAAATGAAATTACTAAGACGGTATTTACACACAGCGTTTTTTCATGCACGCCTTTTTTATCTGAGTTTTTTTTGATGGAAATCGGGGGTGAGAAGCATAGAAGAAGGAAAACAGAATTCGTGATTTTTTTTCTACCCCGTTTTCTTTTCACCCCCGTTTGCCCACAAAAAAAAAGTTGCAAGACTTTATTGCAAGAAAAAAAAGGCTGTGTATAAATCAGCGACGTATCCAGGAATTTGAAAACGGGGGGGCACAACTTTCAATTTTTTTTAGTCATCGCCGATTTAACTATGACTACACCCCCTATTTAACCTCTATTTACCCCCCCCCCCCCCCCCCCCCGTATTTATTGCTTCACATAAGAGTCATAAGTGAGAACCATAAAAGTGCCTGTTTTGACAGATTTTTCTGCTGACTCGACCTAGATTATCCAGACAGAAATTTTGCAAACCGCGTCTGCTAAAATCAGCAGATCCTCATATGGATCAAAATGGGTGTATTTTTGGCAGATTTTTGAGGTTAAAGTATTTTTCAGTATAGTTACAAAACTTTGTTTATTTGTGCAATTTTAACCCAGAAAAAGTGCTAGATGGAAAATTTTGGATTTATATCCAAAAATTGTTGTTAGATATTCCAAATTCATATTCATTAAAAAGTCTGGTGATTGCGTCGCTGAGGAATTATTGTGGTTTCGCTATGGACCATCCGGTCTATGTGAGGAGTCTTTGACTCCGCCACCTCTAACCTAACCTAACCTGGTGATCGCGCTGTTTTAGATTTTAGCTTGTTCCGTGGTACCAAATGGTGATTTTTCTATAAAAAGATTCAAAATTCAAGATTTTTTTGATAGAAAAATTATCAGCATCTAAAAAGTTTTTATATCGTGAACCTATATTCAAAATATGCCAACTCAAATTTGACGGAAATGAGTTTCCGATGGCAAATAGCTCCCCTATGTAATACCTATCTGCCATAAAAATTTCAGAGCAAAAAAATAATTTGTTGTCGTTTTACATCCATTTTTGTTATTCTGCTAACTCAAAGTACATATTTTTTTGGTGGAAATAAATGCCAACTCCCATTGTAAATTTCCAAAAATTTTTCAAAAAAATTATTTAAAAAATTAGACCACATATCTTATTGCATTTGCCATGCTAAACACGAATCTTGTAAAGATTTTGATATCTAATGACTGGTTCTCGAGATATTGCCATTTTAAAAATATCGGTAAATAGTGTTTGCAAAAAAAAAATTGCTTATATTTATGTAACTTTCAAACTATTTATCAGATTGAAACATTATGAATGGGGCAAATAAAGTCAATGATATAAGCTTTCAAAATAGCTGGTTTGGAGTGACCCTATTGCAATACAGCGTGAGTTACAGAGTGCCAAATTAAAAGGCTTTCGGAGCTAGTAACTTTTAAAAATATGCAAAGATTTTAAATTTTTTGTTCAGTTTATGCAATTGCCGTACTAAGGATAACAAAAACCAAAAAAAAAAAAAAAATTTTAAATTTTTCCAAAAAAAATGTATTTTTATTTTCCGACAAAATATGCCAACTCTAAAAAAATATTTGTTTTTTGATATAGTAATAAATGCCATCTCTGAAAAATATGCAAACAAGTGCAAAATATGAAAATTTTTGCATAGGTAAAAATTGTTTAGAATATTTAAACCATCTTGTGGAAGGTACATTGTTTATTTTTGCAATAATACGCGAAATAACTAGTTTTTTAGATCTCCTGAACAGTAAGCTTTTTCGAGTTGGCATTTATTGAATATAGTTCGACGATATATTAATTGTTTCAGAATCTGATATATTTTATATAAATATATTTGAGAATATGAAAATTTTACTATGGAAAATATAGTTTGGAATCTGATAGTTTGTCTATAAAAAAAATACTAAGACTTTCAAAATTTTCTATAGAGAAAATGTTTCATCTAACAATTTTTCAATAAGAAAAAAAAAATCTCCCAAAATATAACAAATTTCCTGACGAAAAATGTATTAGAATCTGAAAATGTTTTTAAAAAAAATGTTTTCAGAATCTGAGAATCTCCTATACTTAGATATAATATTTCAGAATTTCACATTCTATTTCTAAATCTTAGAAATTTGTTGTTTTAATTTTTTTTAGACATTTTATGATCCTCATGCATAATTTTTATTAGATGAAATTAGATTACGCTATTGAGTTTTTATAAAAAAATAAAATCTTTTCTTTAAAAACCAAAATATTTTGATACCTTTGTATTTTTTTGTATAATGCGTTGCAGTGTATTAATTTTTAAAAATTTTCAAATCGAAAAGGGGGGGGCACGTGCCCCCTGTGCCCACCCCCTGTATACGTCCATGGTATAAATACCCTCTAACATAAGCTCATTTCGACAGATATGTATTGGACAATGTTTTTTTTTTTTTTTGTCAAACAACAGTTTTTAAGAAAATACTTTGTATTTTCTTGTGGCTATAAACTAAATTTTATCTTTAATTTTTCTTTGTAAACTTCATTTTACAGATAAAACACAGTTTTCAGGCAGTGCTGCCAGAAGTGACGATTTTTCGTCAAATTGACGATTTTTTCGTGAAATTTTGCAAAATGACGACTGACGATTTTCTGATTTGATTTCCATACATTTTGACGATTTTTTGTAACTCCACTTTTATTCACAAAAATCAAAATTTGCAACTTTTTTAATTTTACAATGGTTTGATGAAAACAAAAATTAAATCAAATTCGATTAAAATAAAATACATATTTACAGCATTTCATTCTCTTTTGGAAATATAACTGCACTTAAAAAACTATATCGTTTTAAAGTCATTAATTTTTGCTCTGTATGAAAAAATAAATGATTATTTTTTTAATTTAATTTCAATTGTTGCTATTTTTACATGAGATTTTTTTGTTAATATTTGAATTCCCAGTGAACAAACATATCGTCGCTGCTCCGTCATGATTTGGTATGTGACATTTTTGTTTTTTTTTTTTTTTATTGCATAAAATGAAACCTCTATAGGTCATCCGTCTGCCCACTAAACCGTATAGCGATATCTTGAGTGGTTTAGAAATTAGCAAAAGTAGCTATGTGAAATCCACACTCAGAAAAAAAACTAACTAAAAAATGGGAAAACTAACTAAATCCAAGGAAAATTGATAATGATTTAGCTCCATTGCCATGTATTCCTACTTTTTAGTCCATATTTTTCTTTAAAAGAAGGACAAATTTGAACTAGAAAATGGGAAAAAATTTCCCATTTTTTGGTTAAAAAAACATTTCTGATAAGCAGGCTCGCCAGTTTTTTTTTTTTTGGATGCCATCTCCAACTTAAAATTTCTCATCCCCAAAAATCCCCAAAAAAAAAATCTCAAAATTCACTAAAAAACATTTGCAACCCATCAAGTGCTTTTGAGAGATTTAGCCATTTTTTAGAACAAAAACTTTGTTAACTTATACACAAACTTTTACACAGAAACTTGGCTTAAAAGTGTAACTGTATTTTGCGTATTGAGTGATTACCACATCATTTGAAACCAACGGAAATGTTTTATCAGGGATAGATAACTCAGGAAGTTTTAATTTACACACCACCAATAGAGTACTTTATTGGTAAAATTTGTGGAAATTTTTCATAATAGGTTTAAAGGACATACTATAGAAAATGTATGAAAATCTACAATTTGGTTTAAAGAAAAAGAAAAGCATTATAACATGATACCACTACGATCCAGGTTTTGACAGACACCATAAAAAAATTTTAGTGCTTTAATGCCCACGATTGATCAAAAATTGATAATTTTACCGATTTTAGCATTATACGGCGTTCACACTTGCTGTTTTGAAGTGTTTAAGAGTGAGATTTTTAAAAAAGTCTTTGTTCTGTATCCATTACATTTTTATTCTGTTACTGGTGTTTTGTTAAACAACTTGTTTAAAGTCGCTAGTGTGAACTCCATATTATTTTATGATTGATGTATTTAAAAAACACTTGTTTATCTAAAATATTTCATCCCCTAAAAATCCCCGAAAAAATCAGTGTCATCCCCATGAAATCTTCGGATCCCCAAATCAAAATTTTCATCCCCAATTTCCAAAAAAAATCCCCTATTTGGGGACAAAACAGGGTTGCAAAAGTTGGTACAATTGTACTTTTTTTGGTACAATTCGAAGCTCAAAAGTACAATGGTACACCAATGACTTATTTAGTACAATTTAAGATCATTCTCAGTTTATCCTTTTTTTTTGTGGAATTTCCCTAGTTTATCGATTCATGGTGGCAACTCAACTTTTGTACCATTTTTATGTGATTGGATCTATGTTTGGCCATATCTGAAATTGGTGTAGAAATTCACTCAAAAAAATCCATTTACTTAAACTTTGGAAAAATTTTCTTCAAAATAGTTTATAAATTTTCCCACAATTTAGTTAAATTTAACTAAAATTTGGAAAATTTTCCCAACTTTTAGGAAAAAATTTTAGTTCATGGACTGTTAAATAGGCCATAATTTTCCTTAAATGGAATTCCTTAATACATGGAAGAAATTCTTACCACCACAGAAATTTTCCCTAAATAATTGAAAAAAAATCTTTATTTTTAAGGCATATTTCTAAAAACAAAATTTAGTTCAAAAAATTCAGTTTTAGGACGTAATTTCCTACCAATTAGTTCATCATATTTATCTTCTTTAATTTGAGGAAGTTTTTTTCCAGAAGTTTAGTAAATTTTTCATATCTGGAAATTGTTTGGTTGATTTATGTTTTTTTTTTCATGCTTGCTTGTAGTTCACATTTTGTTTATTATTTGTAGTATATGAAAAAGAGAGTTTGGTCTTGCATAACAAGTAATAAATTTAATGTTTACATTTTTTTCTACACATGTATGTGTTAGGGAAAAAATAATATTTTAATCACAACAAAGGCCTTGGCTTTGGCGTGTTTTCCCATAGTCTGGGAACAAACGTTAAAGACAAAATCTTTGTTGTAATTTAACTTTAAAAACTAATGAAATTTATTACTTGACCTTAAGAAACAAACGTTTTTTTTATATTTTAAATAAAAAATGTACATAACGAGAATTCTGTGTGTATTCACATGCTATTCTATAAATAACCAATAAAAATATGAAATTAACTAATTTTTAGGAAAAATGTCCTTATCAATAATGTTTTTTTAATTAAAAAATGGGAAATTTTTTCCTACTTTCTAGTTCAAATTGGTCCTAATTTTTAAGAAAAATATGGACTAAAAAGTAGGAATACATGGCAATGGAGCTAAATCATTATCAATTTTCCCTGTATTTAGTTAATTTTCCCATTTTTTAGTTAGTTTTTTTTTCTGAGTGCGATTGGATAAAAATGTGTTAAATTACATGCCCCTTTGTACTATACTTAAGGTTATGTCTGTATGTTTCGAAATCACGGCTGAACCGATTTTGTTGTGATTTCTCTATAGATAGTGCTAACTGAGGGTGGAACCAAAGGGTACTAGCTGGGCCCGGACCCGTGCTTTAGTTTTGTCCGACACTATATTTAAATTAAGATGCAATATAAAATAGTTTTTTTCTTAGGGTCAGCAACGCGGACCGGGTATAGCTAGTTTATGTATAAATGTTAATTTTTTTAAAACTTGCAAAAAAAGTAACGCAAAATCTAAATAAAACCTGAAATTTTGTTTTGTCATATTCTTGAGGAACAGCTTCAACATTTAATCCATCATATTCGGCAATTGGTGGCAGAACACGAGTCAAAATAGTGATTGATATAGATGTTTAAAGACCTCTCTGGTTTAGGTGCACCCTAAAAAGAATTTAGAAGACATCGCTTAATGAAAAGAAATGTACCTAATTTTATAAATACCTTGCACTTACCTTTTCATCTTCCATGCTAAAATATTTGCGGCATCTTGCATATTTCCCAAAACAAAATAAAACAGAAAAAAAAATATTTGACAATTTTTTTTATTTCAAACTAAGTAACTTGTTTTGTTTATTTTTTGGAAATTTTAATTTTTAAAGAACACAATTATAAATAGTATGAATTTGTTCATGAATAGTATAAACTAAAGTCAATGAATGCGTTTCATACTATTTATGTACAATTCTGATCCTTCTGATATCGGGTATTCAATATAACCGGTAAAATAATATGGGACTAGGTTCGCTGCTTCTTCGACCTGAGTGGATGCGTCAACTGGCGTTTGAGTAGCCTTGTCGACAAACCTATTGCTGCCAACTGGGGTTTGTGTAGACTGGTACACATGATTGTGTAAACGTTCAGTTTCGGACGGATAAGGTTCCTCGTAAGGAGGTTCATCGTTTATATCATTATTTGCATATAATTCTACGCTGGAGGGCATTGGATCAGGTTTGTCCTGGTGTAGGAGGGTGTGATGCTTGCGGCCACAGGGAGACCCATTTACTAATGCGAAACACCGTTTTGTTGATGGGCAGTCGCCTCGTGGGTGGAAAGCATCCAGGCAATTGAAACATATGGATCGGTGTGTGGCGTACTGACGACGCATCTCCACGGAAAAATCTCTGAAGACGGGACAGAACCGTATGGAGTGGCTTGGGTAGCAAGTAAAGCGACGTCGTCGTTTGTCCATCTTAATCGAGAAAAGGAAGAAAAGAAGTACATACAGTGTCAATAGATACATAGTGCGATAGTTCTCTACAGTTTTTATTATTATTGGGGAATTTGTTAGATTACTTAGTGGCAGGTCCGCTTTAAGGTATGGCGGGGGCCCTGGGCACACAAGATTTTGGGGCCCCGCTGGAAAGTGAAAAGTCGCATGACTTCTTTTTGGTACAAATTAAAATATTTTTATTACCTGTTTTAAGACAGAGAAACTTAAAAAAAAATATTTTGAGTAGGGATAAACTAGCTCGAGGTCATTTTCTTTACTTATTAAAACCATGATATTTGTGTAGAACAATTTGGTTTTATTGAGATCTTAAAATCTGAAACTTTTTCTATACGAAAAAATGCCTCGGAATCTGAAACTTTTTCTATATAAAAAATGTTTCAGAATAATCTGTAATTTTTTCTATACGAAAAATGTCTTAGAATCTGCGACAATTTCTTTTCGAAAAATATTTTAGAATCTGAGAATATTTTTGTACGAAAAATGTCTCAGTATTTGAGATGTTTTTATACGAAAAACGTGTCAGATTTCTTCAATGCGAAAAATGTTTCAGAATCTGAGACTTTATCTACACGAAAAATATCTCATAATCTGACTCTTTTATAAAAAAAAAAGTCTACTATACATTTCTCAGAATCTGAGACTTTTTCTATACGAAAAATGCCTCAGAATCTAAAACTTTTTCTATACGAAAAATGAGATTATTGCTATACGAAAAATGTCTCAGAATCTGAAACTTTGCATACGATAAGTGCACTCAAAAAAGTATGTCGGTAAAATCTACTACAAAAGACAGTTGTGTTGACTACATTTTGTCGTTGAAAAGGCGTCCACTACATATTACGGTAAAAACAACTAAACATGTTGTTGTTTTTAACTATTGATTTTCAACTACAAAATGTAGTAAAAACTACTACAAAACTGTTTAATACAGTTGTTTTTTCTACAATTGCCTGAAATTTTATTTAAAAAATTTCTTAAACGTTTAAATGATTGATATTTATTTATTTAAAAAGCAATACATTTCAGTTGGTTGTATAGAATTTCGACATGATGACAATTTTTTGATGTATTTATCTGGAATTATAGAAGAAAAAAATTATATTAATAAAATGTTAAACAAAATAAATTGATTGCACTCAAAAAATTATGACGGTAGATTCCACTACAAAAGACAGTTGTTTTAACTACATTTGCTGTTGTTTAGGCGTCAACTACATTGTACGGTAAAATCAACCAAAATTGTTGTTGTTTTTAACTATTGATTAACAACTACAAATAACGGTAAAAACTACTTCAAATTACAGTTGTTTTTACTGTAACTCAAATTGTCTGAATTTTCTTCTAAACGTCAAAAACGGTGAAAATTATTTGGAAATAATTCCTGCTGCATCTGACACTTCCAACTCGTTCAACACATCCATTTTTCTAAAAATTTTTAGAAACTTATAATTTTTTTTTATAGACTAAAAACAACTACATAAAACAACTGTTACTACAATGTAGTAATTTTTTGTATTTATTTTTTAAAACGACTACAAAAAATAGTTGTTTAAGATTTTTAATACAAAAACAACTGAAGTTGTAGTTGAAAACAACAACTACTACTTACTACACAAATGACCGGCATGTAGTAACTGCAATAATTTTCTAAGTGTGTATTTACCTTTGTTTTTTTAATAGTTCATTTCAAATTTTCACCGCTACTGATCAAAATATGTCTGGAATAAAAAAAAAACGAAATGCTTTGGCAAAATTGATTTATAAAAAAAAAAGAATTAATTTGCAATTTTTCAAAGAAGTATGTACCTGTTCTGTTGTGTATACAAAGAAAAGAAAGATGGCGCGCTCATAAGAAAACAAAACACTGCACACATTTTATTTTGGTTTTTTCCGATTGGTTTTTACGCACGCTTATGTGAGCGCTATATTATACACACTTGTTATCTCATTTATCCACTTATTTTCTTTCGCTCAAGAATATTTTTCCAAAAACATATTTTTTGTTATAATTAAATTTAATAAATTGTAATTTAATTTATTTAGATATTATTTATTTGGTATAAAAAAATTCCTTCCGCATCCCGCACGACCAACTCGCTCGACACATTCGTTTGCAATAAAAATTTCTAGAAAAAACGAGTTTTAAAAAAAAAACTAAAAACAACTACATAAATCAACTATTGCTACAGTGTAGTATATTTTTTGTAGTTATTTTTTGAAACTACTACAAAAAAAGTTGTTTGAGATTTTTTCATACAAAACGACCGAAATTGTAGTTAAAAACAACAGCTACTACTTACTACACAAACGACCGTCATGTAGTAACTGCAATAATTTTCTGAGTGTGGCTCAAAATCTAAGTCTTTTTTTGTAAAAACTTCTATAAACTTTAGACTTTTAAAATCTCAGAATCTGAAACTTTTGCTGTACGAAAAATATTTCTCAAACTGAAACTTTTAATGTAGGAAAAATTTCTTTGAATTTGAGACTTTGATATACGACTGATTTCTTCTATAGAAAAAGTTTCAGATGTATACAAAAAATCTGTTAGATGCTGAGAATTTTTTTCTAACAAAATGTGAAATTTTCTTTAAAAACTAATTAAAAAAAAAATACTACATTTTCGTATTAGCGAATTTGGCACTTCGGGTCCCCTTAGGTCAGGGGCCCTGGGCACGTGCCCAGTGTGCCCTAATGGTTAAAACGGAACTGCTTAGTGGGGTTTTGTGGTGTTTTCTCTTTGTGGTGTTTTCTCTTGAGTGTGGTAGGAAACATAATTTTACAACTGGGCGCAAAATAGTGCCATTTTTTGTGAGCACTTCAGCAACTCGTATTTTACCATCACACCCATATATGACGTTAATGACGCGACCCAGGGTCCACTCGGTTGGTGGTAAAAAATCTTTTTTGACTATGACAATGTCGTTTGGTTTTAAATTGTCACGTTCCTTTTGCCATTTGAATCGTCTTTGTAACTCGGTTATGTATTCAGTTTTCCAACGTCGAGCAAAGACATGTTGCAGAGCTTTTAATCGCTCCCAACGTTTTAGATATGGAATTTCATCTAGGGGAATTTCAGCAGCTGCTTCTGGTGGTGCTGTAATTGGAGCTCCTCGCAATAGATGACCGGGGTCAAGGGTAAAATTTCATTTGGGTTTTCAGTTATCGGAGAAAGTGGTCTGGAATTCAGCACTGCTTCGATACGCACCAGGAGTGTTGTAAATTCTTCGAAGGTGAAAGACAAATTAGTGGTTACCTTTTTTAAATGGGACTTCATACTTTTCACGGCGGCTTTCCAGAGGCCACCCATGTGGGGTGCATATGGCGGTATGAAGGACCAGGTGAAACCGAATGTGGCATATTTTTCAATAAGCGCTTTTTCGGCTGATTTAAGAAATTCGTTGTGGTTTCTGAGTAGAGTATAGCTTGCGCCGAGGAAGTTTCGGCCGTTGTCGGAGAACATAGTCCTTGGAAGGCCTCTACGCCCAGTAAATCTGTCGAATCAGGCTAAAAAGGCATCGGTGGAGAGGTCTGAACAAGTTTCCAGGTGAACGGCACGGGTGGAGAAACAAACGAAAACAGCTGCATAGCCTTTCAGAATCTTGGCGTTTCGCAAATGAGAGGACTTTATATTGAAAGGACCAGCAAAATCGACTCCTGTGTATGTGAATGGCAGGGAAAAATTTACACATTCTGGGGGAAGTGCGGCCATGATCTGGTGCTGGAATTTGTGCTTGTACACCGTGCATGCCTTGCATTCACGAATGCATTTTCGAACGAGATTTTTCAATCTCGGGAGGTAATATCCTTGTCGGATCGCTCGAAACATTATATGGTGCTCAGAGTGGAGCAGAATGCGATGTGTAAAATCGACCAGGAGTTTTGCTAATCGAGACCCTTCAGGAATGATAAACGGATGACGTTCAGAGTAGCTTAGACCAGAATTGGCTAGTCTGCCGCCGACGCGCAACAAGTCGTCTTTATCGAGAAAAGGATTCAAATTAAGCAATCGGCTCTTGCGACTTAACGGTTTATTTTCTTTTAAACACTCGTATTCACGGGAGAAATAAGTCTTTTGAGCAAGAGAAATAAGTAGAATTTTCATGGAACTGATTTCCTGCGCCGTAATGAACTTTTCGGTCTAACAAGGCCTTTTCAGGACACGGTTTATAAATCGCTGTCGGTAGCAGAGGACTCGTAACGCCCTAGCAAGTGATGAAAATTCTTCAAGAAAATCTGAACAGTTTAATTCAAGGTAAAGGCTGGTTGATTTCGTTTCCAAATCGACTGGACCAAAAGTCCTTGGAATTGGCCACCTTGATGCTGGAAACTGTAGCCAGGAGGGCCCACGCCACCAAAGCGGATTGTCAGCAAGTTCCTGATGAGTGCAGCCTCTTGTGCCCATATCTGCAGGATTTTCTTCTGTTCTGACATGTTTCCTATGATTGGCGATGCTGATGATCTGAGTAACACGGTTTGCGACGAAAGTTTTTAGCGTGTGTGGTGGTTTCTGTAACCACTCTAAAACGATTGACGAATCTGTCCACAAAAACATTTCATAGTGGAATGGACAATTTGCTACTAAACTTCGGATGAGTTTAGCCACCAATAAAGCTCCGCATAACTCGAGCTTTGGAATAGTCGTTTTCTTAATCGGAGCGACTTTAGTTTTCGCCACTAAGAGATGACTGCGAATTTGACTTTCTGGGCTTTCTGTTCGGATATATACTACTCCACAGTATGACTGCTCTGAGGCGTCATAGAAGCCATGTATCTGGATGCGATACGTAGGTGAGAAATCTACCCACCTAGGAATTTGTATGGATGATATGAATGGCAAATTCTTTAGAAATTAATTCCATTTAATGAGTAGAATTTGAGGTACCCCTTCATCCCAATCGGACTTCTCTTCCCAAAGTGATTGCATTAAAGTTTTTGCAACTATCACAACTGGTCCTAGCCAACCTAGTAAGTCACACAACCTTGTGATTACCGACAGGATTTTTCTTTTTGTATTGGACTGATCAATTTCAATTGGTTCGACGACACAATAGAAATGATCTGCTTACGCATTCCAGCGGATACCTAATGTTTTTACAGAGCTGGAATCGTCGAACTTCAAAAAATCTTCATCTAGAAGATCCTCCCGGGGCAAACTTTCGAGTAGAAACGGAGTGTTGGCTGTCATCTTTTTAAGGGGAAATCCTGCAGATTTTAAAGCCAGGATAAGTTCACTCTGTTTGAGATTGGCTTCTTCAATATTGTGCCCGCCTGACAGGATGTCGTCAACATAGACTTCGTTCTTTAAAATAGTTGCTGCTTTTGGATACAAATCTTTGCAATCGTTCCCTAACTCAAGTAGAGTTCTGATCGCCAAAAATGGGGCACAATTTACTCCAAATGTTACCGTTTTGAGTTGAAATGAATTTACATAACCCTCAGCTTCATTACGAAATAGAATTTGGCCGTGAGGGTATAAAATGGGCTAACTTTGGGACCACAATTGCTCGGATGGTAATTGCGAAATCTGATATTCTCGATTTTAATTTTATAGAACATCTTCCCTTAGAGCTCCCTACCACCGTGTCACCAAATCCAGAAATTTCGCTACGATAAGGTTCTAAAGGAAGCGAGAGCTTTTGCTGCACACGCTTTAGAATAAAACTTCTCGTTGACCCTGTATCTATAAGTGCCCGAACCATGAACCTTTCTCCTAAATGGTCAACCTGAACCAATGCTGTTGGTAAAATAGTAGTACCGCTGTGCTGAGAAAAATTCACTTGAACGAAATCGATTTCAGTATTACTCGATGGAGTTGCCTTTGCCGATTGGCTGGTCAATGAAGTCGCTCGATTCTGAGTACCGGACACAGATGGTCTTTCATCGTCTTGACGATGCGTTGTGGATGGCGTCCTTTTAACTTCACTCTTTTTTGCATTGTCATCGTTTTCTATGTGTAGCATGGTGTGATGCCTCTGGTTACACTTAGTACATCTGCTTGGACTTTGAAAATTGGTTTTGAAATGATTGGGAGAAAAGCAATTTGCACAGACCTTATTCGCATAAACATACTTTATCCTCTCACTAACCGATTTGAAATATTTGCAAAAACGTAATGGATGATTTTGTTGACACTTTTTACAGCTGAACTTCTTCTGTTCCTTTTGAGTGTTAGAATAAAAAACTTGTGATTTTGAGGAACTATTGTCTTTAGAGGACCGCTTCTTAAAGTTGAAAAAGTTTCTAATATTTCAATACGATCTGTCAAAAACTTACTATAGTAATGAGAATTCAAAATGAGAATTCAAAACTAAATGATAATTCAAAACACCAAGAGAAAAAAAAATAAAAAAAATTATTAAATTTGTATTAAATTATTTACTCAAATTTTATTTTCAATTTTTGAGTAAATTTTTAATTGCGTCAATTAAAAAATTACTCAAATTTGTTTTAAAAAATTAAACAAGTGATTACTCAAATTTGTTTCCTCCATATTTTTTTCTGTGTAAGTTGCTCCCAAGTAGGTAATTCTTTATGGTTGGTTAAGGAGTCTTCCCATGCTCGTAAAGTGTTTTCAGGCAGCTTTGACGCACAAATACGCATCAAAAAAAGGTCATTATTCGAGATTTCTACCTCCAAAGATTTTACAATAGACAACCCATCGTTGACCGTATTCTGAAGTAACCTTAAAAATTTCAAATTTTCGCTTTGAGGAGCCTGGATACTGTAAATCTTCTTGATTTGGTTGTTTATCAATATTCGCTTGTTTTCATACCGATTTTTTAACGCCTGCCAAGCCAATTCAAAATTAGCGTCTACCAACTCATAATCTTTAATGAGCTGGTAGGCCTCCCCCTCGTCTTGCTATGTAAATAGTACAATTTATAGGCTGGAGCAACACACTCAAAAAAGTATGTCGGTAAAATCAACTACAAAAGACAGTTGTTTTGACTACATTTTGTTGTTGAAAAGGCGTCCACTACATATTACGGTAAAAACAACTGAACATGTTGTTGTTTTTAACTATTGATTTTCAACTACAAAATGTAGTAAAAACTACTACAAAACTGTTTAATACAGTTGTTTTTACAACAATTGCCTGAAATGTTATTTAAAAAATTTCTTAAACGTTTAAATGATTGATATTTATTTATTTAAAAAGCAATACAATTCAGTTGATTGTATAGAATTTCGACATGATGACAATTTTTTTGTGTATTTATCTGGAATTATAGAAGAAAAAATATATATTAATAAAATGTTAAACAAAATAAATTGATTGTATTTACCTTTGTTTTTTTAATAGTTTGTTTCAAATTTCCACCGCTTCTGATCAAAATTTGTCTGGAATAAAAAAAAAAAGAAATGCTTTGGTAGAATTGATTTATAAAAAAAAAAATTAATTTGCAATGTTTCAAAAGGTATGTACCTGTTCTGTTGTGTATACAAAGAAAAGAAAGATGGCACGCAGGCAACCAAGCCGACAAGAAATTTTTTGTTTTTTTCCGATTGGTTTTTACGCACGCTTATGTGAGCGCTATATTATACACACTTGCTATCTCATTTATCCACTTATTTTCTTTCGCTCAAGAATATTTTTCCAAAAACATATTTTTTGTTATAATTAAATTTAATAAATTGTAATTTAATTTATTTAGATATTTTTTATTTGGTATAAAAATAATTCCTTCCGCATCCCGCACGACCAACTCGTTCGACACATTCGTTTGGAATAAAAATTTCTAGAAAAAAACTAGTTTTTAGAAAAAAACTAAAAACAACTACATAAATCAACTATTGCTACAGTGTAGTATATTTTTTGTAGTTATTTTTTGAAACTACTACAAAAAAAAGTTGTTTGAGATTTTTTCATACAAAAACGACCGAAATTGTAGTTAAAAACAACAGCTACTACTTACTACATAAACGACCGTCATGTAGTAACTGCAATAATTTTCTGAGTGCAGATGGCTCATTTCCAATCAATGCCATAACATGTCCCTAAAAGCTGGCCATTTGTTGAAACCTCCCTCAAAAACCTGAATTTCAACTGCAGGAAGTTTTAGAGCAGACTGACGAACCACCGGTGTTGATGCCTTTTGATTAGAAGATTTTTCTTCACTCAAAAAATTATGTTAGTAAAATCAACTGAAAATGTCAGTTAAAATAACTACTTTGTAAGTTGTTTTGGGGTCAACTACTTTTTCAGTTAAATCAACTAACAATGTTAGTTATTTTAACTGACAAAAAACAACTGACTTATGTAGTAAAAATTACTTACATTTGTAGTCAAAACAACTTAAATGTAGTAAAAATAAAAAAATCTATAAATAATTTTTTTTTTCTAAAAATTTTTCAGAAAAAAAATTAAGACCAAATTTTTTCAAAGTTTTTTTTTTTTTTTTTTGAAAAAAGTTGTGAAAAATAAAAAAAAACGAAAATTTATTTTTATTTTTTGGAAAAAAACTTTGAAAATTTTTCACTTGATGAAATTATGAGGGAATATTCAGAATAGCCTAGGGAGTAACACTGTGCGGTCAGATTTTTGATTTTTTGCATGTGGGCGGAGAATCGTGGCAAAATCGAATTTTTACATTGCACCACTAATGACATCTATATATGTATAAAAAACGGATGGACCGATTTCGATGAAATTTAATCCAAAGATAGTACTAACCGAGTACTAACTATATGCCAAATTAGAGCGTGATCGGGCAAATGAGCGTAAAATGCCATGCTTTTTTATCTGTGGGCGGTGGGGTGGGCAAAATCGAATTTTTCCATTGCACCACTAATGACATCTATATATAAAAAACGGATGGACCGATTTTGATGAAATTTAAACCAACGATAGTAATAACCAAGTACTAACTATGTGCCGAATTAGTGCGTGATCTGACAAATGGGCGTAAAATTCCATGCCCCTTTGTATTGAATTGAAAGTTATTTCTGCATGCTCCGCAATAACGCAAAAACTGTTGATTCAATTTTAATTAAATTTTCAACACTGATAGTGTTAACCGAGTGCGGAACTATATTCCATGTTATACTACGATTGGAAAAAGGGGCGTAAAATGCCACGCCCCTTTGTACTATACTGAACGTTGTCTGCCTGTTTCGCAATCACGCAAAAACAGCTGAACCGATTCTCTTGACATTTTCACTACATACAGTGCTAACCAAGTGCATATGTAGGCCATATAAGATCGTTATTGGAAAAAGGGATCAAAATTGCAACGCCCTTTGTACTATACTGACCACGATTGAACAAAGAGGCGAAAATTGCCACGCCCCTTTGTTTAATACTGAACGTTATATCTGCCTGTTTTGAAATTACGCAAAAACAGATAAGCCGAATCTGTCACTACTGATTGAACTAACTGAGCGGGAACTTCATATGTAGAGCGCGATTAGACAAAAAGGTATAAAAT
The DNA here is from genome assembly GCA_963921195.1 of Pegoplata infirma. Taxonomy (NCBI): domain Eukaryota; kingdom Metazoa; phylum Arthropoda; class Insecta; order Diptera; family Anthomyiidae; genus Pegoplata; species Pegoplata infirma. The sequence goes on along the minus strand of OY992536.1, from coordinate 313,095,733 downwards.
GTCACTCCCGTTTTTCATAAATAAAAAGTTTTTTCCTCCTCTTTCGCAATCACACAAAAACGGCAAAACTGATGTCAATGAAATTTGCAGCACAAATAGTACTAATCGATGATGCAGCATGGAACTTTAGACTATCACTATTCGATAAAAATGCGTTAAATGACAAGCCCCTTTGTACTATACTTAACGTTATGTCTGTCTGTTTCGAAATCACTCAAAAACGGCTGAACCGATTTTGTTGAGATTTCTCTATAGATAGTGCTAACCGAGAGTGGAACCAAAGGTTACTAGCTTTACCCGGACCCGTGCTTTAATTTTGTCCGACACTTTATTTAAATTAAGATGCAATATAAAACCGTTTTTTTCTTAGGGCCAGCAACGCGGACCGGGTATAGCTAGTATCAAATAATTTTGCCAGAAACAAATCTCTTTTACCAAAAATTTCCTCTAAAACGTTGTACAAATTTCACTCGAATTTGTTTCAAAATTCATCCAAAAATTTATTAATTTATGAAGCCAATCCAATCTTACAAATTCTTCCTAAAAAAAAATCTATTAATATTTTTTTTTTTGTAAATTTTATTTAATGTGTGCCGACAAAAAATTACCGATTTTTGCATCCAAACAATCTTATTTCAGTTAAATTAAAAAAAAAAAAAAATTAGTTCGCAAATATAAGGCATTCCATACCAAATGTCCCGCTACAGAAAAACATGTGTCCCGTACATTTCTGAATAGGTTGTTTGGATAGCCCTATATGTAACTAAGAAAATTGCGTTTTTTGTTTTTCAAATTTTCGAAAACTGGGCTTAGGAGGCGTGGTCAAATATTGGAAAAATGCTAAAATTTGTGGCGAGTTGCCTTGATTAAATATTTATCACATTAAAACGGAATGCACCACAATGTCATAAATTTACGTTCTATTATAGTTTTGTATGGGCTATCGATTAAAAATTTTTTTTTTGGAAAATTTTCAGAACCTGTTCTGAAATTTTCCATTTTTTAAAAAAGTCAATTTATCAAAAATTCGGCTACTTTTTTTTTTTTTTATTTATTTTTTTTAAGTTTAGATGTTTGTCCATCCACACAAAAAAAATCAGAAACACGTTCATCTTTTTTTTCGAGAAAATCGCATTTGAACTTTAAATTTCATAACAATTTTGTTATTTGCTTGTATTTCTTTGTTTTAAAGTTGCGAATTAGTAATATTAATTGCATAAATATTCGTCATACGCTCTGTTGACACAAGAAAATACAAGCAAATTACTAAATTGTTATGAAATTTAAAATTCAAATGCGATTTTCTCAAAAAAACGAAAAATGTGTTTCTGAATTTTTTTGTGTGGATGGACAAACATCTAAACTTGAAAAAAAAAATTAAAAATGAAAAAAAAAGTGGCCGAATTTTTGATAAATTGACTTTTTTAAAAATGGAAAATTTCAGAACAGGCTCTGAAAATTTTCCAAAAAAAAAAATTTAAATCGATAGCCCATACAAAACTATATAAGAATGTAAATTTTTGAGATTGTGGTGCATTCCGTTTTAATGTGATAAATATTTAAACAAGGCAACTCGCCACAAATTTGACCATTTTTCCAATATTTGACCACGCCTTCTAAGCCCAGTTTTTGAAAAACCAAAACGCAATTTTCTAAGTTCCATATAGGGCTATCCATACCACCTATTCAGAAGTTTACGGTACACATGTTTTTTTTTCGCTGGACATTTGGTGTGGAATGCCTCATATGCCTTCGCATGTATGTTTAACTTGATTTAAAAATTTTCCAAATCATAAAAAAAATTGTAAAAAAATTCTGTAAATGTACAAATAATTCCCTCTTGGAACTAAAAAAAATCGCAATGTAAACAATTGATTTTCTTTAAGTGTGTGCCAATTAATGCACAAACCCTTAATATCCCAAATTTTGCACAAAATTTGTACCAAATATGATTTTTTGTTTTAACTTGTCGTTACTAAGCATAAAATTGCCAAAATTTTCTTTTTATTTAAAAAATAAAACAATAATTACACTTAAAGTGTCCGAGCGCATTATTAAAAATGTATGCCTCCTTGTGTGACACCCTTTATTCTCCAAAATTTAAAAAAAAAAAATTAAATATTTCACAAAAGGAGTCAACAATTTTTTTTTTTTTTTCAAATCAATCCGTTTGGAACTTAATAGTTTAAAAAAAAAAAAATCAAATTTAAAAATTTACACCTCCTTTTGTGACTCCCTGTATTTTCCAAAATTTATAAAAACAAAATTTTAGATATTTCACAAAAGGAGTCAAGAAATATTTTTTTTTAACTTTCAAATACACAAAGTTACCAAACCTCGAGCCAATTAATTGTTTGTTTAAAAATTTACAACATTACCACAAAAACACACCACCGTATCCAATTAATCTAATAACTCCGTACTCTATTCCCTATTTTCCGACAAATTCTCCAAAAATAATAAATTCCACAAATGAATTCCTAAACTCACCGTTTCCCGCAAAAAACACGTACTGCAAACCCTACACTTGGTTGAGACAGCTTTTCTTGTTGTTGCTGTTAGTTTTAAATGCACCGGTATTTTTTGTTTTTGTTGTTTCTAAAATTGCGGCTTTTATGAAAAAACACACGGTTCGAAGGACTATATGTTTATTTGATTTCTCAAATAAATCAAATAAAAAACCTCTTAATTAAATTTAAATGAGGTCTATTAGGCGCCTCTTGCGCTATTAGCTATTCTTAGCGAAAACAAAAAGTATGATGCGCTTCTTGCGCGGTTAATTTCTGACTAACTTATATATACAAAAAGTAAGTAATCTTAAAATTAGAAATTCATGATGGCTGCAGTGTTGCCAGATAAGGGGATTTGTCCCCAAAATGGGGATTTCGAGTTTGGTTTGGGGACAAGATTATCAGGGGAGGGATTTGGGGATTTCGCAAATTTTTGGGGATTTTTTCTAAAATTTGGGAATTTTTTTTATTTCAAAAATTAAAAATTTAATTTTTAAAATTGTTAAGACTATTATCAATTTATGAGATTGACATTGGTACAGAATGCAGTCAAAAATTACAACTGGATTCATTTGTTAATGTCAAAGTAGTAAAATTGGAATAACAATGCTTTAATTATTTTTTGACGTTTTTTGAAAAACAAAAATATTGTTTTTAAATGCACTAAGATTGCAGTCTTTAGAAGCTGGTAGACAACTGTTTTTTTTTATACCCTCCACTCTAGTGATAGAGGGTATATATAAGTTTGTCATTCCGTTTGTAACACATCGAAATATTGGTCTAGGACCCCATTAAGTATATATATTTATGATCCTCGATCGATTTTAAGTCGATCTAGCGATGTCCGTCCGTCCGTCCGTCCGTCCGTCTGTCTGTCTGTCTGTCTGTCCGTCCGTAGAAAACACGCTAACTTTTGAAAGACTTTACAGAGGCTACTGAAGTTTGCCATATATGTTTGTCATTTACCTGGTCAGGTTGGTATTGCAATCCAGCCAAATCGGTCCAGTGGTTCAAAAGTTATGAGCAAAAGTGTAAATTTCGGCAAGGGTGTTTTACGAATTTACGAGATAAAAAACACGATAACTTTCGAAAGACAATAATGAGACTACTGAAGCTTGGCATGTATCTTTGACGTTCCCCGGGTCTGTTTGGTTTTAAATTTCAGCTCAATCGGTCCAGTGGTTCAAAAGTTATAAGCGAAACCCTGAATTTCAGATTAGTTTCATCTAAAATGCCACGTGTTTTAACAAGTTTTAAAAGCATTGGTGGTAACTAAACAATGCTTTTCAAACTTGTTTAATTTTAAAGCAATGCTTTTTAAACTTGTTTAGTTTTAAAAGCATTGGTAACTTAAAAATTACACTCGAAAAAAATTTTACACTCAAAAAAAAATTTAAACTCAAAAAAAATTTTACACTCAAAAAAAATTTTGTTTTTTTTTTAGCAAAAATTGCAATATTTTGTGTACATACTTACGTGCATTCACTCAGAAATATTTTTACAGTAAAAAAAACATTACACTCGAAAAAAATTTTACACTCAAAAAAAAAATTTGTAATTTTTTTTTTTTTTTAAATGACAAAAAAAAAGAGTTTTTTACTCAAAATAAAATATTTCTAATCAAAATTGTTAATTTTTGCACGTTAAAAAATGTACAACCGTTTAAAAAAATGCATTGTGGAGGGTATTCATAGATTCGGCAAAGTCGAATTTAACTTTTCTACTTGTTTTTTTTTTTTGTTATTTTCCCCGTAAAACTGTCCTTAATCCCATCATTTGGATTGGGCAAGATAAAATAATTTAGGTCGGGAATAATTTTAGTAAATAATAAATGTTTTACGAGGGTCGAACAAAGTCAATTTTTCTCAAACTCAGAATAGTTTCTATTCAGTTGTCAAATAATTTTTCTAACGACATACAAAAATACTAAGTCAATCAATACAGCTAAAGAAACAATTATTTCTTGACCTCCAATACTTTTGACCACCAATTTATTTGGGAACAATAAAAAAATATTTTAATAATTTTATTTATAACATCTACTTAAGTGCAAAGTAATGAGATATCAAAATAAAAAATATTTCTTTGTTTACAAAATTGGTGGTACTGATGTCTCCAACTGTATTGATTGACTTTTAGTATTTTTGTGGGTCGTTTAAAAAATTATTTGACACTACTTTGAGGTATTATCTCCTAGCACGAATCTGTCATCAGAAAAGTTGTATTAAATAGACTTCTCGAGATATAGGCATTTTAATATTTTGTGGGCCAAGCCTTTAAAACCAACAATTCTTTTAATATTGGAAAAGTGTATGTTAAAAGAATATATTTTTTTTATTCAAATTTCTTATAAAAAATCCTAACATATCCAAGAAATCCGGGCTCGATACGATCAGGTAATGTCAAGGAAGTTGACAACGTCCTTTTTACAATAAATATTAAAATTTTTCAAGAAATTTCCTGTTCAAACCAGATATGTAAAGTGGACACTCCAATAAAGAGAACCTGAGGTTAAAATTTAAAATCCATTTATTATATTCAAAAATATTTGCAAAAAAAGTCAAAATTATGAACCAAATATGCATATTTTTAAAGATACGGTTTTTTGTACTAATTTTAATACTTTTTTTAGTAATATTGCGAGAAAAAAATTAAAAGTATTCCTGCCTCCTGAATACGAATCAGTCATCAGAAAAATTAAATTTCTGAAGATTGGAGAAGTGTGTGTTAAAGTTATATTCCCCCCCCCCCTCCCCCCCAATAAAATGACCTATTTTTTGCAAGAAATCCAGTCTCAATCAGGACATGTAAGGAAGTTCTAAATGACATTTTTTTAGTTTTATCCTTAACTAGGGTTGCCATCCGTCCTCTTTTCCCCGGACACCGTCCTCTTTTTTAGGTCGTCCGGGGCAGTACTACTTCTTTTTTAGGAAGTGTCCGGGTTTGTCCTACTTTTTGCACTTCTCCCCCTAACATTTTTCTATTGCTTCTAAACTTTTGAATTATTGGCATAGCTGTATTTTCGCTTGTCAGCAGTAATGTCAACTTTTTAAGAGAAAAAAAAAACATTCGTATATTTCGAGTAAAAAACACCTTATGTGAGAAAATAACTACGTTGTCATCAATTCTTATCAGCTGTTGTGTGTCTTAAAGTTTGCTCATCGAAAAAAAATATCCATTTCAAAATTTTCTAATTGATTTTAAGAAAATTCCTTTTAAATTTCCAAAAATTCAGAAAATATTTCAGAAATTTCTAATTGTATTTCAAAAGCTTCCATTTGCATTTTAAAATTTGCTAAAAGATTTTCAGAAAATTGCATTTCAGAAATTTCCAATTGTATTTTAAAAATTTCTATTTATATTCTAAAATCTTCTAAATGCTTTTCAGAAAATTTCAATTCAGTATATTTCAAAATTTTTTAAATGCTTTTTAGAAAATTTTGATAAACAAATGAAATTTTTGGAAAAGCATTTAGATACTTTTTAAATAAAAATTTAAATTTCTGAAATACAATTAAAAAAATCTGAACTTAATAAAATTTAAAAGTAATTTTCTTAAAATCATTTAGAAAATTTTGAAATGAAAATGGAATTAAAAAAAAAAAACAAATAGAATTTTCTAAAAAGCATTTAGAAAATTTCGAAATTTAAATAAAAAATTCTGATATACAATTGAAAATTTTTGAATTATATTTAGAAATTTTATATATATAACTGAAAATTTTTGAATTATAAATGGATATTTCTTAAATTAAATTGGAAATTTCTGATATTTAAGTCGAAATATAGATTTATTTTTTATTGGAAATAAAAATTGTTTTCTTAATAAAAATGAATTTTTTGCATATTGTATCGCTTTGACTTTTTTTAAATTAATTTATTAAATATTGTCCTCTTTTTTGGGAAAAACGTCCTCCTTTTTTGAGGTTGACGTCCTCTTTTTCTCAAAATGGAGATGGCAACCCTATCCTTAACTATTCGAATTGTCAAAAGAAAATCCTGCAGGATTTAATAGGTATACCTATTCTATCGGCATACAATGACTAACAACGTTTGATCTATGCACTTGTATATTTAATATAGATCTCTAATCTAGACTTGCCACCTTTTGAAATTTCCACCACTAAAAAACATAAAAAAATTAAAAAAAAAAAAAATCGACGTCTCAAAAATTATATAACGTCTCAAAAGGACTTAAATTCAGGACATCAACCTTTATTTATCATATGTTACACTTTAACACAAGTTGGACCGTTTTTCTGTAGCATCCAATAAGATGAAAATCTTATTATCTCAAAAACCCCACTAACGATTTTTTTCAAATTGGGCTTAAAATGTTTGTACGGGTGCCAACTAACATAATCTGCAATAAAATTTCATATGCAGCGAACTTTTAATTATACTTGTTCAACCACACCGTGATCTGGTTGAAATTTGCAATACCCCAGCAAAATTTTCTGTTCCAAATAATCGGTTCCAGAACGCATCAAACTACCCCACAACCGGTTCTACTTCGCATTCCAGAATCAATAGTGGTATTCAGAGTCTTGCTTGCCAGCCCTGGCACTGGTGGTAAAAGAGCACTTTTCAAAATTACTTTTCAAAATACATGTATTTTTTGAAAGAAGTACTCTTTTGCTACATTGCCAGGGGTGGTAACAAGACTCTGAATACCTCTAATGATTTTTGTTTGAAATTGTCCCGAAAGCAATCGTTTTTTAGAGCAAGTAGTTTTTTTGAAAAATAATTTTACATAGAAAATTTTGTTGTGATTGCCGTAGAATATATTCAAGAATCTATTGAACCAGGAATTTGTTCCAAAAAATTTTCCTGGAACCTTTTCGTTCTATTTTCATCCTTTTCCTGTGTTGCTGCCGATTCATTTATATCTGCAGCTCTTTTTCTGTTCATTTTCCTGTGAAAAATTTAATAGTTTAACATTTGTGCAAATTTATTGGAAAGAATATTTACTAAAATAATAAAAAAAAATACCTCTACAAAAAATCACGCTCTGTTAAAATTTTAATTCATTTGAAAGTTGACAAATGAAATAAAAATATATTTAAAAAAATGCCAGTGTTGCTAATAAAAATAAGTACTAAGTTTACGATTTATTTTTTGTGACAATGAAAAAATTAGTTTTTTTTTCTCAAAACGGGACAAATGGCGTCCCGTTCAGGGTATCGTCGGGACACGGGACACTCCACTCTAAAACTGGTCTGTCCCGACGAAAACTGGACGGTTGGCAAGTCTACTCTAATCTTATTTAAAATGTATCTATAATCTTATCAATTTTTTTTCCTAATTCTAAAATTATTCATCATGATGATTTAAAATTATTTATCAATTTAATGAAATCATACTTTTTTTATTACTTTTCTTAGTAAGTTTTTTGTCCAAGTAATGTGTTTCAGGGTCGAACCTGAATCAAATTGCGTCGCGCAAGACGTAAAAAAAAGCAAAAACAAACAAATCAAATTTTAAATTTTTACGTCCGTTTGATTTAGGGACGTCACATTTAAATATTAGAAACGAAAAATTATTGGTCGTTACGCCTTACGCGACGCAATTTGATTCAGGTTGGACGCTCAAACTCTTTTAGAATCATCATGATTATTTGAAAATTTTTATCAATTTGATTGAAATCATACTTTTTTTTTTTGTTAGTTAAAAATGGAAAAATGGAAAATTTTTATAATTTTAAGTGCATATTTTTGTAGTTTTTAGTGCATATTTCAAGATTTTTAGTGCATATTAGAACATAGCTTTTTAGTGCATGAAGTTATTAAGTTTTGAATTATTTTTACGAATTTGTACCCATTCTATCGGCATACAATGACTAACAACGATTGATCTATGCACTTGTAGTATATTTAATATAGATCTCTAATCTTATCTAAAATGTACCTATAATCTTATCAATTTGTTTTCTTAATTCTAAAATCATTCATCATGATGATTTAAAATTATTTATCAATTTAATGAAATCATACTTTTTTTTAGTTACTTTTCTTAGTAAGTTTTTTGTCCAAGTAATGTGTTTCAAACTCTTAGAATTTTATTGACTTTTTTTGTTGAAAATATGTCTTGGAACAAATATTTTTTATGAAAATAGTTTTTGAGATCGCTAAAATTTTAAGAAAATGTTAATTTAGTAATTTCTAGAAAAAAAAATATAAATATAAATGAATGTAGAATTGTTTTGAATAACGATTTTCCAAGCATCCACCACAGACTAAATATAGACTCGACAGTACACGCAAAAAAAAATCTGTTTCGGAGTGAACAAAAATCTGGCATAATTTTACCAAAAATATGCTAAAACTACAACCGACGAAGTAGTTTTCGTAATTTAGCCAAAACGCTTATGTAAAAAATTTTGAAGAAAATGCTAATGCTATTTAAGCAAAAACTTGGTAAAATATACCAAAAGAACAGTGGCGGGTACAGCTTTTGGCTTTGGGGGGGGGAAATTTTTTTTTACTTCAAAGAAAAAAAATCATAATCCTTTCTCGGACGAGCAAAAACAGGGATACGTTTCAATTGCAAAAAAAAAAATATGGGAAAGCTATAATATCATAAAATTTATTAGTTTTTGCCGAAGGGGGTTTATTTTTCATAATCATATGTATTTTGTTCAGATAATTTTTTTTTTTGCTATAACTAAATCTGAGAATTTTTCAATAGAAGAAATTCTTCCTACAGATGATGAAAAAATTATTTTTTTTTATAGGGCAAATGTCTCAGAATCTAAGACTTCTTCTTAACGCAAAATGTCTCAGAATCTGAGAGTTTTTTCGTATAGAAAAATTTTTGGATTCTAAGAACTTTTTTCCACAGAAAAGAGAAAAAGTCATATTTTAAAGCATTTTTGAGATATTTTTCCTATAGAAAGGGTCCAAGATTATTAGATTTGTTCGTACTAAAAAAATTTCAGATTCTTTTTTCTATAAAGAAAGTCTGAGACCTTTTTCATATAGAAAAATCTCAGATTCTCAGACTTTTTTTGCGAAGAAAAAGTCTCAGATTCTGAGACCTTATTCCAAAAGAAAAAGTCTCAGACTTTCAGACCTTTTTGCCATAGAAAATGTTTCAGATTCTGAGAGCTTTTTCTTAAATAAAAAAAATCTAAAATTCTGGCACTTTTTCCCCTAAAGAAAAAGATTCTGAAAAATTTTTCCTTTATTAAAAGTCTCAGATTGTAAGAACTTTTTCCTTCAGAAAAAGTTTAACATTCTGATTCAAAGACCTATATAGAAAAAGTCTGAGATTTTGAGACTCTTTCCAAAAGAAAAAGTCACAGATTCTGAGACGTTTTCCCTATAGAAAAATTCTTAGATTGTAAAACCTTCTTCTAATATAAAAAAGACACTTTTTTCTAAAGAAAACGTCTCAAATTTTGAGACCTTTATCCTATCGAAAAATTCATAGATTCTGAGACCTGCTTCCCTAAGAAAAAGTGTCAGATTCTGAGACATTTTTCCTATAGAATAAGTCTAAAATTTTTTAATTCTGAGACCTTATTCCTATAGAAAAAGTATTAGATTCTAACACCTTTTTCCTATAGAAAAAGTCACAGATTCTGCGACCTTCTTCCAATTGAGTAAGTTTCAACTTCTGAAACTTTTTTTCAACAATAAAAAGTCTCAGACTTTGAGACCTTTTTCTTTTTAAAAAAGATTCAGATTTTAAGACCTTTCCCCCTCAAATAAGTCTCAAATTCAGAGATTCTTTCTATAGAAAAAGTCTCAGATTTTTAAACCTTTTTCCTTTCGAAAAAGTCTCAGATTCTGCGACCTTTTTTCCTATAAATAAGTCCCAAGTTTTGATACCTTTCTTCCGTAGAAAAAGTCTCAGATTCTGAGACTTTTAGAATTCGGGAATTCTTCTGCAAAATTCCTAAAAAGAAAATGTTTGAGGATGTGAAAAATCTTAGAGTTTTTTTGTACATTTTTCTATGGAAAAAGTCTCAGATTTTGTGACCGATTCTAAGAAATTCTAAAAAAGTTTTCCAAAATTGTTTTTCAAACGTTAGACTACCAATATTTTTAAGATTTTAAGATATTTTTCCTATTCCTATGCAGTAGACAAACATTTTTTATGTAAACTAAATCCTGTTACATTTTTCTAGACAAAAAAAAACATATTCTAAGTAATTCTTTATACTAAAATTCATAATAAGATTGAAAGATATTTTTTCACAGAAAATTTTCAGACTAAGTCACATTTTTCCTTTAAAAATTTTCAGATTTTTTGCTATTAAAAATTTTTGGATTTCGAGATTTTTTTCCTTCGGAAAATTTTTTTAGAAAACTTCCTTCTTTCTTTTTTCTTCTTTTTCTTTCTTTTCCTTTCTTTTTTTTTTTTCTTTTTTTCTTCTTTTTTTTTTCTTTTTGAAATTTGGTCTGGGGAGGGAAATTTCCCCTTTTTCCCCCCCCTTGTACCCGCGCATGCAAAAGAAATATGGTGAAATATACCAAACTGATTAGAAAAGGTGACTAAAAATAATGCTAAAAATTAGCATATTTATGCTAAAATAAATTTTCTAGTAAATTTTTGTAAAAATTTGTATATTTATTGAATTTAAAATTTTCACAGAATAAATCCATATTAATATAATAAATGTTGTGCAGAATTTAATTTACCACCGACCAACTGACCCTTTATGTACAATTTTCTGCAGTGACTGCTGCCTACGCTTTTTCTTGAAGTGAAGGATCCGCTATAGCTTCACGAATTTATTTAAAAGCATCCTGTAAAAATAGAAAATTATTACAAAACATAAATTTTTAGTTTAAAAAACTGGTAAACCCCATTGGTCTCTTGTTATGGAGGAACACTTACTTGGTCATTCCATTTGTAACTCATCAAAACAGGTCTGGACTCCCTTGGCTTTGCGTTTTTAATTTTATAACTAAAGGCAGGACTGGTGCCCAAGCTCTTTATTGTAGTGATGGATTCGCCATGGATTTAAAAATTTATTTACCAGTACCCTGCAAAAATAGACAATTATTACAAAACACTAATTTTTAATAAAAATCTATTAAACCTTATGGTGTCTTCGGAATAGGGGTATACTCACTTTATCATTCCATTTGTAATTCATCGAAACATATGTCTGGCACTCCATTGGTTTTGCTGAATGGATAAAAAAATAAACAAACAACGCACGCAAAAATACAAAATGAAAATGGCGGTCTGCATTTGTTTTCGTTTTTGTTGTTGTTTTCTTTCGATAAATTTTTGTGCAAGTAATTTGCGTTATTGTGCAAGCTACTTGGTAATTTTACATAAAAAACTAATTATGTTACTTTAACATCGACAAGCATAATTTTAGCAAAAAATTTGGTAAAAAATTTTTTTTGGTATGAAAAAATTTTTACCAAGTACACGCAAAAAAAAACTTGTGTCGGAGTGAGCAAAAATCTGGCATAATTTTACAAAAATATGCTAAAACTACAACCGACGAAGTAGTTTTCGTAATTTAGCCAAAACACTTATGTAAAAAATTTTGAAGAAAATGCTAATGCTATTTAAGCAAAAACTTGGTAAAATATACCAAAAGAAATATGGTGAAATATACCAAAATTATTAGAAAAGGTGACTAAAAATAATGCTAAAAATTACCACATTTATGCTAAAATAATTTTTCTATAAAATTTTTGTAAAAATTTGTATATTTGTTGAATTTAAAATTTTCACAGAATAAATCCATATTAATATAATAAATGTTGTGTATGATTTTATTTACCACCGACCAACTGACCCTTTATGTAAAATTTTCTCCAGTGACTACTGCCTACGCTTTTTCTTGAAGTGAAGGATCCGCTATAGCTTCACGAATTTATTTAAAAGCATCCTGTAAAAATAAAAAATTATTACAATCATAAATTTTTAATTTAAAAAACTAGTAAATCCCATTGGTCTTTTGGTTAGGAGGAACACTTACTTTGTGATTCCATTTGTAACTCATCAAAACAGGTCTGGACTCCATTGGCTTTGCTCAGTGACGGTCCGTGAAGTTGTCACTGGGTGTTCTCTACTTATTTAGGCCTTTATTCATAATACTTAAAGTGTACTTAAAGTAGGTTTATTTGACAAATATTCATGCAATATCAGTCAAATAAACCTACATTAGATTTAATTTACTCATTATGAATAGCCCAGTTAAAATATAAAATTTATGTATATAAAATATGTTTTTCTGGACGTAACACGTTCCCGTGATAGACAAAGCCTCAGTTTTAATTTTTTTTATTGACATGCATCCAAAATTAATTTTTGTACTCCATTTATTTGCGAAATAATGCTTTTTGTTAATTGTCGATGTGGTGAGGCAACAAAATGACAATAAAATAGAATTTAGGCTGCATCTCATTAAAAAATGTACAAAACTAGTAACATCCCATCTTTACCTATCTCGGGAATGCGTTAGGTCCATGAAAACATGAATTTTATACTTAATTTTTCTGTTTTTATAAATTAGAGAACACCCAGTGACAACTTCACGGACCGTCACTGGCTTTGCTATATAAATGAGTTTTTAGGTTTTAATTTTATGACTAAAGGGAGGACTGGTGCCCACGCTTTTTATTGTAGTGAAGGGTTCGCCATAGCTTCAAAAATTTATTTAGCAGTACCCTGTAAAAATAGAAAATGATTACCAAACACTAATTTTTGACTAAAAATCTATTAAACCTTATTGGTGTCTTCGGAATATGCGGGTATACTCACTTTATCATTCCATTTGTTATTCATCGAAACATACGTCTGGGACTCCATTGGGTTTTCTTAATGAATGGTGTTTTAAGTGATGAAAGCAAAATTAACTTTAGCATTCTTTTATCTTACATTTATTTATCTTTAAAAAACTAATAATTTATTTTTATTTATTAATTTATCTTAATTTTATTTATCAATTTCCTTTTTACGTTTGTATAACACAAAAAAATAAACGAACAACGCACACAAAAATACAAAATGAAAATGGCGGTCTGTATTTGTTTTTTTTTTTTTTGTTATTGTTTTCTTTCGATAAATTTTTGTGCAAGTAATTTGCGCTATTGTGCAAGCTACTTGGTTATTTTACATAAAAAACGAATTATGTTACTTTAACATCGACAAGCATAATTTTAGCAAAAATTTGTTAAAATTTTTTTTTTGGTATGAAAAAAGTTTTACCAAGTAGGATTGCTCAATCTTACACAGATTTTTTTTTGCGTGTAGGATTGCTCAATCTGACACAGATTTTTTTTGCGTGTAGAGTTGTATAAGAAAAAATGGGGAAAAACTAAGCGATTTTAGGAAGAAACACAGCGGTTTTTAGTCCGTTTTACGCTAACATGGCAACACTTTCTACGACTTAGGAGTGAGTGAAACAACAAAAACCGATCTGGCATCCATTTTTCTTATGGTGCGTTATATCAGTTTTCTCTTTCTAACCTAATTCGTAGAATAAAGGTAGAAACAGAACAAGCACGGCACGGGGGACGGTTGCCGTTGCCGGAGAATATAGGCCCAAAACAATGACGGGGGACGGCGACGGCAAAAAATGTCATTTGTTTGTTCAGTGGTGCTAACTTTTAATAAAATTAGAGTAATTTTACGGAAAAAAATCGCTTATCACATAGTCAATGTGATTAAGTTGGCACTACTGTACGTTTGTTACACCATTGTGAATGAAAAAATAAAAAATTGTTGTGAAAATGCGGCAACCCTGGAGTGTGAGAGGGAGGGAGATTGAGAGAACCCGGAGATAAAATAAAATAAGTTTTAATTTTTTGTCGTGCCGGTCACGGTTTTTAACTGTCAAATCGTATGGAAAAAGTCGTGCCGGGCTTGTTCTGTTCAGACCTTAATTTGAAAAAATTAACCATATGGTTCAAGAATACTTTTTTGACACCTGTCACTTATGTCGAGTCTGTATTAGTCTGTGCATCCACTATGTTTTAAAATTTAAATACGTAATTTATTTTTTCCTTAAGATATGCTACATTAAAAATATTACATCAATTTCCAGCAAGCACTGTTAAAGGGTGTTACATAGTCTGTCTTGACCGGCTAATTTTGAGGATTCTATTGTTAGGTCTTTACATGGCTGGCCAATGTTTTTATCTGGTTGGCCAAAGGCCCCGCATTGACAAGTTTATGTAATTTTTCCCAGGAATTTCTGAGACGTGCTGAAAAATTATATTTTCTTATCCTCTTGTTTCACGTGCAGGGGGGTAATTATGTAACTTGATAGTCGTCAATCGTATCGTTTCCATTGTTATTCCATTACCATATAGTGCCATTTTATGGTAATAGAATAATGAGCAAACGATGACGATTATCAAGTTACATAATTAGCCCCCCAGGACTTTAAACTACTTCTGACATAACAAGTAAACAAGTTAAAAATATAATTGGCCTATATTTTGATACCTTCCTCAAAAAAGTACCTTTTATTAAAAGTATCTTTTATAAAAATACCTTTTATAAAAAGTACCTTTTATAAAAAGTACCTTTTATAAAAAGTACCCTTTATAAAAAGTACCTTTTATAAAAATTTTATAAAAAGTACCTTTTATAAAAAGTACCTTTTATAAAAAGTACTTTTTTATATATACTATTATATATACACTCAAAAAATATTTTTTTGACTAATATTAAAAGGTTAGACCTCAACCAGTAAATGCGGTTATAATATAACATTCACATAGTTACAAACATCAGCAAAAACTCAATATACCCTGTACCACAGTGTGGTCACAGACTAAATACAGACTCGACAGTAGAGTTTTATAAGAAAAAATGGGGAAAAACTAAGCGATTTGAGGAGAAAACACAGCGGTTTTTAGTCCGTTTTACGCTAACATGGCAACACTTTCTACGACTTAGGAGTGAGTGAAACAACAAAAACCGATCTGGCATCCATTTTTCTAATGGCGCATTATATTAGCTTTCTCTTTCTAACCTAATTCGTAGAATAATTTGAAAATATTAACCATATGGTTAAGGAATACTTGTTTGACACCTGTCACTTATGTCGAGTCTGTATTAGTCTGTGGTGTGGTGTCAGAGTCATAGAGTAATCTAACAAATGGCGTTTGAAAAAGTAGTAAACAAAAAACATATGGTATTGTTTACGAAATTTTATCACAAATCGAAATGTGAGCGAGATAAAAGATACCAGTTTTACAGTGAGAATGCAGATTGTTTTTGTCTCTCTTTGCTTTACGTTTGAACTTTAGTTTGGCATTGCCAGAATTTTCCAATTATCTTTGGTGATGCCAGATCTACAAAACGGTCAATGGATTACTTTATAACTTTGTGTGGTGTACGGCAGAGTCATAGAGTAGTCCAACAAATGGCGTTTGAAAAAGTAGTAAACAAAAACCATATGGTATTGTTTACGAAATTTTATCACAAACCGAAATTCGAGCGAGATGAAAGATACCAGTTTTACAGTGAGAATCATAGAAAAAAATAGAAGTGTAACAGAGTCGTATTTCGCTTGAATAAGTATTAGTGACAGCACATTATGTAACTTTTGACGTTTAATAAAAACAATGCAACGTAAAGGAGAACAACAACAAAGAAAACAACAAAAGAAAAAACAAAAGGTTTTAAACTATCAATAGTGCATATTATCTTTAAAAAAAACGTTGAATAAAGCAAAATAAATAATAAATTTAATTAAATGAAAGACAAATTCCATTTTTTATAAACAAATAATATAATTTGATATTAAATTCGTGTGAGATGAGGAAGAACAAGCATTTTGCCACCATATTGGAAAATACATCAAATACAACACTGCGTACCTTCTAATCTTTTCTATGGTGAGAATGCAGATTTTTTTTTTGTCTCTCTTTGCTTTGCGTTTGAACTTTAGTTTGGCATTGCCAGAATTTTCCAATTATCTTTGGTGATGCCAGATCCACAAAACGGTCGATGGATTACTCATAGTGACATAGTAATCCATTGACCGTTTTGTAGATCTGGCATCACCAAAGATAATTGGAAAATTCTGGCAATGCCAGAATTCATTCTCACTGAAAAACTGGTATCTTCCATCTCGCTCACATTTCGATTTGTGATAAAATTTCGTAAACAATACCATATGGTTTTTGTTTACTACTTTTTCAAACGCCATTTGTTGGACTACTCTATGACTCTGGCACAGACTAATACAGACTCGACATAAGTGACAGGTGTCAAAAAAGTAGTTCTGAACCATATGGTTAATATTTTCAAATTATTCTACGAATTAGGTTAGAAAGAGAAAACTGATATAACGCGCCATAAGAAAAATGGATGCCAGATCGGTTTTTGTTGTTTCACTCACTCCTAAGTCGTAGAAAGTGCTGCCATGTTAGCGTAAAACGGACTAAAAACCGCTGTGTTTTCTCCTAAAATCGCTTAGTTTTTCCCCATTTTTTCTTATAAAACTCTACTGTCGAGTCTGTATTTAGTCTGTGACTCTGGCACAGACTAAATACAGACTCGACAGTAGAGTTTTATAAGAAAAAAATGGGGAAAAACTAAGCGATTTTAGGAGAAAACACAGCGGTTTTTAGTCCGTTTTACGCTAACATGGCAACACATTCTACGACTAAGTGTTTCTTCACAATACAGCAGCAAGCAGCAGACAGCAAAATTTTTACATGTATTTTGTTGTTGCCGCAACAACAAAATACATGTAAATATTTTGCTGTCTGCTGCTTGCTGCTGTATTGTGAAGAAACACTTAGGAGTGAGTGAAACAACAAAAACCGATCTGGCATCCATTTTTCTTATGGCGCGTTATATCAGTTTTCTCTTTCTAACCTAATTCGTAGAATAATTTGAAAATATTAACCATATGGTTAAAGAATACTTTTTTGACACCTGTCACTTATGTCGAGTCTGTATTAGTCTGTGATTCTGGGATTACTATGTCACTATCATAGAAAAGATTAGAAGGTACGCAGTGTTGTATTTGATGTATTTTCCAATATGGTGGCAAAATGCTTGTTCTTCCTCATCTCACACGTATTTAATATCAAATTAGATTCTTTGTTTATAAAATATGGAATTTGTCTTTCATTTAATTAAATTTATTATTTATTTTGCTTTATTCAACGTTTTTTTAAAGATAATACGCACTATTGATTGTTTAAAAACTTTTTTTTTCTCTTTTGTTGTTTTCTTTGTTGTTGTTCTCCTTTATGTTGCATTGTTTTTATTAAACGTCAAAAGTTACATAATGTGCTGTCACTAATACTTATTCAAGCGAAATACGACTCTGTTACACTTCTATTTTTTTCTATGGTCACTATGGCACAGACTAAATACAGACTCGACAGTAGAGTTTTGTAAGAAAAAATGGGGAAAAACTAAGCGATTTTAGGAGAAAACACAGCGGTTTTTAGTCCGTTTTACGCTAACATGGCAACACTTTCTACGACGTAGGAGTGAGTGAAACAACAAAAACCGATCTGGCATCCATTTTTTCTAATGGCGCGTTATATTAGCTTTCTCTTTCTAACCTAATTCGTAGAATAATTTGAAAATATTAACCATATGGTTAAAGAATACTTTTTTGACACCTGTCACTTATGTCGAGTCTGTATTAGTCTGTGACTATGGTGTAGGGTAAAACTAAAAAACTTCATAAGAAAATATTTTCTGGCCAGATTTATAAACCTTCACTAGTGTTTAGGAATTCCCGGACTTTTCAATTTCCCGGGAAACGGGAAAAAAATAATTTATTTCCCTGGATTCCCGGGAATCCCGGGAAATTTTCATTATTAATGTAAATCATAAAAAACATTAAAATTTGATTACTTTTTTATTAAAAACGGTTTTATTAGAGATAAACAATTAATTAAAACATAAAAAAACAAAAGATAAAAGTTAAAAATCCTGAAATACAATAAAACAAAACAAAAAAATATTGCAACTTTTTCCTTCACAAAAAATAGAAAAAAATAGCTAAAAATCGCAAAAAAATTTAAAACTGCACGCAAAAAAAAACTTGTGTCGGAGTGAGCAAAAATCTGGCATAATTTTACCAAAAATATGCTAAAACTACAACCGACGAAGTAGTTTTCGTAATTTAGCCAAAACACTTATGTAAAAAATTTTGAAGAAAATACTAATGCTATTTAAGCAAAAACTTGGTAAAATATACCAAAAGAAATATGGTGAAATATACCAAAATTATTTGAAAAGCTGACTAAAAATAATGCTAAAAATTACCACATTTATGCTAAAATAAATTTTCAATAAATTTTTGTAAAAATTTGTATATTTGTTGAATTTAAAATTTTCACAGAATAAATCCATATTAATATAATAAATGTTGTGTAGGATTTAATTTACCACCGACCAACTGACCCTTTTTGTACAATTTTGTCGAGTGACTGCTGCCTACGCTTCTTCTTGAAGTAAAGGATCCGCTATAGCTTCACGAATTTATTTAAAAGCATCCTGTAAAAATAGAAAATTATTACAAAACATAAATTTTTAATTTAAAAAATTGGTTAACCCCATTGGTCTCTTGGTAAGGAGGAACACTTACTTTGTCATTCCATTTGTAACTCATCAAAACAGGTATGGACTCCCTTGGCTTTGGGTTTTTAGGTTTTAATTTTATAACAAAAGGCAGGATTGATGTCCACGCTCTTTATTGTAGTGAAGGATTCTGCATAGCTTCAAAAATTTATTTAGCAGTACCCTGTAAAAATATAAAATTATTACCAAACACTTATTTTTAACTAAAAATCTATTAAACCTTATTGGTGTCTTCGGAATGCGGGTATACTCACTTTATCATTCCATTTGTTATTTATCGAAACATACGTCTAGGACTCCATTGGTTTTTCTTATTGAATGGTGTTTTAAGTGATGAAAGCAAAATTAACTTTAACATTCTTTTATCTTACATTTATTTATCTTTTAGAAAACTAATTATTTATTTTTATTTATGTATTAATTTATTTTTATTTTATATATCAATTTCCTTTTTACGTTTTTATAACACAAAAAATAAACGAACAACGCACGCACACAAAAATACAAAATGAAAATGGCGGTCTGTATTTGTTTTGTTTTTTTGTTGTTTTCTTTCGATAAATTTTTATGCAGGTAATTTGCGTTATTGAGCAAGCTACTTGGTTATTTTACATAAAAAATGAATTATGTTACTTTAACATCGACAAGCATAATATTAGCAAAAATTTGTTAAAAATTTTTTTTTGGTATGAAAAAAGTTTTACCAAGTAGGATTGCTCAATCTTACACAGATTTTTTTTTTGCGTGTGCGTTATTCGAGAAATAACTAATGTAGTTGGCAGCACTTTTAATATTTATTCTGGAAATGTTAATTCTAGGTTCAAAATTTTTATATTTTTTGACAGTCTTAGCGAAATTATCATTAACCGACGTATATTTTTTGACTTTTTAAGTTTTTTCATGATATTAACATACTTTTTACACTTGGTCAGTTTTCCTATGAATATATATTTGCACTGTTCTTCCAAATAGAAAAAATACAAAAAATATCAAATGTAATTATACCTGTATGTAAAAAAAAATGGTAAAAATTAAAGTAAAATAAACGTTTTTATGTAAAAAGGTTTATTTTACAAAATTCCCGGATTTCCCGGGAAAAATGAAAAAAATTCCCGGGAATTTCCGTCAGTGTTTTCCCGGGAATTCCGACCCGGGAATTCCCGGACCCCAAACACTAATCTACACTCACCAAAAAATGGCCGTGTCGCCCAGAGTCATAGAGTAGTCCAACAAATGGCGTTTGAAAAAGTAGTAAACAAAAACCATATGGTATTGTTTACGAAATTTTATCACAAATCGAAATGTGAGCGAGATGGAAGATACCAGTCTTAAGGTACCTACAGACGACGCAATATTATGTACAATATTCAAATATATTGATAGTGTGTGGGTAATATTGACGATTGTACAATGGTCAATCTTACCCACACACCATCAATATAATTGAATATTGTGCATAATATTGCGTCGTCTGTAGGTACCTTTACAGTGAGAATGCAGATTGTTTTTTGTCTCTCTTTGCTTTGCGTTTGAACTTTTGTTTGGCATTGCCAGAATTTTCCAATTATCTTTGGTGATGCCAGATCTACAAAACGGTCGATGGATTACTATGTCACTATGGTGTCGCCAAATCAAAAATTAAGATACCAAACCATAGAAAAGATTAGAAGGTACGCAGTGTTGTATTTGATGTATTTTCCAATATGGTGGCAAAATGCTTGTTCTTGCTCATCTCACACGTATTTAATATCAAATTATATTTTTTGTTTATAAAAAATGGAATTTGTCTTTCATTTAGTTAAATTTATTATTTATTTTGCTTTATTCAACGTTTTTTTTAAAGATAATACGCACTATTGGAAGTTTAAAATCTTTTTTTTTCTCTCTTTTGTTGTTGTTCTCCTTTATGATGCATTGTTTTTATTAAACGTCAAAAGTTACATAATGTGCTGTCACTAATAGTGCGTTTACATTGGAATTCTAATCTAGTAAAGTGCGATTTTAATCTACTTTGTAATCTGTACCGTTTACATTGGCATTTTTTACATTTGAGAAGATTAGGCATTACCATACATTGCGGCGTCATCAAAATGGCAGGCTTTGTGTCGGTGTTTTTCAGTGTTGGAAAATGAAAATAATAGAAATACAGAGTTGTATCTAACTTTACCAGATTGCGTTGGCCGATTAGAGTCTAAACTACTAGATTGAAAAAAATAAATTTGTATGGGCAATCTAATAGATTGAAACTGGATTGGAGCCACAATCTACTTTAAGCTAGATTAGAAAACCACTGTAAACGCACTATAATACTTATTCAAGCAAAATACGACTCTGTTTCAATTCTATTTTTTTCTATGCACCAAACAAGTTAGAAAATCGCCACGTTTGGCGAGAAATCGCCCTATCTGACAACCCTGTCTAGCACTAAAAATGATGAAATGGCAACACTAGCCATATTTCAAAATTTAAAAAAAATATCATTCACGCTTTTTTTCTTCAACTTCGGACACGAATAGAAAATTTTTCAGCAATTTCGATTAATATAACGCTTGATAGCTTTTAATTTAGAATATAATGTGTTAATTATTGAAAATTAAAAGTAAATTGAACTTTAAATAAAAATTTATTGCAAAAACTTTCGATAGAACATATGGAAAATTCCAAAAGATAGTAAAGAAACGTGTTAAACGATTGATTGATTTCTATGATTGTGAAAATTAACAAAACTTGCTGTGGTGCTTGCTGGCTGGTCAGGCAAAAAAATAAAGTAAAACGATTTCATTAAAATATCAACTTTTGGAAGCGCTACAACACACCAACAACAACACAAACAAATAAATTCTATGGTGTTAAATACTTTAAGTGTGCATTTTTAAATTGGATGTATTTTTACAATTAATTAAATCGCTGAACACCGATTAATGTAAGCGGCGAAACGGACTTTGTACAACAAAGTTTAATAGAAATCAAGTTTTAGCAAATAGGAAATTTTGCATTAATTAAACATTTTTGTGATTGAACACCATATATGGGGTAAACAGTAAACAAAATTTGTTAATGAAGTAAAAAAAAAAACAAATTAATTATCGCATTTTGTTGCCTGTTATCAATCTAGAAAAAAAAGAAAAACCACAACGAAGATAAAATTCCCCCCTTTTCCAAAACGAAAAAAATCAACCAACAGCAAAGATAAAGACGAAGAGAGCATAAAGAAAACGTCACATTTCAAGAAAGAAGAAGAAAACGTGCCAAAAGAGAGCGCCAACGTAGTGGAGCAAAAAGCGAAAGCGCAGTTAAAAAAACTGACATTTGCAAACTTGTTCATTAGTAAGACACTAGGCAGCCTACCAAAAACACCTCCAACTAGCTGAGAGCTGCTAGGAAGGCTTTAATACATTTCTTTTTTTTTTTTCTTTCCTTAAAATAAACGATAAACAAAACGGAGCTGCTAAATACCAAAAGAAAAATTTGTAAAACCAAATCCTTCGAAATAATTTGAATGAAATAAAGTAAAAAAAAAATTAACAAACGGAGAGGAAATCGTGAAAAAATCTGTGTTGTGTGTGTCGTAAAAATAATCAGCTGTTTTTAAATTGAAAAACCAAAATTCCAACTAATTCAATATGAATATTGATGATTATGAATCTTTGCCTACCACCAGTGTGGGAGTCAATATGACGGCTGGAGCAATAGCCGGTGTTTTGGAACATATTGTCATGTATCCCATGGATTCAGTTAAGGTATGTTTGGTCACTTTTTTACGTGCAATTACCTAACCTAACATTTGTGTATGAAGTGCGTTTAGTGATGTAATTCACCTTTTTTGCTTCATGTACTTTTTTTTTATTTTAACACGATTTTTACTCTCTCTCTTATTCTCGGTTATTCTCTTTTGCGTAAAGAGTTTAAGCAAAAACAAAATTAGCATATCTTTTTTGAATTTATTGTTCTTTTTTGTTTTTATTTCTTTTCTATTTTATCTCCATGTGACACCTGCATACCAAAAGATGAAAAAAGTTTTAACAAAACTTTTGTAGATTTGTTTTTAGAACTTTTAAAAATATCTTTTGATTAATACAGATGTTACACATATTTTTGGTCAGCTGGTGTACTCTATTTTTTTTTTTTTTTTAGTTTTGGTCAAAGTGGCCATAATTAATTGAGAAAGTGTGTAAATATATCAGTGTTTTTAGGGGTTTTCCCCCCAGAAAACCCCTAAATTGACTTTGACTTACCATAACTTTTAAAATAAACTTTGGATAGTTTAGATTATGGTTAATATAGCTTCTTTATAATTTTTTCTATTAGCCTTATCCATTAAACAAGATAAAACGTGTTATAGATTTACTTTATTAAACGTTTAATGTATTGACATCCGTAAAAAAAATGCACAAAATTGTCTTTAGACTTTTTATAGATTTTTGGCTGCAGAATCATTATTTCGACAAAATAATACAATTTGAGGTAATACTCTTATAAAGAAAATGTTGGAGAACCCAAAAATTTCAATTTTGGAAAAATTCGATCATTATGTAAAAAGTTATATGTCGATTTAGGGGTTTTTCTGGGGGGAAACCCTCTTAAAAACCTGAAAACACTGAAATAGATTAATCATCATAATTTTATATTTCTTATTTTTAGGCGATTTTCCTGGGTATGACTAGTGTCCGACCGAACGCACTTTTTCAGACCGTACCCGAATTCGGTCAAAGTTCGGCCGAACCCTTACCCGAACTTTTTTTATTTAAAAAAAAAAATGATTGTGCGAATAATTATGAAAAAAAACAACTAAAAAAATTGTTAGTTATACTATTTTATAGTTAAAAAAATAAATAATTTGTACTTTTTATACCCTCCAACCACAGTATGGGGGTATACTCACTTTTTCATTCCGTTTGTAACGCATCGAAATATCGGTCGGGGCCCGCATAAAGTATATATATTATTGATCCATGATCGATTCTAAGACATTCTGTGAATGTCCGTCCGTCTGTAGATGGCACGATGCAGTCCAAAATAAAAGTGCTACCATCCTGAAATTTGGCACGAATATGTCTTATGGTCCTAGGCAGGTTAAGTTCGGAAATGGAAAAAATCGGACAAGGGAGAAAAAGTTCCCCTTTGAAGAACTGAACCGTCCTCTGAAAAAATACACTTTTTATACCCTCCACTTTGTGATAGAGGGTATATATAAGTTTGTCATTCCGTTTGTAACTCATCGAAATATCGATCTGAGACCCCATAAAGTATATATATTCATGATGCCCGATCGATTTTAAGTCATTCTAGCGATGTCCGTCTGTCCGTCTGTCCGTCTGTCCGTCTGTCCGTCTGTCTGTCTGTCTGTCTGTGGAAAATGCTGTCGCGGATAAAATATTGCACAGAGATGACCGAAACTTAACATATTTATTGGAAGTTCTCCCGAGAAGTTTGGTATTGCATTTGAGCGATATCGGTTCAGTGGTTCAAAAGTTATGAACGAAAATGTAAGCACACCTCAAAAATTTCAGTACATTCAACATAACCTAAAAATACAAAATGCTTTAATTCGGCTTCTTGTTGACATATGTGAACATAATTGAACACCAAATGGTATTTAAACAAGTACGAACATATTTTTTGACAAAAAAAGAAAAAAATCGCGGATTTTTTTTTACTAAAATTTTTTCGCGGAAATTTTTTTTTCAAAAATTTTTTTTTTTTTGTTAAAAGTAATTTCCTTTTAAATAAAGTTTTTTGCAATAATCTTTTCGAAATTGTGGAGGGTATTACTACATTCGGCAAGGCCGAATTTAACTTTTTTACTTGTTTTACATGTTTTTTGTATTTTTTTTAAATAAATGAAAGATGTGGTATATTTATCGCGAAGGGTAGGTATTCTCAACGTCCCCTACCAATCCAATCAGCCCCTTCAAAAAAACGCCCCTGAATTTTTTTTTTAATTTTTTTTACATTTTGGAGGGTATAAAAGATTCGGCACAGCCGAATTTAACACTCTCTTGTTTATACTTAAAAAAGTAAAAAAATATAGCTCAAGTTGATTTTTTAACAATAGCCCGATTAAAGGTATAATTACTTGAGCGAATACGGTTCGGAGACGTATCGGCTAATACGTTAGCTTGTATTAATATACATAGAAGTAGGTACTTAAACGAATACGTGACTGTAGCGGCCGAACCTAGAAAATTTTGATTTCCCGTACGTTTTACGTGTCAGCTGATTTTATTTTTTATTTTGTGTTGAATTTTTTTATTTTTGTGACAGAAATGGAAAAAAACTAATGAAAGGTTTTTATTCAAATCAAAAAAAAAAAAAAAACAAATCACAAATAACCGACTTTTTATATTAAATTTGCAAAATTAAAAAGAACGTTTATACGGATTCAGTAAGTGCTTAAAAATTACAACAGCCCGTCACGATACAGCAACGCTCCAGTAGCGCTCAAGTGCCTAGGCCTTAATTATGGATTAATTTTAAGACGATAAAAAGCAATTCATGCAAATGTTCGGTGTTCGGTAAAGTTCGGCCAAAATTTGGCCGAACACCGAACAGTGGCCGAACGGCACTTTTTGCCGAACTCCGTAACCGAACCCAAACGTTCAGTCGGACAGTAGGTATGACAGTGGCGATTATTTCAGTAGCACCATATGTAGTCTTTATTAGACGTCTTTGTATAGCACTAAATTTAAAATTTTTTTTGGAACAAGTGTACTTTTTTTACACTTATCCATTTTTGTACTCTCTAACCACAGTATGGGGGTCAACACCATTTCCAATTGTATTTTAAAAATTTCCAAATGTTTGTTAAAGTGTATTTTAAAATTGTCCAAATATATTTTAAAATTGTGCAAATGAATTTTAAAAATTGCCAAATGTATTTTAAAATTGTTCAAATGTATTTTAAAATTGACCAAATTTATTTTAAAGTTTTCCAAATGTAGTTTAAAATTGTCCAAATATTTTTTAAAATTGTCCAAATGTATTTTAAAATTGTCCAAATGTATTTTGAAATTGCCTAAACGTATTTTAAAATTGTTCAAATTTAGTTTAAAATTTTTCAAATGTATTTTAAAATTGACCAAATTTATTTAAAAATTGTCCAAATGTATTTTAAAATTGTCCAAAAATACATTTGGAAAATTTTAAACTACATTTGGACAGTTTTAAAATACATTTGGACAATTTAAAAATACATTTGAACAATTTTAATTAGGCACGTCTCCGAAACAGAAAATGCAAGTTCCTTCATTTGTGTTTGCAATTCCAGATCCCCTTGCGAAATAATGTAAGAGACAAAAAAGTTGAAAGAAAGTATGAAGTGAGGTTGAGATTGCTAGAAATAGAATTGTAGTGTTGGAAACTGTCAAAATTTATTCTGTAGAAACTATAAATATTCACATATATAAAAAACAGTTTTCATTAACAAGACAAACCGACATTTAAAATCCTACTGATGATGACACTAACTAGGGTGTTTGAAACCGGTATAGGAAATACCAGAAATGTCTATAATTTTTAGAAATTCAATTTTTCTTCTGCATTTTTTCAACTTGAACCCTTATAATTTTAATATACATTTGGACAATTTTAAAATTCATTTGTACAATTTTAAAATATATTTGGACATTTTTAAAATACATTTGGACAATTTTAGAATACATTTGGAAATTTTTAAAATACAATTGGAAATGGTGTAGTACCCATATATTGTGAATGATCGTCCGTCTGTGGAAGGCACCATGCATTTTGAAAAATTATTTGATCACTGAATAAAAACTATTGGATCTTTTTCTAAATTTTGAATGTTTGAACTTGGAAAAAATCGACTTAGAAATATTTTTAAAAAATGTTCTGAAAAATGTCTATAAATAATTTCATTTTTCAGATCGACCCTCGTAGCACATTTATTATTTTCTCAATCTGGACGCTATCAAACTTGTCTGACCGAAAAGATCTTTTTCGTTTAAAGACTAAGTAAAAAATTATTGAAAACATTTTTTTTATTTTTGTTTTAAAAATGTAAAATTTTTATAATTGTAAGTGCATATTTTTGTAATTTTTAGTGCATATTTCAAGATTTTTAGTGCATATTAAAACATTGCTTTTTAGTGCATTAAGATCCAGTTATTAAGTTTTGAATTATTTTTATGAATTTGTACCCATTCTATTCTAGCATACAATGACTAACAACGTTTGATCTATGCACTTGTATATTTAATATAGATCTCTAATCTTATCTAAAATTGATCTATAATCTTATCATTTTTTTTTTCTAAATTCTAAAATTATTCATCATTATGATTTGAAGTTATTTATCAATTTGATGAAATCATACTTTTTTTAGTTACTTTCCTTAGTAAGTTTTTTTGTCCGAGTAATGCACATATTAGGCAGACATGACTTCGAGAGCTTGGAAATGGTTTCGAATGTCGACCTAAGGCAAACAGTACAATTCGCGATGAGGACAAATGCGTTCTATCAGCGTCGCTGAGGAATTATTGTGGTTTCGCTATGGACCATCCAGTCTATGTGAGGAGTCTTTGACTCCGCCACCTCTAACCTAACGTATATATTGTGAATGTCCGTCCGTCTGTGGAAGGCACCATGCATTTTGGAAAAATTATTTGATCACTGAATAAAAACTATTGGACCTTTTTCTAAATTTTGAATGTTTGAACTTGGAAAAAATCGATTTAGAAATATTTTTAAAAAATGTTCTGAAAAATCCCTCGTAGCACATTTATTATTTTCTCAATCTGGACGCTATCAAACTTGTCTGACCGAAAAGATCTTTCTCGTTTAAAGACTAAGTAAAAAATTATTGAAAACATTTTTTTTTATTTTTGTTTTAAAAATGTAAAAATGCAAAATTTTTATAATTTTAAGTGCATATTTTTGTAATTTTTAGTGCATATTAAAACATAGCTTTTTAGTGCATGAAGATCCAGTTATTAAGTTTTGAATTATTTTTACGAATTTGTACCCATTCTATCGGCATACAATGACCAACAACGTTTGATCTATGCACTTGTATATTTAATATAGATCTCTAATCTTATCTAAAATTGATCTATAATCTTATCAAATCATTATTTGAAAATTTTTATCAATTTGATTGAAATCATACTTTTTTTTTTTTGTTAGTTAAAAATGTAAAAATGCAAAATTTTTATAATTTTAAGTGCATATTTTTGTAATTTTTAGTGCATATTTCAAGATTTTTAGTGCATATTAAAACATAGCTTTTTAGTGCATTAAGATCCAGTTATTAAGTTTTGAATTATTTTTACGAATTTGTACCCATTCTATCGGCATACAATGACTAACAACGTTTGATCTATGCACTTGTATATTTAATATAGATCTCTAATCTTATCTAAAATTGATCTATAATCTTATCAATTTTTTTTCTAAATTCTAAAATTATTCATCATTATGATTTGAAGTTATTTATCAATTTGATGAAATCATACTTTTTTTAGTTACTTTCCTTAGTAAGTTTTTTTGTCCGAGTAATGCACATATTAGGCAGACATGACTTCGAGAGCTTGGAAATGGTTTCGAATGTCGACCTAAGGCAAACAGTACCAGTACAATTCGCGATGAGGACAAATGCGTTCTATCAGCGTCGCTGAGGAATTATTGTGGTTTCGCTATGGACCATCCAGTCTATGTGAGGAGTCTTTGACTCCGCCACCTCTAACCTAACCTATATATTGTGAATGTCCGTCCGTCTGTGGAAGGCACCATGCATTTTGGAAAAATTATTTGATCACTGAATAAAAACTATTGGACCTTTTTCTAAATTTTGAATGTTTGAACTTGGAAAAAATCGACTTAGAAATATTTTTAAAAAATGTTCTGAAAAATGTCTGTAAATAATTTCATTTTTCAGATATTTATTATTTTCTCAATCTGGACGCTATCAAACTTGTCTGACCGAAAAGATCTTTTTCGTTTAAAGGCTAAGTAAAAAATTACTGAAAACTTTTTTTTTGTTTTAAAAATGTAAAAATGCAAAATTTTTATAATTTTAAGTGCATTTTTTTGTAATTTTTGTAATTTTTAGTGCATATTTCAAGATTTTTAGTGCATATTAAAACATAGCTTTTTAGCTTTTTTTTAAGATCCAGTTATTAAGTTTTGAATTATTTTTACGAATTTGTACCCATTCTATCGGCATACAATGACTAACAACGTTTGATTTTTATGCACTTATATATATTAAATATAGATCTCTAATCTTATATAAAATGTATCTATAATCTTATCAAATTTTTTTCTTAATTCTAAAATAATTCATCATGATGATTTAAAATTATTTATCAATTTAATGAAATCATACTTTTTTTTAGTTACTTTTCTTAGTAAGTACTTTGTCCAAGTAATGTGTTTTAAACTCTTTTAGAATTTTATTGACTTTTTTTTGTTGAAAAAATGTCTTGGAACGAATATTTTTTATGAAAATAGTTTTTGAGATCGCTAAAATTTTAAGAAAATGTTAATTTAGTAATTTCTAGAAAAAAAAAATATAAATATAAATGAATGTAGAATTGTTTTGAATAACGATTTTCCAAGCATCCACTATGTTTTAAATACGTTATTTATTTCTTCCTTAAGATATGCAACATTAAAAATATTACATCAATTTCTAGCAAGCACTGTTAAAGGGTATTAAATATTCTGTCTAGACCAATGGTTCCCAACCTTTTTTGCGCCATGCCACACCTTTAAGTTAAAAAATCTGCAATGTCCCCCCTACACTCAAGAAAAATTTGTAAATTTTTCAAATTTGTTTAAAAATTCAAAATTTACAATCTTTTTGTTAAAATCATCGTTTAAAAAAAGTTTTTAGAAAAAGTTTGCACCAATCAACTAAATAATTTAAGAAAAATTATATTTTTTCTAGTTTATTTAACAAAAAAAATCCTAAAAATTTGCTCGTTGCCCCCTTGAAGCATTCAAATTGCCCCCCAGTGGGGCGAGAATCAAAGGTTGGGAACCATTGGTCTAGACCGGCTAAAATTTTGTTGTTTTTTTATTCATCAATAAAAAAAATAATTTTTTTTGTACAAGAAATTTGCCTGAAATGTTTTAAACAAATGAATATTTGAGTACATGCATATAAAAAATTTGCATCTATTTAAAACAAATATTAAATTGTTTCTTGGAATTTTATTTCGGTAAAAACTGGAATGCATTGTTATACCCTGCACCAACATATCATTGACTTACTATTAGTATACCGATCAAATCAGAATAACGATTTTAATTTGAGAAAAATTTAAATATACTTTTCAACAAAATATTTTCTATTTTTCAAATATTAAAAAAAAAACAAGTAAGAGTGTTAAATTCGGCTGTGCCGAATCTTTTATACCCTGCAACACGTTTAAAATTAAAAAAAAAATCGCAGGGGCGTCTTTTTTTTGGTAGGGGGGGGGGGGGGGGTGGGGGGTCGGCGAAGTTGGTGGGGGACACCTGTAGCCCCGCTTTATATGTTTACAAATTATTTGTTTATGATATTACGCTTAAATAATAAATTTTTTTTCGTTATTTTTTTATTGTTAAATTTGCATTGTTATACCCTGCACCAACATATCATTGACTTACTATTAGTATACCGATCAAATCAGAATAACGATTTTAATTTGAGAAAAATTTAAATATACTTTTCAACAAAATATTTTCTATTTTTCAAATATTAAAAAAAACAAGTAAGAGTGTTAAATTCGGCTGTGCCGAATCTTTTATACCCTGCAACACGTTTAAAATTAAAAAAAAAAATCGCAGGGGCGTCTTTTTTTTGGTAGGGGGGGGGGGTCGGCGAAGTTGGTGGGGGACACCTGTAGCCCCGCTTTATATGTTTACAAATTATTTGTTTATGATATTACGCTTAAATAATAAATTTTTTTTTAGTAATTTCTATAACCACGCCCCTAAAGGGGGCGGCCTGAATAAAATAGAATTTGATAACCCCCTTGGTCCAAGCGCAGGTCTATGAACATAATATGGCATACAAATGTTACATATGTTGAACAAAAATTAAAAAAAAACTCCTAAAAATATCGTATTTTTCAGGGGTCGTTTTAGTTCTTCAAGGGGGAACTTTTTTCCCCCTGGTCCGATTTTGCCCATCTTCGAACTTAACCTTACCAGTAACATAAGAGATATTCTTGCCCAATTTCTAGCTCTAGCCCTTTTGGTTTGGACTGCATCGTTATTTCTACAAACGGACGGACGGACATCGCTAGAATGTCTTAGATTCTACCATGGATCAATATTATATATACTTTGTGGGGTCCCCGACCGATATTTCGATGTGTTACATACGGAATGACAAAGTGAGTATACCCCCATACTGTGGTTGGAGGGTATAAAAAAAACATTTTAACTTATCTGTCACGTACATAGTAATTTTGAGGATTCTATTGTTAGGTTTTTACTTGGCTGGCCAATGTTTTTACCTGGTTGGCCAAAGGCCCCGCATTAACAAGTTTATGTAATTTTTCCCGGGAATTTCTGAGACGTGCTGAAAAATGCTATTTTCTTATCCTCTTGTTTCAAGTGCAGGACTTTAAACTACTTCTGACATAACAAGCCTATATTTTGATACCTTCCTCAAAAACAAAATTCCGCGGACCAAAAATTTTTTTTTTTTAAATATGTATGTTCGTACTTTTTTAATTACCATTCGGTGTTCAATTTTGTCCACATATGTCAACCAGCAGCCAAAATAAAGCATTTTGTACATTAAGGTTATGTTGAAAAAAATTTTATAAAAAATTAATTAATTGGACAACATTTTAGTGTTTGAATTGTATTAACTGTAATATAATGTTTTTCTTTTTGAAATTTGGATTTTCCCATTCATAATTTTTTTTTGTAAGATTCGTCAAAAATCATACAACTACCCAGTGTTATAATTAAAACGGACCCTTTGTAAGTTCCAAAGTAGAATTTTTTAAAAATTGTTATACACAATTTTTATAAAAACTATAAAGTAAGATCTTATCTTATTATTTTTTCAATTCTATTGAGAAAATTATTCAACATCTTACTTTATCGTGTCACGTTTAGTGTACGTTATTCTTGGCAACACCAATAATGATAAGATTACAAAATAAAAACCACTCACAGTGCATGACTATTTCAAGATGTTTTTTTATTTATTTTTATTTTAGACATAATTAAAACCAATACATATTTAAATGGCAAAGTAAATAAAAAATATTTTGATACAGAAAATAATTCACTTTTATCAGGAAATAGTAAAAAAAAAAGTACCATGCTTGAATTAAAAAAACATTAATTAAAAAAATTACTACAAATTATATGCATACGAGTATTTATATTCTTCTAAGTGGGTGTGTAAAATGTATAATAACACAAAAAAATGCTTAATAATGCTGACTGATTGCAAATTGATAAAAATATAATCGTAGATTTAAATAACGATAAACAAAAAAAAATGTTCATATAAAAAATTTTAAGTAACTTATTAAAAAAAATGCAAGAACTTTTAATATAATTGCAGTTGAAGGGGGGTCGAGTTATTTTTAATTTAAGTCAAATAGAAAAGTTTAATTGGCCAATTCCATGAATACCCTCCACAATGCTCCTTTCTATCGAGAAAAAAAATTTTACAATTTTGGATCAGAAATATTTTATTTTAAATACCCTCCAACCACAGTTTGGGGGTATACTTTGTCATTCCGTTTGTAACGCATCGAAATATTTTTTTGATCCATGATCGATTCTAAGACATTCTATAAATGCCCGTCCGTCTGTATGTAGATAACACAATGCAGTCCAAAATAAAAGAGCTAGGATCCTGAACTTTGACACGAATATGTGTAATAGTCAAAGGCAGGTTAAGTTCGTAAACGGCCAAAATCGAATCAGGGGGAAAAAAATTTTCTATTAAAAAACTAATCCAACCTCTAAAAAACTTAATTTTTTTACATGTTTTTCTGATTTTTTTTTTCTTCTTTCATTTTTTTGAAAGAAGAAGTTTAAAGTCCTGTAGTTAGAGCCTGGGGGTTAGAAAATGACGATTTTTTTGGTCCACTCCCCCTTTTGTTGGCGTGGATGTAAAAAATATCATTAAAATTATGATAAAATTGTTACGGTAGTGCAAAATATATAATAAATGATTTAGTAAAATTGATCGTTAGAGGGAAGGTCATTTTAGTGTAAAAAATTTTTTTAAAATTTTCTAAGTCCCGTTCATAAAAATTTTTGATTTTTTTTTCGTGTTTTCGAGTAAAAAATTTATTAAAAATGCTTTACAATTTTTTTTTGTTTTACAAAATTTCTAAGCTACGAAAAATGGTAGCTTAGAAATTTTGAATGAACGGACATAATCCCAATGGGTATTAAGACCGTTTATTGTTGGGATTGCGAGCAAAATTTTTTCGGTCATAACCCCCATTCATAATATGGGCACTAAGTCCAAAGCAATTTCGGTCATAATACCCGTATTTTGCGGAGAGGGTGTGTTTAATGCATGGATATTGTAATCCCTTACAATCCCTTACAAAATAACTTTTTTAAACAAAAAAAAAAAGAAAATATAAAATTTAACTAGTGTAATGGACGAGCTAATTCTCCCCATAAATCTGGGAACTATGCCCATTTATTATTGGGATTACGTCCTACATATTTTCGGTCATAGCTCCTACTACCATTATGGAGATTATGGCCGAAATGTATTTGGTCAAAACCCCCATTACGAAAATGGAGATTATGTCCGTGGGGTGACATGTTACTTTTGACCAAGGCTTGCGTTCCAAAGGGACACGTGTAGAGTTATCGAACAAAAAGTCGAATTTTCGATTTTTTAAAAAGTATATTTTTTGACCTTTCAACATTTTTAAAAAATCTATTTTTTCGACTTATTTCGACTTTTTCCAACTTGTGAAAAGTAGAATTTTTGTTAGTAAAAGTGCATTTTGGTGCTATTTTTTGGTTGTATTATTTATATCAAGGTTGGGTACCGAAAGGAATAAAGGTTAAAAAGCCAAAGAAATCGAAAAAATCGAATAGTTTGAGAAAATGGAAAGTAAAAGCAAAACCTATCACTGAGGTTTTCTCAATAATCGAAAATATTGGTAACGTCACTTTGCGGTAACGGTAATTAAAAAATGCACTTTCTGACTCCTTAATTTGACTTTGGAGTTTTTTGGTTCACAAAATACATGCCTGCCAAAAAATATTGCTTGCCAATAAGCAGGTTTGTAAGGGAATGTTTTTTGTTACGTTCTTACAAATCTGCTTACGTACGGCATGATATTTGTTCGCAATGTCCCACTTTAGAGCATTTTATCCGAGTCCTTATATCGGCGCAGTGAATATGAATCGAATTCATGTTTTTTTTTTATTTTTTAAGGAAGTATTTTTCAAGTCACTGCCATACTTTACTGCAAACGGTATGCAGGTTAATAAGCCAACAAAATCTGTCCCTTACACTACTGCATACCGACAAATTCCCTAACAAAAGTGATAGGTATTTTTATATGAAAGGTGTCGAATTTGTGATAGGTGTTTTAGGTCCGGGTGATGTGTCATCCTGGACCTATCACTTTTCCTGCAGGGATCTTTAAGATCTCTCTTATGAATTTTTATTTTATTGAATGAGCAATAGCAGAAAAAAACGATAAACTCGACAAAATAACATAAAAATTTGATATTATTGAAAAAATCGATACATATATTTTTTATTTGTATGGATAGATTTACAATATGAAAAGATATATTCTTCTTTTATCCAAAACAGTTCGAAAATTAAAAATCGGTTAAAAGTTTTCTGAGTTATATGCGGTTTAGGAAAGGCACAAAAAAAGTTTTAACTTAAACATTTGAGGGTTTTCGGCAAAGTTTGATAGACATTTTTGAGCACAAGTGTATTTAGGGCGAGCGAAAATCGTATATTTTACTTTTAAAAACTAACGGCGTTTTTCATTCTTTGTTAATCAAGAGATAATTATTTTTTTCTTACCACTACGTCGAATGATTTTCGAAATTGTTTAGAAATACTTCTAAAAATGTCGAAAACCGTCGTAATATAATTTTTTTTTTCTTTAAGCCTAAAAGTATGCACTCATTTTTTACACAAAAAAAATTTAAAACCGTTTGTTGTATTTAAAAGAGTTGTATTTAAAAGAGTCTTGTGGTAGATATTCATGGATTTGACCAAGTCTTAATGTTTCTCCTTTTTTTATACCATTCACTCTAGTGATAGAGGGTATATATAAGTTTGTCATTCCGTTTGTAACTCATCGAAATATCGGTCTGGGACCCCATAAAGTATATATATTCATGATGCCCGATCGATTTTAAGACATTCTAGCGATGTCCGTCTGTCCGTCTGTCTGTGGAAAATGCTCTCGCGGACAAAATATTGCACAGAGATGACTGAAACATATATATTGGAAGTTCTCCCGAGAAGTTTGGTATTGCATTTGAGCGATATCGGTTCAGCGGTTCAAAAGTTATGAACGAAAATGTAAGCACACCTCAAAAATTTCAGTACATTCAACATAACCTAAAAATACAAAATGCTTTAATTCGGCTTCTGTTGACATATGTTAACATAATTGAAAACCAAATGGTATTTAAACAAGTACGAACATATTTTTGGACAAAAAAAAAAAAAAATCGCGGATTTTTTTTTTTACCAAAATTTTTTTTCGCGGAAATTTTTTTTAATTTTTTTTTTCAAAAGTAATTTCCTTTTAAATAAAGTTGTTTGCAATAATCTTTTTGAAATTGTGGAGGGTATCACTACATTCGGCAAGGCCGAATTTAACTTTTTTACTTGTTTCGACTTATTTCGACTTTTTCCAACTTGTTAAAAGTAGAATTTTTGTTAGTAAAAGTGCATTTTGGTACTATTTTTTGGTTGTATTATTTATATCAAGGTTGGGTACCGAAAGGAATAAAGGTTAAAAAGCCAAATAAATCGAAAAAATCGAATAGTTTGAGAAAATGGAAAGTAAAAGCAAAACCTATCACTGAGGTTTTCTCAATGATCGAAAATATTGGTAACGTCACTTTGCGGTAACGGTAATTAAAAAATGCACTTTCTGACTCCTTAGTTTGACTTTGGATTTTTTTGGTTCACAAAATACATGCCTGCCAAAAAAATATTGCTTGCCAATAAGCAGGTTTGTAAGGGAATGTTTTTTGTTACGTTCTTACAAATCTGCTTACGTACGGCATGATATTTGTTCGCAATGTCCCACTTTAGAGCATTTTATCCGAGTCCTTATATCGGCGCAGTGAATATGAATCGAATTCATGTCTTTTTTTTATTTTTTTAGGAAGTATTTTTCAAGTCACTGCCATACTTTACTGCAAACGGTATGCAGGTTAATAAGCCAACAAAATCTGTCCCTTACACTACTGCATACCGACACATTCCCTAACAAAAGTGATAGGTATTTTTATATGAAAGGTGTCGAATTTGTGATAGGTGTTTTAGGTCCGGGTGATGTGTCATCCTGGACCTATCACTTTTCCTGCAGGGGTCTTTAAGATCTCTCTTATGAATTTTTATTTTATTAATTGAGCAATAGCAGAAAAAAAACGATAAACTCGACAAAATAACATAAAAATTTTATATTATTGAAAAAATCGATACATATATTTTTTATTTGTATGGATAGATTTACAATATGAAAAGATATATTCTTCTTTTATCCAAAACAGTTCGAAAATTAAAAATCGGTTAAAAGTTTTCTGAGTTACGTGCGGTTTAGGAAAGACACAAATAAATGTTTTTTGACAATAACTTAAACATTTGAGGGTTTTTGGCCAAGTATGATAGACATTTTTGAGCACAAGTGTATTTAGGGCGAGCGAAAATCGTATATTTTACTTTAAAAACTAACGGCGTTTTTCATTCTTTGTTAATCAAGAGATAATTATTTTTTTCTTACCACTGCGTCGAATGATTTTCGAAATTGTTTAGAAATACTTCTAAAAATGTCGAAAACCGTCGTAATATATTTTTTTCTTTAAGCCTAAAAGTATGCACTCCTTTTTTACACAAAAAAATTTTAAAACCGTTTGTTGTATTTAAAAGAGTTGTATTTAAAAGAGTCTTGTGGTAGATATTCATGAATTTGACCAAGTCTTAATGTTTCTCCTTTTTTTAATTTCAATTTCTGTTTTATAAATTAAAAATTTTAATTTTTCTTTAAAAATGAAAAAGTTATAGTTATTGAAATTATATTCAATATTTAAAGAACCCAGCAAAAGAAGAGCTTACCATTCACTACAAAATTCACCACAACTTATGAACCAGATGTACTTCTTCTTCAACTGAAACATTGATGAATTTAATATGGGCGTGACACACAAAGTATGTTCTTTTTTCGCCACTTTTCAGTGGCGAAAGATTGACACTTAAGTATAACATATATCACTAGTGTTTATTATGTACATATATAATAACATTTTTATCACAACTTCTGAAGTAGTGATCGGGATGTTAATATAACTTGACCTTTTGGAAGCGCTTTTTTCATAACTTCTTTAGAAGTTCATATTTCTTGACATTTTGGGTGTGATTATATCATTTTTATTTGGTGATTTAGAACTTCTAAATTAGAAGTTCTTTTTTCACTTATTTTTGTTAGATTGATTGAAAGAGTATTTTTTTGTAATATTTACACTAAAAACACTGTTCGACAGCAAAAACCTCCCAGTGAAATTTCTAACTGGTCCTTGTTGATTTTGGTCTCCTGCTTCCAAATCTACCGTCCAAATTTTTCTAGCAAGTACCATTTTTGAGATATTCGCTGTTAAAAAGTAAAAAAAAAAAAATAAACAATATTTTAGCACTTTTAGGGTCCACTGTTACGTATTCTTACGTTGCTCCCACCAAATAGGATTTGATTTCATATAAAATGGACTTCCTAATTTCAAAACTGCAATCCAAATTTTTTAAGCATGTTCTGTTTTTGAGATATTCGCGTTTGAAAATTTTAGTGTGATTTATAAAGAATATAAAAGTGCGCAACAGTGGAGTTTGAGTTTTTCAAACGCCAATATTTCAAAAACAGTACGCGATAGAAAAAATTGGATACCAGATTTGGAATAAAGATGTCTCATTTTAACTAAATCGAGTACTATTGTGTTTGAGCAACTTAAGAATACGTTACAGAGGAGACCCAAATATTTCAATATTCAAACGCGAATATCTTAAAAACCTTACGTGATAGAAAAATTTATTTCATTGATAACACAGGTTCACAAAATTTGAACTTTTTCAATTTGCCTGACCTTTGACAACTGATTTATATGGATTTTAGTGTGCTGATTCCGAATCTGTTATCCAATTGTTTCCATCAGCTCGCGTTCACGAGCAAATCGCAAAAAAAGTGTTGCCCTGGGGCAAAAAAAAAGTGTTGCTATGGGACAAAAAAAGTGTTGCCCTGTGTAATAGGGTTATATAGTCGCAACAAAAAGTCGACTTTTCGACTTTTTTCAATTTCTAAAAAGTCGATTTTTCGACTTTTCGACTTTTTTCAAATTTTAAAAAGTCGACTTTTCGACCTTTCGACTTTTTAAAAAGTCGACTTTTTTCGACTTTTCGACTTTTTTCGACTTTTTAACTTTTTTCGACCTTTTCCAACTTTAAAAAGTCGATTTTTTTGTAAATAGAAGTTTAGTTTTGACTTGTTGTAAGCATTTAAGTGCTATTTTTTTGGTTGTATTTTATCTATCAAAAAAGTCAAAGGAATCGAAAATGTGGAAAAGGTTGAAAAAATCGAAAGCAAAAGAGGCGACTTTCGATTTATAGAACCCTATCACTGAGGTGTTTACAATAATCAAAAATATTGGTAAATATTGCAGTTAACACTTTCTAACTCATGAATTTGGCATTGACATTTTTGCTTCACATACAAAATACATGGAAACATCAATAGCTTCAGTTGTTATTAAACTCGGCTCTCATTTGAAATTTTTTCAGAAGAAAGAAATTATTTTCATTTAGAAAAAGTAAAAAAAAAATCAAAAAAAAATCGAAAAAAGTCGAAAAAAAGTCGAAAAAAAGTCGAAAAAAAGTCGAAAAAGTCGAAAGCAAAAGTCGACTTTTCGACTTTTTAAGAACAAAAAAGTCGATTTCGACTTTTCGACTTTTCGACTTTTTCATACAAAAAGTCGATTAATCGACTTTTCGACTATAGAACCCTACTGTGTAATCAAACGTATATACTTCAAATTAAAAAAGGAGTAATTATAAACATCACAAAACTATAAAAATTCACGGCGAATCGATTCACCAGTTTGTTCTGACTACAAGCCTAGACCTCAATTTTCTAAAAAGCTTAAACAATCTTTAATAATACCCAGTCAGAAATTGCCAACCGTACCAAAAATTTTGTGTTGGTACAATATCGGGCTAGCCAAAAATACAACATTGTATAATGTAAAACCGTTTTACTAAAAATATTGTGTTGGCACAACTTTGTGTTTACATAAAACACTACACTATAGATTATAATTTAAAAGTTTAACATTTTTATTTTTTAAAAAAAGTTTTTGATTTACATAGACCTCAACTCTTTAATCTAAGTGAACACTTAAGTAGTTGCTTTTTCAACCAATTTGTACAAATGGTAACTAAAAAGCCCTACATCGAGATTTTCAATCCATCCCTAAGCAAAAGTTAAATCCAATGTCGTAAATTTGTAAAATCAATGTTAACCCAATGTCAAAACAAAAGTCGAGCGATCGTTGGCCACTGTTATCATTTTAACTTCGAAATGACGTCGTAGACTTAGAAACGGGTATGATATGCCAACGTTGGTACCGTCGCCGCCAACTTCATTCCAACGTTGCACACTGGGCCGAGATGGTAGGTTTTTTGGCCAAAAGTCTCTACAGGTCGTAAATGTTAATCGATTTTGTTGAAATTCAGAATATAAGCCTATATTAGGGTAATAAATAAGTGACTGGAAACTTTTTGGAATCGGACCTACAAGGAAACTGTTTCAGGGTGGACACTTAATTTTTAATAAAATTTACAGATGTTATAGATGAAACAAATGAAGAGAAACTTGTCTTTTGTTTATGTTTTTGAATTGGAGATGGTCTCTGGTCCCGTGATTTGCGTGACTTAAAAAACAACGTGATTCACGCGTGAGAGTGAGTGATTTTCACTTAAATCACGTGATATAAAAGTTTTTAAAAATTGAATTGAAAAAAAAAAAAATAAAAATGACGTGATTCACGCGTGAGCGTGAATGATTTTCATTTAAATCACGTGAATATACCTTTTTCCGAAATATATTTGAAAAAAAGTTTATAAACAATTGAAAAAAAAATTGTTTTTGTTTTGAAAACCCCCTTTTTATACTCATCGTTATCAAAAGTTCCACGCCCTTTTAAAAAACTGTCTGGGCCAGAATTATCCTTTCTATCCACACTTTCCAAAAAAGTTGCCCGCTTGTGCCCGTTTTCAAAAATGGAATTTAAATAAAATTTATAAAAAAATGA
Source organism: Pegoplata infirma (assembly GCA_963921195.1). NCBI lineage: Eukaryota > Metazoa > Arthropoda > Insecta > Diptera > Anthomyiidae > Pegoplata > Pegoplata infirma. The sequence continues at coordinate 313,055,174 of OY992536.1, read as the reverse complement.
AAAAAAATATTTCATTTTTGAAAACCCCCTTTTAAGAACTCATCGTTATGGAAAGTTCCACGGCCTTTCAAAAAACTGTCTGGACCAGAATTATCCTTTGTATCAGCACTTTCCAAAAAAGTTACCTGCTTGTGCCCGTTTTTAAAAATTGAATTGAAAAATGAGCTTATAAAAAATTGAAAAAACATTTTTTTTGAAAACCCTCTTTATAAACTCATAGTCATAAAAAGTTCCACGCCCTTTCAGAAAACTGTCTGGGCCAGAATTACCCTTTTTATCAGCACTTTCCAGAAAAGTTGCCCGCCTGTGCCCGTTTTCAAAAATTTACTTCTAATAAGGGCTAATAAAAAATTGGAAAAAATTCTTTTTTTTTTTCTGAAAACTCCCTTTTTAAACTCATCAAAAGTTCCACGCTCTTTCAAAAAACTGTCTGGGCCAGAATTATCCTTTTTATCCCCACTTTCCAAAAAACTTTTCCGCTTGTGCCCGTTTTCAAAAATTAAATTGAAACAAGTTTATAAAAAATTGGAAAAAATTTGTCTTTTTTTGAAAACCCCCTTTTTAAAGTTATCGTCATCAAAAGTTCCATGCCCATTCAAAAAACTGTCTAGGCCAGAATTGCCCTTTTTATCAGCACTTTCCAAAAAAGTTACTCGTCTGTGCCCGTTTAAAAAAAAAAAAATTACTTCTAATAAGGGCTAATAAAAAATTGAAAAAATTAGTTTTTTTTTCTGAAACCCCCCTTTTTAAACTCATCAAAAGTTCCACGCTCTTTCAAGAAACTGTCTGGGCCAGAATTAGCCTTTTTTAACCCCACCTTAGAAAAAACTTACCCGCTTGTGCCCGTTTACACAAATGAGATTAAAATACCAAAAATTAAAAAAAAATTAAAAAAATGTTTGTGAAAACCCCCTTTTTTAAAACTCATTGTGAACAAAAGTTCCACGCCCTTTCAAAAAACTGTTTGGGCCAGAATTATCCTTTTTATTTACACTTTCCAAAAAAATTTCCCGCTTGTGCCCGATTTCAAAAATTTAATTGAAATAAGAGTTTATAAAAATCTGATTTTTTTTTTGTAAACCCCGTTTTTAAGCCCATCGTTATCAAAAGTTCCACTCCCTTTCAAAAAACTGTCTGGGCTAAAATTTTCCTTTTTATCCCTTCTATCTAAAAATGTTGCCCGCTTGTGCCCGTTTAGGCAAATGTTATTGAAATATTAAAAATTTGAAAAAATAAAATATTTTTTTATTTAAACCCCTTTTTTAAACTCATCGTTATCAAAAGTTCCACGCCCTTTCAAAAAACTGTCTGGGCCAGAATTATTCTTCCTATCCACACTTTCCATAATAGTTGCCAGCTTGTGCCCGTTTTAAAAAATGTAATGGAAATAAAATTTAGAAAAAAATTAGAAAAAATATTTTTTTTTGAAAACCCGTTTAAAAAAACACTTTTTTTAACTCATCGTTATCAAAAGTTCCACACTCTTTCAAAAAGCTGTCAGGACCGCCTAACCGGGTAATTATTTTTTTTTCAATGTATTAAAAACAAATTTTAATACGATAAAAAAAAATATTTTTCGTGTAACCGGGTTTTTCTCGTAACCGGTTTTTTTTTATTCGGGTTTTTGGGTAACCGGGTTTTATTTTATCCCGTATTAATATAGAAAAACACTATGTATGTACTTTAGGAAAAACTTGAAAATTGTTAATTCATAAAATTAATTTAATTCAATAAAAAAGGCTCATTTTAACAACTTTAGACTTGTTCATCTCCCTTTCTATTGATAATATATACGCAGATGAAAAAACGGGCAAAAGCGGGCAGGTCAGTCTGAAAGCTAGTAAACCAACGAACATTTTGGCATCCTAACTTTTGGATTATGTCGCGGAACATTTTGGAACAACTATATCAAATGGAACAATTTTTCAAAATTTATATAAAAATATCAAAAATCATAAAAAAAAAAATAGGGGAAAAGAGCTGTTCATACCCATTTACATGTTGTACTTCCCTTTGTCAAATAAATTAATCCCCAAAAAAAAAACAAGGTCCCATCTCAATAATGTATAAATTTGCTAGCTTTTTTGATTACGGTATATGGAGATTTAAGCATACATATTTTATCTTTGATGGATCATTCCAAGAGAATGGGTGTACCGATTTTTACAAAAATTACAGACAAGGTGCAGCAAGTCATACTTAATACAATAGTGCATTCGCTTTTTTTAATTTAATAATTTTGTTTATTTTAGTTTTGGCCAAAAAAACTACCATCTCGGCCCAGTGTGCGTTGGCCCGTTTGTATTTTTCTGATTGGGTAGTTTGTAAATGTATTTATTTAATTTATGACCAACTTTTTTCGATTTAAGATATAGAATGGTAGTTCAACGTCAAATTGCTTGTATGAAATGTGAAAAATTTATCAATAATCGATTTTCGTCTTTTCGATTTTTTAAGCTCTAAATAAAGAGAAATGAAATGCCATTAGAAAATTTTGTCACCATTTTTGCAAAACCTAAATCTATTCGAAGCTGGACGTAGAAAAAATTGCATACTTCGTGTGTCACCCCCATTCTAAGTGTTTCAGTTGAAAAATAAGTTCATATGTTATGGTGATTTGATTTAATTTTATTAAATTCCTAAGAACATATGAAAGAGGTACTTCAAAATCATTAAGCAAAGAACTGCTAAAAGATGTTTTTATTGTTATTTTGTAGCATTTTTGGAAGTGATTTTAAAAGTACTTCCTACGGAATATGAAGTTCGGCACCTATCGCTACTTTGTATGTAGTGAAACTACTAATTCTTTTTGAACCACTTCGTTTATTTTTTGCTGGGGAATAAATTCTTAAAAGAATCTGTATTCCAAACACGAATTAAGAAAAAAAAAAAAAAATACTGACAGTTTTAATAGCTTCTTAGTAACAAAAGTTACTGAGCAAGTCAGTCGCTAAGATTTATAGATTATTATTTAATTAAAAATTAACAACAATTGTAGTCACACTTTGTAAAACAAGTGATAATTTTAACGGCATTTAAATTGCAGTAGTATAATTTCAATATTCTCAATAAGTAAATATACATTAACCATTTAATTTACTTTCATTCATATTTGAAATAACAAAAAAAAATATAAACAAATATTTATTTTTGGTTTATAAATCATAATGTCGTTAACATTTAACAATAACAAATTTTGTGTAAATGTGGCAGCCGAGGTGCTGGAGGAAAATTAATAAATAAAAAGAAAAATTAACAAATAATAAAAACAACAAAAATAGATAAGACAACAACTAAATGATTGCGCAAACTAGGTAGTATAAATAAAAGTACATACAACGTCAATTGTTTTAACATTTTTAGAAATTTCTAACTATAAAATAACGAATTAATAAACACAGTGTGAGGATCTATTCTCTTTACTCTACGACATAGAGTGTGTTATGACAAGCACGCGACATTTGATAACACTTTTTGTTGTGTTTTCGTAAAACCGCAAATGAAGACTTAATGACGGGATATATAATATCGTTATTCAAAAATATTTGAATTTGAATAGCAAACTTAAAGTAAACTTTATTTTAAATATTTCAATAGTACTTAAATGTCTATTAGATTTAAGTAGAGATTTTATATTTCCATTTCTAGTTTGATATCAAATTTTTGTTGTTCTCGATAGTACCTACTACTACCCACTACTATCTGACAAACAAAAATAGTAGTACATATTTATTTATTATGCAATAAAGAAATGAGGAATTAAATTCAATGATATTTATTATTTTGTATTTACATGTGTGTATATATAATTAAATTGTAAAACGGTTGATTGATATTTTTAAAAAAATTTATTACCTTTTTTTATTACAAAATAAAAAAGGAAAGTAATTGATATAACAAATTAGAACAAATAGCGCTGATCGACATTATATTCAAAAATTTTATTTGGGGAAAGATAACTCTAGCTCGAGGTCACATTTATTTACTACAACACCATTTCCAGTTGTATTTTAAAATTGTCTAAATGTATTTTAAAATTGTCCAAATATATTTTGAAATTGTCCAAATATATTTTAAAATTGTCCAAATTAATTTTAAAATTGTCCAAAAGTATTTTGAAATTTTCCAAATTAATTTTAAAATTGTCCAAATGTATTTAAAAATTGTCCAAATATATTTTAAAATTGTCCAAATTAATTTTAAAATTTTCCAAAATTATATTAAAATTTTCCAAATTAATTTTTAAATTGTCCAAATATATTTTAAAATTGTCCAAATGAATTTTAAAATTGTCCAAATATATTTTAAAATTGTACAAATTAATTTAAAATTTGTCCAAATGTATTTTAAAATTGTCCAAATTAATTTTAAAATTGTCCAAATATATTTTAAAATTGTCCAAATATATTTTAAAGTTGTCCAAATTAATTTTAAAATTATGCAAATGTATTTTAAAATTGTCCTAATGAATTTTAAAATTGTCTAAATGTATTTTAAAATTGTCCAAATTAATTTTAAAATTGTCCAAATGTATTTTAAAATTGTACAAATGTATTTTAATATTGTCCAAATATATTTTAAAATTGTCTAAATGAATTTTAAAATTGTCCAAATAAATTTTAAAATTGTCCAAATATATTTTAAAATTGTCCAAAAGTATTTTAAAATTATCCAAATTAATTTTAAAATTGTCCAAATATATTTTAAAATTTGTCCATATGAATTTTAAAATTGTCCAAATATATTTTAAAATTGTCCAAATTAATTTAAAATTTGTCCAAATGTATTTTAAAATTTTCCAGATATATTTTAAAATTGTCCAAATATATTTTAAAATTGTCCAAATGTATTTTAAAATTGTCCAAATATATTTTTTAATTGTCCAAATATATTTTAAAATTATCCTAATGAATTTTAAAATTGTCCAAATGTATATTAAAATTTTCCAAATGTATTTTAATATTGTCCAAATTAATTTTAAAATTGTCCAAATAAATTTTAAAATTGCCCAAATGAATTTTAAAATTGTCCAAATATATTTTAAAATTGTCAAAATTAATTTTAAAATTGTCCAAATATATTTTAAAATTATCCAAGTTAGTTTTAAAATTGTCCAAATGTATTTTAAAGTTGTACAAATATATTTTAAAATTGTCCAAATGTATTTTAAAATTTTCCAAATATATTTTAAAATTGTCCAAATGTATTTTAAAATTATCCAAATGAATTTTAAAATTGTCCAAATATATTTTAAAATTGTCCAAATATATTTTAAAATTGTCCAAATGTATTTTAAAATTGTCCAAATGTATTTTAAATTGTCCAAATTAATTTTAAAATTGTCCAAATTAATTTTAAAATTGTCCAAAAGTATTTTAAATTTTCCAAATTAATTTTAAAATTGTCCAAATATATTTTAAAATTGTCCAAATGAATTTTAAAATTATCCAACTGTATTTTAAAATTGTTCAAATGTATTTTAAAATTGTCCAAATGAGTTTTAAAATTGTCCAAATGTATTTTAAAATTGTCCAAATAAATTTTAAAATTGTCCAAATGTATTTTAAAATTGTCCAAATATATTTTTTAATTGTCCAAATATATTTTAAAATTATCCTAATGAATTTTAAAATTTTCCAAATGTATTTTAAAATTGTCCAAATGTATTTTAATATTGTCCAAAGATATTTTAAAATTGTCCAAATAAATTTTAAAATTGCCCAAATGAATTTTAAAATTGTCCAAATATATTTTAAAATTGTCAAAATTAATTTTAAAATTGTCATTTGGACCATTTTAAAATATATTTGGACAATTTTAAAATACATTTGAAAAATTTTAAAATACATTTGGACCATTTTAAAATACATTTGGACTTTTTAAAATATATTTGGACAATTTTAAATTATATTTGGACAATTTTAAAATATATTTGGACAATTTTAAAATATATTTGGACAATTTTAAAATACTTTTAGATAATTTTAATTTAATTTGGACAATTGTTAAATATATTTGGACAATTTTAAAATACATTTGGACAATTTTAAAAAACATTTGGACAATTTCAAAATTCATTTGGACAATTTAAATTATATTTCGACATTTTTATAATTCATTTGGACAATTTTAAAATACATTTGGACAATTTTAAAATACATTTGGAAAATTTTAAAATACAATTGGAAAAGGTTTTGACTTTGAAAATCGAAAATGAGTTTGGACAATTTTAAAATATATTTGGACATTTTTATAATTCATTTGGACAATTTTAAAATACATTTGTACAATTTTAAAATACATTTGAAAATTTTTAAATACAATTGGAAAAGGTTTTGACTTTGAAAATCGAGAATAAGTTGTGGCCCCCTTCAAAAAAATATTGGTCTAATGTATATAGATAAAATACATAAATTAGGGTTTTGTATTTTCCATAGATGTTAAATATGCATTGATTTGTCTGATTTATAACCTGCTCAATCTTATCGCTGCTTTATAAGCTTTTCAAAAAGAAATTTGATTAGATATCTTGAAAAAAAAAAAATTCAAATTTTAATACTTAAGTTTATGCCTGAAATCAATCAAATTTTCTAAACAAATTTAGTATTATTTTTATATTTTTTTAAAAATATTTTGCACATAAAAGATATGTATTTATGTTTCAAAGCAGTTTTTTTTAAAACATTTCATAGTCATGTAATCAAATCTTTAAAGAAAAAAAAAATGGTCAAAATTGATTAAACCATTTGACTAATATGGTACTGAAACAATTGGTTTTGAAAATAGAAATGATATTGAAAATAATTACTTAAATTAATAACACCGCTCAACAAATCGAAGGTTTTTGACTCCGGTTTGAAGTTTGATACAAATTTTTTAAAGATTTTGACTCGCTGATTCCAAATCTGTGCTCCAAATTTTTCCATCACGTCTAGAATTTTAATTATTCGCGGTTGAAAATGCGAAAAAACGCGATTTATGCATTTTTTGAAAGCCTGCACAGCAGCCACTGGGTGGAATAAAAATCTGGTATAAAGCGTTAGAGTACAATTGAACTATGATCTCAAATATATGATCAAAAAAATTTGAAGTTGTTGCACTATTATTGGCCAAACATCCCAGTAAAAACTTCTATTACCAAGTAATGGGGTTTTCGCCTTAAAATAGATGGTGGTATCTAGTTACTAGGTTGGTGAAACACTCATTATTTTAACATGGCGATGTCATTGGAGTAATGACCGCATACCCACTCGCTTACGAGAATGCTACTGAAAAACTACATACATTAGTACCACAAATAATGAGCTACAAGTAGCCCAAAAATAACTCGTTACCCACTGCTTACAAAAATGCTACCAAATAACACCATACATTAGTCCTAAAAATAAGTAGCTACCAGTAGCCCAAAAATAACTCGTTGCCCACTCCTTACAAAAATGCTACCAAATAGCAGCATACATTAGTCCTAAAAATTGGCCGCCTTCCCTCAGCAAGGAATTGCGTCAAAAGTAAAATGTTCGCTTCATGCCTATTCGTCAGGATTATAAAGTTTATGTTAAACGCGGTTATTTCAGGAGCAACCAATCGGGAAATTTTCTACAATCTAAATGTAAGAAAAGCCAACGGAACCAATGTTTACGTTGATATCCATCCCTCCAAATGTTTGATTGTAAAATTTATATAATAAAAGAACCGAAAATACATCTTGGAACATCGTAGAAAGGGACATTTGGCTGCTAAGGGTAGGACCAATAACAAATTTACAAAACCGACTGCTGCTCAGCCCATGGAAACCGCATTAAACACAATCTTAAGTTTTAGTCTATATAAGAGTAAGTTTTTAAGGGAAATACTGTCTATGATGGTTTTTTACCTTTAAACCGCGGTTTTAACATACTTTAAACAACAAGGCAAACAAATAAGTTAAATTAAAATTTGTAAAACGCCCCAAAATTTCTAGAAAAACAATTACAATTTAGACAAAGCCAATTAAAATTCAGAAAAGTTCAATAGAAGTTATGTAAATACTAATTAAGGATCATAAATCACTATCAAGTGTCAGCTAGATCCAGGTTTTTAAATATCAATTTGGTTTTCTAAACTTTAATTTGCCTGTTCCCAATTTTTATCAGAATTCCTGAATTTAAATTTCTGTTAACGGAGTTTTATTAGAAAAAGTAGAGAAATGTTAATCTTTTTAAGCTATGTAAATGTGCAAGTTATTTCTAAATTTTCTTTAACATTTTTTAATTTTAATAAAAAAAAATTATTTGGAAAACTTATCAAATATTTTAAATCGTATTTACCAGTAACCGGTTCTGTATGAGGCTATCGGTAACTCATTATTTGTTAACAAGAAGTAACCGGTCCTGTATGAGGTTATCGGTAACTCATTATTTGTTAATAAAAAGTAACCGGTTCTATATGAGGTTATTGGTAACTTATTATTTGTTAGCAAGAAGTAATCCAGCAGGTAACGAGTCCTCATTACATAGAATGCAGGAGGTAATGGGGACTTATTACCAAGTTTTTACTGGGATGTATTTTAAAAAAACAGTGTGAAAAAAATTGAAAAAAGCACCATTTTTAAAAGGCTCTGAAACAAAAACCAGATGATCAATCTTTACTGTGATGAGCTCAAAATTTAGGCAAAAGCTCATTCTTTCTTATAGACTTTTAAGCCCATTAAAGATATCTTCCGGTTTGTACGAAAAATAACACAGAAAACTTAAATTTGTAAAATATTTATTTTTTTAGTTTTTCTTTGAAAAATATCAAAAAAAAACTATGGTATCTACCTTATCTTATTTCAACAGAGTCATTTTAAAACGCAATTGTAACCCAACCAAACGCAATAATTAGAAAAAAATTGTTTTCTATGTTGGAGACCAAAGACAAATTATTTATTATACTTTTGCGCTTTATACCAGATTTGTATTCCACTCAATGGCTGCTGTGCCGGCTTTCAAATAATACAAAAATCGTAATTTTTCGCATTTTCAACCATGAATAACTAAAAATCTGGTCGTGATGGAAAAATTTGGAGAACAGATTTGGAATCAGGAGATCAAAGTCTACTAAAATTGATCACCAGAATTCAAACCGGAAAATGAGTGTTGAGCGGTGTAATTAATTTAATTAATAATTAATAATTAATTTTGAAAATTCAAAAAATTAATTCTTTGAGTTTTTAAAGATTTGTGAAAATTAAAGAAAAATCCAACAATTTTTTTTTTAAGTTGGTCCAATTTTATTTTCATGCTAAAACAATCATGGCCTAATAAATTTCTCTAGAAATATTTTTTTTTTTTAAAAATTCTATATCTACATGATATAAAATTTCTTTATATATCACACAGTAACCATTATCGATTTTTTTTTGCAGTTCGTTTTATAAAAAAAAAATTACATACTATATAAACACATTTTATTACTAATTATGAAGATAATTGTTTGTTATTTTGTATGAAAATTATTTAAATTGAATTGAATTATTGTATAATATAATAATAAGGAAAATTATTTAAAATTGTCGCAATTATTGTTTGCATAAACAAGCAAAAATGACCTTGACATTTTATAAATTTTAGGTAAAATCAATAAAGTGTCATAGTCATGGTAAACGAACAAAATTCTCTGATTCCATAAAATTAAAGTTAGAATACTTAAATGAAAATATAGAGTTATGTAATTGGGAAATCGATATTTTTTTTTAATTTTTAATAATATCAATAAATTTCAAACTAAAAAAAAATTCAGAAGCTGAGGCATTTTTCTATTGAAAAATTTTAAGATTCTGAACTCTTTTTTTTATAGAAAAACTCTTTAATTTGATTGATATTGATATTTTCTAATGGAAAACTGATAAGATAATTTTTTTTAATGTGTAGGAACGTAAATATTCTTTATTCTACATCTTCGAGGCACTTCTATTTTGGGTACAATTTAATTTAGAATAAGGAAAAAGTTAAATTCGGCTTTGTCGAATATATTAATACCCTCCACCGTCTAAAGAAGATAACACTGTGCTACAAAAAACACAAAATCGAACATACTTTTCAAATGAGGTAGATAAGGTTGTAGGTCTCGTCAAAAAGATTACAAAAATGCCCATCAATTTTGTCAGACACCCTCAAATTTTAAAGTTATTGTAAAAAAACGTTTTTTTTTGCGAATTTTCTCACTAAACCACGTGTAACTTAAAAATTTTTTAACCGATTTTCAATTTTGTAACTGTTGTAGATAGAAGAAGGATAGGGCTTTTTATATATGAATTGGTCTATACATATAAAAAAGATATGTATTGATTTTATCAACAATATCTAATTTTTTTGTTATTTTTTGAAAATTTTTTGAGTTTATCGATTTTTTTTCTGCTATTGTTCGTTTAACAACATTTATATTGATAAACGTATTCTTTAAGAAAATTTAATTGTGAATACGACGAGCTTTATGCCGAAAAAATCGGATAACAATTGACAGAGCTGTGATAATTTTTCTAAAAAAGAAAATTAAGATTTTGCATGAAATTGCCGTTCGGACAACCTAGTCCCCTGAATTCGAATTTGACCTTAAAATTGGCCTATCTTATTGAGTTTTTGATATATCAATATATGTTAAATATCTCAAAAACCTGATGCGATAGAGCAATTTAAAGGCCAGATTCGGATTTAGCGCACCAAAAACCTTTATAAATATTGTACATGACCTCTTATGATAAATTTTTTTTTTTTTTTTGCCTGGGTTATCTGGGCGGCGATTTCCTGCAAAATCTTAATTTTCTTTTTTAGATAAATTATCACAACTCTGTCAATTGGTATCCGATTTTTTCAGGATAAAGCTCATCGTATTCAGAATTAAATTTTCTTTAAAAGTACGTTCATAAATATAAAGGTTATTAAACGAACTATAGCAGAAAAAATTGATAAACTCGAAAAATGTTCAAAAAATAACAAAAAAATTAATTATTATACAAAAAATCAATAGATATCTTTCTTATATGTGTAGACCCATTCACACATATGGAAAGCCCTATCCTTCTTCTATCAAAAGCAGTTAAAAAACTTAAAATCGGTTGAAAATTTTCTGAATTACACAAGGTTTAGTGAACAAAGTCCCAAAAAAACGATTTTTGTGAATAACTCTAAAATTTGAGGGTGTCTGGCAAGTTTAATGGGCATTTTTGTGATCTACTCGGCAAAACCAACAGCCTATACTATGTCACATCATCAGAAGTATTTTTTCACTGTAGCACAGTGTAATTGCCAAAAACTTCTTTTAAAAAAATTTTTGTTAAAAAATTTTTTTGCGGAACTTTTTTATCACCAAAAATTTTTTTTCGTGAAAAATTAAAAAAAATGTTTTTGTCCAATTTTAGGAAGTTTTTTTTTCTTTTAAAAAATTCCGTGGAAAACAAATTTTAATAAAAAAAAAATTTTGAAATAAATTGTTGTGATAAACAAATATGTTTGTAATTGTTTTAAAACCATTCGGTATCCAATTCTGTTCACATATGCCAACCAATAGCAAATTAAAGCTTTTTAAATTTTTAGGTTATGTGGAATGTACCAAAATGTTCGAGATATACTTACATGTTCGTTCATTACTTTCAACCGCTGAACTGATATCGCTCAAATGCAATACCAAACTTCTTGAAGCAACAAAAAGTAAAAATGTTAAGTTACAGTCATATCTGTATAATATTTAGGCCGTAATCGCCATTTAACAGACAAACTAACCGACAGACATCGCTGCAATGTCTTCCAATCAATCAATCAATGATCAATAATGTATGTACTGTATGGGTTCCCAGACCGATATTTTGATAAGTTTCATCACTCTAATCTTCTCATTTAATCATTGGGGAGGTATTGTAAATGACCTGCGAGTAAAAGGGTGTTGGTCGATCCGAAATCACCTACCCCTGCTGAAAACGGAACATATTACAAAAATGTCTTAAAATACTTACCACGAGACAGATAAAAACTGGACTTATCACTTAACTGTCTCAAAAAGACGTATATCGTAACCGGAGACAATAAGACATATCAAAATTTTCTAAGTCTCCAAAAAAATTTCTAAGACACAATTTTTTTTTGTTAGCTTAGTCCGGACACAAACATTTTTGGGCAATTTTTTTTTTTTTTTGCAGTCATAAATTCATCAAAAATGATTTAAAATGAAATTGATTGCAATCAAAAAGAAATCCTGTAAAACAAAATTCTTTAGAATACTGTTTTTTTTTTTACACAACATTTCCTAGACTCTATACAATATTTTACGTTAATAACCCCCTACAAATATTAAAAATAAATATTTCTTATCTTTTAATTCTCTCTGAAAAATAAAAAAAAGATGTCATATTTATTTTTTTATTTAAATTTCTTGTAATTTACATATATGACTAATTCTTTAATTATTTGAACAACTTTTATATAAAGAAATTTTTCTATTTTAACAATTATTTATCTTCTTCTATTACAGACACGTATGCAAAGTTTATCACCAGCCACATCAAAATATAACATCACAGCCACTTTTCAGAATATGATTAAAAAAGAGGGAATTCTGAGGTAATATATTTTTTTTGTAATACCAATAATTCCCATTTCACTTTAAAAATTGTTCTTATTTTTTTGTATATTTAAGACCCATAAGAGGTGTTACAGCTGTTGTGGCTGGTGCTGGTCCAGCACATGCTTTATACTTTGGTTCCTATGAAATGTCAAAAGAGCTCATGACCAAAGTTACCACACACAATCACATTAATTATAGTAAGTTTTATTACACTGGGTGTATTTAAATTTCCAATTTTATTTCAGACAAGTAAAAAAGTTAAATTCGGCCTTGCCGAATATTTATTATATAAAACTTATTATTATAAAAAACTTTCTCTCAAAAATAAAAAACTTTATTTAAAAGGAAATTACTTTTGAAAAAAAAATTATGAAAAAAAAATTTTAGTAAAAAAAAAATCTGCGATTTTTTTTTTCAAAAAATATGTTCGTACTTATTTAAATACCATTCGGTGTTCAATTATGTTCACATATGTCAACCAGCAGCCGAATTGAAGCATTTTGTATTTTCAGGTTATGTTGAATGCACCAAAATTTTTGAGGTGTCCTTACATTTTCGTTCATACCTTTTGAACCGCTGAACCGATATCACTAAAATGCAATACCAAACTGCTCCGAAAAACTTTCAATAAATTTGTTAAATTTCAGTCATCTCCGTGTAGTATTTTGACCGTTATCACCATTTCCACAGACAGACGGACATCGCTAGAATGTCTTAGAATCGAAAATCCATTTTGCTCTATCTGGCTTGGTTTTCGAGATATCGCCATTTTAAGTTTTTTAAAAAATCAATATATTGTAAAAAAAATGCTCTAAAAAATGCTCTACAACCAAAATCTAATAAAACATTATTTAAATTTAATATTCTACAAACATTTTCCTCATAAAATTTCATTAGGGGTTGCCAAAGGTTGAAAGTTCGTGTGACATGCGCAAAATGCTTTAGTGATTTTGTTTATTTGATGTCCTACTTTTATTTGGCATTTGATCCATTGAGGCTCATTTTTCTTGTTGTACAGTGTAATTGAAAAATTTTTTAATATAATTGGAAATTTTGGAAATTGTTTAAATATAATTCGCATTTTCTGAAATAAAATTGAAAATGATGTTAATTAAAATTAAATTTTAAAAATAACTTTAAAATTTCTATTAAAATTCTTTTAACAAACATTTTATGTCCAGTTTCTGTAATTCGAACGTCATTTGTCTGTGGTAAGGATGACGCCAATCCCAATTATAAAAAGTGTTGGAAATGACATCCATAGAGGCCAATGTTTGGCCCATTATGATTCGTCTGTGACGAATTTGTATGTATTTTGTTTTTACGAATTTGTGTGTATTTTGTTTCTTTGATAAATTTGCATGTATTTTGTTACAATAACAAAATACGTGTAAATTTGTCACAGTCAAATTACGTTTGAATTACAGAAACTCGACATACGATCTTTGTTAAAATAATTTTTATAAAAAAATTTTACAAATGAAGTCCGTATTACAGAAACTGGATATTAATTGCATTAAATTTTTTTGTCAATTTGTATTAATTTTTAAAAAAGTAATTTCTCACCCTTTTTCTTAATATTGCCTTCATATCCTTATTAAAATCTTTTTCTTTATATTCCTACTTTCGTTTAGTGGCTTCTGGTGTTATTGCAACTCTAATACACGATGCCGTTTCAAATCCTGCAGAGGTCATCAAACAACGTTTACAAATGTATAATTCTCCTTATAAATCGGTGGTGGCCTGTATGCGTGGCGTTTATCAAAAAGAAGGTATTAAGGCTTTCTATCGCTCATATTCAACACAATTGGTAATGAATATACCAAATCAGACAATACATTTTACTACCTATGAGTTTTTCCAAAATAGGGTGATTATAAAAAACATATTGAAATTTCAGTATTAAAATAGAAATTGATTAATGTTTTTCTTTTTTTTTATTAATTTTACAGCTTAATCATGATCGTAAATATAATCCTCCGGTCCATGTTATAGCTGGCGGTGCTGCTGGTGCTTGTGCGGCTGCTATAACAACACCATTGGATGTTGTTAAGACCCTATTGAATACTCAGGAAACTGGTTTGGTTAAGGGAATGATGGAAGCCATTCAAAAGGTAAGATGATTAAATTATGAAATCCAAGATCGATTCTAAGACATTCTATGTATGTCTGTAGTAAACACGATGCAGTCCAAAATATAAGAGTTAGCCCCCTAGAGTTTGGCATGAATTTGTCTTATTATCCTAGGCAGGATAAGTTCGTAAATATACAAAATCTGATCATGGGGTTAAAAGTTTCCTCTTGAAGAACTTAAAAAACCTCTGAAAAACTAGACTTTAGCATGTTTTTTTATACCCTACACCACTCTGTGGTACAGGGTATAATGAGTTTGTGCTGATGTTTGAAACTACCCGAAATATTGGTCCTAGACCTACCTTCAAGTATACTGATCGACTCAGAATTACTTTTTGAGTCGTTTTAGCGATGTCCGTCTGCCCGTCCGTCCGTCTGTCCATCTATCGGTTTAAGCACGATACAGGTAATTTTCAATCAATTGACTTGAAATTTTAAACTTAAGCATCAAGGACGAAGCCTATTGAAATTGGAGAAAATCGGTCGATGTTTAGACCTATCCCCCATACAAACCCCCCTTTGGATTCGGCTTAAATGACTCTTATAACCGTATTATAATAGGTATCGCTTTAAAATTTAGCAGGTAGTCAAATTTTGTATGCACGAATCATCGTTCCAAGTTTCAAAGGAATCGGACCAGTCCTTCTGGTAGTCCCCATACAAACCACCTTCCCGATATTCACATAATTCTCTCAAAATTCATAAAAATGGAAATATTTGATAAAAAATTTATTTTTAGGTGTTAAACGTGTACTTTAGTAACCTTATCAAATCGGAATATAATTGGAATATTTTTGGACTTAGTCCCCGATATAAAAATTTCGACCGATATTCAGTTAAATTGGTCTATTGACAAAAAAATAAACCAATTCCACTAAAATTTGATCTGTGTGTGTTTCCACACTAAAAAAAGACAGATCCAACCGGTCCATGTTTGGACTTGGGACCCATTTTCCGGAAAACACTGGTGTAGGGTATTATATGGTCGGTCTTGACCGACTATAACTTTCTTATTTGTTTTTGTTTTGTATTTTTGGTAAAAAAATGAAACATTTTTATGCTAGAAGTACTTCACTCGGATCCAGGGATCCCTTTTGTGGGCGTGGATAAAAAATATTTCAATAATGATAGAAATGAATTTGTAAACACTTATCATGGGAGGTTCCCTAGAGCTTAGAAATTTCAAACACAGTTTTCCAATTCCAAACGAAATCTTCAGATTATGAAAAGCTTTTGTTAGAGATTTCCTCTTAAAAATGTGTTTACAGTAAAGCCAAGAAAAGTCTTAAAAAAATATTTTTAATAGTATTGAGGCATACTAGTGGGTAATTATTTGTGTATTGAAAGATTATTCGGTCTACATCGGCACCACTATCTAAATTTTTTTTATTATGTCTTACAAGGGAAGTCTCCCTGGTGTCACCCTCCGATCTTCATAAAATTTGAATATGTTGTTAAGAACGAAAATTAATTCGACACGTATTTTTTTTAGCGGCCCAAACTCATTTTTTGGGGGGGGTCGATTTGTATGGGGGAAAATTGACCTAGTAGGCTAGTTGGTAGCGTGCTAGCCTTTCAACGTGGGGGTCGTGGGTTCGATTCCCACCAGAACCCTTAGTTTTTTTCGCTACAACGAGACGACGGTCATTGTTACCAGTTCTCGGTTAGGTTGAATTTATTAAAAAAATGGGATGTAAATAAATATAAAGAATAAATAAAAAATAATTGATCATGTGATCAAAACTATTTATATTTATTTTTTTTTTTAATTGACCTTTTCCAGTTTTTTACGATTTACGCCTATTTAAACAAAATTAATATAGGCATGTGTGGTATCAATTTAAAGGTATTAAAAATACCTATCTCGTGGTGCTAACAACGGGCCAAAGAAGTTAATATTTTTTGACTTATTAACAAAAATGTCCTAAAATTTTGCTATTTTACTCAATATGACAAAAAGTTGTGCATGTTTGGACACGTTCTTAGCACACGTAGATAGGTTTTCCAAAGACCTTTTATTTGGTATGTAACATGACTCTTTGCATAATATGGAGATAAACGAAAAAAACTGAAAAATGGCCTTGTCTTCCCCCCTCCTTTTTACCCCCTAAATATGAATTTGTCCGCTAAAAAAAAATAGGTGTCCCTTTATTTTTTCTGATCTACAAAATAAAACCAATTCCATAAAGATCCGCGGGAGACTTCCCTTGTTAGTTACCGAAATTTTCTGAATATTTTAAAAAATTAACTTTATTTACACTTCTTTCATTTCAGATTTATGCTGTGGCTGGTCCTCTTGGCTTCTTTAAAGGTTTGACTGCCCGTGTCCTTTACTCAATGCCAGCAAATGCCATTTGCTGGTCCACCTATGAATTTTTCAAATTCTATTTGTGTGGCATAGATCGAGAACATTATAAATCGACAATAACTGGCAAAAATATGTTGCAACCACGAAAAACCTCAGCTTCCGATGAAATACACATACCCAATGCCTATTTAATGGTACCAGTGCCCGAAACTACAGAAGATACAAAGAATCCCAAAGAATCATCATCATTTGCTACTACAACATCAACACCTACACCCCCTCCAACTATACCCACTGGTCCCATAAAAACAGTTTGTGAACTGTCCACCAGTGTAACATCACCCACCCTTAATCTGACTACTAGACATACAGATGTTAAAAGCCCTTTCGATAGAGGATTTTCAAGTCCATAAGCACAATATTGAAAATACAATATAAAAAAAAACAAAAACATTCTCGACTCAACAAACGTTCGTTCAAATTGCGCCAAAAGAAACCAGTCACTTCACACAACCAACATTGTAAATGTAAAATAGTCAAAAATCAAAACAACAACACGCTTTTTCTTTAGCGTTAAGGTGTCTCGCCTGTGAGTTCCAGCAGCATCTTTGTTATGACGCTAATAATTATGTTTTTGGTCGCATCACAAGAAAAGGAATTTAAAATGAACGTTGACTGAGTGTTTTGTTCTAGAGAAGTGAATAAAAAAAAGCGTGTTTTTTGTGTGTAAAATAATTAAACTGTATTGCAAAACTTAGTTTTGCCCTAAAAAACAAAAACAATAAAAGCGGGATACTTGGGCTTGCATTTTAAGAGATTTGCTAAATTATATAAAACAAGATAGCTTCGTTTTTTGGAATGCATGGCCACTAGTAATGTGGTTATTTTTATTATGTTTTAACAAAAATCAAAATATTTTTCATGTAATATATAAAATACAAAAAATCCTTATCCTTATCGTTATTATTATTATTATTTTTTAAAAATTCATATATATAAAATTCTATGTATATGTATGTTATATAATTAGAGAATAAAAAAACAATAATTTAATAAAAAAAAAACTCAATTTTTGTAATTAAATTACACCAAAAAAAATATATAAAAAATATCCGATTAATAATTTTTTAAAACATTAATGCATAGTATAAAACTTGTAATGCAACTTTATTTGTTAGAATTTTCGAATTAGAGTTGGGAAACTACAATTTTTAAATTTGCTTTGAATCGATCTTAGCCGAAAGTCGGCGATTATGGCCGCTGTTCCAAAAAAAAGTAATTCACATAAAAAATGTGAAAATGAAAATTTTCGATTTTTTTTGGTGTTCTACATTTCACATCCGAATTTCTTTTTCGTTTTGTTTCACATAAATAAAATTTGGTGAAAGTAAAACGAATGCACTTTTTTCCTTATAATTTTTTAAATTTAAATTATTCGATTTCAACTTCGAATGAAAACGTGATCAACAAAACACTAAACTTGATTTCATGTAATTCGGAAATTTTCATGTGAATTGAAAAGTTGTGAAAGACAGAACAGAGGCCTATATATACCTTTTTATTATTTGAAAAAGATTTATTAAAATTCATAAAATAATTAAGTTTTTTATAATATTAATTGAATTTGAAAAAGAAATTATTTAAAATTTGTAACAAGTGATTTAAAATTTAAAAATTGTTTTTAGTTTTTCTGAATTTGTGAGATTTTTTCTTAATTTTTCTAAATTTTTCTAAATTTGTCTGAGTTTGAAATCTTTTTTTTTTTTTTAATTTTTGTAAATTTCCAGATTTTTCTCTTTTCCTATCAATTTTCTAAATTTTTCTGAATTTTCCTAAATTTTATTGAATTTTCCTAAATTTTTCTGAATTTTCCTAATTTTTTTTTTTTGAATTTTCCTAAATTTTTCTGATTTTCACTTTTTTATACCCTCCACTTAGTGATAGAGGGTATATATAAGTTTGTAACTCATCGAAATATCGATGGGGTCCCATAAAGTATATATATTTATGATGCCCGATCGTTTTTAAGACATTCTAGCGATGTCCGTCTGTCTGTCTGTGGAAATGATGACTGAAACTTAACATATTTATTGAAAGTTCTCCCGAGAAGTTTGATATTGCATTTGAGCGATATCGGTTCAGCGGTTCAAAAGTTATGAACGAAAATGTAAGCACACCTCAAAAATTTCAGTACATTCAACATAACCTAAAAATACAAAATGCTTTAATTCGGCCTGTGGTTGACATATGTGAACATAATTGAACACCAAATGGTATTTAAACAAGTACGAACATATTTTTTGACAAAAAAAGAAAAAAATCGAAATTTTTTTTTTTTTTTTTTTCAAATGTAATTTCCTTTTAAATAAAGTTTTTTGCAACAATCTTTTTGAAATTGTGGAGGGTATCACTACATTCGGCAAGGCCGAATTTAACTTTTTTACTTGTTTTTTTTTAATTTTCCTAAATTTTTCTGATTTTCACATTTTTTTTTTAGTTTTTCTGAATTTTAGTGATTTTTTTACCCTCCAAGCACAGTATCGGTCAAGAACCCCATAAAGTATATATATTATTGATCAGCGATCGATTCTAAGACATTCTAGCGATGTCCGTCTGTGGAAGACACGATACAGTCCAAAATAAAAGACTCCTGAAGTTTGGTACGAATATGTCTTATAGTATTGGGCTGGTTAAGTTCGAACATGGGCAAAATCGAATAAGGGGGGAAAAGTTCCCCTTTTAAGAACTAAACCAACCTCTAAAAAAACGTAATTTTTATAGGTTTTTTGTACTTTTGCTTAGCATTTTTATGCCAAAAAAGTTCAAAATCCTGCAGTTGGATCCAGAAAGGTTGCCTCTCATCGCCAAAAACACTCCACCCAAAAAAAAAAGAAAATACGCCAATTTTTTTTTGTTTACGTGTTGGAGGGTATAAAAGATTCGGCACAGCCGGATATAACACTCTCACTTGTTTTACCCTTATTTTCTTAACTTTTGAGTTTTGCCATTTTTCCCATCATTTTTTTATTTTTTTTTTTAATTTTGATCTTTTCGGAATTTGTTAACAATTAAATTTCTTAAATAAAAAAATCAATTGAAATTCATTAAAACTTGTAAATAACACCGTTTAACAAGCTTTTTCCGGTTTGAATTACGATGAACAATTTTAGTAGTTTTTGATCTCCTGGTTCCAAATCTTTTCTCCAAATGTTTCCATCACATCTAGATTTTTAGTAATTTACGAAAAATGGCGATTTTTTGAAAGCCTGCACAGCAGGCAAAAGCAGAATTGGGTTATGGTCTCCAACATAGGAACTATTTTTCTTAAATTATTGGGTAGGTTTCACTTAAGTTTTAAAATGATACTGTTAAAATTACTATTTTTGTAAAGTTTAGTTTTTTGAAATTTTTACAAATTTAAGGCCTCTGTTCTGACTTTCACAACTTTTCAATTCACATGAAAATTTCCGAATCACATGAAATCAAGTTTAACGTTTTGTTGATTACGGTTTCATTCGAAGTTGAAATCGAATAATTAAAATTTAAAAAATTATAAGGAAAAAAGTGCATTCGTTTTACTTTCACCAAATTTCATTTATGTGAAACAAAACGAAAAATAAATTCGGATGTGAAATCTAGAACACCACGTAAACACGTGAATTTTCATTTTCTCATTTTTTATGTGAATTACTTTTTTTGGAACAGCGGCCTAAGATTTCGGTGTAACTTGAATATATCTTAAATGGTTTCAAAAGTCTATAAGAAAAATTTACTTTTTCATAAATTTTGTGCTCGATTGATCATCTGGGTTTTGTTCAATAGCCTTTTAAAAACGGTGTTTTTTGGAATTTTTTCCAATTTTGAGACCATAGTTCAATTCTACTCTTACGCTTTATACCAGATTTATTTATTTATTTATTTGCAATACAATAAGCCTCACTCAAGGGCTGTTGTGCAGGCTTAAAAAAAAGGCAAAAATCCTGTTACTTCTCATTTTTTAACGCGAATAACTAAAATTCTAGACGTGATCGAAAAATTTGGAGTACAGATTAAAATCTTAAAAAATTTTCTATGCTAAATTTATAAACTTAAGATAAAATAAATTGTTATATTTGTTTAAAAATTTAGCAATATGTAGAGTTTTTTGTCGCTTTTGAATAACAATCATATATTTAGTACATGCCTAAAATTATGCTATAAAAAATCTTGCTTTTTTTTGATAAAAATCATACGACTCAGTGGTATGGTGTAAACATAGCTTAATACCAAATTCGCATTCATTTTTTTAAACATGTTTAACCACTTAAACACGTTTAAATTTAAACTTGTTAAGGTACATAAACATGTTTAAGTGCTTAAACATGTTTAAAAAAATTAATGCGAATTTGGTATAAGTTAACATCATCGAAATACCGGTCTGGGCCCCCATAAAGTGAACATTCTAGCGATGTCCGTCTGTCTTTTGTAATAGCGATCACAGCCAAAATATTACAAAGATATAAATGAATCTTTAAGTATTTACTTGTTGTTGCTTCGACAAGTTTAGACAAAAATGTTGGTACATTCTACATAACCTAAAAATACAAAATACTTTAATTCGGCTGCTGGTGTACATATATGAATTGGATACCAAAATGTATTTAAACAAGTTCAAACATATTTTTTACGCCAAAATTTTTTCTCAAAATTAATTTCTTTAACTATTTGTTTATCAAAATGTTTTTACAAAAATTTTATTTAAATAATTTTTTGCACTAAATTTTTTCTTAATTTTTTTTAATTTTATAAATTTTTATTGAATTTTTTAGACTTTTTTCTTATTTTTCCAAACTCTGCCATTTTCGGAAATTTTACTGCATTTTTTTTTATTTTCTTGGTACAAAAAATAGCATAGAAATTTTAAATATTTTTTGCAGGTTTTACACTTTTGTTAAGCAAATATAGCATTTTTTTTGTCAGAAGAGCTCCAAAGTCCTACACTTGGATCCAAAGAGACTAGAAAATAAAATTTTTTTGGGGAAAGGTGTGCCCTTAAAAGTAAAATATTTTTTTATTGTTCTGCTTAAAATTAAGGGGCATGTCACAGACTCATTTACGCTTGAAATTAGAATAAGTGTAGTTTACTTGTAAAATGCTAAAGGAATATTTTTTTTCGATAGTGATTTTATTCCGAAAAAATATTTGTTTTGCGTTTCATGCGTAAACCACTTATTCCAAATTCGAACGGAATTGAGTCTGTGACATGTCCGCCCCTAAGTTTCGCAACTGCAAGATTTTCAGATGTAATTCGAGAATTGAAAAATTTCTATTAAAATTTTCAAACTCTATTTGGAAATTCAAAAATGCCAATAGATTTCTAAAGATTTAAATTTTCGAATGGAAATTCTAATATTTTTCAATTTCAAATATAACCTTTGAAATCGAACTTTTTTAAATCGCAGTTGATTAGTAGCTAATATTTCAATAATTTTTTTATTTATTTAGTTTTGAATTTCAATAAATCTTTTTCGAAATTAAATTGACAATTTTAAAAATAATGATTTTATTTTGAATTGCAATTGATCATTTTGAATTTTAATTGATATTTTTCAAGTTTCAATTATTTTTTGTTTATCCTAGACCGCTGTTCCAAAAAAATGTGAAAATGAAAATTTCCGAATTTTTTGGGCGTTTTAGACTTCACTTCCAAAGTTTCTTTCTCGTTTTGTTTCACATACCTAAATAAAGTTTGATAAAAGTAAAACGAATGCACTTTATTTGTTATAATTTGAAAAAAAATTTAAACAACAGAACACCGAATTAGATTTCTTGTGATTCGGAAAATTTCATGTGAATTGAAAAGTTTTGAAAGACAGAACAGAGGTCCTAGTCTATATTTTTTCCATTTACATAATCTTTTTCAAATGAATTTTTCAAATTTTAAAATAAATTTTCGAACTTTGATATTTTCAAAATTCTTCCTGAATATTTAGTTTTATACTATGCAAAACTTTTGATCCATTTATTTTGTAATCACAGTAGGGGTTTTTCGTATTTTTATATATTTCTTTTGCATAATCAAGCTACTAATATCTTTAAAAGAACTTTTCGAGTTTGTTTTTATTTTTTATATTATTTTCGTTTTATTTTAGTTTTTAAAAATATCCGCCTTAAAAATTTATTATTAATATATTTTTTATGAAACTCTTTTTTTTTAAACCTAAAGACAACATCTATTGTTTTTTTTTTATAATTATTTGTTAATAAAACATTTTATGGTTAAATATTGTATTAATAAAACAAAAAAATTGTTATTTATATTATTTAGAAATACGAAAAAACAATAAAAATAACTACTTTTAATATTTAATTAATATAATGTCTATTATGCTGGTTAAAAAAAGCATTAAAATAAAAACAAAATTTAAAAAATATTAAATTGTTATCGTGAAACGACACACCACAAAACACACTACAAAATTAAAAACAACAAACCAGAAAAATACTGTAAAATATATATTTAAATAAAGTAAAATAAAAAAAATTGTTTTTATGTCAATTATAAGTAAAAATTAATCCTTTGCAAAGTGTTTTACTCAATTGAAAATGTTAGGTACAAAAACATTAAAAAAAAATTTTTTTGTGGACAAATACAATTTTGGTGAAAAAGATCCACTAACATTTTTCTGTAAGAAAAATGTCTCAGAATCTGAAAATTTTTCTACACGAAAAATGTCTCAGAATCTGAGAATTTTTCTGTAAGAAAAATGTCTCAGAATCTGAGAACTTTTCTATAAGAAAAATGTTTAAGAATCTGAGAATTTTTCTATTAGAAAAATATCTCAGAATCTGAGAATTTTTCTATAAGAAAAATGTCTCAGAATCTGAGAATTTTTCTATAAGAAAAATGTCTCAGAATCTGAGAATTTTTCTATAAGAAAAATGTCTCAGAATCTGAGAATTTTTCTATAAGAAAAATGTCTCAGAATCTGAGAATTTTTCTATAAGAAAAATGTCTCAGAATCTGAGAATTTTTCTATAAGAAAAATGTCTCAGAATCTGAGAATTTTTCTATAAGAAAAATGTCTCAGAATCTGAAAATTTTTCTATACGAAAAATGTCTAAGAATCTGAGATTTTTCTATAATTCTCAGAGTCTGAGAATTTTTCTATAAGAAAAATGTTTCAGAATCTACGAATTTTTCTATAAGAAAAATGTTTCAGAATCTGAGAATTTTTCTGTAAGAAAAATGTCTCAGAATCTGAGAATTTTTCTATAAGAAAAATGTCTCAGAATCTGAGAATTTTTCTATAAAAAAATGTTGTAGGGTAAAAATAAATGGGGGTCGGTCTCACTAATGGCCCCTCTCGGACGCTCCATTGGACCGGTAGAAGCTGATTAAATAAAACAAATTTTTATAAAATTTGCTCCAACTGTTATTTGTATGGGAGCCTACTTAGGGAGTGGAGATAGGGCGTAGGTATGTTTTAAAAAAATGTTGTAGGGTAAAAATAAATGGGGGTCAGTCTCAGTAATGGCCCCTCTCGGGCGCTCCATTGGACCGGTAGAAGCTGATTAAATAAAACAAATTTACAAAAAATAAAAAAATTGTGTGGGGACCGCCTTAACAGTTAAAGATAGAGGAGGGTAGGTGTGTTCAGAGAAAATGTTTGGACTAAAAAAATATTGTAGGTCGGTCATACATTTTGTTGCTTGTTGTTGTATTTTTATGCTCTTAGTTGTGAGTTTTGTTGACAATCGTGTTATATACGTGTTAATTGCCGATTGTGTTCGGCTTCTGAGGGCACTGCTCTATGGGCACTATTAGGGCAGTTAGAGCGGTTGGAGCAAATTTTAAAAAATGTCGTTTTGTGTGGTAGCCCCCTTAGAAATTGGAGATAGGGTATTAGTTTATTTCAAAGAAATGTTAAGACGTAAAAATTAATGGGGGTCGGTCTTATAAATGACCCCTCTAAGACGCACCATTTGGGCAGTAGAAATAATTTTAAGATTGGAAAATTACAATAAATTTTTTTCAAAAAATTTAAAAAAATAGTAATAGTCGTTATCCCACGATCCTCCTGGGCAAAAAATTTGTAGAATCGATAGAAGTTTTACACAAAAAAGTTTCAAAAAAAATCGAAGAGTACAAACATTTAAAAAATGAGATTTAAATTTTAAATCTTAAAAATCACATACTAGAGCGCTTTTAAGAATTTTTCGGGATTTTTTTTTAAAAGTAAATACATAAAAAAACAAAAATTTTGAAAAAAAAATTGAAATTTGGACAATTATTGAAGAAGTTATGAATAAAAGAAGTTTGAGTAATGAAACAAACTACCAATTTTTAAAAATTCGATATCTTTTGAACGGGTCATCAAAAAAATCTGAAAATTTACCACGAAGGAGATTTCGAAGAGTACTAAAAACTGTAAACAAATTGGGAAAATCTAAAAAAAACAAGTAAGAAAATTATAGTCGGTCAAGACCGACCATATAATACCCTACACCAAAGTTTCCCGGAAAATGGGTCCCATCAATCGATTAGATCTATGTGTTGTAAAACCTTTAATAAGTGTAGAAAACACTCACAAATCAAATTTGAGTGAAATAGGCTTCTATTTGTTGACAATAAACCGCTTTAACTGAATATCGGGCCAAATTTTCACAAGGGGCCTGAGTCCAAAACTGGTCCTATGATTATCAGGTTTGATAAGGTTATTTAAGTACGCGTTTAACATACACAAACAAAATTTTAATTAAATATTTATCGGGAAGGTGGTTTGTATGGGGGCTACAAGAAGAACTGGTCCGATTTCTTTGAAATTCGGAATGATGATATGTGAAGACAAAACATGTTTACCTTCCAAATTTCAAAGCGATACCTTCTATAATACGGTTATTAGAGTCATTTGAGCCAAAACTAAAGAGGACCTTTGTATGGGGGCTAGGTCTAAATATGGACCGATTTTTTCCAATTTCAATAGGCTTCGTCCTTGGGCCAAGAGAGACTTAAGTTTCAAATTTCAAGTCAATTGATTAAAAATTGCGACCTGTATCGTGTTTACACCGTTTACATGGACAGACAGACAGACAGACAGACAGACAGACAGACGGACGGACGGACAGACGGACGGACGGACGGACGGACATCGCTAAATCGACTCAAAAAGTGATTCTGAGTCGATCGGTATACTTAAAGGTGGGTCTAGGACCAATATTTCGGGTAGTTACAAACATCAGCACAAACTCATTATACCCTGTACCACAGTGTGGTGTAGGGTATAAAAATTTAAAGTGTCCGATTTGACATGGAATGCCCCGTATATTCTCTATCACTAGAGTGGAGGCTATAAAAATGGCACTCCACTGAAATAAATTCCTGGTTACGTGCCTGAGGAGAATACACAATATAATAATTTCTTTTATAATTTTCTTTAATAACAATAAAATGTGATTTATATTTTTATAACAAATTAAATGATGTAATGATACATTAAAAACTAAAATTTAAATTAATTGAACTAAATTTAAAACAAAAATAATTAAATCGGTAATTATCTATTTTCCCCACCAACCGCCACCACCAAAACTGCCGCCACTGTGATGGGACTCATGATATTCGTGGTGTTCGTAACCACTGCTATGGAAGCCACCACCCCCTCCAAAACCGCCATGTCCTCCTAAGCTATGACCTAAGCCTAGACCATGATGCTTAAAGCCAAATAATTTCGGAGTACGCACTTTAACACCAGCAAAACCAAAGTGGCGTCCTTTAAAGGCTACAAATTTTAATTTACCACATGATACACTACCAATTAGTGTTATTAAAGCTAGTATGGCAAATTTCTATATTAAATGAAATATTTAAAAAAAAAGTTTATTAATTATTTTTTTTTAAACGTTTATTAATTCAATGTCACCATATTTAAAGCACTCACAATTAATTTCATTTTTAACACTTTTTAGTCAATCAACGTATTTTTTTTTTAACAATTGTTATTATTTCTTATTATTTAATAATTTTTTTAGCAAATTATGTTGTATTGTTAAAACCAATCACTTTGTTGTATTTTTTATCCATCTATGGTCTTGTAAAAACTGAAACCGATTTAATGCGGTTTCTTACTTTTATTCATTTTGCCCTTTACAAAAAATCAATCCATCGCATATGTAAACCATTTCAATAAGTCGGGTTTTTTTATTGGGGTTTTGTTGTCTTTGCTATTATTTGACTTAAATAAAGTACACATTATAAGTTTTTTTGTTTATATTTTTATTTTTTGGTTTATTTTTATGTGCCCCTGAAAAACAAACCAGTTTTACATAAATATTTTCTATGTAGTAGCTATGCGAGATGTGCAAGTTGTCTCGAAGTTTTTATCAATCAAAATAAGTAGCATCTTTTAACCCGTTAAATGCAGTTTCTTGATAAGACGATGCAAAAAAAACAAGTAGAAAATTTAAATTCTACTTGGCCGAATCTATGAATACCCTCCACAATGCCCATTTTTAAGGATAGTTAAAGTTTTAACGTGAAAAAAAATTAACAATTTTGATTAAAAATATTTTATTTTGAGTAAAAACCTTTTTTTTTCCATTTTTGTAAAGAAAAATTACTATTTTTTTTGAGTGTAAAATTTTTTTCGAGTGTAAATTTTTTTCTTAGTGTTAAAATATTTCTGAGTGACAAAAATACTTTGTAAAGTAATTTTGTGGCATACCAATGTTTTTAAAGCTTGGTTTTTTCAACACGTGAATTTAAGGTGAAACCAATCTGAAATCCACGGTTTTGCTAATAACTTTTAAACCACTGAAATTATTTGGCTGAAATTCAATATGAATTTCAAAAGGATATGCCAAGCTTTGCCACTCTTAGGATTGTGGTTCGAAAGTTAGCGAGTTTTTTATCTCGTAAATTCTTAAAAAACCCTTGCCGAGATTAACGCTTTTGCTTATAACTTTTGAACCACACTCAAAAATTATGTTAGTAAAATTAACTGAAAATGTCAGTTAAAATAACTACTTTGTTAGTTGTTTTGGGGTCAACTACATTTTCAGTTAAATCAACTAACAATGTAAGTTATTTTAACTGGCAAAAAACCACTGACTTATGTAGTAAAAACTACTTACATTTGTAGTCAAAACCAGTAGCGCTTTAACCCTTAGGGCACACTGGGCACGTGCCCAGGGCCCCGACCTCAAGGGGGCCCCCAGAAGTAGAAAGTATAACATATTCGCTTACAAAAAAAAATTTTTATATACAAATTTATGCAATAACACTTAGTCGGTTGAGTTAACAATAATAATTTAACAATAATAATTTTTAATTTTATTTTTTTGTTTTTTATTTATTTATTATACCCTACACCACACTGTGGTACAGGGTATAATGAGTTTGTGCTGATGTTTGTAACTACCCGAAATATTGGTCCTAGACCCACTTTCAAGTATACCGATAGACTTATTGTTAGAATCATTTTTTGAGTCGATTTAGCGATGTCCGTCCGTCCGTCTGTCCATGTAAACGGTGTAAACACGATACAGGTCGCAATTTTTAATCTATTGACTTGAAATTTGAAACTTAAGCCTCTTTTGGCCCAAGGACGAAGCCTATTGAAATTGAAAAAAATCGGTCCATATTTAGACCTAGCCCCCATACAAAGTTGTGGCTCAAATGACTCTAATAAAATTTGGCAGGTAATCATGTTTCATACACACAAATCACCATTCCGAATTTTAAAGAAATCGGACCAGTTCTTCTTGTAGCCCCCATACAAACCACCTTTTTCACATAAATCTCTCAAATTTCATAAAAATAGAAAATCCACATTAAAAATAATCTTTAGAAATACAATGTTTTCTTCTTCAATCACAAACCCTTAATAACAAAACAGAATATGGCATGCGCCGATAAAAACACTTAAAAAAAAAAAATACAGAATTGACAAAAATATATGCAAATATATGTCGCCCTACGGGCAAGTAGTCTCAAATATATGCACTCATCTTTAACGTGTATGAACAAATAATTCAGCGCTAAAATTGTTATGTGCAAAAACGAGACAAAGAGAGATTAAGGAATGTTGTTGTTTCTAAGGATCGTAATTGTTGGTGTAAAATAAAAATCTTCTGTTGACGTCACACACTTAACATCTGTAATGAAATACGAACAAACCAACTTCTGCTGTTAGTTTGTCAAGCAGGGCGATAGCTCAGATGGTAGAGTACTTGCTTTGCAAACTGATGGAAAATTTGAAGAACGTGGGTTCTATTCCACTCAGAGTTAAGTCTGTTGATGAAAAAACATATAGAAAAAACAGTCTTACAAATAATCAAACAATTTATCTAATGTAATTTTCTCCACTGATGACGTAGAGGTGGCTACAGAAACCATGGTCTGGAATTAATCCACATTAAAAATAATCTTTAGAAATACAATGTTTTCTTCTTCAATCACAAACCCTTAATAGAAAATATTTAATTAAAATTCTGTTTGTGTATGTTTAACGCGTACTTTAACAACCTTATCAAATCTGATTATCATCGGACCATTTTTGGACCTAGGTCCCATGTGAAAATTTCGCCCGATATTCAGTTGAAGCGGTTTATTGTCAACAAAAAGAAGCCTATTCCACTCAAATTTGATTTGTGAGTGCTTTTTACACTTATTAAAGATTTGCCAAAATATAGATCTAATCAGTCCATGTTTGAACTTGGGACCCATTTTCCGGGAAACTCTGGTGTAGGGTATTATATGGTCGGTCTTGACCGACTATAATTTTCTTACTTGTTTTTTTTTGTGTAGGTTCCGTTTCTTAAAACAGTTAATAACATGAATTGAATTTGTACCAATTAACTATAATAAATATAAATTTAAAAACTTTTTCTTGTCATTCGATTTTAATTTTTTTTTTCCAGTGGGGCCCCCAAATACTTGTGTGCCCAGGGCCCCCGACATACCTTAACCCGGCCCTGGTCAAAACGACTAACATGTAGTAAAAATAAAATAATCAATTTAATATTTTTTTTTTTTTTTAATTTTCAAAAAAAAAAAAATTGAAGATCACATTTTTTCAAAGATGTTTTTTTTTTTTTTTGAAAAAGTTGTGAAAAATAAAAAAAAAAATAAAATTTATTTTTTATTTTTTGGATTTTTTTTCTTTTATTTTTCAGAAAAAAAATTGGGGACAAAATTTTTTCCAAGTTTTTTTTTTTTTTAAATAAGTTGTGACATATAAAAAAAATGAAAATTTATTTTTATTTTTTGGAAAGAAAACTTTGAAAATTTTTGAGAGATAAAAAAAATAAATTTACTACTTTAAATAACTGTTACTACATTACAGCACTTTTTTGTTAGTTATTCAAAAAAAACGACTTAAAATAACTAACAGAAATAGTTGTTTGATATTTTTCATGCAAAAACAACTGACTTTGTAGTTGAAAACAACTATGTAACTACTGTAAAATATACAAACAACTTACATGTAGTAACTTACATAATTTTCTGAGTGCACTTGACCGATTTCGCTGGATTGCAATACCAACCTGACCAGGTAAATGCCCAACATATATGCCAAACTTCAGGAGCCTCCGTAAAGTCTTTCAAAAGTTTGCGTGTTTTCAACAGACAGACAGACGGACGGACATCGCTAGATCGTCTTTAAATCGATCGAGGATCATGAATATATATACTTTATGGGGTCATAGACGAATATTTCGAGGTGTTACAAACGGAATGACAAACTTATATATACCCTCTATCACTAGAGTGGAGGGTATAAAACAGTGGCGGGTACAGCTTTTGGGTTTGGGGGGGGGGGGGGAATTTTTTTTTTACTTCGAATAAAAAAAAATCATTATGAATTGTTGGCCGAGCAAAAACCGAGATACGTTTCTTTTGCAAAAAAGTGATGGAAAAGCTATAAAATCATCAAATTTATTAGTTTTTGCCAAAGGAGGTTGTTAATTTTGAGACTTTCTCTGTGGAAAAAAGTTCTTTGAATCTAAAAATTTTTCTATGCGAAAAAAGTCTTAAATTCTGAGACCTTTTTCCTATAGAAAATTTCTCAGATTCTTTGACCCTTTTCCTATCGAAAAAGTATCAGATTCTGCGATCTTTTTTCTTATTGATAAGTAGGGCAAGTACTTTCATGTAGAGATGGGCGCGTGAGTGATTTTTGACTCACACTCACTCACGCTCACGACAGGAATTTTTAAATCACGCACATTTTTTCTACTCACACTCACTCATTTGTTCTACTCACACTCACTCACAATCACGTGAGTAAATGTAATACAACTCACACTCACGTTGACTCACACTCACGAAACAATTATTTATAAAAAAAAAAGTTCAAAAATTAAAATTTCAAAAATCTTTCAAAATTTTCAGCGAAATTTTAAATTTTTTTTGCTTTTTTCGGGACGAAATATTAAATGAAGCCATATTTTACAATTTTTTGTTGCTTTTTTTGGTACAAAAGGAAATAAGAAGAGAAAATAAATCACGCAAACTCACGAAAAAAATCGACTCACGCACGCTCACTCACGCAAAAATCTTACTCACGCACACTCACTCACGCAATTTTTTTCTCCACTCACACTCACTCACAATCACGTGAGTAAAATTGAAATCAGTCACACTCACGCGTGATCACGCGTGAATCACACTCTAATCTGCTCATGTGCCCATCTCTACTTTCATGCATCTAAAAATCGAAAATATGTGCCTATAAAATGCTTCTAAAAATCCAAAATATGCACTTAAAATTTAAAAAATATGCACTTAAAATTGAAAAAATATGTATTAAAAATCAATTGCTTTTTTAATTAAAAGCAATTGGTTTTTAGGTTTTTTTAACATAAATGGGCACAGCTTTTAATTAGAAGATAGTTATAAAAAAAATTTCATTGAACAAATTTTCTTTAAAAGTTGTTTTCATTGAGTCAAAAAAATATTTTTGGAACAAGTAGAAAATTAAAACTCGACTTGGATGTAAAATTTTTTTTTTAAATTTTTACCAAAAAAAAAAGAAAAATTTATTTTTTTGGGTGTTACATTTTTTTTATTTAAAAACTATTTGAGTCACAAAAATACTTTGTAAAATATTTTTGTGCCCACCAGTCTCTTTTAAAAAGTGTTAAGGCCTATTCACACCTGAGATGAAATCTCGATCATATGGTCTGTATCATTTTATACACAACCATAAGATCGAAATCTCGTTCAAAAGGTGTAAATTGGGTATTAAGTGTTTTGTCCAACACTTGAATCGTGAAAAACCCATCTTAATTGCACGGGTTTGTTCATAAGTTCTTAACTACTGTACCAATTTCGCTAAAATTCAATACCAACCTGCCCAGGAGAACGACAAAAGTTGTTGTATAGGCATTTCTGAGAAAATTTTTCTGTAAAAATTTTTAAATTCGAAGACAGTTTTCTCGAATAGAAAAATTTTTCAGAATAGGAAAATTTAAAACTTTGTTTTAAAGTCTAAGAATTTTATTTTCAGAAACAAGTTTCTATAAAAAATGCCTCAGAATTAGTGTTTGGGAATTCCCGGACTTTTCAATTTCCCGGGAAACGGGAAAAAATAATTTATTTTTTATTATTAATGTAAATCATAAAAAACATTAAAATTTGATTATCTTTTTATTAAAAACAGTTTTATTAGAGATAAACAATTAATTAAAACATAAAAAATCAAAACATAAAAGTTAAAAATCCTGAAATACAATAAAACAAACCAAAAAAAATATTGCAACTTTTTCCTTCACAAAAAATCGCAAAAAATAGCTAAAAATCGCCAAAAAATTAAAACTGCGTTATTCAAGAAAAAACTAATATAGTTGGCAGCACTTTTAATATTTATTCTGGAAATGTTAATTCTAGGTTCAAAATTTTTATATTTTTTTGACAGTCTTAGCAAAATTATCATTAACCGACGTATATTTTTTGACTTTTAAGTTTTTTCATGATATTAACATACTTTTTATACTTGGTCAGTTTTCCTATGAATATATATTTGCACTGTTCTTCCAAATACAAAAAATACAAAAAATATCAATTTAATTATACCTGTATGTAAAAAAAATGGTAAAAATTAAAGTAAAATAAACGTTTTTATGTAAAAAGGTTTATTTTACAAAATTCCCGGATTTCCCGGGAAAAATTAAAAAAATTCCCGGGAATTCCCGGGAAAACATCCGACCCGGGAATTCCCGGACCCCAAACACTACTCAGAATATAATTTTTATAAGAAAATAATATTTTTTTTACAAGAGATAAAATGATTTTTTGAGAAAATGTTGATGAAAATTAAAAAAAGTGCAATTTATGTGAATATATGCAAAAATATGCATTTA
Source organism: Pegoplata infirma (assembly GCA_963921195.1). NCBI lineage: Eukaryota > Metazoa > Arthropoda > Insecta > Diptera > Anthomyiidae > Pegoplata > Pegoplata infirma. Next base: position 313,021,813 of record OY992536.1, on the reverse strand, counting down.
TACCAAAATATGCAAAAATATGCAACTACAAATTGATGCCATTTTATTGCATATTTATTGATTCGGATAAATATTTAATCTATGTTATGTTTAGAGTGCTGAGTAAAAACATGCATTTTCATGAAAGTACTTGCCCTATTGATAAGTCTCAAATTTTGAGACATTTTTCCCGTAGAAAAAGTCTTGGATTCTGAGATATTTTTCCTTAAAAAAAGTCTCAGATTATAAGACTTTTAGAACTCGGGAATTCTTCTATAAAAATAAGAAAAAGAAATTTTTGAGGATGTGAAAAATTTTAGAGTTTTTGTACCTTTTTCTATAGAAAAAGTTTTAGATTCTGTGACCGATTCTAAGACATTCTGAAAAAAAATTTCAAAATAGTTTAACATACGTTAGACTACCAACATTTTTAAGATTTTAGATATTTTTCATATTCCTATGTAGAAGACAAACAGTTTTTATGTAAATCAAATTAAGATCCTGTAACATTTTTCAATACAAAAAAAAAACATATTCTAAGGCATCTGTTCTGTCTTTCACAACTTTTCAATTCACATGAAAAAAAAAAAATTTTTTGAAAAAAAAATTTCAGCGAAAAAAAATTTTGGTAAAAAAAATCCGCGATTTTTTTCTTTTTTTGTCAAAAAATATGTTCGTACTTGTTTAAATACCATTTGGTGTTCATTTATGTTCACATATGTCAAACAGAAATCGAATTAAAGCATTTTGTATTTTTAGGTTATGTTGAATGTACTGAAATTTTTGAGGTGTGCTTACATTTTCGTTCATAAATTTTGAACCGCTGAACCGATATCGCTCAAATGCAATACCAAACTTCTCGGGAGAACTTCCAATAAATATGTTAAGTTTCAGTCATCTCTGTGTAATATTTTGTCCGTGACAGCATTTTCCACAGACAGACGGACAGACGGACATCGCTAGAATGTCTTAAAATCGATCGGGCATCATGAATATATATACCTTATGGGGTCCCAGACCGATATTTCGATGACTTACAAACGGAATGACAAACTTATATATACCCTCTATCACTAAGTGGAGGGTATAAAAAGTGCTTTCGTTTTACTTTCACCAAATTTTATTTATGTGAAACAAAACGAAAAACAAATTCGGATGTGAAATCTAGAACACCAAAAAAATTCGGAAATTTTCATTTTCACATTTTTTATGTGAATTACTTTTTTTGGAACAGCGGCCTAAAATATTTATACCAAAATGCATAATAAGATTGACAGATATTTTTTCACAGAAAATTTTCAGATTAAGTCACATTTTTGCTTTAAAAATTTTAAAATTTTTCCTATAAAAATTTTTAGATTTTTTTCTATGAAAAATTTTCGGATTTCAAGATTTTTCCTTCTTTTTTTTCTTTTTCTTTCTTTTTTCGTTTCCTTTCTTCCTTTTTTTCCATTTTTTTTTTTTTTTTTTTAAATTTGGTCTGGGTGTGGAAATTTCCCCTTTTCTCCCCCCACCCTTGTACCCGCGCATGGTATAAAAACAACTATCATAAAATAACTGTAAAAATTTTCTAAGTAGAGTTAAAAACCTTAACCTAAACAAATTCAGTCGACTTTATCGAAAATCCCCCAAAAAAAAATTGATTAAAAAAGTTGTATTTTAGGTAAAAGCCGACTTTAAAAAATAATTTTCTCTAGTTGGACCCATTATGTGAAAAAGTTTAAAAACATTTTTAAATACTTCCACACTTTTTGCATCACCCTATTATATTTTACGCACGTGAAGTAGCCGACGAATCGTTAATATTTGCAAAATATTTTCAGATGAATGAAGATAAAGATTAGAAATGATTCACACAAATCATTATCAATTTTGACGATTATTAAGATTAATGACCTCCAAACCCAAAATATTACGAAATTGGCAAATGTTATTAATAATGTAAATATGGTAGATATAATTAAAAACTTATTCAAATTTTAAATAAATTAAAGTTTATTTAAACGAAAAAAAAATCGATTATAACTAACGGTCTAATTTTGTAACACTAAACTTTTGCTTTCAATTTAAAATTTTCTTTTCAATATAAATACTAAATTCTGGGGTTTAATCAGTAAATGTGTAAATAATCACAGTGACATTGCATGTTTTTAACGAATTAAAAAATTAAGTCTAAAAACCACAAATATTGAAAAATGTCCCACATTTTAACTTGAACTTAACATTGAAAACGTACATTTTTTGTCTTTAAAAAAAGTAAAGAAAAAACCCATATAATGAATACCAAAAGTTACACTTGAGTTATTTTCCCATTCATTAAAAAACTAACAACAGAGTGACAGTAAAGTAACTTCGAAATATTTCAGAATGAATTTGGACATTTAAATTGTAAAAAATTGTGTGTGATACACTACGCTGAAACAACTCAAAATTGTTATTTACATTAACAAAAATAGGAATAATTACTTAATTAAGGAAACTTTAAAACAAAACAAAATGTTAATTCACTTAGAAAATTATTGCTGTTACTACATGACGGTTATTTGTGTAGTAAGTAGTAGTTGTTGTTTTAACTACGATTTCAGGCCACGTTCACACTACAAGAACTTACCATGGTAAATTGAGATGATTTTGTGATTTTTCTTTATGCTAGTACAATTTAGAGTTGATTTTGTAAATCACTATGTGATTTTGTTCAAAGGAAAATCACATAGTGATTTTAAAATCACGCAAGTCTGTATACAGTATCAGTTGTTTTTGTATGAAAAATCTCAAACAACTATTTTTTGTATTCATTTTAAAAAATAAATACAAAAAATAACTACATTGTAGCAACAGTTGTTTTATGTAGTGGTTTTTAGTCTATAAAAAAACTTTTAGTTTTTAGAAAAAAGGATGTGCTGAATGAGTTGGAAGTGTCAGATGAAGCAGGAATTATTTCTAAATAATTTTAACCGTTTTGACGTTTAGAAGTTTTTTTTTGTTTAAAAAAATCAGACAATTGGAGTTACAGTAAAAACAACTGTAATTTGAAGTAGTTTTTATCGTTTTTTGTAGTTGTTAATCAATAGTTAAAAACAACAACAATTTTTGGTTGATTTTACCGTAAAATGTAGTGGATGCCTAAACAACAAATGTAGCAGTTTTAACTGTTTTTTGTAGTGGAATCTTGTCATAAGGTCACGATTGACTCAAAAAGTTTTGAGTTTTGTTTTTGGAGTTTTAGTAGGGTTACCAGATTTGAAATTTGGAATAACAGTACATTTGGTCTCAAAAAACAGTACATTGCAAATAAAAACAGTACTTTTTTAAAAGTCTTATTTTATATCAAACTACAAAAACTTAGCCCTTTTACCCTGATTTCAAACAGAGCTCAGCCAAAACGAGCATAAAAGGTTATTAACTGGATGGTGGAACATTTTAGGTAAACCGTCTCAAATTTATTCTATTTTTTTTTTATCAGTGTTGAAAAAATTGCGATCGTCTTTTTGGAGCATTTGTCTTAGTTGCCGCAATATCTTACTTGAAAAGCTTTTGTAGTCTATGCTTTCGCTTAACTAAAACACCGATCCATAAAACAGTGTTTTAATTAAAACACGACTTTAAAAAGCAAACGCGAAAACGGTACTATTGCACTCAAACAAAGGCCTAACTAAATTTTGGAAAAATGTTTTTTTTCACAATTTAGTAAAATTTAATAAAAATTTTGAAATTTCTTTGACATAATTTGCAATTAGTTCATCATATTTATCTTCTTAAAATTGATAAAGGTTTTTCTTTAGGTTTAGTAAATTTTATGCAATTTAAGGAATTTTTTTTTTTTTTAAATGTTTCAAAAATTTCAAAAACTAAGCCAGGAAAACCAAAAAAGTGTTCATTTTCGATTCTAAAAATCTCTAAAGAATCTCCGGTCCTCTTTCAATGTATGGACTCCTCAATTTGAATTGCCGAAACAAAAAAAATGCCAAATACATTTTTGTAGTTCTTTACACGACCGTCTTAATCCCTCCGTGTAATAGTTTTTTAGTTATCCCGTTAAGATTCTAAAGACTCTTTTGGGCCCTTAAATTCCCGTATCCTAAAAACTAAGCAAGGTAGATCGAAAAGGGCAAAGATGTTGAATCAAAATCTATGACGATCCTTAATAGACCCAATGGGACTGGGCCTAAGGTGGTCTGGACCCATGGGTTCCGAACCTAATGGGGTCTGCCCGCAATCGGAACTTTAAATGAGATGTACTCAATAAAATAAATTTTTTCCCATTTTCTAGTTTTTTCTTTTTCTTATTTTTCAGAAAAATTTAGATAAAAAGAAGGAAAACAATGGCAATGGAGCTAAATCATTATTGAATTTAGTTAAGTTTTCCACTTTTTAAATAATTTTTCTTTTTGAGTGTGGTATAATATTAAATTGCATTTAGCTCCTTTTTAAAAATTGAATTAAAATTTTGTCAAATATGAAACATTTTTCGAAAAATGTTACATTTTGGTGAGGAGTATAAAAAAACAGTACAAAAACAGTACACGCTTTAAAAAACAGTACTTTTGCGTACTGTTTTAGGTGCTGTGCATAAAACAGTACTTTTTATAAAAAACAGTACATGTACTGTTTAAAACAGTACGAATGGCAACCCTAAGTTTTAGTATTGACAAAGTTTTTCATTGAGTCATTTCTAAACGCCCTTTTATACCCGTTTTACTGTTGCAGTAATTTAAGAATTTTCATATTTTAATATTTTTTTAATAAATTTTTTATTATTAAAAATAATAACTCTGTAAAATACTCTGTAAAATGACAGTAATCTCAATTTAACAGATATTTAAGAGAGTTTTCTGTCAAAATACAGATTTAAAAAAAATACTTTGTATTTTGTTGCGACAAAAAAACAAAGTTTTATCTCTCATATTACTTTTAACTATGTAATCTTAATTTTACAGATAATTAACAGAGTTTTCTGCTAAAATACAGATTTAAGCGAAATACTCTGTATTTTTTATAAGCAAAAAACTAAGTTTTATCTGTATTTTTACTTATTTATATGTAATCTTAATTTCAGTTTTCTGTAAAACACCAAAACTTTATCTGTATTTTTTTTTTGAGAAAATGTTAAAAAAGTACCAAAAAAAAAAATCTTTTCAAAAACTTTTAAAAAATAACATGTATTTTACTAAACTTTTTTTCTGTAAAATTTTGGTTGCATCAAATGCATTTTACAAATATATGTAAATTTACAGAGTTTTTCTTTGCTAAATGATGTTTTATTTAACCAATATTTTACTAGAAACTAGTGCCTACGGTCAGTACCGTAGTACCGGGAATACCGGGATTCCCGGTTCTCGGTATTACCGGGATTCCCGGTTCTCGGTATTACCGGGAAATGGTACCGGTTTCCCGGTTCTTAATTCATTCCCGGTATTCCCGGGAATACCGGTATTCCCGGTTCCGGTTCTGACGGTATTCCCGGGATTACCGGTATGTATATTTTGTAAAATTTTGTAGAATTAAAATTTTCTTTGCTTTTACCAAAAAAAAATACAAAACATGTGAAAAACACCATTTTCAATTTATTTTTTTAATTTTAGAAAAAATAATTGCATGATTTTTAAATAATTTTACAAACACAACTAAATATTACTAAAATACTTATTAAATGGTGTAATTTAAATATTTTATGGTACAGTATTTTTTTGGTTTTTGAGAACCGGTACCAGGATCAGAACCGGGAATACCGGTATTCCCGGGAATATATCTAGAACCGGGAAACCGGTTCCAGAACCGGGAATACCGGTATTCCCGGGAATACCGAGAACCGGTAAATGGGGGGCACTACTAGAAACTCTGTAAATTTACAGTTTTTTTTTGTCAAAATCATTTTACAGAGTTTTATAGTAAAATTACCAATAAATGTTGCTAGCTAGTATGGTGTTCTCTGTTAAATTTAATAAATTTAACAGAGTTATTATTATTAGTGTATTATTATTAGTGTATTATTATTAGTGTACGATCTGAAGGATTAGATTCTTAACACAGAAATAAAGCTTTGTAGAACCCACAAATCACTCGCACCAACAGCTCTAACAATCTAATACACATGATGTTTTAAATATTTGTCCATTGACTTATTTGTCACACTTTATATGGGTACCTTTTTTCAATTAATACATACTCAAATTTAACAATAAGATATAAGAGGAAGTTTATGCATAAAGCACTAAAAATGTATATGTACATATCACCTCGTTTACGAAACCAATGCGAAATGCAATTGTTTTCAAAATAAAGTTATTTGTACAATTATTTTTTTTACGTTCCACTTAAAGATAGAGCGTATATGAGGCATTCCACACCAAATGTTCAGCAAAAAAAAGTGATGTCGTGTCAATATGAAATCAATAACCGAGTATTCGCCCTTAGGTCACTATTAAATAACACAAATAAAATTTCAGTTTTTTTAAAAAGTGGGCTTTGTAGGCATGGTCAAATATTGAAAATATCTGAATTTTTTGCCTTAGTACCTTTATTTAAATATTTATGCAAAATTAGTGAAACACAGTGAAGCCTTTAAAATAAAAGTTTTTTATAGATTTTTGTATGGGCTATCGATTAAAAAAATAAAAATTGGAAAATTTTCAGAAGTTCTGAATTTTTTAAATTTAAACTTAAACTTTATTTATCAAAAAAACATGCCACAATTTTATTCCTTTTTTAAATGTTTAAAAATTAGTTAATGGTTACATCTATCTGTTTTGAAATTTTCAGAGATGTTTTTTCCTTATTTTCGAGAAAAAAAATGTTGAACATTGCACTATGGTTATAATTTACAATAATGGGGTATATTACGTATGCGAATGAGTAATATTAACTCTTAAAAAACATTTAAAATAGAGATGTTTTCGTGGGTGAGTTTTTTTTGACGATCACGCACCAGCACGAAGGAAAAGTTTAAATCACGCACGATTTTTCATTTTCCTCACGTTCACGTACGCTCAAGTGAGTAGAAAAAAAAATTGTCACGGGCACGATACTCACGTGAGCGTGACTGAGCGTGAGCAAAATAAATGATCATGCGTGATTAAAATAATTTCCTTGGTGAGAGTGCGTGATGGTAAAAAAAACTTACCCACGATCACATCTCTATTTTAAATGTTTTTTAAGAGTTAATATTACTCATTCGCATACGTAATATACTTAGGCTGACCATTCGTACTGATTTGATCAGTACATGTACTGATTTTTCATTACGTGTACTGATAAAAAAACGTTGTACTTATTTGTACTGATTTTTTGAACATTTCAACATTAAAAAATGATTTTTTCAAAAATTGTATACAAAAACAAGTATTTCAATTAAATAAGTCCTCAGAGTAGTTTTTTATAACTTAGATCTGACAATGAGATACTTTATAATGAAATTATTCTAAGGAGCTTAGAGTTCGTGGATCTAAAGGTTTCTTAACTCAAAATTTTATGTATCTGATCATGAAGTTATTTTGATCTTTTCTGTAACAAATTGTTTACTGGATGATGGATTTTCCATAATTTTAGAAATGTAATTACATGCAAAGCTCGATATGTTGGACCCATTCGTTATATCCCGAAGGATTTTTTTTTATGTATTTATTATTAAAATAACCAAGCTAAAGTGAATTCTTAGCACTTTAAACATTAAAATATATTTTTAAACATTAAAATATATTTTATTCAAGAAGTCAATGTTAAAATTTTTGTCGTTCGTTATATCGAATATTCGTTAAGGCGAGATTCGTTAAACCGGGATTTACCTGTATATGAATCCAAAGGATTCTACGATGTTTAATGAGGTAACGTCATCAGAATTTATTGAAAAAAAAACTCTCAGCAAGGCTGTTTAAAAAAACATGTGCTTATCTGGAAAGTTTTCTAAAAGAAAGAGTTAACAAAAATTAAGGATCGCCAGAATCTGAGAAATTTTGTTATTCTCAAAACCTGTGTGTTTTTGTTGTATTTATTGCACTGAAACGATCAAAACATTGGAATTAAGTTGTTTAAAGTCAACTAAATTGTCTGTAAAATAACGACAACAGTTTAAGGCAGTTGTTTTTACAAGAAGTTGGGGTCAGTTTGTTAGTTTAAGTGAAATTTTTTAAGTGTTGAAGAAATCAACATAAAAACTTGAGCGTACTGATTTGAGTTCAGAAAAAAATGGTCACCCTAAATATACTCCATTATTGTAAATTAAAAGCATAGTGCAATGTTCAACATTTTTTTTCTCGAAAACAAGGCAAAAAACCTCTCTGAAAATTTCAGAACAGATAAATATACACCTTAACTATTTTTTAAACATGTAAAAAAAAATTGTGGCATGTTTTTTGATATAAAAAGTTTAAATTTAATATTCAGAACTTCTTCTAAAAATTTTCCAATTTTTATTTTTTTAATCGATAGCCCATACAAAAATTTATAAAAAACTTTTATTTTAAAGACATCACTGTGTTTTATTTCATTGGCATAAATATTGAAATAAAGATACTTAGGCAAAAAATGCTGAAATTTTTAATTTTTGACCATGCCTCCACTTTTTAAAAAATCTTAAATTTGATTTTTGTTATATAATAGTGCCCTAAGGGCGAATACTTTGCAAATGATATCCTATTAAAACCACCATGGTTCTTCTGTAGTGGAACAGTTGGTGTGGAATGACTCATATATGTTTTTCATTCCATTTGTAACACCATAGAGGATTAAAGTAAAGAGATTGTAATTGGTTCAACTCTCTTTTTTTTCTCTCACGCGAAATCTGTCTGGGATCAAGTAAAATTTTGGTTTTTTAAAGTCATGAAATTTGTCCTTTATTAGCACTTTTAATATTTTTTTTTAATTATATTGAATCATTAACACTTTCAGAACGTAAATTTCATAAATTTGTTTTGTTTAAAACAATATAAAAATGTTTTTTTAAAGAAAACAAAAAGCCTTTTTTTCAATTCCTCTTTCAACCTTCATTCTATTAATCCAGGCAGTTAATGTTTGAGTGTTTGAGGTGCATGCCTACCCCCTGGTAAAACATCCAAATATAGGTCTACACTCAAAAGTATTAAAATCAAGCAGAAACAACTTTAAAATAAATATCGAGACCTTAGAACAACAAGGTTCTATTTGCTTAAAGAAATAGGCACAGATAGAACCTTGTTGTCCCAAGGTCGCGATATAAAGCAGTGAATAGAAAGTTTATTTCCACTTATTTTAAATATTTCTATGTGTATTTTTAATATGACCAATTTTGAAATTAAAGTTGTTGCACTTTAATTTAAAATTGACACCAATTTTGATTAAACGTTGATATAACACAATAAATGCTTAATAAATAAAACCAAATATTTTAATGTTTTATTAACAAAAAAAAAGTACACTTGTATACTAAAATATTGAAAAAGCTATGATATAATATAAAAGTCAGTCTATACAATCAGAAAAAACGAGCCAATCAACAGAAAAATCTGCTGAATTAATACACCCATTTTGAGCCATATGAGAAATCTGCTGATTTTTACAGACACGGTTTGCTACAAATCTGTCAAGTTTTAAAACTAGTGCAATCCAATTCCGTTGAAAATTCAACTATGAGCTGTATATTCTTAAACTCCAGATATTAAACAAATATTTAACTATCTCATAAAAGAATTATCCATTAAAATTACTTAATACAAAACGCCATTCATCTCCACATACACATTAAGATTAAAGGGGTTATTCCACTTTGCAAACGATTATGATCTATAAAACAAACGCGTATTGTATTAGAGTAAAGTACCGCCAAAAGTTACTCACATTTTTTTTTAATCAAAATCAAATTTTTTTTTAGACGTTATGCTAGACACGTTTTTTCTGACGATACATTAATGCTGCTGATGTTATAAACAAAAACACTAATGTTTGTTTTATTTACCTTTTTTTTAATTTTTTTTTTTTTTTTTTTAAAACAAATTTTATTTCTACATAGTGTTGAGATTGAAAGATGGATGGATGATTCTAAATGTACAACATGATATTGTTAATTTGTATTGTTATTATATTTTTCGTTTGATGGTCATTTCAAAAAAATCTGGGAGATCCCCAGAAAATAATCGTCATCAACCTGTTAATGTGTTAAGAATTGTTATTGAAGTTTACTTGGACTTTACGTCAGAACTATGAAAGAATTTATTCCTGATGTGGCACATAAACAGCAAAAATTAACTGCCCAAATAGTTATGTCTAGAATAATTATTATGCATCTTTTAATAGTGAAACGTGATAATGGAATAATGTATTTTTTTTTTAATTTGCAAAAAAAAAAAATTCCATTTGCCCACTGTTTTTGTACGCTCAGAAAATTATAGCAGTTACTGATAGAAGATAGTTGATTGTTGTTTTCAACTACTATTTCTTTTGTTTTTGTATAAAAAATCTCAAACAAATTTGGTGTCACTGTTGTTTCAAAAAATATTTAAAAAAATACAAATTAATATTTATGCAAATATTTAATGCTCTAGCGAATGAGCATTAAATATTGAAAATATTGAAACAAGAAAATTCAAGCAAATTAGTAAATTGTTATGAAATTTAAAATTCAAATGCGATTTTCTCGAAAAACACATGTCTGAATTTTTTTGTGTGGATAGACAAATATCTAAACTTTCAAAAAAAATTTTTTTTTTTTTAAAGTGACCGGATTTTTGATAAATAGACTTTTTTTAAAAAAAATGGATCGATAGCCCATAAAAAAAAACAAGAATGTAAATTTTTGAGATTGTGGTGCATTCCGTTTTAATTTGAAAAATATTTAAACAAGGCAACTCGGCACAAATTTGACCATTTTTCCCATATTTGACCACGCCTCCTAAGCCCAGTTTTTGAAAAATTTAAAAACCTAAATCGCAATTTTCTTAGTTCCATATAGGGCTATCCATAGAACCTCTTCAGAAATGTACGGTACACATGTTAGCTTTCTAAATCCCGAGAATTGTTTTTTTATTTTTTTAAGTTAAAGACACAAATAGTTTTTGCGTTTTGGAGTTAAGAATTTCATTAAAAATGATTTAAACAAAAAACAAGTAGAAAAGTTAAATTCGACTTGGCCGAATCTATGAATACCCTCCACCAGAGTCATAGAGTAGGATAACAAATGCGTTTGAAAAAGTAGTAAACAAAAACCATATGGTATTGTTTACGAAATTTTATCACAAATCGAAATGTGAGGGAGATGGAAGATACCAGTTTTACAGTGAGAATACAGATTGTTTTTTGTCTCTCTTTACTTTACGTTTGAACTTTAGTTTGGCATTGCCAGAATTTTCCAATTATCTTTGGTGATGCCAGATCTACAAAACGGTCGATGTATTACTTTATAACTTTGCCCTCCACAATGCCCTTTTTAAAGAATGATAAATTTTCTAACGTGAAAAAAAATAACAATTTTGATTAGAAATATTTTATTTTGAGTAAAAAACTTTTTTGTCATTTTTGTAAAAAAAAGAAAAATTACTATTTTTTTTTTTTGAGTGTAAAATTTTTTAAAGTGTAAATTTTTTGTATATATTAGTTCCTTTAAACTCCTACAAGGAGCATAGGGCCAAAACAAGTTGCTTCCAATATACTCGATCCGATGCTCGATGTTTAAGTTCATTCCAATTTAGATTTAGTTTGGACATCTCAATTGTTATCTGGCGTTTCCAGGTATGCGATGGACGTCCTGAACGGCGACTGCCTTGTGGGTTCCACTCTAAAGCTAAAAAATTTTTTGTATAGTGTAAAAATATTTTTGAGTGACAAAAAAATTCCAATGGTTTTAAAGCTTGTTTTTTTAAGGCTCGTTTTTTTCAGCAAGTGAATTTAAGGTGAAGCGAATCTGAAATTCACGGTTTTGCTAATAACTTTTGAACCACTGGACCGATTTGGCTGAAATTTAACATAAGCTAGCTAAGGGGAACGATAAGCTTCAGCATCAGAATTGCCTGTAGAAAGTTATCGTGTTTTTTATCTCGTAAATTCGCGAAAAACCATTGCCGAAATTCACTCTTTTGCTTATAACTTTTTAACCACTGGACCGATTTCGCTGGATTGCAATACCAACCTGACCAGGTAAATGCCCAACATACTATATGCCGAACTTCAGGAGCCTCCGTTAAGTCTTTCAAAAGTTAGCGTGTTTTAAACAGACAGACAGACGGACGGACATCGCTAGATCGTCTTAGCATCGAACGAGGATCATAATTATATATATACTTTATGGGGTCTTATACCAATATTTCGAGGTGTTACAAACGGAATGACAAACTTATATATACCCTCTATCACTAGAGTGGAGGGAATAAAAAAATACCCAAATTTTGAAAAATTTTACAAGTCCCGAAGAAGTTTTGTAGAATCCCGGATAAATTTAAAAATTATGAGATAAAAAAAATGTTTTATACAAAATTCTACATATCGTCTGTGCGCCAACCAGAACTGGTATGTGTATTTTAAAATTTTTTGAAGAGGCGTTAATAACAGCTAAATTTGGTACTTTTGCGCTGTTTTTTTAAGTGTTAATTAATGTAAATAGAAAATTTGCAAGATAATTTAAATATTTATGAAAGAAATATTGTTTTAAAGCACCGCGAAAGGTCAAAATAAAGCTGATTTGTAAGCAGCTCGAAAAATTTTTGAAAAACACATACCAATTCTGGTTGGCGCACCGACGATATTTTATCTTAAGATATAAAATTATACACAATTATATCAAAATAGATAAACCCAATATTCTGATCAATACTGATAATATTTTATCTAATATAACTTATTTTGAGCTTATTTCATCCACCAATTTCATCATCATATTTTATCCAAATACGTGTAGGGCCGTATTAGATTATATATGGCTCAATTTTAAATCTATATATATAAAAGAGTGTGGTGACTGACTGACTTACTGACTGACTGACTGATTGGCAATAATCATCGCCCAGCCCAAACCGCTGAAGCTAGAGACTTGAAATTTGTAATGTAGGTTCGGCTCCCGACAAAACCACCCACTAAGAAGGGATTTTTGGAAATTCCGATTCTAAGGGGGGCAAAAGGGGGAAAATAGGGCCCTTTGGGGGATTTTGTATCTTTTGAACTAATAGTCCTAGAAACTTCAAATTTGAACTCTAGGATCCTCTCGCGGAAATAAAATTTCGAAAAAAATATTTTTGGAAAATTCCGCCTCCAAGGGGGGTAAAAAGGGGAAAATAGGGCAAATTGGTAAATTTTTTATATTCTAAACAAATGGTCCAAGAGACTTGAAATTTGAACTCTAGGAGCCTCTCGCGGAAATAACATTTTGGAAAAAGTAATATTTTGAAAATTCCGTTTCTAAGGTGGGGGGAGGGGGAAAATAGGGCAAGGTGGTATTTTTTGTATCTCCTGAACTAATGGTCCTACAATCTTAAAATTTTGAATATAGAATACACTCGCGGAAATAACATTTTGAAAAAAGGACTTTTTTGAAAATTCCGGTTTTAAGGGGGACAAAGGGGGAAAATAGGGCAATTTGTTAAACTTTGAACTAATGGTCCTACAAACTAGATATTTGGACTATAGTAGCTTCTCGGGGAAAAAAACATTTTCTTACTAAAATTTTTTCACTCAAAATTTTTTTCACTCAAAATTTTTTTCACTCAAAACTTTTTTCACTCAAAATTTTTTTTACTCAAATTTTTTTTACCCAATTTTTTTTTTACTCAAAATTTTTTTCACTCTATTTTTTTTACTTAAATTTTTTTCACTTAATTTTTTTTTTTCAGTCAAAATTTTTTTTTTTCAATTTTTTTTTTACAAAAATTTTTTTGTTTACTGAACTTTTTTTAAAGTTTTCTTACTAAAATTTTTTCACTCAAAATTTTTTTCACTCAAAATTTTTTTGACCCAAAATTTTTTTCACTCAAAATTTTTTTCACTCAAAATTTTTTTCACTCAAAATTTTTTTTTACTCAAATCTTTTTTACTCAATTTCTTTTTTACTCAAAATTTTTTTCACTCTATTTCTTTTCTACTTAATTTTTTTTTACTTAATTTTTTTTCACTCAAAACTTTTTTTCACTCAAAATTTTTTTTACTCAAATTTTTTTTACTCAAATTTTTTTTACTAAAATTTTATTAGCACTGAATTTTTTTTAAATGAAAAACTTTTTTACTCAAATTTCTTACTCAAAATTTTGTTTCTCCTTTTTTTAGTTTTTGGGAATTTATTAATTTTATTACTCAAATTTGGAAGAAATAGGACAATTTTGAGCATTTTCTATCTTCTCGCGGAAATAACATTCTGAACAAAATATTTTTGAAAAATTCCGCCTCCAAGGGGGGAAAATAGGGAAAATTGGTACATTTTTTATATTCTGAACAAATGGTCTCAAAAACTTGAAATTTGAACTCTAGGAGCTTCTCGCGGAAATAACATTTTGAAAAAAGTAATATTTTGAAAATTCCATTTCTAAGGTGGGGGGAGGGGGAAAATAGCAAGTTGGTACATTTTGTATCTTCTGAACTAATCTTGAAATTTTTAATATAACATTTTGAAAAAAGTACTTTTTTGAAAATTCCGGTTTTAAGGGGGGAATAGTGAAAAATAGGGCAATTTGGGGAATTTTGAACTAATGGTCCTAGAAACTAGATATTTGGACTATAGTATACTTTCGGGGAAAAAAACATTTTTTACTAAAATTTTTTCACTCAAAATTTTTTTTTTACTCAAAATTTTTTTTACTCAATTTTTTTTTTTTTACTCAATTTTTTTTACTCAAAATTTTTTTCTAGAAATTAAAAAATTTGGACTATAGGATCCTCTCGCGAAAATAACATCTGAAGAAAGTATTTTTTGAAAAATTTTCATTTAAATTTGGGGGGGAAATAGGACGAATTTGAATATTTTCTATATTCTGAACTAATGGTCCCAGAAACCTGAAATTTGGACTATTGGATCCTCTTGCGGAAATAACATTATTAAACAAAGCTTTTTTTTCATTTTCGCTTCTAAGGTGGTAAAAAGGGGGGAAACTATGGGATCCTCTCGCGGAAATAACATTGTGAAGAAAGTACTTTTTTGAAAATTCCGCTTCTAAGAGGGAAAAGGGGGAAAGTAGGGCAATTTTGTGTCTGCTGAACGAATGGTCGTAGATACTTAAAACTTGGTCTGTACAATCCTCTCGCGGAAATAACATTCTGAAAGAAGTACTTTTTGAAAATTCCGCTTCTAAGGGGGAAAAGGGCTGAAAGTAGGGCAATTTTGTATCTGCTGAAATAATGGTCCTAAATACTTAAAATTTGAACTGTAAAAAAAATTCTAAAAGAAGCACTTTTATTTTAAATTCCACTTCTAAGGGGCGAAGTAGGGCAATTTTGTATCTGCTGAACTAATAGTCCTAGATACTTTAAATTTGAACTGTACGATTCTTTCGCGGAAAAAACATTTAAAAAAATTCCACTTCTAAGGGGACAAAAGGGAGAAGTATGGCCCTTTGGGGGATTTTGTATCTTTTGAACTAATAGTCCTAGAAACTTGAAATTTGGACTCTATGATCCTCTCGCGGAAAAAAAATTTGAAAAAATATTTTTGAAAATTCCGCCTCCAAGGTGGGAAAATAGGGCAAATTTGTACATTTTTTATCTGCTGAACAAATGGAGGCGAAAATAACATCGGAAAGAAATACTTTTTTAAAAAATCGTTTTTAAAGGGGGAAAAATGGGGAAAGGAGGTAAATTTTGTATCTGCTGAACTAACAACAACTGAACAACAACAACAAATTTTTTTTTTTTTTATATGTATTAGAAAACACAAATCTCACGAAAAGAACAAGTTTTTTTTTTTTTTTTTGTTGTTGGGCCCTGAAAAAACAATCCTGCATACGTCTATGGTCCTAGGAACTTGAAATTTGAACTGTACAATCCTCTCCCGGAAATAACATTCTGAAAGAAGTACTTTTTTGAAAATTCGGTTTTAAAGGGGGAAAAGAGTGGAGAGAAATGCAATTTTGTATCTGCTGAACGAAAGGTCTAGATGCTTCAAGTTTGGACTGCACGATCCTCTCGCGGAAATAACGCTTCTACGGGAAAAAGGGGGAAAGTATGGCAATTTTGTATCTGCTGAACTAATGGTCCTATATACTTGAAATTTGGACTGTACGATCCTCTCGCGGAAAAAACATTCTGAAAGAAGTACTCTTTTGAAAATTCCGTTTTAAATGGGGAATAGGGGGAAAGAATGGCAATTTTGTATATGCTGAACTTATGGTTCTAGATACTTGAAGTTTGAACTGTACGATCCTCTCGCGGAAATAACATTCTGGAAAAAGCACTTTTTTAGAAAATTCTGTTTCTAAAGGGGAAAAAATGAGAAAATAGGGACATTTTGTATTTACTAAACTAAAAGTCCTAGATAGTTGAAATTTGGACTGTACGATCCATTCGCGGAGATTACATTAAGAAGAAGGTGGGGCAATTTTGTATCTGCTGAACTAATGGTCCTAGATACTTGAAATTTGGAATAAACGATCCTCTCGCGGAAATAATATTCTAAAGGAAGTACTTTTTGAAAATTCCGGGGGGAAAAGGTGGAAAGTATTGTAATTTTGTATTTGCTGAGCTAATGTTCCAAGACTCTTGAAGTTTGAACTTCACATTCCTGGAAATAACATTCTGAAAGAAGTACTTTTTTGAAAATTCGTTTTTAAAGGGGGGAAAATGGGGAAATGAGGTCAATTTTGAATCTGCTAAACTAATGGTCCTAGATACTTGAAGTTTGGACTGTACGATCCTCTCGCTGAAATAACATTCTGGAAGAAGTACTTTTTTAGAAAAATCTGCTTTATGGGGGAAAAAGGGGGAATTTTGAAATTTGAACCCTCTCGCGGAAGTAACATTCTAAAGTAAGTACTTTTTTAATAATTCCGCTTCTATGTGGGAAAAAGGGGAAAAGTAGGGCAATTTTGTATCTGCTGAACTAAGAATTGTCCTAGATACTTGAAATTTGGACTGTACGAGCCTTTCGCGGAAAAAACATTCTGAAAGAAGTACTCTTTTGAAAATTCCGTTTTGAAGGGGGAAAAGGGGGAAGTAGTGCAATTTTGTATCTGCTGAACTAATGGTTCTAGATACTTAAAGTTTGAACTGTACGATCCTATCGCGGAAATAACATTCTGAAAGAAGCACTTTTTTAGAATATTCTGCTTCTAAGGCAGTGGTCGGCACCCATTGCACCCAGGTGCATAATGAAATTGGCTATTTGCACGTAGGCAACCCGAACGTCAACGAAACACGCAACTGAGAGCATTAAAAATACAAATATTTTATTTAGTGTCATGGTAGCATTTAAAAAAGCGAGTAGATGAAGCTATGTTTTAGAAAAATATAAAAATGTTCCCTCTTTCTGCCGACCACTGTTCTAAGGGCAAAAAATGGGGAAAGTAGGGCAATTTTGTATCTGCTGAATTCACAGAAAAAAACAAATTGTTATATTGACCCCCATATTTGTGAATACAATAAACTTTTTCACAGAAAGTGCTCTTGTACGGAAATTTGTGATATCAACTAACGTTTGTAAATATTGATTGTTAAAAAAAAGGTAAAAAAAAAATTGATAAACGAGTTTGTAATAGTTCTCTTAAATTATTATTTGTATTGACAAACGTACAAAATCTTAAATTTTTTTTCAACAAAGAAATTCAACAAACACAATTTGTTGATCTGACAAACGTAAAAAATCTTATTTTTTTTCAACAAAGAAATTTAACAAACACAAAAACTATTTGTTGATATGATAAAATTATTTTGAAATAAAATTACTTGACTAAGTTTGCTGAAAACAAAATCGAAATTTTGTATTATGGACTAACATGGGGCCGTTTTTACTAAATGTTTGGTTGATATCATGTTTGGTAAATTAACAATTGATGTTTCTTGATTTAAATTTGGCGATTTTATTTTCTGTGTTAATGGTCCTAGATACTTGAAATTTGGACCTTTCGCGGAAATAACATTTTAAAATAAGTACTTTTATGAAAATTATGCTTATAAGGGGGAAAAATTAAAAAATACGGCCATTTTTTATTTGCTGAACTAATAATCCTAGATAGTTGAAATTTGGACTATAAGATCCACTCGCGGAGATTACATTCTGGGAAAATAAGTTTTTGAAAATTTGGTACACAATGTTCCTTATGCACTAATGTTCCTTGAAGGTTTTTTTAACTTCCGTTTTTCAGGAGGGAGGGGGGATAAGTTAATTTGTTACATTTTTTATCGTATGAACTAATAATCCTTGAAACTTCAAATTTGAACTTAAGAATCCTCTCGCCGAAATAATTTTCCAAAATAAGTACTTTTTGGAAATTCCGCTGCTAAAGGGGTGAAAAGGGTGAAAATAGGACAATTTGTAACATTTTGTATCTTTTAAACTAATGGTCCTAGAAACTTCAAATTTGGACTATAGGATCCTCTCGCGGAAAAACATTCTGCAAAAAGAGTTTTTTTGAAAACCCGCTTCTTAGGCCGAAATAGGGCAATTCGGTACATTTTGCGTCATCTAAACTTATGCTCCTAGAAACTTAAAAGTTATACTGTAGGATCCTCTCGCGGAACAAAAACATTATGAACTCCAGTTTTTAAAATTCTTATTTTAAAAGGAAAAATGGGTCACTTTTCACACTTTCGGAAATAATAATACTTCGCACTGAGGATCTTCCAGCAGAAAAAATATTTTTTCACTCAAATTTTGGTTATACACAGTCTATAGATGAAACACAATTTTATAACATGGACTTGAACTAATTTTATTAATTATATTTTGTTTTAAAGTACACTCTAAACAAATGAGTCCAGTTTCCTACTATAAATTGGGTAAATTTCAACAAATTTCAAATTTCCAATAATTTTTTGGTACAACTACACATTTTGTGTAAATTTACCCAATTTATAGTAGGAAACTGAAATCATTTTAGAGTGTATTTAAAGAGCATTAAAAATTTATTTTTTCAACAGAGTATTTGGTTACCCTGGAAACAAAATTTTTTACTACTTTACAAAATATAATATTTTAAAGGTTAAAACAAACAATTTTTACGTTTAATAAAAAATTAATAAGAGTTTAAAGTAATAAAGTTGTTTTTTTTTTTGTTACAGCTAACCGGTAACGAAGTACCGGGCGAGTTAGCTAGTTATATATATATGGACCTGTATATTTTTTTTAGTCGGAAGTTATGAAAAATTTACTTAAATAGTGAAAAAACTTCCTCAAATTAAAGAAGATAAATATAATGAACTTATTGGTGTAAATTTAGGGTTTCTATTCAGGAAAAATTTTCCGGGAAATATTTTTCTTAAAATCACGGGATTTTTTTCTTCGGGAAATTTCGGGAATTCGTCGCTAATTTTTTTAAGAAATATATATTTAATTTAGACATTTTTAACACAATTTTAAATGATTTCTTAAAAATAAAATTAAAACTTTGAAAAAATTAAAATTTTTAAAGAAAAACTAGTAAGGATATGATCCAGTATATTGGTGTTCTCTTTTTGCACGGATTCTTTAAATTCGAAAGTTTAATTATTATTGTTGACGTAGTCAAAATTAGAAAAATATTCCAAAAAGTTGTTACACATTTGTTGTAAAATTTCAAAATCTTATAAATAATACGTATTTTCCGAATTGTGAAAATTTTTTTATTGAGTGGAAATACGTCAATGCATATACTTCAACTGTGACAAGGTCCAATATTTCTTCAAAGAATAGATTTTATGAACTTTCTACGTATATTTTAGAGGTTAATAAAACTATTTTACAAAAGAAGACATCTAAAATGGTTTTAAATTGGAAAATACAACCATAATTTGTAATACATATAATAATTTTTATATGATAAAGTTAAAAATTTGTTTTAATTAAAAAATTCCCGGGAATTTCCGGGAATACGATTTCTTTAAAACGCTTTCCCGGGAATTGAAAAAGTCCGGGAATTTAGAAACCCTAATTACGTCCTAAAACTAAAGAAGAGGGATATGTCTTAAAAATTAGGATAAGATACGAAAAATTAGATAGGGAAAATTTCTTTAGCGGTCAGAATTTCTTTCATGTATTAGGGAATTATGGAAAATTATGGACTATTCAACAGTAAATGAACTAAAATTTTTTCCTAACAGTAAATAAAAATTTCCCAACTTTTAGTTAAATTTATCTAAATTGTAGGAAAAATTTATAAACAATTTGGAAGAAAATTTTTCCAAAAGTTAAGTTTAGTCTTTTTTTTTGAGTGTAGTTGCAAATTTGATTAAAGAAATAATTCTTTTATGACTCTGCTTGGGCGTAAATTAAACTGCAGACAGTAACTACTACTTTTTGGAGATAGAATCAAAAAAAGATGTAAAACAAATATATGGGGGAGAGGTTCTCATATATAAAGGTAGACTGCGTATAAGAATTAAATTCAGTATTAAATTAATTGTAGAAAGGAAACCTTGTGCAAACGTTGAAACGAGCATAAAACGATAATGTGTAGTAATGTGAGTTAAAAAAAAATTAACCGAAAAAACTTTTAAAAAAACATGAGAAGCTAATTAAAAATTTTATTTATTGCAGTTAATTAAATTATTATTTGTATTGGCTGTGACATGTTGTGCCTTAGCTGCACCAGCTCCAGAGCCGGCACCAGTTAAGGCAGAAGGACGAACACTAGGCCTACTGGGAGGTGGTCTGGGAGTAGGATTTTCTGTTGGATTAAATAGTGGTTTATATGGTGGACATGGTGGAGGATATGGTGGGGGATATAATGGGGGATATGGTGGGGGATATAATGGGGGATATGGTGGGGGGTATGGTGGGGGATATGGTGGCCATGGTCATGGTTATCATAGACCCGGTGGATATCATGGTCATTATCCTGGTGGTTACGGAGGCGGATATGGAGGATATGGAGGCGGTTATCCTGGTGGTTACGGAGGCGGATATGGAGGAGGTTATCCTGGTGGTTACGGAGGCGGATATGGTGGAGGCAATCAATATGGTGGACACTATAGTCAACATCATCATGAAAGCGGTTATTATGGTGGCCACGAACACGGTGGTTTCTTTGGTTAAACTTAAAAAAGTCTGTATTTTTAGTTTTGTTAAATAGAATAAACCATTTGTTAATAAAAATCAGTCATAATTTAAGTTTTTTTACGATATTTGTTTTACAAAATAAAAAAAAAAAATAGAAGAAACAATTCCAGCTTATGTTTTATTTTTTTTTCGTTTTAGAAAATGCTAGGCTTAAATATATTTCAAGGATTTATCGCCAAAGTAATAACTTTAATTTAAAAGTCATAT
The DNA here is from genome assembly GCA_963921195.1 of Pegoplata infirma. Lineage (NCBI taxonomy): Eukaryota > Metazoa > Arthropoda > Insecta > Diptera > Anthomyiidae > Pegoplata > Pegoplata infirma. Next base: position 313,000,500 of record OY992536.1, on the reverse strand, counting down.
TCTTTTGCTTTTAAAGATCCGGTTTGAGATTTATATTTTTAAAGTGTCCTTCAGAAAGACATTTAAAAATATTCTCATTGTATAGGCACGTAATTTTTTATTCAATTATGTTTGTTTAAGGTAATTGTGCTCGTATCTTATGATATTTTTGTAATACAGTAGAAAGCAAAAACAAATTTTAAATCTTTTTTTTTTCAACTGATGTCAAATCAAGATTGATTAAATACAAACGTTGTGTGCATACCAAATATGTTTTTTATACACTGAAAAAACAGACAAAACTAAGATTAAAAAAATTTTTTAAATATTTAGTTTAGGAATATTCCTAAAACTTAAGTTAAAAATGGGAAATTTTGCGATCTATGAGGAAACAACTTTAGTTCATATACTTATAAATAGTTCATAGTTTTCTTAACATGGAGTTCGTTAATATAAATGAAATAAATCTTATTGCCAAAAAATAGCTCCCCAAATTTATTTGTGCTTTTTTTATTAAAAAACAAGTAAAAAAGTTAAATTCGGCCTTGCCGAATGTAGTGATACCCTCCACAATTTCAAAAAGATTATTGCAAAAAACATTATTTAAAAGTAATTTACTTTTGAAAAAAAAAAAATTTTTGAAAAAAAATTTCCGCGAAAAAAAAATCTGCGATTTTTGTCTTTTCTTGTCAAAAAATATGTTCGTACTTGTTTAAATACCATTTGGTGTTCAATTATGTTCACATATGTCAACCAGCAGGCGAATTAAAGCATTTTGTATTTTTAGGTTATGTTGAATGTACTGAAATTTTTGAGGTGTGCTTACATTTTCGTTCATAACTTTTGAACCGCTGAACCGCTATCGCTCAAATGCAATACCAAACTTCTCGGGAGAACTTCCAATATATATGTTAAGTTTCAGTCATCTCTGTGCAATATTTTGTCCGTGAGAGCATTTTCCACAGACAGACAGACGGACATCGCTAGAATGTCTTAAAATCGATCGGGCATCATACTTTATGGGGTCCCAGACCGATATTTACAAACGGAATGACAAACTTATATATACCCTCTATCACTAAGTGGAGGGTATAAAAAAAAATATTTGTGCTCAATCAGCGCTCATTTTCATTTCAGATAAAAGACCTAGTTCGTTCATCTAGTTCAATCGCTCATCTATTGTTTTCGTTCAACAGTTCGTGAACGAATCATTTTGATCATGTCTGTTGTTTTGGATTTCGTTCAAAAATATTGAATAACAAGTAGAAAAGTTAAATTCGGCTTGGCCGAATCTATGAATACCCTCCACAATATTAACCAAGGTAGAGCTAAACAAGTAGAAAAGTTAAATTCGACTTGTCCGAATCTATGAATACCATCCACTATGCCCTTTTAAAGTGATAGTAAATTTTCTAACGTGAAAAAAAAACATTTTTGATTAGAAATATTTAATTTTGTGTACAAAAAATTTTTTTTAAGTATTTTTTGAAAAAAAAAAAAAATAATAATTTACATTATTTTTTTTTTAATGTAAAATTTTTTTCGAGTGTATTTTTTTTTTTTAGTGTAAAAATATTTTTGAGTGACAAAAATACGTTGTAAAATATTTTTGTGACTTACCAATGTTTTTAAAACATGTTTAACGGGTTTTCAACCCGTTAATTTAAGGTGAAGCTAATCTGAAATTCACGGTTTTGCTAATAACTTTTGAACCACTGAACCGATTTGGCTGAAATTCGATACGAACCAGGCCGACAAATATATATGCCAAGCTTCAGCATCCTCAGAATTGCCTTTCGAAAGTTAGCATGTTTTTTATCTCATAAATTCACGAAAAAAACCTTGCCGGAATTCAGTATTTTGCTCATAACTTTTGAACCACTGAGCCGATTTTGCTGATTGCAATACCAACCTGACCAGGTAAATGTCCAACATATATGCCAAACTACAGGAGCCTCCGCAAGTCTTTCAAAAGTTAGCGTGTTTTCAACAGACAGACGGGCGGACGAACATCGCTAGATCGTCTTAAAATCGATCGAGGATCATGAATATACTTTATGGGGTCCTAGACCAATATTTCGAGATGTTACAAACGGAATGACAAACTTATATATACCCTCTATCACTAGAGTGAAGGGTATAAAAATAATAGCCCGTACCTAAGAAAAAGTATATTTTAACAAAAGTTTTATTTTAAATTTCAACACACAAAAAAATTTTTACCAAGTACTTGGGAGGATATGCGTTTTTAAAGTTTTTTGCATTTATTATGCAAAAAATAGCATAATTTTACCAAGTTTTTGCTTGTTTCTGATAAAAGTTTATAAAATATTCATAAGAGTATTTAACCTTGTGTAATTTTACAAACCTTAACCAAAATTATGCAAAAACTTGGTAAAATGTTACAAAATTTTTCATAATTAATGTAAAAAACTTTAAAAACGCATATGCTCCCAAGTTATTGGTAAAATATTTTTTTGTGTGAAAATTTCCATACATTTTAAAAACAACACAATTTGTATGGAAATGGAATTACAAGCTGTTTTTAAATATATTTTAGTTTTCTGTCCCTGCAAAAAAAGTCATTACCACTTCTCAGTGGAGTGCTTTAAAACTATAACAAATGTAATGAAATACAACAAAAATAACAAAAAACACAAGACAAAAACACGCAAACAGTTTTTTCTACTCCAGAATACATAGATATTCAGCACTTAACTCATTACCTATCGCGACACCTCCATACAAATGTAAGTAGATATTCAGTAGATTAGAACTACTCCGTGGAAGTAGTTGGAAGTTGTTTGAAAGCTCGGAGTACTTCTTATCTACTGAATATCTACTTACTTTTGTATGGGAGTGTCGCGGAAGGTAATGAGTTAAGTGCTGAATAACAACTTTTTATGGAGTAGAAAAAACTGTTTGTGTGTTTTTTTCTTGTGTTTTTTGTTATTTTTGTTGTATTTCATTACATTTGTTATAGTTTTAAAGCACTCCAAATAGAAGTACTCCGCACTTTTTTTGCTGGGGTGGTAAGGCTGACTGTATTCATTTGCATATTTGTTTTGCCAACATATATTTGTAGAGAAACTCATAAATTCCAAATCGAAACTGATTGTATTTATTTTATTTTTTTCAAATATAAAACATTGAATACAAACAATACTAAGACTACTTGAGTAAATTACAAAGTTAAAAAGCAAAGTATAAAATTATAAGTAGTTTAACAGGCCTATTCTCAGTTATGACTGGTTATGACTAATTTTATTATTTTCAAACTTCATATTCCCTGTGTTTGTTGTAAACACAATCATAAAAAGTCTCAAAATTTAAAATTATTTGTCAATTTTGAGACGATTTGGGTAGCAGGTCTTTATTTTTTTGAAATTTTCAAACAAAATTTGAATTTTTTTATGATTGTTTACAACAACCACATGGAAAAAATTGAGTTATGATGGAGTTATGACTTTTTTTGTGAATAGGCCCCTAATTCTAATACAACATCTTCCTTTTCTATTTATTAATAATACAATATTATTAACTATATTATTAATAAAGATAGGATCTAAACATCTTAAAACTAACTTAGAGCTATGTACTGATAAAGGTAATGTAAATATTTATTTATTTAGGAATTTAAAAAATTAATCGGCTTATAAAAATCTGTTTGATATTTTATACGACTACTTTTACGAGGAATGACAGTATTATTCGTTTTATTTTCAATATAGTCATCCGTTCTTCTAAATTTAATATGAAATGAATTTCTTCTATATGTTCGTTCATCAGACAAACTTTTTACGATATATGACCTGGGCGTATTATGACAAGCTACTATAACTCCAGGTATCCACTTACGGGACGAATCTATTCTAAAAAATATACTATCCCCAATATTAAAACTTCTTCTCTTCTTTGTTTTTCGATTGTAATATTTTCTAACATTTTTAGTCTTCTCCTCCATTTCCTCCCTTACAAATTTATTGTTTATATATCTAGGGTTAGGTTCTAACAATTTATCCGTAATAGGAATTTTCGTTCTTAGCCGTCTATATAAAAGAAGCTGTGCCGGGGAATAACTTAGGTCCTTGATAGGAGTATTACGATATTCCAACATTGCATTAAAAACTTCCTCCTTTGTTTCCGATTTCCTTAAAATCATCTTAGCAATGCCCACAAATCTTTCAGCCAATCCATTACTTCTAGGGTAATTAGGACTGCTAGTTATTATTTTAAAATTCCACTTTTTAGAAAATTCCGAACATTCATACGACCCAAAAGGCATATTATCAGCCACAACTACCTTTGGTATCCCAAACCTTGAAAACACGTCTATCCACCCTTCAATAACATCAGCTGAAGTCTTAGATTTTAAATAAATTAATTCAAACCACTTACTATAGTAATCCACAACAACGAGAAAATTTTTTCCAGAATGCTCCAAAATATCACAACCAACCTTTTCAAAAGGTAAATCTGGAATATCGTGTGGAATAATTGGTTCCTTGATATTAGATGGTCTCAGTTCCTGACATTTTCTACATTTCATTATTATATTCTCAATGTCTTCATTCATATTCATCCAATAAAATAACTCGGATGCTCTTTTCCTAGTTTTAGAAATGCCCATATGACTTTCATGTAGTTTATTCAAAACATTGTTTTGTAAATTTTTCGGTATCATTATACGTTCATTATAAAAAACTAAATTTCCTTCTACTGTTATATCATTTTTCTTGCTGTAGTATCCTTTAGCATAATCAGGAATTTTATTCTTCTCAGGCCATCCTTCAAAGCAGTATTTTGTTATTAAACTTAATAAATCGTCCTGTTTAGTAGCATTAGCTATTCTTTCTAAACTATCATCTGTAACACTAATACTATGAATCATTTCCGTTACACCGTTTTCATGTTCTAAATTTCCATTATCAATATAGTTTCTTGAAAAATAATCAGCAGCAACAATGCTCTTTCCGGGCTTATAAACAACCTCTACATTATATGGAAACATTTTCAACTTTAATCTTTGTAATCTTGTCGATCCGATTTTGTTAATATCCTTTTTAAAAATGGTTTCTAGTGGTTTGTGATCCGAAATAATAATGACATTTTTCCCATAAATATACTGATGAAATTTTTTACATGAGAAAACAATTGCTAAAAATTCTTTTTCAATCTGTGCATATTGTTTTTCTGTGTCAGATAAAGAGCGTGAAGCAAACGAAATAATTTTATCATTTTGAAATAAACAACAACCTAGCCCATCTTTTGAAGCATCAGTCTGGATAACAACATTATCCTTTTCATTAAAAGGCGTGAGAATAACATGAGTGGATACAACATTTTTAATTTTATTAAAACACTCCTCATGAGCGGGTAATATAACATAATCTATATTTTTCCGAAGTAATTCTCTTAACGGAGCAGTTAAATCTGCTAAATTCGGTATAAATTTTCTCAAATAATTTACCAAACCCAAAAACGATTGTAGTTCAGTTCTATTCCTCGGAAAGCTGAGTGCTAATATAGATTCAATGCGCTTTTTATCTGGTCTTATACCATTATTTGAAATTATGTGTCCTAAGAAACTGACTTCTTTTACTCTAAATTGAATTTTATTCTTATTTATCTTTACATTCTGTTCCCGTGCTCTTCTTAAAAACAGATCCACATTTTTATCATGATCATCTATGGTTTTACCACCTATTTTTATATCGTCTATGTATATGTTTACCCCAGGCAAATCACTAAATGTCTTAGAATTGTATCTCTGAAACACTTCAGATGCTGTAACCAATCCAAACGGTAATCTTTTAAATTTATAGCATCCAAAAGGAGTACTAAACGTTACTAAATCACTTGATTTATCTGTTAAAGGCACATGCCAAAACCCATCTTTGAGATCAAAAACCGAAAAATACTCATATTCAACTAAATTTGCACTTATCTCTTCAAATGTTGGTATTAAATAATGATTAGGAATTACATGTTTATTAAGTTCCCTTGGGTCTAAACACAAACGCAAACTCCCATCTTTTTTCTCACGAATAACTAAATTGTGAACCCATGCTTGAGGCTTTTCTGTTTTTTCAATAATATCCATACGATCTAATTCGTCTAGTTTATCCTTTAATTTATCTTTAATTTTTATTGGTATTCTTCTTGGTGGATGAGCCACCGGAACTGCATTTGTATCTATTTCAATGTTATATGGCTCACTAAATCTACCTACTCCTTTAAAAACATCTTTATATTTCGCAGCTAACTTTTCTAGTCAGTCTGAAGTATTGTCAATATTCAAAACTCTCTTGATTAGGCCTAATTTAACACAAGAATCTCTGCTGAATATTGGCTTATACCCATTGTCAACAATTAAAAACAACTCGTCAGAAATATAATTTTTCGAAACACAACGAAGAGTTATTTCACCTAAAGGACGTATTTTATGACCACTATATGTTAACAAAGTAGTGTTAGTAGGTTTTAATTTCATATTCGTACAAATATTTTTAAATATAGATATTGGAATTATATTTGCATCAGAACCAGTGTCCAATTTAAATTTAACACTATAGTTATTGACCATGATATCATGGTACCAAACGTCTTTGACTCTATACGAATTAATACTGTCAGTCAACGCAAAATCACAATCAGAATCACAACTATTACAATCATCTTTAGATAAAGTATTAACTTCAATATTTGATTTACACGCAACCGAAAAATGGTTTAATTTTTTACATTTATTGCAAACCTTACCAAATGCAGGGCAATTGTTAATTTTGTGTTTTTTTAAACATCTTTTACAATTAATTACGTTACTCTTCTGATTTTGATCATTTCTAAATCTACTTTTCTTATATTTATTTATAAAATCTAATTTTTCTGTCTCACCAGCATTTTCATATCCCTCTCGAATGTCATCTGTATTCTGCCTTGTTTCTTGAACATCTCGTACCTGTTGTTTCTGCTTCTCATAAATTCTGCATTCTAAAATTATCTTGTCAATTTCGATGTCCTCCTTTTTTAATAACTTTTCTTGTAGATGGTTATCAGCAACACCCAATACAATTCTGTCTCTAACTATTTCAGATGGATTTTCCAATTCACAGCTACAGGATAACTCCTTCAAATCTTGAATAAAGTCCTCAATTGGCTCATTTGGCTTTTGATTTCGGTTGTAAAAAACAAATCTTTCATATAGAATGTTCTTCTTTGGCGTGAAATAGTCTTCAAGAGCTTTGATGACTTTGTTGTAGTTGTTACTATCTTCCACTGCAATATCCAAGTTTCTGATTATTTCTTTACCTTCACGTCCAATTTGGTTTCTCAAAATAGCAAGCTTAATAGCATCACTTAGTTTCGTATTTTTAGCTATTATATAATCTTCAAAATCTCTTAGAAAGATTGTCCAATTTTTGGCTTTGTTGCCGGACACTTTTAGGTCTGGGATAGATTTTAAATCCATTGTTCTTTATGTCTAATTTATTAATTTTTTCTCCTTTTTTTTATATTTATTTGCAAAAAATTATTTACAACTTTTTCTTGTATATGTTATTTTTTTTCACAGTCGCGTAGGTTATTTTTCTAAAATTTTATTTATTTTTTAGACTGCGCCATGTAGAGAAACTCATAAATTCCAAATCGAAACTGATTGTATTTATTTTATTTTTTTCAAATATAAAACATTGAATACAAACAATACTAAGACTACTTGAGTAAATTACAAAGTTAAAAAGCAAAGTATAAAATTATAAGTAGTTTAATTCTAATACAACAATATTAATGCGTAATTTTAAGTCTTTATGAAACTCAACCAATCAAATAAAAGAAACCACGTGTACGATCCTCACATCGGCTGGTACTCTGAATTAGGATGTGACAAGACAACGAACACCGATTTCATCACAACGGAGGGCATGACCTACGTTAACTTTGGGAAGGTTGACTGGACTGATGTTTACCCAGCTGACGGAAACGGAATTTGCGTTCTGCCCCCTACCAAACACAATCCCGGCGGGTAAGAAAATTTTTAGGATCATTATCCAAAATGCATGTAAGCGATGCATACCCGCAGGTAGGATACCCACAATCAGATCAAATTTCCCAACCGAAGCATCGAAACTGGTAAATGAGAGAGATGAGGAAAGAAGAACCATCAGACCCAAGGATACAAACTCTCAACAGAGAGATAGATAAGCTTGTCGCCGAACACAGTCGGACCAAATGGCGCAAGCACCTTGAAGAGTCAAACCCGGGATCCAAAAAGCTGTTGAGTATTATCAAAAATCTGTCAAATCCTCGACGGATAGATAAAACAACTTTCTCGTTCGGTGGGCAAACCACTGCAAATATCAAGAAATGTGTAACATTCTTTAACATTCTTTAACAGGCATACACGGTGCGAAATTCCTAGCACGCACTCTCTCTCTGTGTGAATACCCTGGTAATACCGAACATGTGGAAACTTGGTAAGATAGTTCCAGGCAAACCGGCCTACATGAGAAACTCCTACCGACCCATCACCCTCCTGTCACCAGTAATAAAGTACTGGAAGCAATTTTACTACCAATGATCGAAACAAATTTCGAACTTATTGACCACCAACACGGCTTCCGCGCAGGTAGGAGTACCACAGCAGCCCTATGCGAAATATGGGCAAAAATAGCAGAAGGCCTAAATAGTGTGCGACCGCACAAAAGGACCGCTCTAGTAGCCCTGGACCTATCTAAAGCCTTTGACACAGTCTGTCACACCTCCCTCCTGAGTGAAATCTCAGAATCTACCCTGTCAAATACCATGAGGAGATGGACAGCTAACTACCTGTCGGGTAGACAATCATACGTAGAGTTCAAGGGCACCAAATCCACGCTCAGAAAGAGCAAACATGGTGTACGCCAAGGCGGCGTGCTCTCTCCTATTTTCTTCATCTTCTGCGTGTCAAAGGCACCCACACTACCCATAGATGTACTGCTAATATCTTACGCGGATGACTGTACGATAATGTCCACAAGCAGGACATTATCAGCGAAGCGGAAAGATATATAAACGGCTACCTTCCACTCTTAACCGACTTTTTCACCAGTCGTAACCTTTAACTATCTACCCCAAAGTCAACAGCCACCCTCCTTACCACATGGACCAAAGAGGTCAACAAGGAACTTGACATCCACATACGTGGCCAGAGTATCCCGACGAGTAAGAACCCAAAAATCCTCGGCGTCACGTTTGACAACCTTTTTATGTTCTCTAAACAGGCTGACCAAAAAGGTACACTGAGGGAAAAAATCGTAGTCAAATCAAAAATTTTCATACTCATTTTTAAAACCTTAAAATTTTTTAAAAAAATTTTAATTATGAGGTTGAATTTTTTAAAATTTAATATGTTTCGGTCTCAATTTTAAAATGTTCATTTTTTAAATTAAGTATTCAAGAACTCCTTTTAATTTTATAGTGCCGCCATGTTGAAAATCATAATTTTGAATATAAACATTTTAAAAATGAGTTTTAAACAATTTTAACAATGACGCTTCAAAAAAAATGGCTATTATATTAAAAAAGTATAGAAATGTAACATTAGTAAAAAAAAAAAAACTAAAAAAAAACAATAAATAAGCAATTTAAATAAAAACTAACGAAATTTGTGTTAAATTAAAAATAAGTTTTAAAACAGTGAAAAGAAAAGTTTGAAAAAAGTGAAAAGTTTAAAAACAGTGAAAAGAGAAATAAAATAAAATTTAAAAAGTGGAAATTTATATGAAGTACCAGAGTCTAGAAGGAGATCAACAACTTTAAATGACCTCCAGGAATATGTCCTTTATATTAAGTGAATTCTTTTTATATATCGTCGCTGCTCTTACGCAAATACATGTGTGTATTTCTTTTTTTTAAAAGGCTTAAAGAAAACCCAGGAAAATTTTTCAGAACCGATTCCGATAACACTTGTTCTAGAACAGGTTCTTCGGTAATCAAACACTATTACACTTTAATTATTCAGAACAAGTTAAGTGAATATTATTGTGAAGCTTGTTCTATGCAATCTAAATTTCATAACATTTTGGTTCTCAGGAATTAAAAAAAAATTATGTGTCAAAAAAATTAAAAAATAAATATCATTTTTTTTTGTGTTCACCAAGAAAAAACACGAAATTCTATGAAAATATCAGGATATAATCGCGAAAATTGTTGATACAAAGGTAAGTAAATTAAATTTTGATTGTCTGTGTCGGGACAAATACTAATAAAATAATGTTTTTCATTTTTGTTTGCAGAAAATTCATGTTCTGATGTATCTTTATTGCAAGGCCCAAAATGCAATTTTGGAGGCGAAAAAGGATGTATGTGTGTTAAAAAAAAATTAATATACGATGTCATATAGGATTATCTTTATCTTTTTTTTAATAAATTAATGCAATTCAAAATATTTCTTTAATTCTCATTTCTGTTCTAAATTTTACTTCTAGAACCGGTTCCGAAGAACAAAAATGTGTTCCAATTTTGCTTACAAACACCTGTTGCTTTTGGGACAATCCCTTTGTAAAAAGAATCGGTGTTGCACAAGAATTAGAACAGGTTCTAGGGAAGTAAAAGTTGTTCCACAATCGGTTCTTTGCAACCGAAAATTTTGCTGGGAAGCTAAATTGTGAACTTTTGGGTGATTTTTATAAGTCTCCTTAATGGAAATAGAATGCTGCAATATTATTAAAAAATTTATAAATATGTATTACTTTATATCACCGCGAAAGGACAAAATTAAGCAAATTTGTGGGGCATCTTAAAAATGTTTTGAAAATTACATAAGTGTTTTCTTCTGAGCAGCGACGATATATTATTTATTAAGTACACATGTGCCTTTTTAATTATTCTGTAGTAAAATAAAAAAATATACAAATAAAAAATTTTAATTGTTTTATTTCAAAAGAAAATTTCAGAAGATAAGTATAAAGAAAATTATATATTTATAATGGTTAATCTTAAATTGAACATGACTTTCATTTTAATTTGATTATGGGCACCGTTGATTTGAACATAAAACATATTCAAATCACAGTTCTTTCACTTCATTTTTAAAATGTTGTTTGTTACTCAAGTCATATTAAAAGCGTCCATGAATATTTTCAAATTGAAAAAAAACAAACTTTGTTGACTTTCGTCACTGTTTTATTTTCAATATGAGATTGTTTTTGCTTGATTTGAGAATTTTTTTTTTCTTAGTGTAAGGAGTAGGAACCGCATACTCAAAGTTTTGAAGGTAGCACCTGGGGAAAAGAAAAAGAGACAATACTTAACACCTACAATGCCATTGACCGGCCCTAGATCGACTACGCAGCTCCCGTGTGGACCCCAGGCATTAGTGATACCCAGTGGAGAAACCTACAAACGGTTCAGAACACAGCGGAGTGGCATCTCAACAGGATACCACTCCAAGGCACCTGAACAACATCTACAGTACGAATGAGAGCTGCTGTCGGTCCGCAGACATTGCACCCTCCTCACGAGACAACATTTGCTCAGGAGTGAGAACCCTGCACATCCAAACCACTGCTCTACGAGAAGACCGTTATCGGAAAGAGCTATACCCATAAGGTTTGATCTGCGGAACAAGAAACCCTATGTACAACATCTACTAGGGGACAACAGGACTGAAGGGATAATTGAGGCAACGGCAAAGGCACACACTGAGATGGTAAAAGAGGCAATAGACGACTACCCGAGCAGTATAGTCCTGGGCGGTAGACCCTCACCCATAAGCGGTGAGGAGAGACTAAGAAAGGAAACAAATGCCAATGAAACAGTTCACAAAATGGAATAGAAACAATAATCAAAATGGAAGTGAAACTGTTAACAAAATACAAGGGAATGAAATGGAATTGAAATGAGTAACGAAAGAAATACATGAATGAAACAAGGAACTAAATGATATTGAAACAGATAACGATTTTAAAATGGGAAAGCAATATAAAAAAGTGATATTATTTTTTTTAGATTTCATGCATAATTCATGTTTTTGTTTATTTTTTATTAAGCGATTAAAAATATATATATTTTTTAAACAAAATGTGAATTTAAAAAAAATAAGTTAAATTCAAATAATAACTGCGTATTCAATTTGATTGAAAAACAATAAAGCATCATATTAGAGAATCCATGCCTCTACGTCGAGACCGTTGACCTAAAATTGGACGAGGTTTATATAAATCTTCACTGGAATAACGTTGCTGTTGTGTAAGCTTTTGCACTGCCTTATGACGATCCACTAACGATTTTTTGGCCAGATCTAAGAAAGAAAATTTTTAATATGTTTAAGAAATATTTTTTTAATTTGTAAAAGGAAATAAAATGTAAAATAGAGTTTGTTTTTTTTTTAAGAGAAAAAATTTGTAAGTAGACATGTAATAAAACACAAATTGCTTACCCCAACAAAACTTTTTTTTTAATGGATTTTAAAAACATTTTTTGACATTAATATATATAGTTCAATGTGATGTAATTTATATAATTTAATATTTTTTGTGATTTTTAGGTAATTTTAAAAACGACTATTTTAAAACACTTTTCTTACAGTTTTAGTTAAAAATGTTAAAACATGCTCGATATATTTTGGTTAAGATGCAAATTTACGGATGATTGTTTGGATTGAAATTGAAATTTGTTTAATTGTTCGTTAATCTAAAAGTAGGAGAGGTAAGGAAGTATGCAAAAAAATAAATCAAAACTTCGACATATGAAAAAAAACACTCAAAAAAAAATTTAAAACCAAAATTAATTAAACACAAAATTTTAATGAACAAAAAAAATTAAATTGAAACAAAATCATAATATTAAAGAAATAAAACTACACAACTCTACAATATTTCCAAATAAAGAATGGCCCGGTTATAATCTTGACGACTTATAACTTTTGAATGAAAAGTCAAATTTTTATAGTTTATTTATCAAATTAAAGGAAATTTTTCCACTTTTTTTTTGTACAGGTTTCAAGTTTGTAGGTTAAATATTGTAAACATTTGTCGTTGCATTGCGAATAAAATTCGGTATTACACCAACCCCCTTGCATTTAATAAGGAACGTTGTCGATGATTTTAATTTTGCCAGTGCTTGGTTGTGTTTTGAATAATTACGGATGGTGTTGTAGGTGTTTGTCGTTGCATTGCGAATAAAATTCGGTATTACACCAACCCCCTTGCATTTAATAAGGAACGTTGTCGATGATTTTAATTTTGCAAGTGCTTGGTTGTGTTTTGAATAATTACGGATGGCTTTACAAGGTTAAATATTCTTTAGTACAGACGTCATTAACCGAAAAAAAGATGAAGAAATTTTGCACATCCTTCGGTGCTACCTCTGCATCAAACTTAACATTAAATTTAACAGTATTATACATTTTTTGCTTCTTTATACTCTCCTTCAATTTATTTTTTTTACATTTGGCAAATTTTTTTCGATTGGTTAAAATTGTGGGCAAAACTCATTTTTTACTATATGTGATTTCTAAAATCAAATTTGACGCAGGTTTCATGTGGCAACCTTTAAACTTCGTTTAAACATTGGTGTTTAAAAAGCGAAATCATGTTTTGGCATCGAACTTCGATTTTCTCTTGCGGGTTTAGTCATTTATCGCTCCGTAGAACTTTAATCCTACAGGATTCATTCGAGGGAGGTATGTTTTTTTCAACTTGATATGTTTTTTTTTTTTCAAACTTGGGCTAAAACGATATTTTTTTACGCGTTTATGGTTTTAAATTTATGCTTTCTATAGCCCCGTAAGGATTCAAAACACTAAGCACTGTAAAGTTTAAGCAATTTCTGAACAGCTGTATTTCTCAAAAAACGTGAAAGTGTGCAAAATTTCTTAATCTTTATTTTGCTTAATGGCGTCTGTACGAAAAAATATTTAACCTACAAACTTGAAACCGGTACCAATAAAAAGGTGGAAAAATTTCCTTTAATTTGATAAATAAATTATAAAAATGTGTCTTTTCATTCAAAACTTATAAGGCACATAAGTCGTCCAGATTATAAGTGGGCCATTCTTTATATAACTCTTTAATTAAAATAATCTATACTTCAGAGTATCTGCTTTTAGAAACTTGGTAATTTTTAGGATTGAGTTGACGATTTTCGAAATCTCCGAATTACAAATGGAATTTTTCGAATTACAATTGATATTTTTCGAATTGCATCTGTAAATGGTGTATTTCAAATTACAGTTGATCTTTTTCGAATTACAGTTGATATTTTTCAAATTACAATTGATCTTTTTCGAATTACATAGATCTATATTTCGAATTACAATTGATTTGTTTCGAATTACAAACGGAAAATTTGAATTACAAATGGAATTTTCGAATTACATATGGAGTTTTCGAATGACAAATGAAATTACAATTGATCCTTTCGAATTACATCTGCATATGGTGTAGTTTCTGTTTTTAAGAATTTGGTAATTTTCAGAATTGAATTGACGATTTTGACATTTTCCGACGGCAAAATAATGCAAAGATCGATTTCTGCTTTCACTATATTTGGACGTAGGTTAGAGGTAGCGGAGTCAAAGACTCCTGACATAGACCGGATGGTCCATAGCAAAACCACAATAATTCCTCAGCGACGCTGATAGAACGCGTTTGTCCTATTTGGTTTGTCATATTTGGACGTAGTACTGGTAAACTTTCGAAATCGTACATTTCTATTATTTCATTGTACCGTAGTCAGTGATGTCATTTTAGCACTTTTAGTGCTAGATCTGGCACTTTTTTTTGACTTAGCACAAAAGTTTTGGAAAAAAGTGCCAAGTAATATTTCAGCACTTTTTTAAAATTTTTAGCATGTTTTTTCAACATTTTTTTTTCAATAATTTTGTTCTGTGTAAACAACAAACTGTCTCAGAATCTAAGAATCTTTTCTATAAAAAAAACTGTCTCAGAATCTGAGAATTTTTCTATAGAAAAACTGTCTCACAATTAAAGAATTTTTCTATAGAAAAACTGTCTCAGAATCTGAGAATTTTTTCAATAGAAAAACTGTCTCAGAATCTGAGACTTTTTCTATAGAAAAACTGTCTCAGAATCAGAGACTTTTTCTATAGAAAAACTGTCTCAGAATCAGAGACTTTTTCTATAGAAAAACTGTCTCAGAATCTGAGACTTTTTCTATAGAAAAACTGTCTCAGAATCTGAGACTTTTTCTATAGAAAAACTGTCTCAGAATCTGGGACTTTTTCTATAGAAAAACTGTCTCAGAATCTGAGACTTTTTCTATAGAAAAACTGTTTCAAAATCTGAGACTTTTTCTACAGAAAAACTGTCTCAGAATCTGAGACTTTTTCTATAGAAAAACTGTCTCAGAATCTGAGACTTTTTCTATAGAAAAACACACAGTATATATTTACAGAATAGCCAAATTTTTAACAATAAACCACTGTGCACCGTTGCGTATGATTGTTTTTTAAAGGCAATTACAATACAATTTATACAACACTTATACAGTTTTCAAGCAAGTATTATTATAATTATAACACCGTCCGACAAAAAAAATAAATTCGTTAAACACGAACTGGATAATATAGGTTTGAAACTAGAGACTAAATGTAGTAAAACTGCATTTACAGTTTTTCATTTCGTGATCCTGTTTTCTTTTAAAAGGACTTCAAAGTTTTAGAGGATAACATTTTATAAAATATTTTTTTAATATTTATACTTGTCCTAGGATGACACTAGTGATAGCAAATGAAAGAAGAGGATCTCCCCTAATTTTCCTATTTTATTTTTTTCACATATCAGGAAAAAGGAGGTAAGTTACAACCTTTCAAAACATTTTTCTTCAATACCATTAATTTATTTTTTTCTTCAATACATAAAGTTTTCCAAGGACTTTATTCACATCATTTTATCCTAATGTGGCAAAATAAAGAAATGGAAAAATTAGGGGAGATTCTCCTTTTTCATTTAACAGTGGCATTCTAGGACAAGTACAAATATTTCAGAAATATTTTACAAAATGTATCCTTTCAAACTTGAAGGTCCTTTTAAAAGGAAACAGGATCACGCAATGAAAAACTGTAAATGCAGTTTTACTCCATTTGGTCTCTACATTCAGACGTATATCATCCGGTTCATGTTTAATATTGGCTGTGGGTTTTCAGAAGTAGAACTTACAAAAAATAAAAAATATATACTTTGAGTAGGAACACGTTGAGTATTTGAACAGTTCATGCGAATAAGGACGAATAGACCACTTTTTCGCAAACACGTTTTTTTGCATAAATGCTTTTTATTAGCAGAGCCCTACAATCCTATGCAGAAATTTTGGGGAAATTTTGACTTTTAAGGCTAAAAAAATGACTTTGAAAGTGCAATAATTCGTATATTTTTATATTTTGATTTAAATTGGGAGTGAACTAACGCACAATTTTGATTAAATACAACACAAAAACATACAAAAATTTTACTTTCGGTAACAATGTGTTAAAAGAACATTACGAGGAACAAACCACACTTATTATATTGGAAAAAAATTTTACTGTTCTTGAGTTATAAGACTTTAAAGTGTGGAAACCAAAAAGGGCGAATATCCATCCTTAACAAAATATTATATAAAAATTATTTAGCTGCGTGTTTAAAATTCATATTAGCTAAAATTTGAAATTGTACAAAAAAAACAATCTTAGCACATACAAACAAATTAACAAATTAACGTAATTAAGATCATATAACCACGAATACATGGTCTAAGCATATTTTAACCGTCTTTTGAATTATTTTATAATTCCTAAAAATATATTTAGTGTCATAAAGAATTACTACTGCATCAAATGGCAGGAATATTAAATAAAAATTAACAAAAAAAAATTTTTTTGCATGTCCTTGCAAACCTTAAAAAGTGTATCCTTGAAGTCCTTAAAGTGTTACAATCAAATACCAACCATAGTTCGTCAAGTTTTGCAAGTCTCATGAAAAATAACACATTTTTATTCAAATTTTAGTACATTTTTTTTGGATATTCGCCCTTTTTCCATTTAAGCAAAAATTGAAGTCCAATTTTTGGCAAGTTCTCTTTCGAATACCTAACTAAAATTTTGTATATAGGTAGATGTGACTTAAATCTTTAAGCTAATACCAAAAAGTTGACAAAAATATTATTTTTTAACCGATTCCTGCGTTTTTATTGTCCCCTGTAAAATTCTACAAATGGTCAATTCGTCTTTATTCGCATTAACTGTTCATTTGTTGGGAGAATATCCTAAGAGAAAGTAGAGTTAAGTACTTATGTTAATTCATATTGGAGAACATGATTAACCTCGAACTGGAATATTCTCTTTCAGTGCACAAAATTTTCTAAATATGTAATTCTTATGATGGGAAATAATTGAAAAATTCCCATTACGATCAATTCTGAAAATTGCCGAATTTTTAAAAGCTAAACTCTATGAGTATTTGTTGGGAGAATATCCAAAAAGAAAATGTAGAGTTAACAAAATTATGTACTTGTTATGTTAATTTATAATGGAAAACATAAATGACCTCGAACTAGAATAAACTCTATTTTTTTTTTATTCCACAAGTTTTTTTTTTTTTGATTTTGTAGAGTTATGTATTAACAAAAAATTTAAAAAGAAAAACACAAAAATCAAAATTGTAAAAAGAATTTAAACACTCTTAATACTTACCGATATTTTTATCGATTTCCTCATTTTCCTTAGAGTTAGCACTACTATCTGATGGTGTAGGCGAAGTCTTTGTTGGGCAATCTTCATCATTTTCATATGAGCCGTTAACACGTTTACGTGGTGTTTTCTCCTCATACTCTTCATAATTGTCATCGGATTTTCGTTTAAGTGTTTCCGTTATCAAATTCGACTTGATATCACAATTTTTATTCTCCTCATTGGTTAATTCAATACCTTCTTCTAGGGGTGTATCAAAACGTAAACTATTTACAGCACTACGACACAAATCCATTGTATTATCGAGTAAGCTAAGACGTTCAGTAAAATCTATTTCATCAAAGTATAACAGATCTAGAGATGTTGTAAAAACGATATTTTCTGTTTCTTTTATAGGAAGTATTTCATTATTGTTGTTAAATTCTGTGGTTTCTTTTTGTTCAAGGGAATTAGATAAAGCAACCACAATTGGTTCTTCTTTTGTTTGAAGAATTTCATTATTGTTGTTAAATTCCGTGGTTTCCATTTTATCAAAGGAATTTGATAAAGCCACATTTTGCACAGGAGTTTCTACGAGATGACCTGTTTTATCCAACTGTATAAATTGCGTTTGTGGATTTTCTAAAATATCATTTAAAATTACCACATTATTATGAAAGATGGGTTTAGAACGTAATTCTTCGGGGGCTGTTTGTAATTGAATATTATCTTTTTGAGAATCTGTAATTGAAAAATATTGTGATAAATTAGAGTTAATAATGATTAAAGTTGTAATTGCAACAATGCAGTTGGCTTTAAAAGTTTATATGATTTCAAATCATTACAAGTAAAACAGCTAATGTATGTCGACTAGCCCGAGTATACTAATCATACATGGGAATTTTTTATTTGCCTTTAATTTTCATTGGCATTAGTTGGAACTAATGCCAATGCCAAAAAAAAAGCATTAGCATTTATTGCCAATGAAATTTTTTGGAATTGTTTGTACTAATGCCAATGAAACGGCACAAATGCCTAAAAAAACTATTTACAATTTTAAATGGCGATATCTCGAAAACTAAGCCAGATAGAGCAAAATGGAGGGCATTTTTGGTTCTTAGAATCTCTATACTTTCGCGGGTCCTCTTCACAAGTGTGGACCCCAATGGGTTCTAACTTTGAATCCAAAAAATTTGGGATTCCGGAAAATTTAAAAATGCTTATATCTCGCTAAAGCATTTTTGTAGCTCTTGGTTTCTAGAACTCGTCTGCCAATACTAGAAAACCCTCAGAGAAATAGTTTTTTAGTTATTCAGTTTCTAAAATTCTCAAGACCCTATTGGGCCCCTAAATTGCAGTACCTGGAAAAATAAGCAAGATAATGCTAAAGGTATGTGAATTTTTAAACTTTCGAGAGTGCAAATTTTTTAGATTCAAAATTTTGGCCTATTAGGGTTTACACATGTCAAGAGGACCGGCGAAACTATGGTGATTCTAAGAACCAAAAATGCCCTCCATTTTGCTCTATCTGGCTTAGTTTTCGAGATATAGCCATTTTAAGTTTTAACCAAAAAAAAATTTCCACAACTGGCTGACGGAAATACGACTTTTAATATTGCTAATGCTTTGTTTTCATTAAGGCATTTATTAATGCCAATGAAATTTTTCATAATTGGCATTACTAATGCTACTAATTCCTTAACGGGCATTGGCATTGATTGAAACAATGCCAATGCTAAAAAGTTCATTAATTAGTTCATTTATTTAAATAGTCCCATGTATGACAAATAGTACTTTAATTAGGGGGCCCTTGTAGGCTAGTTGGTAGCGTGCTAGCCTATGAAACAGGGGGTCGTGGGTTCGATTCCCACCAAAACCCTTGGTCGATTTCGCTACAACGAGACGACGGTCATTGTTACCAGTTCTCGGTTAGATTAAAATTATTTAAAATGAGTTGTAAATAAAAATTGGAAAAATAAATAAAAACTGATCATTGGATCAAATTATTATTATATTATTATTATATTATTATTATTATTAGTACTTTAATTATTAGTATTTCAGCAGTCAAAATAATTATATAGCATTCACATGTATTTAACTTACCATTTGCTTTAGAAGATGGTGATTTATTAATATCATTTCCCGATTTTGAAGACTTCGAAGCAGATGACGTAGAGTTATATGATTTATTTTGAGAACTTGATTTACCACCACTACCACCAAAACTTTTATCCCCATCATCATCATTAGAGTCGGTAGATTTACGTCTTTGTGTTTTAGATTTAGCCTCTGTATGATCATCTTTTCTTTCGCTGTTGCGTTTAGAGGTAGACGAAGAAGAATGTTCTTTATGGGAATTGGAAGAAGACGAATGATTACGTCTTTCCGTATCACGATTCTTAGACTTTTTTGAATCGTTATGTTCATTTGATGACGAAGAAGAATGGGCATTTTTTGAATGTTTTGTAGAGGAATATGTAGAAGATGAAGAGGATTTTTCTAAATCTTTTTCTGTTGAAGATTTATTATGAGACGATGATGTTGTTGATTTGTTGGTAGAGGAGGAAGAGGAACGTTTGCTACTTTTACTACCACTGCTTGAGCGGTATTTAGAAGAAGATTCTTTTGTATCTTTACTGGAACGATGACGATCCTTATCCTTTTCTCGATCATGTGATCTTCTTCGATCTTTCGAGTGCTTTTTGTGTTTTGATGAAGACGACGAAGAGTGTCGGCTGCTATTAGGATCTTTATCAATTTTTTGTGAAGACAAGGGTGAAGGTGTAGCTGCTGGTGTTGGCAAAGTAGGCGTTGCTATAGGTGTTGTGTTTGGAGTTGTAGGTAGTATTTGTTGTTTAGGTGTTTGTAGTAACGGTGAAAAGTCTCCTACTGATAACTCCTTTTCCTTGTTTTCTATCAAAGACTTGGGTGTAAGATTTGCTGGTACTGATGAAGAATCATCGATACTAGAACCAAAACTAGAATCTTGAGCGTTTGGAGTTCTTTCAATATCTACTTCTTTAGCCTCTATATTTGAATTATTAGAAGAAAATTGAAAAGCATCTTTATTAATATCAGTAGATGGTGTTTCCGTTGGTTCAGTATATTTCATATTTTCAATTTTTATTTTTATCTCTTCTTCCGTTTCTAATCCACATTTTCGTTCAGTTCCCTCAAATTTAATTTCATCCTTTTTAATATCAAAATGTAATTCCGAAATTGGTGTATCATTTTTATTTTTACTGTTAATGGCAGTAGGCTCACTTGAGTTTTCATTAAATTTTGGCATTTGTGCCTCTTCTGAGATATTGGCCGCTACTGCTTCTTGGGAGCTACTTTGTAAGGAGTCTTCTTTTCCATTTGCCGACAAACGGGAATCACTAGAAACACTAGATAACTGAGAATCTTGAGAGATTCTGGCATCCATAGATTGACTAGCTTCCTTGTCTGTAGTAGCAGTTTCAGGAGCGAAATTTGAGAACTCCTGACTATCATTATCTAATAAAAGATTTTCCGTCTTTATGTATGCATCGTTACTATCCTCAACTATAACTTTTTTGACTTCCGAACCTGTGTCTTGTTCTTTTTTAATATTAAGCTTTTCCTCGTCTTTTCTTTCCAATTTTATATCTTCGATTTCATTTAGCAATTCCTGTTTTATTAATGGTTCAAATGGTGGTGATTCGTCTTCATCATCGATTTTATCATCGGTATCCATATCAATTGCAGTTCGATCATCTCCTCCTTCAGATTTGAAAGTAGCTTTATCAGAATCTGGACTGACTTGCTCTAAATCTGTAGGTAAGAGACTACAAGTTTCTACTTTTAGTGGTGGAGCACTTAAGGGCAAGGGTGGTAAGGGATGCATTAGAGGTGGTGGTGGTGGTTGTTCATACTTCTTGGGCGGTGTTGGCAATCCCAAGTAGTTGTAAGCAATTTCTTCAATACGAGGTTGAAAAACACTACCGATTTTAGGATTAACCACTTGATCCACAATACGTTCGACGCCCACATCCAAAAATCCATATCTATTAAAACAAAACAATTTATTAATACATACTAATTAATTAATTTCTTTGGTTCGTTCCCACTTACTCTGTTATATGACGCCTTAATTTTTCCCGCAACTGATTTTTGTTTGTGTCTGGTGTCCATTTTTGTTCAGCCAAAAATTTCTTTACCGTATTTTCCACTCTTTGTCTGAGATTCTGATAGGCTGGTTTGGTATCGACATCAGCCATTGAATCTTTTCGAAATTCATCAAAAACACCTTGAGATTTGACTTCATGAACTATCTTTTCGACAAGTTGTGTATCCATGTTAAGTTATTATTAAGAAAATTCTTAATTTTTTTTTGTATAAATTAATTAATTTACAAAATAAGTTAATTTTTTACAAAAAAATAACCATCTGCATTTTTTATTTGTTTTTATTAAATCAGGGTTCGTATTTCGGCTTACAGAGTTGCCATACAAAAAAATTGAAAACGAACGGTTTTGATAATGGACACGCAATTGTTTATCCACCGCACTATGGTGCGATATAGATGTTTTATGCACGAAAAGAAATATTTTGCTTGGACCAATCAAGTTAAACAAGATTTTTGCTTATATTATGCAAAAACTAATAACATTTAGGGCGGATTACTCAATGAAAAGTTAGCTGCTAACTGCCGATTTAACGGAGCCTTATGCCAAAATTTGTATGAAAAAGTTAAATTTAACGGAGAATTATTCTATAACGGAGCATTGAGTAATCCAGCCTTAATACTGTATACAGACAACAAAACCATAGGCACAGACTATAAACAGACTCGACAGTAGAGTTTTATTAAAAAAAATGGGGAAAAACTAAGCGATTTTAGGATAAAACAGAGCGGTTTTTAGTCCGTTTTACGCTAACATGGCAACAGCTTCTACGACTAAGGCACAGACTAATACAGACTCGACATAAGTGACAGGTGTCAAAAAAGTATTCTTTAACCATATGGTTAATATTTTCAAATTATTCTACGAATTAGGTTAGAAAGAGAAAACTGATATAACGCGCCATAAGAAAAATGGATGCCAGATCGGTTTTTGTTGTTTCACTCACTCCTAAGTCGTAGAAAGTGTTGCCATGTTAGCGTAAAACGGACTAAAAACCGCTGTGTTTTCTCCTAAAATCGCTTAGTTTTTCCCCATTTTTTCCTATAAAACTCTACTGTCGAGTCTGTATTTAGTCTGTGACTAAGGAGTGAGTGAAACAACAAAAACCGATCTGGCATCTATTTTTCTTATGGCGCGTTATATCAGGTTTCTCTTTCTAACCTAATTCGTAGAATAATTTGAAAATATTAACCATATGGTTGAGAACTACTTTTCTGACACCTGTCACTTATGTCGAGTCTGTATTAGTCTGTGCCATAGGGGTGAAACGAAAGAGTTTCTCACATGTGTATGTATTAGTGGCAGCACGCGTATGTAACTTTTGACGTTTCATACAAAACATAAACAAACAACGAAAATACAGATGTAAAAGCTCACACGTACAGGCACACGTATTCTAGACAGAGAAGTAAATTTAGTAGTATTTTGTATGCGTCCATATTGAAAGTACCAAAATAAGCACTCGTGTTGCATGTCTATATGGTCTGTGAACAAAACACATGTAAAAATTTTCTGTACGCTGTTTGCTGCTGTATTGTGAGGAGACACTAACCAAGTGGTTATAATTTATGAGATTCATGTACTCAGAGCTTGGAAGGATTTCATTCCTTAATTCGATTTTTCATTCTGAATGAAAATTTAGTGATTGCATTCCCCAATCACATTTTAGCGAATTGAATGAATTCACCTTAGACTCATTCGATTTATAAATATCGAATGCATTCGATTTTTTTTCATTCGACTTTCAAAAATCGAATGCATTCGATTTTTTTACATTCGCCTTTTAAAAATTGAATGCATTCACTTGCGAATGCAATCGATTTTTTTTTTCATTCAATTTAAAAAATTTAATGGCTTATTCATTCATTGCATAAAAAACTTACCAAGATAGAGCAAAACGCCAACACTCTTGATATTTTTTGTCGTATAGGCAGTTAATATGTGCATTTTTTAAATTTTCGGGAACACCAATTTTTTTGGATTCAAAATTAGAGCCCATTAGCACAGACTAAATACAGACTCGACAGTAGAGTTTTACAAGAAAAAATGGGGAAAAACTAAGCGATTTTAGGAGAAAACACAGCGGTTTTTAGTCCGTTTTACGCTAACATGGCAACACTTTCTACGACTTAGGAGTGAGTGAAACAACAAAAACCGATCTGGCATCCATTTTTCTTATGGCGCGTTACATCAGTTTTCTCTTTCTAACCTAATTCGTAGAATTATTTGAAAATATTAACCATATGGTTAAAGAATACTTTTTTGACACCTGTCACTTATGTCGAGTCTGTATTAGTCTGTGTCCGGGTTCTCTCAATCTCCCTCCCTCTCACATTTCAGGGTTGCCTCATTTTCACAACAATTTTTTATCTTTTCATTCACAATGGTGTAACAAACGTACAGAAGTTAGCACCACTGAACAAACAAATGACATTCTTTGCCGTCGCCGTCCCCCGTCATTGTTTTGGGCCTATATTCAGAGTCATAGAGTAGTCCAACAAATGGCGTTTGAAAAAGTAGTAAACAAAAACCATATGGTATTGTTTACGAAGTTTTATCACAAATCGAAATGTGAGCGAGATGGAAGATGCCAGTTTTACAGTGAGAATGCAGATTGTTTTTTGTCTCTCTTTGTTTTGCGTTTGAACTTTAGTTTGGCATTGCCAGAATTTTCCAATTATCTTTGGTGATGCCAGATCTACAAAACGGTCGATGGATTACTATGTCACTATGCCTATATTCTCCGGCAAAGGCAACCGTCCCCCGTGCCGTGCTTGTTCTGTTTCTACCTTAAGTATCTCTTCACAATAAGTGTCTCTTCGCAATACAGCAGCAGACAGCAAAATTTTTACATGCATTTTGTTGTTTCGCCAACAGCAAGCAGCAAACAGCAAAATTTTTAACGCAACAACAAAATACATGTAAAAATTTTGCTGTCTGCTGTTTGCTGCTGTATTGTGAAGAGACACTAATAAAGTGGTTATAATTTATGAGATTCATGTACTTATAAATTTTTGCTGTCTGCTGCTTGCTGCTGTATTGTGTAAAACACTAAAAATGTACTTTCTGTATTAAAAATATTATTAGTACTTTAGATTGCAACCATGTCATTTTCGCCTTATCATAATGTTACCAGTGCTGCCAGTACTAGGGTTTCGCTCTCAAGTTTGGGATTATTATTAGCCTTGTTTGCATTGGATTAAGATTAGGATTAACTTTATTTTATTTAAAAAAATGGGTCTAAATCTGGCCAAACATTTTTTTTTAATTTTTTTTTGAATCTACATCTTATTAAAAATAATAGAATAAAAACATAAGTAAGCTAAGATAAAAATTTAAAGAATGAGAAGTAAATTAAACTACAGTTTCTGTATGACGAACGAATGACGAAAGTCAAAAATGAACATGTATTTCGTTTTTGTTACAATAACAAAATATTTGCAAATTTTTGACGTTCGTTTAGCAAAATTTAGCAAAATTTCAGTTTATGGGGTCACACTGAATTCGAAAAAAAGTAAAAACACCATCCGCTCTAGTATTAAAAAAGAAAAAAAAAAAACATAATTATTGACTAGTCCCTTTTTTCTGTGTAATTTTTAATACGAACATCCAGGCACATATTAAAAAAAATTGTTTTAAAATTTTTTTTGTATCAATGCTTTGCCCGGTTAAAATCAGTGCTATTTTTTTCTTTTTTAATTATTGATAATAAATTTCTGAACATTATTTGACCCATTTTTTTTACTAAATAAAGTTGATCCTAATCTTAACCCGGTCTGTAAAAAACAAGCCTTTTAACCATAGAAAAAAATAGAAGTGTAACAGAGTCGTATTTCGCTTGAATAAGTATTAGTGACAGCACATTATGTAACTTTTGACGTTTAATAAAAACAATGCAACATAAAGGAGAACAACAACAAAGCAAACAACAAAAGAGAGAAAAAAAGTTTTTAAACTATCAATTGTGCGTGTTATCATTAAAAAAACGTTGAATAAAGCAAAATAATCAATTAATTTAATTAAATAGAAGACAAATACCATTTTTTATAAACAAAGAATTGAATTTAATATTAAATACGTGTGAGATGAGGAAGAACAAGCATTTTGCCACCATATTGGAAAATACATCATATGTAACACTGCGTCACAGACTATATACAGCATAGAAAAAAATAGAAATGAAACAGAGTCGTATTTCGCTTGAATAAGTATTAGTGACAGCACATTATGTAACTTTTGACGTTTAATAAAAACAATGGAAGATAAAGGAGAACAACAACAAAGCAAACAACAAGAGAGAAAAAAAAAAGTTTTTAAACTATCAATAGTGCGTATTATATTAAAAAAACGTTGAATACAGCAAAATTAATAATAAATATAATTAAATGGAAGACAAATTCCATTTTTTATAAGCAAAGAATCTAATTTGATATTAAATACGTGTGAGATGAGGAAGAACAAGCATTTTGCCACCATATTGGAAAAAACATCAAATACAACACTGCGTACCTTCTAATCTTTTCTATGATATACAGACTCGACAGTAGAGTCACAGACTAATACAGACTCGACATAAGTGACAGGTGTCAAAAAAGTAGTTCTGAACCATATGGTTAATATTTTCAAATTATTCTACGAATTAGGTTAGAAAGAGAAAACTGATATAACGCGCCATAAGAAAAATGGATGCCAGATCGGTTTTTGTTGTTTCACTCACTCCCAAGTCGTAGAAAGTGTTGACATGTTAGCGTAAAACGGACTAAAAACCGCTGTGTTTTCTCCTAAAATCGCTTAGTTTTTCCCCATTTTTTCTTGTAAAACTCTACTGTCGAGTCTGTATTTAGTCTGTGGTAGAGTTTTGCAAGAAAAAATGGGGGGAAATTAAGCGATTTTAGGAGAAAACAGAGCGGGTTTTAGTCTGTTTTTCGCTAACATGGCAACACTTTCTACGAATTTGGAGTGAGTGAAACAACAAAAACCGATCTGGCATCAATTTTTCTTATGGCGCGTTAATCAGTTTTCTCTTTCTAACCTAATTCGTAGAATAATTTGAAAATATTAACCATATGGTTAAAGAATACTTTTTTGACACCTGTCACTTATGTCGAGTCTGTATTAGTCTGTGACTGCGTACCTTCTAATCTTTTCTATGCTTTTAACTCATGTATTTACCCGTTTAGAGATTTCCGGATTTTTTGATATTTTTTTTTTGGTACAACAATAAAAAGTATCTGGCAACGCCTGTCACTACTAAAAAATACATATCTGCCACTGAGAAGGGCAACGGATTTTTGGCGCGGCATTATTGCCAAATGCTGACAGATAGAGATTATATTATAATAAAGTGGCGTTGAACGCGAAAAAATAATTCATATTTTATTTAATTTACTTTAAACTTATGTAAAAAGTGCAAAATATTAATAAAGAAAAGCATGTAATTTAGTGTGAGTGAAAAATAAAAGTGAAGTAAAACAACTTTAAAAAAAAAAGTAACACAAAAAGAAATTAATTAACAAAAGACACGTTCGCTTGGTTTACAAAAAGAGCAACACAATCTTGAAAAATGGAAGCCAATGAAGTAGGAACGGAAAGTCATATTGCATTGAATGGACATTTAAGTAGATCTATAATAACTAGGCGTACAAGAAATAATAACAACAGCCCTGTGAAAGAAAAAGATCAAGAAAATGTTAACAAAATCAAAATGGAAGTGGAAACTGAGACACAATCTTTTAAAGAGGAAACAACAACTACAAATAATGCCATTAAATTAGAAGCCAAACAGCAAACTTCAACATCTAATATAAATTCATCAACACCAAGAAGTAAGTTAAGCAATATTAATCAATTTTTCTTTGCATTGTTGTTACTATTATTTTGATTAAATTTTTGTTAGGAAAAAAAGATCCCTTGGCTAATCTTCATTCAAATTTAAGTCCCAAATATATTGGTTTTACAACACCCCCCTCACAACTAGATAGCAATTGCAATAGTGAAGAAAGGTCACGAAGCTTAAGAAGACGTCAAAATCTAAGTAACACCGATAAGTCTATAAGCAAAGAAAGTGCCGCCGACATGTCCACAGGATCTCCATTTACACCAAATAACGAGTCCACTTTAGGCTATGTACGTCGTACACCTAAGGGCAAAGATTCTCAGGCTACACCTGATATAAGTACAAAAAGAAAAGATTTTGTTAGTCCTATAGATAAATTATTAATCAAAAACGGAGCTCAGTTATATTATGAGGAAGGGCAAATATTTAAAATAGAACAGATAAAGAATCAAGTAAAGAGAGAAATCGAACCAGAAAAGAAAAGTATTGAAGATTATGCTAATAATGAGGAAATCGAAAATATCTGTAATGAAATGATACAAAAAGACAAAGATATGGAAGAAACTCAAGAAAAAATAGCGGAAAATGATACTTTTAAAACAGATGCCGAAGATGAAGTTGACCTTAAATTAGAATCTGACATTACATCAAAACAGGATAAAAATGAAAATTCAATAGATGATAAAGTTGATCTTAAAAAAGTATCTAAAATCATATCGAAAATGGATAAAAATGAAGATTCAGTAGATGATGATAGTGAAGACAATTGTTCAATTGATTTATCACATATAGGTCATACAAAAGACCTTAAATCAAAATCAGATATTGCATCGAAATTAGATAAAAATGAAAATTCAGTAGATAATGAAGTTGATCTTAAATCGGAATCTGTTGATCTTAAATCAAAATCTGACATTACATCGAAACTGAATAAAAATGAAAATTCAAAAGATGATACAGTTGACCTTAAATCAGAATCTGAAATTACATCGAAACTGGATAAAAATGAAGATTCAGTAGATGATGATAGTGAAGACGATTCTTCAATTGATTTATCACATATAAGCCATACAAAAGACCTTAAATCAAAATCTGATATTGCATCGAAATTAGTAGATAATGAATTTGATCTTAAATCGGAATCTGTTGACCTTAAATCAAAATCTGACAATACATCGAAATTGGATAAAAATGAAAATTCAATAAATGATGAAGTTGACATTAAATCAGAATCTGAAATTACGTCGAAACTGGATCAAAATGAAGATTCAGTAGATGATGATAGTGAAGACGATTTTTCAATTGATTTATCACATATAGGTCACACAAACGAAAAATCTTCAATAAATCAGAAAAGTTCAGAAAACACTATTGCTATATCTAATAAGGATAAAAGGTCAAAAGATATTTCAAACGAAAGGTCAGATCTTGATGAAAGTTTTGATGAAATTGAAATTCAATATAATTTGGAGGATATATCCAGTCAATGTGGCAGCTCTGATGTAACAGACGAAAAAACAACAAAAGATATAGACAACTTATTGGAAAATGTTTCAGAAGAAATGGAATATTTATTAAATCAGAAAGACAGCTTTAATAAAATAGAAGTTGCAGAAAAAGCTGATGATCTTGAAGAAACCATAGTTACATACAATCTTGATGATATTGATGATACAACGAAACCGTTTGAAATCACTGATGAAATCGATTGTAAATCAAAACGTTTCGATTATTCTAATGAAACTGAAATTATATCCAATTCTAATAAAATTTCGGATGATATAACTGAAGTAAAATCAAATCGAGATGAAATAGAAATTTCTGATGATGAAACTGAAGTGAAATCAGACCACGATGAACAAGAAATTTTCATTATAACTGAACTTAATTCAAATCAAGATGAATTGAAAACTTTAAATAATAAAACTGTATTAAAATCAAATAAAAATGTAATAGAAATTTCTGAGAAAAATGAAATTAATTGTAATCAAGATGAAATGGATATTTTTGATATTGAAACTAAAGTAAAATCAAACAAAATTGAAAAACAAATTTACGAAAAAACTGAACTTAAATCTAATCAAGGTTCAATAGAAATTTCGGATCTAACTGAAGTAAAGTTAAACAATGATCAAATGAAAGTTTCGAATAAAAATGAACAAGATATAATGGACATTTCTTCAGATAATGACGAAGAAAAATTAGAAATTGGTCTTGAAAATCCTAAACAAGAACATCTTGAAAATCTAGAAGAAGAAAAAGATACAAAACTTAATGCCTCATTAAAAATTGAATCTATCAGTAAATCTCCTGAGCCTACTGGTGAACAAAATAAACAAACTCATGTTAAAATTGAAGTTGATTCAGTAGAAACTGAAAGTAATAACGAATTTGTAGATGCCTCCTCTTCAGCAAAATCTCCTTCCGCTTTAAGTATAGACAGTGCTAAGGGTTCTTCAATAGTAAATGAGGGTTCATGGATGTCTTTTTCCACCGGTGATTTATATTGGGGACAAATATACAACTATTGCTATTGGCCATGTTTGGTTTGTCCTGATCCTGATGGTAAAACTATTACTACCGAAGAAAATGGTCGTTCCGGCGATCAACATATAATGGTGCACGTACGTTTTTTTGCCGACAGTGGTCGTCGTAATTGGGTTAAACAGGAAAATCTAATGCCTTACACGACCATAGAAAATTACCAAGAACGTTTGGAGGAAGCTAAAGAGAAATATGGTGCGAAAAGCGCTAAATTTAAATTGTATGTTCCAACAAAGAAGAAGGAGCAAGTTTGGCATGAAGCTGTTAAAGAAGCTAATCTAGTTTCTGAGTTACCATATGCGGATAGACTGGAGAAATTTTTTGAACTTTATGAAAAATCAAAGTGAGTATTTATTCAGATTTAAAAAAAAAAAATTAATTTTTTATAGAAATATTCTTAGATTTTTAAACATTTTTTCTATATAAAAATTTTCAGATTCTGAGACATTTTCATATAGGAAATTCTTATATTCTGAGATATTTTTACGCAGTTTTTGAGACATCTTTTTCTGAGAATTTTAGATTTTTTGAAAATAATAGTCTCAGAAATTTTCGGAGGGCATTTTTCCTATAAAAAATTCTTGGATTCTAAACCATTTAAAATATTCAAAACGGCATTACTTTGCTAATTGGGTGCAGCCTAATGAGGACTCAAAACCACTCTAACCTAAAAACATTTTTTTTAAGACATTTTCAGGGGGTAGGCATGCACCTCAAACACTCAAACATTAACTGCCTGGGATTAATATAATGAAGTTTGAAAGAGGAATTGAAAAAAGGCTTTTTGTTTTCTTTAAAAAACGCACTTTTATATGGGTTTAAACAAAATAAATTTATGAAATTTACGTTCATAAAATGTTAATGATTCAACATAATTAAAAAAATTATTAAAAGTGCAAATAAAGTACAAATTTCATGACTTAAAAAAAAAATGTCCTTCATCTCAGACAGACTTCGCGTGAGAGAAATAAAGAGAGTTAAATCAATTACAATCTCTTTACTTTGTTTTCTCTATGACATTTTCTATATTATAATTATAAATTTTTTGTTTAAAATTTCTTAGCGTTTCACCAAAGCGGAATATGAAATCTTATAGTCCAAAATATTTTTAAAAATTTTCATATTCGGTTTTGATAGGTTTCAAATAAAAAGTGTTTTCAATACCTATCTAACAGATCTAAAAAAAATAGCAAGAATTTGCGTATTTGCATTTCTGCGAAATATTTTACAAAGTATTTTGTGACTCAAAAAAACTTTTACACTCAAAAAAAAAAATGTTAACCGTAAAAAAATCACATTCTAAAAAAATGACACTCCAAATATTTTTTTTCCAAATTACAAAAAAAAAAAAATTTTGCTGAAATAAATATTAATACACCATTTACAGATATCAATTGTAATTCAAAGATTCTACTCGCAATTCGAAGATTTCATTTATAGTTCAAAGATACCATTTGTAATTCGAAGACTCTACTTGTAATTCGAAAATTCAAATTGTAATTCAAAGATTCTACTTGTAATTCGAAAAAGATCAATTGTAATTCGTAAAAGAACAATTGTAATTTGAAAAAGATCAATTGTTATTTGAAAATTTTCAGTTGAAAAAGTCGAGAAGAAGACTAAAAACATAACTAAACTAAAAAATAAAATGTGGCTTATCAAGTTTTTACAATAAGCCCTTCAATTCTAATTCCAAAAAGATCAATTGTAATATGTAAAAGATCAATTTTTATTTTAAAAACAATTGTAATTTTAAAAAGATCTATTGTAATTCGAAAAGATCAATTGTAAAACTTAAAAGATCAATTGTAATTCGTAAAAGACCAATTGTGATTCAAAAACGATCAATTATATTTCAAAAAAGATCAATTTAAATTTGGAAAATATCAATTGTCTTTTGAAAAAGGTCAATTGTTATTCGATAAAGATCAATTAAAATTCGAAAAATTGTAATTCGAAATAGATTAATTTTAATTGTACTTCGATAAAGATCAATTATAATTCGTAAAAAATCAATTGTAATTCGAAAAAGATCAATTGTATTTCGAAAAGATGAATTGTATTTCTTAAAAGATTAATTTAAATTCGAAAAAGATTAATTGTTATTCGAAAAAGATCAATTGTAATTCGAAAAGGATCAATTGAAATTCGAAAAAGGTAAATTGTAATTCGCAAAAGATCAATTTTAATTCAAATAAATCAATTTTAATTCCAAATAGATCAATTGGAATCGTTGACTTACAATTGATCTTTTTCGAATTACAATTGATCTTTTTTTAAATTACAATTGAACTTTTTCGAGCTACAATTGGTCTACATTCGAATTACTATTGATCTTTTTTAATTATGATTGATCTTCTCCAAATTCCAATTGATCTTTTTGAGTTACAACTGATCTTTTTCGAATTACAATTGATATTTTTCGAATTACTATTGATAATTTTTGAATTACAATTGATCTTTTTCAAATTACAAGTAATCTTTTTCGAATTACAAGCAGAATCTTCGAATCTTTTAATTAAAAGTAGAATATTTGAATTACAATGGATCGTTTTTGAATTACATGTGTAATTGGTGTAGTAAAAATTTGTATACAATGTTTTTTTCGTTGGAAATTACAATCACAAATTGTTGTTTTGCGCATTGTGTATACACATGGGCTATTTGTGGATTTGACCAAGTCGAATTTAACTTTTCCACTTGTTTTTAGGGCATAAACGAATTGCGCTCAACCTTATCGACCTTCAATAAATCTTAAAAAAAACATTTGGCCTATTACAATTTATATTCCACTTCAAAAGTTGCAAAAATCAAAAAGTGTTTTTTTTTGTTGGTGAAAAGCTCTAATAAACAATAAAAAGTATTTTGTTTAAATTAATCTTAATTTATTTCAGAGCATTTCAAAAACTTAAAAACCAACGTCGTAAATCTTTGTATTTATCAGTACATCGTCGATCCACATCTGACATGGAAAGTTTATATAGTTCTAATGATAATATAAACCACAGTTTACCAATACCATCAATAAAACAGAAACGAGATCGTTCTATATCTCCCTATAGTCCAGCTTATTCACCTATAAAACCTCTTGCTGCCAAACGACGTAAATTGAGCGATGACCAAGAATTACCCACAACTTCGGCCAACGCAGCATCAATATCTAATTTTGCGAAATCTGAAGATCATCATCAACAACAGCATAATAATGAATTGAATTTAAGTCAAACTAATTCTGTGGCTTCATCATCGACCTCCAATACACTTAACGACCTGCATTTATATAATAGTTTAGAATTTAGTAAATTTTATGCATTCATGAAAGATTTTGTTATGGAACAAAACCAAAATGATAAACTAGAAAAAAGTTTAGTAGTAGCAGTGCGTAATATTTGGGCACTTAAGCAATTAAGCCGCCAACAAATGGAACGTGCAATGTATGAATCGAGGGACCAGTTGTCATCATCACTAATGTCTAATAGTGATGAACGTCAAACAGCAGGAGATGGTTCTGTTAAACGTCTATCGAAACGTTTAAAAACATTAACGGTACGAAAATCATTATTAAGTCAACAAGCAGCAGCATATGAAGCCACACCCGAACGTGCTATTATGCCAGCAAAGCCCACAAAAGAAACTCCAAGTGGAGATAAAACTAAAAAACTTGTTAATCGTCCTATTTTGGAAGTCATTGATGATATTTTTGAATTGGATAATAAATATTTATTCAAGGGCTTAAACCGTGATCCTGTTTGTAAATACTGTTTTAAACCTGGTGGCAACTTAAAGAAATGTACTGGAAATTGTCATTTTTATTTACATAGCGAATGTATACATAAAGATTTTACTACCAATGTTAAAGAAGTTAAACGTGCTACTAAACGTGTCAACAGTGTAAAATCAAATAACGATTCGATGGATAGTTCAATAATAGATTTAATATCACAGGACTCGGAGGAAATAAATTCTGTTGCTCCCCATGTAACCGGTGATTCAGAAGGCGAAACTGTATGCAAAGAATGTGCCAACAACGAACCGGTAAAATGCATGGTTTGTAAAAGTCCAGAATCGACAACAGAGGAAAATCCATTGGTTAAATGTACCATGTCTCACTGTGATCGTGCTTTTCATCCAGCTTGTTGTAAATACTGGCCACAAGCTAAAATTACTATATCAAAAAATCACATAGAATCATTCCGTTGCCCATCACATGTATGTCACACTTGTGTGTCTGATGATCCCAAGGGTAAATTTCAACAATTGAGTAATGCTAAAATTACAAAATGTGTACAATGTCCAGCAACATTTCACACAGACTCCACCTGTATACCAGCCGGTTCACAAATACTTACCGCAGCTTATATTATTTGTCCTCGTCACAGTAGCATTAAACATGATATGACGGTAAATGTTAATTGGTGTTTTATTTGTGTTAACGGTGGTCAGGTGGTGTGCTGTGAAACATGCCCCACAGCTGTGCATGCCCTATGCCTTAAGATACCCATATCGGCTAGTGAGGGTTATATTTGCGAGGAGTGTGAATCGGGTCGAATGCCATTGTACGGCGAAATGGTGTGGGCAAAATTTAATAATTTCCGTTGGTGGCCGGCTATAATATTGCCACCAACAGAAATACCAAAAAATATTGCTAAAAAAATACATAATCCTTCAGATTTTGTGGTAAGATTTTTTGGTACACATGATCATGGTTGGATATCAAGGCGACGGGTGTATTTGTATTTGGAAGGTGATAGTTCGGAACCACCAAAATCAAAGTCACGTAAGTTATACACATAATTTTTAAAGGAGTGAATTATAAAATATTATTATATTTATTCGACCTTTATATCTTCAATACTATATTAATAGACAATAGACAAGCTCGAGGCCACGAGCTTGTCTATTAATATAGAATTGGAGTGAATTATATTTAATTTTTTATACCCTACACTTAGTG
Source organism: Pegoplata infirma (assembly GCA_963921195.1). Lineage (NCBI taxonomy): Eukaryota > Metazoa > Arthropoda > Insecta > Diptera > Anthomyiidae > Pegoplata > Pegoplata infirma. The sequence continues at coordinate 312,965,389 of OY992536.1, read as the reverse complement.
ATAGAGGGTATACATAAGTTTTTTATTCCTTTTGTAACACCTCTAAATATCGGTCTAGGACCCAGATTTTAAAGAAAATCCGATGTCCATTCGTCTGTCAGTTAAAAACTCGGTAATTTTTTAAAAACAAGTCTGAAGCTTGGCATATATGTTTGTAATTTTTCGTTTCAGGTTGGTATTGAATTTCAGCAAAATCGGTTTAGAGGTTTAAAAGTTATGGACAAAGCCGTGAATTTTGGATGGTGTTTTTTTTTCTAATTCACATGTTAAAAAACAAATGTTTATGTGTCATTGTTTTAATACTATTCTGTATTAAATTTGATTCGCATGTATCCACCAGTTGGCGAATTAAAACATTTTCTATTTTTAGGTTATGTAGAATGTATTAACATTTTTAACAAATGTAGTTCCAAACTTTACGAAGCTTCGACATATATTTATGTTATAGATACAGTCATCTAAGTGTCGTATTTTGGGCGTAATTGACATGTCAACAGACAGACATATCCAGACTGATATTTCGATGAGTTACAAACGGAATGGCAAACTTATAACAATACCCTGTACTACTAACAATAGGTGGAGGTTATAAAAAATGACAATGTGAATTGTATTTTTGATTCGGCATAGCCGATTAGCATTCTTACTTGTTTACATACCAGCTGAATATCATAATCTTTTATATACTTTAATATTCTTAAACATAAATAAAAATTCTCCGAGCTCGTGGCCAGTTTTTTCTTGTAAATAAATATTCTTTTTTCCATTCCAATATTTCGATCCTCTTTGAGGATGGATCATCATTAGGGAATAGAATAAAATAATATTTATTTACAAGAAAAAGCTGGCCTCGAGCTCGAAGAATTTTTATTTATTTAAATTTGAAAGGTCGAATAATAACAACTTTTATTGTTAAACATATATTGTTTTAGATTTGGATTTAAATTACAAGCGTGGTGTTGAAGAGGCTAAAGAAGTTTATGAAATAATTAAGGCTAAAAAACTTGAACAACGTACTTCCAATGAAAACAAAGAAAAACTACATCCTCAACCATACGTACGCATAAAAGCCAATCGTGCTGTACCGCCCGTTAAACTTCATACTGACATTGAAAGTGTTAGTAAATGTGAATGTGATATAAATGATGAAAGCCCTTGTGGACCGGATACAAATTGTATAAATCGTGTTTTATACCATGAGTGCAATCCAAAAATATGTCCGGCTGGTGAACGTTGTCAAAATCAAATGTTTGAGTCCCGTTTATCACCGCGTTTAGATGTTATTTACATGAAGGAACGTGGCTTTGGTTTGATCTCTCGAGAACCTATAAAAGCCGGCTCATTTGTTATTGAGTATGTGGGCGAAATTATTAATGACAATGAATTTCAAGCACGCATGCAACAAAAATCACTAGATCGTGATGAGAATTTCTATTTTCTATCGGTGGAAAAGGATTATATAATCGATGCTGGTCCCAAGGGTAATTTGGCCAGATTTATGAATCATTCATGTGATCCCAATTGTGAAACTCAGAAATGGTCAGTTAATGCTTTAAATCGTGTTGGTTTATTTGCCATTCGTGATATACCAGAGGTAGGTTTTTTAATAATAACAATATATATCGACTGCTACTTATATAATGAAAACTAACTTTTTCTTAATTTTGTTTTGTTTAGAATACTGAATTAACTTTTAACTATCATTGGGATGATTTATTGGGAAATGAGAAGAAAACTTGTTTTTGTGGTGCCAAAAAATGTGCTGGACAAATTGGTGCCAAGTTAAAAGATATTGAATCAACAAAGGTATGTCTGTTTTACTACACCATTTACAAATGTTATTCGAAAAGATCAATTGTAATTAGAAGTTTTTACCTGTTGTTTGAAGATTTCATTTGTAATTCAAAGATTATACTTGTAACTCGAAGATTCCATTTATTATTCGAAAATTCCATTTTTAATTCGAATAAGGTCTATTGTAATTCAAAAAAGATTAATTGAAAATCAAAAAAGATCAACAGAAGTTCGAAAAGGATCAATTGTAATACAAAAACATCAATTGTATTTTGGAGACTCCAATTGCAATTCAAAAAGGTCAATTATAATTCAAAAAAGATCAATTGTAATTCGAAAAAGATCAATTGAAGGGCTTATTGTAAAAACTCGATAAGCAACATTTCATTTTATGGGGATTTTTGCCTTAAAACTTTTTAAATAATGTAGAAAATAGAACTTTTGCAGATCTTCTATTCTCAATATACTTGTACGAATGGTTAAACCAAGACTTCTGCCAAAAATCTGTCAATGGAACATCATCAGAAGGCGAAAAACACGAAAAAATAAAATGTTGCTTATCAAGTTCTTACAGTAAGCCCTTCAATTATAATTCGAAAAAATCAATTGTAATTCGCAAAAGATTAATTGTAATTCGAAAGATCATATTTTTTGAAAATTTTTTGAGTTTATCGATTTTTTCTGCTATAGTTCATTTAACAATCTTTGTATTTATAAAAGTATTTTTAAAGAAAATTTGATTCTGAATACGATAAGCTTTATCCTGAAGAAATCGGATAACAATTGACAGAGTTGTGATAATTTTTCTAAAAAAGAAAATTAAGATTTTGCAGGAAATCGCCGTTCAGATATCCCAGGCAAAAAAAATAATAATTTTATCATAAGAGGTCATGTACAATATTTTTAAAGGCTTTTGGCGCTCTGAATCCAAATCTGGCCTTTAAATTGCTCTATCTCGTCATGTTTTTAAGATATTTAACATGAACTGATATATCAAAAACTAAATAAGATAGCGCAATTTCAAGGTCAAATTCGAATTCAGGAGGCCAAAAACCTTTAAAATAATTATACGCGACCTCTTAGTATGTTCGTTTATATTTTTTTGTCTGGGTTATTCAAGCAAAATCTTAATTTTCTTTTTACAAAAATTATCACAACTCTGTCAATAGTTATCCGATTTTTTGCATAAAGCTCCTCGTATTCACAGTTAAATTTTCTTTAAGAATACGTTTATAAATATAAATGTTGTTGAACGAACTATAGAGTTAAAACACCCCAATTCAACCGAAAAATGTAGAATTTTTGACCTTACCCCTTTCGAATTAGATGAAACTTGGAATATTGTTGGGCCCTTACAAAAAAATCATAGTGCCAAAATTTTGGACTTCTGGTACTTTTTCTTCCCGAGATATGGGGTCTTGAAAATTGGCAAAATCGTATATATTTGACAAAAGTGTTCTGAGATAAATAAAGATAACTCGAAAAGTAATTAAAATATATTGAATTCTTTATTTTAACTGATAGAAAATTTTAACAAACATTTCAATGTGAATTACAAATACAACTTGATTGTAGAATATTTAAGAATCAACAAGTAATGTTAACTATTAAACACCATTTTCAACACTTTCCCCTGTTTAAAAAGTTAACAATAAAAACAATTACATAAAATGTCAAAACAAGTTACAAACTAAAGGCTTTGATATTGCAACTGGCTTAAAAGTCCTAGCGCAATCTTGATTTTCTACTAATTTATTATTGTTAAAACATAACCTTTCACCAAATTTGCAAATCTGTTTTGAATCTTGATAACGTTGTTTAATGTAATTTCCTTCCCTCTTAGATTTTTGAACTTTTCCTATAACATTTAAAACATTTTCTGTTTTTACCTTCTTAGTTCCTTTTAAATCATTAGCACTTTTAGAGATCGGATTTTTAACTATTGCTTTAAAATTGGCCTTAAATAAATTTCCATTCATTGATCTTTTACCACACAAAACAATTTTATTATTAACCGTCAAAAAACATTCAGTCGCTGTTGACCTGAATTCGCTTTTTGGATTTCGATCCTGAACCGCTAAGACTGAAAACAAGTTTCTTGAAATATCAGGAACGTACCAAACTTCTTTAAGCTTCATCTTCAAGCATTTGCTGTTAACTTTTGAATTTATTTCAATTACACCTTTGCCTAGTGCTTGAAGAGATTCCTGGCCAGCTGCTTGGACAAAATGTGGTTTTTGAAAAACGGTATATTCTTTAAACATTTCATAGCAATTAGTAATATGCTTTGTGGCCCCGTTGTCTATCCACCAATCTATTTTAGAATTACCCACACTTACTTGACTTTCTAAAGCATTTAGCGCAATAGTTGTTTCTTGAACATAATTCTCTACATCCGATATGTTCTTCGATGGTCGTTCATCTTCTAACCATTTACGGCACTCTTTCAACCAATGACCCCTTTTTCTACAATAATTGCAAATGTCATTCATCTTACTTGCTTTATAATCTCTTTCTTTTCGATTCTTCCGTTCGTTTAAAAACAATGCTTCTTGATTGTCATATGCAACTCCATGTTCGTGAGTTTTAAAATTTCTTTCGAACATGCAAAGTTGTGTTGTAAGTTCGTCGATAGATTTCTCACTTTCCCCCACCATCATCATCCAGTTAGACCGAAACATTTCAAAACTCTTCGGCAAAATATGCAATATTTTATACACTAACAGCAAATCGGGTAACTTATTCTCACCTTTAATTTTAAGTCCATTGTTAAGATCATCCCAAAGACTTTTCACTTTAGCTATATGGGACGAAACATCATGATCTTCTTGCCATTCAAATGAAAAAAGGTCTGTACATTTTTTAAAGAGTTGATCTTTTGAGGTTGCTTCAAAAATGTTGTTCAGAGCTTCCCATGTATCATAAGCATTTTCCTTATCCATCACTTTTTGGTAAACCGAGTCTGTAACGCAACTATTTATTACATTTTTAGCATACGAATTTGCTTTTTTATAATATTCAACACGCTTTTTGTGTTCTGTGATTTGAGCATCTGTGGCGCCTTCGGATAGGGGTCCAGGTTTAGTAATTTTCAAATCTATTACGTCTAGGGCTCCCTCATGAAAATCTAAAATATCTCGAATTTTCCTTTTCCAGATTGGCCATTCACTCTCACCAGACAATGGTTTTATATTCTTGCAAAATTCCATAGTTCTTGATAGTTTCTTTTATACTTCACGATCAGCTTATTGGCTTGCAGATTTACTTCTGTTAAATTGCCCCAAATTAGCGGTTTTTGAATTAATTTATTATTCCAAACAACAAACAATCTGTTATTTTTTTTTTTTAATTAATTTCAAAATTTTCTTTATTTTGAAATATTATTCAGAGTTGGATGGGCCCATAACCTATTGAATTCTTTATTTTAACTGATAGAAAATTTTAACAAACATTTCAATGTGAATTACAAATACAACTTGATTGTAGAATATTTAAGAATCAACAAGTAATGTTAACTATTAAACACCATTTTCAACAAAATACACGTCTCAGTCAGGTCGCAAATAATAGGTAATAAGTAGTGTTTGGGGTCCGGGAATTCCCGGGTCGGATTTCCCGGGAATTCCCGGGAAAACACTGACGGGAATTCCCGGGAATTTTTTTAATTTTTCCCGGGAAATCCGGGAATTTTGTAAAATAAACCTTTTTACATAAAAACGTTTATTTTACTTTAATTTTTACCTTTTTTTACATACAGGTATAATTACATTTGATATTTTTTGTATTTTTTTTTATTTGGAAGAACAGTGCAAATATATATTCATAGGAAAACTGACCAAGTCTAAAAAGTATGTTAATATCATGAAAAAACTTAAAAAGTCAAAAAATATACATCGGTTAATGATAATTTTGCTAAGACTGTCAAAAAATATAAAAATTTTGAACCTAGAATTAACATTTCCAGAATAAATATTAAAAGTGCTGCCAACTATATTAGTTTTTTCTCGAAAAACGCAGTTTTAAATTTTTTTTGCGATTTTTAGCTATTTTTTTGCGATTTTTAGCTATTTTTTTGCGATTTTTTGTGAAGGAAAAAGTTGCAATATTTTTTTGTTTTGTTTTATTGTATTTCAGGATTTTTAACTTTTATGTTTTGATTTTTTATGTTTTAATTAATTGTTTATCTCTAATAAAACTGTTTTTAATAAAAAGATAATCAAATTTTAATGTTTTTTATGATTTACATTAATAATGAAAATTTCCCGGGATTCCCGGGAATCCCGGGAAATAAATTATTTTTTTCCCGTTTCCCGGGAAATTAAAAAGTCCGGGAATTCCCAAACACTAGTAATAAGACAGCCTTTAAAATGGCATTTCCCAAGATTTTTTTTGAAAAAGGTCAAAGGTCATTGGTTTTAACCTTAATTTTTGGAGAGCTATATCTCAAAAAACGATATTTTTAAAATTTTGGAAAAAATATATGTGATTAAGAATCATCCATACAACTAAAGTTTAAATTTTCAGGATGGAGACTTCATTGGAACTTTTTATATTAATAGAAACGTTGTGAGAGGAAAGAAAAAGCGGTGTAATTTCCCTTAGAAAAAAAATATTTTTTTTTGTCTTTGAAATTCTGGTACCAAAATTAATTTTTCTGAATGTTTTTGACGTGCTGAGTCCAAATATGACCTTTGAACTGGCCTATCGCTATTAGTTTTCGAGATATCTGCACATAAGTATGTGAAAATTGCTAAAATGCTATTGCTGTGTTATTTTTGAAAATTTAGGTGCATATATCTTGAAAAGTAATAGCGATAGGCCAGTTCAAAGGTCATATTTGGACTCAGCACGTCAAAAACATTCAGAAAAATGAATTTTGGTACCAGAATTTCAAAGACAAAAAAAATATTTTTTTTTTCTTAGGGAAATTAAACCGCTTTTTCTTTCCTTTCACAATGTTTCTATTAATATAAAAAGTTCCAATGAAGTCTCCATCCTGAAAATTTAAACTTAATTAGTATATGTAATTCTTATAGGCCTATTCTAAAAAAATATAACAAAAATTTTTGTCATTAAATGTTGTTATATTTTCTGTTATAATTTTTGTTATAATATTGATTTGATATTCTACTTTTAAAATGACAAAAAAATAATAAATAAATTCACCTTTTTGTGGTGAAAGTTTTTCTTGTCAAAAAATAAAAAAATTATAAGTCAAAAAATAATAAAAATACAATTTTTAAAATAATTGTTCGAAAATGCAGAATCAAAATAAAGGCAAGTGAAATTATATATTTTATAAAAAAATACTTAAAATCTCTAATAAACAAAAATCTAATAAACACATCAGAAAACGCAAAATATGAACGGACTACTATGGAGCAGCTGGAGTTTTATATAAATTTTTGCTCCACGCACCCTGCGTTAAACATAGGGAAAAACAATCCAAAAAATCCAAGTTTACTCGCTAGCCTATGAGAAGAATTAGCCACATCACTTAACTCATTAAGAGGACCCACCCGGACGACAAAAAAGTGGAAGGAGGTAAATTAATGAGTATTTTTTTTTTTAATTTTCGTTCTACTATGTATGTATTGTTTTATTTAGAGTTTGGCATTGTGGAAAAATCAAGTGCGATGTCGAGCCCGCAAAGCTAAGGCTGAGCAAATGTTAACTGGTGGTGGACCACCTCCTGTGGATGTAAATTCATTCGAACAACGAGCATTAAAAGTATTTGGAACAGTGGCTGTTGATGGTGTTGTTGGATTAGGAACGTTAAACTCTTTGGTAAAATTATAAAGATAAAATTACGTAAAAAATAAGAAATAATATGTGTATATTTTTCAGGCTAGTTCTTCTTCTACAAATTACCAACACGGTTCCTGTGCATCAAAGCAATTAAACTTCCGAGGCCAAGGTGAAAAGCAAAACATACCACAAACATCAATAAACAACCACCAAAATTCTTTGACACAAAATCAAGATAAAACCCACAACTTTCAACAAACATCAACACCTATTCAACCAACCCAAATAACTTACCAAGACCAAGCTCAAAACTCGACCGCGTTACAAACTTCCATATTTACACCATCCACACAAACAGCCCAATATCAGCAACAAAATTTATTGAACCAAGATGAGTGGTCTTCATTTTTGCCACAAAATCAAACCCCATTAAAAACACAACAAACTTTACAAACTCAGCAAACATTACAAACACATCAAACATTAGAAACACAACAAGAACATGACATGTCGCCGATATCATATCTCGATGATTTCAATGGGTTTGAAGATAGCTCAGCATCGCCAACTGTGAACAATAATATTGCTCTACAGCGAAAAAGAAAAGCTAATGCAGATGACAATATTAAAGAAATGTTGGATTACAAAATTAAACAGATACGCCTAATGGAACAAACAGTGGAGAACCAGACCAAGATAATAAATACTCTGAACATTTTTTGTGATGCAATTTTATCAATTTCAGCGTCTCTTGAAAAAATTGCAAATAAATAATTTTATAATACTATGTAAAAAATATTTTTTTTTTGTTTCCACGTTTTTATTTTTAGCACATGATATATAAAATGCAATAAAAATTTTATAATTATAATAATTACAAACTAAAAAAATATTAATAAAAGTTTTATTTAAAACGCGTTTAAAACAACAGATGTAAATCGAAAAGGATCAATTTTATTTCGAGAATCCTACTTTTACTTCGAATATTCCATTTGTAATTCGATGCCATTTGTAGTTAGAAAATTCTACTTCTAATTCGAAGATTCCATTTGTTATTCAAACATTCCATTTGTAATTCGAAAATTCTAATTGTGGTTCAAATATTCTATTTGTAATTTAAAAATTCCATTTGCAATTTAAAATTTCCAGTTAAATTTAAAAAATTATCAATTTTCATTCGAAAATAATCAATTGAAATTCGAAAAATGTCAATTATAATTCGAGAAAGGTCAAATGTAATTCGAAAAAGATAAATTTTAATTCGAAAAAATCAATTTTAACTCGAAAACTATCAATTAAGTAATTCATAAATGAATTATTGTAATTCCAAAAATATCAATTGTAATTCGAAGATTCTAATTGTAATTCGAAAAATATCAATTTATATTCGGTTGATATTTTTTGAATTACAAGTGGAATCTTCGAATTATAATTGCTCTTATTCGAATTACAATTGATCTTTTTCAAATTACTATTGATATTTTACGAATAACAAACAGAATCTTCGAATTACAACTGATATTTTTGTGAATAACAGTTGAACTTTTCAAATTACAATTAAAACTTTTCGAGTAACAATTGACCTTTATCGAATTAAAATGACTCTTTAAATTACAATTTATCATTTTCGAATTTCAAATGGAAATTTTGGATTAAAAGAATAATCATAAATAACAAATGGAATCTTCGAATTACAAATGTAATCTCCGGATTACGAGTAGAATCATCGACTTACAATTGATCTTTTTCGAATTTCATCTGTTACGATACTAAAAAGCTATTAAAAAACGATACTACATAAGTGTTTTAGATACTATAGTAATGAGTCAACATAACTGTCTCTTATTCGCTGGGCCTCTCTTAAATATCCAACATTAGGTGAGTCATTAGTTGGCAAAATAAGATTTACGATGTCAGGATAAAAGTCATCAACCGGAACATTATTTTTCATTAATATATTATGCAAAATAGCGCAAGCGTAAAGAATCTGCCCGGCTTTTTCATGGCTGTAGTTAAGAGTTCTATGTTTAAGTAAGCACCTAAAACGTGATTTTAAAGCTCCAAAAGCTCTTTCAATGGGGTTTCTTGATTTAGCATGCAGTTTATTAAATGTTACTTCCTTGGGATTTCTGGGTTCAGATATAGGGGTCATTAGCCAAGGCTCTAAAGGATACCCGGAATCCCCTAACAGCCATTCCCATTTTTGAGCACTGTAACCCCTCATTAAATGGATCCGTATTGGTGATGTAGTCCAAATGCCTGAGTCATGGCACGAACCCGGAAATCTTGCATTTACTGATGTAAATAAAAGCCGATGGTCACAAATCTATAGTTATGATATTAAAAAATACTTATGAAATATACATATGTACATATATAAATTGGCAAGCTTTACTATAAATGAAATCACCTACCGCTTCTACGTTAATGCTGTAATAGCTTTTTCTGTTCATATACAAAGATGCCGGTGTATTATCGTCACTCGGAGGTGCTATTATTGCAATATGGGTGCAATCAATTGCACCAATTGTAGCTTTTATACCAAATTCTCTATAAAATCTGCAAGGCGAAAAATTACATATTATTGAAAATATAATTTTGCCATCTGTTCTTACCCAGTTTTGGTTTCAATAATTTCCTCCTCAGTTTGGGGAAATTTTATTTCGTTTTGTTTATGTGTAACAATTAGCGTAGTTATATATTCCAGGCATCGTGAGACTGATGGCTGGCTCATGGGAGTAAGATAACTACTGCCAATGCATTTTTGGTAAGAACCATGGGCGTAAAAATACAATGCCGAAAGGAATCTTACAACAAATGGCATTTTAGATTTTTGCATATCGAAAATTTCCAATTCTTGTATAAGTTCAAGGCAAAGAGAGCGAGGAAATCTGTAATGCCTTCTGAACGTCATCTCATCCAAAGAAAATGGGTCCGAATCATCTCTTAGGCTTTTTAGGATTCTTCGTCTTTCTAATTTCGCTCTTCTTTCCATCATAAAGCTAAGTACTCTGTTTCTTACGGTGAAAATTTCACTTAAACTTTAAACGCCTCAAATTGCAATAAAACATTTAAAAATCAAGAACTTTTGACAATGATAAGAAAGAAACGATCATAACAAAACTGAAATGTCACTTTTTCACGGCAATTTAAATTGTCTTGTATAATAAAAATGAGTGAAAACTTTTTTAACAATTTCCCCTTAATTCCTCGCGTTGCCAATTTTTTTTTTTTTTACATGGAGTTTGACAGATTTTTTCCCGTGAAACCGAACAGAGTACTTAGCTTAACCGTTAAAATTAGTTCATCTGCCATTATTTTTTAATTTGTTTTTAATTATTTATTTCAATGACAAAAAAAATATTTTTTGTTATGTGCTTTTTATATCATAACAAATTAGTCATGAATTTTCTATGACAATTTTTTCAAGAATACCAAAATTTGAATTTTTTTCGTTCACCTCAATTTTATTATAATTTTGTCATTTGTTATAGATGACAAAATATTTAGAATAGGGGTATTAATAACCTGACCAACCATCCCGCTTTTGGCGGGATTATCCCGCTTTTTGAAGTCTCATCCCGCCTTGATTTTCCATCCCGCTTTTTAAGCAAAAGTCCCGATTCATCCCGCTTTATCCCGCTTTTTGACTTTTAGAATAGTTACGTACAATTTATAATTTTTTAAATAATATTTTGAGTATGATTGTTCTGTAGTTTTTTTTTATTTATTTTTGTTCATATAAATATGGTAATATTTAGAATTTTTTACCATTTAAAAAAATTTAAAGAAGGAAATTACTTCATAAATTGTGTTGGAATTCGAAAAAATTTCCAAAATTTTTTAAATGTTTATTTGAAAATTTTAAAAAAAAAAAAATTTGAATTCCGAAAAAATTAAGTTTTTAGACGTGGCCAAATATGATAAAATTGATCAATTTTTGCAATACATTATTTAATTTTTTAACGGTTATTCAACAATTCTGCAATTTTCGAAACGCATTTATTTATAGAGTTTTATATGGGTTATCGATTGTATGTCTAAACTTTTCAAATTGACATTTTAAATTGATGTAGCAAAAAATACGCCATTTTATTTTTTAATTTTAAATGAAAGTTCATTAAATTCTCTAGAAATGTAAAATTTTCGGAAAGAAATTAATTTTTTTTCCAAGAAAAAGTACTTTGAACTTCAAGGTATCGTAGTATAGGTAAAATTGAGCAATTTTTGCATGACATTGCTTTATATTTAATTTTTTCTACTGTAAATCAATATTTCTGCAGTTTCCAAAACACATTTATTAAATAGTTTTGTATCGGGATAATTTTTTTTTTTTTTTAAAGCACGCCAGTTTTATTTTTTTAAATATTTTAAAATAAAAGTTTTTTGAATTCTTTACAAAATTTAAAATTTTCAAATCAGTAATTTTTTGTTTTCGGGAAAATGAGTTTAATCTTTGAAGTCGTTTTTCTCAAAAACAAAAAGTAACTCTTAAATTTTGACATTTTGTAAAGAACATAATGAACTGAAATATAATAAAAAAAAAATCAAAATTGTCGTGTTTTCAAAAAAAAAATATCCAATATTTGAAAAACTCAGAACCAGTTCTGAATTTTTTCCAAAAACAAATAATGCCAATCGATTGCCCTTACAAAACTTTATTAAATAGATTTGTTTCGGAAACTTCAGAATTGCTGAGTTACAGTAGAAAAAAATTAAGCGATGTCATGCGAAAATTGCACGCACAATTTTACAAAAGTTTACGAAAATTTTAAGTTCAAAATAATTTTTCTTAAAAACAAAAAATAACTGCCCTCTAAAAATTTTACATTTTCTGGAGAATTTAATGAACTTTTATTTAAATTAAAAAAAATAATAACAATGGCATGTTTTTTGCTACATCGATTTTTAGGTTAAATTTGGAAAATTCAGACAATCGTTAGCCCAAAAAAACTATAAAAAAAAATGTATTTTGAAAAAATTTAGAAAAAATTATATAAAGCAAATCGCTTAATTTTACAATTTTTTTATCACGCCCATCTCGCCCATTTTTCCGAAAAGCTTAAACTTTTGTTCCACAATTTGTTAGTTCCATATAGGGCAATAAGCTCCGTAGGTATGACTTTTATTAACCACACTCAAAAAATTATGTTAGTAAAATCAACTGAAAATGTCAGTTAAAATAACTACTTTGTAAGTTGTTTTGGGGTCAACTACTTTTTCAGTTAAATCAACTAACAATGTTAGTTATTTTAACTGACAAAAAAACAACTGACTTATGTAGTAAAAACTACTTACATTTGTAGTCAAAACAACTAAAATGTAGTAAAAATAAAATAATCAATAAATAATTTTTTTTTTGTCAAAAAATTTTTCAGAAAAAAATATGAAAACCAAATTTTTTCAATTTTTTTTTTTTTTTAAAGTTGTGAAAAAAACGAAAATTTATTTTTATTTTTTTGAAAAAAACTTTGAAAATTTTTCAGAGATAAAAAAAAATAAAATTAACTACTTTAAATAACTGTAACTACATCACAGTACTTTTTTGTTAGTTATTCAAAAAAACTACTTAAAATAACTAACAGAAATAGTTGTTTGATATTTTTCATACAAAAACAAATGACTTTGTAGTTGAAAACAGCTAACTACTGTAAAATATACAAACAACTAACATGTAGTAACTTACATAATTTTCTGAGTGCAACTTTTTTTTCGTTTTTGGTACGTTTGAAATAAAAAGCTTCATATGCTTCAGATTTATCTTTCGAAAGCAAGTATATTTTCAACAGACATACAGTCAGAAAGACGGACGGCATCGCTATGTCGACTCAAATACGATTGAAAATCATTAGTTTATATACTTTATGGGATCCTAGGACCTATTTCCGACCACTTACAAACGGAATGACAAACTTATATATATTCCCTATTGCTAATTGAAGGGTATAAAAAAGTCCCGCTTTTTGGGTCAAAATCCCGCTTTTTCAACCATTCCATCCCGCTTTTCAGCCAAAAACAGTTGGTCAGGTTAGGTATTAATCACATATATTTTTTCCAAAATTTTAAAAATATTGTTTTTTGAGATATAGCTCTCCAAAAATTAAGGTTAAAACCAATGACCTTTGACCTTTTTCAAAAAAAATCTTAGGGAATGCTATTTTAAAGGCTGTTTCATTACCTATTATTTGCAAACTGACTAAGACCTGTATTGTTATTACTTTTCGAGTTATCTTTATTTATCTCAGAACACTTTTGTCAAATATATACGATTTTGTTAATTTTCAAGACCGCATATCTCGAATACTGGAATGACCAGAAGCCTGAAAAATTGGCAAAATCTCTTTTTTGTTAAAGTAAACATCAGTACTTAATTTCATTAAATTTGGAGGGGATGCGGTCAACTCCTCGGTTGAATTGAGGTGTTTTAGCTCTATAGCAGAAAAAATCGATAAACTCAAAAAATAAAAAATAAAAAACCAAAAAAATTAGAAATTGTTGAAAAAATCAATACATATCTTTCTTATATGTATAGACCAATTCTCACACACAGAAAAAAAACGTCGAGGTAATGTTATCTATGCTGGCTTAGGTAAATTTTTTTTGTATGAAACTTAAAAGCCACGACTTATTACCTATGCCACCAGTATAATTTTACTTTACAATTTCAACAATAAACCATGTAAGATTTACAAAGGAAAATAGATAAAATTTCGAAATTAGCTTTATTTTGTTTTTTTTTTCAGTCATTGTAAATTTTTGTTTTTGAAAAAGGTAAGTCATAAAATAAAATTACAAAAATAAATATTTATTAATAAATTTATGTACATACATACGTATTTATTAAAATTTCAGAAATTGAATATCAAAAAGTCAATTTCTAAGGAGATGAAGAGAAAAACAAGGATTTTTATGCCATAAAAAGTAATTTGTAGTGTGTGGTGGGGCCAACATCTCAAAAATCGTCTCGCTTGACAATAGTGTTGATGCATTAAAATCCGATTCGCCATCTAAATAAATTATGTATATTGGCCCAAAACCGGTATGTATTCTTAAAATCAAGATAACTATGTGCCCATATTTTTAAGAATTCGATTTTTTAGACCATTCCGTCGGAACAAGATAACACTACACCTGCTGCGCCGCGTTTGAATATACTTTGAGTGTGTCATCAGCAAATTAACCAGACGATTCAATAATGATAAAACAAACCACGTCTCAAGATGCATTACTATCCAGGAAAAATAAGATTTTTTACACATTGATTCCGATGTTTACAGTTTGCCTGTGGGTATAGTAAGGAACGAAGTGGAAAATATCAAAAATAACCATATAAAGAATACATCGGATTTTTCTACAAAAAAAATCTCAGATTCCGAGACATATTTTTCTGTAGAAAAATTCTCAGATTGTGAAACAATTTTTTCATAGAAAAATCAGATTCTGAGACATTTTTTCAATAGAAAAATTCTCAGACTCTAAGACATTTTTCTATAGAAAAGTACTTAGATTCTGAGTTTCCTATAGAAAAATTCCCAGATTCTGAGACATTTTTCCATAGAAAATTCTCAGATTCTGAGACATATTTTCTATACAAAATTTCTCAGATTCTGAGACATTTTTCTGTACAAAAATTGTCAGATTCTGGTACATTTTTTTTATACAAAAATTCTTAGATTCTGAGACATTTTTCTATACAAAAATGTCTCAGAATCTGACTTTTCTATGAAAAAATTGTTTCACAATCTGAGAATTTTTCTACAGAAAAATTTTGTATGGAAAAAATGTCTCAGAATCTGAGAAATTTTGCATAGAAAAAATGTCTCAGAATCTGAGAATTTTTCTATAGAAAAAATGTCTCAGAATCTGAGAATTTTTCTATAGAAAAAATGTCTCAGAATTTTAGAATTTTTCAATAGAAAAAATGTCTCAGAATCTGAGAATTTTCTATAGAGTTTTCTATAGAAAAAATGTCTCAGAATGTAAGAATTTTTCTTTAGAAAAAATGTGTCAGACTCTGAGACATTTTTTCTATACAAAAATTCTCGGAATCTGAGACATTTTTTCTATAGAAAAATTCTCAGATTCTGAGACATTTTTTCTAAAGAAAAATTCTTACATTCTGAGACATTTTTTCTAAAGAAAACACTATAGAAAATTCTCAGATTCTGAGACATTTTTTCTATTGAAAAATTCTAAAATTCTGAGACATTTTTTCTATAGAAATATTCTCAGATTCTGAGCCATTTTTTCTATAGCAAAATTCTCAGATTCTGAGACATTTTTTCTATAGAAAAATTCTCAGATTCTGAGACATTTTTTCTATAGAAAAATTCTCAGATTCTGAGACATTTTTTCTATAGAAAAATTCTCAGATTCTGAGACATTTTTTCTATAGAAAAATTCTCAGATTCTGAGACATTTTTTCTGTACAAAATTTCTTAGATTCTGAGACATTTTTCTGTACAAAAATTGTCAGATTCTGAGACATTTTTTCTATAGAAAAATTCTTAGATTCTGAGACATTTTTTCTATAGAAAAATTCTCAGATTCTGAGACATTTTTTTCATAGAAAAATTCTCAGATTCTGAGACATTTTTTCTATAGAAAAGTTCTCAGATTCTGAGACATTTTTTCTATAGAAAAATTCTCAGATTCTGAGACATATTTTCTATAGAAAAATTCTCAGATTCTGAGGCATTTTTCTACAGAAAAATTCTTAGATTCTGAGACATTTTTTCTTTAGAAAAATTTTCAGATTCTGAGACATTTTTTCTATAGAAAAATTCTCAGATTCTGAGACATTTTTTCTATAGCAAAATTCTCAGATTCTGAGACATTTTTTCTATAGCAAAATTCTCAGATTCTGAGACATTTTTTCTATAGAAAAATTCTCAGATTCTGAGACATTTTTTCTATAGAAAAATTCTCAGATTCTGAGACATTTTTTCTATAGAAAAATTCTCAGATTCTGAAACATTTTTTCTATAGAAAAATTCTCAGATTCTGAGAAATTTTTTCTATAGAAAAATTCTCAGATTCTGAGACATTTTTTCTATAAAAAAAATTCTCAGATTCTGAGACATTTTTTTATAGAAAAATTCTCAGATTTTGAGACATTTTTTCTATAGAAAAGTTCTCAGATTCTGAGACATTTTTTCTATAGAAAAATTCTCAGATTCTGAGACATTTTTTTCTATAGAAAAATTCTTAGATTCTGAGACTTTTTTCTATAAAAAAAATTCTTAGACTCTGAGACTTTTTTCTATAGAAAAATTCTCAGATTCTGAGAATCTGTAAATTTTTCTATAAAAAAAATGTCTCAGAATCTGAGAATTTTTCTATAGAAAAAATGTCTCAGAATCTGAGAATTTTTCTAAAGAAAAAATGTTTTAGAATCTTAAAATTTTTTTATGTAGAAGAAATTTCTCAGAATCTGAGAACTTTTCTATAGAAAAAATGTCTCAGAATCTGTAAATTTTTCTACATAAAAAATGTCTCAGAATCTGAGAATTTTTCTATAGAAAAAATGTCTCAGAATCTGAAAATTTTTCTATAGAAAAAATGTCTCAGAATCTGAGACATTTTATACAGAAATAATGTCGCAGAATCTGAGAATTGTTCTATAGAAAAAATGTCACAGAATCTGAGAATTTTTCTATAGAAAAAATGTCTCAGAATCTGAGAATTTTTCTATAGAAAAAATGTCTCAGAATCTGAGAATTTTTCTATAAAATAAATGTCTCAGAATCTAAGAATTTTTCTATAGAAAAAATGTCTCAGAATCTTAAAATTTTTTTAAATGTATCAGAATCTTATAATTTTTCTACAGAAAAATTATTTTAGAATCAGAATTTTTCTATAGAAAAATGTTTCAGAATCTGAGGAATTTTTTAAATATATAAAAAATTTTAAAAATCTGAGAATTATCTATAAAAAAAAAAACAATTTTCTATAGAAAAAATGTCACAGAATCTGATAATTTATTGTATCGACAATATGTCTCAGAATCGGAGAATTTTTCTATAAAAAAATTATCTTAGAGACTGAGAATTTTTCTATAGGAAAAATGTCTCAGAATCTGAGAATTTTTCTATAAAAAACTGTCTTAGAATCTGGGAATTTTTCTATAGAAAAAATGTCTCAGAATCTGAGAATTTATTTTTTTGAAAAATATTTCTCAAAATCTTTCTATAACAACAATAATTGTAATTCATGATTATATTTATTTATAAAAACATAATAAAATCAAATAATTTTTTAATTTATTTAATTTAGTAAAGTGTGTAATTATTTATAGCTAGCGTATTAACAAAATAATTTAGATAAATTACCAAAATTTATATATAAATTTTTACTCTGCTAAACTTTGAAAAGTTTACAAAGTTTCCTAGGAATATTTCCTAAAAGCATAGATAATTTTTCGAACATATCATTTTTTAAAAATCACCTTGGTTTTTTAGTAATATTGTCTAAAAACTTTGTAGGCTCTATGTTATCTTGGCACTTAGATAAAGTTATACTATAAATTTAGGTAATATTACCTCGATTTTTTTTTGTGTGCACATAAAAAGCCCTATCCTTCTGCTATCCAAAACAGTTGAAAAATTGAATTGAAGTTACACGTGGTTTAGTGAAAAAAGTCCCAAAAAATCGTTTTTTGACAATAACTTTAAAATTTGAGGGTGTCTGGCAAGTTTGATGGGCATTTTTGTGATCTTTTCAACGAGAGCTACAACCTTAACTACCTCTATTCAAAAGTATATTCGATTTTGTGTTTCTTGTAGCACAGTGTTATTATGCAAAAAAATATACATTTTGTTTATTTTTTATTAAAATTAATGCAATTTTATAATTTTTTAGGAACCTTCTACAAGTGCAGCAGCTAAAAAAAATAAATCTAAAACAAAGTCCACCTTAACCAAACCTGTAAAAAGGCTGCTAAAGGGTCATAAAGGTAGACCAGTAACAAAACATAAATTGAATGTAAAATCTAAAACAAAAAAAATGGGTGCTGCTGTTTCTGCTGTACTAGAATCTAATCCCAAATCGAAGTCGTCTACAAAAAATGAAGAAGACATTGAGCTAGATGATAATTTAGCGTCCACCAGTAGTAGAAATATATTAGTATCACCAGATTTATTTTGTTAACCATATATAATTTTAAACTGTAAATGATTTTATTTTCCCTAAATTTTTATCTTTTAGTTTTGCTTAACATTTTGAAATGACAAATTTGCACGTACATTTTTTGTGTTATTTTTTTCTGTAAAAAAAAAAATATATAATTCCATTTATTTTCTAAATAAGTATATTTTTGTTATTTTTTTCTACTCTTGTTACTTTGTGCATTTCAGTGTTTTTTGTTTTTTTTTTAAATATAAAAAAACTGCAAATATTTTTTTCATATAAATATATACTCGTTATTGGTAAGAATTTCACATAATTTTAACTTGATTTAGTTGAAAACAAATACAATATCTATTTTTATTATTTATGTTTCAATTAGATTTTCATAGTATTTGATTATTCTTAAAACTGTAAAATTATGTTTCTTTGAAATAAATTAATTAGAATACCACCAACAAATTTGTTAGTTTCAAAAAAATTTTTTTTTTGTACCCTTAACTTACAAGGAAGGTATCCCATAGCATTCACTTACAAGAAAGGTGCCGAAAAGTGCTACAAACATTCCCAAACAGCCAACATCGTCCAGTTTTCCTAGAAATAGGAATTCAGATACCCTTAGTCGAATCATTTCCAAAACCAAGATGGAACTTCTGCAAAGCC